>OX453310.1:3607395-4952152 GCA_949710035.1 Crambus lathoniellus | reverse complement strand
CTTCCTTGGTAAGCAGGATACCTACCCCGTACCGCTCGGTTGTATTATCGCTCGCCGAGTAATATAAGACTTTGTCATTAGTTGTTATACAACGACCATTACCTGTCCACTTGGTATCACTTATTCCTATGATGTCTATACTCAAACGTTCCATTTCCTTGATAACATTTGGGAGTTTTCCATCTTGTTTCAAAGATCTCACATTCCATGTGGCAATTTTAAGGGTTTTCCGCCCGGGGATTCTTCGCACCCCTGTCTCATTCAAGAGACGCCGGGCACTCGGGGCCTTTATGTTATTTGACTTTTCCATGAAGCTAACTACAAGGGAAGATTAGTGCAGTGGTTTCCCGTTGCCTTCTGCACCAGACATTTTAAAGCTGATTTGGAGCTCAAGGCCGCTGTAGCCTCTCCCGACTAGTTGCCCAGTTGGGGGAGTGGTTATACCGCCGTGTGTCTCTAAGGTGTATCTAAGGTGTTTCAATGGTATAGCTTTTGTCACAGCTCCTTTTGATAGAACCGCTGAGAAACGTTTAGGTATGTTTGGGGCATTTCGGAATGCTGAAAAAACCATAAACACTTAACTACAGAAAAACACTTTCATGGCATAAAATCACTTACCTACGTCATGAAAGTTACGATACACGAAGGTGACGATTAGAATCGCGGCGGTAAGAATTAGGTACTCATTTATTTAAACTACTTTGCAAGGCACTCATCGTAGTATTAGAGCGGTTATTTTCTAGTTGTGGTACTGCTTTGCCTTACATTTTACGTACTGTGTCTATGATGTATTGTCAATAATTTAAACGAGGATAGTTCTTTCGGACCTTTGTCAAATGTCGGTTTGTCGTGTGGCCGGACACGGGATGACGTTTCGATTTTTATAGTTCCACAATTTGTCACGTTTATTTTGTAGGATTCTATATAAAGGGTGTCTCAAAAGTACGTATAGGATTTGAGTTTCGCGCTATTTCCGAAATATTCAAGATGGCGGGTTGAAATTTGACATACGTCATCTTGACACATGTAAAATTAATCGTGGAGCGTTTCACAATGAAACAGCGCATAGAAGTTATACAAATCTTTAACGAAAATTCACGATCAATTACAAACACTCGTCGAAAGGTCGAAAAATCTCGTAATTTCAAGGAGAGGTGATGTCAAATTGCCACCGAGATCTTGCCATCTGATGGCACTGGATTTCTTTCTTTGGGGCTACGTCAAAGATAAAGTCTACACCAACGATCCACAAAACACAGACAATATAGACAAAATATTCGCCGAGTTATTGGTGAAATAAGTAGCGAAATGTGTGAAATTAGCAGCGAAATGTGTGAAAGTGTCATAAAAAACTTGCACACAGCAAAAATGCCCGTGGCGGCCATTTAGCAAATATTCTATTCAGATAAAATTGTACAAGTCTCTTCTTTAAAATAAAATAAAACTACAAAGAAATTCCAATCCATTCGCGTTTTATTGAGACAAATCATCCTATACCTACTTTTGGGACACCCGTTACTTATTTTTAACCCTATTCCCAGGAATAGCGTAAATAAATTAATTCGCTTTAGCGATAAATGTGATGTTTAGGTATACTTCTCTTGGTTTAGCGACTGAATATCACACGTAACAGAATTAATTAGTTGATTACATTACTCATAGGTACATTATACATTACATCAACTGCATTTCAGATGACATGCACAAATAAGAATAATTTGATTGAATCAGGCGTCACTTGGCGGAAGTCCCTAACCATTGTGAAAAACGAAATATATGTAGCTTACTTCCGCAAAAAACACAATATGCAAGATGCACCGCCCGCCCGCCCCTAAAAAATTGCACATGCACACCACGAAAACACCAGTGCACAATACCTGCATCTAGCAAGACAGCAATACACCTTGCACCGTCACCGATTAGACTACTCTACACGTGTTTCGCCCCAACCCGGGGCATCCTCAGGAGATAGTTCGTGCTAGTTCGTGCGAAAAACCAACACCAAATGAGCTCCGGCGCCTACCAACACCGTATTTATCGTCTCTTACTCCCCACTTTGCGTCGAGTAACTGACAGTGACAAAAAATAAAATACGGTGTTGGTAGGCGCCGGAGCTCATTTGGTGTTGGTTTTTCGCACGAACTAGCACGAACTATCTCCTGAGGATGCCCCGGGTTGGGGCGAAACACGTGTAGAGTAGTCTAATCGGTGACGGTGCAAGGTGTATTGCTGTCTTGCTAGATGCAGGTATTGTGCACTGGTGTTTTCGTGGTGTGCATGTGCAATTTTTTGCGGGCGGGCGGGCGGTGCATCTTGCATATTGTGTTTTTTGCGGAAGTAAGCTACATATATTTCGTTTTTCACAATGGTTAGGGACTTCCGCCAAGTGACGCCTGATTCAATCAAATTCTTACAATCAGCAAGCGTAGCGTATATTAAATTAACTACACAACATCGGGTGGCGGCACAAAATGTGTGGTTCAATCAACAGTGTAAGCGCCAAAATTTAATTCCAAATTATATCAACATCCGTTCCAACACGACCAGTCCCGCGGCTAGTTTGGCCATACGTAAAGCTCAAAAGGTCTGGTTAGATGCGGAATCTCGCCGTTGGTTCGTGATAAGGGATAATTTAAAACTACATATTAAAATTTTACATACAGAATTGACTCATAGATTACACAATATTGAATTCGATCTTTTAGACCAAAAGGCCAGAGATTTCGCATCACAGGCTGTTTATAACAAGTATATTAATCAATCTAACAAATTACGAAGGTTAAGGGAGATTAAACTTGGTGTTGGTATTACTAATGGGGGTAGTCGAGGAAGAATTAGTAACAATAATGGTGGTGGTGGACAAACATCTTTTTATCCCCGGGTAGAAAACTTAACTAACGTGCAGTTTTCCCAAAGCGAGACTTCGCTTTTGGAAAAAGGCCTTAAATATAACATACCCCCCAAAATAACGAAGTCTTTGGTGGAGGGTTTGGCGGTGGACTCGGAGGTGGCTATTGTTATGAATAAAAAAGATAATTTGGTACAGGGCTTAGTAACTAATCAATTAAAGAAAATACAGCCTTCTAACCGTGGGGGGCTCGAACTGCGAACTGTAAAGTCGTTGCAACATAAAATCAATGATAATAATTTAGTTGTTACAAAAGCAGACAAAGGAAATAGTATAGTTATTTTAAACCGAACAGAGTATATAAATAAAGTTCAGGAAGTAATTAACAGCGACGACTTTATTACTTTGCGCTCGGACCCAACCACAAAGTACAACACAAAGGTCAAAACAAATATTAATAATTCAAAATTTATTTTTCCAAACGAGTATTCATCTCGACATATCGCTCCAATGAATCCACAGGCCCCTGTGTTGTATGGTTTACCTAAAATACACAAGGACAATGTTCCCGTGCGTCCTGTTGTTTCATATATAGGCTGTCCAGCATATGAGTTGGCTAAAAGATTAAATAATATTGTAAAGGATAAATCATCTTTCTCACCTAAGTATAGTGTTCAAAATACATCAGATTTAATTGAGAAAATAAGGAATGTTGTTTTGCCTTCTAACTCATTCTTGCTTTCTCTGGATGTGGATAGCTTATTCACTAATGTTCCTTATCAAGAAAGTTTAGATATACTATCAAATATTTTAGAAAGGCGCGGTATTCATCCAGGGGAGGCAAATGAAATAATTAACTTAACACACATTTGTATGCAACAAAATTATTTTAAGTTTAATGGTGGGTTTTACAAACAAAAGGAGGGGCTAGCCATGGGTTCTCCGTTATCACCTTTGATGGCGGAGATCTTCATGGACAATTTTGAGAATAGGTACATTGTAGGCAATAATAACATTCTTTATTATTATCGTTATGTTGACGATATAATAATATGCTGGACAGGTACTAGAGAAGAATTAGATTCATTTTTCCAATATTTAAATAGTTTACACCCAAAAATCAAATTCAAACTAGAAATTGAGGTCAATAATTCGTTAAATTTCTTGGATTTGACTATCACACGGGAACATGGTCGCCATAACTTTCAAATATATAGAAAACTCACACATACTGATGTCGTTATCCCTGCGACTTCTTGTCACCCTTGGCAACATAAATTAGCTGCTTTTCATTCGTATATTAATCGTTTAATGACAGTACCGTTATCAGGGCAAGCCTATAGAAGAGAGTTAAATACAATTTATAATATTGCCGTTGCAAATGGTTATGATCGGCGGATGATAGATAACATGATTAGGAATAAAATTAACAAACAGGTGACTGGGCTTTTATATGCGGTGCCGCGTGAGCGCGTTATTCACAATTATCAGTCAAGTATGGCTTACGTAGGAAAAATATCAGACAAAATAGTAAAACTCTTAAAAAACAACGACGTTCACGTGGCTTTCCGTACTACTAATACCGTCCGGCGTGCTATTTGCAATGGCAAGGAAAGAACGGAGGTTGGCGGGAAGTCAGGGATATATAAGTTAACATGTAACCAATGTAATTCAGTATACGTTGGTCAAACTGGCCGTAGTTTCAATATACGTTATAAAGATGGCGGTCAAATGCTTAACCAGTTTTTATAAAAAAAAAAAAAAAAAAAACACATTTCTGCCTATAGGAATGGCCGACCGGAACGATCTCATTTCGCGGAACATTAACTAAATACCGGACATCAACTATCTGATAGGCATTCCTATGAGGTTTTACATACTTGTAGTAAAGGCCTACGGCTGAGCGTGTTGGAAAACTTAGAAATTATCAAACACAATGTTGATGGAGCCACCTCTCAACTGGTCCGCGACCAGATTCGGGACGCGTCAAATAAGGTGCGTCTGGCAGCCGACCCGAATCGGGATTGTCAAGTGGTCAAATTTTTTGCGCCAATTTAAGCGGCTCTACCACTTGTTATCCTTGTTGCACTTAAAGAATACTCATAGAATCATAAAAAGGATAGAGTAGGCTAGCATTCAAGCGATAATACGCACAAGTTTCGATGTTGAAGTTCATTCAGTCTTCGCCCGAGTAAACTGATGGCAGTTCGGGCGTGTGTTTTGTGTGTGTTTTTTTGTGGTTTTTGCAGTGATTTAATTGTTTTTTCAAAGAAAACTTATTTAATCACGATATCTGAGTAAGTAATCTACCTCTTCTGCCTCTCAATACTTTTTGTTTGTTGTGATAAGTGTGCGTTTTTCACTAATTCAACTTCACTTGTTTTTTTTTTTTTACTTTACTTTCCTCTAAATTTACGCTAGAACTTTTTATAAAAATTATGAATGAATTTAAATGCTTATTCTTGGGAAATTTAATGTAAAATCCAAATATATATAGAAGTCGGTACATATTCTAACAAATTATCGAGTAATCTTCAAAAGAATGCACCTGTTCCCACCCGTGAGCGGCCCCGTCAGAGGCCCCGCGGGGAGGTGAGCCAGACGGGGGAAACGGCACGCGCGCACCGAGCCAGTAGAGAGGTTAACGATCAAGTTAACGTCTCTTCCTCGCCATTGTTGCGTATTTTTTCAAATGGACATAATAATTCTTAAAAATAAGTGATTAATAAAACACATTATTTAATGTATATTAATTTATTTGTACATATTAAATAAAATCATTATTTTCTTTTTCTCCAATCTTTTTTATTTTAAGCTGGCAACATTCTTCAAAGGTTGTCACTGTCAGTTACTCGACGCAAAGTGGGGGGTAAGAGACGATAAATACGGTGTTGGTAGGCGCCGGAGCTCATTTGGTGTTGGTTTTTCGCACGAACTAGCACGAACTATCTCCTGAGGATGCCCCGGGTTGGGGCGAAACACGTGTAGAGTAGTCTAATCGGTGACGGTGCAAGGTGTATTGCTGTCTTGCTAGATGCAGGTATTGTGCACTGGTGTTTTCGTAGTGTGCATGTGCAATTTTTGCGGGCGGGCGGGCGGTGCATCTTGCATATTGTGTTTTTTGCGGAAGTAAGCTACATATATTTCGTTTTTCACAAATAAGAATAGTACAAAACTATTTATATATTACATTTAAAATATTTTTTTAATAATATATAAGTACCTACTTAATTTATATATACTCGTACTACATGGTAATGCACCGTGGATAGCGCCAATTGAAGAAGCATGAATTTAGTTCGTTATAGCCTAATAAATCAATAAGTTAAAATCAATTTGATATAATTTCCTCATACAATTTTGTTTACACGCTGCTGAACCAATAATCTATACATATAATAAAACAGAAACAGAAAAAAAGTCTGTACATGAAATATTTTTTAATCTATACATATAATAAAACAGAAACGGAAAAAATGGTCTGTACATGAAACATTTTTTTTAAATAATTACTGCTATGTGATGTGTACAGGATATAGACCCCAAAACGATAGATAATAAAATTTTTGTCTGTTTGTCTGTTTGTCTGTTTGTCTGTTTGTATGTTCGCTTTTCACGCAAAAACTACTGGACGGATTTTTACCAAATTTTGTGTAGTAATAACTTATAACCCGGGTCAACATATAGGGTACCTTTTATTGCGGGAAAATTTCTTTATATTAAAAAAACGTTGATAACGACTGTTTTTAACCGACTTCTAAATCAAAAAGGAGGAGGTTCTCTATTCGTCTGTATGTATGTTTTTTTTTTTTTTTTTTTTTTTATGTATGTCCACCGATTACTCGAAGACGGCTGAACCGATTGAAATGGTTCAAACGTTATTACATCAGGTTGGTTTCCAAGTTGGTCCCATTTTTTGAAATTTTGAAATCGGTTCAGTAGTTTTCAGGAAATCTTGAAAATACTGTCGTTTTCGTCACCACTTTATGTGAATTTAATACGTATCTTTAGGCATAACTTCTTTGTTTATAAACCGATTTAGATGATTCTTGTTTTGTTAAAAAGGGGATACCTCAAGGTATTTTAACCGACTTCGAAAAAGGAGGTTTTGAGTTTGATCACATACCTATTTACCAGAAAACACGTAAATTGCCTGCACGATGCACTAAAAAGAGTGAAATAAAAATTATTTTTATAAAAAAATAAAACCGCCTTCTAAAAAACCACATCAAAAAAGTAAGAAATAATTCCTTACCAAATAAATAACGTAAGTACTTTGAAGTCGGGCGGGTTTTAACAAAAACAACAAAAAATTGTACATGTTTCACGCCCGACTTCAAAGTACTTACGTTATTTATTTGGTGAGGAATTATTTCTTACTTTTTTGATGTGGTTTTTTAGAAGGCGGTTTTTTATGTTTGCTTTTCACGCAAAAACTACTGGACGGATTTTTACCAAATTTTGTGTAGTAATAACTTATAACCTGGGTCAACATATAGGGTACCTTTTATTGCGGGAAAATTTCTTTATATAAAAAAAAACGTTGACAAACTTATATTTTGGGCGTGTGTTTGTATGTTTGCTTTTCACGGAAAAACTACTGGACGGATTTTTACCAAATTTTGTGTAGTAATAACTTATAACCTGGTTCAACATATAGGGTACCTTTTATTGCAAGAAAATTTCTTTATATTAAAAAAAACGTTGACCAACTTATATTTGCGGGCGGCTGTTTGTATGTTTGCTTTTCATGCAAAAACTACTAGACGGATTTTTACCAAATTTTGTGTAGTAATAACTTATAACCTGGTTCAACATATAGGGTACCTTTTATTGAGGGAAAATTTCTT
Source organism: Crambus lathoniellus (assembly GCA_949710035.1). Classification (NCBI taxonomy): domain Eukaryota; kingdom Metazoa; phylum Arthropoda; class Insecta; order Lepidoptera; family Crambidae; genus Crambus; species Crambus lathoniellus. The sequence goes on along the minus strand of OX453310.1, from coordinate 4,944,454 downwards.
GACATCTTATAAAACATAGACAAACTGACTCACATTTTGTATGAAATTAACTACAAATGTAAGTTTGTATTAGTTTTTTTAGTGATGTAACTATAAATTACCATTATTTTTTTACCTTTATTTGTACTGTAAATTCTGAAGTTTGCAAAATTTTATGATTCTAGGTCAAAAGTTTGTAAAAGTTTTTTTCTGTGATATTACTTAGACATATAACCAAGTTTAGGATATTTTCCATTATTTGTATAACTCAATTATGTACCTAATACCATGTTTAAGACAAATAATGAATTAATGATAATGATAATTTTTAGGGTTCCGAACCAAACTGGTAAAAAGGAACCCTTATGGTACGACTAAGTCTGTCTGTCTGTCACAGCTAGATATCTAGAGAACTACTATTATTTTAGGTGATAAGTAGAAGTTTATGTAAAGATTACAGGAAAAATAAAACTATGTCTCTAAATAGTAAACTTTTTCAGAAATCATCAACAAAAATTATATTACTTCCACTATCGGTCAAGAGATGGAGCTGACCAAAAACTGCAATATTCTACATCGCGAATTCGCGGACGAATATGCCACACCGATGAAAACATTTTTACCACACTTTTATTAGCTTCACTTGTAACTAAGTCACAATGTAAGAAAATCTTGGAGTTCAATTTTAACCTACTTCTAATTGTCGTATTGATTTGAAACTTTGCAAGTCTATATGAATCCGATGACAATACAATAATTTGCTACCATCGAGCTGATCTGATGATGGAGTCAAGAGGTGGGCAATAGAACTCTTCAATAGCTGCTAGGAAACCCCTCGAGTTTAGGCTTATTTGTTTTGTTCTGATGAGACCTATTCGCTACACTTAATGGTGAGGGTCTGATGATGGAGCAGGGAGGAAGCCAGTGGCACTTCTTAATGACCACTAGTAAAACCAGTCGAGTTTGGGCTCCGTTGTTTCGTTCTGACGAGACTTATTAGCTGCACCTGGTGGTGAGGGTCTGATGATGGAGCAGAGAGGAAGCCAGTGGCACTCTTTAATGACCAATAGGAAACACCTCGAGGTCTGGCTCATTTGTTTCGTTCTGATGAGACCTACTCGCTACACTTGGTGGTGAGGGTCTGATGATGGAGCAGGAAGGAAGCCAGTGACACTCCTTAATGACCAATAGGAAACCCCTCGGGTTTGGGCTCATTCGTTTCGTTTTGATACGACCTATTCGTTACACTTGGTGGTGAGGGTCTGATGATGGAGCTGGGAGGACCCAGTGAAACTCCTTAATGACCAAATAGGAAACACCTCGAGTTCTGGCTCATTTGTTTCGTTCTGATGTGACCTATTCGCTACACTTGGTGGTGTGGGTCTGATGATGGAGCAAGGAGGAAGTCAGTGGCACTCCTTAATGACCACTAGGAAACCAGTCGAGTTTGGGCTCCGTTGTTTCGTTCTGACGAGACTTATTAGCTGCACCTGGTGGTGAGGGTCTGATGATGGAAGCCAGTGGCACTCCTTAATGACCAATAGGAAACACCTCGAGTTCTGGCTCATTTGTTTCGTTCTGATGAGACCTATTCGCTACACTTGGTGGTGAGGGTCTGATGATGGAGCAGGAAGGAAGCCAGTGACACTCCTTAATGACCAATAGGAAACCCCTCGAGTTTGGGCTCATTCGTTTCGTTTTGATACGACCTATTCGTTACACTTGGTGGTGAGGGTCTGATGATGGAGCTGGGAGGACCCAGTGAAACTCCTTAATGACCTCAAGAAAACCCCTCGAGTTTGGGCTCATTTGTTTCGTTCTGATGAGAGATATTAGCTACACTTGGTGGCGAGGGTCTAATGATGAAGCTGGGAGGAAGCTAGTGGCACTCCTTATTGACCAAATAGGAAACACCTCGAGTTCTGGCTCATTTGTTTCGTTCTGATGTGACCTATTCGCTACACTTGGTGGTGTGGGTCTGATGATGGAGCAAGGAGGAAGTCAGTGGCACTTCTTAAGACCACTAGGAAACCCCTCGAGTTTTGGCTCATTTGTTTCGTTCTGATGAGACCTATTCGCTACACTTGGTGGTAAGGGTCTGATGATGGAGCAGGGAGGAAGTAAGGGTTCGGCTCGCACATCTGGTAACTAATAGGCTCCACTTGAATTTGTATTTGTATTTGAGTTATAATGTTTACGGGGTGGGCAGACACATATGGACTGTGAAATCGATTACCATCCCCACCCTGGGCTTGCCATTTGTTAAACTAAAAAGTAAAAAATAAATATGTAGTTTAAAAAACTATAGAAACACACTTTTATAGGAACAGACGAAAAAGTACAAAATAACCGTCTATTCAGCAACTGAAATTAAAAAGCGTGGTGCGCCCTTTGCAAAGCATGCATTCAAGTACTTAATATTGACAACGCGCACCATGCTTTTTAATTTCAGTTGCTGAATAGACGGTTATTTTGTACTTTTTCGTCTGTTCCTATAAAAGTGTGTTTCTATAGTTTTTTAAACTACATATTTTACGTTTAAAATGTCCTCCTTCCTACATACTCGCAGGTCGCTTTGGGTGAAGCACAGTTGTAGTTTTTTCTATTTTATAAAAGAAAAGATGGTACGGAACCCTCGGGGCGCTAGTCCGACTGGCTCTTGTCCGGTTTCTTCTTAGTATATTTTATACCGGTACCTTTTGGACCGGCGGGCGGCGGCGGCCCCACGAACGACAACGAACGACATCAGGCATTGCTCGCTTCACGTTTCTGACCTTCGAAGATCAATCTAAAGCTAGGTAAAGGATTAAGTACTGGGAGCGATTCCAGTTCACATTCGGAGATTCTGATCATCTGATTGAGACAGAGAGGAAAACAGAACCTCTTTGATGGCTTTCGTTGGCCTTTGTTGGTCCGGTGTGTACGCAGCATTAGCACAGACTATGACATTAGGCAAGCGCGATTCATCGTAGATCGCATCAACGAACGCTTAGGGGCGTGATAGCGGACAAGCGCTAGCTTATCAATCAATAAAAAAAATAAAAAAATGCTTTACAGTTATCACTACAAAGCTACTAACATGATGGCTTCTTAAGTGCTTTTCTGTTGCAGTGATAATCTTTGGAACTAAAACAGTTTTCATACGACAGGACAGTCCATTTTGACAGCTCATTTCGTATTGCAAGTGGCTTCTCTGCCACGGCTGTAACCGGAACAGCCAGAAGTGTGGGACTATATTAAATTGCTTACTCTTAAAAATAAATAATAAATAACTTCTTACAATCACACCAATTATCTAAGCCCATGTTAATTTCATTAAGAAACTGTGTCATGGAAAACTTGATAACGGATAAATATATACTTAAATACTTTTTGTTTGTATATATATATATGTAATACATACTTAATATACATAGGACTTAGGAATATACATACTCTTGACGGCTAACACCCTGAGAAAACTCAGTTATTGTGATTTTAATGAATTAAAAATACGTAAACTATACTTGAATTAGATTTCGATTTATTGATTTGTAGATCAATTTGAATTCTTGGAAAACGGACATTGATTATTGTGATTTGATTACGATTATTGTTAATTGAAATACCTAGAAAAAAAAATAGTAATTTATCGCAAGGCTCTACGTCAGCTAAGAGGATGAGGTTACTTCGTGCTTTTGAAACCGATGAGGATCGTGAAGCTCGGTTAACAAGCAATCGCAAGCGCACACTGAATCCCGCGCTTCCGAGACCTACACCCATAGGGCGTTTGTGCACTACCACTGAATTTTACCGATCCGGAAAAAAACGGATGCTTGTATTTAATTAATTACTAATATAAATGATTAATTATTAAAATACAAGCATCCGATTTTTTCCGGATCGGTAAAATTCAGTGGTAGTGCACAAACGCCCATATACACACACATAATACCTTGCGGTCACTGGAAGGAAGTGTAGATTACACATAAAATAAACAAATACAAAAGTCACTTTACCGTGCGTACGAAGTCGCGGGCAACAGCTAGTGAAATAATAAGTCAACTCATTTTCCATGTCCACAAGAAAATACAATAGTTTAAAACATATTTATCAATAAAGATTAAAGTAATTATCCAAATGTTAAATACGTCTTAATTTTCTGTATATTTTTAACAGCTAGCGGCCGCCCGCGGTTTCACCCTCGCATTATCCGCTCCGGTTGGAATATCGTGATAAAAAGTACCCTATGTGTTATTTCAGCCTATAAATCTATCTCTGTTGCAAATTTCATCCAGATCCGTTCAGTAATTTTTGCGTGAAAGAGTAACAAACATCTATACATCCAAACTCACAAACTTTCGCATTTATAATATTAGTAGGATAGGATAAATTCGTGTCCTAAATTTGCTTCAGACTTACTAAAAAAATGTAGCTTGAATGTACGTTGGATACTTCAGATGAAATAGTACTAAGTTTAATAAAGGGTTATTGAATATTCTTGTACACAAAGGTTTTAATATCCAATATCAAGGGTCTTTCTTGCCGCATTTTCTGTTATAATGTTGAAATTAATAATATGCGGTTACTTCGCATAATTCCTTGACATAGCTTAGACAATGCTGCTATGGAATGTGTTATATTATGTGTTTTGTAAGATTTAATAGTATGTTGAATTATTTTAGCTTAAAGATTTATACGCTTCATAATGTCGGTAGTATATAGGTATCTGTTTAAATGTACCTAAACCTTCATCAACAGTTACCAGTAGATAAACGTCACAAACTTTTTTTATATTTTATTGGCTTGCTCTCGGCTTCACACTGAACCATAGGATTGAGAAGAAGCCTAAAATGGAGCGAGCTTACCAAGAAGCAGCCTATTCACTCTAGCTTTAAAAATTAAAGGGTTGTAGTCATTCGGGAAAACAGACGGAGGCAGGGTATTCCATAAAACCATTTTTTAAAAGTGCATATCTCCGTAACTATCAGTCCTAGTAACAAAATTTAAAACGTTAATTATAGAAAATGTAATTCTCTACAACATTGTGAAGACTCTTTTCTGGCTCAAATGCACCTAAACGAAGATTTAAGCGAAAACCTGAAGAAATTGCCGATTTTTTCAATATGGCGGCGCCGGCGGGGGCCATCCTAGACAACATATCAAAATTTCAAAACTGCCGGACCACTTGTAAGCTAAAAACCCTCTATTCAATGGACTACAAATAAGCGCGCCAAAAAATATGGAGTCTATTTCAGAAGCTTAGTTTTGACTTTTATGTTACTGGTTAAAGTTAAATAAGTAGAACAACTACTTCTAAAACATTATTCGAGTACCTATATAAATATGAAGACCTTACTCACATACTCACGTTAACCGAACTAATATTATGAAAATCCTTAACATTCCCCACTGCTGTCTACAATTTCAAACATATAACGCTATTATTACTTAAATCAAGTACAAGTTAAGTACAAGCGAAACACAACATAGGAACATTGTTATCTCAGCCATGTTATTGGAATAACTTTATTCTGATCTCCTGTAGATAGTGTGTGCTTACATTTACATTTCAAGTAAGGTTTTCTAATGCTTGAGTACTTGCTTCAATTGAGTGTAGTACACCTTGACTAAATAATACGTAATCATACTCTAGTTTTCATACAAATTAATTCGATAAAGATAACGTTAGTTTTTCGTTCTACGACTAGACTAAACTACACATTGAAATCATTAGGTAACAATTAATATGTCTGTAGGTAATATGGGTTGTATTTGCGGTAAAACTCAAACGATGTCCCACCTTATACAGGTTTTTTTTTTATCAGTGCACAACTTTTTAAGATCGACTCAGAAATTGTGCAGTTGTGCACTGATAAATTTGTGCCCCGCATGCCTTGAAACCTGCACACGGGAGGATTTAAGGCTGACACACACACTAAAAAAGCACGATGCGTTGCATCTGCAGCACGCTGCGACCTAAAGCAATTCACACCGGCACCACGGTGGGCGTCGCTCACGCATCGCAGTGCATCTGCGACGCCGCCCGTGCGTCAGCGACGCCGTGTGTTGCTTTCGGATCGCGGTTGTCATTTTCTTTTAATTCGTAATTCCCTTCCTATTCTATCCCTCAAAAGAAAGTTTTTATCTTGTGGATCGTACATACATTTGTATCTGCGTATTATATTAATGATTTTTCGCGTATTTCAAAATCCATGATGACAATTTGTAAATATTGACAACTGACGTGCCGCAGTCAGCGTCGCAGCTGCACGCAGACGTACAACGTCACCGCGGTGTGTCCTCAATTGAGAAATCGTATAGAATACAACGTATTACAATATACAACAACGCTCTCGCACGCAAACACATCGCAATGCAGCTGCGATACTGTTGGTGTGAACCTACGCGTACAAATTCATATATTACAACTCATGACGCACGCAGACGCAATGCAGCACGTCTGCGTGCGTTTTTGGTGTGTGGCAGCCTTAAATGACAAAACATTCTACGATGAATCCATACTTATTCATACTAATAACATCCATAGTAGGGTGGTTGGTGGTAGGACTTGTTCTTAGTTCTGGTCCCCCATGGCCTAAAGCGGAGAGAGAGGAAGAAAAAAAGGACTTGTTAAAAAAAAAAGAAAATAAAGTCTACCTGGCTTCAGTTACCACAATCTTATCTAAGTCTGACAACGCCATAACAATAATGTTTTCAGCATTATTGTGTTCCTGCAGTTAGAGATGAGATAGCCAATTCCTTGGTGATTGAGGATTCCGGGAGTAGTGCGCATCCACCTTCAGCCTTATCACCACTTAAAATCAGGTGTGATGAAGGCTAAGTGCTACCCGTTGTTACGTTGTTTATTACTAATATTATAAATGCGAATGTGTGTTTGTTTGTTTGTTTGTTTGTTTGTCCGTCTTTCACGTCAAAACGGAGCAACACATCGACGTGCTTAGGTATGGGGATATGGATCGGATCCGAATCGGATCATAATAAGAAATCCGTTCATATTTTGAATAATAGCGTTGGCTGGGGTCCGATGGGGGTCCGGTGGGACTCGGGACCATTGGATGGGGTTGCAGAGGGTCGCAAGTGACCGGACTTTTTATTTTGATCCGATTCACCGATTGATCCGATTCAGCTCGGTCTACCCTACAAAAATATTGAAATCATACTCGTAGTCCTCTTGATAAAGATGCATGGCGGCGGACTACAGAATTTAATAAAAGTACCATGTAGCTCTCTTTATCTCTGTATATTGTGATACAGTTATGAGAGGTTCAAAATTTATTTTTTTCTTCGTGGTATTTGTAATACAATTATTATACTGACTTTACTCTTCTTGATAAACTCCGTGGTCGAGTGATGTTCGCACGGGTTTTCAAGGTGCTGCTATCTGTGAGGTCCCGAGTTCAATGTTCGGTTTTTTTTATGTTTTCTAGTATCTGGGTGTCTCGTCGATGTTTCCAAAATTGCTATGACACAGGTGCATACTAAGCTTAGGATGTGATGGTATCCAAGTTTTGTAATCGACGTGCTGACAAAATAATATTAACCCTTAACCACTGACGTACGTCTAAGAGACGTAAGTGCGCAATTAAAGCGGTCATATCTTTTTACACCAAACGCGTACGGACTTGTCGTTTCCTGTACCTTCCTAAGACCCAAGGACGGGTGCGCAGTGGGTGTGAGCAGTTGTGTGGTGCATCTTGATTAGGTAAGTATAGCCGTCCTAACGTCTGTGGGACGTAGCGTCAGAGTAAATGTTAGTTTGATTCTTTTTAAATATATTTGTTTTAGTGTTAAAATAGCTTCGAAAAAACGTCATTTGGATACTCAATGCCTGACTTTAGCCTCGAATCAACGTGACTGATCAACAGTTTGAGAGTTTGGTTATGGAAACCCTTGCCTTTTTGGAGTCTGATGATTCTTCAGCTGATGAGGATAACATCCTGCCACAAGAGGCTGAAGTAGACTCTTCATGGAATAGCGATGACAATATCCTTTTAGCAGAACTACAGACTGAAACGGGTATAGAAGAAGCCGTTCCTTACTCAGACTCGTCATGACATATGTCATGTTTGTAAGAAACCCGTATGTTTGCAGTGTTCAAAACCGGCTTGTAACACATGTCGTTAAAAAGTATTAATTTCCTAATAATATGCCATTTATTTGCTTTTTAATTATTGAGTACTATCTAGATGTTAAGATACTATCAGCTCTGTGATCATTTTAGACTGATAAGTTATGTTTTTGAGCCGTTAAAAAAGAATGCGTTTTTTGTTTCCATTGATTTTTCAAAGTTTTGTATTTTGAGTTTAAGCAAATATTTTTTATATAAATAACGTTATTTTTTTAATTAATTTGGTACCCTTTATGCTAAATTAACGATAAATTTTAAAACAAATAAATAAATATTAATATATTAATAATAAAGGCTATTTCAAAAAACCATACGTCAGAGTGACGTACGTCAGTGTTAATGAAAGTAAATAATGGTCAGTGGTTAAGGGTTAAATCAATATAATGTATGAATAATTTAAATATTTATAAATTGTACGAGCTTTATGTATTAGTTATTTATATATTAGTCATATTTTTAAGATAAGCATGTGTATCCAATAGTTAGGCTAGGCTAGTTTTGTAATTTTTTACTGTTTGAAGACCTTTAGACTTTGGCTTTATGTTTATATTTAAGCTTTTTATTGTAGGTATCAGGTTAAGCAGTTGGTTTTCCAGTAAATAAATAGATATATCACCGGTATTCCATACGTTTATTGGTGTACTTTGAAAATTAAGAACAGTCTAATTTAATTATTTTTTATTTCAGATTGCAGGTAATGGTCAACCAATATTCATCCTATATTATTTAAAATGAAAATTTGAAAACGAGAAAAAAGTAACAAGTAAATTATATTTTCATTAGTGACTTTCATGTGATTTCTTTGATCTAGTCTTCTAAGAGTCGATGAAGAAACTGATGAGTTTCTAAGAATGAAATATTGGCAAAATAAGGTTTTTCTTGGAATAACTGCGCTGGTAAAATAACCTAAGTTGTACGTGCCTTCATCATAACTAAGTTAAAAGGATCAATGAAAGCCAATCTAGTTTTAGTTTTGTCTTAGAAATTCGTATTGTACCATTTCAATTAATTGTGCTCGCGTATATAAAATCAGGTTGCTTATTTCTTGAAAAGAAATTTATGAAGGAACGTGAATCGAGAAATAATGATGGTCTTATTTTATTTTTTATTTTTTTTATTTATTTGGAACGGTGCAGCACTTAGCCTTCATCACACCTGATGTTAAGTGGTGATAAGGCTGAAGGTGGAAGCGCACTACTCCCGGAATCATTGAGGAACTGGCTATCTTATCTCTAACTGCCGGAACACAATAATACTGAAAACATCATTGTTATGGAGTCAGACTTAGATAAGACGGTGGTAGCTAGCCAGGCGGAGAGAACAAGTCCTACCACCAACCAAACCGAATACAATATGTACCCCCACTGGGAATCGAACCCTTGACCTCTTGGTCTGAAATCGGTGGCGTGAACCACTAGACCACAGAGGCGGTTAAATACTTTTACCTATTTTATGGATAAATTAAAAGACAAGCAGCTTGGGTGACCGGTAAGCTTAACTGTCGAAGAACATACGCTACAAAATACGCGCAAACACTTGGGATGTCTTGAGAAGTCTGTGGCTCGATCGTTATAGCACAGATTACTAAATAGTTACTATGTAACAGATAGCTCACTCCGCTAAGTCATTTAAATAAATAGCAACTCTAACTATAACGCAATAAAGTAGAATTCAGCTTGTACGGCGCAGGCAAATTACGAAAGGCCACTCGTTGTCGTTGCATCTCTTTCTATCGCATATATTCTAGCTCTTTTGCGGACCTAATTTCTATGGATTTACAACGCCGGCGTTGCCGCAGCGTTTTCGAGCCGACACGGGGAGTGAAACAGGCCTGGTTATAGCACTGGCCGTTCACGGCATGGGCGACCAAAAATTTATTATCCCGAGCTCCTCCGTGCTTCGGAAGGCACATTAAGCCGTCGGTCCCGGCTGCATTTGCAATCGTTAATAACCACCAATCCGCCTTCGGCCCGCGTGGTTGATCATGCCCCATTCTCTTTATCCATCCCTAAGGAAGGCTTGGGCCCCAGCAGTGGGAATATTAATTGGCTGATGATGACACCGGTAATGCTATTTTAATCACTGACGATGACGATAGAAACACTATGGCCGAAATTACTTCGCCTTATTGCATTCAACCGCGTGACGTTAAATTCAGGCCCGTGATTTTGATCAAATATATTCGGGACTGACGTTATGGTGACCGTTATCGTATCGTGATCTATTTTTTTATTATTTTGTAAGAAAACCAGAGCAGCGCCTCTTGCGTTCGTTTATGGAACTGAAATTCCATACATATTTGACAGCTTTTGAAGGACGGTGTAGTTTGAACTATTCGATTCAAAGTCAAAGTCAAAAACTCTTTATTCAAATAGATTTACAAAATGAAATACTTTTGAATCGTGCAACATTTTTTTCTTCCACCCGTTAAGTAAGTACATCTTTTATTTTAACGATAGTTTTTCATGCTAAGGAGAGGTACAGGATGTTCCAACATTAGCAGAAATCGTACATTATACGGTCAACAAACACGATTAAATTTTAATGGGAAGATCAATTTATATTGGAAAATCAGGGAACAACAAAAAACGAAATGGAAATCGGAAACAACACATATCTCTTTGTAAACATGCCAATGTTCTTTCATCATTACGCACTTTATCGTTATTTGTTTTGGAAATCTTGTAAAGGAAGATTTGTGGAATAGTTTGTCCCATTTTCTACGGCCCTTTTGATGCTTTAAGAATCTTTTTAAGCCGGCAGATAACGCCTCGTGTTGCCACGTTTTGGTCATTTACCTAAAACAATAGGTTACTGCCTTAATTCATCAAAACGTGGTCATGAGTCTTTAAGCGCTTATTACACTTGACTTAATTCAGTAGTCGGGATGATACAGTTAGCAATTGAACAGTCTAAACAGATAAGGAGTTAAATTACTAAGAAATCAAACTTCGTGTGAATTTGGGCAAAATGCTTGAAGAGGTAAAACTACAGATTATATTTAGATTATCAAGACATTTTATTAAACAACTAGCTTTTTACGACGAACTTTACGACGTTATCCCGCGGGAATGTGACATTTTCCGATATAAAAAGTAGCCTAAGTTTTTCTCCAGGCTACAAACTGACATAATAATTTATTATTGTACACCTATTTATAAGGTTAGTTGTGAGAATCTAACTATATGTTGTATATTTTGTAAGAGCTTATTGTACCACAATTAGAACAATAAAGACATTATGAATTATGAATTACAAAGTATCAGTCTCCCAAATTTCAGCCAAATCCGTTCAGCCGTTTTGGCGTGATTGAGTAACAAACAACCAAACATCTTAACATTCAAACATCTAAACTTTCACACTTATAATATTATATAAGTAGGATATATTATATTAGTAGGATTAGCTGAACCATCAAAAGTACCTATTAAGATTTTTCCGTGTTGTGATTGGCTCCATAATTAAAATTGTATTAATATAGACACTTAAAACTTCTATCATCTTTAGCCATTCATAAAGAAAGCCTCTCAAGGCAAGATTTGATGATATTGACATAACACTTATTACCATACATACATAGGCCTTTAAACTTGTACGCGTAGGTTCACACCGACGACGGTGTCGCAGACGCATTGCGATGCAACACTGTCAGTGTGATACTTTTTGATGTGAAGCAGAGTCTAATGCATGCCACGGATAGTACAGAACGTGGCCAAATTCTGGGCCGCAACAATATACCTAAAGTACGTTTATTAATTCGGTGCAAAAAAAAAATAATGTCACTTTCATATTTGACTTTGGCAACCGGGTGTCGTAAACCTTTTTCTTCATGTCTCTTTTAAACCAAATTTATTGTGAGGTTTCGGTTTTACAGATTTTGTTAAAATCTTCTTATAAAAACTATATCCTGGGGTAAAGCAAAATGGGTTATTTAGTAATAGTACAGACACAATAGTAACAAGTAACAACGGTTCAAACTTAACAATAAACAAAAACAATAACAGAAACAAGAAGAAATCTACAAAATAATGTAAAAGAAGCACTGTACGCGAAGCAGATAGGAGCCCACGTAAAGTAAACAAAATACAAATCAAAATCAATCAAATAATCACACACATGTTAAAGTAGGTTTGTCACCCCTGCGTCACAAATATTTTGTGCCTGCGTGTTGCCAGTACGTGGAAAAAATATCCATCTAACATCCCTTCGAAAAATTATTTTGTTGTTTGCGTAAGAGTAATTTCCATTTTTTTACTTTTATTAATAATGTTAAACAAATATCTATCCAGTCAAAGCATGTTTTCAATTAACGGCAATGTCGTTCACAAATAAAGAATTCTACAGTATGTGAATATAGAGTTTTAATATGGTAATACTGTTTTCTTTTTTTTTGCACCGAATTAAAAAACGTACTTTAGTGAATGTTTGTCATCGAAAGGGCGTTTGTGCACTACACTGAATTTTACCGATCCGAAAAAAAACGGATGCTTGTATTTAAAAAAATATCAATTATAATAGTAAGAATTTATTTATTTCGTGTAGTATAGGGTTCAAAACATTGAAACTACACGAAATAAATAAATTCTTACTATTATAAATGATTGATTATTAAAATACAAGCATCCGTTTTTTTCCGGATCGGTAAAATTCAGTGTAGTGCACAAACGCCCAAACGCTAAGAAGAAGAATATATGCTCTAAATACAATACAATAATAACATAAAACTAATCAAATAAATCCAGTTATTCCTAAAATAAGTACTCGTTAACACCCCAATCAACAGCCTCACAATATTAACAGATTTTTCATTAAAATATTCTCTTTGAATACCTACCATCTGTCGTTAATATTCAAACAGCGACCCAATCAGGCTGGCTCCATTTAATTTCACCAAAGCAAATTATCGAAATTTCTCATCGTGACAGATTTTCAACCAATTAGCTTGACCTCTTTGACAACCGCTGTTCCCAGTTCCGTCGTACCCAGTTTAATTATTATATGATTACGGAATATTTGGTCGGGGAAATTATATTAAATCTTTTGGGTACTTAACTAATACTTGATATTTCTATGTCATCCTTCTAATATTATAAATACGAAAGTTTGTGAGTGTGGATAGATGTATGGATGTATAGATTTAAGGATGTATGGATGTTTGTTACTCTTTCATGCAAAAACTACTAAACGGATCTGGATGAAATTTGCAACAGAGATAGATTATAGGTTATAATAAACCATAGGACACTTTTTATCCCGATATTCCCACGGGAACCGGAACCACGCGGGTGAAACCGCGGGCAGCCGCTAGCTTGGTACCTATGGAAAATTTGAGAGTTGTGACGAAGTCGTGTATTGCTTGGCGTGTCAAAATACATTGCTCTCATTAACTTCTCAAAGTTTGTTAAAAGAAAATTACCTTTTAGTTTATAAATACCCCTCATATAGGGAACAGTATTCAGTTTTTACTAAGCGTCGACGCACACGAGCTATACGCGACAGCCTCAAACTAGAACAAGAAACAAATGACGGCTACCAGCGTACACCGCGTGCGACGAGTTCATATAAAATGTATAAAAACTACAAGAAATAATTCAGTGCTGGCGATTTGTTATGGTGCTCGGTACCTCGTATGCGGCCTTACCCGCGTCCAGTTTGGTCTGCGTTTCAGCTTTATTACATTTGAGACGTCTAAAATGATATTCTATTCAACTAGCTACTCTATAATAAGTGTGCACAATCGTCGCTTCAACAAATAATTTATAGAGATGTACACATTAGAGCTAAACCCGATAGCCTAGCGCATCAAGGCTGCGATTGCGGAGGTAAGAAACTCTTGTTATGGTCGCTCATATTATGGATGATCAAAACTTTAAACAAACAAAAGCTGTTCTACAGCCAACACATGGCAGACGAAAACTAATAGAACACTGTAACTTCTTTTATATCAACGCTGTAATCTTTAAAGGTCCCAGATCAGTTCTAAAACCCTTGAGACAATCTTTGATCAGATAATCAAACTTACAAGACTACATCGTGTATACTAAAGGGTTGTTTTCACTCCCTACTATTTTCAAACCACCTAAATAGCAACCTTGAAAGCTACATGTCACGTCTCATTAAATTAGTCGATTCAATATTGAACCTAACGGCTTAAGAAATAGCGGTTCATTTGTGACACGAATACAGTCTCAGGCAACAACGGCACCTCTTTGGATCCAAGACACGTTTTCTATTTCACTCCGCGAATACAATTTTTAAGTCCGCTACAGAAGCGATGTGTATTAAGTTAGTACGTGACAGAAACTCCCAGAGGATTAAGGATTTACATCAGATTGTAACGGTTATTATATACATGGAGGGTTACTAGCAACATTAGGTGTTTTATCATCATCAACGAAGAGTCCATCTAAGGAGAGAATAATAAGATGGAAGTCGAAGTATCCCGCTCCAAACTTCCTAAACCTGCGAGAGAATCTCCCCCCGGGTCACGACCAGCAATAGTCTACGTGGAACTCTCCGACTCCGGACCCAAGTAGGCCGCTGCAGACAAAATATGCGCCGATGGGGTCAAATCCCCGCTTCAGAGGAGGACTGTCATTGAATAGCCCCAACTCAGACCGCATGGCGCACTTGCTTCAGTTCCCATTGGGCCCCAACTCCAGCACCATGGACGACCTAATAGAGGGCAATGAGTTGGCAATAGCGGTCGCTAACTACTGGCCCGCCAAAATCTAGAGAACGAATCATTGACACGCAAAGAAGAAGATCATCAGAATCAGATATAATGATGAGGAAGGTGGGCCTAACTACCGTGACTACTCCTTAGATAAAATATTTTCAAATTCAAATTGGAACCATCAGCCTAACGTGTACTGAGTTATTTCGTGTCAGGCGGGTCGTTACGTCTATGCCCAGCAGTGGGCGTCGTTCGGCTGACATGATGGGTCGTTACGTTCCCTAAAATATGGTTGAGCGAAGCGATGTTTGATTCATGTGAGTCATGCTCGTGAACGGATGCCAGTGGGAATGGGTCTGCTCTTACCTGCTTGAAGTGATACTATTTTCTCTTTTTTAATTTTGTTTTCATTATGTATTATAATTGAAGTTATTTGTATGGTGCAACTTGCAGGAAAAACTTGCATCACCTTATTGCGAGTTAACCCGGGTTTTGCCACAGTCTGTGAAGCCTGACCGACCTCTGACCACGACCTTTTTCGCACGTTCTGCTTGATCTCTTGTTCTGCAAGATCTTGCCTGATCTACTTTTTATCACCAGTTATCAATCTCTTCAAAAAACGGTTCGATTTCATTACGTCTTAATAACGAATAGCAAATGAGTACAGTCACATATGTAAACAACATAGGACGATATCATTAGGGTTTCCGTACCAAAATGGTAAAAAGAAACCCTTATGGTGAGACTCAGTCTGTCTGTCACAACTGGTCATCTCGAGAACTACTAATGCTATCAACTTGAAATTTGGAATAGTTTTAGATGACGTTTGCCCAACCTTTCTGCAATTAAGAGAGAAATAAAAACATTGGTATTTTTTTTCCACCGGGACTGAAAGGGGGTCCTAAAAATTCGAAGTGGGGCTATAAAGGCGTATGGGGTATCATATGAAAGAGCGCTGCTTGCACATTCTCAAAAATTTTTTATTTTTTTCTTAAACCGCATAGTTTTTGACTTTTGATGAAAAATGTAAAAAAAATACCTTTCCCTCCCCTTTAAATCTGAATTTTTTTATGTGATAGAAGTTTATGTAAAGATTACAGGAAAAATAAAACGATGTCTCTAAATAGTAAACTTTATCAGAAATCATCAAAAAAAGATATATTTGTTCCACTATCGGTCAAGAGCTGGCGTTGACTTAAAACTGCAATATTCTACACCGTAAATGCTCTGACAACTCTAGCCTCGCCGATGAAAACATTTTCACGTTATACTGGTAGGGAACCCTCGGTGCGCGAGTCCGACTCGCTCTTGACCGTTTTTTTTTACAATATTGAATGACTTCTATGGCACAAACACTTTTTCGGAACGCTTCAATGTACACGGTTCATTAGGTTTCTTTCAGTGAGCTCGTGTGGCACCCAAATATCGAGCTTTTTTGTGTACCCAGCTTTTTCCAAATGGATCAAAACTGTTTTGTTATCAATTCCCAGTTCTTTTATCAAAAGTGACTAAAGTTTATTATTTTGAGTCCCTTCGTGCTTCCTAGTGCACGTTAAGCTTTTGGGTCGACAGTGGCGGATTATCACATATGCCACATGTGGCGCATTAAAAAGCTTTATGAGTTGAGCGCTCATCATATACGAGGTATTTACGTAACATCGTGACAAACAAATATGCGCCAAATATGGCCTTAAATCTGCCGCTATAGGCCTATGTAGCTATATCGTCAATAGGCCTACTGGCAAGTGTATATATTCTTTGCTACTGGTAAATCCATATGCCCCACTGGGCGTGAGCCCAGCTAATAATCACAGCTGACACATAATACTGAAAATTATTAGTAAGGTATAGTTCGGAAATGCGTATAAGCTTCTCAAAGCCTGCATTTTTTTTATAGCTGAGTAAAATTTCAAATCAAGGCTTTCAAGTATTTGCATACCTGCCCTGTCTCTTGTCAGGAACGTGAGAGGAAATTTTATGAAATTTTCCGCTGCATAAATGTACATACTTTTTGCAAGGTGGCAATTTTCTCTCTTAATAATATTTCAGTGCAATGAAAAAAAAAGTAGCTTTACAGAAAGCTCTGGCACTTTTATAAAATGATGAAGAAGTTTTTTTTGTTTTGTGCTTTTTAGGGTTCCATAGTCAACAAGGAACCCTTATAGTTTCGCCATGTCCGTCTGTCCGTCCGTCTGACCCCAGTCTAGCTCATAGACTCTTAGTATTAGAAAGCTGTAATTTAGCATGTATATTTATATTTATCACGCCAACAAAGTGGTAAAGTAAAATTTTGAAAAATATTTTTTAGGTTACCTCCCCTACACGTGAAGTGGGTATGAATATTTTTTTTCTTGTTTACCCCATAGTGTGGGATGTCGTTGGATAGAAATTTTAAAAATATTGTCGGTTTGAAACGACAGTTTTTTGATTAAGGCATCCGTTTGTGAACTATTAAGCTTTAAAGTGCAAAATTTTGTTAGAGTCATGTGTCCCCCCCTCCCCCTCCCCCCCCCCCCTGCCAGCCAAATGGTTGGTCTTGAATACGTGAAAAAATTCACGATAGTAGTACATATGACGAAGTTAAAAGGAAAGCTATCACAGCTAAGTAGGCTTTACAAGTTTTTGAGATATAACACATTTTCGAAAACCGCAAATATAACTTTGTCATTCATACGAATACTATGAAAAACAAAGTTATTTTTTTCTGGTAAAAAATTACAGTGGTATTTTTACTAGGTGTACGTAATCGGTACGTTAAATGAGTACGGAACCTTTCATGAGCGAGTCCGACTCGCACTTGGCCGATTTTATTTTTTGTAAATAATGTAGGTACTTACATGTTTGGTGGTGGAGTACGATTTTATCTACACACTTTTTATCATACTTTTAAGAAATTTAAAAATAAAACTGTATCGTTATCTTCGATCAACTATCGCCCGAATTCTCAAACGCTAATCATCTTTGGGAGCGTCTCAAACATCATGGCATCTCTTTCATACGTTTGACATTTAAAGTGACAGGGCGATGTGTGAGACGCTCCCAAAGATAAGTAGCGTACGAGTATTCGGGCATTAAGCACCTAGATATTAGATAGGTTGCCCATTTGAGCGTATATTTATAAGTAGGTTCTGTTATTTTTGACGTAAGATCGGAACATCAAACCATTTTTCTCCGTAAAGGTGCCATAGGAAGTTTTGATTTAGTTTGTGAACCTTTTTCTAACTAAGTACACTAGATTTTGCTTGGCTTCAATGAGAGATTTCATCAATTTTCATAGAGAAATAAGCAGCTGTAGCGAGATTTGGCTAGTTTTTTACAGGCTGTTTTAGGTAGGATTACAATGAGCTGATCAGTAGGTACGCGTGAAATTTTAAATTGTGCAAGTACATACACTATTAAAGGAGCTGACCGACAATTACTTAACACCAATCTATTGCTTTCCATAACAATACAACTCACCCGTCCTTATAGATAATTATTTCAATTTAATATGAAATCGAAACTAGTTAAGTAGTGAAAAGGTTTTTTCATGTAGATTCTAAATATTATATATACTTTTTATATGTTATTTCATCGATAACTACCTATGTGAAAAAAAATTATTTCGAATGGACTGCCCTTACCTATTGTCTTTTGTTTACACAAAGGTCGAGTTCAAACGACGATTATAAAAACAAAGCATCTCGTAAAAGTGTCCAATAGCTTTTATTTGATGCTTTGAGTCATCAGCTACTCATAAATGTAACTTAAGACGGCGTTATTGTAAACATCTGTTTGGGAAAGCGATAACAAGTGCTCAAGTGCCATTAAAAAATAATGGCGGTCGAGCTGACCGAAAATTACTTACTTAACACCAACCCATTTCTCTCCAAGACAATACTAACTTACCAGCCGCCCACGTGATCCTGGTGAGTTAGTATTAATATTAGTAAAAGACACGTTTAAACGTGTCTTTTTTTTCAATTTAATATGAAATCGAAACTAGTTAGTGCAAAGTCCGCCGAGTATAAACGCCATAATGACTTGGAATATGGCTGCGGAGTCGTAGGTTCCCAAGAGTATTTAACTTGACTCTCTTGGAGATCGCCACGGAAACTAGATATTTTATAGATTTATGTGCCAATGGAAATAAATATAAACAAGAGTAACGGGGCTCAACGCGAGCTCAGTCGCGTTGAGCCCCGTTACTCTTGTTTATAATTATAATGGAACGCGAAAGTTTAAAATCTTATAATGGAAATAAAGTTGGTAGTTTTTATCATTATCAGCCATACGACTCCCACTGTTGGTCTGGGCTGGACATAGCCTAGAAAGTCTTTTAGATGCTTAGATAGAACCTGTACATTTTTGGTTGCTCAATAGCTTGCTTATGCTTTTACAAAAGGGCTATTGCTCTTCATAGGTAAAATACCTAACTTAAGTCATCGCTTACAAGGATGGAGATATAAATACATGTATTTATCACGGTATTGAAGGTAACGGACAATTAAAAGTTAGAATAAGAGGAGGGAGAGCTAGTAAAGGAAAAGAATTGAGTAGAAGCTAACAGCCAGATTTATTGATAGTTAAATATAAAAATGACACACGTGAAGTTTCTTAGACTAACTTAATACTACACGTAAACCCGAGGATAGAAATAGTGGTACCGCGATTAACTGAGGGACTCGCGGAGGGGAAGAATATGATGCGTTTAGGGAAAGGTCCAGGGTCGTGGAGGCGGCAATAGAGTAAATACAGTATCTTTTTAGTATTTTGGCTATAGACTTAAAAAAATATAATTCTATTGATAGACAAAACGTTTTCCGTCGCCCTAAATTGCGAAAGGAACTTTAACTTGGGCTAAAAAAAAAAAAATTACTACTGAAAAATATTTTTTGTTGCGAAAAACTGGCAAAACGTAGTCTTAATTCAATACAGGCAAAGCCGTCGGTCGTCGCTAGTAAAATTCATAAACATCGTACACGTGTCTCAGTCTCAATCCCTCTTAACTTAACCAATCGTTAACCGCTTCAATTCACATACTCATCTGTGGACAATTTATTGGTCTTCGCTCGATTTGATTGGACTATTCAGCTCCAGAACTAATAATGGCTTTGATTATGACTATGGCTTCCCAAGAGTATTTAACTTGTGGTATATTGATGTGAAATGGTAGTTACTTGGTATATATTGCATAAACGAGTTGCTAAAGAACTTTCAAAAAGGTCTTTGTAATTAACGATTCTTTGTAATGTATGCATGCCTTTAGCAACGACATATTTATTATTTGTAAATGACGTTGCTTCTATTGAAGCTGGTGAGTTTTTTTCGCCCGTTTTTCTTGTCAACCAGAAGATGTTCTTAACGATTCAATTCAAAAGTATTTCATTTTGCAAATCTATTTCAATATAGAATATTTGACTTTGACTTAGATCGCTTTTTAACCGACTTCTAAATAAAAAAGGAGGAGGTTCTCTATTCGTCTGTATGTATGTTTTTTCTCTTTTTTTTTTTTGTGTATGTCCACCGATTACTCGAAGACGGCTGAACCGATTGAAATGGTTCAAACGTTATTACATCAGGTTGGTTTCCAAGTTGGTCCCATTTTTTGAAATTTTGAAATCCGTTCAGTAGTTTTCAGGAAATCTTGAAAATACTGTCGTTTTCGTTACCACTTAATGTGAATTTAATACGTATCTTTAGGCATAACTCCTTTGTTTATAAACCGATTTAGATGATTCTTGTTTTGTTAAAAAGGGAATACCTCAAGGTATTTTAACCGACTAATAATTCTAAAAAGGAGGTTTTCAGTTTGATCACATACCTATTTACCAGAAAACACGTAAATTGCCTGCACGATGCACTAAAAAGAGTGAAATAAAAATTATTTTTATAAAAAAATAAAACCGCCCTCAAAAAAACCACATCAAAAAAGTAAGAAATAATTCCTCACCAAATAAATAACGTAAGTACTTTGAAGTCGGGCGGGTTTTAACAAAAACAACAAAAAAATTGTACATGTTTCACGCCCGACTTCAAAGTACTTACGTTATTTATTTGGTGAGGAATTATTTCTTACTTTTTTGATGTGGTTTTTTGATAGAATGTAAGACCTCATCATCGTTCGCTCTCAATACCAAACTATCGGCCGACAGTTTGATCACGATCGTCTTACAATTCCGACTAAACTGTCGGTCGACTAAAAATCACAAGTGCGCGCAGGCTCTTTATGAGCCATCCGAAGCACGGAGGAGCTCGAGATAGTAATGTAACGATTTCGTTTCGTTCCAGTCATTATGGATGGTTAGAAACTCCATAATGGCTGGAAACTCCATAGTTCTACATACTGGCCATCAATTTTATCTAATCCTATCCTGTTCTTTCCTAATTTAAATTCACATTCTTTGCTCCACGTGCCCTATTACTACCGAAGATGTTACTATGTTTGGTGAACCATCCCGTGACCGATCAACAACTGACCTTTTAACACTGCGCTACCGGACCCCTCAATATAAAATAAGGCCTCAATTTTAGACCTACCTAGGCGAATATTATGAATGCGCGATAAACTTTGATTGTTACCTCTCACCCCTTAAATATAAATTCATTTCGATGAATTTTGTCATAGAAGTAGAAAATAAATCGAAGAAAAACGTTTTCTTATTAAGTAAAATGAAGTAAAAAACGATCAAAACATTTAACCATATGACTCATTAAAAAGGATGTCATAAAGACATTATGACTGTTCCATTAGCCTTAATTCCTGATCAAATTCCGTAAAGCATAATCAACTTAACAACCCAAGATTAATTTAATAATACACTTAGCTTATATACTTCCACCCCATACTTTGCCTGAAATGGAGTACTTTACGAAACTCCATACGAACTTTGAAGTGTACTTTCTGTACTTGAAACGTAAGGTTTCACAAATTTTGTTTCATACTCCTACACCTGCGCTTGGGAACAAAAGTTTGAAGAACACGACGGTAATGTACAGTTTTTAAGATACCTAACATAATGACACACTTTGTTTCACACGGAACAGCTTATTGCTTGTTATAAATCTTGAAACTTCCATAATGCCGTCCCTTATAACGATGTATTTTTTTTATTGCATGATATGATGTTTTTAATTTTTAAAAGAGTTTTAAAAAAGTTTAAAAACTTTTAAAAACGTCAAAATAGTACTACGATACTTTACAACTAGCGATCTGAGAAAGAGAAAATTTATTCAAGAACCATATTTTAACGCAGAAATTCGTTGTCAGTCCTATCGATGAATTATTTCATTTGGAATTTTCACGACACTGAAACTACGCAGTCACACTGCTGGCACTTCTTACCATAATTGTGTAGAAATATCCTGTCTTGTAAAGGAGACCGGATAATTTTGATATATCGTAGCAACTTTTGCGGCTCATTAACATTTGGTCAAGTACAGTGGCGAGTGACAAGTACAAATACAGCAGCAAGTGGCGAGTTGCGAGGCACTCGGTTTATGATCAAGTAGTGGCAAGAACCCACAAGTACAATGACGCGAGTGGCGAGTCGCGAGGCGCTACCACTAACTGAGGAGTTTCAAAAAAGTGTACCCCTACATCTTACCCTGTCCCTTAGAATAAACAATAAATCCACATAAGTTAACTTTGGTTTTCTTACTATTTCAAGTATTTCAGGGTAATTTTAATTATTTGAATAAAAAAGTAATCCTTCAATGAACCCAAATCGGTACTGTCCCCACTCTTGATTGCATGGTTGCCATTTAAATGTATATGAATATTTTCATAGGTCCTTATATGAATTTTATGATATTTTAATTGGTTATAGTGTAAAAAATGGAAAATGAAGTATTTAGAAAAAATTGACCCATCTCACAACCAGCTCCAATGGGACTCGAACCCACGAGTTCGAGGGTTCGTGGGTTCGAGTCCCATCGGAGCTGGTTGTGAGACGGGTCGATTTTTTCTAAATACTTCATTTTCCATTTTTCAACCATAAAAAATTGCACTGTGAATGCAAAAAAGTAAAAATTTAAATAACTTGGTTATAGTTTGTTCTTTACGATGAAGCTTTACCTAAAAATAATGCGAATATATCTCAAAATTACTGATCGAA
The DNA here is from genome assembly GCA_949710035.1 of Crambus lathoniellus. NCBI lineage: Eukaryota > Metazoa > Arthropoda > Insecta > Lepidoptera > Crambidae > Crambus > Crambus lathoniellus. The sequence goes on along the minus strand of OX453310.1, from coordinate 4,921,572 downwards.
GTTTGTCCTTTATTTTGGCATTTACCTGACATGTCGGTTTTGTTACCGAATTTTCTCTGCATTTATAATTACCATTCGTCTTGATTTTTATTGGCTTGCAACACTGAGGTGAGCCCTATCCAAGGAGATTCTACAAGGAAACTGGAGATAGTAGTACTAACACTTTTTTGTAGACTCTGGCTGTCTTCCGTCTTACCTACACTTTGAAACAAAACGTTTAGTCATATGAGACAACAGACAGCCACTACGTAGTTAAATGTCAAATTTGCTGGGTACACTTTTTTATTCAGACTGAAGATTTTGCAGCAGGACATTAATTGGTATAAATGGGAGAGGCAAGACCATGCTGTCTTATAAAACCAAGGAAGGACAGAAAATCACAACAAAAAAATAAGGTTGGTATAGTCGACACATACAGAGACAGTGCAGAAATTTTTTAACTACCCTTTTTTAACTACTTCGCGAAACGCTATTATATACATATCATTCATTGTTATTTATTTATTATTAGGTATTTATTTATTTATTTTAAACTCTTTCTTGTATTCTGTGGCCGTTAGGAATCTTTAATACGAGGAAATGTGATTGCAAAGCTAAAAGGATGCCAAGCAGTATCAGTAGATACGTGTGTAGCGATGCAATCGCCCGTTATCCTAGATACACATGCTCGCTCCAGTTTATATTTTCAAGAACAGCTATTGCACGTTCACATTACGTTCATATCCTCCATTTACACGGCAAGCGCATCTGTTGCGAATACATCGCGATTATATCGCTGTTTAAAGTGGCCAGCTGGTCTAGCAAGTGCACCACGAGATAATTTTGTCGCCTCTCATTCTAACAGCTTCAACGTGACTCTGTCTCGTTTACGGCAGATTTGCGTATAAGGTGGTGTAACACATTTACTTATTTGATTAGACGTCTGTCGCGAGCGCACAATACCGCCGGCCATTTGCCTGTAGTCCCCGATCGAACAATCCGCATGAAATTCAGTTTTGTACGTAACCCAGTTTCATATCTCAGTTTTCCCAGTGCGGGTACATATTGTATTCGGTTTGGTTGGTGGAAGGACTTGTTCTTAGTCCGCCTGGCTAGCTACCACCACCTTATCTAAGTGACGCCATAACAATGATGTCTTCAGCATTATTGTATTCCGACAATTAGAGATAAGATAGCCTCACCAAACAGCTCAGTGGTTGAGGATTCCGGGAGTGGTGCGCTTCCACCTTCAGCCTTATCACCACTTAACATCAGGTGTGATAAAGGCTAAGTGCTACCCCGTCGTGGATACAAAAAAAACTTAGTGTGTGGTCGATTGCGGCTAACGGTAATAACTTCATAAAAACAATCATGATTCACAAATCATCACTTTCTTTGTTTATCCTATCATATCGACTTCCTATATACCAGCGTACCACATTATTTACTTACGTCAATCTTTTAAGAATCTTCTATTTTCAAAATAAGAAAATAAATTATGCATATATGCGAATGCCAGTATTACTACTGTATACAGCATAAGACGGACTCATAGTCTGATGGGCCCTTAACAACTTCACAAAAGGTCGAATTACAAGATTACCGATTCTTAAAAGGCTGTACAAAATATTGTCGCCAAAGATTACGCAACAAAAGTAGAAGGCGTAAAATGAAAATTTATGGTGGCAAGGCAACAATTTATTGTTCAGATTTCAAACGGCTCACAGGAGCGAAGTAAAGAATAGAGGAAGCAATAATTGCCCGGTTTCCCCTTCTCTTTTTTTATTAAAAATCGGGTATACTTTTTTCCTTTTCGTCTGTCTTATTCTCCGAGAAATTGGTATTAAATTGAAACAAATTGCGATTTGTGTTGCTGAGACCGCTGTGCTTATAACGGAGTTTGTGATTTAGAGGATTTGTAGAATTTATTAAGTGCATGCGATTCTTAAGTCGACACTTATTCGTTATTTTTAAGCTAGCTTCCTTATTGAACAGACTTAGAATAGGTAGTATGATAGGTGGTGATGTGGTTTATCGATACAAAAGCTTAGCTGGCAATACAATACCTATTCTATTGTCATTCCACGTCTTTTATTGTCTTTTAAGAGGGGGTATAAAGGCAATAACATCAGGTGTGATGAAGGCTTAGTGCTACCCTGTTGTGGTTAATCAAATTAAGTACTTACCTAGTATTTGCGTGAAAAGCTATTAGACAAACAGATTTGGTGTCTGTAACTTTACCCTAAATACGCAGTAACTATATGACACACGCCTCACATTCACGCCTCTGACCTCCCTAGGTCAGCTCAGATCCTTTGATATTTCTTTGAAGACTATTTTGAATAGCCGACCTTTTGTTTAAGTAGTATTTCAAGACTGGCATTATAGAAACGGATTACAGAGTTCTATTTAGATGTTGTAATTTTAGGGTAGGTAAATGTTATTTGAGATTATTTATAGGGACAAAGTTAATAATACCACTGATTCAAAAGCTATGTGTTCACAGTACCGTCTCATTGTTTCTGATTATCATTATATAATATCTACTTACTGAAGAACAAGCAAAGTGTACATTATGCTGTCTGAAACAAGTTAGCAAATTAGAACTATTTAGAATAATTGATACGAATGCCGAACTCAATAAAAATATTTGAACTTGATATGGATAATGATGGTTCCGTCCTCAACAAGAACAAATATTGGTATTATTCGTAACCTTTTTCTCCATTTAAGAAATTTCAGACGGTGCCATATTGTAGCTAAATAGGTATAGAAAAAAACAACCCTTGGTGTTTCTTGCCGGTTCTTCTCCAAGGCCTCCCGCTGTTGGGTTTGCGAACCGATGGCGTAGCTTCTATGATGTTCACAAGTATTTGTAAATAACAATCTAAATTGAATAAACAAATTTGAATCTTGAATAAGATCTTTGATTAAAATGAAACCCACATTACTGTGTCATGTGTATGACTTAGATTTTTTATTTGCGTTTTGTTTTAGTTCGTCAGGCGATATCTAGTGGTATAACTCGGTCCAGCTAACATGTGTATGATTTAGATTTTTTATTTGCGTTTTGTTTTAGTTCGTCAGGCGATATCTAGTGGTATAACTCGGTCCAGCTAACATGACACCTGCTGGTTATACCCGTCCCTCTCACTCTCCGGGCATGACAGAATCGAGTGAAAGAGACGGGTATAACCTGCCGGTGTCATGTTAGCTCAACCGAGCTATATTATTGATCGTAGTACCAAGAGGTCGATACTCTAAAATGCTGAAATGCAACCGCCTCTGTGGTTTAGTGGTACACACCACCGGTATCAGACCCAGAGGTCCCGGGTTCGATTCCCGGTGGGGGTACATATTGTATTGTATGGTTGGTGGTAAGGTAGGGTTTGTTCATAGTCCGCCTGGCTAGCTACCTCCATCTTATCTAAGTCTGACGCTATAACAACGATGTTTTCAGCAATGTGGTGTTCCGGCAGTTAGAGATAAGATAGCCAGTTCCTCAGTACCTAATTGAGGAATTGCGAATACTATCCGTTGTGGATTTAAAAAAATGCGGCCACTAATTCGCATATGAATTATCTGTGGTTATTTCACTGCTTTGGTATGCGTTTGATATAAGTTTTTGTGAAGTTAAGGTGTGTGGTGTATAAATATCCTTTCTAAACATTTTCGTGCCATGAGCGTTTTAGCTACGTTACTAGAAACAAAACAAATTTCTCTAACGTTTTCAAGTTTACGAGTAAATAAAAGAATAAATTTTGAGAAGCAATAAAATGGGCCAACTGTATAATGAGGTTGTGGCTTCCTGCATACGTAGCGGGTGCGATCGTGCAAAAAATTAGGGACAATCCGGGGTATAAGAAACATTCTGGATTCTTAAATTGAAATCCGTCTTGGGTTGTAGATTGAATATTGTGAAGGTTTGTATTTTTGTGGCTGTATTTTTCACAATTGAAAATGAAGTTTGAGAAAAAGTTGACCCGTCTCACAACTAGCTCCGACTCTGTCTTGCGACTCCGTAGCTCAGTAGTTAGAGCATTCGCCCGGACAGTGAAAGGTCGTGGGTTCAAGTCCCATCGGAGCTAGTTGTGAGACGGGACAACTTTTTCTAATAAGTACTTCATTTTCATTTAAAAAAGTTTACATTAAATAATGGTTAGGTATTCAAAACAAAGCCATAATCTCCATAATGATGTTTCAGGGTCTGCCAAAGGAACAACGTCCGGTGGGCGGTTGCCATCCGAGAACCTTTACGCCTAAACAGCCATAGAGTGCGCGCTATGTTTCCCGGCCACTGCCCTGACCCCGAAACCATATCAAGATACAGGGTATTAGGGGCACCGTTGCAAAAACTTTAACGATGGCTTTAGGCCATCATGCTGAACAACGCACAGCAACAATTTTTGTCGGAAATGAAAAAAATATTTCGACTCTCCATACAAAATGTCCCGATTAGTTGCTAAATTGAATGAGAAGTCGATTTTTTTTTCATTTCCGACAAAAAATTCTTGCTGTACGTTGTTCAGCATTATGGTCTGAAACCATGGTTAAAGTTTTTGTAACGGTGCTTCTAACATCCTGTATATTATAGCTATAGCTCAAGGTGTGTTAAACCACACAAAAATTAAGGATGTCGCCGTATAAAAATCCTCTGAATTCTGAATAATTGTGTGATGGTCTTTTATAGATTAAATCAAAGTTTTTCATAATAAGTCGAACATAGCTTAGTTTAACATAGCATAGTTTAGTATAGGAAAAATGTGATAGTAAAAAACCACGAGCCCTATAAGTAGCTTTCAGGCGGGATTAGAACCCGCGCCTCCGGGAATCCGGCCCGATGCTCTGACCAACTAAGCTACCGAAAGGTTTACACGATTTTTACTATCACATTTTTCCTATACTTACAAAAATTGCATTGTGAATGCATAAAAATAATTTAAAATCTTATAGCATAGTTTAGTTATTTCTAGGTTTTTAACCGACTTCAAAATTTGAAAAGGAGGAGGTTATCTATTCGTCGCGTATATATATATATTTTATTGCGCTTGTTTTTGCAGTCAAACCTCGCTTGCTAATTAGAAATAGATTTAATCCATACTAGAATACTAGCGGTTTTACCCGCTTGTTACCCGTTACCGTGGGAATATCGGCTATAAAATATAGCCTACGTTAATCAGGGATAATGTAACATTCTAAGGCCATTCGACACTTAAGTGGAGATCTCTTCTCAAGTACAGTTAGAAAGGGATGCAAATACATGCAACGAACACATTCATCTCTTCTTAACTATACTTGAGAAAAGATCTATCGTTCTAGAATACGGGCCAAAAGTGAAAGAATTTTTGAAATCAGTCCAGTAGTTTTTAAGTATATTCATTACATACATACATACAAATCTTTCCTCTTTATAATATAAGTATAGATAATAATTATCTATATATCAAACACTCAAACAAAAAAAAACAAATTTCATCTCATAACTGTTTGTCGCGGGTAAGATCAAACCCCCAACCCTACGTTTCGCTGGACGATGTTCAGTACCATTGCACAAACCGCAGGCTTATCACGTAACTTGCAAAAGCCAAGCGATAGCAAAAATCGCGCAATTATTGCTCTAAAATCGTAAATTCGTACTATGGAGGTTTGTATTTGTATGTAGATTTGTAGCGTAGTGGCCAGTGTGACACAGGGCCACAGTATAGGTGCTGGAGCGTCGGTAATCGCCGCACAAAATGTAGTGGTAGTAGTTATGAATAAAAGATGTTTATAGGGACTTGATTTGTTTTATTGTAAAAGTAGAGATAAGGAACCCTTTCCAAGGGTCAAGGTTTCCACTTTATTATTACTGTAATCAACCAATTTCAACGAAATAATAACTGGATAATAATTTCAATATAATAACTGGTATGGAAGCACTGTTTATCACGATGGTTTTGGTAGGACTGAGTCAAAAATGCTGAACAAGGATCGTGAAACGAAAATTTTGAATTGGAATAGAAAGAACAGGATAGGATTCGATAAAGTTAATGGCCAGTATGTAGAACTTGATGGCCAGTATGTAGAACTATGGAGTTTCCAGCCATTATGGAGTTTTTAACCATCCATAATTACTGAAACGAAACGACATCGTTACAGATTCAACTCGATAAGCAATTTAAGAACAATAATTGCGCGATTTTTGGTATCGCTTGGATTTTGCAAGTTACGTGATAAGCCTGCCGGTCTGCCAATGCTGTTAAAATTAATTATCCGTGACAAATCCCTTAACTTGCACCCCCCATATAATAACGTAAACGTAACTTATTTCGTGAAGTGAGATTCACATCTTGAATACGTAATTCAGGGTACCTTTCAGTGCGGGGTGATTCTGAGTGGCATTTTTCCGAATCCGTCCTGATTTTAGTTAGAACGTTTCGGAATAACGAATTATTGGAACGGAATGGAATTTCGGGAACGGTCTCTTTATCATGGTGGGATGTGGGTTGTAGTAAGAAAAGTTATTTTCATGGTTGAAGAACATTTCTACTTCGGTGGATTTTTATTTGATTGCATTTACGATCTTAGATTCGGTTACGTTGGAAATCATTTTAACTAAGTAATACGGTTGTTATAATAATATGATAAACTACCTACCTGGCAACGACTAACTGACTATTTTATTAAATTGACATAATTTAGATTTAAAAAGCGACTACATGTTAGAAAGCTAGCTCTTGGACTTAATTCATTCAATTCAATTTCGTTTATTCATATTAGGTTTGTTTAACAACACTTATGAATGTCAATGAAACTACGCCTTTGGTTCGCAAATCCTACTGCAGGAGACTTTGTAACGAGAAGAACCGGCAAGAAACTCACATGTGTTTCTCCCTGTTTTAATATTGTATACACATTAAATCACAATCATTAAAGACTGTTAATGGACGGATATTATCTTTAAAAACGTTTTCCTTCAAAAGTTCTCACTCAATAAGGTCCAAAACAAAAGCATTTGTTAAATAAAAGCAAAAAATAACAATCTTTGTATTCCAAAAGCTCTTTTGTATTACTATGCAAATTAGCAAAGCTTTAGAAATCTTAAAAAAAATCTGCGTACCTACTTTCGTATGCAAAGTGTACATTTACTTTTAGACTTATTGAGATTCCAAAATATTTAATATGGACATTTTAGTAATATTTATTTATTCAATATGGTTAAGCTGTAAGCGAAGCGAAGAGTTATTAATCTATGTTAAGCTGTAATTGTATTGGTACAGTCCAAAATCATAAGGGCTCTTGTGTGCGACACATGATAATGAACTATAATACATCTATGTGATAATGTGACATATTATTGGGGCCATTTATACAGTGCCGCAAATAGCCTTTTTTGTGCCCTGTGCGAGATTAAGTTTTTAGCGCCCTTGTTTTTTTAGATATTATAGGTGCCCTAGAGCAATGCTAATGGGCTTACTTTATTTCATTCAGGGTGCTAAATAAAATACAAGGACCTTGGTGTTGGTGGACCAATTATCTAATATTTTGGAAGAAAAATCTATTTTTAAAGAACAGGGTGCATACCATTAACTTTAAGACAGCGATTCAAAAATAGCGCGATGCAGAATAGGTTCCTAAAATGAATTGCTTTCTTTCGTACTATGACCTCCCAAAAACTGGATCGCAAATGAATTGCTGAATGTGAATGACCGAACGATTTGTGTCCTTATTTCTTCTACCCGTCTCTTTCACTCGATTCTGTCATGCCCGGAGAGTGAGAGGGACGGGTATAACCTGCAGGTGTCATGGTAGCTTGGCCGAGTTATAAGTCAAATAAGACTACGTGACAGCTTAGCGGCTGTGAAATGTCATTGAATGATCACTGAATCGCTGTCATTGATATTAAGCTGTCGTGGTACGAATAAGCGAATCAGATCAGTTTAGGTCCTAAACAAAACCGCAATAAGAGTTGATGGTAGGCACCCTGATGGGGGCAAACAAACAGACGAGCCGTTACAATTTAATACAGATTTTTGATGATACTGGCATGTAGGTAGGTACGTATGTGTTGGAATCGAGCACTAGGGGCGCAGCGGGAACTTATCAGGAGCATACCGAAAAAATAATAGTCCTGCCTGCGGTCTGGCCATAGTGGCCACTTAATTCTTGCGCCCCCCAGAGTCTACGCCCTGTGCCTGGGCACCGGTGGCACCGCCCTATTTACGGCACTGCATTTATAGCAGCAGCGTGTTAAATACAGCATTGGTAAGAGCGGTTCCAGACTAGGTATTTTCTGCGCGAATACGGTCGTTTCGGCATACGCGCTTACACGCGCGCTCCACTACGTGCTTAAAAAAAACTCGCAAACACCCAAATATGTCGGCGTGTTCGCTCGAACGATGTCAGTTCGGTGTCAAAAGTGTCTCTAGCGGCTCGAGCTTATACGAGCTTACAAGCGCGACAACGCTCGTACGAGTGCGCGTGTGGCAAAAGGTGCGCCTAGACGCGCCTACATGCGCTTCCAAAAACGAGTTTAACGCGTTTAAAATAAAACGCTCGTCTGAAACCGCTCTGACAGTACCCCTTGCACGTATTTTATCGTATCGTTAACCAGAGCAGATTTTGAAGGATGGTAAAGTTTGTTACTACGATTAGGTACCATAGCAACAGCTTTTGTGCTAAAGCTTCTGATACTATGCTGATACCTCTTCCGTAGAAGAGGTAGTGAGTGATCGTCAGTCAGAAATAAATGGAAGTAGAAGTAGAACTCCCAAAAGCGTCACAAATAATGGAGATTTATGCATTTCTTTTTTTATCAAAAACGGGTAGCACTTAGCTTTCTTCACATTTTTTTAACAAGAGGAGAATGCGATCTTTAGGCATACCAAACGGCATGTTGGACTCGGTCACACCCAGGGCATGTCCCGGCCCTCCTTCTTCACACCTGATGTGAAGTGGTGAAATGGTTGAAGGTGGAAACGCACTACTCCCGGAATCTTCAATCACTGAGGAACTATAGCTACCGTATCTCTAACTGTCGGAACACATAATGTTGAACACATAATATTGAACACAAAAATTGTTATAGCGTCAGACTTAGATAAGACTAGCTTTCCGCCCGCGGCTTCGCCCGCGTGGACTACACGACGTTATCCCGCGGGAATGTGATAATTTTCCGGGATAAAAATTAGCCTATGTTTCTCTCCAGGCTACAAAGTATCTGTGTTTCAAATTTCAGTCAAATCCGTTCAGCCGTTTTGGCGTGATTGAGTAACAAACATCCAAACATCCAAACATCCAAACATCTAAACTTTCACATTTATAATATTAGTAGGATGGTGGCCGCCTGGCTATTGAGGCGGACTAAGAACAAGCCCTACCAGTAACCAAACCGAATACAATATTAACCCCCACTGAGAATTGAACCCGGGAAATCTGGGTCTGAAATCGGTGGTGTGAACTACTAGACCACGGCTGAGCGGTTAAAATTAATGTGCTAATCGTTTAATCAAAAGTTTGATTCTTTTTGCTGCTGAGTGCCATAGAGTACTCGCCAAGTATTAAAAGGCTTATTTATAAAAAATGTAGAAGCAGTAAATATAGGAACTGACTTTACGACACATACAAAGTATGCTTTTTGCTTCTTAATAAACAAAGTCCTCAGTTATCAACCAAATCAGCTGACTTCATAGCCTCATCATTATGACGAACCGTAATTGCAATTATAATATGTAACTATAGCAGACCTCGTTGAGGGCAAACATGCGTCTTGTTGCAGACTTGGCCCTTCGGGTCCCAATACTAATTATATTGATTAACTATTAAACTAGTGGTCATCTGGTCATAGGTATCACGCTGTTATGGATCATTTTAAATTTTTGCGATTACTAACCACCTCTGTGGTCTAGTGGTTCACACCACCGATTTCAGACCAAGAGGTCCCGGGTTCGATTACCAGTGGGGGTACATAATGTATTCGGTTTGGTTGGTGGTAGGACTTGTTCTTAATCCGCCTGGCTAGCTACCACCATCTTGTCTAAGACTGACGCCATAACAATGATGTTTTCAGCATTATTGTGTTCCGTCAGTGAGAGATAAGATAACCAGTTCCTCAGTGATTGAGGATTCCGGGAGTAGTGCGCTTCCAACTTCAGCCTTATCACCACTTAACATCAGGTGTGATGAAGGCTAAGTGCTACCCCGATGTGAACTAAAAAAAAAGATAAAAAAAAAGTCTAAAGTTTTACATTTAGAATATTTGTATGGATACTATGGACAAAACAAAGGTCATCAATATCTATTAAACCCGCTAACTTCGTGGCCTTATCATTATGGCGAACCGTAATTGCAATTACATGTATAGCGGAACTCGAGTTGAGGGCAAACATGTCTTGATGTAGTGGCCCTTCGGGACCCAATACTAATCGACTTGATTTATTATTTACAGAATCCATGTTGGCTGACAAACAGCCGTTATTCTATTATGCACACTGTTTTGTTACTAGCGCTGAATACGAATCCGAATATTGGTTGAACCAACTATTATTTACAACCAATTATTTACTTATTGCTAGATCCGATATAAAAAAATATTAGGAAAAATATATGCTAGATACGGGATAGACTGATACATCGCAAATGGTTTAGGTAAATCACGTGCCAATTGCCAAAATGCTAATCAAAGAAGAATGCTTAAAAAACAAAAAAAATATCGTTGTTAATTTACCCTTATAAGACCTACATTTCTCGAAGGATTGCTCAGTTGAAGTGGCAATGAGTGGCACACATAGTGCGGAGAACCGAATGGCCGTTAGGGCGGAATGGCGACGGCGAACCGGACGACGTTCCGTGGGCAGGCCCCCTAAAACGTGGACCAACGATCTGGTCAAGGTCGAGGGAAACTGCTGGATGCGAGTAGCGCAGGACGGATCGCTGTGGAGATCCTTGGGGAAGGCCTATGCCCATCAGTAGTATAGGGGTCGTACGGCTGAAGTTGAAGTTATTGACTCAAATTGCATGTCAAGTGAAAGTTTATAAAAAAACTATTTTTATAACATGAGTTCCAGTTTACTCACAGTTAGCAATAAACATTGAACTTCTAGGCTATTGTTCTAAGGACAATTAGAAGTTGAAGGTATCGCACACCGATTCTAACAAAGGGATTCAATTTGTAGAAATAATGAATACAAATTGTTGCGCCCTAAGAAGTTCAAAAGATTAAGTTGTTTGAATGGGTGGAAATTCTAAGATTTCTACTATAGAACAGAGGACGAATTGAATGTAATTAAACTGAAAGACAGAAAGTGGAGATTCGAAATTTGTATCGAATTTTCCTGAAACAAAAGAGGAACTTAAGGAATTTTCAGCGAGATCAGAGAATGGCAGGTGTTGTGTGAAATTGTTAAGTTCTATTTTCGTTACACAGTTTTTAAGTAGGAAGTAATAATTTTTAATTAAAACTAGAAAGTATCCTATGAACCTATTTAAAATTCGTCAATGAAAAAACAACCAACATTCAGTTAAAATGCTAAACTTCCGCAAAAAGCTTGCAAAAAGCAATACCTAAGCGGCCGCATATAAATGTACAGTCGGGGAATCTCGCGCTTCAACACTTCATACTTCTAATCATGTGGCTGGGGCCTCGTCAGCCATGCGCAGACCCTTTTACTGACTGCTAATGCATTTAACTAGGCCAGTACTATGCGTAATTTTATTGATCAAGGATATGGTCTACACGTAAACAGCGAGATGACAGCCACACGAAAAAGGAAAGAAGTAGTTAGGCGCAAGTCATACATCATATTTAGGTTTAAGTATTTTCACATATCAGCCATAATCAGCCATTTAATGTCCCTACTGCTGGGGCACTGGCATATCCATCCATTCATTATGGATGGATATGCCAGTGCCATGCCATGTATGATATAAGGAGAGGGCCATGACTCACCACGCGGGCCCAGTGCGTACAGTGCCCGTAGTGTAAGATTTTATGTCAAAAAACGCAAACTATTTCGAATGCGTATTAATGTCAATTTGTATGAAAACTGTATAAGCGCCTCTAGCGGCGAGTAGCGCGCTTATATAGTTTTCATACAAATTGACATTAATACGCATTCGAAATAGTTTGCGTTTGCTTGACATAAAAACTTACACTCGGGGTACTGCTGAGCGATGAAAACTGTATCAGCGCCTCTAGCGGCGAGTAGCGCGCTTATGCAGTATTCATACAAATTGACATAAATACGGACTCGCGATAGTTTGCGTTTTTTGACATAAAAACTTACACTAGGGGTACTGGTGCTAAACACCAACACACACACAAGTGCGAAAGTGTCTCTCATCATCAGTCCATCATAAAAAAATAACCAATACTCGAAAGGGGGAACACATATCATAATAATTTAATCCCTGTTTTAACCACACGTTAAGTAATAAGTAAAATTTATCGATTTTCCTCTTCTACCTAAATTGAATTGATACGTAAAATATGTGAATCTGGACAAACCGTGCCTATTTAAGTTAGCCACGCTCTGGTAACATGTCGATCCCTCCGGACGCCATAAATTTCAGACTTGTCCTCTCTCTGCTGCCAATAGTTGGAATTGAAATGAAACGGGGAGATTTTATTCTTTACTACCGGCCATAAGTAAACTTGAACAAAGATAGTCTTGGAAAAAACTATTATCGACGTTGAATTGTAGGAAAAACTACTGTTGACTGTGGAAAAAATTGTGGTTGTGTTTCACACACTTGTGTGTCCCATCGGAGCTGGTTGTGAGACGGGGAGATTTTTTCTAAATACTTCATTTTTCAATAATAAAAATTGCATTGTGAGTACAAAAAAGTAAAAATTAAAATAAATTTTGTTTCATTTTCATATTTTCGTAATACCGTAAGTCTTGGCATGGCTAATTTTATTAAAGGTTTTCTGGTATACTAATGGCTAAGACATGACCACGTTAAAAGGAATTAATTTAAGGAGTCATTTTGAAATAACTTATATTACATACTTAAACAGGATTTTTTTGTACTTAAATAAAAGCACTTGGGGGAGGCCTATGCCCAGCAGTGGGCGTCGTTCGGCTGACATGATGATGATGAAAGTAAATATTATTCATCATTCATCATTATTCAGTTACTATAGCCTTATTACTATTTTTGGCTTGTAGTGATAATTTTTATTTTTTATATTTTATTCCCTTTATTACATTTTAAATACTTACAAAATTATATTTCTAAACATTAAATTTTTACAATGTATAACACTAAAAAATATAACATTTAAAAATACAAAAATGCAGTTCCCCAACGGCAGCAAGATCAAGGTCCCGGCTACCGATGGTTAAGGATCCAGAGACAGGAACCTTCTCACTATACGGGCCGTGTCCAGAAGTACTGCCTTCTGCATCTGACTCCCGATCCATCCACCTAACGCAAGCCTCTTAAGGTGTTTATCGAGGCTCTTGGCTATCAGACCATGGGCAGATATGACTATCGGAACAATAATTGCTGAATCAATGTCCCACATGTCAACAATCTCGTGAGCTAAATCAAGATATTTGTTTTCTTTATCTTTTTCAGCTTTCACAAGGTTGTCGTCATGGGGAACAGTGACATCAACAATTATCGCGCGGCGTTCGTGTCGATCTACCAATACAATATCAGGCTTATTAGCTACAATAGTCCTGTCTGTAATGATAGATCGATCCCAATACAATGTGGCATGGCTATTTTCAAGGACCTGTTCTGGTGCATACCTGTAGTATGGCACCTCGGATGCCACAAGACTATGTTTCAGAGCAAGTTGTTGGTGTATTATCCTGGCCACTTGGTTATGTCTATGCAAATACTCGCCGTTTGCGAGACGAGAACAACCGGAGATTATATGCCTAAGGGATTCACCCGGACGATGACACGCTCGGCAAATATCCACTGTGCCATCCCTTAGGATATACTTTCGGTAGTTATTCGTCATCACAACCTCATCCATAATTGCACAGACAAAACCTTCGGTTTCACCAAAAAGATCACCGAAACGGAGCCAGGATACTGAGGCTAATAAATCTACGTCGGGCCCATGGAGAGCCCGGTAGAATCTGCCATGTAACTCCTTGCTTTGCCACACAGTGTTGCGGTCGGAAGTACTAAGTACTACAGGTTTGCGCCAGTTTTCTTTTGCTAAAAATAGAGGAGTCAGTCCATTGTCAACAGCAACTACATCTCTATGAGACCCCATATCAACTTGGAGAAAATACTCCCTAAGATTGCATATCTCGCGGTTATGCAATGTCTTAGCATTTAAGAAGCCACGACCACCGCACTTCCGCGGGATATATAATCTCATGGTCGATGAACGTGGGTGATGTATGCGGTGTGCTGTTAGCAATGTACGAACTTTTCTATCCAGGGCATCCAGTTCAGTTTGAGTCCATTTAAGTATGCCGAAGGAATACATCAGTACCGGCATGACCCATCCATTGTATGCGCGAACCTTGTTTCCGCCAGACAAAAGACTTTTAAGGACTTTTGAAAGGCGCCCCAAGAAACGCTCACGCAACGACTGTTTCATGTCAGCATCGTTGATGCCTAATGCCTGTGACATACCCAAATATTTATAGGTTTCGTTTACGGAGAGAGATCTAAGATGAATAGAATCCGAGAGTTGTATACCCGTAGATTCCATTATCTGACCACGCTTTACATGCATGACTGCACATTTGTCCACACCAAATTCCATTTTAATGGCATTACTGAAAGCTTCAGTAACCTTCAGTAACGCTGTCAAATGAGAACTGCTATGGGCAAATAGTTTCAGGTCATCCATGTACAGCAGGTGTGATATTACTTGACCATTTCTCCGTAAACGATAGCCTAACCCTGAACTCTCGAGAAGTGTACTCAGAGGGTTCAAGGCCAGACAGAACCACAATGGACTCAAACCGTCACCCTGGAAGATACCTCGCTCTATTTTTATAGGATCGCCCTGACCTAGAATCCGTCGAGATCCTGGATAGAAAAGGACCGTTCTCCATTTTCGCATGCACGATATCAAGAAAGTGCGTAGAGTTGTATTTATTTTATACAACTCCAGCACCCTCATGAGCCACGAATGCGGCACGGAATCATAGGCCTTCTTATAATCTATCCAGGAAGTCGACAGGTTCTTTCGGTTTCGACGAACCTGTTGGTTAATAGCCATGTCAATGAGGAGTAGCTCCTTAGTACCACGGGCCCCATTCCTACATCCATTCTGAGAGGAGACCATAATAGAATTTTGATTAATGTGTTTATTAATCTTCGACCTCAAAATGGACGTAAGAATTTTATAAATTGTTGGCAGACAGGTGATAGGTCTATAGTTTTTGGGGTCCGCAGTACTACCAGATTTATGGAGCAGATGGGTTATGCCTGTTGTCATGAATTCTGGAAGCGACCGAGATAATAAAGCACATTGAAATTGAGATGCTAAGCAAACGTGCGAGCTAGGTAACCATTTATACCAGAAATTGTGCAGTCCATCCGGGCCTGGAGATTTCCAGTTGGGTAAGGAACGAACTGCACAAACTACGTCTTGGTAGTCAATGGTTACTTCATTCATATCAGGTATAAGCTCACACGAACGCTCAACATCCTCCATCCACGCGCCTTCAGAGTGAGTGACAGGCACAGACCAGATGTTGTGCCAAAAAGAAATCATGGCATCATCATCCGGCCGATGCATATCAGTATCACTCTGATCCGATCGCTCCCAGGATGCATAAACACGTCGTTGATCTCTCTCGAACATGCGGTTCTGAGTAAAGCGATCGACTCGCACCCTATACCTTCGAATACGATTAGCCCATGCACAAATTTTCTGCTTCAGGAAGTCGATGCGCTCTGTGACACATGAAATATAATTTTGAGGACTAATACCAGTCCCCAAGAATGCACGTTTCACAAAGCGCATGACCCTAGGGCGCATGTTGCCCTCCCTAAAGCAGCTGAGCTTACCGATGAGTACCCTAGCCTCACTGATACGACGCTCAATCCTACACTGCCAGGCTGGTACAGCCAGGCGAGGGCGTGTTGCTGTGTCAGTATTTGGAAATTTGACATGAGCAACACGACAAGCTGTAATAGCCGCACAGTACAGGATCGAATGAGTATCAGCCAGGTCTTCACTACTATCAAAGTAATTTGGTAGTAGCAAATCTAAAGCACACATCAGCGCCCTATTTTTTTTGTGCATGGGAAAACGTGGAAGCCGAGGTCTAAGGTGAACCGAAGTCGATCGAAATTCCCGAACTACATCTTCAAGAGTACTCCTCAATATATCATTGTATTGGGGACTTACAGTAGTAACCATATCATCTCCACGATCACTATCAGCAACGCCAGCTTGCAATGTGGCCGCGGCAGAAGCTTGAGTTGCCGCCTGCGATGCAGTAGTAATGATACGGTTACGTTGCACCTCTGTACGGAGCCGATCAAGTACCGAGTCATCCAACAAGTGACCCCGTTGAATGGCTCGCACCTGATCCGACAGTCGTTGAGCCGAAACGTTGATTGATGGTTCGAGAGCCTGAAACAGAGAAAGCATCCGAACACGATACGCAGTAAGATTAGTTCCTGCCTCTGTTGCCTCAAAATATGCGCGCATGACATTTTCATTGATGGAAATTGTCCATCGCATGCGCTGCACTCCACCGGGAGCGGGGGCCCTGACCGGAGCCGTTTGCCCCAGAAGCCCCAAACTCTTCGGTGGCCGGCCCCTCCTCCGGCGTACAGGCGGTGGCGACGTCGGCGGAGAGAAGTACTCGTCACTATCACTCGACGCAACTGCAGATGTCAGCTGAACACACGGCACTGAGGCAGTTGCCAACAACTGCGAGGCGGAGCGAGGTGACGAGCCCGGAGGTGGAAGACGTGCTGCTCGGCTTCTCGTCAACATCTATTTCATCATTCGTTATCCCATTTGTTTATTTCGTAGTTTGGCAATATGATAATGACTGGTGATGACATTCTCAAATGTCATAGTCAATTTTTCTATTTGTTTTTGGTATTTTAGGTCTAATAAATATGAAATAATTGTGGTATTACAAACTGGATGCTATTGTTGATCGAAGTATTACAGAAAATATGAGAATTTCGATCTCTGAATAAAATATTAGATATAAAATGGGGAATGAATGTCCTGTCACGTTGACGCTTTTAATATTTTTATTATTATTCCTATTAAGCCAGAGGAAGGTTCAATCTACACCCGGAATTTACATTATCTTATTGCGTGTGATCATGTTTATGTATTTTGTAAAATCTTTGTTGCTGCATGTACTATAGCACACGTTTATAAGCTTTTACTTCGATATGTTTGAAGTAATTAAAATATTATCTGACACGCAAATATTATCGTGCCTCGAATAATGTTAAAAGTTCAATGAGAATTTTCTCAATGTCAGTGAACAAAAAGGCTTATATAAATTCCTGGTTTACCCCCAAGGGAACAGCGGCCTTATGTATACTTTACACAAGGAGTATTATCCGAAAGTCCCAAGTCGAAGCGAAATCACTAATTAATGGCGATCTCTGACCGCCTTAATTTGGGCTACGCATCTGTTTATTTTGCAAGAATGCTTTATTGTTTCACTGGCAAACCTTTAGGTGGTAAATAAATAAAAGTATTTTTTTCCCACAATAAATCAACTTTTTCCTGGTTCGCTCTATGGCAGGAACAGATCGTATCAGATATTTACGCTATTCAGTCATTTGTTCTGGCTATTGAGCAATGCGAAGTAATGCGCTTAGTTTTGATGAGTGATTGCGCTTAACGATTTATTTTAATACTGTGATAGAAGGAAAGAAAGAAAAAAAAGGAACATTTACAAAAAAGTACATAAGGATAAATACATTTTACAATAGGAAATGTCCCAAAACGGTCCCGACTCAGCATAATGGTAGGGTAGTACCAAGCGCTGTTCTTCCGTCGGAACCATAGTGATAGGGCTGCGAGACCAGCGAGACATAGTAAAAAGCGGCAGCCACTAAACTTCTAAGCATTACAATTAATGCATTTCTTTTTTTATATCATCTTCAGTCATTTATTTTAATGTCCCCACTGCTGGCGACCAATTGCAGCCGGGACCAACGGCTTAACGTGCCCTCCGAAATACGGAGGGGGATCCTACTAATCCTACTAATATTATAAAGTTGAAAGTTTAGATGTTTGAATGTTTGGATGTTTGGATGTTTGTTACTCAATCACGCCAAAACGGCTAAACGGATTTGGCTGAAATTTGGGACACAGATACTTTGTAGCCTGGAGAGGAACATAGGCTACTTTTTATCCCGGAAAAATATCACATTCCTGCGGGATAACATCGTGTAGTCCACGCGGGCAAAGTCGCGGGCGAAAATCTAGTTCTTAATAATTTTTTGGTGACCCATCCCGTGACCGACCATTGCGAAAGTTGCTTAACCTCAACGTTCGCCGAGCGCGGTAACTACTGCGTCACGGCTCCTCCAACTTTTTTTGTATATCTCTTTTTAGCCTTAACTGGCAACTTTTTAAGTAAACTATTTTACGTTTACCTATTGTTTCCGTTTTACTTGTATCCCAAGACAAATCATCGTTGCTTAACGCTTTAATTCTTATTGTCGACATAACGCACAAGAAAGCTTATCTAACCCAAACAAGTACACACCTAAAGATCGCCGTTAAAAAAATAATTACATATTAAAAAAAACAAAAGCTCACTTCAAAAAAGTTACCACTTGAAAAGGGAAAACAATATCTTTAATTTCTCATTTGCAGTTAGGAGACCGTTCGTTCGGTGAAACTTTATAATTTAAAAGGTACATATAAGTAAGTTATTTTTTTGCATTCACAATGCAATTTTTATTATATATAAATCTACATGCGTAAACATATACATACTCTCGATAAACATAACCCTCCTGTTGCAGTCGGGTAAAAAACGCTGCTATTTTTGAAACGTTACCCTAGTATTTTAAAGAGCGCCTATTCACCTCTCATCGCTAACATTTATCAACGTCACTTTGTTTGCATAAAAGGTGAAATGGGAAAGAAAAAGATGAAAACTCCTGTGATGGACATCATCTGTTCCAGGCGTTGATCGGAAGCGGCATCAATACCTTGAACGACAATCAATCTTGAACACGTGTTTTAAAATAGGTTTTTGGGAGAATGCGTTATTGAAGCGTTTAGTCAGCGAATTTATGTTCAAGAAAACTTATCAGTAGTGTTTTAAAATTGCTGTCCATTAAGGCTGCCACACACCAAAAACGCACGCAGACGTGCTGCATTGCGTGTGCGTGCGTCATGAGTTGTAATATATGAATTTGTACGCGTAGGTTCACACCAACAGTATCGCAGCTGCAGTGCGTTGCGTTTGCGTGCGAGAGCTGCACGGCCGTCCGCGAGATACAAACCGAAACGGTAGCGGCGCGGTCGCGCAACAGCGGAACGGCAACGCCGCACACGAGCTCCGGCATTGTGACGTTGTATTCTACAGGATTTCTCAATTGAGGACACACCGCGGTGACGTTTGCGTCTGCGTGCAGCTGCGACGCTGACTGCGGCACGTCAGTTGTCAATATTTACAAATTGTCATCATGGATTTTGAAATACGCGAAAAATTAATTAACATAGTACGCAGATACAAATGTATATAAGATCCACAAGATAAAAACTCTCTTTTGTGGGATAAAATAGGAAGGGAATTACGAATTGAAAGAAAATGTCAACCGCGATCCGAAAGCGACACACGGCGTCGCTGACGCACGGCGTCGCAGATGCACTGCGATGCGTGTGCGACGCCGTGGTGCCGGCCGGTGTGAATTGCTTTATGCCGCAGCGTGCTGCAGATGCAACGCATCGTGTTGCTCACGCATCTGATGTGTGGAAACCTTAAAATGCCCGTATACATAGTAAGCGTGTCACTTCTGAACGTATTTGCATACTGTTGGGATCTATGCGACCTAAGAATAAAAATCTTGAACAGAGAGCAAAGCGTCTAGAATTGTTTCCAGATGGGTACAGTCGGGTGCAGCTACTAGTTGTTTATAAATCCATTACAATATCATTCATAATAATAAACTAATGATTTTTATATATTTTATAATTATTTCCACAACTGGATATAGTAGCACAAAACAAAACGTACACTTTAGTATTTAAGGTTTATTTGTGTCAAAACGGATGAAAACTATATCGGTAAATGAATACTCAATTATAGCGATTACAGTATCAGCAGCTTTTAAAAATCCAATTCAAAGATATTCTCAGAAAAATTACAAGTTGAATGTTATATGGTTGCTCTGCTAGTAAAAATCTGCTAAATAACATTAAGTAGCTTAAGAGGTAGCCTTATTTCCCGCACAAAGGAAATTTTAATTATAAAGTTTTAATGTGAACTTTCAAACGAAAATCAGAATATTGTTAATTAAAATTTAGAAGTATCCTTGTCACAGAGGCTTCTGAAATAGATCAAGTAGTCTCTTAATATAGGAACTTCAACAAAGGCAGTGTCCATAAGATTTTTTCTTCGTTTAAAACAAATAATATAACCTATTTATTTTATAGTTATTCGTTCATTACACTACAAGGTCCCAATTTGAATCGAAAGCAAGCTAGTTACCATAATGACCTCATGACATAGAATAAATAATAGTACAGCTTAATATCTTACATTAGAAAGAAATGGCGGATTAAATTTTTTTACATTTTCAGTGTTGCCACTTATAAGTAAAATATTTCGGGTGCGTTCACAAATAAACAAAATGTTGCACAAACTTGGCCACATTGAGCGATAAAACATTATACAGAACTGGAGCATAATCCAGCAAAATAAGACCATTTTATGATTATGCACCTTATTATTTTTACATTCGCGTCATATCGAAAGCATTTTTGCTAAACCACATGACTTTACGTCAGTTCCATACGAACAACTGTCGTCGTAGCGATATTGTGATCGTAATATAAATATTATTATTAGTGTAAGAAAACCAAAGCAGCGCCTCTTTAACTAGGAACGAATAATAAGGAACTAAAATTCATTATTTATATTTGGCAGTAGTACTTTGACATCATCTGACGGTTAGTGCAGTTTACTATTACGAATACCATAACGACAGCTTTCATCATGAAGCTCGACTTAATACTGAGGTAACTGGAGAGTGCAGTACGAACAATTTTTTGAATACCACAAATAACACAGTGGCTGTCTTCCGTCTCACCTACACTTTAAAAAAATACGTATGGTCATATGAGACAGCTGACAGCCACTACATACATAAATGTCAAATTTGCTGGCGACACTTTTTTATTCAGGGTGAGAGCTCCAGTTACCTCAGAGTATTAAGTCAAACTTCATGGCTTTCATGCTACTGCTACGGTATTCGAATGAATGAATTAATTAATTCATTATTTGTCTACAGCAAAAGCAATAAAGCAATAAACAATGAAAAAAAAAATCAAATAATAATACTTTATACTTAATCGAATGCCACATGTCTCTAGACCTTCTATCTTACGTTTCTATTAAATCACAGAAGCTACGACCTGAATTCCATATAAATATACAAGACTTAGTATTTGTTCCTTCGGTTCAGCAGAAAGAAAAATAAACATCCATGCATCACTATCTATCCGAATGGTGACAGGACTGTAAACACAACCTCTTGTGGCCTTCCAGGGTCAGTTCGATCACAATATGTGGACGATTCATCAGTCAACATGTCAATACGCAAGTGGTCGAGAAAGAATCGGGATCACACAAGATGTGTATCGAATGAAGGACTATCCTATTTCCTACTATAATTCTACTATATTATAATATTATAAATGTGAAAGTTTAAAAGTTTTGATGTTTGTTGCTCAATCACGCCAAAACGGCAAGACAGATTTGGCTGAGATTTGGGATATATATACTTTGTAGCCTGGAGAGGAACATAGGCTACTTTTTATCCCGGAAAAGTATCACATTCCCGCGGGATAGTGTAGTGAAGTCCACGCGGGCGAAGCCGCGAGCAGAAGACTAAACTACCCAAAAAGCCACCACTATCACAGTTTATATCTATTGAAAAGGCATATATATTTACTGTGCCACTATTCCCAAAAAAGCTGACAAACAATTACAATATAATAATAATTTATACTAATACCATAGAGGAAAGATTTGATTGTTTGTTTGTTTGTTTGCATCGAATGGGCTCCGAAACTACTGGACCGATTTAGAAAATTCTTTGACCATTAGAAAGCCTACATTCTTGCCGAGTGACAAAGGCTATATTTTATCTCGATATTCCCACGGGAACGGGTACCACGCAGGTGAAACCGCGAGGAACCGCTAGTAACAAATAATAATACTTCACTTTACGCAATAAAACAACGAAAACAATAATATCATGCGCACAGCAAAAAAGAGTGGAACTCCCTCGCTGCGTCTGTATTTCCGAGAACATGAATGTTTTTAAGCTTAGAGTGCTCAGGCATCTTCTAGGTATGCTCGTTCTATCATAGATGTCGTCTTACTTCTCGAAGAAGATTGATATCAAGAGCAAACCCATTGATAACAAAAAAAAACAAAAACCACAATAAACATAAAAACTACAGACAAATCCTCAATAAAGGGGACAAAAAGCGTCCAAGACACAGCCATCTATTTTCGTATTATACGATCTCTGTTTATGTCAATCAGTGTCTCCTCATTTCGCCGAGCCATCTATCAACTGTTACGAGGAGGAAAGCTTCAACCGGGAACCGAATCTATTCATCTCGGAGTCATAGGACGAAACAAATTAAACACTTTAATACATGAGGCGTGACAAAAAAGAAAGGGGATTGAAAAAACGACCGATTGAGTATACATAGATGTAAAGGTCTCTGTGTCTTTGACGCTAGATGTGGCATAAAGTTATCTTATGAGCTAAAAATGGTAACAAACATGATTATATGAATAAAATTGTCACATTCTTATTATGATGAAAAGGAAACAAAAAGCTTATGTACTCGTACTATCCGGGCTACATTCGAAAATTTTCGATATGTGTTATTAAAATCAGTAATCCTACTAGTAATCCTGCGGAAGTTTAAATGTTTGGATGTTTGTTACTCAATCATCCCAAAACGGCTGAACGGATTTAGCTGAAATTTGGGACACAGATACTTTGTAGCCTGGAGAGGAACATAGGCTCCTATTTATCTCGAAAAATATCACATTCCCTCGGGATAACGTCATGTTGTCCATGCGGCGAAGCCGTGGGCGGGAAGCTAGTAATTAATATTATTTCCTACGAAAAGTAAAATATTCAAACGAATTCCTAGAAATAAAAGTTTTGAAGTGAAATTTCCTAGTACTTAACGTATTTTTCAGATCAAACGAAAATATAATTTTGAATGCAAAAACCTTAAATTAATTTGAAACACAAAATAAGTTTCGTCAATATGAATTTCGTTAGTATTCCAAACTTTTCCGAGTTATATAAACATAATTGTAGTTTAATTACATTCTGTTTAACTAAAGAGCGTTAGTCAATGAATAGTGTGAATTACCAACATATTTGTTTATACAACTGCATAATGAAAACATGATGCTGTTTGAATATTAAATTAAATTTCCGATTACTGAGAGTGTAAATGTATAAATAATAATTTAGTCGATTAGTAGCTTTCTCCAATCATCATCATGTCAGCCGAACGACGCCCATGACTGCTAAGCATAGGCCTCCCCCAAGGATCTCCACAACGCTCGGTCCTGCGCTGCCCGCATCCAGCGGCTTCCCGCGACCTTGGCTAGATCGTCGGGTCACCTTGTAGAAGGGCCTGCCTACGGAACGTCGTCCGGTAATCTTTCCATCCTCCATGCTTTTTACACTATCTAGCTTAATTTCTTGATTGACTAAAAATAGACGGAAGCCCATACAGATATAGGGCGTTTGTGCACTACACTGAATTTTATCGATCCGGAAAAAAAACGGATGCTTGTATTTTAATAATTTAATTATTTATAATAGTAAGAATTTATTTATAATAATTAATTATTAAAATACAAGCATCCGTTTTTTTCCGGATCGGTAAAATTCAGTGTAATGCACAAACGCCCATACTCACCATGCTATTTGACATTCGCTGCCATTATCAACCAAGTTTACAGTCTCCAGTCAACTAAGCTTTCAATTATCTATATCTATACTAAGAATCGGTTAATTAAGAAGGGGATGTCATGGCTAGCAAATTTATCAGGAGACAAAACAAATAAATTTCTAAAAATTGAAAATGTTCATTTTCTTACCGTCTCATGTAAAAAATTGGTGTTCTATGCTTTCTAAACTATTATACTAATATATTCCGTTTCTTGACTGTTATGTCATAGCCAAAAATTGAAATCCATAAATGTTGCTAAATGAGAAAAGAGGTGACATGTTCCCTTTCTTAATTAACCGATTTAATTTATAAAGAGGAAAGATTTTATGGTTTGTTTGTTTGCATAGAATAGGCTCCGAAACTACTGGACCGATTTCGAAAATTCTTTGACCATTAAAAGCTACATTCTTCCCGAGTGTCATAGGCTATATTTTATCCCGATATTCCCACGAGAACGGGTACCATGCGAGTGAAACCGCGAGGAACCGCTAGTTATATAGAAAGGAACACGTCGAGAGCTACCTATGGTTAAAACTGCAAATTCAGCATCTCAAATAAAATAAAAAATAGTACAACAATGTTAATAATTAAAAGCTAATGAAAAATTAAGCGTTTCGCTAGCTTAGCTCAACTTCTAAACTATTTAAAACAATTTCATCATAAAAAGTCACTTCCAGAGAAGACAAATTTTCTTTATTACTTCGATATCCGTGCCGTCGCAAGCCATCAGTTCGAAGTTGACGCCGACAAAAAAAAACAGTCTGTCCCCTTCGATATCCGGATTCTAAATCCGTAGAGGCAATAGGGCGCTTTGACATCCACGTAAACGGTGCCTTTGATAATTTCAGGGGATTCACCGTTACTGTAATTACGAAAAAAGTTCTTTTCTTCAAAGAACATAAATGGATCGAATAATTGTTGGTAGATTATGTTTAGGTTTTGACTCAAAAAAATAAGTAATGATATATTTTTACGAGGCTTTTCACACCACTTCATGGGGAATGAAATAATACTGTCATACCATATCATATAGTTAGTTTTACTAATTCTATAAGTATGCTTTACTTCAAGTTACATAATATGTACCTACATGTTTCAGATAAAGTTGACACTGAATGTTATAAAACATGTTATTAATATGTACATCAATGTTATATTATAACTATTCGCCAATTAAATTGTAGTTTGGGTTTCTGAAAGAAAAATCTTTCAGTGCCCATACAAATCTAAACCTTATTGTGAGATAATTTTCGTTTCAGATACCCAAGGTGCTTTAATTGGGAATTAATTGACAGTTAGCTAACAGCTAATTTTAATTTTGATTTTCGTTTCAGAAACCGGCCGATACTCAAGCACGGCGATGGTTATATAACATTTTTATACTGCATTGTTATTATGATGTGTACTTACAGTATTGTTCTATATTACAATGTTGAATAACAAGGGTACCGTTTAAAGACGTGTTATAAAAACCCAAGTTATGAAACATAGTAACATTGTCTGTACCCACCTTCAATAAGCGCCCAAGGGCTTTCTAAAAACTACGTGTTTATTTTAGAGGAGCCCGTGGCGCATGGGTACCATGCTCGGTATGCGATCGTTAGGGTTAAGAAACTTTCGCAAGGGTCGGTCACGGGATGGGTGAGCAAAATCTTTTCAACTCGAGCTCCTGCATGCTTCGGAATGCACGTTAAGCCGTTGGTCTCGGCCGCATTTGCAGTCGTTACACCCACAAACCAGCATTGAGCCCGCGTGGTGGGTCATGGCCCATTCTCCTTATCCATCCATAAGGAAGGCCAGTACTCCAGCAGTGGGGGCATAAAATGTCTGATGAAGAAGATCTAATATACCATAAAATATACCTTTACATTATCAAAAACATGACTTACACATTTAGATGTCCCGTTTTGATAATGTCTGATAAACAAACCTTACAAACAGACAGAAAATCATTTATTATTTAAAGCGAAGCTTGTGTTGACGTGATATTAATAAGCTCGACCTATTCCCATAATTAATTTTGAGGGGAATACACCACCATTACTCCCGTTGCCATAAAATGGTTCATCATTGGCATAACAGTAATGTGATTTTTCAATCAATAATTTTATGCACGAGAGAATATTATGATCATGGAATTATTATCAGCAAAATTATGACCAGTTATACTATTACGTTTTAACGCTTGAACTTTTGAATAAATTTTGATAAAGGTCAAATTGAAACAGATTGGATAAATTGAAAAGTTGCAAATACTACTAATATTATAAATGCGAAAGTTTGTGAGTATGGATGTATAACTGTTTAAGTGTTTCACGTAAAAACTACTGAACAAATCTAGATGAAATTTGCAACAGAGGTAGAATATAGGCTGTAATAACATACAGGTTACTTTTTATCCCGATATTCCCTCCCACAAAAACGGGAACCAGAAAGAAAAAAAGCAGGCAGAAAAAGCGGGCGGCCGCTAGTATATATTTATTTGTAAGGGCATTTTAAATAAAAAGTGTTGTAGTTTTCGGTATTATTGCCACTAATTTTTATATTCATGTAACATATTTCTTTGAATTTAATTTTTTTGCACCTAATTTTTTTATTTTATCGTCTTCTTTTACTACGAAAAATCTCCGCGGTACTTCGACGTTCCCGCCAACGTGAACCCTTGCTTGATAGATAGACCATATTGAAGTTTATTATCACTTATTTTTTTAAATTTGGCACGGCTACTAAGGCGAGCACATCTGATTTTGACATTAGAGTTCACTGCAGCGCCATCTAAGGACATTGTGGTTAAGCGTATTTTTATTTTTTTACTGTCAAATAGAAAACATGTCATATTTTGTACTAAATTGACTACTCAAAGTTAAAAGTACAGTTTGCACCTCGAGACTAAACGCCAACTTAATATACCCTCGGTTTCATTGACTGGTATATTACGCCTTCGTTAAGTCCCTCGATATAAAATTTACTTTATTATGTTTGTTCGATATCTGTTAACAAATTGTCAATTAACAGCAAAATTAATTTCCTGTATATATCTTAATAACTTATATCTTAATAATAACAGCACCTTAAAAACCGGGGCGTACACCACTTGGCCACGAAGGTCGTATTAGACATGAAATCTTTCTTACGTAGAATCTCCGGCTATTCTCATTCTAGTCATATTTGTCATCACTTCTATAGAAAGAGTCAGATCAAAGAATGCAGCCATCAGCCGGAAATATTTTCGTGTCCCGTCATTTGTCTAAAAACGATGGCAGTTTTAAAATGACTGTAGTTTGAATGCCTTTCCTGAAAACTATTAAGATAAAAGCTAATTTGGGTCATATTATATGATTTTCTCGTAATGTTAGAGTTTACCTTTTTTGAGTTAAACCGAGTTTATAACCGTAAAAAACTGTCGTAATTTTTCAGGTCTGTTTTTATTATTATTAAATGTGAAGCATATTTATTACTACTAAGGACATATTATTTTTAAATTAATGAAACTGTTAAAATAAATAACTGTTAAAGTAATTTGTGAAACACAATGATTTTATGCGCTGCCTTTCTTCAAATTTTTTTTTATAAAATATTTTGTGGCAAAAGATAATCCTATGTCCTACGATTTATTTGATAAAAAATAAATTAACTCATCAGACAGACATAGATAAGTCTACATAGCGATGGAAATACATGGATCCAAGATAAATAAATCGCGCGATCTTTTAATCGCGAATGCATGTACTCCTACGTGTTAAGACATTATTTACAAAATAGTGATTGGAAAAGCCGTGCGATTTAAAATCTTTTATTATATATTTTAATTTTTATTTTATTTAATTTTTATAAAATTTTAAAACATTCTTTCCACTACTTTTAAAGCCTCTGACACCGATCGAAGGCAGAAGCAACCCGTTTCAATGCCGGAAATTTTCCGTCGCCACATGATTTGCTTAAAATAGCAAAGAGATTAAGCGCCACGTCTAGACGTGTTCCGCCGTGTCTCCGTTACTTAAATGTCACGGTAGTCGATTCGGTAACATATCAATCTTTTCCTCCATTTTATTTGGATATTTGGATTCGGAATATGAAGGCCAATCTTAGGCAAATATATCTACATCCACACACAAATTGCAAGTATAAACAGAGAAAGAAAAGAAAGGTGCCTGTTCACCTGGTATTTCAAGGTAATATCTGAAATATTAAACCAGTTTTGAAAATTCATTCACCATAAGAAAGCTACACATCATTCCTCATTTTTCATAGGCTCTTTTTATTCCCCACGAAATCCATGGGGACCGCAGGGAAAATCTTGGGGGCATTTAATAATTTTAAAGCCAAATCTGAGCCGTACAGCGATTATAAAATCTTTGATTTATCGTTACTGAAATTTTTTAAATAATAATCTTAGCCAAAAAACAACATTTTTGGTTTTATCGTTAAAAACTTCAAAAGGCCCGGTTAAGTATCACATTACACCACCATCTTGTTACAGTGAAACATTGTTCAAAAGAGCAGACCAAACTTTACAGACTTTTTTTTACCAAGGAAGCGCCCTTAGGTCGCTTGTAATAGCGGCGGTATTCGCAGAGTAAGGGTGAAGATTAATGTGTGGTTTCTGTACGTGGCTATTAGGCATTCATTGGCTAGGGACAATAGGTAGATATTCCGAAGCCGGAAAAGTAGTTACAAATGGTTGTCCCGAAATAGCGCGACATTCAAGGAGGCGCCGCGGTCTAGACGTCTCCCGGCGGACACGGAATGTTGGAACAGAACGAACTTAGGACAGATGTCCTGAAACGTTGGCTACGGTATTACAACACTAATCGTATCTGAAGGAATTGTGCTTTTAACTGACTTTTAAACATAGATGGATGTAATTTTTAGCCAATTTTTGTATCAATGGTTTCTCTGAATTAGCGTGACATTCAAGGAAGCGCCGCGGTCTAGACGACTCCCGGCGGACACGGAATGCTGGAACAGAACGAATTTAGGACAGATGTCCTGAAACGTCTACATAGTATTACTACACTAGTCATATCTTTAGGAATTGTGTTTTTAACTGACTTTAAAACAAAGATGGATGTAATTTTTAGCTAGTTTTTGTATCATAAATGGTTCCTCTGAAATAGCGCGTTATTCAAGGAGGCTCCCGCGGTCTAGACGACTCCCGGCGGACACGAAATGTTGGAACAGAACGAATTTAGGACAGATGTCCTAAAACGTCATCTACGGTATTACAACACTAGTCGTATCTTTAAAAATTGTGCTTTTAACTGACTTCTAAAAAAGTGGGATGTGACGGGACGTCCTCGTCGGCCAGCGGTACACTAGCCGGAACGTCGGAAGTCACCGCCCAGTATTCAATTTGTAGATATTAGATATTATGAATAAAAATATGTTTATAGGGACTTGACCTGTTTTATTGTAAAGGTAGTAATAGAAAGTATAGGAAGAATAGGAACTGTAACAAAATGAAAATACGTGAATATAAAAGGTCCTAGACCTAAAATTATTAAGTAATGGATAAAAACTGAGTATGATGCTTACCCCGAGAAACGGGTTCCTATTACATTAGACTGTTAACAATTTAGATATTTGCTATAAATAGCCACTTTTACATCATCTTACCAATATTACTGATATAACTGATAAAGCTCCGCGAGCTCTTTACAGCTTAGTGGTTTTGGTAGAACTGAATCAAAAATGCCGAACAGGGCACGTGAAACGAAGATTTTGATTTTGAATTGAAAGAACAGGATAGGATTCGATAAAATTAATGGCCAGTATGTAGAACTTGATGGAGTTTCCAGCCATTATGGAGTTTTAAACCATCCATAATGGCTGAAACGAACGACATCGTTACAGGGAGGTCATGTTTATCCAGCTTTTGTATGCCTAAGTGTGGATGGTTTTTCTGGAATAGCGGTGGTTCAAGGTGGCGCCGCAGTCTAGACGACTCCCAGCGGACACGGAATGTTGGAAACGAACTTAGAACAGATGTCCTGATATATTACTACACTAGTTGTCTCTGTAAGAATTGTGGTTCTAACAGACTTAAATAAGAGGGGTGCTATTTTTTTACAATTTTTTGTATTATAAATGGTTTTTCTAAAATCGCGCGCGCTAGATAACTCCCGGCGGACACGAAATGTTAATGCTAGGGACGGTTGTCCTAAAACATAGTTTTATTTAGTATATTGCATGCACAAAGGTATTTAATTTTATCTTAATATTTACCTTGAATTTAGCTTTTGATTATTGACTAAAAATCGTTTTTTGTCCCATGTTAGGGAGGAGATTGACAATTTTACTAGTATGTAGGTATATGTATTTTTAATTATTCACGATTAGATCATCAGATCAGATTAGATCAGTTCATCAGACATTGTGTCCTAAAACTTTGCCCTAAACAACATGATGATTAAATTTTCCTAACAGTAACAGTGCCTTGAATTATTGGTATTGTTTCTGAACTTTAAATATAAACTAAGTTAACTTAGTTTTTTCCTTGTTTTTCTATTTTTATAATTATAGAATTTTATAAGGTTAACCTTAAAAACCGAGTAAAATACTTTGAATAGGTACTTTTATTCAGTCCAAACTCATTTGCGCTTACATTGAAGAGAAATAAACCAAAATCTCTTATACGCTTCTAATTATACTCAACAGCCGTAGCAGACAAGTCGGGACATGTTCGCAAATTTTATGTGTCAAGGATGTCCAGTCGTTAATTTATTTGTAGTTAATTATTCGAAGTAGCTTTTTTCTATAACTTTTAATTAAACAACTCAATGTTCGCGTAATGAACACTGAAAGAAAAGGCGCAATACGAATATGCGTTTTAGATGTATGATATAGAGCTTACTGCTTCTCATAAATACTATAAAAAGCAACAAGAACTACAAGTCTCCTTAATACTCATACGGGACTTAGAATATACTTTTGAAAAAGTACACAAATTTAGAAATTTAATGTTTCGTAATGGTGCATTCACACTGCAGTTACTATTGCTACGCATCATTTTATAACAAGTGGGAACATTCAATTTTATATAAAAGTTAGTCAGTCGTTTCTTGTTACTCAAGAAAATGTAACCCTAAAAACTCATAATCTAACTAAATTTACTAAGTTTGAGTACCTTACATAAAAACAACCTAGAACCTAAGTACTGTTGTTGTTTAAGTAACTAACCTGACAAAAAAAATTAATACATTCACCAAAGCTCCATTCATCATTTCAAAATCAAAGTCGTACATCAACACTTTAGCGATTATGAATCAAAAATTATCATCGGCATTTTTTATGACACAACATCTTGCAAGCAGCCATAACCGTGCCACGCGCGGCCAAACTTTTCTAACCACGTGCGCCACTTTTTAAAGACTGTTTTGACACTGAACTCCATTCGAGTTTTTACGAGCGACTTTACGATTCGGCTCCAAGTGCTCGTATCTATAATCGATCACCCACAGCTAATGAGAATGGGAACTATCAGTCAACGGTATACCGGAATCGGTGCTATTAAAACCGAGGGCCGGACGTCTATTTTTAGCATATCATCTTTACTAGTAACAAGGCAATAATGTTCGGAAATTTCGGATTCGGAATCCCATAGCGTTTTCCTGAGTGAACGAACTTCAGACGGCGAGTTCTAAATTTGTTGCGGGAGGGCGATCGCCTCCCCCCTTCTTTTGTTCCTATTTCGAAATTCAAAAAATAGAACCGAAGGGTGTTTCGGGATGTGCGTGAGTCAGTGTCGGTTGGTACGTCGTCGCGTGCGCAGTGTGCGCTGTTGTGTTTTTTTTTCTGGCTGTGTGGTGCTGTGCCTTTGTCAGTTCCCATTTTTGGAATAAGCAGATGTGTGAGTGTGATTTTGTGTTAGTGTAGAAGTGTCTTTAATTGGAAATGGTAAGACAGTTGCGAATCATTTTGTTTTTTTTATTTGCCTACCTTTTCAGTTATTCAGACTTTCAGTAAAATTGGAATGCTTTATGTTATCCTAATCGGCCTATCGGTTTTCTCGTTTTCTTTAAATTATTATGTCGCAATGTTTAAATTAAGGATGCAGTCTTTCTGAGAAATTCTTTCCAATTAATGAGACTTTAGGTCTGGTCAGGTCGGTACTGGTATGTAAAATGTTCTTCCGAAGAAACTGACTGAAATATTTTCTTTTCTTTTCACATTATGGTTGCTTGAAGGTATGAATGAATGATTAATGTATGAATGAATGATGAATGAATGATAAAGTTTATTTGCAACAATTTTGTGTTTAATTAGAAAATTACTTACGAATATATATATTTTCACAGCTGTTATGCTTGTCAACATGTTGGATTTGTGCAATCCGCGAATACTTTTGACTGTTTAAATAAAACCTCCAAAAACCCACGAACTTATAAAAATCGCACTATGGCAAAGAAACGTACGAGGTTTAATAAATTAGTTAAAAAATTAGGAAAATTTTATTTTCCCTTTGCAGAAAAAACGGACACTTGCTTTATTTTCATACAAACAAACACACTCACTTCATGTTCATTTAATAAAAGCTGTCGGTATATTTCTACAATCAATTCTGTGTCAAATGTGCCGGCAATATGTTTGCCTGTCCAATAATTATCTTAAACATCTTTGAAAATCTCTTTACATTCCCAAACTTCCAAAAATGTAAAACGTTAGTTGAGTTTCATAGTACAATGTATGGAACGTAAAAACTTTCAATGTTTTTCCGCTTTCTGGGGAAATAGTGTGCTTGTTCCTATTTGAGGCTTTTATTCGAAAGACGAGTGATTCATTTTGCATTTTGTTAATAGAGACAGTAGTGTAAAGAAATAACCAGTAAAAGATTTCTCTAAACGAGTGCGTATTACGAGTCTTATACACTTAAAAGAATTTTATTCTATTTATTTCTTAGAAAATGCATGCAAATTTTAAAACTTTTAATCGTTATGAAATAAGTCCAGTCCCAAACACCTCTGTAAGTGGTTAACTCCCGATTAATAAGCGCGCGACCTCATTCAGTGCCGTTTAATATTTGCACTCGTTTACATTTCGAGGCCGCTGTAGGCCAGCGGGCTTCGTTCGACGTGTGCTTCAAACAATTTCATTTACTTACTGTAAATTGAATTATTTTTTTTACTCAGCAATTTCAAACAAATCTAACAAATCTAAGAATACCGGTGAAGTTGCTCAATCTTAGAAAAGTCAAATATAGGTACTAGAACGTTTAAATGTCATTCAGTGCCGTTTAATATTTGCACTCGTTTATATTTCGAGGCCGCTGTAGGCCGGCGAAATTCGAACGAACGTGTGCTTCAAACAATTAGATTTACTAAAGTTTAATTCAATTTTTGACTAAGCGCTGCACTGTATGACAATCTAACAAATCCAAAAATACTTGAAGTTGCTCAATCTTAGAAAAGTCAAAATATAGGTACTAGAACGTTTAGATGTCATTCAGTGCCGTTTAATATTTGCATTCGTTTACATTTCGAGGCCGCTGTAGGCCGGCGGGCTTCGTTCGACGTGTGCTTCAAACAATTTCATTTACTTAATATAAATTGAATTCAATTTTCTAAGCGTTTTGTCTGTCAAATCTAACAAATCTAAAAATACATGTGAAGTTACTCAACCTTAGAAAAGTCGAAATATAGGTACTAGAACGTTTAGATGTCATTCGGTGTCGTTAAATACCGTTACACTTATATATTGTGGGCCGGCGGGCTTCAAATAATTTCACTAAATGAACTTGAATCAACTTTTTTACTAAACGTGGGATAACTTAACTGTTAATACTGGTGAGGATGCCATATCTAAGAAAAGAGACAAACACTAGAAATTTTGATGTCGTTCAGCTTATTTAAGTAGTGCTTTAAATTTTTGCAATCATTTACATTTCGAAGCCGCTGGTTTCGTGGTTAGACGTGTGCTTTAGTTTTATTCACTGGAATTGAGTTTACTTTTCCATATAATTAAACTTTCAGGAGATGACAAATCTATGAAAACTTAAGTTACGGTAAGTTTTCTGGTTAACTCCTACGATATCAGGGTGCCTACCATCAACTCTTATTGCGGTTTTATTTAGGACCTAAACTGATCTGCTTCGCTTATTCGTACCACGACAGCTTAATATCAATGACAGCGATTCAGTGATCATTCAATTACATTTCACAGCCGCTGAGCTGTCATCAACTCTTATTTGACTTATAACTCGGCCAAGCTAACATGACACCTGCAGGTTATACCCGTCCCTTTCACTCTTCGGGCATGACATAATCGAGTGAAAGAGACGGGTAGAAGAAATAAGGCCACAAATCGTTCGGTCATTCACATTAAGCAATTCATTTGCGATCCAGTTTTTAGAAGGTATTACGAAAGAAAGCAATTCAATTTAGGAACCTATTCTGCATCGCGCTATTTTTGAATCGCTGTCTTAAAATTGATGGTAGGCACCCAGACACCTGAAAAAATGTCTTTTCAGTCTCTGCATAGTAGGTAGGTAGTATAAAAGATAGTCTGAGCATTAGGAGTATTTTTTGTGACAAGTAATTTATTAGTACTAAAAACAACTGATAAATAATAATGACACACAATAATAGCTAATTATTCTAATATCACAAAATAATATTGCCCTAATCTTTTGCTGTTTTTGTTTGAAAAGTGAATATGGTAGATAAATCCGATAGGGAAGTTGCGAGTCATCCCCGATACGAGTATCACTGATTACTCACTGGGAAATCTCGGCGTAATTACTATATATTGACTATGAGAAAAAAAGCTATTTTTTTATTTGTAAATTTGATTAAATTTACAAACGTACTTATAGAAAATATTGTTTAATATTTTGTTTTCATTTTCAGTAATAAGCAAAACATGTCTAGATAATTTCCCTCAAATAAATTGAAAATGTATTTCAAACAACGCACCATTTTGTACCTTACCTTCATGTAATTAGAGGCTACTGACCTACCTATGGAATTGCTAACATTTTGCAATACCCCATTATGACTGCAGAAGGAATTCTCTTTGTCTTTGAGCCGCTGTTTATCAACATTGCTCTGAGCAATAAATTCACCTTTGCTTTGAGTAAAGGCAAGGAAGCAGTATTTGCATAGACAAAATTTGTCATAGACTTTGTAAGGTTGAAGTTAATTAATTTTACGCGGAATTCCGGCAGAAAATGTATGTTCGTTAGCATAATATTATTGTTATTGCAATGTGAACATTTAGCAATTAGATTTTGGTAAGTATTGACGAGTAAAAATTTAAAATACTTTATACTACGTTTAACTATTTTTTAACTACAAAGAGTAGCCCGCCATGGGCTGTGCGTTCAAATACCCATCTGAGAAAGTTTGAAGTTTTATTGAAATATGTTAGTTACACTTTCAATAGCAATATAATACAAGACATAATCATAAAGAAATTTTCATATAGTTAAAAACCTTTCAGATTTAAATACTATAGCGTATCAGACATCTTACAATAAAAGTTTAAAGTCTAATGTCATCGAAAATAGTATTCTTATTCGGAGCTAACTGGGTGTAAATACTTTCGCTATACTTAAACTTACCACGATTTGAAAAGTTTCGCTAAACTTAAAAAATAAAACCTAAACTAAAATAAAAAGATACCTCACACATTACATTGTTTCAAAATGTAGATTGCAGAGTACTTATAAAGTACTAGCTTTCCGCCCGCGGCTTCGCCCGCGTGGACTTCACGACGTCATCCCGCAGGAATATGATATTTTTCCGGGATAAAAAAGAAGCCTATGTTCCTCTCCAGGCTACAAAGTATCTGTGTCCCAAATTTCAGCCAAATCCGTTCAGCCGTTTTGGCGTGATTGAGTAACAAACATCCAAACATCTAAACATCCAAACATCTAATCTTTCACATTTATAATATTAGTAGGATTTCATCGACGTAAATTTGAAAAGCAAGCAATAAATAATTATAACCAGTCTTTGATCTGCCTTATTACGTTTTATCAGTAAATCGTACTGGCTTCAATTAATTAACTTTTCTTTGAATTTATTTTAAACGAAACGACCGACGCCCTCTGCTGGGCATACGCCTCCCCCAAGGATCTCCACAACGATCGGTCCTTCCCTGCCTGCATCCAGTGGCTTCCCGCGACCTTGACTAGATCGTCGGTTCACCTTGGAGGGGCCTGCCCAATCTGCCCATGCCCACGGAACGTCTTCCAGTACGCGGTCGCCATTCGCCGTTTGTGCACTACACTGTATTTTACCGATCCGGAAAAAAACGGATGCTTGTATTTTAATAATTAATTATTTATAATAGTAAGAATGTAATATTTTTTTTTTTCGAGGAGCCCGTGGCGCAGTGGATAGCGCGCTTGGCCTGCGATCGTTGAAGTTAAGCAACGTTCGCCATGGTCGGTCACGGGATGGGTGACCAAAAACTTTTCATCTCGAGCTCCTCCGTGCTTCGGAAGGCACGTTAAGCCGTTGGTCCCGGCTGCACTTGCAGTCGTTAATACCCACCAATCCGCACTGAGCCCGCGTGGTGGGTCATGGCTCATTCTCCTTATCCATCCATAAGGAAGGCCAGTGCCCCAGCAGTGGGGACATTAAATGGCTGATGATGATGATGATGATGATGAATAGTAAGAATTTATTTATTTCGTGTAGTTTAGGGTTTGAAACATTGAAACTACACGAAATAAATAAATTCTTTCTGTTGGCGATACAAGCCAACCTCCTTTCTTTACCACTTATATTGTCTATACCTTTTATGTTTTTATATTTTATTGTATTATCATAAATAAACAGTTGACGACAAATACGTCTATCATTTACATATGGTGTCAGAAGTAAAAAATACATAAAAGGTATAGACAAAATAAGTGGTAAAGAAAGGAGGTTGGCTTGTATCGCCAACACTTACTATTATAAATTATTAATTATTATAAATAATAGAATTTATTTATTTCGTGTAGTTTAGGGTTTGAAACATTAAAACTACACGAAATAAATAAATTCTTACTATTATAGATGATTAAATTATTAAAATACAAGCATGCGTTTTTTTCCAGATCGTTAAAATTAAGTGTAGTGCACAAACGCCCTTAGGGCGTGAAAAACATGTACAATTTTTGTTGTTTTTGTTAAAACCCGCCCGACTTCAAAGTAATTACGTTATTTGGTGTGAATACAGTATAAGAGGGATTATTTCTTACTT
The DNA here is from genome assembly GCA_949710035.1 of Crambus lathoniellus. Lineage (NCBI taxonomy): Eukaryota > Metazoa > Arthropoda > Insecta > Lepidoptera > Crambidae > Crambus > Crambus lathoniellus. The sequence goes on along the minus strand of OX453310.1, from coordinate 4,884,275 downwards.
TTTGGTGGCATTTTTTTGAAGGCGGTTTTATTTTTTTATAAAAATCTTGAGGGCTTTTTTAGTGTATCCTGGTAATAATAATCAAAAATACTTGTCTGATGAAAACCGCATCAAAATCGGTTCAGCCAAACGTGATATAATCGCGGACAAACATACATACATACGGATCAAACTGAGAACCTCCTTTTTTGAAGTCGGTTATAATTCAAACATCGTACATGTAGTTACATCATTCCAATAGAGGTATATCCAGTAAATATTGCCCTAAGTTGTTTGCTTCAACCCCTTTAAATTGCTTCGTACGAGGCTTCTAATCTTTTTATAGACTATACAAACTCATATTACGATTTTAATAAAAACAAGCGGCGGCGTGCCGAGTAAATATTGTTGACTTTTCAATTATGTGAGCATTATTGCATTATCTTCAGTGATACGGTGTCTACCCAAATGGCAAAAGCGTGTATTTCTCAATATAAAAAGGTATTTTTTATCTTTACTTTATTGGCTGCGAACATGTTAAAAAAAATGGAAGTTTAAACTAACCTTGTTTTAAGCTTTTTGTAGTCCTTTTCGTTTTCGCAATAAACTGTTACCATAAAAGTAAAATAATACTCTCCTTTTCAAACTCAAATAAGTTAAGAAAGTATACCTAAATCAAAATGCAGTTACATGATTCCAATAGACGTTTGCAAATCATCCAGTAAATATTCCCCTAGGTTGTTTACTTTAATCCCTTCAAATTACTTCGTACGAGACTTTTAATCTTTTTATAGACTATATAAACTCATATTACGTTTTAAATGAAGAAAGGCGGCGCCGGCGTGCTGAGTTAATTTTGGTGACTTTTCAATTAGGGCGATACTCGGAAAAAATATGCTGAAGCGAGATAGCAATGAGAAAACGATGCGCGCGGGAGGGAGACCGATTTTGCAGATTAGGCAAAAAAAACACAAAATCACTTCGTATTAAAAAACTATTGCGGTTTTTTAAAAATGCTTCTACACGATTTTAAATATTATTGGTGTCCACTAATTAAATCAATTTCCAATAGTATATGTTACCCCATTTAAGAATAATCTTGATATTTCGTATTTTTTAGAGGTCTTTTCAAAAATAAAAGTGTCGAGCCAAAATCATAAAATCATGTTTCTGAAACTATACGAATCTAGATAAAGGTATGAAGAAATACATATCTTAATACCAGATTTGTAACAACTCTAACCGTCCTATAGTTTTATATCAAAAAGTCCATACTTTTTCCGAGTAGCGCCTCAAAGTTTTATTTTAATATTGTGATAGAAATTTTAGCATTATTTTCAGTGAAATGATATCTTTCCAAACTTAGTCTTTTTGATCAGCTGTAGTCAATTTGTAAAGGGCTCCCACACAAAACTGCGAATACACATTTCATAAAGATTCATTCGAAATTTCATAGCATAAATATACATATAAAAAAACTGATTCTAGTTTTTTAACCCTTAACCACCTAGCATCAGTTATCGTCACACTACCACCTAGCATACGTCTGTGAGACTTCGGAGCTAAATGATTCTCGTTTGTTAAACTGTGTGAGGTAAGTTTAAGTTTTTAATAAAAAAATCTGTTAGGAACATATTAAACTATTTGTTAAAAAAAGAAAAGTTTTCTTTTAAAAGCCACATTTAAAAGAAAATCTCAATTTAGTAATCAACACTATACTTATAAACTGACATAGTAGGAAAATGAGGTCCATTATAATAACCACATAATTAGGTACTTCTTTGTACTTTTTTTATTACTTAGTAATCAAAAAACAAAAAAAATATAAAACATCTCCAAAAAAGTAAAAGTTAAACGAAATACCACGACTTAAACTCACAGATTTTCCGAAAATTTTTCACCCGGCGACAGTTTTTACTTACCAAATACAAACTCGCAAACATCCGACTGCAAAAAGCGGTTGTGCGGCACTGGGGGGCGCGAGGAAAAGGTACATGGACGAACAAGTTTATACGAAGCTCGGGCTCAACAATACTCACGATTATAAATTCGTCGGGGTCTGTCAGACCTATGCTAGGTGGTTAAGGGTTAATATAGAAAAAAAGTTGTAGCTGAACCAAATAGTGCCAGTACATTTGCGCCACCCAGTATTTGTCACGTTTCTATAAGCATGGCGCGCTGCATATTTTTGCGATGCGACGTCGCATCGCAGTCTAGAGAGTTTTAGAGTTTCATAGCCATCTGCGATTTACCATAACAAAATCTTTTTTCGTAGGCACGAGTAGTTATCTAAGTAGGTATCATTAGCAAGGATGAAATTTAACTCTAAACATTATCCTTTTAGCACCCCAAAATATTTTACCGTGAACGTTTGTAACCGACACCGTGACTCATGGTAACAACCCTTTGAGTGGAATATGATCAGATAGTGGAAGATGAGAAGCTGATTACGCCCTCCAAGCTTATAATGACTCTTGTGTAAGCACTCTTATATGATACTTATGTAACCAATTTTACTAGGAACAGTATAGTGGAATGAACTGAGAAGGCCTTTGGAATTAAGCACCGTATTGCCTGCTGTTTACGCGTACTTGAGGTTGAATATTGTTTGTAATTTTGAATATATTAGTGTCTGTTTCATTGGTTAGGCACTAACTTCTAGCTTCCTCCATTGATAAATTTCTATAAAAAATACTAAAAACGTTATACCAAACAAAACACGTTATAGGTACTGTTGAGGATAGGGCGCGAACCACTAAAAAACGATCTTCCCTTATAGATAAATTTATTGTCCAGTGCGGTTGCTATTTACATTTTGTCTTATAAAAAGATGTCACTGAAATTTAGAATTTGGAAGGTAGACCAAAGAGAAATCCAAAGAGGCTTTAGCGCTGCTGGTCGGTAACAGGTACCCTAATACTAACAAGGTCTAAAAAACTTAACTAGTTTACCAGTAGGTCATTGCCAATTTCCTTTTTCCACTTTATACATTATGTAATTTATTAAAAATATCTAAGACAAAAGTGAGCGCAAACAAAATGGCGATAGCTTATATTGCTCACTGTTCAACCGCAAACCGATATATCAGCGCACATAATCTCTTTGATTCCAAGCCTACATGCAATCGAAATAAAACCGTCCCAAATTTACAGTAGGTATCTCATGTAAAGGTTTCTTCATAACTTTATCGATTCGATTTGAACAAAAAATACTTTAAAGAATATCCAAGACTTTCGTTGGCGAGGGTTTGTACACTAGTTTTAACGATGTCACCATCTCTGAATTCGATTTCCGGGGAACAAAGAAAAAAAACTAACTTTCCAGTGTTGTTTCGAGTGTTCTTTCGTGGTTATTTGTTGTTAAAAATCTCATCTAAGATAAACGCGAGCAAAATAAAATGGCGGTAACGATCATCGTTCCTTTAGAGCCAGCGCGCACTGTAGTTTTTAGTCCACCCATAGTTTAGTTGCTTTAGTAAGAAGATCGATTTCAATATTTCGATCGTTTGATTTTTTTCTACGGTGGTGGCGTGTGAGGCGGGTCGTTACGTTCCCTAAAATATCGTTGAGCGAAGCGATGGCTGGTTCATGCGTCATGCTCGTGAACGGGTGCTGCCAGTGGGAATGGGTCTGCTCTTATCTGCTTGCCTTAAAATGTGTTTTCTTTTGTTTTTATTCATTTTATTAAGAATTATATTTGAAACATGTATGGCGCAACTTGCAGTATATAGTAGAATTGTCTTTTGTTTTAAACTAATATTAAAGCTTTAAGTAGAGTTCCTAAGTAACTGAAAATTGTTCACCGCTATGATCATTAGTTCGCCTATACTTAACTGTATTTATCATAACCCATTGTGTAATTGTGATGGAAACTGACCTTAGTCATACCATGTTAAGGTCATTTTTCAATTTGACGACTCTGTATGAAATAAGACAGGGAGAAAAAAACAACCCTTGGAGTTTCTTGCCGGTTCTTCTCCAAGGCCTCCCGCTGTAGGGTTTGCGAACCGATGGCGTAGCTTCTATGACGTTCACAAGTATTGTAAATAACAATCTAAATTGAATAAACAAATTTGAATCTTGAATCTTGAATCGTTAAAAGCGCGCACTGCCATTTAACTCCAGACTGAATCCCAGAACGATCAAACTATCGCCAGATTAAAAATCACAAGTGGCACGCTCTTAAAACGCGTACCGATATATCAGCCTACATAATCTCTTTGATTCCAAGCCTACATGCAATCGAAATAAAACCGCAAGTCGCAAATTTATAGTAGGTACCTCATACAAGGGTTTCTTATCACGTTTTCGACTCGATTTGAACAAAAGACGCTTTAAAGGAAGCGAGTTCGCGTTCCAGTTTATTTCCATACTATTAAGCTTAGGTACGGCCTAATAGGCTTGTCGATTGTCGAAAGGATTGTATTTATTGATTCTTGAATTTTGGTCTTGGTTCAATCATCATCAATTTTGAAAGTCAAAGTAAAAAAAAAATCACTTAGGTAGGTACTGCCGCACCTGAGTGCGGCAGTACCTACCTAAGTGAATTTTTTGTCAATTTAATTTAACTGGCGTCTCTTAAGACGCCAGTTAAATTTAATTGGTGTTAAATTATCGTTCCTACTTTATTTAATACTGGACATAAAAAAGAGACAGAAGAGATTTAATCGTCAATTAAAAAACTGGCGTCTCTGAGTGCGGCAGATTAATTAAACAAAATTAATGCTTATGAATCGTCCAACATTTTTTTACTTACGTTAGTGTCATCTTTTAACTGACAAGAAAAACGGGTGAAAGGAACTCATCAGCTTTAACATAAACTTTAACTTTAATAATCTATACTAATATTATAAATATCAAACTGTGTATGTTTGTAAGTCTCTCTCATCAAAACGGATCGTGCTGGAAAGTGACATAGGCTACTTTTTATCTCAGAAAAAACATAACATTCCTGCGGGATTGCGTCGTGATTGACATAATTTATTATATTTAAATTCAATATTTTAAAATCTGTTTGAAAATGAACTTATGGCGAGTCACGCATGATTCAATTGGTTCGACTGTACTACGTTCATTAATCTTAATTAAAATATATATTTACTTTAAAATTCACTAAGTAGAAAATAAGTCTATGCATATTATGTTCAGAAATGTCGACTAAATCGCTCCGCCCTAGTAACGTTTTCAGAACATGGTAGCAATGGCATACGATCGTCCCTACCAAAAATTCAAGTCACTGGAAACTAAGCCGTAATCCCAGGTAATAAGATTCAACGGGAAATCGTCATTACAGTCTAATTTATGAACGAAAATGAAATTCAAACGTTATCGGACTTGCTTTGTTGGTTTTCTGTTGTTTTGTTAAGCTGAGTATTCGAGGGCATAATGATAAGTGCAAGCTCTTAGAAGATAATGCTCTCGTTTTTATTAATTTTCAAACAATCTCCTTGCAAGGATTTAGATGCCGGCGACGGGTCAGCGAAAATTAGCCTCCCATACAAACGAAATAGCAAAATAAATTAAAAATTTAGGTTTTTTTCTGTACTTGGCATGTTATTCAGATTAGGACAGCATTTATCTAGGTCACTATTGAAATAAGAAAACAAAATACTTGCCAAACAAAAAAAAAAAAAATTGGCATTTTTTTTATTGGGTAGATATTTTGTATTTTTATTTCAATAGAAACCTAGATTAATACTTTCTTAATCCATATAACATCACAAGTACAGTCAATCATGCTGAAATGTTAAATTATTTTGGTATTACGTTTGTAAAGGGAGACTGACGCGTCGGCCACTTAAATGTTTAAGGCTTCCACACACCAGATGCGTGAGCGGCACGATGCGTTGCATCTGCAGCACGCTGCGACATAAAGCAATTCACACCAGCATCGGCGTCGCACACGCATCGCAGTGCATCTGCGACGCCGTGCGTCAGCGACGCCGTGTGGCCTCGCCGCCTTTCGGATCGCGGTTGACATTTTCTTTCAATTCGTAATTCCCTTCCTATTTTATCCCACAAAAGAGAGTTTTTATCTTGTGGATCTATTAATAAATTTTTCGTGTAAGTATTTCAAAATCCATGATGACAATTTGTTAATATTGACAACTGACGTGCCGCAGTCAGCGTCGCAGCTGCACGCAGACGCATACGTCACCGCGCGGTGTGTCCTCAATTGAGAAATCCTGTAGAATACAACGTCACAATGCCGGAGCTCGTGTGCGGCGTTGCCGTTCCGCTGTTGCGCGACCGCACCGCGGCCGTTTCGGTTTGTATCTCGCGGACGGCCGTGCGGCTCTCGCACGCAAACACAACGCAATGCAGCTGCGATACTGTTGGTGTGAACCTACGCGTACAAATTCATATATTACAACTCATGACGCACGCACACGCAATGCAGCACGTCTGCGTGCGTTTTTGGTGTGTGGCAGCCTTTAATCTGTTTGAGATCACCTTCCTTTTACGCGGAAAATGTAACGCTACATACATAAACTCACGCCTGTTTCCCATGGAGGTAGGCAGAGACATGGATCGCCACCTGCTACGATCCTTGCACACTTCTTTCGCTTCATTCACATCCATCAATCTTTACGCTGATGCTGCTGCTAAAATGCATTGCTGTGATTTTTTCCTCGAATTAAGTATTTGACTATAAGTTGTTTGCTGACACTTTCAAATTCATCAGGTGATGATAAGGCTGAAAGCGTCCTTAACCCTCAACCACTGAGGAACTAGCTATATTTTTTCTAGCTGCCGGGACACAAAAATGCTGCAAATATTAATGTTATGGCGATAGAATTAGATAACATAGTGGTTGTTAGACAGGCTGGCTTCGAAGAAGTCCTACCATCAACCAAACTGGGAACCGAACCTGAGACTTCCGGATCTGATACTGGTGGGGTGTGTACTATTAGACCACAGAGGCGATAATAGGTCGAAGATGATTATTTTCTAGCGTAAAATATAATTCATGAAATAAGTAACTATTTTTAAGATGACTGGCACGAGTCAGTGGCCGAGATGATGGCGCTTCCCATACGTCACCCAACCACGGTATGAATGAACCGTAGATGAATGACGTAAAATTTTACGAACTATTAGTAGAAAGAACTTTAAGACGATGGACTTCTGAATTTTTGTCTATTATTAGTTTGCTCGCCTGTGGACCTTGGAAACCAGTATAGGGTAGAGACACCAAGGAGTACGCGCTACCAAAAAATACGCAGTGCGTTTAGTCATATGCGACAAGGATCATATTTTGGCACTTGGATAACATTGAAAAGAGCGTTAGTTGACTGATTGAATAGCTAGAGAAGAGTTAGTTCCCATTTCGACCGCTTGTCAATAGTATGGTCAAAAGATCCTTATCGCACAGTAAAACTACTAAACACACTGCGTACTCTTTAGTAGCTCGTACTATTTGGTGTATCTACTATAACCACTCAATGGTTCCTTGCCTCCCAGAGGCAAGTATTTTTACCCTCTCCACTGGTTTCTTGCCTCCTGGAGGCAAGCTGACATCTAATTAAAATACTTTAATTAATTGTGTCAAAACACTCTCTGTTCCTATCCAAATTATACCAATCTTAATCTAGACACCTTATTTTAATCGTAGAATAAGAAATAATGTCCAATTTAATAAAATTTTGTCGGATTATATTCAATTGAAGTTCGCCAACTTGCTTGCCTCCAGGAGGCAAGGAACCATTGCGTGATTTAGGCAATGTTAGCTAAGTATGGAAAAATAAAATATATAAATATAATTTAATATATTGTACTAAGTATGCTGTAAAACATTAATATATACTTGTTATGCCCTCAATACCCATAAAAAGTATATATTTAAAATTTATGTACTTACAAAAAAGAAGTAAGGGTGATTCTTTACTTACATTTTTATATCTTTAATCCTACTAATATTATAAATGTGAAAGTTTAGATGTTTGGATGTTTGGATGTTTGTATGTTTGTTACTCAATCACGTCAAAACGGCTGAACGGTGTTGGCTGAAATTTGGGACACAGATACTTTGTAGCCTGGAGAGAAACATAGGCTACTTTTTATCCCGAAAAAATAATTTACATTCCCGCGGGATAACGTCGTGTAGTCAACGCGGGCGAAGCCGCGGGCGGAAAGCTAGTTAAACAATATTTTTCTAAAAGAGAGTTATCTTTTTTTTACTTTTATCTAATAACAACATTGTAAACTATTTTTTAAACACAAATTGGTCTGTAATAATTGTTTATTTATTAGTATTTATTGCATGTTTTAACAAGAAACCGGTAAAATATTTCCTTTTCTGCAACTTCAACTCGCTGTTTCTAATTAAATCGTAATAAAAATCCATCTACAAATCATACAATCTTATTGCAAATTTAACTAGCATTATGAATCAATAATTAGTTTTTATAAAATCCTTCTAGTTTTTGAGTAAAACTTAATTTAAAGCCGAGCGAGCGAAGCGGAGCGGAGCGGAGCTGTGCTGAGTAACCATTGCCCCGTAAGCATATATTTTAAGCGTGCGTAACGATTGAGTGGATAATATGAATTATAACTTCGATTTTATAATACACTAGCTTTCCGCCCGTGGCTTCGCCCGCGTGGACTACAGGACGTTATCCTGATATTTTTTGATATTTTTCCGAGATAAAAAGTAGCATATGTTCTTGGAGAGGACTCAAGGCTACAAAGTATCTGTGTCCCAAATTTGAGCCAAATCCGTTCAGCCGTTTTAGGGTGATTGAGTAACAAACATCCAAACATCTAAACTTTCACATTTATAATATTAGTAGGATAACTACATTTTCTCACTACTACTCTAATTATATGACATGTCATATAATGTTAGGATTTAATGTGAGTAAACCTATTGAGTGAGGATCAGTTGTGGGCAAAAGGCTAATGACGATGATATTGTGTCGTTATGTATGAACTAAATAAAAAAAAAACTCAGTTAAGTTTCTTCACAACCTTATTTGGTTACACCCAAACTCCGCCAATACGATTAACTGTCTAAAAGTTAACTGAGTCTAATTTTAACTTCCGAAACCCGCAGCTGTACAAAACGCCAAACAGAAACCGTGGACGTCCGCATAACGCAAACCGAACTGTCCTGGCTATTAATTAGGGTTTAATCCTATTTCCAATAGAGATGGGAAAATAAATACCTTTTATATACGAAACTCAAAATCATTATCAGACATTTAAATGTCTCCACTGCTGGAGAACAGGTCTTCCTTGTAGGTGGATAAACGAAATGAGCCATGACCTATCACGCTGGCCTAATGCGGATTGGTGGATAGTAACGACTGCATATGCAGCCGGGCGGCTTAGCATGCCTAAAGGGCCCCAGATGATCGCTCAGTTCATGATCGTCATGTTCATGTTCATGCTGATCAGTTCGCTTGCACAATCCACGCTATTCAGCCATGATATTCGGTTTTTGTGAAGAAAAACTTTGAGTGTGTGGTCCATTGCGGCCAATGGACAAGGCGTTGCCAACAGGCGGACTGATCGTCTGTGGGGCTCTTAACTCAAAATTGCCTTGAGATAAATACTAAATAAGTAAAATCTAAAAATATACGAAAACACAAACGCTATATTCATTCGAATAAAGATAACTTTGCTTTGAATCAGGGTTTGCAAAAATAAAAAAAACACCTTGATGCCCTAAAAACACACAGTTTTTATTTTAACTATGGTGCCAGATTTTTTTTGCCCCATCATTATATTTTACAGTTACTTTTAACTATTGATTGTTGTTATAAAACTTTGTTTCAAAGAACTTGACTTTTCTGCCCAGCTGGACTGCCCCGCCTGAGATAAGTTAAAAAATGTCTATAGTCACTTAACTATAAAATAATTTTCAGTGTTGTTTTTCTATCAGTAATGCCGTGGAATAGAAAATAGTCCTGGGTCCTTGCATCATATCTCGCTTTTACCATTGAGTTTTACCACGAACTAAACTAATACTAATGAGATGATAACTGCTTTTATTAACAGAATACACTTTTTTTTTCAAATTCCGTATTACTCAAGTTTCAGTGAAACAAAAACTCTGAATTTCAAATATCCGAAACCCGATCCGTATCTGATCGCCTCACTAACGTTGAGCTCAAAAAGCGTTGAAAACATTTCGGCAGGGTACGTAGCAGTTTTTTGCACGGTCAACACTGGCCACAGGGGATCTGACACGAGTGGGTTAATCCGAAATCAGCTGGCACGGCACTGCAGTCCATGTCGGTAAAAACACGCCAGCCTAATTTAGGCTTTTTTGTGTGACAATATTTAAACAACGTATTTGGGACACGTAGAATGAAATGAATACCGTTCCTTTACAAACAGTAGGTTAACTAAGCATAACAAATATTTACGAGATAAAAAATTTGGTAACATTTTTAGTTTTAAAAAGTTAAACTCAATCTCAAAAAGTCTTTAATCAAATAGTTGTTTTAATAATAATTAATAAACTTTAATTAATAAAATGAAATACTTTTGAATCGTCCAACTTTTTTTCCTACAGAACATTTCAATCGACAAACTATATTCTTGGAATCGATATCTAAAACAAATATTCATAATCAAATATCGGTTCGTCGTTAGGAACGCATGGTATGGAATAAAAACTGTTTCTTACAAATAGTGGGTAAATAAATCAAAAAAACTTTTCATATTTTGTTGGTTGGAAAATGGATATTTCAGTACACAAATTATTTTAGTAACCGATTTTTTTTTAATATTCAGGAATTAGATTCTCTCATATACGTTTATCAAATATTTGCAAAATACATTCAACAAATGTCGTCCCAGTTTAGTATAAATATTGCTTTTCAATACATGTCATAGGTACATTTAGAAATATCTAGATTTACATCATCCAAAAACTGAAAAAACACAAAAGTTCATCACACTAACATTCGTACTCTGGCTTAATAGGCAGGACCGCTTAACCGCCTCTGTGGTCTAGTGGTACATGCCACCGGTATGAGACCCAGAGGTCCTGGGTTTGATTCCCAGTAGGAGTACATATTGTTTTCGGTTTGGTTGGTGGTGGGACCTGTTCAAAGTCCGCCTGGCTAGCGACCACGATCTTATCTAAGTCTTATGCCATAACAACGATGTTTTCAGCATTATTGTGTTCCGGCGGTTAGAGATACGATAGCTATTCCGTAGTAATTGAGGATTCCGGGAGTAGTTCGCTTCCAACTTCAGCCTTATCATCACCTAACATCAGGTGTGGCATCGGGCTAAGTGCTACCCCGTTGCTTGTGGAGAAAAAAGAATACAGTACATACTTTACTCAAACTGCACTCGCAAATTGTGCCTCGAAATTTATAATACGAATACTACTCATCGAAAGATAAAAAAAATCTGAAACTAACATCATTCTAAAACAATAAGTCCTTTTTCCTACAGCATGCTCATTTTTAATATGCAAGATGAGCGCACAGGAACGTCAAATAGTATTAAAGTGCCACTATGTGATGCCTTAAAACTTGTTACTGTTAGAACTAGGGATCTGTAGAGAAAGAATTTTAACGTCCGTTATGATTTGAAAATGGACTTGCTCCGTTTTTGTTTTTTTTTATTTGCATTATTCGTTACTTTTACATCTTTACTTTTAGGACTAAGTAATTGTACCGCAATGCGAAGGCTTAAACTATGTAACGTTACATTCAATATTTGAATAGGTAAACACTTTAAATAAATCAACAACAATTTACAATAACGCCCAGCACTAAATTAGTATGAGTTTTTTTGACAATATTTAATTATAGTGAATTCGTTCTTCGTTCTTGTTGAATGTACCACAATCCTACTAATATTATAAATGTGAAAGTTTAGATGTTTGTATGTTTAGATGTTTGGATGTTTGTTACTCAATCACGTCAAAACGGCTGAACGGATTTGGCTGAAATTTGGGACACAGATACTTTATAGCCTGGAAAGGAACATAGGCTACTTTTTATCCCGGAAAAATATCAAATTCCCGCGGGATAGCGTGGTGTAGTCCACGCGGGCGAAGCTGCGGGCGGAAAGCTAGTCTATTATAAATCTCTTGCGTTACTGACTGACTGATATACAACATACAGCCGAAACTTCTGGGCGCAAGCTAAAATTTTGCATGAATGTTCCTTGGAGAGTGTAGGGGAGCCCTAAGACAGGATTTTTTTTAAATTCCCCCTCTAAAGGGGTAAAAAAGGGGGTTGCGAGAAGAAGTTGCGAGCGGAGCGCTAGTCGTTATATAAAGTAGATAGCATCTTGGGTTCGGTCCTGACCACTGCATTCTACCGACCAGCCAGACCAACCATTCGTGGCAGCTTAGTTTATAGTCTATCTGTACGCATGCTAAAATGTTCAACAAAAAAGGTTTTACTACAAAAACAAAATATGGCCGGAGCTTTAAAAACTCACATCCTAAAAACACGTAAAAATGAAAAATAAATTGAATCATTCAATAATCAAAGGACGAAAGTGCGGAACTTTATCTATTTAATCTTGGAACTTACTGATCTGTCCGAAATCGGTGCCAAGCCACTCCGAGCATGAGCTTGTATCTAGCGTGTACTAGCTTTTGCCCGCGGCTCCGCCGGCATGGACTACACGACGTTATTCCGCGGGAATATTATATTTTTCCGGGATAAAAATGTTCTATGCCTTTGTTCCTCTCCAGGCTACAAAGTATGTTACTTAAGTTTTAGCCAAATCCGTTTAGCCGTTTTGGCGTGAATGAGCAACAAACATGCAAACATCTAAACATCTAAACTTTCCCATTTATAATATTAGTAGGATTATTGTTTGACTAAGTATTTCTTCTTCTTACTTTTGGCTTGTTACCTCCTCTGTTTTTTGAAGTTAGAAAAAAGCGTTTATTAAAAAAGGCTTATGCTTGACGCTTTTTTACATCGTACATCAAATGAGTCCGTCGAATTGACTGGGCGCACGGTCCACTGATAAATGAAATTTCCCCCTGAGCTGAAGGTGACCTGCAAATGGAGTGACATTGTGCAACGGCGGTGCTCGACAACTTACAAAATGTACGTTTGGACCAATTCTTTTTTGCATGTCATTGACCTTTCATTTATCAAGGGAACGCCATGAGCTTTTCTCGTTGGGGAAAATTTGTTATCGTTGAATTTGAAGCAGTTCATTCGGTATTGTTAGTAAAAGCAATTCAAATATTTGAATGGCTCTTTGGCGTGTTTTTAGTGGAATATAATAAACCGACGGACTAAAAAATTACTAAATTTACCGAGTAAAATACTAAGTTTGGTTGCGGAAAAATAGGTTTAGTTAGGTTCTCAGATCATAAATAATACTTAGATTGGCGACAGTCGCTCACCATGTATTTTTGCCGGTAAAAAAGTATTTTAGTCGATCGGTTAATTACTACCCGTTTTTAGTAATTCAACTTGCCACGTCATCGGATACTAGTAGATGCCCGCTACTTTGTCCACGTGTAATCTACTAGCTTCTCGAAGTAAGCGCAATTGAAAAGCTTTCGTCAATAAAATATTAACATGCATTGCGTCGTGTAAAGGATGATCATGTTTGTTTGTTCTAGGGCTAGGAGTTATTTCTTTAAGTACCTACTGACATTTTATTAGTAATAGGTATTATGTTTATTTACAATAGCTATCTTCTTCTATCAGTTATAAGTATAAATTACAAAATAAAGTTTTTCTTTCTATTTGGTACCTACGTTTTAAATGTAGATACGTATTTTTTATAAGTATCTCTTAATGTCTGTCCATTTACGTAAAACGCTGGAATTAGTAGAAATTTTTACTAAACTTTATAATTTTTTTGCTTAGGTAATGTTTAGAACTAAGAGCTTTTAGCCTTAATAATATATCAGAAAGAAGTTATTAGAACTAATTTAATCAAAGTGTTTTTTTTTTATATAAAACTGGGCAGGCATTTGACCACCATCTTGTTTGTTAACAGGATGTGGCCTAAGATGTTGCATGCTTGTCCAGGAGATGCCTGTTCACTCTGGCCTTGAAGATACCAAGGTTGTAGTTATCGGGGAAAACATAGGCAGGCAACGCATTCCATTCCTTAGCAGTTCGCATAAGAAACGAATCTGCGAAGCGTTTAGTGCGGACAGGTGGAGTGTCAACAACGTAAGGGTGATAAGCTAGCCTGCGTCTGGTTCCCCGATGGTGGAAAGGGGCTGCGGGAACAAGGTCGTGCAGTTCTCTCGCACACTCCCCAAAGTGTATTCTATAAAAAACCGACAGACACGCAACTTTGCGACGGTGACTGAGGCTCTGAAGTTCCGCCGTAGCCAACACTGAGTTTCCAATGAGCTTCCTGGCACGGTTTTCGATCGATTCCAGAAGTTCTAGCTGATACTTAGCAGAACCATCCCATAGGTGACTATCTCAATTGTAATTTTTATTAGCCAAAAAGTAGTTTTTAATGTAATAGTTTTGATATATCATATAGCTACCTATGAAAATAAGGAGTGCTCAAAGAAAATTTGGAAAATTATTGAACAAGGGTTTTTTAAGAGCTTGATGTTCACTTCGATGTCTTTTGTAGTGGTTTGTGTCAAAACGTGTCAAAAATTAAGAAATAAATCTTTTAAACAACATTTTGTTTTAGGATGTGTGATAAAAACTTAGTCAAAGTTAACTGAAGTCTTAAGATTTAAGTTTCGTTAAGTGAGTAGTTTAGTGGAGTAGTAAAATGGCACTTTTAACGTTATTATGGCGTTGATATAATGCTTGTGCAAGCATTACGTCATATTTAGGTTGTTTCTTTCAATAACTTTATTCCCTCATACACCGAACATTCAGTTCTTAAACCACTTAAGCCTTTTTTCATGTCATACAAATTCATACCGTGTAACGAACAGCATACGTTTATCCTATAACTGTATATTTTGTTACAACGTTTTGCTTTTACAAGTCGTCTAAGAGTGGTGTAAGACCATCGGAGTGTATCGTTTGCAACGAAATTACATAAAAAATAAATTAAATTGTTATTTTTCGTAATTTCAGGTTGTAATATAAGGAAAAAATTTATCCTTGACAGTCGTTTATTGTTTTTTTTGATTATTTGTCGTAAATTTATCATCACTTGTCATACTTAAATAATACTTAAAACAGTTTAAACGTTTGAAGTTTTTAAATGTCTGTTCAAATGTGCAACTTCAACAACAAACGTCAGAATGCAACCGATAAAAGCAAGCTTATTGGCGCTATCCAGTCACTGGATATCTGATACATTTTATGGTCAGCAAATCGTGTGACTTCACAAATTCTGTCACAAATTATTCTTTCTTTTCTCCACAAGGGAAAGATTCTGTCACAAGTTATTCTTTCTTTTCACCTTAGCCGTCATCATACCTGATGTTAAGTGATAGGGCTAAAAATAGAGTCACGTTACATTCACTAAAATAGCTATCTTATCTCCAACTGCTGGGGCAAAACAATAAGTACTGAAAACATTGTCGCTATGGCGGCAGACTTAGACATGGTGGTAGCTAGAGCTAGCCACACGAACTAAGAACAAGTCCTACCATCAAGCAAACCGAATACAATTTGACCTCTACTGGGAATCCAACCACTAGATCACAGAGGCTGTTATTTTCAGGATAGCGACATGTGACATCACAAAAGCAGACACAAATCATTCTCAGAAGGACAAGTGCTATTTTGTTGTGACGTCACTAATATGTAAATATTACCATCGATCGAGCAATAAAGCTTTAATTACAGCCTTAACACGTATGAATATATTTGATTGAGGCAAATGTGCCGAATACATCACATGAAAGCAAGCTCATTTGCGTTTTTAACCGACTTCTAAATCAAAAAGGAGGAGGTTCTCTATTCGTCTGCATGTATGTTTTTTTTTTTTGTGTATGTCCACCGATTACTCGAAGACGGCTGAACTGTTTGAAATGGTTCAAACGTTATTACATCAGGTTCGTTTCCAAGTTGGTCCCATTTTTTGAAATATTGAAATCGGTTCAGTAGTTTTCAGGAAATCTTGAAAATACTGTCGTTTTCGTTACCACTTTATGTGAATTTAATACGTATCTTTAGGCATAACTTCTTTGTTTATAAACCGATTTAGATGATTCTTGTTTTGTTAAAAAGGGGATACCTCAAGGTATTTTAACCGACTTCGAAAAAGGAGGTTTTCAGTTTGATCACATACCTATTTACCAGAAAACACGTAAATTGCCTGCACGATGCACTAAAAAGAGTGAAATAAAAATTATTTTTATAAAAAAATAAAACCGCCTTCAAAAAAACCACATCAAAAAAGTAAGAAATAATTCCTCACCAAATAAATGACGTAAGTACTTTGAAGTCGGGCGGGTTTTAACAAAAACAACAAAAAATTGAACATGTTTCACGCCCGACTTCAAATTACTTACGTTATTTATTTGGTGAGGAATTATTTCTTACTTTTTTATGTTGCCATCGATCGAACAATAAATCCTTAATTAAACCCTCAACACGAATGAACACATTTCAAAGAGGCAAATGTGCCGAATGCAACTGATGAAAGCGATAAGCTCATGTTCGTTAATTCGTCGTTGGACGGAAATAAATATTTAAATACGGACATGGTTCAGTTGGGAGAAGTAATTAAATTGAACTGGCCTTTGGAAATTTTTTAATTATGGAATTGTTTTGAACGAAATATGAGAAAGTGCTGCAGTTACTTGAAGTAGTAAATATTGACATAAAGATATGTCGCAGTTAAAATATACCGACAATTTATTATTATGTATTTTATTATTTTAGAAAGTTATATGTTTTAGTTTAGTAGCAACAGGCACACCTATATCAACTTTAATTCTATTCTATTCTTAGCCTTAAATACTTTAGTTTTGGCTTTATTACTAGATTGATTACAATATTTACACTTTGGTAACGTCTTTGTATTGGAAAGTTAGAACTTGTACCTTTGCTGGAAATGACTATAAAGATTTTGTGACGTCATGACACGTTTTTCTGACAAGAACACTCAAATAAACAGCTCGTAGGTAGTTAGTAAGCGCATTAGCGAAAAATATTGCCTGTAATTGCTCTATTACATGGGGTTCGTCATTCACGATTCTTCAATCAACACGAATGTCAAAGTATAGGAAAGACGTTTCCGTCATTTTTAACGATTCGTGATCGTATTAAACATCTGCTTTGAAGCATTACCACTGTCAATACGAATCGTGAAAAAAGATGATTTATGTCAAGGCCGATTTACAACAGAAGAGCGAATGCTCATTCTATCCCCACTCTGTTAAATTATTTTAGTATAAACATATTGTTCGTTGTTATTTTGGTGTTAAGGCTGGCATTCCCCAAAATAGGGTATTTTAAATTATGGATTACTCGCAAATCACAAGTACTTGAAACTTGGAAAAAATATATGTTATTTTACAGTTATTTATCTAGTGCTTTCGGCCCTTTTTTTTCAATTGGTGATATTTTACTGTGTCATATAAAATCCCAAACATCCGTCTAATCGTAATACAAATATCGTATTACTTGCAGTATACTTGGTTTTAGTTAATGAAAAATATACGAAAATAATTGTCTTTGATTAGCCGAGGGATTCCGACTGTCAAGTTTTTTTTTATTATTTGATTTTTAATTGAATTTTAAGTGATTTTCGATTCGCGGGGCGCTCGCGAGTTCACAGTTCACTACCGGCTGCCGCTGCGTCCGCGTGAAGTGTATCGCTCGCGGCCGAGCAAGCGTTAGCGTGCCTATTTCGGTCGGGAATTATCGATATTTTATTTACACTAAAAGATCATAAGAATGCTCTTGTTCTAGCTCTAGATCTTTATTCGATTGGTGTAAATCAGCCTTTTAACGTCATCGTGTGAACGAGCATAAATTAGGAACTAACTCAAGAACCTATCTATTAGAATAAAAATATAGTTTTTACTGCTAAATAACATCTTCAGTTAATAAACATTATAACTTCTTAATAGATAATAATTATTAAAAAAATAAATAATCCACCTGATTCCTCCTAAGGCTCAACCCACAACCACACCACAACTACAACTTAACTATTTAGTAATCTGTGCCACAACACTTGGGCGGGGCGGCGCATTTTGTATTGGAAATGAAATAGTACTATTCATACGTACAACATTTTGCGGTCATTATCGACCGCGTGGATGATACCGGCCACAACGCAACCACCAGCGACGAAACGCTGCAAACTAGCCGCCCTGCCGGCCACATCGCATGCGACGTAACTACATCACAACTACTAGCGACAGCGACATTTTGTCTCACAACCACGACGCAACCACAACGCAACTCCAAAAAGCTGCGTCGACATAACTCACACGTAACCACATTTTTGTGTGCTTGTGGTTCGTGTGGGTTAAGCCTAAGTTTCAAACTGTGGACTAGTTAAAAACCACAACTTTGAAAGTTCATCTTATCAAACTACTGTAAATGCAACATGATTTATTTATAAACTGCATTATGCAATACCCAACTGTTAAACAACAAGTTTCGATAAAACTATCAAAGTATCTTCAGTTTATTTCTTGACACAAACTTCTTCGCGACTTAAACTTTCCGCATTAATTACTTGGAAACACGGTTATTGTGACTCATATAATTGTTGCACCTCAAAGTGCAGGGTTTATTTTAATAAATGCATGTTTTACTTCGGTTAAGTTTTTTATTAACTTAGTATTTGGGTCTACGGTAAGATACAAATATTATAATTAATATATATTTTAACGGCTATGCTAAATTAGACTCTAATTAATTTATCGCATTGACCTCACCCTATATTCGTAGCTCAGTCATAATAATTCTATTTTTATAAGTGGATTTGAAAGGTCATTTACCAATTTCAGTGTGTTTAAGTTAAGAATCAATCATATTGCATTTAGAGATTTATATTTTTCTACCCAAGCGAAAGAGAGGCGTGGTTTTATACTTACGTGCTATTTAAAACGAGTCTATTATGATACATCAGCATAACACGCAATTAAAACGTATTGACTTATTGATATATCAAAAAGCATTCAGCTTGTGACTTTGTTCGTATAGTTTTCCATCATATTCCATAGGGAGAAAATCGCGACAAAGAGTTCAAATTTAAAATGTAAGTAGATACTTATTTAAGGAATAACATCGCAATTGAGATGAATAATAATAATTAGAAAAATTATATCCATTTGAAGTTCAGTAGTTTGCAAGAACAAGTTACTTACGTATTTAGTTATAAATACCAATCATCACTTTTTTTCATTTCAATCTAAACAAAACCAAAACTTCATATTTTTCTTACCTAAACGGACAGTTTCACGGAAACACATTGACCTGTGCCGACTGACGAATCATCACCTCCACCTGCGATCGAAACTGCAGTGATAAAAAAAACCACATCAAAAAAGTAAGAAATAATTCCTCACCAAATAAATAACGTAAGTACTTTGAAGTCGGGCGTGAAACATGTACAATTTTTTGCTGTTTTTGTTAAAACCCGCCCGACTTCAAAGTACTTACGTCATTTATTTGGTGAGGAATTATTTCTTACTTTTTTGATGTGGTTTTTTTGAAGGCGGTTTTATTTTTTTATAAAAATAATTTTTATTTCACTCTTTTTAGTGCATCGTGCAGGCAATTTACGTGTTTTCTGGTAAATAGGTATGTGATCAAACTGAAAACCTCCTTTTTTGAAGTCGGTTAAAATACCTTGAGGTATCCCCTTTTTACCCGACTACGGCAAAGCAAAAAAAGGAGGGTTATGAGTTTGACCGGTATGTATGTATGTATGTATGTTTGTATGTATGTTCATCTGTTCCCGCATTACTTCTAAACTGCTGATCATATATTCACAATTGAGGTATCGTTGGAAGCGTCTTGATTGTCTGCTGGTTATAGGCTATAGCACGTCTCATGAAATTGAATATGGCGCCCTCTAGAAG
The DNA here is from genome assembly GCA_949710035.1 of Crambus lathoniellus. Taxonomy (NCBI): domain Eukaryota; kingdom Metazoa; phylum Arthropoda; class Insecta; order Lepidoptera; family Crambidae; genus Crambus; species Crambus lathoniellus. The sequence goes on along the minus strand of OX453310.1, from coordinate 4,864,367 downwards.
ACATAAAGTTGTGAACAAAAAACCTTTTTTTGAGAAGAATATCGTGTGTGGTATCAAATGAAAGCTCTTGGTGAGCTCGTTTCAAATATATATATTTTAATAGTTGTTGCTTGCGGCTTTGCTTGCATAAATCGAATTTTGACTTTATCACGAAATTCATCATCATCATATCGCCGAACGACGTTGTTTTAGTTCTCCTGTGAATCTCATCGTTTCTGATTCGATCGAGCAGGGAAATACCGACTTTCCGCCCGCTCTCAGAAGCTCTGTTGTGCCCGCCTGCCGCCTTGTTGTTTTTAAGCTGCTTGAGAGCCATTGTTTAAATTTGAGCCGGTATTGGTCGGAGCGTGGATTTTATCAGCCGCGATCTTTCAAGCTTAAAATTGATATTCAATGTGCCTCTGACCATATCGGTGATCGCTTACTGTCTTAACAGCGGTAATCACACTGACATCATAGAGGATGTGCTTCTTGGTCGACATGTTAAAATCGATCTCGTTTTTGACATTACCGTCCGGGCTGATCCAGGTCCATTTGCCGGTTACGGGCTTCCTGAAGAAGGAGTTCATCATAAAGAGGTTCTCCGTTCCATGAAGTCTGCCAACATCTGGCCGCTATCGTTCCGTTGCCCAAATCCAAATTGCCCCACTCTCAACTCATCACTGCAACGTTGCCCCAACTTAGCATTGAAATCTCCCACCACAACCGTGTAGTGGGTTTTATAGCTATGCATGGGTTTCGAAACTTCCTCATACATAGACTCCACTTCGTCATCGTCATGTGTCGAGGTCGGAGCGTATACTTGTATGACATTTAGCGAATACCGTTTCGATATTCTGAGTGAAAATATTCTCATCTGAAATTGCCGTGGTCGTATGCCTAGTCGTAGGTACTATATCAAAACAATATTTTCATTCTAGGGAAAAGTGGCATACGACCACGGCAATTTCAGATGAGAATATTTTCTTGTTTTATACTTTTTAAAGCGTCATTTTTCAGTAGTCGGGTTTTAGTTTTTGAACTTAATTTTTTAACAAAACAAGAATCATCTAAATCGGTTTATAAACAAAGGAGTTATGCCTAAAGATACGTATTAAATTCACATAAAGTGGTAACGAAAACAACAGTATTTTCAAGATTTCCTGAAAACTACTGAACCGATTTCAAAATTTCAAAAAATGGGACCAACTTGGAAACCAACCTGATGTAATAACGTTTGAACCATTTCAATCGGTTCAGCCGTCTTCGAGTAATCGGTGGACATACACAAAAAAAAAAAAAAAAAAAACATACATACAGACGAATAGAGAACCTCCTCCTTTATTAGATAGAACAGAATAAGATCAACATTACATCCACCATGCGCACCAATTTCCTCCATATCGTTGCCTGTTAATATTAATGAGAATTTTATTCTTTAAGTAGCAATTTGCCATTCAGCAGTTCTAATCTTGCACCCGAGGCGTCCGTCTATCGTTAATAATGCACGATCTACTCAAGACGATTCAGTGTCCCTTTGTGTCCCGTTTGCTTTGAGCTCGATATTGGCTGAGTGTTTTGTAAGTGTTTGTAACATTATTGTTTGGTGTTAATTTGTTTGATTGGATAATGAGGATGAGTGGAGTATAAAATAACTTACTAGTATTTGTTTTTCTAATTTAAGTATACCCCATAAGTGTTATGTCAATATCATCAAATCTTGCCTTGAGAGGCTTTCTTTATGAAGGGCTAAAGATGATAGAAGTTTTAAGTGTCTATATTAATACAATTTTAATTATAGAGCGAATCACAACACGAAAAAATCTTAATAGGTACTTTTTATGGTTCAGCTAATCCTACTAATATAACATATTCTACTTATCCTATATAATATTATAAGTGTGAAAGTTTAGATGTTTGAATGTTTAGATGTTTGGATGTTTGTTACTCAATCACGCCAAAACGGCTGAACGGATTTGCCTGAAATTTGGGAGACTCATACTTTGTAGCCTGGAAAAAAACTAAGCTTACTTTTTATCCCGGAAAAATGTCACATTCCCGCGGGATAACGTCGAAAAGTTCGTCGTAAAAAGCTAGTTGTTTAATAAAATGTCTTGATAATCTAAATATAATCTGTAGTTTTACCTCTTCAAGCATTTTGGTCAAATTTACACGAAGTTTGATTTCTTAGTAATTTAACTTCTTATCTATTCAGACTGTTCAATTGCTAAGGGCGTTTGTGCACTACACTGAATTTTACCGATCCGGAAAACAACGGATGCTTGTATTTTAATAATTTAATCATTTATAATAGTAAGAATTTATTTATTTCGTGTAGTTTCAATGTTTCGAACCCTAAACTACACGAAATAAATAAATTCAATTATTTATAATAATTAATTATTAAAATACAAGCATCCGTTTTTTTCCGGATCGGTAAAATTCAGTGTAGTGCACAATCGCCCTACTGTATCATCCCGACTACTGAATAGACGCCCGTATTCTCGTACGCAAATCATCTTTGGGAGCGTCTCAAACATCATGGCATCTCTTTCATACGTTTGACATATAAAGTGACAGGGCGATGTGTGAGACGCTCCCAAAGATAAGTAGCGTACGAGTATTCGGGCATAAGTCAAGTGTAATTAGCGCTAAAAGACTCATGACCACGTTTTGATGAATTAAGGCAGTAACATATTGTTTTAGGTAAATGACCAAAACGTGGCAACACGAGGAGCATCAAAAAGGCCGTAGAAAATGGGACAAACTGTTCCACAAATCTTCCTCTAAAAGATTTCCAAAACAAATAACGATAAAGTGCGTAATGATGAAAGAACATTGGCATGTTTACAAAGAAATATGTGTTGTTTCCGATTTCCATTTCGTTTTTTGTTGTTCCCTGATTTTCCAATATAAATTGATCTTCCCACGATTTCTGCTAATGTTGGAACATCCTGTACCTACCCTTAGCATGAAAAACTATCGTTAAAATAAAAGATGTACTTACTTAACGGGTGGTAGTAAAAAATGTTGGACGATTTTAAAGAATTTCATTTTGTAATAAAGAGTTTTTAAAGAGTTTTTCATTGAATCGAATAGTTCAATCTACACCGTCCTTCAAAAGCTGTCAAATATGTATGGAATTTCAGTTCCATAAACGAACGCAAGAGGCGCTGCTCTGGTTTTCTTACAAAATAATAAAAAAATCGACTTAGCGGAGTGAGCTATCTGTTACATAGTAACTATTTAGTAATCTGTGCTATAACGATCGAGCCACAGACTTCTCAAGACATCCCAAGTGTTTGCGCGTATTTTGTAGCGTATGTTCTTCGACAGTTAAGCTTACCGGTCACCCAAGCTGCTTGTCTTTTAATTTATCCATAAAATAGGTAAAAGTATTTAACCGCCTCTGTGGTCTAGTGGTTCACGCCACCGATTTCAGACCAAGAGGTCAAGGGTTCGATTCCCAGTGGGGGTACATATTGTATTCGGTTTGGTTGGTGGTAGGACTTGTTCTCTCCGCCTGGCTAGCTACCACCGTCTTATCTAAGTCTGACGCCATAACAATGATGTTTTCAGTATTATTGTGTTCCGGCAGTTAGAGAAAAGATAGCCAGTTCCTCAATGATTAAGGATTCCGGGAGTAGTGCGCTTCCACCGTCAGCCTTATCACCACTTAACATCAGGTGTGATGAAGGCTAAGTGCTGCACTGTTGTAAATAAATTAAAAAAAATAATAAATAAAATAAGACCATCATTATTTCTCGATTCACGTTCCTTCATAAATTTATTTTCAAGAAATAAGCAACCGAATTTTATATACGCGAGCACAATTAATTGAAATGGTACCTACACTACGAATTTCTAAGACAAAACTAAAACTAGGTTGGCTTTCATTGATCCTTAGTTATGATGAAGGCACGTACAACTTAGGTTATTTTACCATCGCAGTTATTCTTAGAAAAGCCTTATTTTGCCAATATTTTATTCTTAGAAACTCATTAGTTTCTTCATCGACTCTTTGAAGACTAGATCAAATAAATCACATGAAAGTCACTAATGAAAATATAATTTACTTGTTACTTTTTTTCTCGTTTTCAAATTTTCATTTAAAATAATATAGGATGAATATTGGTTGATCATTACCTGCAATCTGAAATAAAAAATAATAAATTTAGACTGTTCTTAATTTTCAAAGTACCGGTGATATATCTATTTATTTACTGGAAAACCAACTGCTTAACCTAATACCTACATTAAAAAGCTTAAAAGTAAACAGAAAGCCAAAGCCTAAAGACAAAAGGTCTTCACAAATAAGAAACAGTAAAAAATTTAAAAACTAGCCTAGCCTTACTATTGGATACACATGCATAACTTAAAAATATGACTAATATATAAATAATGAGGAGCCCGTGGCGCAGTGGATAGCGCGCTCGGCCTGCGATCGTTGAGGTTAAGCAACGTTCGCAATGGTCGGTCACGGGATGGGTGACCAAAAACTTTTCATCTCGAGCTCCTCCGTGCTTCGGAAGGCACGTTAAGCCGTTGGTCCCGGCTGCACTTGCAGTCGTTAATACCCACCAATCCGCACTGAGCCCGTGGGTCATGGCTCATTCTCCTTATTCATCCATAAGGAAGGCCAGTGCCCCAGCAGTGGGGACATTAAATGGCTGATGATGATGATATAAATAACTAATACCTACCTAAAGCTCGTACAATTTATTAATATTCATTTAAATTATTAATATATTATATTGATTTAATATTATTTTGTCACATCCTAAGCTTAGTATGCACCTGTGTCATAGCAATTGGAAACATCGACGAGACACCCAGATACTAGAAAACATAAAAAAATCGTTTTCAATAACTATATTAATACCCAACCGAACATTGAACTCGGGACCTCACAGATAGCAGCATCTTGAAAACCCGTGCGAACATCACTCGACCACGGAGTTCATCAAGAAGAGTGAAGTCAGTATAATAATTGTATTACAAATAACACGAAGAAAAAAATAAACTTTGAACCACTCATAACTGTATCACAATATAAAGAGAGCTACATGGTACTTTTATTAAATTCTGTAGTCCGCTGCCATGCATTTTCATCAAGAGGACTACGAGTATGATTTCAATATTTTTGTAGGGTAGACCGAGCTGAATCGGATCAATCGGTAAATCGGATCAAAATAAAAAGTCCGGTCACTTGCGACCCTCTCCCACTCTGCACCTCCAGCCAACGCTAATTATTCAAAATATGAACGGATTTCTTATTGTGATCCGATTCACCCATTGATGCTTGGTCGCTTAAGCTGATTAGCCTCGGTCTACCCTATACTTATATAAAACTAGCTTTCCGCCCAGGGCTTCACCAACGTGGACTACACGACGTTATCCCGCAGGAATGTGATATTGTTCCGGGATAAAAAGTAGCTTGTGTCGCTCTTAAAATATCCCCATACCTAAACACGTCGATGGGTTGCTCCGTTTTGTCGTGAAAGACGGACAAACAAACTAACAGACACACATTCGCATTTATAATATTAGTAATAAACAACGTAACAACGGGTAGCACTTAGCCTTCATCACACCTGATGTTAAGAGGTGATAAGGCTGAAGGTGGAAGCGCACTACTCCCGGAATCCTCAATCACCAAGGAATTGGCTATCTCATCTCTAACTGCAGGAACACAATAATGCTGAAAACATCATTGTTGTGGCGTTATCAGACTTAGATAAGATTGTGGTAACTGAAGCCAGGTGGACTTTTTTTCTTTTTTTTTCAACACGTTCTTTTTTTGTTCCTCTCTCTCCGCTTTAGGCCATGGGGGACCAGAACTAGGAACAAGTCCTACCACCAACCATCCTAATAAGGATGTTATTAGTATGAATAAGTATGGATGAATTCATCGTAGAATGTTTTGTCATTTAAGTCTGATATTCGCGTTAGAAAAAGTCCCTTGACGCTTGTCTTCATAAACAATTTCTCTAGAGGCATGCGACATTGCGCCACGTTCACGAATTATCACGAGAATTGTATCACGATTTTCTCGCAGTAGCCAAATGAATACACGACATAATAAAAGTCGTAGTCTGTTGAGAAAAGATCAAGTAGTGTGACGGTGATTTAGGTCACTGAATCAGTTGAGAAACTACTGACCACCAGTGGTAAATTTGGTGTACCATCAATGTGAGCACCATATACCCAATTCATCACCCGCGGTGAAATGGGACAATTTACACCCCTGGTGGGGGAAATGGGAGTACCATTGTGTTATTTGGTAACTGGTAGTCAGTTGAGAAATTGGAGTGCCAACTGAATACCGAGGTTTGGTGGTCAGCTGGTCCGGAGGGGTGTTTTAATGGCAAAAGTTGTCTTTGCGACTTTGGCAGAGACAACGTTTTATAATGCTGTGTCCGAAATATTGCCTAATTTAAGGCAATATACAGGATAAATTTTTCATCAGTGCACAAAATAGTCATATTTCGACCTATGATTCTAGGAGAAAGTTTTTCACTTACCGATTCTGAGTCGATCCTAAAAATTTGTGTACCGATAAAAAAAATATGCTGTATCGATGATTGATGTCACACTCGCGAGTTTCAGAAAACTCTCGAGTGTGACAACTGAATCATTCGGCCTTTAGGTCAACAAAATATTGTCATTTCAAAATAAAAAATATTAATCATCATCATCATCAGCTATTAAATATCCCCACTGCTAGAGCACTGGCCTTCCTTATGGATGGATAAGGAGAATAGGCTACGACCCACCACGCGGGCCCAATTCGGGTTGGTATTTAACGACTGCAAATATAGCTGGGACCAACGGCTTAACGTGCCTTCCGAATCACGGAGGAGCTCGAGGTAAAAAGTCTTTGGTCACCCATCCCGTGACCGACCATTGCGAAAGTTGCTTAACCTCAACGATAGCAGGCCGAGCGCAGTAACCGTATAAACAATATTAGAAATAGTAAACCCCGAATTTGTTTTATTTGAATTACTCGTAAAATAAACATTATTTTTGCAAATCGTTAATAGGGTCGCTAGATAATAGAGTTTAATCATCATGTCAGCCGAACGACGCCCACTGCTGGGCATAGGCCTCCCGTAAGGATCTCCACAACGATCGGTCCTGCGCTTTAGTTTAGTATATCGGTCCTATAGTATAATATTATGTATTAAAATATAGGCTCAGAAATATGAGTCTTATAAAGACTAATATTATAAAGAGGAAAGATTTGATTGTTTGTTTGTTTGCATCGAATAGGCACCAAAACTACTGGACCGATTTAGAAAATTCTTTCACCATTAGAAAGCTACATTCTTCGCGAGTGACATAGGCTATATTATATCCCGATATTCCCACAAGAACGGGTACCACGCGGGTGAAACCGCGAGGATCCGCTAGTTGAAAATAAATTGATTACTTACAGCTGAAAATTAGACCAGAACTTTGTGATTTTTTTTTAACAACAAAATGTTATTATTTTATATTTTCACTTAGTCCAGTCCCTTTAAATACGTTGTTATACCTAAATGTAAGCTTATTTCCAAATAATTCATGGTATAATTTGTCTTGTAAAATTCAAATCTAAGACGGGCGAAATTATTAATCACCTAGCAAAATAGAACTCAAGCATCAAAGCTAGATTTCCAGTGTCGGTATAGTTGTTCGCTTCCCTGTTAAGGTGCATGTAGTCGTGAAACTATCATTTTTGAGGCCCTAAAACTCATAAATTAGCCTACTGATGAATCCAGAATTAATATATATTAAATATTGATATATAAACTTCTATCTGAGCATTTAAAAAAAAACATAGTCTTTATGATACTATTAAAAAAAAACATTGAAATGAAGCTGTTTTCAACTTGAAATACGCTACTGCTTCTAAACTACAAGTGATATTTTCACGTTTCTTTCAGGAAAAGATTGCTAACTTGTGTAACTTCAAACTAAGCATTTTTCGTTTTAAAATAATACATAGTTTTGACGAAACGTTTTGGTGCGGGTAGCGGGCGGGAAAATTAGGCCACTTTTCTATGCCCAAGGTCGTTGGCGATACCACAGGCCTTAAGCCGCGGCGACGCGTGAAATAGCAAAGCCGTATATTTTGGGCCATTTAACACGGGAAATGCCACTGATCGACATTCATATGGAAATGTGTCCTTAGGGTGTGTTCGCGGAACTTTCGGCAGTGCTCGTTCGGAAAATGTGCTTACTCCAAGTAAACACATTTTCCGCATCAAAAACAAATCACAAAACGCACAAAATCAATATATGAATATGCTTAAAGGTACAAAATTAATGTTGCTGTAAAATTTTATGCTATTTGTTGAAGATGAAATTCGTGAAAATTATTTTGTTACTTAATTACTTACTTACTTATTTATCAAGAAGTTAGAATATACGATTAGCAACGAACTTCCAATAAATATTATCATTCGGTAATTATTTGCATTCTTGAAATAAACATCAATTTTACTTATTTATAGAACTCAGTTGTACAAGAAAATAATTGAAAGTCAGGTAATTCTAGGAAAATCAAAGAAATGTTAAATGTTTTACAATAATAAAAAGAAAAAGAAAAACATGTATTCTCCTATTTGCGCAACAGATCACTCTTAAAACATTGAATATATTTTTATTTTATTTAACAAACAGATTTGCAAATCTTGAAACATCTACTGCTTTCTCAGTCCTAAAACAACTCGAACATTTATTCGACTACGTTTGGGTCTTGGCCTTGATTCGATAAACGGAAGGTTTGTTAAAGGAATTCCTTTACATATTTAGTCAAAAAGACGAGCTTGTAGTATGGTGACGTAGAATAGATGAAGGCGAGTTGAAGCTCACACGAAAACTGTCATTATGGTTATCGTAATAGTAAACTATAGGTACAATCCGTCAAGTGCTGCTGTTAAATATATATTGAATTTTAGTTGCTTTGCCCGAAAGAGGCGTTGCTTTGGTTTTGGTATAAAATAAGTTTTTCGTAATCTAATCTAACTAAATGTTATCGTAATCGTTAACAAGGAAGACATTAAAGAGTAAAAAAAAATAATTTGTTTATCTCTTTTTGACAATAGGAGAGACAATGAGTTTATAAATATAATATATTTTTTAATAACAATATTTTGTGAAAGATATCACTATACAAAATAATGCTTATTGTTAAAAAGAGTATAACTTTTATACAAACTTTTCTATTTTTAAAAACCCGTGTTTAATTTTTTATCTTTTCGAATTAAAATCGCCTCTTTAAAATGCAATTCATTCGAGTGTAACGTGTATATTAATAAAACGTCATTGGATGTATACTCACTCATAAATAATCATAAGACAGCAACAAACAATACACATTTTAAATACATTTATAGATATTAAGTTAAAACTCGATGTTGATATTACTAATGCCATACAGGCGCTACATAATATTTGCATGCTTAAATATAAGTAAATTTTGACGAACTTTCTTCATAACGAACACCATTTCTTGTAACTTATTTTAATTCTTAGTTTTTTGCATTCACAATGCAATTTTTGTTACTGCAAAATGGAAAATGAATTATTTAGAAAAAATCGACCCGTCTCACAACTAGCTCCGATGGGACTCGAACCCACGACCTTTCGCTTTCCGGGCGACTGCTCTAACCACTGAGGACTCCGTAGCTCAGTCGAGTCAGTAGACTTTTCACCATTTCTTGTACTCAAAATTATTGCAAATAAATATATCATTCATTCATTCGTTCACAAACTCGTGACTTTGTTTGTATGGATTCAGTTATGCCGCGCCCATAGAATATATAAAAAAAACTAAATAAAAAACTTAATCTGACCGCGTATTATTTTCTCTACCAGCCCTACGCTTTTCCTATCATTTCAGTATTTTTCTGGAAACTACATTTGGCTAAGATTTCGCCTACATCTTAAATTAGGCAGCTGTGTCCTTTGGCAAGAAACACGTCCAAATAATGTTTTTTAGCCTAGCCTTCTACATGGTCTGATTCTCATAAGGTTCGCGTATGAACTATAATTTTTAATACAGTTGCCTAAAGAATAACCTCTTCAGTTGCGCTACGCCAGCGCGTCTTCATCGCGTTTGGGTCTTGACGTTTGACTTCGTATTGCCGTACCGTAATGACATAACGACACACACGTCACGCAAACCTATAGTCCTACAATCCTGTCTGATCCGGTGACATCCGTGACAGAGGAACCACTTGCAATACGAAATTAGCTGCCAAAATAGACTGTCGTATGAAAACTGTTTTAGTTCCAAAGATTGCCACCGGAACAGAAAACGTTGTCGCACTGTCTAAGCCGCGCGTTATCAAAAACGGTTTTGCACGTCAATTGCACTTCAACTGCACGTACACTTGACTAATGCGTCATAGAATTACCGCGATCGGGGCCCTGCTCTTACCGCGTCTATTCTTGCGTCATTATATCTATCGTGGTCAGGGTGCCTACCATCAACTCTTATTGCGGTTTTGTTTAGGACCTAAACTGATCTGCTTAGCTTATTCGTACTACGACAGCTTAATATCAATGACAGCGATTCAGTGATCATTCAATGACATTTCACAGCCGCTATGCTGTCATGTACTCTTAATTGACTTATAACCCGGTCGATTTAACATGTCACCTGCAGGTTATACCCGTCCCTCACACTCTCCGGGCATGACAGAATCGAGCGAAAGAGACGGGTAGAAGAAGTAAGGACACAAATCGTTCGGTCATTCGTATTTAGCAATTCATTTGCGATCCAGTTTTTAGAAGGTCATAGTACGAAAGAAAGCAATTCATTTTAGGAACCTATTCTGCATCGCGCTATTTTTGAATCGCTGTCTTAAAGTTGATGGTAGGCACCCAGATCATTGAATTGATCATTTTATGAAAAGGTTGTTCATTTCATGAAATAGTCGTACTTCATGAAATCATCAAAATCCACTCATTGAATGATCAGCGTGCATGGTCATTTCATGAAATGGTCAATCGTTAGCACATTGTGCCCCGCTATAGGTGCTGATGTCCTTTTTTTTATTGTTTGTCGTTTCGTGCCGGACATATTTTTCGTTACAAAAGTTAATCATATTACGACAATCGGAGATACAAGTACATTTAAATGCGCGTTAGAGTGTAACAAGGGGGTGCAGTACTTAGAAAATTCAAACCCCAAAAAATTTAAGAGGTAATGTTTGGTTAGGTTCAATCTGTGACAAATTATTTTTATAAAAAAATAAAACCGCCTTCAAAAAAATCACATCAAAAAAGTAAGAAATAATTCCTCACCAAATAAATAACGTAAGTACTTTGAAGTCGGGCGTGAAACATGTACAATTATTTGTTGTTTTTGTTAAAACCCGCCCGACTTCAAAGTACTTACGTTATTTATTTGGTGAAGAATTATTTGTTACTTATTTGATGTGATTTTTTGAAGGCGGTTTTATTTTTTATAAAAATAATTTTTATTTCACTCTTTTTAGTGCATCGTGCAGGCAATTTACGTGTTTTCTGGTAAATAGGTATGTGATCAAACTGAAAACCTCCTTTTTTGAAGTCGGCTAAAATACCTTGAGGTATCCCCTTTATAACAGAACAATAATCATCTAAATCGGTTTATAACCAAAGGAGTAATGCCTAAAGATACGTATTAAATTCACATAAAGTTGTAACGAAAACCACAGTATTGAAAACTACTGAACCGATTTCAAAATTTCAACCAATGGGACCAACTTGGAAACCATCCTGATGTAATAACGTTTCAATCATTTCAATCGGTCCATCCGTCTTCGAGTAATCGGTGGACATACACAAAAAAAATACATACAGACGAATAGAGAACCTCCTCCTTTTTGATTTAGAAGTCGGTTAAAAACAGCGCGAACCGAGCGAGCGAAGTGTGCCAGAAAACAAATTATAAAAGACAAACTTTCATCTCATGGAAACCTTACTGTAACATATCATTTTTTAATATGTTACATTTACAATAAACTTTGATAGTACCAACCTTCATTTCTGTTTTTTTTATCCTATATTTTTGTACCAATGCACAACACAGTTTTTATACATCCCTTATTGCAAAGTACATGCATTCTCATTAACTCAATTTCAAACAATAATTGCTAATTTTTACATATTAGGTACACTTAATTTGTCAACAAACAACTATCACGTCTGACGTTTGACATTTTAATTTTATCAGAGTAAACATCATAATTTTTGAACCATTGGCTCAATCTTGTGAGGAATAGCAGAACTATTTCCACGAGCAATTATCCAGAGAAATACGTCTTCTCATTCTTGCATGGATGTCCAGCTATTTCCATCTCTTTTTCTTATAAAGACACCTTGCGTTGAGATTCCACACTTCATCAAACTTTAGCGCCATCTGGTGTCAAATAGTGGCAAAGTATGTCGCACATATATTGCCATCTCTCTCACACCTAAATGCATAACTATCCTGTCATCTCGTTCATGCAACAGCACCAGAACTGACATCTGGCGTAGAGTAGCTTTCGTGTTTTCATAATTGAACTTCTAGATATTAAGCCTAGATTATCTATGGTACCTAAAAACTTTTATCAATAACTTTATGAATATCTAATCTACAGTGGCAGTAATTAGTTAGTTAAAATCTACAAATCTTCCTTTATTTGGTTTTATATAATTCTTCATTTATCTTTAACTAATTTTCTTAACCATAGACTATATTCGGATCATTCTAGAAAGGTACAAGTGAGCATTGTCTATGTTACTGACTTTGGAAAATTCGAGATTTATGGTGGAGCAAAATGAGTTAAAAACAACATTCTAGAAAAATCGTGTCAGAACTTATAAATAGGGCCCAACTCGCCCCAGTGTTTTTTTCTTCTCTCTGAACTGCCTCTACTTAACTGACTGTGAAAAAGTCACTGTCAACTGTTATTGCATAGACATCTTTAATATTTGTGATACGTAGTTTATCCCTGATAAACCTCCCTAATTGCGTCCTAGCTGCATCATTGTTCGAGAACGAAATTGTTTTTCGATCCTCAGCGTCCGGGTAAGTCTATCTGCTAAACGGCAATTATAATTACCGACATCTCTTTGTGTCACTGCTTTGGCATAACGCTGTGTTTTCTTCTTCCTCGACAGTTTTTATTCTTGACTGGACTACCTGTCCGGAGCGAGCACCTGCGAAGCTATTACGATACCAGCGAGCCCTCGTTCGCTGACCTTGGGCCTTGAGTGACCGGCGCTCGGAAGTCTCCTCGGCATACAAATCTCAGGTGTAATCGTTCTTACATTTACCTCTTACTACATCTCTTCCCACTCTCTTCGTTTATGAGTTGTCCATAAGCGTGGCGCCCAGTAATCATCTCTAGTCTTCTCTTCTCTCATAAGTTTAACTTAACTAATATACATATAAGCACCACCTATCTTCCTTTTAATTTGTAACCCTCCTAACTTAATTCAAACTGTACTTGTGTATTTAATAACAATCCATATCTAGTCTGACATATTGTAAACCTAATTTAAGGATAGCGATAGTCTAAGACTTCTATTCATTTAAATTTCTCTTGAAACTTTACTTGTTTAGCTTTAATTTCATTACTTGTCTATGTAATCTTCAACTCAGTGAGAATACTGTAATTTAAGTCCCTCTGACAGTGCAACAAGTGAGCTGCAAAGTAAATTGTTATCCCCACGCCCTGTATTTCTTATAAAGAACCTGATTTTTTTATGTAATATAAATAAAACTCCATATTTCATTATATTTTAATTTCTTTTATTTCATTCCTAAACCTACAGCCAAAAACGATAGTTACATTACATTTAACTAAGTCTTTTAATGTAAGTACAGTACATACTGTAAATTCTGTTTCTTTATAGTAGTGTAGTGTTTGGTACAGTGTTTGAAACTGCCGATAAATCAATTTAGGTAAGTACGTACGTTAGGTAATAGTTTTTTATTATCTTTTATAAGATATTGTAATCTTACGTAAGTGAATTTTTGTAAATTCTTGTGAGATAAATAAAGATCTTAAACCACAAACTAAGATGATCATATAAGGGTCGGTCATTTCATAAAATAGTAGATTTTTCATGGTTGGTTTCCAAACGTTGAAAAATTGCTTTCGCTATCCGGGCGACTTCTCTAACCACTGAGCTACGGAGTCGTTAACGCACGAGCTAAACACGATGATCATTTTTTTTCCATGCTGTGACCCACCATCGATAGATCGATAGAAATCGCACGTTGAGCTCGCTAACCAAAGCGCCTTGGGCTCCTTAATACAAATATCTAGTTAACATTTGAGAAAACTCCGTAACTTTTTCTCAGACTTTTCTTCAGTCAAAGACTGACAATACGAAAGCTATCCATGTCCTGAGCTTGTTAACAAATTCCCTGAGGATAGAACCATAAATCCCTTCTAATTAATACCAGCCACTGGATCCGGCTCATAGATCACGCCGATATCTTTACACCAGACAGCCCTTGTAATGACTGATCGCTTAGCTTCTTCAACTCGGGTTCGAGTTTGTACCTCGGTTTTACAAACAAAAAAAACTCGTAAAGAAGTATTAGAAAGTCGAATCCCATTGGAGCTAGTTGTGAGACGGGTCGATTATTTTAAAATACTTCATTTTCAAAGCAAAAATAATTTCAAACGTGAAAAGAAGTAAACACAAGTTTAAAAATACTTTAATGCATATAAAGAATTGCAATTTCATTTATTTATTTCATTTCAATATTTTTTCATTTTCATTTTCAAAGAAAAAAATCTTCTATCGCAACTAGTTGCCAAAAAAGAATAAAAAATCTTTTTTTCCAACTAGTTGTGAAACCCAGTTGCCATGGCGGCCGAAAGGTTTAATTTGCATTACTTACGCCCGAATTCTCGAACGCAAATCATCTTTGGGAGCGTCTCAAACATCATGGCATCTCTTTCATACGTTTGACATTTAAAGTGACAGGGCGATGTTTGAGACGCTCCCAAAGATAAGTAGCGTACGAGTATTCGGGCATTAACCTATTGGGCATATTCTAACGTTGCCAAGTTATTGCTTGTACGCTTGTAACACTAACACGGATCACAGCTCGAAAGCTCTAATTTTGTGCAGAAAAAAGTTAATCATTGCAAGACAAGAAAACTCTAGGTTAAGGCTCTAATTCTAGACATATTTTATTGACAAAAAAAGGCTGCGTGCTCTTGTCTATAAATTAATTGTATGTATCCGATATAAAACACCTAATTATTTGTCTTTGTTCTATCTCTGTTTTATCTCTATCGGCCGGACTCAGAGACACTAGTTAAATTTAATTAGTATTAAATTGTCGTTCCAACTTTATTCAATACTGGAGATAAAAAAGATTTATTTGAAGGCGACTCTGAGTGCGGCAGTGCAAATAACAATTTTACCTTTTTTTTGCATATTTTCTTCTGACATAGTTTCTTTTAAAAGTTTACAAACTAACTAGAAAATTGAACAAATCTTCATGATGATAAGATAAAATAAAATTTGTTTCAGTACCTTAAAAACATCGAAACGTGAAATTAAAATAAGAGAGAATAACATTTCTTAGAGCGAAGACTTCTAAGTCAACCATCAAACAAGGGGCAAGTGGTAGTTACAATTTAGGAAGAGTTCAGTATATTATTTTTAAATATTCCTTTCTAGTAGATAGGAACAATAATGTTATTTTTATCGATAGCTTTTTTTCAATACATTTACGGAATTGAATGTTATTTGTTTTTTTCACGAACAGGTAAAATAAATTACCTATATCATAAAATATCATCATATCATAAAACCACAAAAATATATTTTGTGGTTTAAGATCTTTATTAATCTCACAAGAATTTACAAAAAATATTCACTTACGTAAGATTTTAACGCTCGAATAATCGAATGCTACTGAGTTTTTTACTGAGTGTCTTAAACATCTTGGCGTCTCTTTTATACCTCGTGACATTTTAAGCAACTACAGGGCGATTTATGCAAAAGGTTTAAAATTAAGTAGCGTTCCGAGTATTCAGGAATAAGTAAGTCAATCCCAATAAGAAATAAATCCTATTTAGTTTAATTTTTTTTTTTATAATATTGCATTATTCCCTACATAAATACATGTCATGTCCAAATGGTAAAATATTTATGTCCATGGATAGAAATATTTTACCACTGTGTTACCGAAGGACGATACCATATTTACTCGCAAAAAAACACCAAAAAAGGTTGTCTCTTCAGACTCGGTTTTTCTCAGACCTCAACAGAACGCTGAAAACTTCATCTGATCTTTGAATCTACTAACAAGGTGCTCGAATAATTTCTCGCAAGAATAAATACGACTTACTTTCCAGTTTTCTTTTTACAGAGAGATGAAACCGGGTTTCCATTACCATTCAATGATTTAGATTAATTTTAGGTTTTAAGGCAAATCGTAAGAAAATGCATTGTATTTTTTTTATTATTGACATCATTCATATACTGCTACTTAATCATATATATAACAGTATGTGAACGATGTCAATAATTTAGTTTTGCTCGTGTAAAATCGTTAAGAATTCATGAAGTTATTTTTTAAACTACAAAATAAACATACAATTTCACCAAAAAAGAGGTTGTCTTGTAATTTTTGGCTTTTCTCACACCTCAACGGAACACTGAAAACTTCATCCGACCTTTGAATTTACTAACAAGGCGCTCGAATAATTTCTCGCAAGAATAAATACGACGGCGTTACTTTACCGTTTTTTTACGAACAGTTGTAACCGGGATTTCCATTACCATCCACTGATTTAGCTTCTATCTGAGTAACAAGATTCGCCGTAAAATTTTCAAGCTGGCTCGTAAAACATCGGCGTGTATATCTCATTTACGCGTTCTTGAGCGTTGTAACAAAAGGACATTTTCACACCGTAACTGTGTTCGGAAAAAATGTTCAGGCGGTCTATTTTTGAATTTCACCTCTCTTGTCAAACGCGTAAGACCTCGTTCAGAAAGGGCGAATTCGCCGCGATTGTAACAGCGATTTTTATTACATTACTGTCAATGTGGCAAATAAGACGCGGAACGCCAATACTTAGCGGGCAATGTATGTTAAAACGCGTTTAACTCAAGCGTAGTTCTAGACAGGGACTTAGATAGACTTCCGTGCATCGCGGCCGATCGCAGCCGCGCGCGATTGATCGCGACAATAGTCAGTGTATAAAAATGTATGGCGCGCATTCCGAAGTCTGCGACGGACGCGGGCTTACGACAGACGTCGACGATACCCACGGAAGTCTACCTTTAGTACCAATATTTGACATATTTTACTCATATTTCACATGAAAAAAGTACTAAGCGAGCGCTCGACGCGAGCGAGTCGCGAAATTCAAAAAAAAGTCCGCAGTAGTTAACCTTTACACCCGTTTGCACTAAACTTAAGAATCGCCTAAGTCTTTTCCTAGCTAACTTAAGACATTCTTAACAAAAAATTGCTTTGCACTAACCTTAGGACATTCTTAAATGCACTTTAGGCTATTTTTAACTTACGGGCCCAATATCGAGCGCCTAAGGCTTAAGAAATACCTATATCAGTGGTTATTGTCTGTGGCATTGTGAGCAAAGAGTAGTGCGACAAGCTTTTCTATTCCGGTGATTATCTTTGGAACTAAAACAGTTTGCATAGGACAGTCCATTTTGACAGCTAATTTCGTATTGCAAGTGACTCCTCTGTCACGGCTGTCACCGGAACAGAAAAGCTTGTGGCTTTTGTATTCTTGTTTGCTAGATAGAGACACAACACATGTGACATACGTCATTCATCATTTATTTAAAAAAAACATTACAGATCGACAATCTTTTCTGTTCCCATGACAGCGGCGCTTATGTTTAGCAGCAAAACATGAAAGTATTAGCAAAATGACATTAAAAACAAAACTCGTTAGTTCTAGTTTTGGCCACCGGAACAGAAAAGGTTGTCGCACTGTATTTATGTTTTTCTTGACAGTTGAGCTCAGTTAACTTTTTCTTTTCTCGGTGAATTACTCCTACAAAATAAAATAGACAATGCCTTAGCTTTTGTCTCCTTTTAACTCACGAAGGAATCAATGAGAAGTTTCAACCAAAAAAATATCCAGTGACCTACTTTACCTCGCCAGTTTTAAAATCCATAAACAATTAATATTTGAATTCATTCATTCATTCTTTTAGCAAGGCGATGACTAAGTTACGACGTAGTCTGTCAGTGCAAACAAAAATTTTAGCTCGGCTGTTTTAGGCTGTTCCTAAGCTAAGATGTATCTTATCTATGACAAGCTCAACCCGAGTTTAGTGCAAACGGGCACTTTAGACTCGTGCGCGACACCCTTATTAGAAATTTTTCTGGTTCATAAGATGTGAGACCATAAAGTCCAATTTTGGAAAAAGATATAAATTTTGATCTTCATCTTTATTGTTGTTTCTTGTTTCAGGTTCACTTACAAAGGAACACGAAGATAATCGTAAGTTTACAGTTGAATTATTAGTGTATCAGAAAAAGGAATTTTTCCTGACACTGTTTAGGTTTGCTATCGACTCTATAAGAAGAAGAAGAAAGAGTAATGGCAAAATACAATTTTTATAACTTACACTTATTTGGGTGTGTAATAAATGATATAACAACATTTCGTATAACACTCACAAAATATAACAACACATTGCATAAAATCATTTCATATAACGTTCATTTTGTATAATCAACGAATGATATAAATTCAAAATATATAATTTTAAACCGTATAATGAACATTTGATATAAAAACGTTTCATATAATAAACATTTACTATAACGCTTACATTGTATAATATTTAAAACACAGTGGTTATATAACATAACATCATTTCATATAACGTTCATTTAGTATAATCAACGAATAACTGTTTCTGGCGATTCGCCGGCCGCTGCCGCGGCACGCTCGCTTCGCTCGCTCGGCTCGCGCTTTGTTTTGTTCACAGTTCTAACCTAACCTAACCTATTATAAATTGTTTTGTCACGGTTGTGGCTTTTTATGGCGGGGGGCTTCGCCCCCTCAGCCCCCCTTTCGAGCTCACTGTACCCCCCGTGCTCCCTGCTCCTTTGCCTACACTATACATTTAATTGACTAAATTGATGATTATATAAAATAAAATTATTACATGTGATGATTATATGAAATGAAATTATATCAAATGACCGTTATAGCAAATGAGTTTTATACAAAATATTTTTATATAAAATGAGCGTTATGTTAAATGATATTATATAAAATGATGATTATATGAAATGAACATTATGTAAAATGAAATTAGTTGAAGTGTTGTTATGACAAACGTTTATTATGTCATATGAACGTTATTGAAATGAAATTATATCATTCATTACGCACCCCACTTATTTATATAAAATAAAATAAAATAAAATAAATCCATAATGTTCGGGTCTCTACACATCCGTCGGCACAACTCAAGCTAATTCGTCTAATACTTATGTAAAATAACTGTTTAAATAAGTTGTTTGTAAAAATGTCATTTTCTGATAAGCTTTTTTAGTTGACTGTTGTTTAATATTGTATTGTCATCCAAACCAAACCTGTATACGAAGTTTCAGCTCAATCGGACACTAGGAAGTGAGTCTTTAGCTTGCAAGATTTGATCCGAACGGTCATGGATACATACTCGTACATACACTGCAAGTTAGATAAAACCTTGTAAAAAGCAAGCCCGCCGGTTAAAGTGGCGGCTTTGGGGTGTAGCGGTTATAATGATTAAGACTGAAATCATGATAGTGAAGTTCTAATCACTATGATTAATTCGCTCCTAATTATTACGCTACTGTGTAACACCCGGCCCCAGTTTACAGTCGTAAAATCATTAAAATCTGAACGTACCCGCCGCATCCGCATAGATTGTTAAGCCAGCAAGAATAATAATGAAGTGTAACTTGCAACTCCGCGGAATCATTCTCGGTACCGGCAATGCAATAAACTTGCCGTTGTTTACTTATTAAAATGTTTCACTTAGGTACTACTTTAGATGATTTAAATAATAATTGCAATAAGAGAGCTAGATCCTACTATATTAGTATCATAAATCTGAAAGTTTAAAAGTTAAGATGTTTGAATGTTTGGGTGTTTTTTTCTCAATTACGTCAAAACGGCTGAACGTAATTGGCTGATATTTGGGACACAGATACTTTGTAATTGTTAAATTTATGCATTTTGAATATTATGCCTTTTAAGTTAGATAGTTATGCTTATTGAAATTATACCTTTCGATGATTATGCCTTGCAAATTTCGAACAAACAAAGTATGCGTTATGAAATTATGCCTTTAAAAATTATACATTTCGAGGATTATGCCTTTCAACACGATGCGTTTCATGTTTATGGCGAAAAATGTTATGCGTTTCATTAAGTAACCGTTAGCGCTAATGTCAATTTTGATATTAAGTGACAGCTCACCTTTTTTGATGAGGCGAGGATGCTATATAATTTGGTAAATAAAATTATTGTAGTATTGTAATGCTTTCTCTTTGAAAACTATGGAAATTTCACTGACCGTGCAGGGAGGGGAATAAATACAAAAAAAAACAACTTCAATTTTAAATGGACATCTTATGATATATAATGTTCTTTACTATTTTCCTCTTATTTTGATATAACCATCACCACAGCTGTTAGTTAACTAAAGCTAATAAACCCTTATAACTACCTAAACCTAAATATAGGTGCCTGCCCGCAAAGATATCAGGAAAGTACTTATATTGGTTTCTTATTGTTCATATTTATTTTCTTTATCGTTGCCTCAACGGCTTCGTTCTGCCTTTGTCGAACACAACACTAACGGGCTGAAAGAGCCAGTAATCGACTCCTGCTTCCCACTTCTTGCTATGTGTCGGGGTTAGTTTGTAAAACAATTGAGGTCACGACGCACCAACCTCGACAAATTTTCTTCCTTGGGTCGTCGTTCCTGGCCCAAAGTCATGGACCCAACGGTTGATTAAACTATGGCCGATTCTCTAGTCTGCCGCCAGTGAGATTCTCCGATCAACCCCTTTTCCAGCTCGGTACAGGGGATATTTCTTAGTATCTTTTTTTTTGGGGATTACACCATGTCCTAAATTTTAGCGTAATAAATAACGCTTGCAAAATATTATCATGAAATTAGTAAAAAAAATACCAATCATCTCAGAGTAGTTAGATTTTCCTCCCACTGGCATCTGTCAAGAAACGTCACAGATGACTTACGCCCGCCTTCAAGTTGGTCGAAGTTAGCCCAACGAATTGGCCCACATGGACTGGAGGCTTCAGGCATCTATGATACGCATTACTTAACTACTCAAATGCCACCCCACGATCTAGATCCATACTTCCTACGAACCCTCTCTAAAGCGAGGCGCCCACCGTCTGCAATTTCTTTATATGCAAGTCGCTGGTAGAAGTTCGTGGAGACTATCCATAGTCCCCCGCGCTTGTTTCCCGGGCGACCTGTAGCCAGTGAACACTTCGCTTCAGAGGCGCCAACAATATTACGGTTCCACGAAAATTAGTACTATTTAGTTAAGATACCAACAT
Organism: Crambus lathoniellus; assembly: GCA_949710035.1. NCBI lineage: Eukaryota > Metazoa > Arthropoda > Insecta > Lepidoptera > Crambidae > Crambus > Crambus lathoniellus. Next base: position 4,842,819 of record OX453310.1, on the reverse strand, counting down.
TACGAGCCGAGCCCTTACTTATTATTTATTTCTTTATTTTTAATCCGAGGACACCCTTCACGCCCTCAAGGGCTTCTAAATCGATATTATGCGACTACCTAAATATATATTTATATATATATATAAGTTAATGACGCGAAATTCAAAAACCATCGACCCGAAGGGCACCGGATATCCTACATATATAATGACACACGAATGGCAGACCACGATGACAGTGACACCTGTCAAAGCTTTGCAGCCACAACTTGTCAAAAGACAAAACACACGCTACAGTATGTAGTTTTTTATTTTGTTATTGTCTATATATATAGTGTTTGTTGGTTATATTATTTAAGTTCACGATTGAAGATTTATTTACGGGGGTGACATAGTATATGACTTAACCCCTTTTTTTAAACAAGAATTTAAAAAAAAGTTATAGCTCGAAACCGAGGTCCATTTAGCGAAAATTCCAGGGCACCGATGTACCACAATTTCGAAAAGCCAGTTTTCGAGTATCAGTTTTACCGAATCCCATTGGAACGGATGTCCTATCTACCGAATGGCTTTTTGCTCGACGTGCCAGTGGTGCTACATAAAGTGCAGAACACACGACGAAACGAAATGCTCTGTAGTTCATTCAGTGAACCCGGGTACCCTCAAAAAGAACGAACCACTTTTCAGTAACGATTTCAGTACAAGATCATTCAAAATGTTCGGAGTGTAAGAGTAACAATTAGCTTACTTTTAATTATCATCTATTTTAATTTATTCTTTATGCACATTGTAAACTCGATCAAGAAATTGTTTTATCACCTTTAGTTTCAAATTCTTTGATCGATAAGGTCTGATTTCCTTTGAAAGTTCAAAATGTAAATTTCTATTGATGTTTTTGTCACATAGTGCATGATGTTATTGAAATGTCATTCAAATCTCACCTTCAGCGAAATCTTAAATAGAAAACTGATAAGCACTTTCCTGGTCAACTTATCCAACACATTTTGTAACTGTTCTTGCCTCTTAAGCTAAATGACAAAGGTTCGCCATTCTGTCTGTACAAACATTCAAGTTATGAGCATCTTATGATAAATATTATGGTGTGTATTTCAAATACTATTGTTTTGTAGCCCAAACACGAAAAACTGTCGTTATGGTAATCGAAAAGTAAACTTTACCTTCCGTTAAAAGCTGTCAAAGTTGCTGTTGTGAATATCTATTGGGTTTAAGTTCCTTAAACGACCAAAAGAGGCAGCGCTGCTCTGGTTTTCATACAAAATAATACGATCACGATAAATATACTTTTTTTTATAGGGTACCATAACGATAGCTTTTCGACCTTGGAGTACTGATAAACACAATAACACGAGTGCTTTTTACTACGTTTTTATTAGGTTGCTTTCTTGTTTGTACGCAAATTTTGCAAAATGATTTTATACTAACTTCCCGATGAGCTAGAGACTTAAAAATTTGAACATAGGTTAGAACTGGATGACAATGCAATATTGCGGTGTAATTGAGCTGATCTGATGATGGAGCCGGAAGATCGCCACAGAAACTCCATGATGAAACCGTGCTACCCCATCGTGTTTTGGTTTGTTAGAATTGTCTTGACACGTAGGTACTCTGACGGGAGATGAGGTTCAGGGTCTGATGATGAAGCCGGAAGGCCATGCCATAGGAACTCAATATTGAAACCATGTATCCCACTCAAATTTGGGCTTGTTTGAATCGTCTTGACGAGTACTGTATTGAAAAATATTTCTAGTCTGTTTTGAAAACGAGTTTTTTTATGAAATCAAATAAAAAAAGAGATTAATTGGTTTTATAGTTAGATTATTTATGCTAATGTTGCTACTTCGGAATAAAGTCAAGGTAAGTGATGTCCTTATTTATGGTCTTCATATTCTTCACTCATTATAAAGTCTCACTGCCAACACAGGTCTTCTGATTACGGCATCAGCCTCTATTCAGAGTGAAAACAATGACACATCACCACTACGGCAACCACCAAAATTCGCAACTACAAAATCAAATTAATAACAAACCAAGTCTCAGTGGAATTGTGCAAAAAAAAACGTATACATGGCGACTTGGCAACCGTCAGTCGTTTTTTCTGGGCAGCAATTGACACGGTTAGGAAGTGGGATAGTCGGTCGCAGCGTGGGCGAGCCACAACAAAACTGTTATAAATATAAAATAAAAAGATTTGGTCGGTATGACGTGTGCGTAGTCGTTTGGACTGTCTGGCGCGTAGTCAGCGTACTTTTACGCAAAAGTTGATTTACTAATAATCTTTATTAATAACAAAACTGTACCAAAAATGTTTGTTAAGTTTAACGCTTTAGCGAAAGAAATACATACATTAGTTCAAATAAATTTCGTGTACAAACAGTTACAATAGGACTGGACTTAACTTCACTACGACCGACCTAAATATCTTTAAAAACTTCCAAATGAGAGGTCAATAAAATGCTAATATTTTAGTCTAAAGAAGAGCTTAAGACATTACCTATTTATTCCACAATTTACTAAAAATACTTTTATAATTAACCAAGTCATTTATAAGTAAAAAACATATATATTGTGATACAATTTTTACGTTTCGAAAGTGGCAATGACCCAGGGTGCCTACCATCAACTCTTATTGCGGTTTTGTTTAGGACCTAAACTGATCTGCTTCGCTTATTCGTACCACGACAGCTTAATATCAATGACAGCGATTCAGTGATCAGTCAATGACATTTCACAGCCGCTGAGCTGTCATCAACTCTTATTTGACTTATAACTCGGCCAAGCTAACATGACATCTGCAGGTTATACCCGTCCCTTTCACTCTCCGGGCATGACAGAATCGAGTGAAAGAGACGGGTAGAAGAAATAAAGACACAAATCGTTCGGTCTTTCACATTTAGCAATTCATTTGCGATCCAGTTTTTAGAAGGTCGTAGTACAAAAGAAAGCAATTCATTTTAGGAACCTAATTCTGCATCGCGCTATTTTTGAATCGCTCTTTAAAAGTTGATGGTAGGCACCCAGGTATTGAAAGAGTTTATATTCTGTGACTGCAGTGTGGTGGAGATATTTAATCTCGTTAGTGGGGTGGGTCACCAATCTTTTGTTATTCAAAGCTCTCCGTGTTCGGGCTATACTTTAGAGACAATGTAATATCTGATGGTGGTGTTTTTTAAATATTTTTTATCGATAGGTAGTTATTACTATGTCAAACAATTCTATTCTTCAAAAATAATACAAATCTCGTCAATTTCTTCACGAATCAATTTTTTTTTTAAAGAAGAAAAGTAGAAAAAAGCACCTAGCAACCAACTTTTTTGTTATCATTGTGAAGGGAATGCGTTTGGTTATGTGGGACTTGCATGAGGCCGCTTCCTGATCACCCGTCAATTGATCACTCGATGGGGTGTCAGAAAGGGGAATACCCACTAATCCCCTCACTACTTGCTGTCTCGCCGCCGCCGATCCGTCTTGGGGTATTGGGGTGGCAGTCTTGCCGGCCGGGCTTGCCCAGCTGCCCGAGCTTCCTCAGGGCTGGGAAATGGCCGAGCAAGTGTGACCACCTCCGCAGACGGTGCAAGCCGTGCAATGCAACTATTAGTTGCCAACCTTGGTTGGAATCTATTTTATTTTTTGCCGTGATAACGTCTTATAAATCGATAAGCGCCCGGCTGCATCCACGAAAAAGCATGACGCAATAGTCACGTTCCGCTTAGGCTGGCCTAGGTAATGGTACAGACAGAGAGCTAACTTCTGAAACAGTTACATTAAATTATAAATCTTTTCCCCACGACAATTAGGTCTAAATAATTGGCCGCACAACAATCACTACATAGTATAAAACAAAGTCGCTCTCCGCCTCTGTTTGTCTGTTTGTGAGCTTTCTTCTTTTAAACCACGCAACGGATTTCACTGTTATTTAGAAAATTTATTCTCGAAGGTTTATATATACAAACAAAATATTCTAATTAAGTATTAAATATTCATTAATATTGAATTCCACGCATATGAAGACAAGGATGGAAAACTTAAAAAAAAAAACCTACAATTTTGGTATTTAAAAAAATATAATAATCCTCAAAGCTGATTGAAAAACGTTTTAACGTTTCAAAAACCTAATGCAGATAAAATTAATTTTAGCTTTCAATTATGAGAATTCTCAGTAATATTTTTGCTTTACCACCTTATCTTCAGAGCCATTTCACATAGGAAGTCATATACAACATTGAGTTGATTTACGAGTTACTAATGGGACATCCCATTAGACGTGATAATATCGAGCGTAGAGATTAGAACGTCGTCGGTTTAATTTTGGAAATTGCAAGGACCGATTACAAGTACACACAACAGCAAGTCACACTAAACAGTTTTTATTTATTTATCGTTTTTGGATAGCTAACAGCTTATAAACATACAGAAAACAACAAACATTTAAAACTATAAGCTATTGACAAGCTACCACAATACATGTATAATTCAAAAGAATTTGATCTTAAAGTAAACGTAGCCCAGAAGGGATAGATGCGTAAGAATATTAAACTAAACATTAAAACATTAAACTAAATTTTAAACAATAACTTAATAACAGTAGTGATGCTGTTGAAAAATAAATCAATATTGACGTCAGCGTTATTGATGGCGGAACAAGCTCTAATAAGGAAACTGTTATGCCTGTAGTTGGTGTGCATAGAAGGAATACTAAATGGTCTATATGAATCATTGCAGGGTGCTCTAGTAGGTATTTTAAAACGAATTTTATGAAGAAGATGAGGACAATCTACTGCCTCTACTACTACCTCTAATCAACTTGAGTAGAAATGTAACATCTGCAATATTACGTCTAACAGAAAGTGGTAGCAAGTGGAATTTAGTACAACGGTCTTTGTAAGATGTTTTAGTAATTTTGAATTTGAAATTTAGGAACCGAGTTTTTTTTTGGTTCTTCTCTATATCATTTATGTAAGTTACGTAACAGGGGTAATAAGCAAGTGTGACGCTGATTTATTTCGGTTAGGAGTAGTGAGGAAGATGCACTCTCCAGACACGGTCCACAAGATAAAATATACAATATAAAATGATACAAATATCACTCGTTATAGCGTTCGTGATTGAAAATCAAGTGTAATGTCTGACTTGCCGTTTACTGTACAATTGGTGAGATAGCAGTTTCCTCATTACACTTATGATGACAAAAAAATGGATATTGACGCGTGTAAGTTCGATGTGAAATATTACCGGATTTATTAAAGTGATATTAAGGTTAAAAAAGCGCAACCATTTTGACTAATTTGTGGGAATATGTGAAAACTTAGAAAGCCAATTTTGTTTAGGTGTTTTTATTGTTGTACATTATCTTATGTTTATTTATACTTGGATTTTATTAAATACAAACCATTCAAGGGTTATAAATATTCATTAAAACTAACAACTTACTTTGGGTCCAGCCACGAAGTGTTGAAAAAATCGGCTGTTCCAAAGAAAAGTACAATACTGACTCTACGAAAATGTAAGAAATGTAGTAACTTCACTAAGAAATTAATGAAGCGACTAGGTATTTCATTGTATTATTAAAAGTTTCCATGGCCAAAAATCTGGTTATAATTCTGAAAATCTGTGAGGCATTGATGTAAAAAATAAGTAGGTACCTTTTTCGCTAAATTATTTCAATTAAAACAATCCCAGTTCTCTATAATTCTTATTAATTCTCACAAACTGTTACATTTACTTTTAAAACAAACTTGCGAGGACGTGAAACTCCATCCATCATCCAATCTGACCTATTTCATTTCTTTATTAATTGAAAAACTTATTGAAAATACCGTTGATTAATTGCTTCGCGAAATAATTTCAGGCAGATTAAGTTACGGCAAATTATCTGAAACAAACGATTGGTATTGTGATTTATTAGACTTTGATTGATTTAGTTTACGACTACAGGGAGAAGTTAGCTACTTGTTTTACTTTTATAAATGTTTTTTTGTAAAACAGATAACGCGAAAATACTGTTTCATCTTTCAGTTTTTTTATCCCAAAATCAAACACAAACGGTTTATTATTCAGGTAACTCCAGACCAAATCCGACCACAGTGGACAACTAGCTTCTTTTGAGCACTATAATGTTACTCCTAGACGCGAAGTAATTTGCAGGCCAATACCGAAACGTGGTATTAATAAATTTAGAAATAATGTACAAGATAAAGTTCAATGTTTGCCAGCTTCTGCTGACGCTAATAACTCTTATCAATCATTATTTGATATTGTTGAAAAAGAATTTAGTAACAATTTTAAACAAAAAGTTATAAAGTGTAATGATCGTAAGAAGTTCAGTGACTGGGCCACACCTGGTATTTGTAATAGTAGAAGAAAGTTATTTGAACTCTATGCACAAAAAACGACCTCCTGTGATCCTAGCTTCATTGAATATGTCAAGAAATATTCAAAAACATTTAGGAAAGTATGTGCTTTGGCAAAATCTAGGTATATTTCAAATAAAATTAAATCATCTGAAAATAAAATAAAAGCTACCTGGAGTATTATAAACCAAGAAACTGGCAAAACAAAAAGCAAAATTAATTCATTTAACTTAAAAATTAGTGATCAGACTTTTGAATCGGATATTGAGGTGGCTAGTGCTTTTGAAGGTTTCTTTGCTCGAATACCGTTAGAAACTACTAGCAGACTTAATTCTTGCCCCAACACCGCTGTCTCTCTTATGGAATCTAGTGTGAACAAGTGCCAGGAAACATTTAGTTTTAGCTATGTCACTACCGAAGATATTATTAAAGCATTCAAAGCAATAAATATTAAGAAAACAGAAGATCTCTGGGGCATATCTACAAGTATCATCAAATCAATAATTGATGTGATAGCTCCATCATTAGCAATAATTTTTAACCAATGTATAAGTGAAGGGGTCTTTCCTAATTTAATGAAGAATAGTAAAATTATTCCTCTGTTTAAAGCTGGTGACAAAAGTGACCCAGCAAATTTTAGACCTATATCCATACTACCAGCAATAAGTAAAATATTTGAGAAATTAATTTATGCTCAACTTTTAGAATATTTTAAATTAAATAGTATACTGCATGAGAAACAGTTTGGTTTTTCAAAAGGTAAAAGTACCACTGATGCTGGGGTTGCATTTCTAAAACATGTACTTGATGCCTGGGAGGACAAGCAGGATGTAATCGCTATTTTTTGTGACCTTTCCAAGGCATTCGATTGTGTTGATCACCAAACACTATTAAGGAAGTTAAAACATTATGGTGTTTCTGAAATGTCAGTAAGCCTTATGCATTCATATCTGTATGAAAGAACTCAGAAGGTAGTTATTAATAAAACTGAGTCTACCGGAGCTCCCATTACTATGGGCGTACCCCAGGGATCAATATTGGGCCCGCTGTTGTTTTTAATATACATAAATGACCTTCCTTACTACGCGAAGAATTTATGTAAGACGGTGCTATTTGCCGATGATACATCTCTAGTCTTTAAAGTAGATAGAGGTGATGACTGTTCTGACGAAGTAAATAGTGCTCTTTCAAAAGTGTCACATTGGTTTAATAGTAATAATTTATCATTAAACTCAAAGAAAACTAAGTGTTTAAAATTTTCGTTACCTAATGTAAGACAAGTTGATTTTCATATTAGACTAGACGGCGATACGGTCGAATTCATTAACAATACAAAATTTCTAGGTATTATATTAGACTCGCGACTACAATGGGATCCTCATATCGAAGCCTTGGCGAGTAGACTCAGTTCGGCTGCATTCGCAGTTAAGAAAATAAGGCTCTTAACCGATATTGAAACGGCTAGAATAGTCTATTTTAGTTATTTTCATAGTGTTATGTCCTACGGCCTTTTGTTGTGGGGCTCAGCCGCTAACATCCAAAGTATATTCGTGCTCCAAAAAAGGGCTATTCGCGCCATTTACAACCTCCGATCGAGAGATTCTTTAAGAGATCTATTTAAAGAAATAAACATTTTAACTGTTGCAGGACATTACATCTATGAAAATATAATTTATGTGAAAAAGTATTATAATACATTTGTAAAGCAGAGCGATATTCATCGCTTTAACACAAGAAATAAAGATAAACTTGTCGTTCCCAAGTTTAGGCTAGAAAAATCCAGAGCCTCATTTCTGGGGAAAAGCATAGCCTTTTTTAATAAAGTTCCACAGCATATAATTGAACTACCATTGCATAAATTTAAATGTTACATTAAAGAGTCGCTGATGAGCAAAGGATACTATAAAGTAGACGATTATTTGAATGACCGCAATGCATGGTCATGATGTAACACATAACATAATCACTGTTTAATATGATGTATTTTTATACTAAGCAATTGTTGTATTAGTAACGATATGTTTTTTTTTTTTGTAAATGTCGTTACCTAACTAAGAAACGCTGGCAAGTTTCTTGCGCCCATTCTTCTTGTCAGTTAAAAAAGTCTTGAATGGGTGGTAGGAAAATATTGACGATTCATAAGTACATATTTATTATGTCTAAGTGAATAAAGAATATTTTTATCTTTATCTTTATCTTTACTCCTACTTCGAAAAAAATATCACTAGACTAGTCCATAATAGTAGTTTATGTGACTGTCATTTCCTGGGTCCCGATCGTGGTAATTCTATGACGTATTAGTCAAGTGTACGTGCAGTTAACGTGCAGTTGTCGTGCAAAACCGGTTTTGGTAACGCGCTGCTTTGACAGTGCGACAATCTTTTCTGTTCCGGTGATAATCTTTGGAACTAAAACAGTGTTCATACGACAGTCTATTTTGACCCCTTCTTTTCCGTAGTTCCATCGGAAGTCCCATTGATGGGACGATGGAAAAAATCATTTAACCGTAGACCCATTTGCTTATGGGACCACCGAAAATAGTTTTAACTTCAGTATCGTTTTTCTATAATACCACTAGCTTCCGCCCGCGACTTCGTCCGCGTTGACATTCGAGAAAATACTTAGGGGACCAATAACTAGGATAAAAAGTATTCTATGTTTTAATTTCATAAAAATCCTATCAGCCGTTTTACGTGATTAGGCGGGTCCTTCCTCACCAAGCGAGCAGCCTCGCGCGAGGCAGAACGTTTACCACGTGCGGCGGGCCTTGCACGAGGCTGCTCACTTGGGAGGGAGGCCCGCCGCACGTGGTAAACGTTCTGCCTCGCGCGAGGCTGCTCGCTTGGTGAGGAAGGACCCGCCTAATCACGTAAAAACGGCTGATAGGATTTTTATGAAATTAAAACATAGAATACTTTTTATCCTGGTTATTGGTCCCCTAAGTATTTTCTCGAATGTCAACGCGGACGAAGTCGCGGGCGGAAGCTAGTAAATAATAAGTGTCTGTTTCTCAATCAAAAAGTTAGTTCTGAGTTAGCTTAGGTACCAAGAACTTGTTAGGTACCAAGAACTTTTAGGGTACTTAAGATGGTTTAGGTTTCTATACCCTATTTACCCCCTGGGTTTGATTTTCGGAAAACTACGAAATGGGTTGTCTATTTGTTTTAAGAAGTAAGCCTACAAAGTTTCACGTTGAAATGTCTATTTTACCCCTGATTTTTCAATCAAAATTCCACCCCTATTTCAACCTTTTAGGGGTTGAATCATGTTCAGCGTGTTGAACATCAAAATAAATGCCATTTTTGCAATCGTCATCCCATAAAACCTCAATAACGACATCCATATCGATTTTTAGGTTTATTTATCCCATTTAACCTCTAAGGGGTTGATTTTCGAAAAAATACGTAATACTTATGTGTTTGCTTATTTGTTTTACTTTCCGACCATTAGCCTAAATAATAAATTAAATGAAGGACTTTCCAGATACAACATTTCATCCCCCTTTTCACCCCTTCGGGGGCGGAATTGTCAAAAACGCTGACACAGGTAAATATTAATTTTCAATTGCCAGCCTAAATACAAAATTTGAAGATCCTAACTTCAAAACTGACGGACTTTCATACAAACAACCATCCCCTATTTCACCCCCTTAGGGGTAGAATTTCCAAAAATCCTTTCTTAGTGGATGCCTACACTGTATAACGTATCTATGTGCAAAATTTGAAGTCTCTAGGTTCAGCGGTTTGGGCTGTGCGTTGATATCTCAGTCAGTCAGTCAGTCAGTCAGTCAGTCAGTCAGTCAGTCAGTCAGTCAGGACTTTGAATTTTATATATATAGATTAATAGAGACGTAACTACATATATGAAAAAAAAACTCACTTCCCCAAAAAAACGTAAAAATAACAAATGGGTCTACATGCGAACAATGACATGACATGACACACATTTTAAATGACATCAAATAACCACAATCGTGTAAATAGGTTTCATTATCTATTTTCTCTCTAAATAAAAAATCTGGCTTGAGGCGCCCGCCGCCACTTTCGCTTCTTCATTCAAATTCTATGAGTAGAAAAATTTAGTTCGTGACATTTCCGCAACATGGCGAGGTTTTTTATTTTTCTGGTCAGGCTTTATTTTCTTATAAGATAGAAAAACGATACCTACTGGAGTAAAAGCTATTTTCAGTGGTTACATATGCAAATGGGTCTACGATAAATTGCACAACAGCTCTATAATTTAATGGTACCATAGAAAAACGATATTGGAGTTAAAACTATTTTCGGTGGTCCCATAAGCAAATGGGTCTACGGTAAAATATTTTTTTCCATCGTCCCATCAATGGGACATCCAATGGGACTACGGAAAAGAAGGGATTTTGACAGCCAATTTCGTATTGCAAGTGGTTCCTCTGTCACGGATGTCATCGGATCAGACAGGATTGTGGGACTATAGGTTTGCGTGGCGTGTGCGTCGTTATGTCATTACGGCAATACGAAGTCAAACGTCAAGACGCAAACGTGATCAAGACGCGCTGCATAGAATTACGGCGATCGGCTGATCTTCTTCTTCTTAGCGTGTCGATCTAGCAACGGCCGAACGCGGCTTTAGATCTTGTCAGACCAAAATGGCCTAACGAGATAACACGAGGGCCGAAGAAACAGCTGCTCACGTCCTGGGTCTCAATTCTGCTAAATGCAATGCAGTCGTTAGCATGGCGATAGCTTAAAATGACACTTTTGGTATTCTGCTCCTGTCAAAAAGTTGAATAGCGGCTATCCAGCCGCTATTGATACATTTCGGAATTCTACTAACCAATGGCGTCACAATAGCGGCAGCACGGCAACATAAATAGGTATTCTGCTCTTATTTGACGTTTGTGCCGATAGCGTTGGCATCGCGATATCTGTCAAAATTGGCCATTGAGAAGCAATTGTGCAGCCATACGTTTTTTCATCGTTTTCTCGTATAAATTCTCCGATAAAAGTGATTACAACAATGTAGCATCACATTTTAAAATGAAGATAGTTGTTTTGTCGGACACGGAGTTTATAAAAACGTTCCGCTTCAGTGAAAACGTAGAGGTAATAAAAGATATCGCGGAAATCATATCTCCGTTTATTTCCGACAAGAGGGAAGAAGCATTCATCATCATCATCATCTTCAGTCACTACGCCACGGGCTCCTCATAGAGAACATCATCTGAATCAAACTTCGTAATAAATAAAATAGGCCTTTGTAGGTTATAAGTAATAAAAAGTTTTGTTTGAATTATTGATCGATCGATCAAGAAGCTTGCTTAACCAAACTGGAGATAGAGATCCGCAAAAAGTATCGATACCTATACTAGTATACTCGATACTTTGGTAACGATACCGAGTAATTTAGTACTCGATTTCTACTTTTCATTAAGATACCGAGTAAGAATCGACACTTTTCACCATACTCGATACATTTTTAGTCGTTTAGGTGTAAAAATAACTATTATTAATTTACTATTATTAACCGAAAAACGGTAATAACGGTTAGATTATCCGACTTTGATCTAAAAAGAGAATGCAGTTTTACTAGTTATTAGGGTTCCATAGACGAAAGGCAAAAAACGGAACCCTTATAGATTCGTCAAATCTGTCTGTCCGTCCGTATGTCACAGCCACTTATTCCAAAACTATTAAGACTACACACTTGAAACTTAGTAGGTAGATGTATTCTGTGAACCCGCTTTAGTTGTAATACGATTTTCGTTAGATTTTAGCTATGACGCACCGTTTTCGAGATATTGTCATTCTTATTCTTATTTCTTATTATTTCTGAAAATTATTATTATCGATCGACATTATCGATATAACGTACTCAAATGAGAAGAGAGAGGCGAGGCGGAAGAATACTTTATTTACAATCAATTAAATCAAATTAAAAAGTTGACGCGGAAATAAGACCTAGCAAATCAAGCCGCTAGCGCTAACTAGCGGTGATTTTTAGCGTAAAAACAAAATATCCGTAAATAACCGTTGATAACTAAAATAGCCGTCAATAACGGTTGCTAATTTTCGTTAATAGCCAGCTTCGCATCTATAATCGATACTTTGCGCGGTACTCCCCCAGCCTGAAGGGGCCCACAGCAAAGAATTAGAATCCTATGGGTTCAAAAAGTACTCGATACTTTTGATGCGAGTACGATACCGGTATCGATGACCTTTGTTGCGATACTACTCATGAGTATAATATCGATACTTGCAAGATAGTGGAGGAACGTATGCAACGGCCATGTAATGATGAGACTCGACGAAAGTTACATTTTGTGAGAAGGGCTCTAGCTATGCCGGATAAGTAAGGCAGAGGACGACGACGAAGAGGAAGAACTAAGTAACTTTAAAAAAAACGTACTGCTATACTACTAGACACCCATGCGTGACGTCATTCAAGGTCAAAGGTCATTCAAAATAAATGTACTTTTGTGCATAAATTTACTGAAATAGTAATTTAAACCAACTCTCGTAAAGGCGGGTGGCATTCTGTCAATATTGCAACCGTTATGCTGCGGCCACACTATGGGAATACGCCAAAAGACATCGGGATATGCCAAATTCCAACAAGTGTAGCCACGTTATCGCGATAATCAAAGCGAAAATTTTACTACGGCATTCACTACGCCGCCACCGCACCGCGCCGTAATGCCTTATATGCCAATAGCTCGAGTGGCGATTATCGCGAGATTTTTTGTGATCGAGCGGCCACACTATGGCGATAAACTCAACGCAATAATTCTCGCGACAATTCAAGCGAAGTTGGACATCGGCATATCCCCATAGTGTGGCCCCAGCATCAAAAGTTATACAAAGACAAAAAAATCTTTTTTGTTAGCAAGAAATGGTAGTGGTATTTTTGCTAGATGTAAGTAATCGGTACGTTAAGTAGGTACGGAACTCTTCATGGGTACCATTCACGAAACCCTGCAATGCAACCCTTATTTATAAAAAAATAAAAATAAAATAAATGGGCGAGTTCGACTCGCACTTTACCGATTTCTTACTCAGGCTGCAATCTCCAGTTTGGTTTAAGCTTCTTGATGTTGATATAAAACTAGACAGATGGATGTCAAAATTGTCAAAGGTGCATGTAGATATTATTAAACAATATTGACCCTTGTTTGTACATTTGTTAAGTATAATTTTATATGCACTAGTTCTATCTACTCATGCCAAGCCGATGCGATGCTGACGACGTGCCAGCGATATGCTGACGACTTTTTTCTCAAAATTAGTAGAATACCGTTTTTAGATCAATGGCGTTGGCAAATCATTGGCGTGTCCGCGACATAGCAATTTGTGGTAAAATAGCAGAATTGAGGCCCTGGTCGAATGTGACGGAGTACCTCGGCTCGCCGGGAAGCGTCCATGAAGCGGTCTCCGACGTGAGGGCGCTGGGTGCTTTCCTGGCAGAGCTGGGCTGGCTGGAGTAATCCGGCTGCACACCCTCCATACGCAAAATAGGCGCAATAAGATGTCGAGTTGCGGAAAACGCCCGTATCGATTGAAGAAGAAAATGAAGAAGACCAAAATGGCGCCACATGTATAGCGTTTTTCTTCTTCTTAGCGTGTCGATCGTTCGGCTTTAGATCTTGTTAGATCAAAATTGCGCCACATGTAGAGCGTTTTCAGTCACTGATACTGATAATAGAAGTAAATAAAAGAGCCGTCAGTAAAATGTTGACGTTGTAATGCAATAGGGAGTGAACGGAAAAGTACTTACATTATTATTTACGTAACCGTCAAACAAAATTTCGAACACCAAAATAATAAAAATCGGTTGTTATTCAAGTCCATGACCTTTTTCAACCACTTTATCGCTTTTAGGTAATAACAAAAGATCAAATGTGTAAACTTTTGACAGCTCCCAAAGAAAAAAGTAATATCAAACTACTCAAAACAACCAAGTACAATTTATTCTTTACAAAATTTCCTTTATCTGGCCCGTTTCGTATAGTTTTTAGTCTAACTTTATGCTGCCACAAAACTCTCGCGCGTAATATTCTATCAAAATATTAGCTCCAACAAACTTAAGAAGACAAATCAAACTGTTCCCTTTTACATCATGATTTTAGTCAAAAACTAACTTTAATCCAAACTCAAAGACTAAAGTAAATTATAAATTAATTTGCGTCCTCAAAACTTTAGCAGTGTAACTCAGTGGAGCGTTAAAAAGGAGTCTCGTAAAATTTTCATTTCACCTGAAGAAGGTATAAATCATTTCGGGAGTTCAGAGCCACCAGAAATTGTTCGAAACTTTTAGTTTCGATACTTCAAAGGTCTGCCAATAATATCGGCTGACGGGAAAGAATTTTGACGGAAAATAATTTTACTCTAGGAAAGGAGATCGGAAGGCAATACTTTTTAAAGGTGGCTTTGAAGGAGCTGGCAAGCTTAAAAACAACGACGTATCGTGTTACTAAGTCTGAGTATAAAAAAACAACGGGATGCACTCCGGCAGAAAAGGGCTCCCTAGACTGTTTTAAAAAAAAAGGGAATTTGACAAAAACAAGAAAAAAATACGGACTGGATTTGAAATGAGGTCTTCTGGCTTCAATGCCGCCCGTTTTCTAAGAAATCCCTGAGCTATCACAACTTTGGAAACGGTGGCGAAATTTGCCTTCGTATTCTAATGACATTGTAACAGTTTTTCGATGAGGTCACGTCTCAGTCTTACGTATTTTCGATCTGAGGGTCACGTGTCCTGAGGCCCATCACGAAAAGTGCACAACGCCGCTATAGAAGTTTTCATTTCAAAAATTACGGTGCGTTTTATTAGAGATTAAGGTTTAGGTATACATATTTTTATACTAGGTTTAGGTCTTGAAAGATATTTCGAAAGATTCTGAGACCAACCAAAGGAGAGGATGGAATCTGGAGAGCATGGTTCAACTTAGAAATAGAAGAGCTAGTGTCCGAGCCGAACGTTATAGGAGAAATAAAATCGTCCCGACTTCGCTGGCTAGGACATGTTGAATGAATGGGAGAGGATCGAGCTGCCAAAAGAGCGTATCTTGGGCAACCAACTGGGCGTCGCCCGGTGGGGCGTCCGAGATATCGCTGGAAGGATGAAGCTGCCAAAGACCTAAGCCAAATCAACGTAGCTGAGTGGTCGGAACTGGCGCAAGACCGAACAAAATGGCGTGCTTTAACATCGGAGGCCAAGTTCCACTTCGGGTTGCTGAGCCAGTAAAGTAAGTAAGTTTAGGTCTTGAATCGTAGAAGCTTCATTGTTTC
The DNA here is from genome assembly GCA_949710035.1 of Crambus lathoniellus. Lineage (NCBI taxonomy): Eukaryota > Metazoa > Arthropoda > Insecta > Lepidoptera > Crambidae > Crambus > Crambus lathoniellus. The sequence continues at coordinate 4,827,206 of OX453310.1, read as the reverse complement.
TTGTATAAAACCACAAGGGATAACATACACACTATCGGTAGTAAAGAGCTCATCAGGCTATACCCACGAGTATCAAAGTCGATACTAGGAATTAGCCTGTAACTCATATATCACAGTAATTTGATACCAGCGTCGTTAATCACGATGCTTTGTTTGCGAAAGTGTGCGTAGTATTAATATTCGCGACGCGTTGACGACCTGTGTACGTGTGTTGTGTGGGGAAGCGGGAAAATTAACCTCCTGCTTCGGGAATAGGGTTCAGGTTGGGGTGCAGTGACGGGCGGAGCGGTTGACGAAGGAAAAGAGATTGGTGAAGTGGCGAAGGTTGATGAGAGATAAGGCACGTTAGATCTGTTTTGGAGATGTTCTTTAGACTATCTGGGTTGTTGGACAAGATGTTAATCTGGATTGACTTTAAGGCGATACTCGGAAAAATTATGCTGAAGCGAGATAGCAATGAGAAAACGACGCGCGCGGGAGCGAGACCGATTTTGCAGATTAGGCAAAAAAACACAAAATACTTCGTATTAAAATACTACAAGGATTAAAAAAAAATGCTTTTATACGATCCTAAATATTATTGGTGTCCACTAATTAAACCAATTTCCAATAGTGTAAGTAACCCCATTAAAGAATAATCTTGAATTTTCGTATTTTTAGAGGTCTTTTCGAAAAGAAAAAGTGTCGAGGCAAAGTCATTAAATCGTGTTTTTTAAACTATACGGTTCTAGATAAAGGTATGAAGAAATATATATCTAATTAGTAAGAACTTGTAAGAACTGTAACCATCTTATAGTTTAAAATCAAAAAGTCCATACTTTTTCCGAGTAGCGCCTTAAAAATTGATTAGAAATTCTTTTTTTGTTTTTGCAGCAAACAGCAGCAGTATTTTAGATGTAGACAGATAACGTAAGAAATGGATGGTAATTTAATAAATTGAAAGCTTAAATTAATGATAGTACCCTTAATGGATGTTAGTAATAAATCTACCTTTAAAAAATCTCAGGAGAACTTAAATAACATAATTTTAAATATGACTCCTGTTGGAGCACTATTCAAATAGATTTAAATATTTTATTGTCCCTATAGTAGCAATTTTGCGCACATATAATTTAACTCTCGTCTATGTAGCATAAAATTATGAATGAAATAAATAAAAATAAAAAATAAACTTTACTTAATAATCATGGCATTTGATCAAACAACTATACTAGTCAAGGACAGTTACAGTTGTAAGCGCCCATCTCAAGTTAGGTAAAAGCAACAGACATGTTTTAGATTAGACGCATCAATAATAGTAGATGTTTAGTGTTTGACCCGTACTCTATGCAATTCCATGGAATTAATAGCCCGATTTTTTATGTTACAAATAACTTATTTGGTTTAATCGGTTTCTAAAAACGCATATTATTTAAAAAACCAAGGTTTAAGATATTAAAATAATAATTTCTCTTTTTGTGTGGTGTCTACGATTTTAATTATTTTAAATAAAATAGCAAAACTGGCTGTATAGGCTTCTGTGCCTTTGCCCACATACCTTTGGTAAATAAATGTCCAAAGAGATTACAGATCATTTTTGTACCTAAGTACTCTTTATTTTACAGATTTTGACATGAGCCTTCCTGCTCCTTTTTTAATTTTATAACGGCCCTAGGGCCGCCACATACTACTTTCAATCCGCATTTTAGGCACGTTTTGAGTTACTTTCAGAATATGAGACATGAAAAAAATAAATGATGCAATGGGAAAAATGGTCGGAATTGGAAGTATCAAAAACGCCATTCCACAATCGCTATGTTACTCACTGTATGTTTTCACGTTGTTTCGTCGACTTCTAAAGTACGGCGTGTAGTACACGCACACCACTATGTATGACCGATGTATGACTACCGCACATTCGCGTTGGATTGTCAAGTTTATTGCGCGTATCAATTTATTTGATGATTCTTGATGGCGATGTGCAGTGCATGGATTGGGTTACGCTTTTAATGTATGAGGTCAAGCTAACTGCTAGTAGACTATGTTTGTATGGCCGTATTTGCCCTCCGGACCATCTGTACTATTAGACAGTACCATTGATGGTACACTGATTTATCCCACTAGTACGGTCGCCAGCACGTTGGGTTACTACAAAATGACAAAATGTATTAATCGAAACTGAACTCTATCCGTTGGACATAAAGTTGAATTTTATTTAAAGAAATTTGACAGTTTTTAGTAACCTGACGTGCTAGGGACTGTACAAATGTAAAAAATTTTACGTCACTAACCTTAATAAATAAATAAAAAAAGAAATAAAAACAAAATATAAATTAAAAATAAATTTAAAAAACCATCCTTTGCAAATTCAATAACATTTAGGAAAGTATGTGCTTTGGCGAAATCTAGGTATATTTCAAATAAAATTAAATCATCTGAAAATAAAATAAAAGCTACCTGGAGTATTATAAACCAAGAAACTGGCAAAACAAAAAGCAAAATTAATTCATTTAACTTAAAAATTAGTGATCAGACTTTTGAATCAGATATTGAGGTGGCTAGTGCTTTTGAAGGTTTCTTTGCTCGAATACCGTTAGAAACTACTAGCAGACTTAATTCTTGCCCCAACACCGCTGTCTCTCTTATGGAATCTAGTGTGAACAAGTGCCAGGAAACATTTAGTTTTAGCTATGTCACTACCGAAGATATTATTAAAGCATTCAAAGCAATAAATATTAAGAAAACAGAAGATCTCTGGGGCATATCTACAAGTATCATCAAATCAATAATTGATGTGATAGCTCCATCATTAGCAATAATTTTTAACCAATGTATAAGTGAAGGGGTCTTTCCTAATTTAATGAAGAATAGTAAAATTATTCCTCTGTTTAAAGCTGGTGACAAAAGTGACCCAGCAAATTTTAGACCTATATCCATACTACCAGCAATAAGTAAAATATTTGAGAAATTAATTTATGCTCAACTTTTAGAATATTTTAAATTAAATAGTATACTGCATGAGAAACAGTTTGGTTTTTCAAAAGGTAAAAGTACAACTGATGCTGGGGTTGCATTTCTAAAACATGTACTTGATGCCTGGGAGGACAAGCAGGATGTAATCGCTATTTTTTGTGACCTTTCCAAGGCATTCGATTGTGTTGATCACCAAACACTATTAAGGAAGTTAAAACATTATGGTGTTTCTGAAATGTCAGTAAGCCTTATGCATTCATATCTGTATGAAAGAACTCAGAAGGTAGTTATTAATAAAACTGAGTCTACCGGAGCTCCCATTACTATGGGCGTACCCCAAGGATCAATATTGGGCCCGCTGTTGTTTTTAATATACATAAATGACCTTCCTTACTACGCGAAGAATTTATGTGAGACGGTGCTATTTGCCGATGATACATCTCTAGTCTTTAAAGTAGATAGAGGTGATGACTGTTCTGACGAAGTAAATAGTACTCTTTCAAAAGTGTCACATTGGTTTAATAGTAATAATTTATCATTAAACTCAAAGAAAACTAAGTGTTTAAAATTTTCGTTACCTAATGTAAGACAAGTTGATTTTCATATTAGACTAGACGGCGATACGGTCGAATTCATTAACAATACAAAATTTCTAGGTATTATATTAGACTCGCGACTACAATGGGATCCTCATATCGAAGCCTTGGCGAGTAGACTCAGTTCGGCTGCATTCGCAGTTAAGAAAATAAGGCTCTTAACCGATATTGAAACGGCTAGAATAGTCTATTTTAGTTATTTTCATAGTGTTATGTCCTACGGCCTTTTGTTGTGGGGCTCAGCCGCTAACATCCAAAGTATATTCGTGCTCCAAAAAAGGGCTATTCGCGCCATTTACAACCTCCGATCGAGAGATTCTTTAAGAGATCTATTTAAAGAAATAAACATTTTAACTGTTGAAAGAAAGAAAGAAAGAAAGAAAAAATGTTTATTTCGACACAGACTTGAGACTTGTTGCAGGACATTACATCTATGAAAATATAATTTATGTGAAAAAGTATTATAATACATTTGTAAAGCAGAGCGATATTCATCGCTTTAACACAAGAAATAAAGATAAACTTGTCGTTCCCAAGTTTAGGCTAGAAAAATCCAGAGCCTCATTTCTGGGGAAAAGCATAGCCTTTTTTAATAAAGTTCCACAGCATATAATTGAACTACCATTGCATAAATTTAAATGTTACATTAAAGAGTCGCTGATGAGCAAAGGATACTATAAAGTAGACGATTATTTGAATGACCGCAATGCATGGCCATGATGTAACACATAACATAATCTCTGTTTAATATGATGTATTTTTATACTAAGCAATTGTTGTATTAGTAACGATATGTTTTTTTTTTGTAAATGTCGTTACCTAACTAAGAAACGCTGGCAAGTTTCTTGCGCCCATTCTTCTTGTCAGTTAAAAAAGTCTTGAATGGGTGGTAGGAAAATATTGACGATTCATAAGTACATATTTATTATGTCTAAGTGAATAAAGAATATTTTTATCTTATCTTATCTTATCTTAATGGTTGGTCATGGGATGGGTGACCAAAAACTTTTCATCTCGAGCTCCTCCGTGCTTCGGAAGGCACGTTAAGCCGTTGGTCCCGGCTGCATTTGCAGTCGTTAATACCCACCAATCCGCATTGGGCCAGAGCGTGGTGGGTCATGGCCTGCTCTCCTTATCCATCCATAATGAAGGCTAGTGCGGGAAATTAAATGACTGATTATGATGATGATAACTATTATGAAAAATGGGATTTCTACCATGTTTAAACTTGTTGTCGAGTCCCCGATGTTTCGGTGTATTTGTAGGCGTCATGATCACGGAGTAACGCATGCATCTGCGCTAAAATTTGTTTGTATTCAATGTGTAATGTTATTTTTTACTTTAGGACAAAATAATTTAGCAAAATATGTTTCTCAAATTACGCAGTAACTAAATGTCTTGTAGAACCTCGTAGTAGAGTCGTAGAAGCTCGTAGAACTTTGAAGTAGTATCGTAGCAGCTCGTAGAACTTTGAAGTAGGTGTCGTAGCAGCTCGTAGAACCATTAAGTTTGAGAGGCGTTTAGTAATGTTACATAATATTATGCTAATATTACACGGTTCAACCAAATTGATTCACTTTGGTTGAAAGGCGCGGTCATACAGGCGCACATTGACATTGAATGATTCACTTTTAAGTTTACATTGTTCAATTTGGTTACTTTATCCAAATTGAAAGGCAAAAGTGAACCGTGTCTTTCTGCCATCTATATCTATACATCTATACAAAAAAAATTGGAGTGTCTGTTTGTAATATTAATACATTAACGACCGATTTGGCGCAGGGGTAAACTACCTGCCTTCTGCGCTAGAGGTCTCGGGTTCGATTCCCGAACAAGACAAATATTTGTGTGCATGAACATGTATATTTGTCTTGGTCTGGGTGTTTTCTATGTATATTAAGTATGTATTTACAAACAAAAAGTATATAAGTATATATTTATCCGTTATCAAGTTCACGTAGACACAGTTTCTTAAGAAATTTACTATGTGCTTAGATAATTGGTGTGATTGTTAGAAAATATTTATTTATTTATTTATTTATTTATTAATACATTAATTAATACAAATAAATAAAATTGGAGTGTCTAATTGTAATATTAAAATAACCGCTTTTTACTACATGCATATGATTATATACGGTACATTTATACCAAAATAACATTTTTAATTTTTTTTTGTCTGTCTGTCTATCTATCTGTCTGTCTGTCTGTCTGTTTGTTCCGGCTAATCTCTGAAACGGCTGGACCGATTTTGACGGGACTTTCACTGGCAGGTAGCTGATGTAATAAGGAGTAACTTAGGCTACTTTTTATCCCGAAAAAATATCACATTCCTGCGGGATAACGTCGTGTTGTCCACGCGGGCGAAGCCGCGGGCGGAAAGCTAGTTATACATAAAAATAGAAACAACTTAAAAAACGGTATCAAGCCATTTTTTATATCAAACTCACAAAGTCAAATTATTTTGCTTTTATATCCACAACGGGGATGTTTAGTGAAGATAAGTCTGAAGAGGGGAAAGGTCTACTTCATGAATGGCTCCACCACGGCGGTAGCTAGACAGGCGGACTTAGACCATGTCCTATCACCAACCAAACCAAATACAATATGTGCCTCCCACTGGGGATCGAACTCGAGACCTCTAGGTCTGAAACCGATGGTGTATACCACTAGACCATAGACTAGTTAAAAGAAAATTGTTTCCAAGCAATTTCTTGCCAATAACGTTGTTTAACACTAGAGGGCTCGCGTCCAAAATTTTCCTAGAAAGCTCGCGCGGGGGACATATGCCACCCATCAAATATGGGATTTTTTCTTACCACTCTAATTTCATGAAAGCGAATAAGTTATAATATGACCAAACAACTTTATTTCTTACTAAATACTTCAACAAAACTACGCAGTTGCTTAAGTTTTTGAACCATAAACAAAAATCAAACTCTTGCAAAAATTAACATACCGTAAAACCGGGTTACTTTGACCCTAGGGGGTAACTTTGACCCAAAATAGAATATTTTTTAAACTTTTTGTTCTGCAATATAATAATCAACTGAGCATTATAATACTTCTCTTAATCCTTCGACAATGGCCTGCAGCTAATAGATAAAAGTTCATACCACAGGACGATATGTTTATACTGTTTTCAAAGTTACTCCTTAGAGCCAAAGTAACCCGGTTCTACGGTATTTGTGCTTATTGTGATTAATCAGTCTATTTTTTTTTCAAAACCATAATTTGGTAAGTGAACCTTCTTATTGTAAGGTTTACAAATGGGTTATTCCAATTCAGTAGCGTCTATATTTCAGTTAGGGCAAACTATGATTTGGTTACCCACGTACACGCGTCACCTACGTACTTTAAAAGCGCACTGCGCACACGCCGATGCACCTAGAGTGATGGTGTACTACTGACGCGTGGGATGATTCGTACTAGAGGAATACCTGAAAGAGCAGCACTGAAGCGCGTTTTGTTCAAAAGTTATTAAACAATAGTACACCCTGGGTGACAATATCACCCACGCGAGCCCTCTAGTGTTAATAAAATATTGACAATAGTTATTTATTCCCTATTTATTTTAATAAGGTTAATTGAAAAGCAAGTCAACTGAGAATTCATTTCGAATCAGTGACTCGATGTTTACCATGTGTTTACGATAGACATATTTACTTAAACCTTGAAGGCATATATTTATGTTTGTTGATACACGTATAAATGGTACTGTTTATTATGCACTGACTTTATTTGACAGGGATTTGGTTGGTGGTAGGACTTTTTCTAAGTCCACCTAGTAAGCTACCACCATCTTACAAGTAACAATAATTTCAGCACTAATCATAATCTTCATAATATTTTATTTCCAAAATATCGACTACTATTCTATTCCGGCATTTAAATATAAAATAGCCAGTTCCTCAGTGGAGAACAATTTGGGAAAAGCGCGTTTTCACCTTCAACCTAATCAGAACTTATCCTCGTTTATATGACACTGTGAAGTCAAGTATTATTAGTTGTAATATTGTTATGTTATTATTAAATAATAAAAACCAGTTAACATCTTGCATACAGGATGATCTAATGACAGTACAGTTACAGTTGTCTTTGTCGGTACAAGGTGAGGCAAAGTTCTGGGTGCCTACCATCAACTCTTATTGCGGTTTTGTTTAGGACCTAAACTGATCTGCTTCGCTTATTCGTACCACGACAGCTTAACATCAATGACAGCGATTCAGTGATCATTCAATGACATTTCACAGCCGCTACGCTGTCAAGAACTCTAACTCGGCCAAGCTAACATGACACCTGCAGTTGATACCCGTCCCACTCACTCTCCGGGCATGACAGAATCGAGTGAAAGAGACGGGTAGAAGAAACAAGGACACAAAATCGTTCGGTCATTCACATTTAGCAATTCATTTGCGATCCAGTTTTTAGAAGGTCATAGTACGAAAGAAAGCAATTCATTTTAGGAACCTATTCTGCATCGCGCTAGTTTTGAATCGCTGTCATAAAGTTGATGGTACGCACCCTGGACTGCAACAATTTACTACGCGTTCGCTTCGACTTTATTACCACGTAATAAGGTCTGTTTAGGAGTGCGGTGCGGTGAGGCGGGGAGAGAGGCAGCGGCCAACTAGTATCTTCCATCGACACCCTAAGAAGAAGAACTTCACATCAGATGTGATGAAGGCTAAGCGTTGTGATTAAAAAAAACTCGCACAGCGTCAACAGTACTTCAAGCTTCACGAGTCACTGCATCGACAGTACACCATATCGATTGTACGTTACATCAACAGAAAATAATATCGATAAAACGTTACATCGACAGTTCATCGAAGCTCTGCATCGAAAGAGCACCATATGCTAATAACTCAATCTAGACAGAGTAAAGAACGAGTATTTTAACTGCCTACTAAAGATCTGAAATCGAGTTACGAGTCATAACTCGTCATAACTCTTATGACGTAACGTCTGATCGTCGATACATGGCGCACGGAATAATGTTCGGTACCCGTCAGTGGCGCTTATTTCAATAGTACCAAGGTAGTACCGAGACGGCCAGACGTTATGTCATAACTCGCTTTCAGATCTTTAGTAGACAGTTATAATACTCGTTATTTACTCTGATTTAGACCTCTCATTATGGACAGTTGCACTAAAGTTACGTTTTAATTACGCACACTATAATACGGTCCCTCTTAGGTTAACATAGCTAAAACAACCCAATTAAAGAATTAAGGGATAATGTTCTTTCGATTTAACATGGCTTCTTTTGTTTGAGTTACATGTTTTATACAACATTAAATTGCGTTTCCCATAGTCCAAGTAAAACAAAGGCCACATACTTATCGCCCGTATAAACGTGCATGTTTTAGAAATAAAATTAATTCAATGTAATTTCGTTGTCACACACTCGAGAGATACAATAAATGGTACACAAAGGAAGGCCCTCCAAAGAGGGGTTACTAAGAGGAGACAATTTTCATTGTAAGCTTGTTTTCATACATTCCGTTATGTCACAATGTTACGTATCTCTTCAAATTGTTGATCAAAAGTAATAAATAAATAATAAATATTGGAGACACCATCACATACATTGTTCCAATACCAAGGTATAGTAGCTTAAGCACTAGTGTTATGGAAATTGGAAACAACGACGGGTACTACCACATACCTACACCCAGACCCGAGGAAATATTGAAAATTTCGTTTTCAACATTAACCCGAAAGGGGATAGAACCCGGGACCTCTAGAGATAGCGGCACCTCGAAACCGGTGCGTACACCACTCGGCCACGGAGGTCGTCATATATGAAGGGTACAGGGGCAAAACAAGAAATGTCACAAAACAGATTTTTGTTTAATTAACATTTTAATGTACATTTGTTAACATTTGTCAAAAGTTTATTTGTACTTACGGCTGATCTTTGTAAGGTAAACTTAAGTTCCTATCAGTAAATAAAAAAATTAAAAAAAAAATATATAAGACAGTTATAATTTTTCAAACATTAAAATGTTAATTAAAAAACCTGTTTTTGACAATTCTTGTATTGCCTGTACCCTTTTATATATAATAGGGGTGCCGTGAAAATATGTCATAGTAGGAAATAGTTTTTGGTGAGCTGATCACCAACTCGTCCAATAAATACAAGCAACGTACGTATTCTAGTCATAGCATAACGTAGTTCATAGCATATTTCGACGTTGCATGCATCTAAGTGCAGATGCACAGACATAAAGGGGGTTGCACATCAAAGCAGGAAAGTCCTCCAGGAATAACCCGATGCTCCAGCGTAGGAGGGAGGGGTTTGATGCAGTCATATATGGTTTTAATGACGACTCGTAAAGTAGATAAAAAATTGCTGTTTTCCTACAATAGCTGTTACTGAAAAGGCACCATACAATTAATTCATTTTTAACTTCATTTTTTTTATATGAGTTGTTACTCAGGTTCGGTCTCAAATTTATGTTAGCGAAACTATTTCACGAAACACTTATGACAATTTGTTATTCTTTTATCAAATTATATTCTTTCTTTCATCGATGCCACAAGAGTCGTGTGGCATGGCAACACCTTGCGTCATGTGGTAGACTGTCGCACCTTGTATCCAACCACGATAGATTCCATGAGATAGTTTTGACATAGACTGCCGCATACCGCACGCTGCAAATGTTGGATATGTAGCATAGCACAAGATGACGTAAATAAATAAATAACTTTTTACAATCACACCAATTATCTAAGCCCATGTAAATTTCATTGAGAAACTGTGTCATGGAAAACTTGTTAACGGATAAATATATACATAAAGACTTTTTTGTTTTTAAATACATACTTATTATACATAGTAAACACCCAGACCAAGACAAATAGACATGTTCAGCACACAAATATTTGTCTTGTTCGGGAATCGAATTCGAGACCTCTGGCGCAGAAGGCAGGTAGCCTACCCCTGCGCCAATTCGGTCGTCAAGGTCGTACGTACACCACAATATATAGCATGCGGCAATGTCGCACAGTGTTGCTCCGGCGTAAAAGAGCCTTAAGTTATATTGGCTTGAACAATAATAATGTAGAGCGCGCCAATCGCCGTAATTCCACGTATTTTTTTGTCCTCTGTGGTAATTCTATGCAGCGCGTCTTCATCGCGTTTGGGTCTTGACGTTTGACTTCGTATTGCCGTAATGACATAACGATGCGCACGTCACACAAACCTAAAGTCCTACAATCCTGTCTGATCCGGTGACATCCGTGACAGAGGAACCACTTGCAATACGAAATTAGCTGTCAAAATAGACTGTCGTATGAAGACTGTTTTAGTTCCAAAGATTATCACCGGAACAGAAAACGTTGTCGCACTGTCATAGCCGCGCGTTATCAGAAACGATTTTGCATGTCAACTGCACGTATAGTGCCACAAGCTTTTCTGTTCCGGTGACAGGCGTGACAGAGGAGCCACTTGCAATACGAAATTAGCTGTCAAAATGGACTGTCGTATGAAAACTGTTATAGTTCCAAAGATAATCATTCTGCCATACGCCTGCCGGGCAGGCGTATGGCAGAAGGATGCCGCTCGGCTCGTACGCTCTACGTTCGCGCGTAAAACGATCGATCATTTCTGTGATTTTTTTGCACCGAACAATGACTACTAAACGTTCTTATAATCCGTATATTAGATACTGTTGTGTTTACGGGTGTATAAATAAAAGAAAGAACAAAATAAACAACAAAACCGAACTCGCAAATCGCTCGCAACCCTAACCAGCGAGCGAGCTGTTTGAGACATTCATAGAAATAGAAACGCTCGCGCGTAGCTATTGGGTACAGTTTGGCTTGCATGCGCGAACTCTAGGTTATTATAACAGTAGGATGAAAAAGCAACCGGAATTGGACTTTATTTCCACGCAGAAAGATTTATTTTTATTTGAATGAGCTTGCAGAGTGAGTCTTCTGTGCCTTAGAACTGTTATTTATTCTGTGCTAATGCGTCACAGAATAACCGCGATCGGGCTGCAGATCGTTAGGGTCTGGACTTTGTTAAGGCACAGAAAATTAGAAGAGTTAACTGAAAAAGGCGATCCAAATTGTTTGCCTTGCCAAACTGCAACCCTTCGCTACTAGACAACCCTTCCCTTGGTCCCAAAATATAAAAACAATATCATTATTTGCAGCTCGATTAAGTTCAATGTCATAATTCTAGGCAGTGCCAACCAATCGAGCGAGAAGGCAGACCCAATGAGTGAGAAACGAAGATAACTGCAGATAGCTTTCTGTTCACTGGCATATATTGACGCTAATAAATGTTTGGCTACGTTTTGCTTTGCGCGTTTCAATAAATAATTCGTAAATTAGTTTGTCTGTTTCTTTTATTTTGATAAAAACTTGGAGTTCAAGAAATGTGTGTGTTAGTATTAATTAATACAAGTTTAAATTATATAAATTAAATTTGTCTTTAAAAATATATCTCAGAAAAATAGCATTGTGAATAAAATCTACATTCTTTTTAAATAAATACTGTTGTTATAAATGAATAGCATATACTGGGTGTCTCAGTTATGGGAAATGAAGGGAAAGTAATCTAGATAATTGAAATAGCAACTCTGAGAAGAACATTCCTTAATCCTTATGCGTACCCTATCGTTTGATGCCACAAAAGTACAGAGTGTTGTTTTTTCGAAGTTAAGCCGGTGCGTTTCCTTAGTGTGGAAAGCATATTTGAAAAAAACCTTTAAATGCAGTTTTATTTCTTGCCTAAAATAAATAAATCTCTTCTTTCAGTGAAATTTGTTATGTCCACTAATTAGAATACCTACTTTAACTTCACGTCCCATAACTCTGGGACGCCCTGTTTATCTACTTTTTATTTAACAATATTAGTAACGACAGTATATATAAAAAAAGTTGTAGATTTTATTCACAATGATATTTATCTAAAATACCTATATTTCTAAACGAATTTCATTTTACATCTTTAAAATAACAATGGTTTGTGAATATAAGTATTCATAAAAGAACCAATATATAGAAATCAAGTTACACTACGACGATATATTATTTCATATATATTATTATAATTTTATCAGAGAATTCTATTGTAAATGCAAAAAAAAACATTTTTTTTTCTTTTTAGTTGACACGTACTGTTTGAAGTTTTTTTAAATTACTCATTTATTTCTTATTTTATAATGTAGATTATACCTTATGATGCCAGTATCTCCAAAACGGGTTTTTTTCCGAGTTAACTACTACATTTTTATGAAGCTTGGCCTGTTCCCTAAGTTGGAATACACCTAATGGAAATCAAAAGAATCATCCCGATATGACTTGCAGTTTTCCAGAAATTCGTGGATAAACATACTACACTTACGAAATTTTGCACATGTGCTTGGAAGCCTGAATAGAATATAGAGTTTCATTCTACTCAAATATTAGATATCACATACATACTTTTAAGTATTGATCAAAAGTAATATGGGCACCGTGAAAATATGTTATGGTACCTAAGTATAGTAAAAGATCACTGTTATCAAAATGATAACCTTCTTTCTTTTGAAGTCGGCTACAATCATAATAAAATTCCGTATACTAAAAACCTTTCTCACGTATCAAATCGTGCGTCTTTCTTTCCCCATCAATATCGAATTACTAAATACTAATAGTATCTATTTTCTCTGATTTGAGTTCAGAACTAAAATAAGCGGACTATTGAAGTTTCACTAACTCCTACTCATTGATATGTAGTTCGTAGTCTGCAACTAACGAAGCTATACAGTCTGACAAACATTATGTGACCCGGTGGTGGAGGTGCCACTAGCAATGAAATGGCTGACAGCTCTAAGAAGTTCTTTAGTTCCAAATTTGACCACCGGGACAGATACGTTTGTGGTACTGTGCTGTATTGTATTCCAAAGGTCAGGTATTGGTAGTATTTTCATTGAAACTATTTGCAAAGTACGCTTTGAGAAACGTAAGTCAATTAACTTATTCGCTCTACCGTCTTATTAGTCGTGGTAAGTCATTAATTGGCTTCGAACTAATTGATACTTAGTTAGAACGTGTATGATGCTCGTTTGTATTTCTCTACGAAATATCTACTTTAGGGCATTTTTTTAAATAAATAAATTAACTTCTTATAATCACTGAAATAATGTGGAGATCCTTGGGGGAGGCCTATGCCCAACAGTCGGCGTCGTAGGGCTGAAATAATTAATCAAATAAACTGTGTCATGAAAAACTTGTTAGCGGATAAATATATTCTTAAATACGTTTTGTATGTAAATGCATAGGTACTCAATAAACATAGAATACACCCAGACCAAGCCAAATAGAAATGTTCATGCATACAAATCTCTTTCTTGTTCGGGAATCGAACACGAGACCTCTGGCGCAGAAGGCAGGTATCCTACCCCTGTGCCAAATCGGCCGTAAAATTTCAATAACTATCATATTTTAGCTATTTGTTGCACCACATTTCTGTGGTGATAATGTGGTGCTCAAGGAAAAAAGTTATAGTCGTGGGCGTCGTCTAGCGGTGCGAGCGAGGAAACAGCATAATTATGTACTCACTCTCCATACATATTGCCTGTGTACGCGATTATGATTTTCTTCCCGTTGTGTTTGGCAGCTACACATTTTGTATTCGATTATACGCTTCATCATAATCAGCCATTTAACGTTTACTTTACTTTACAGCGGGCCAATCGCCTTAATTCTATGTAGCGCGTCTTCATCGCGTTTGGGTCTTGACGTTTGACTTCGTATTGCCGTAATGACATAACGACGTACACGTCACGCAAACCTATAGTGCCTATTAGTCCTACAATCCTGTCTGATCCGGTGACATCCGTGACAGAGGAACCACTTGCAATACGAAATTAGCTGTCAAAATAGACTGTCGTATGAAAACTGTTTTAGTTCCAAAGATTATCACCGGAACAGAAAACGTTGTCGCACTGTCAAAGTCGCGCGTTATCAAAAACGTTTTGCACGTCAACTGCACTTTAACTGCACGTACACTTGACTAATGCGTCATAGAATTACCGCGATTGGGCTGCTGTACGCTTCATTCAGTACAAAATGCGTGACAAGCTTCTTCTAATCTCTTACTCGCGTTCTCTGCGTGTCTGCCTTTTTTCTTTGATCTCGTCAAAAATGTCTTTTTACTGAATTTTTGTAAAAACATACACACAAACAGCAGCAAAACAGTTATCCATAGTCAGGATCCATACAGTGTGACTCATAAATTTTTAAATTGGATCGTTATTTACGCTTCCGACCACGTCATTAAGCCGGTTGCACCGTGTCATTGAAATCATTAAGCGCGTGTATGGAGCGGAATGCTTGAGTGCTCTCATGCTTTGATGCGGACTGCATATGCATAATTTAATAGGGTTACCGGGAAAACTCATTGAAAAAATTGTTTTCGTATTTAAAATAAACCTATAGGGCGCGGCGGTTATGAAATGGGTGTTCCTGCTATTTTGTTAAAGAACTGTTGATAGAATCCCTTTAAATAAGAGGGTAGCACATTTCTGTTTTTTTTTAATTTTTATGCTATCAGGTTCATCATCAGTGAAATGTGGAACATAGTTTAATGTTAACTGCACTATTTAATAAGGGTTATGGTGATTTATTCGGTAAATTTTTAATGTTTCTTATTTTTTCATATTTATCTTTTGGCAGAGAATTTCAGCTGAAAGAAGTGTCCAGACGTGTACAGTTGGGCTGGACAGCATTCAGAAGGTTTGATGACATCTTTGTGTGAAGTCCGCTCACATACCTCAATGTCTTAAAACACGTCTTTTCAACCAATGTGTCCTGCCTACAGTGACATACGGCGCTGAGACCTGGCGGCTCACTAAGGAAGCTGCGCATACAAATTAGTGTTGCAGAAAAGAGCTATGGAGCGCGCCATACTCGGCGTCAAACTCTTAGATCGAGTCCCTAACACCATTCGCAAATTGACGAAAGTCCAGGACGTCAGTGAGAAGATATTAAGGCCTAAATGGAGTTGAGCGAGACACGTTGCGAAACAGAGTGCCGGCAGATAGACCAAGGCACTTACCGAGTGGAGGCCGAGAGACGGGTTCAGAAATAGGGGTCGTCCACCAGCAAGATGAGTCGATGATATTGTCAAGACCACGGGGTGTACATGGCTGAGAATTGCTCAGAACTGTAGCCACTGGCATAAACTAAGAGAGGCCCATGCTTAGCAGTGGGTCGAGAAAGGCTGATAATCATGATGAGTTCTTCAGTGCAATAGCGTCTAGGGATGTTCCTATGATAAATTTATCTTCCTTAGGTAATAGGTTAAATACCACGCGTTGTGTACTAAACAAAGCTATTTCAGCTAAAATGTTCAGGGGCCTATTGCGCAAAGATTTTAATCGCACAGACTACATAGTCTGAACTACATTAGTTATACCCGTTATATGAGTTATTAAATAACTCATTTGAGTTATTTTAATTACTCGTAAAATATATTCGCAGCTTTTTAACACACTTAATATTTCCAGCCAACTGCTATAACCATACAACGTTTCCCCGAAAAATTTCCCCAGATTACTTTATCTGGCCCCCGCCGTATATTATATTACGCAGTCGTCGAAAACATTAAGAGTTGGCAAATTTGAGAAATAAACAAAGCCACAGGTGCAAACGGCCAAATTAAATACGCCTCGCAGTAAAGTACTGGCCCACATAAATATTTCCCCTTTAATTTGGGAGTATACAATGCGTGAAAGGTATCCAGTTTGCTGGAACTGACAGAGATTCAATGAAATTAAGCCACAGTTTGGTTTCGCAAAGAATTCATTCACAGTAATTTCTGTTTGAAAATACCATTCTATGTTATGGAATTCAAAATTATTCAAATCTATCTGTACAGAAGACGTTGACAGACGTCTGTCTGTCCGTCTGTCTGTTCGTCTGTCTGTCTGTCCGTCTGTCTGTCCGTCTATCTGTCCGTCTGTCTGTTCGTCTGTCTGTCGGTCTGTCTGTCGGTCTGTCTGTCCGTCTGTCTGTCCGTCTGTCTGTCCGTCTGTCTGTCCGTCTGTCTGTCCGTCTGTCTGTCCGTCTGTCTGTCCGTCTGTCTGTCCGTCTGTCTGTCCGTCTGTCTGTCCGTCTGTCTGTCCGTCTGTCTGTCCGTCTGTGTGTCCGTCTGTCTGTCTGTCACCAGGCTGTATCTCATGAACCGTGATAGCTAGATAGCTGAAATTTTCACAGATGATGTATTTCTGATGCCGCTATAACAACAACATTACTAAAAAAGAATAAAATAAATGTTGTGTGATATTTTTGAAGTTTGACCTTCTTATTAGGTAGTGATTTAGTATTTTATTAAAATTTTTACTTTTTTGCATTCACAATGCAGTTTTTATTATTTAAAAATGGAAAATGAAGCTAGTTGTGAGACGGGATAGATTTTTTCTAAATACTCAATATTCCATTTTTCTATTTAGTGTTTCTCATTACCTGTATATATTAATACATATTAATTAAAATAAAAAGTCATGAAAGAGCAATTTATAAACAAGTAGCCTAGTAATACCTTATCTACTCTTGTCATATCCATAAGTTGTAGATCAGTGTATTCCCAATGCTTGAGCGTTATTTCATCTGTGTAAGGTAGAAGGGTTCCTTAGAGGTCTGGCCAACTTGCCTGTCGCCCTCAATATTTAATACTGAACCCCGGACGCTTCCGTCCGAAATGTAAATTGTCTTGTATTCCATAGCACTTACATTGTGTGTTTGTCAAGCAAATGTATAGCAGATTAAACTTTGTTGAAAGAATTTAAAGTTTAGATATGTTATGTCAATTATTCATAAAAATAAGTCAAATGATAACATACAACAAAAATCGACAAAAACATTTAACAAATAGAGGCAATTAACATAAAGAAAACTCACAATGGCTTGCCTTATCGTTATTTAGCATTTTTTTCCAAATATGTAATTGAAGAATCTGAAAACTTGTTGGTTGGAAAGCGTACCTAATCTGCCGAGGTTCACTCTGGTACAACTGAGTACTTACCTCTATATAGAGGTCAGTGCCTCTATAGATTACGTGATTACAAAGACTTTTTACAAAAAAAAATACCATCAAAGAGTATAGGCTCAGATTACTAAATAGTTACTAGTAACAGATACTTCACTCCGCCAAGCCATTTAAATAAATAGCAACTCTAACTATAACGGAATAAAGTGGAATTGAGCTTGTACGGCACAAATTATGAACGGCCGCTCGTTGCATTGCATCTCTTTCTATCGCATATATTCTAGTTCTTTTGCGGACCTAATTTCTATGGATTTTCACCGCCGGCGGTGAGGGCGAGATTTGCGCGCAAGTACATCGAGTGACAGACCCCAGGTATAGGTACAGTTACAAATGTTGAACTGACTCTTAAAAAGCATTGAATTCATGATAAGTTCTTCATTGAGATGATAAAGCACTATGTTTCAGTGAATTAAGAGAGTTTTACTGTCGAACAATGTCGGATGTAATTGCTCAATTACGTGGAAAGCGAGAGATAGAAGAAATATTTAACTCTTCGATATAAAAACTGAAGTGAAGCAATCAAGATGAACGAGTGAAGTGTTTTGAAATTAAAGAGGTTTGTCAGACTATCATACTGTCAGATCATATAAAATAAAAATGAGTAAGTAGGTACGGAAAATTACAAGTGAAGTACAGCATTCATAAGATACGCGATTATGCATATAGATAAGTATGAATATTAACTTTTAAGAATGTGCAGAACTTCGAAATTTAGTTTGAAATTTTATTGAACAAGCTATGAAACTGTCAAGTAAGTTGCGTGACAGGCAGACATGTAATAATACGCGTAAAATGCCTGCACTTGATTATCGCTAAACAATGTGCAAACTCTTTGAATAAAAACGTTCTTTATCTACTCATCACAAGACACGATGCCCACAGCTGGGCATTCGCCTATCTATTCAGCGAACTCAAAAGCAACCAATAAATTTCGACCATCACCCATTTCAAAGCGAACAACCTCTCCTACATTTTCTTTAAGTGCGATCCCAAGTGATTCTGACATTTGCAGAAACATTTTTCTATGAAATAAACTTTTTCCTAGACTTTTACGGAATAATAAAAATGTTACGTATAGTTGGGCCTTCAATATTAGCCTGCCTTTTTGTTCGACCTACCCTCAATTTGGCTAAGCCCCGCCGTTTGTTTTACGGGAACGATGAAAAGAATTACACGGGAAGGGATATGTGGAGATTGATGGAAGAGAACTTGATTTTTTTTGTCGGACTTGCAAAATATTTTTCCTTTTGGTTGATCATGGCAATTTAAATAAGACCTTTTAGGAAAATGATAGAGAAAAACTACCCTGATGTTGCCTATTCAATCAGAAAATGTTTGATCGTGTCGACTCAAAATGTGTCGGGCAACAAGACAAAATCTTTATAAATCGTTAAAACTAGCCTCGCATTAACTCAAATTGGTATTTGGTTTGGAGCAATCTATCTACGACCTCCGTGGCCGAGTGGTGTACGCACCGGCTTCAAGGTGCCGCTATCTCTAGAGGTTCCGGGTTCGATCCCCGGTCGGGTAAATGTTGAACACGAACTTTTCAATATTTCCTCGGGTCTGGGTGTATGCCGTAATACCTGTCGATGTTTCCAATTTCCATACTACTAGTGCTTAATCTATACTTTGCATAAGCTATTTCTATACCTTGGTATTGGAACAATTTATGTGATGGAGTCCAATATTTATAAAATAAATTGAATCGGCAAATGTGTAGCTAAGGATTTGGATGAAATTTTACATGATAGCTAGTAACCCGGAGTAAGTTGTTCGACGCATTATATCCCAATATTCTAACGAGAATGGGAACCATGCGAGCAAAACCACCGGCAGCTACTAGTAGCTAATATAGAATGTTTGCTAAAACTGATGATTTGATAGGTACAAATTTAAAACTTCCTACCAGAAATCTTTTATTTCACAAGTACTTATTTTGAAATTTTTTTCGCTAGCTTCGATTCATTTATTGAGTTAGCAATCGCAAAATTTTCAGCTGACTTCAAATCAGCAACCGCGGTTAGTAAAAGAGCAATAAAAATTACCAACCTCAATCAAGTAATTTAATCCTGAAAGTCCTCCTGAAAATAGTTTCACACGTCTAAAAATAAATGCTTTTAACCACATTTAACTATTTTTAACCAACCTCACCCTTAACATTTAACGTGTTTAGTTAAGAAAAGGTGTTTGAAGATGGACACATATGGTCGGTTAAAATGCTATTACTTGACTTTATTTATAGTCTGTGAAAATCAATTATTTATTTAACTGTTTAGTTTTAAGTTATTTAAATTTATAAGTAATGGGAATAAAAATATCAATTGTGTAAATATAGGTGACTGACTGATCTATACTGATACTGATCTAGCTGAAATTTGGCACGCCGCGCCGATAAGTATTATGACGTAGACATTCTCTAAGAAAGGATTTTGAACAATACAGTCAACGGACGAAACGCAGGTAAGCATTCCCCGAATTGTACGCGGGCGAAGCCGTGGGCAAAAGCCAGTGCGATTATATAAAAGACTTATATCCATCGCTACAACTGCGAGAAATAGGTATTGTCTAGTGGACATTGAATACTATAAAATATTTGTTTCCAGTTATAAAGTTTTCCATGAAACAGTATGGTCTTAGATAACTGGTGTGATTGATATTAGGTATATTATAGCAAATTTTAACAAAGAAATAGCAATAGTTCTCGTTGATACTTCTACTAATAGGGTTACTCCTTCTCTCTTAATATGAACTTAAGCAATTGAACTTTCGCATTAAAAAAATCTAAAAGTTGTATAATAACAAATTCAAAAGCAATAAAAATGTTTTGGTCACCCATCCGAAAAATTGCCTTTACGACAATTGTTTCTCTCAAATCGCGACTATAAAGCTACAACCTGATTTTTATAGCATGAAAAATATCCATGTCTGCAATATGAACACGAAGATGGCACCGATCCAAACCTGTATCGTTGCCACGGATTTGTATCAACAGCCGTTCATCACAAACGAAACATACATGAGAATATGGGGATTGGGTATCAAGTTTATAATAAAATTCGGACATTTAATTCCAGAAAAAGAACTTAATTTTAAAACCAATATTAACAATTTTTGGCTTAAAATGAAAAATAAGTGTTATAATTGTAGCAGCAAAACTACATGAGGTATATGGTTAACTACTTACAGTAAAACACGAAAATATATTTTAATTTCTGTTTAACATCATCATCATCATCATCATCAGCCATACAACGCCGACTGCTGGGCATAGGCCTTCCCCAAGGATCTCCACAACGATCGGTCCTGCGCTGCCCGCATCCAGCGGCTTCCCGCGAGCGACCTTGACCTGGCGGCCAAGTCTGCTAACGTTAAGTCACAATGGTGTCTCAATCGTGTTTCAGTTGTAGTTCAGTTGTAGTGCTTTTTTAAACACTAATTACAAGAATTATGACAGTATAATGTGATGTTATTGTAATGTGTGGTGTGACCATCAATAGTATTGTGAAAAAAGTACATATTTCTTGTAACTTGTGTGTAAAAAAGCACTACAACTGAACTACAATTTAAAAACGATTGAGACGCGATTGTGACCTAACGTTAGCAGAATTGGCCCCCAGATCGTCTCGGTCTACATTGTAGGAGGCCTGCCCACGGCACGTCGTCCGGTACCTTATCTTACCTTCGTGTACCTCCTATCTAAGTGATAGAAAATCGCGATAAAAAAGTGCCTCAGGAACTGGGAATTGATGTAACAAATATGAAAAACTATACAACAAAAATTGTTCTCATGAAAGAAATATTTTTTTCTGTTTGCTCACTAGAATCTGGTCAGTTTAGCTTAGTAAGACAATCAAACTTAAAAATCTTCCCATTTATGATTCTACTAGCATTATACAGGGTGTTAGTTTAAACAAGTGACATACCTCCAGGGGGTGAAAGTACCCATCAATACAAACAACTTTTGTTAAGGGACAAAGTGGACAAAAAAAAATCAGCTGTTTCATACATTTTGGCCCATTCGGTTTTTTTCGCGATATCGCACTTGGTCCCATAGTAAAAATTATTTGTATTGATGGGTAGTTTCACCCCCTGAAGTATGTCCCTTGTTTAAACTAACACCCTGTGTACTGTAGCATATCAAAGCTATACAGCCCTCACTTCATCGTCATCAGCCATTTACTGTCATCATTACTCAGGTACAGGCCATCCATAAATATGGATAAAGAGTATAGTATAGTACTATTGATCTGTTCTGTGGTATGGGCAGGCGTCCGTCACTCGCTCAAAAACCCGAGATAAGTGCCTACCGCTTCGGGTATATCTCGGGATACCAATTCAATACAATTTACAGCGGGCCGCCGCGATATAATATATGCGATAGAAAGAGATGCAACGACTAGCCGTTCGTAATTAGAGCCGTATAAGCTGAATTCTACTATATCGTGTTGAAGTTAGAGTTGCTATTTGTTTAAATGGTCTCGCAGAGTGCAGGTTCTGTTACTAGTAACTATTATTTATTCTGTGGTATGGGCCATGACTAACCGAGCGGGCCCAATGTGGATTGGAGAGTATTAACGGTTATACTGGGCGCAAGGAACTGAAATTAAGTATGTATGTTCCTTGGGGAGTGGTAGAGGAGCAATACGAGAGGATTTTCGGAAATTCCCCCTCTAAGGGGGTGAAAAAGGGAGTCTACGCAGATGAAGTCGCGAGGGGAGCGCTAGTATAGAATAAAACCGAGACGCTGTAATTTCTGCTTCATTAGGATTGATTAATTTCCCACGACATTTCCCTCCATTTTCGCGCGAAGTTCGCGGTAGTTTGCGCTCGAATGATTTAATAACTCGGTTACCATGTTACGTAGTAGAGTAATGAGTTGACTGATGGATTCGTAAATGCCAAGCAGCAGGGGCTCTCAATAAAATAATGCCGTGTGAGTGTGAGTAAGTGTTCAAAAAGCCACCATAATAAATAATAATAAATATTGGACACCATCACTTACATTGTTCCAATTCCAAATTGTAGTAGCTTGAGCACTAGTATGGTAATTGGAAACATGACCTAGTCTGGACGTTTCAAGAAGTACAAATCATTGTAAACTAGACGTTATTAACTCTAGAAATAGATATTTGCAATGTCTGTATTGTATCTTCTAGTCACCGAGCTGAGAACGGAACTTAATTAGTCCGCAACTTCTTAATTTAAGTATTTTAAACTTTATTAAACACTCATTATAATTTTATTAATATTAAACCTGGGTATCAGAGATTGCTACACGCTACACCATTTGTCAGTTATTGCTTCTTCATGCATCAATTTATTGAAGAATAAAGCTAACCGGACGACGACGTTCGGTGGGCAAGCCCCCAAGGTAGACCGATGAACTAGTCAAGGTCGCGGGAAGCCGCTGGATGCAGGCAGCGCAGGACCGATCGTTGTGGAGATCCTTGAGGTAGGCTTATGCCCAGCAGTGGGCGTCGTTCGGCTGACATGACGATGATGATGAAAGCTAACCACCCCATCCATCAACTCTCAAAATGTTCCACCCTCCTCTGGTATTCCATCTGGATCAACAGCTTTTCCATTCTTCATACCATTTACTGCACTTTTTATTTTATTCACGGTAACCTCTAAGCCTACATTCACTGATTTCATTCTCTTCTTTCATAACTCATAAACTATTTGAAATAGTCTTTCCATCTATCCCTTAGTTTCATTTCGTCAATTAATTAGTTATAGTACCTATTAGCTGTTATTGTCGGTGAATTAATGTCTAATACCTTTAACTGAACCCAATTAGTATAGGACATTTGTACCGCCTTATTGTATTACATTTGTACCGCCTCTGCCAAGTTTTCAATCTAATTGGTTACCATTTCACAGAACCAACCAATTTAAAGTGCCGCAAATTCACCAAATGCTTCGGTGCAATAAGATTTATTAGGTACCTACCTTCCAACGGCGCGCCGCTAATATAGGAAATGAGTGCGGCAAACGGCGGCGGGAGCGGAGATAAACTTCCTGACTCGTGTACTTTTTGCAGGAAAGTGGGAATGGCTGTGACGCGCCGCGACTAAGTGGAATGGGGGAAATCAAAATATATTGCAGTGTCATCAACAACGATGGACGACAGCTTTTTATAGCGCTCCCATACTGCTGTTAGAAAGTATTTACAAACATTTGATAAAACATTTAGCTAAGAAATGATTTCAGGTGTGGCAATGTTAGTAAACATTTCTAAACAAAAAGCATAGAAGCGCTTAAAACATTTTTTTTACACAATGAGGTAGCACTTAACCTTCATCACACCTTATGTTAAGTGGTGATAACGCTAAAGGTGGAAGTGCACTAGGTACTTTCTGAATCTTCAACCACTGAGGAACTGGCTATCTTCTCACTAACTGCCGGAAAACAATAATCTGAAAACATCACTGCTATGGCGTCAAACTTAGATAAGACTAGCTTTCCGCCCGCGGCTTCGCCCGCGTGGACTTCACGACGTTATCCTGCGGGAATGTGATATTTTTCCGGGATAAAAAGTAGCCTATGTTCCTCTCCAGGCTATAAAGTATCTGTGTCCCAAATTTCAGCCAAATCCGTTCAGCCGTTTTGGCATGATTGAGTAACAAACATACAAACATCCAAAGATCCAAACATCTAAACTTTCACATTTAAAATATTAAAAAATATATATATAAGAGGATTAGGAGAATAATGGTAGCTAGCCAGGCAAACTAAGAACAGTGGGGAATCGAACCAGGGAATTCTGGGACTGTAACCGGTGGTGTGGACCACTAGACCACAGAGGCGGTTAAAATAACTTAACAGAATGCAACAACAGTTATTATTGTGATGCAAAATGACGTATTTATTTTGATTTGTTGAAAAGTAGCAAATCGTCTCCATGCACTGAAAATTGAAACCTTTTTTACGCTGACTAGCATTGACTACTTAAAAACACATTTCTACTTCAACCCTATTTCCGTAAAAAAAACCATTTCACTCGGAATTCCCATGCGTTAAACTTTGAGTCATAAAATTAATAAGCCATTTTGTTCACATTACATGTTACCTGGCGGTTTCCACAGTCGAATTTTACTTTGACTCGGAAAAAGTTACGGTTGGATAACGACCACTGCCATTATGTGTGTTATAAAACTTTGTCGGAAGCGTTGGGGCTCAGAAACACGTCGAATTTTGTAGCCATTCTGAACGTCGCCATAGGCAGACACTGCGGGCCGATTGGCGTTATTTTATGCAGCGCGTCTTGACCACGTTTGAAATGAAATGAAATGAAATGAAATTATTTATTCACAGAAAACAGAGTATACAGGGTTGATATAATAATAAAAATGTTGTCCGTCTGTCTTGCTAGCAGAAGCGTGCGAGTGAATATAACATAAATTATTATAGGTTATGAAAGCAAATTTAAGTCAAAAGAATAATTACAATTATCATTATAGTTAGATTGATTAATGATTTATATTATATAAGATTACAATATTTTTCTAATGTCCATAGTTATAGTTCCTTGTCAATTTAACATTCTAAATATTCCCTAACCGTGTAAAAACACTTCTTAACTAAATATTTAAATAATCGGGATTTAAATATAGCCATTGGCAGTTCAGTCACAGAATGCGGTAACTTATTAAAAATTAGTATGCAATTAGGGTAACAATTTCTTTTGAATAGTTCCGTTTGTATCTTGGGTAACATTAGCTTGCCCCGGTGTCGAATTGACTTCAGATTAATATTATCTTTGCATTTAAATAACTCAGGATGACTCTTCACAAAATTTTGCGTTTGCAAGTTTGCGTCATAACGTTTGATTTGACATAACATGACATGGTTTAAAATGACATAACGACGCGACGTACACGTCACGCAAACCTAAACGCAGCGTGAACATGAGTTACAAGTGCCACAAACTTTGCTGTGCCGGTGGCCAAAATGTGAAACTAGCGTGTTTTTTTAAATGTCATTTTGCTGTCAAGTTGATGTCCAACCATAGCGCTGCTAGCGGCTGAAGTTCTTAGAAGTCAGGGCCGGTTAAATTGTTACAAAAAAAAGAAAACCGTACGTAGCGCCCGCTGTCACCGGAACAGAAAAGGTTGTGGCACTGTACGCGTCTTTTGTATCGCACAAAAACGGTATCGTGCTAATTTTTTAACGTTTCCTAATTGTCAATTGCATACGGCAACACAGATTTGCTTCACGTGTAGGTGAAGTAAACGCACAGTGTACGTAACGATCAAGCGTAGTTTTAATTTACGGCGATACTGACACATTTGCTTGCGTTTAGTTTGCACGTCGCGTAAACGTCAACTGCACGTACACCCGACTAAAAAAACGAATTTAAAAAATCAAAAAAAACCCGTCTGCGGTGCAATAAACTAAAAAGAAAAAAACAAGCAAAAAAAGATCGATTGTGGATTGAATATGTTCTTAGTTCTTACTAGTAAATTGTATGCAGCGTTATATATATTAGGTACTTAAAACAAATTTTAAGTAAGGGAATTCTTGGAAGCAAGCGGGATCCATTTGCGTATAAAATCTATAAAAATATCATGGATCCCGCCTGCTTCCAAGAAGTCCCATTGTCACTCGGCCCGTTAAGACGAATCTGACGACGTATCATTTATTAAAATCGGTTCATCCGTTTAGAAGTTACGAGGGAACATAGAAACGGACACACATACATACAGGTCAAATACATAACCCTTTTTTGGCTTCGCCGCAGACGGGTAAAAAGGCGCTGGTCTGCAACAAACGCCGTAGGTCGCGTCCGGCGTCTACTGACGCCGCGTCCACCGTACGCGGCCGACAACGTAAACCTGCGATGGTCACTCTCAGACGCGGCTCTCAACGCAAACTACGATCAGATTCTCGCACACGCTCAATGCGAATGAACGTGAAGTTAAATATGGATGAACAAACAATTTTAGGAGTTCTAGAAGAGGAGGAGGATGATGATGTTATTTTACAAATGTTATTTTTTATGTTTTTTTCGTTTTTTTTTACCTAAAACCCTAAAAATAAAGTAGGTACTAACTATGCGATTAAATATTTAGGACACAGATACTTTGTAGCCTGGAGAGGACCATAGGCTACTTTTTATCCCGGAAAAATATCACATTCCCGCGAGATAAGTAGCGTAGTGTAGTCCACGCGGGCGAAGCCGCGGGCGTAAAGCTAGTAAATAATAATTCTAATAAAACTGCAACAACGAAAAAACACTAAATAAACTAAATAACTTTTTTGTTAAATTCCACGCAGACGAAGTCGCGGGCACAGCTAGTTTCAAGTAATTTGTGAATGAAGTCGCCAATTACAATTTGTAATTGTAATTTGTTAATTTGTAGTTAATTACATTTTGCGCATAGAAATTTAATCAAAAACGCGACGTCTCCGTACGCAAGAATGCTCCGAAATGACTGCGTAGGCAGCGTACGACCTAGAGACGCGGCGCACGGCGCTCCGTGCGCCGCGTCTGGCGTGTGAGAGAGACCACTACAGTGCATTTCCATAGTAAACATTCGCCATAGTAAGCATTCGTTTGTTGCAGACCACCGCCTAATGCGTCATAAGATTACGGCGATCGAGGCCCAGGGTTGCATAAAAGCAACCGCCTCTGTGGTCTAGAGGTACACACTACCGGTATCAGACGCAGAGGTCCCGGGTTCGATTCCCAGTGGGGGTAGGGCTTGATCAAAGTTGACCTGGCTAGCTACCACCATCTTATTTAAGTCTGGCGCCATAACAACGCTGTTTTCAGCATTGTTGTTTACCGGCAGTTAAAGATAAGCTTCCAGCTTCAGCCTTATCACCACTGAACATCAGGTGTGATGGAGGATAAGTGCTACCTCGTAGTGTATTAAAAAAAACAACGAGTTGCACTCTGGGAGTGCCGGAGTGCCGTCACAAAAAAAGGAATTTGACAAAAATCTAAAAAAAACGGCCTGGATTTGAACCGAGGTCTTCTGGCTTCAATGCCACCCGTTTTCTAACTGAGCTATTACTTACTTTGGAAACGGTGGCGAAATTTGCCTTCATATTCTAATGACATTGTGACAGTTTTTCGATCAGGTCACGTGTCCCCTGACGCGAGTTTAACATTATTTTTTTTTTTTACCCATCACAAAAAGTGCACAACGCCGCTAAAGAAGTTTTCACTTCAAAAATACAAAAAAAAATATTGCTTGTAAATATTTGTCAAAAAGTAAGTAGGTAAGGCGTTAAAAATATAATAAAATATAATGGTGATGATGAAATTGCGTTAAAAATGTAATGGATTGATGATGATGAAACCTTGGAGTTTTATCATCATCATCAAGCTGGGGCACAGGGCATCCTTACACATGGATAAAGAGAACCATGACCCACAACACACGGACCAATTGCAGTTGAGGGGTTAACCAATGAAAATGCAGTCAATACCAACTATATCCCACCTGATCTGTATTTTTTTTATTAACAATGCCACGGAAATGAGTTTCTGGTTATTACAGAACTGATGCCGCGTTTACGCATATTTCAATTCAATTTTAGTTGCCCGTTGCATCCTTTGAAAAGCAGCATAAGAGCGTAACTAGATGGAATTTCTTTGTCCTTTTCTTAGAAATTCAAAGAGCAAATAAGGATGCACAGCTTTATAGGATGCTTAAAAATACAATTACGAAGTCTCACTACTTGTGAGACTTGGTTATGATCACTCTTAAAACTAAATACCGGCAACTATTGAAGCCAAAGTATAACACGAACTGAATTCATTATTGTCTGTAAGTTTTGAAGTAGTTATGCGATATTCTGAAACTGCCAGTCGGAAAAAAAGAAACGGAAAAAAGGGGTCTTGAAAATCATTTTTTTTTAGTACATTGAATTTATTTGATTCAAATAAATTTTAGTAACTTCCTTTCATAAAGAAAAGATCTATCACATATAATATTTTGTAGGGCCTAGCAATGATACTTTGTCAGGAAATTTAATTTAAAAACATTGAAAATTCTGATTTTGATCGCCGCAATAGCCTTAAGTATAGAGAAAAATTTAATGGCAGTGAAACCACAGAGTGAAACCACCAGATTATGGTGAAATCTGATGACACAAATTGCATTTTCTGCATCGATCAACAATAACACCTAGGTCTAGATACATAGTTGGAGTGACAAACACGGCTGAGAAAATATGCGCCCATTGAGCTACTTGAGCGTATATATATTTATAAGTAGTTCCTGTCATTTAAAACAAAAATAAGAATAAATAACTTCTTACATTCACACCAATTATCTAAGCCCATTTTAATTTCATTAAGAAACTGTATCATGGAAAACTTGTTAACGGATAAATATATACTTAAATATTTTTTTGTTTGTAAATATATACTTAATATACATAGTAGACACCCAGACCAAGACAAATAGACATGTTCATGCCCACAAATATTTGTCTTGTTCGGGAATCGAACCCGAGACCACTGGCGCAGAAGGTGGGTAGCCCACCCCTGCGCCAAATCGGTCGTCAAAATAGTTATGACATAAGATCGTACATTAATAACCTTTTTTCTCAGCCATAAAAAGTTTTGATTTAGTTCGTGAGCCTTGATCTAGTACTATTGTTGATCGAAGATTGTCTGCCACAATTTTTTCTCTTCAAAAAATCTTTCGTAAAGTCACTCTTATTAGTCGTACCGTCGAAAAACGGAAATCGTTAAAAACTCTGAACAATATTAATCTTTGATGTAATTTCTGCTCAAAATACAGAACCTTAGGCCTTGTGGCGACTTTAGTGAGGTGACCTTTTTCTTACTTAATTCGATTAAAATACTTATTTTTTTTTTAAATATGCCTACGTCATCGTCATTTGAAACTTTATAATAAGTAAGTGATAGGTAAAATCACTTTATTTAATTAAAGGCGACTTTTGCAGTGTTAAAAATATATTTTCGAAACGGACTTAAATAAACTAATAATTTAATAAATAAGACTCTTTGGTATAGATAGATAGAAAGAAGAAGAAAAAAAGAATATCCATTTAGGTATTTGATATAGTGAAACATATTTATAAGTCACAATACAATGTGTCCCGGAGCGGTAGATCTTCTCTACTCGAGTAAACAATAAATTACGATACTTATATTACGTTAGTAAGTTCGAAAAGCAAAATATTATGGTAAAATGCTAGAACCTAGTTGAAATGACTTAATTCTCTAGTTTTCAACCAACTTACAGTTCAACAGCTTATTGCTGACATTGAACTGCTTGCAATCGATACCTACCCGATTCTTTCGGATAATCGAAACCGATTACGAATTCGGAACAGCGATCGGGGTCTTGCCCTAGCGACAATATTAGGAGTTACAAAAGTAGCATGCATTATTCATACGACCGACTTATGGTAATCGAGATATGGTGCCATTTTGCCCTCTTAGGGGATGTTCGCAAAGATTAAAAATGTTCAGTAAGATGTTATATTTTATTATTTTTTGGAGAGTAATCGCTTGGTGTTTGGTACTTTGGGCAAATGTGTTTCTGTTTCTTTTGAATAATTTTCATTTTTTTCATTGTTGTATAACATATCACATACGATTTCATATAAATACACATTAAAAAAGTTTGTGATTACAAAGGCTATGAAAAAGCCTATTCGGCTCTATTTTGAAACCATGTAGGTATCTTCCGCAGGGGGTGCTTTGGGAGAGGTATTTAGAGCACGAATGATCCTTCATTATCTATCTATCTGATCTAGAGTTCCTTAAGAACTCTAGACCTCCTATACAAGTTTACACACTAGCGGGAGAGTTAGTGTCGGTTTTTGGATTTCCATTCCTTTTTTACCGTTTTTTTTTATTCTTGTACACGTTCAATTCTAGTGTCAACCGTCTATTCGATCAGTTGGGCATCTTAGGATCTCTAGATCTCCTCCATTCATGCTCTAGATACCTATCATTAGATCTCCCCCAAAGCACCCCCTGCGGAATAAACACGGTTTCAAAATGGATCCGAATAATGAAAAATCCTCACCACCTCTTTTGACGTGTGTTTAATTACTGGCATTTAAAGCTCATAATATTTTTAAAGCATTTAAATCATAATATTTTTTTCGTAGTTGTCAATTTTATTAGTGTAAAGAAATACTTTTGTATACTTATACAATCCAAACTCATTAATCTCCACATGCATACATACAATAAATATTCTTATAATAAAATAGTGTAAAGTAATATTGAAAATACTTTTGTCTTTATTATTTTTGTTATTGATATCACAAAAAAAACTGTTAAATTTAAAATGTTATGTTACCTAGTGACAGCTACTGAGAAGCGATAAAATCTCTTTGACATAGAAAAATCAATTTCTCTTTGTTCACGCCACCAATGTTACGCAAACTATTTTTTGCTTCCTTCCTAATCTGGGAGGACCTAATATAAGTTGTAGGCAACTATACGCTGGCGTCGTCCGTAGTATGGCCGTCTATGGCGCCCCGATTTGGGCGAGCTCTCTTAACGCGGAATGCAAAGCCATATTACGAAGACCGCAACGAATTGTAGCCATCAGAGCTATTAGGGCCTACCGAACGACCTCTGGGCCCGTAGCTGGAGCACTTGCTGGAATGCCTCCGTGGGAATTAGAAGCCACCGTTCTCGCGGAGGTATACCAATGCCGGGCAAACGCGCGAAATCGCGGCGAACGCCCCAGCATCGAAGACCTGGCGCATGCAAGAAGAAATGCCGATGAAAGTCTGCAAGAGAATTGGACACAATTTCTAGAAGCCTGCACCGCAGGGCAAAGAACACTAGAGGCATTGATACCAATTCTAACACAGTGGCGAGACCGCAAACATGGTGCACTAAACTTTCACCTTGTGCAGATACTTACCGGGCATGGTTGCTTTGGTAAGTATCTGCACAAGATTGCAAGAAGGGAGCCTACTCCACAATGTCAGGACTGTCTGGCCCCAGAGGACACAGCACAGCATACGCTGGAACTGTGCCCAGCATAGGTCACACAACGCCGCGATCTTAGAGCGGTTATAGGGCAGGACCTGTCACTCCCAAGCGTGGTTAAAGCTATGGTAGAGGATAACAGGTCCTGGGAAGCAATGAGTGAATTCTGCGATACAGTAATGTCACTTAAGGAAGCGGCTGAGCGCGTTCGGGAGAAAGACCCAAATGCAGACCCATGTCGCAGACCTAGGAGAGGTCAAAGAGGGCGTCAATTCGACCGCCTTCTTCCACAACATGATCAGTGAGGTAGGGGGAATCAAAACCCTTCACCTGTTCTCGGAGGCCTGCGGGGTCGGGGCACGGGAGGCCCTAGCCCTGCATTGCACAGGCCTTCGCCGACTAGGGGTGTCCCTTATGTCCCGGGATACTCCTTATCGTCCTCGTCTTTTGGGGTTGATGGATTGGTCTGCCGTGGGCAGGCAATCGCCGGTGGGGCCGCGGTAGTGTCCGTAAGGGTTCCCGTGACTCCACCCGGTGGCAGTGGCTCGTTGAACGACTTTTCGTCTGATGACGACGACTGGTTCGACGAGCCATTGGCCACGAGGTGATGTGAAGGGTCATCGTCCAGTTTTTAGTGGGTAGGCCCCCCCTCCTTCGGCCCCTCATCGATTCTGGTTTAGCTTACGTTGGATTAGGGTAGGTGTGGGACCGGGGGAGGTCATTTGGAGAGTCCCACATTCCCCCGGTAAACTCCCACTGCCGGGGAATGCGTAACGCATTTTCTCGACGTTAGAAAAAAAAAAGGCTACTAAAGTAATTGCAAAGAAGAATAAGTTTTATGTAAAAATTACATTTTTATAACAAGCTTTTTTGCCGACCTTACTTTAATATTGTATTGTCATCCATACCAAACCTGTATGCAAAATTTCAGCTCAATCGAACACTGGCAAGTGGGTCAAATTTAGGTTGCAAGATTTGACCCGAACGGACATACATACATACATACACTGCAAGTTAAATAAAAGCTTGTAACAAATTACGATCATCTGTCAATATTTTTTACAACGAAATTGTAATTCCTAATTCAGAGCACTATATCGAACCTTTAGTTCACACCGCAGTTTTATTTACAGTCCCACCAATTTATTAGTACAAAACCGATACCGTAAGGTATTGTACACTCCTAGCAGACAAAGTAGCGGGCAGCTTCTAACTGAAAACAAAAATTATGGCACGTTCCAACCTGTCACGAATCAAAATGTTAATCTGTTTATTTAATTTACATCCAATTTCCAATATGGTCGGATGATTGAAATTCCTCGACCATTGCTCGTTAATTTGTTTCTCTTTGCTCTACGTTCGTATCGATACAAACGATTCGTATTCGTATTAAAAAGTACAACGGTGTGGGGCTCACGTTTCGAATTTACGCGTTCTCGCTTGATCCCAATCGAGATAGGAGCACCTGGGATAAGGTTGGCATCGCTGAATGAAAACAAACTTCAGAACCTATACTGCAGACAAATGCTGACGTTCCTTTAAATCTATATTATTAGTAACTATTCCGGCGAACTTCTTACCGCCTTATCGACAGCACGCCACCTACCGGGTCTAATTGTAAATCTAAACCATTTTCAAATACACTTGAAGACACACAAGGAGGAGGAGGAGGAGGAGCTCAGTTAAATACACACTCACAGAAGAAATATATAAATATATAAAGTGTATATTAAATAAAAAAAATACTTAGCCGAATTTGTGCCTGCATGAAATATTTTTGCTTATTTTCCCTTTAAGAGTTTTATTTGAATGAAACGAAAATAACTTGATTTTTATCAAATAAACTCTTAACAAGTATTGTCACTGAAGTAATTTACTTTCTAACGAGTTTCAATGAGCTTCAGATTTCCAGCTATTCAGGTGTTTCCAACAACAGCCGTGAAGGAGTACATTCAAGTTAATGTTTGATGATTCATAAGCTTTAATTTTATTTAATCT
Source organism: Crambus lathoniellus (assembly GCA_949710035.1). NCBI lineage: Eukaryota > Metazoa > Arthropoda > Insecta > Lepidoptera > Crambidae > Crambus > Crambus lathoniellus. Next base: position 4,793,659 of record OX453310.1, on the reverse strand, counting down.
ATGTAAATAAAAAGGTTTTGACTTTGACATTGACTTTCGTTATTCCGATTACAGGACACTTGTTACAAGCGATTTTCATTTATTGTCTTAGTGATAAGGTTTCCAGGTGTTCCAGATTTTCCACTTTAAGAAGAACAATTGCATTGTCCCAATCATTGATCACTTGCCAGAAGCTATTTCTTACAATTTATTTTCTTTTCCTCCTTGAAGTTATCAGATTGCCAGGTTTTCGAGGTGTTTCAACACTTTTTTCGATTATTAATTTGCCAATGAAGTTATTATAATCTAGAATTAAAAAATAGTAATTTAGTTCATATAACTTATATATTTAGAGAATAATAATTAATGAATTATGAACAAGAAAGGTCTAGCCTCTCTCAATTGCTATGCCTGACAGGCCCATAAATTGTACTACTTTTATACTCTTACTAGCTTTCCGCCCGCGGCTTCGCCCGCGTGGACTACACGACGTTATCCCGCAGGAATGTGATATATTTCCGGGATAAAAAGTAGCCTATGTTCCTCTCCAGGCTACATAGTATCTGTGTCCCAAATTTCAGCCAAATCCGTTCAGCCGTTATGGCGTGTCAAAAACGCCATAACGGCTGAACGGATTTGGGACACAGATACTATGTAGCCTGGAGAGGAACATAGGCTACTTTTTATCCCGGAAATATATCACATTCCTGCGGGATAACGTCGTGTAGTCCACGCGGGTGAAGCCGCGGGCGGAAAGCTAGTAAGAGTATAAAAGTAGTACAATTTATGGGCCTTTCAGGCATAGCAATTGAGAGAGGCTAGACCTTTCTTGTTCATAATTCATTAATTATTATTCTCTAACGTAACAAACATCCAAACATCCAAACATCTAAACATCCAAACATCTAAACTTTCACATTTATAATATTAGTAGGATGTAGCATCTCCACTACTATTATAGAATGCAATAAAGATATTGGGTGCAAGCGGATCCTCGCGGTTTTACCCGCGTGGTACCCGTTCCCGTGGGAATATCAGGATAAAATATAGCCTATGTCACTTGAGAAGAGTGTAGCTTTCTAATGGTCAAAGAACTTTCTAAATCGGTCCAGTAGTTTCGGAGCCTATTGGATGCAAACAAACAAACAATCAAATCTTTCCTCTTTGTAATATTAGTATAGATGTTTCCAGCTCTTCTAGTGTTTCCAGGTGTTGTAATTGACAGCCCTGAAGAAGAACATTTGCGTTGTCCTGATCACAACACACGTGCCGATCGTATTTCGACTGATAAGCCGACGCTTTTTCTGACTCACTGTCATGGAAATTGGTAAAGGTTGCGCAAGTTTAAACGATTATTGTGATGTGATGGCTTCGCTGAAAACAATCTAGATTAGAAATATCAAAGACTTTACGTAGAAGATCTGCAATGGAAATTGTGAGGAATATAAAAAAAAACTATATAAAAATAATTGAAATATGTGAGCAAAGGTGGAATTATCGCTAAAAAAGGTATCTTCCAGTCAACCCAGAACGTGTAAGAGATGGATAAATAAGCAGGTGACATTTCAATGAATAATATAATTATTTAGATTTAAGGTTTACATGAAAAAGTATACCGAATAATAATACGGTATTTTACTGATTTTTTTTTATTTCTTTAAAATGTTTTTCGAAATATTAGCTACACAAAACAAGTTTTCATTTTGAATTATCTTGAATATTTTCAAAGATATAGGACTTCAAACTTTATAATTAGACAAGGACAGGACGCTATCTTAGTGACGTCAGTGGGTTAGTAGCGTCATAGTCACGCCATAGAAGATTTCGTTTTAGAAAGAGACAGCTATAGTCAAAATCAAACAGACTATAATTCTTTTATTATAAAACAGATTCAAATTATTTTTTCACATTTGGTATTCTTAATTGCAATATTTTTTAACGTCATCATTAAATATCTACATTTCAACAACAGTAAAATACCCTATTGTTGAATAAATTAATAAGTAAATAATAAATTTCTTACAATCACACTAATTATTATCATAAGTAGTTATAATAAAGAACGTGTGTTATGGAAACTAGATAACGGATAAATATATACTTTTTGTTTGTAACTACATACTTAATATACATTAAAAACACCCAGACCAAGACAAATATACATGTTCATGCACACAAATATTTGTCTTATTCGGGATTCGAACCCAAGACTTCTGGCGCATAAGGCATCCGTACGACTGCGCCAAATCGGTCGTCAAATGAACGAATGTGCTACTTGTCTATCTGAAAATAGAGATCCAATAAGCTGTAATAGGATATCGGACTGTTAATCATACCTGTGTAAATATTTAATAAGAACATTCCTAAATATAACATTAAAAATAACAAAATAGAAAAAAAAACAAACTGTTGATGAACAAGCAAGTAATGAGCTGCTGAATATTGTGATAAACTATTTCTTAAATGAAATAATACCTATATGGCGGGAGTATTTAATTTCATGCGCTACTTACATCTGACGTTATGTGTGTCTAGCACTGTCCTTGTCTAATAAGGGAGGTTGATGCTCTTTATCTCGGAAAATATGTAAAATATAAGAAAATAAATACCTGTGTCGTTCTTATATTTCTAAAAACATTTTGTCCTAATAAAAAAACAGTCCGCTCCCCTATTATGAAGTCATCAATACACCTCCAGATATAGGAGGATCAACCGCCATAAAACGTTATTTAACGTCGCTCTACACAATTTTACTGCACGGAAACCATTTTGGGACGCCATATCACGTTTTATCGTTACCTAATCGCCATTTCACGTTAGGAACGCATTCCACTTATGAGCTGTGCTTGCTTCATCCGTGTCATTAGGTACGCGTTACATTCATTTTGAAATGTTGAAAACATAATTAGTTTGTTGTATGTACGTACATAATAAAAGTATTTCGGTCCGCTCTCTGCAGAGAAGTCGCCCGTAAAGCGAAAGGTCGTGGGTTCGAGTCCCATCGGAGCTGATTGTGAGACGGGTCGATTTTTTCTAAAAACTTAATTTTCTATTTTTCAGTAATAAAAATTGATTTGTGAAAAATTGGGGGACACACAGTTTACCACTTTGGAAGGCTCTATCTTTCAAAATATTGAGTTTGACAAAAAATGATTTCAAAAACCTTTATGTTATTTTCAAAGACCTATCTATAGACACCCCACACGAATATATTTGATTAAAAAATATTTTTCAGTTTCAGTTCCATGTATGGGAAGCCCCCCTTAATTTTTTTATTTTTTTTATTTTTGTATTAACGTCGTAGAGCGGTTTACGGAATACATCTACCTACCAAGTATCATCTGTGTAATTTTTATAGTTTTGGAATAAAGTGACTGTGACATACGGACTGACGGACAGACAGACAGACAGATAGACAGACAGACAGACATGACGAATCTATAAGGGTTCCGTTTTTTGCCATTTGGCTACGGAACCCTAAAAATACTGTGTCAAGTTAATTTTGCATTTATTAACGGTTTCGACAAAAAAACAAAAGACGAAACCCTTATAAGATCTCGTGCACCTATCCATCCTGGTTTTATAGGCAATTTGCTCCAAAACTACTGGACCAAATGAGTTGAACTTTGGTACCCGTGTGCTTTTCTGTGACCTGAAGACGAAGGTAAATAACAACTAAAGAATGAATTGGGAGGTGAATTTTGGGGGTGAAATAAATATAAAAAACAGTTTTTATTATTGCATCATCCAAAGGCGAAAAGAAAAGTCTGGTTTTAAGGATTTCGAAGAAATATTTTTTATAGTCCTTAAGGTCAGCTTTTTTTTACCACCCCTTCCCCTCTATCTCCGAAAAAAACACAGTAAATAGTTATTTCCTTAAAAATAATACAAAGTCTATGGTATTACAAGTTAACGGTAAACATACATTTACTTCTATTTAGTTTTCAATTTCAGTTTTAAAAGATTCAAAACACTCATTTATAACTAACAAATATGGATATCCCATGTTATAGGCTAAATTAGAAAAATATTAAACTACGCCGGACATCGGCATTGCATATGCTTGTAGTATTGTTTTGTTTTATTTAATTGAAATACATTTTGTCTCTTTTATTGTTGCAGATTACAAGAAAGCTGTCTACAAACACAAAATATGTGAGTATTTTTTTTTTTATTATTTGATGTTCAAAAAATACCCCAATATTACATGCAAAACATATTTATCCTCGGCAAAACCTCGTGGGTTTGTGTGCCTTGGAGAGTTCGCCTTAGTTAGACAATAAAAGGACATAGGTAATTTAATTAAAAAAATTAAAATTATTACAAACATAATTTACAATCTGGATACGCGGAAGCGTATCAGCCAAGTTCAAAAGAAAACAGAACTGGCGAGCAGCACCGTGTGTATCTTAACACGAACCATTTGGAGCCACTTTTGACTCCCTCATAACTCAAAAACTATTACACAGAAACATGTCAAATTTGGCTTATGTATTGAGACTAGCGAGATAAATATGTGCTCCAAATTTTATATACACACCTCAAACAGTTATTCAGATATTTACGTCCAAAAATCGTTATTTTTATCACTGACTCACCTATAATCAAAACTATAACCCACTTCCAGATGACCTAGAAAGCTGAAATTTTGCATGCAGACAGGTAATCTGGTGAATACAAAGGAAAAAATCCAAAACTTGTATTTTTTTTTAATAAAACGTTGACAAACTTATATTTGCGTTCCCTATGCACTTATCCTGTATAAGATCTTGTATTAGATGAAGTACAAATATAAGTTTGTAATAGTTTTTATTCTGTTATATACCAATAATTCGTCATACCTCTTGAAGTTCGGTTAGCGCCAACGGCGTAGTGGCCATTCAATATTGAGGACTCAAGAGAACCAAGTTCGAACCCCAGATTACCCAAATACTTTTTTGTCCTCGCGTTAAATTAATTACAAACTTGCGCCGTCTAGCACGATATCCATATTATTATTTATTAATTATTAATATTAATATAATTATAAAGTTATTGAAATATTTACTTTTTTGCATCCACAATCCAATTTTTATTATTGAAAAATGGAAAATGAAGAATTTAGACAAAATCGATCCTCATCTCACAACCAGCTCCGATGGGACTCGAACCCACGACCTTTCACTTAAATTAATTATTAATATTAATATAAATTATAAAGTTATTTAAATTTTTACTTTTTTGCATTCACAGTCCAATTTTTATTATTGAAATATGGAAAATGAAGTATTTAGAAAAAATCGACCATCATCTCACAACCATCTCCGATGGGACTCGAACCCACGACCTTTCGCTTTTCGGGCGGCTGCTCTAACCACTGAGCTACGGAGTCGTAATGATAAATGTGAAAGTGTGTTTGTTTGTTTGTTTGTCCTTCTTTCACGTCAAAACGGAGCATAGTACTTTAACCCGACCACCAGGGGGCGCAATCTTCATACATTCAAACGAGAAGCCAAAAAATGCGAAAGTTGCTATGTTCTCCCTGTAGGTGCACACTTTGCACATAAATAGTTCACTAAAGTCAACGATAGATGGCTCCAAGTTAATACACCCACCCACAGTATAGAAAAGAAGAGAAAAATCCCTTTTTTTCTATACTATATTATTGAAAGTTGATGGAAGGGTATTAACTTTAAAGAGATTAAAGTGTACTTATGGAAAATAATGTCAAATAATCTAAATTAAACTTTTGTTTGTTAAATTTGTTATTTGCCATGTTCTGTTTCGTAAAGATCCGTAATTCCGTTAGCAATTATATAGTTTCGATGCTCGGAGTACCTACCGTTTTTTGAGAAAAAGACTCGTTTGTGTTGAGTGTTGATATAGAGTTCTTTGGTGATGTGCTGTGTTTGAAAAAAGACTTCTTTGAACATTTTTAATGCGTTTAGTGATGCATATTTGTTGTTTTATTGTTAATAAAGGGTGCAGTGTTAACCTATGTTTCATTTACACTGAGTTTCCTTATAAATAAATAATATGTATACTATGCCTATGTGTGTGTTTATACACCAAATGGAGTGTGAACTGTGAGACTATAACTTCGATACAAAACTGCAAAACTGTCATCTATTCCGTGGCCGCTTCCAAAGAGTATGTAATCACTGACGTCTGCGCGCGGTCAAAATCGAATACTAATCTTTTCCATAAGCTTAGCATAAATAATGTACTGTAACTAGCGCCAAAAATTCACCAGTCAGTCGCGCATGCGCGCAGAGTTATCTGACGCGCACTCTACTTTACAGAGTAATTTATATATGTAGGAACTAGAGACCAATCTTGGCCCTTTTATTGGTAGTGTCAAAGCCATCTTCTATCTCACTCGTTGCAGGAGCGCAAGCAGCCGAGAAATAATAGCGGGCCATGGTAGTGTATACCTAACTAGCGCTATCTATCGTCTGGTGTAGGCAACTTTTGGTGTATAAACACACACACTAGACATAGTCTTCTTATTATTTATTCTACTTTAGTCCACTATAATTTATATGACAAAACAACGTTTACCAGGTCAGCTTAAGCTAGTTAGCAAATAAAGAATCAATAAGCAAGATTAGATGTCAACAAAAACGGCTACATCCATAAATTGTCAAGACATGGCGCTAAATGATAAATGTAAAAGACAAACTACTGCTATATACACTGACCTCTATTATTTACACACTGGACTGGCTGACATAAATATTGTCGACTGCGGTAATGATTGTGTCAAAATTAGTTCTCGGGACACTCGTAGTGGCGGCGCTTTAAATTGCCACATAAAATTAGCTGTAATTTGTATGGAGACAGATTGTCCAGTGTACAAATAATAGAGGTCAGTGGCTACGTAGTAATAATTATATAGTATTCTTTGATACTGCCAAGGATTTTATATTAGTGCATTGTGCGGCAAAAGATACGAGTTTGTCCGGAAAGCTTTATCGCTTAATGAAACCAGAATCAAAACGCAAATGGAAATGCAATATCTGCTCAGGAACATTAAATACCTACAGCAACTTCGTCGAGCAAAATACCATACACTATTACGACTAGGAAAAAGAAACTGTTGGAAATAAGAAAATCTGTTAAAAATGATATTTCTACGTCCACACCAAACACGAGTATAAAATTAGTTTCATTGTCAGTAGCTGATACACAAGGGCAAAGTAATATAACTGGCCAAATAAAATATACTGAAACATTTGGTATTAATTTATTATGAATAAGTAGGTACCTACTAATAATTTCTCTACAAAAAGTAATGATATCTCATCAAAAACATAAAATATGTGAAGTGAGAGCCAACTTCAATATTAGGAAATATGCCTTGGTTGTTGACTTCAACGACAAAAGATGTGAGATCTAAATGGGTGCCAAGTTTAACGGTCAGTCCTGAAAATTTAGTACTTACATAAAATGTTTCATAACAACTTAAAATATAATTTCTTCTTATAACTTAGGATAATATATTGAAGCCTAAGGTCTGACTTGGCTAGTTTTCTTTTACGAATTAAATATATATTATAGCCTTCGCCAGCTCTAAAGCCGAAGTTCTTATTGTATTCTTCCGAAAATTTGGCTTGCTGGTAGACTAGAAACTAGAGATGAACATAGGGCTCTTCCATGACTGTTTCAGTAAGTACCTAATAATAATTCGTATACGAGAACTAGCCAAGTCAGACCTTAGGCTTCAATATATTATCCTAAGTTATAAGAAGAAATTATATTTTAAGTTGTTATGAAACATTTTATGTAAGTACTAAATTTTCAGGACTGACCGTTAAACTTGGCACCCATTTAGATCTCACATCTTTTGTCGTTGAAGTCAACAACCAAGGCATATTTCCTAATATTGAAGTTGGCTCTCACTTCACATATTTTATGTTTTTGATGAGATACATATCATACATGATGCAACAACGCACAGTTTCACACAATGACAAGTAGTTTTTCTTATTGCCGTAAAACAATCCAGCGAAAAAATACTCTAAAGTAAATAAAACTTACTTATTTGAAATATAAAAATGGCATCCTCGGATATTAAGTCTGTACTTTTTCAATGTTGGCAAATAAACTAAGAAGCGATTGAAAAAGGTTTTTGAGGTAAGTAAAAAAGATAAAACTGCAATTTGTATATTTTTCCATTTCCTTCTAGGATTAGTTAGATTACTCCAACTTAATCCCAGCATCAGCGTTCCTACCGCTAATCCGAAAGCCAAATTAATAAAAAAAGTCCTGACAGCGCTCTTCAAATTAAATTTGCGTTGTCACCAGATATCTTCTGCTTAAGTAAACTGACGCGAGCCCCGGGTGATTCTCAGTCAGCCAAATTCCTGAAATCCTGATTGTTAAACGAGATAACGTCGGGATCCCTTTTTATCTGATACCGTGAAAAGTGGACATAATCGGCGAGGCCGAATAGAAAATTAAAATCCGTCAGCTCTGTAATTTCTTTGTTGTGCAAATGGTTCTTATTAAAAAGTCGCATTTGATATTCAGATTGCGGTATTATTCTGTTTGGAACGCCATTGTTCTGGGGACTAATTGTGAGCCCTCGTTTTCGGGTGTATTGTGATTTGATCGTTTTGGCGCATAATCGAGTGAGGTTGGGGAATTGAGATTAATGTTGATTTAGCGTTTTCGGGATTGTTTTGGCGAACGCAAATTTGAACTTTTAATTGGTAAAAAAGCTTTGTCTAAACATTTAAATCCCTATCTTCCTGTATGGAATGTAAGTACATAAATGTACTACATAATAAATGTCGCGTTGAGTCCCGTTACTCTTGTTTATAATTATAATGGAACGCGAAAGTTTAAAATCTTATATTCCTGTATGGAGTTGAAACATGGACAATTCTAGGCCGAGAAAGGCAAAGGATTGATGATTTCGAGATGTGGTGCTGGAGGCGAATGCTAAGACTACCTTGGACAGCGAAACGCACTAATGCTTCCATCCTAACCCAGCTCCAAACTACAACTCGCCTATCAACCATATGTCAGCAACGCATTCCTTCATATTTCGGCCACACGGTACGCAGAGGTGACGACAGCCTAGAAAAACTGATTGTGGTCAGGAGTACCGAAGGCAAAAGATCGCGCAGTCGCTCACCTACCCAAGGGCCGATCAAATAAAAGACTCGCCATTCTCCAAACTATACACGGTCGTAAGAGACGCGCTGGACCGTAACCGGTGAAGGAAAATCATCCGCTCTAGATGCAACCCTGATGCTGACCACGATCCTTAGACATGAACAACATTTTAACCACCTATGTTAAAATGTTAAAATGGTGGTCTAGTGGTTCACACCACCGATTTCAGACCAAGAGGTCCCAGGTTCGATTCCCAGTGGGGATACTTATTGTTTTCGGTTTGGTTGGTGGCAGGACTTGTTCTTAGTCCGCCTGGCTAGCTATCACCATCTTATCTAAGTCTGACGCCATAACAATGATGATTTCAGCATTGTTGTGTTCCGGCAGTTAGAGATAAGATAGCCAGTTCCTCAGTGATTGAGGATTCCGGGAGTAGTGCGCTTCCACCTTCAGCCTTATCACCACTTAACATCAGGTGTGATGAAGGCTAAGTGCTACCCCGTTGTTGATAAAAAAAACCGCCTTTAAAAAACCACATCAAAAAAGTAAGAAATAATTCCTCGCCAAATAAATAACGTAAGTATTTTGAAGTCGGGCTTGAAACATGTACAATTTTTTGTTGTTTTTGTTAAAACCCGCCCGACTTCAAAGTACTTACGTTATTTATTTGGTGAGGAATTATTTCTTACTTTTTTGATGTGGTTTTTTGAAGGCGGTTTTATTTTTTTATAAGAATAATTTTTATTTCACTCTTTTTAGTGCATCGTGCAGGCAATTTACGTGTTTTCTGGTAAATAGGTATGTGATCAAACTGAAAACCTCCTTTTTCGAAGTCGGTTAAAACACCTTGAGGTATCCCCTTTTTAACAAAACAAGAATCATCTAAATCGGTTAATAAACAAAGGAGTTATGCCTAAAGATACGTATTAAATTCACATAAAGTGGTAACGAAAACGACAGTATTTTCAAGATTTCCTGAAAACTACTGAACCGATTTCAAAATTTCAAAAAATGGGACCAACTTGGAAACCAACCTGATGTAATAACGTTTGAACCATTACAATCGGTTCAGCAGTCTTCGAGTAATCGGTGGACATACACAAAAAAAAAACATACATACAGACGAATAGAGAACCTCCTCCTTTTTGATTTAGAAGTCGGTGAAAAACATGAGGGACCGACCCCAGTCTAAAGCTTAATACAGTTTTATTGCTGTATAAGCAAACATCAATCCAAAAAGCAAGCAATGAAATCAACAATATACAAACACTCCTTTGATGCCCATAAACATTACAAACGTAAGCTGGAATTCCAAATTTGAATGCAGGCTGACGTCACGGGAAGCGCGCCGGATGCGGGGTGCGCCACACTTCCGCTGCTCTCGCGCAAACTCGCCAACACGGGGATTGGTCGCGAATTGAACGAAGTTTGGCAACATCTTGTCTTGTTTTGCTGATATTCGAAAATATGTTGATTCAGTCGCATGAAGTTACAGTTTTTGGCACACATTGATGTGAGAGCAAGCGATAAATTAACGATTAGAAACATTGAAGCATTAAATCTTCAATATTCTTGATAGCAAGAATATCGAATATTACTTGGGTACAGCAAAGAAAAAAAAATTTTTAATTAAAAATAATGATAAAGTATTTTAAAAGCTTACTTCTTTAATTAAAGCCTAAAAAAACAATGAGCCTTTAATAAATTTTACCCAAGCAATGTTACCCAAAATGATAAACACACCTTTTGAAATATGCAACGCCATTCATAACTGACAATAACGCCTATTAACTGACAGCTGTTTGTCAACCGACCGCCATTCTGACAGTTGCAAATTTAAATTGAGAAACGCGGCGGGCGACGGAAATGAATTCTATTCGGAAATGACGTCATTTTGATGAGCAAAAGGCTCTATTTCCGCATTGCTGAAGGAGGAGCGTCCTTAGTTAATGTATTTTGACTTCATAAAATAATGGTCGCAGATTTATTTAATGAAATATTATGATTACGAGTTGTGAAGAAATATAAATGGTGTAATTTAAAACGTAAATCAGTATGCGGAAATTTAATGTTTGTGTTTTTTCAAGGCTTGTGCTTATTTTTATTGAAGTAAATTTGTTATTCCAATATTACAAGTCCAAATTAATATTATAGAATTTTTTAAATCACATCAAACTTAAACCACACCGCATAAGTATATGAATCAGTTTTTTTACTCACGAATCTTATACTTATTTTTACTTCGAAGAGTGAAACGAAAGAAGCGTTATCGATACAACAATTTGCATACTGAAAAAAATGATTCGGGCCAGTGCAAATTTCGAGAATAAGTTTTTGAAATTGTTATATATTCGGCTCAAAAACAATCATTTTTTTCAGTATGCAAATTGATGTATCGATAATATTTCTAGTATAAGTGACAAATATGCGTTTGCAAAGTATGCACGCGCGTACTTTTTTTGTTACATTATAAAATTAAATTTCAAGTGTGATGCACAGGGATAAAAATCAAATTTTTGTAGTGCTTACAAATGTCGTAGTCTAAGACGTTCTCGCAAATTTGCATACTGTAAAAAATTGTACACCTCCAACTGTCGTGTCCGCCCGGTCTAATAGTATTGTGCTACGATTAGGGAAACACACAGAGTTGCAACATAGCCTGTCAATATAAAGTATGTGTGCTGTAACTCCATGGTCGTATACCTTATAAGATTTAGTATTTTATTGCTAGAGGAACAGCCACACATTTTACTAGAAACTTCTCAAAAAAGTTTGTAACAAATACTGGCTTCAAATAATAAAAAAAGAAAACTCATTCTAAACCATTCGAAATTCAACCTCTTCAGTTCAAACCTAAACACGTGAACCGCGCGTGCCACTTTTTAATACCTTGTCTTTTTTTTAACGGCACTAGACACGTTTATTTTTAGCTGCCATGCCCCGGGACAATATCTGAGGGGTATGAATCACCACTATCGTTAACCATCAATTTAGGACCGTCACTAGCGCGAACAATAAAACTAGGGATGTTTGAAGTGATGTGCACTACACTAGCATACTGTCGAAGTTTAAGTTACTGTCAAGTACCTAATGTAGATTATAATTTCATTATGTAAATTAATAAGTATTGGGCTTACATCCCGTTTTAACAAATGTGACAATAAAAGTTTACAGCAATCATGGTATTAACAGAACCGGACTGTTATTTTTTCTATTTATTAAAAAGAATTTAAGAAATATCAACAACACAACACATTCGTTTTAGAAAGAAATAGCTAAATCATTAATTGCTTGGAAACAGATTTAACTTCTTTTTCATTTTTGTTGTACTTTAATGCTATATTTTTAAATGCCACTTAAATATTGACAAATTAACAATAGTCCGATCCCCAATTGTATTGTATCAATTGAAATGCGCATACACGCTGAAATCTGGCTACCGGCGCCGATTTGCCAGCGCTTTATCGCAACCGGTCCGCGGAGGTAGTCAGCGCTGTCAGTTTCTATACTTTGTGCTGAACCAGTGCCGATAATTGCCGAACGAAGCCGACAGCTTATCGACCATAGCCAGATTTCTACGGATATCTAGATCGTCACTTTAAGTCAGTGCTAATCGCAGTTAGATAGATTGATTATTATCAACATTATTGTCAAGCATTCGCTAGCGTTTCTCTTTGCCCACAGACTTAAAGATCGTAATCAATAATGGTAACCATCCTAGTACCGTCCTAGAGCCTCGCGCTCCGATAATATGCCCTGCTTTTACTCGCCTGTAAGCTAAAACTTGGCTTACATGTAGTTTCATAAAAACAGATAATTCAGTATAAGAAACATCAATTAAAAACTCGTTTTGTTCGATTTCAATGCCACTGAACTTCAATGTTACTTCTGTAAACAACTTGTTTATCTTACCAAGAATAGTTTTATTTAGGAGCAAATTATTAATCTTTGAGCTTTTCCCATCACTAATGTGGTCCATCTGTGTGTCTATTTGCGTTCGGATATATTTGGAACGGAAACAACTCGGTATCCGTTCGCTGCCCAACAAGCAAAGTAATCCTATAAGGATTGATTATAAGTCTGCCTCTACTAATAACGTTCTTGTAAAGGATTTGTTGTAGACCCTTTTACTTATAATATAATTTGACAAGTCGTAATATACTCAAGGGCATTAGTTTTTATATATCTATCTTATAGCTTGCTACAAGACTAAAGTTTAAAACATTTATAGGACACTTTTACTAGTAATAGCATTTCACAAGCATAGATATTCTTAAGAGCTTTTGCTTTTATATCTCAGTCTTGTAGTTGGCTGCAAGAGTATCTTATAGGACACTTTAAAGAATAAGTCTCGTATAATTGTTTTTGGTAAGACTATATAGTCCTGAATAATATTTTGATCTAATAGTAGCATGTTGTAAGTAGAACAAGATTTATAACACACTTCTCTGAGATTACTATAAGTTTGAACTGCTATAGTTTTGTTTGAGACTTTTTTAAATCTTATTATACTCAATAAGAACGTTATGAGATCAAAAAAGCTAATGAACCACTAGATCAAGCACTTAACTAGTAAACATCTGCCATTTTGTAGATTTCTCCATCCTCTTGAGGAAATAAGTTTAAATATAAGTTATTGGAAACGATTCAAAAGGAGCAGTGGTTACAAAAGAAAAGTGATAAAAACGTATGATGAGTTAGTGAATAGGTGACCATTCAGAGAATAAATCCGACAAGATCAGAAAGCAAACAAAGCTTTTCCAGTGCGAATTCAGGTGAACTGGCAGAGGGTTCTGCATATTATTCTATAAGCAATATTTTTTCTTCCTCATCTCACCACTCAGAAGATGAAGAAGTTCCACATTGGAAAGAAGAACACCATTTCAAATGAATGAATGAATTCTCTAATAAATGAGTCCTAAAAAAGTGAAAAAAAACATAAGTGTAAATAGATTTCAGGGAACCCTAATTTGTTTCAAAATGGAGAAGAGTTATCTGGACTAAAACTACTACAAGCACTAATTTACCTATAATGGTTCTACAAAGTACTTAATGCAGTGCAATTTTAAAACATGGCGAATATACATAAGAATTTGATTAAATAAAAATTTTACAACATTGTACTATGTGCTTATTTTCGAGGGGCATTGGTGAAACTAACCAAATTACTATACATATTTACAGTAAAAATTAATTCCCCATCCTCCCATTCACATAGGTACTTAATAACAAATACTTACTACAATGTATTGTTATTTCTATAATAAAGCAAGTGTGTTTACGTATACAATTTAACTTTAATCACAAAATAACAAGGAACAATATTAACTTATAAAATTTACTTCTAAATACATTAGCTAATTACACTATAAACTAGATTGCATTAGTAAGATACTTGTGTAATATAATAATAAGTGCGTTTGTGCTTGTAATTGTTTAGTCTTAGATTATTATAGAAGCAATTGCTTTTCGCGAACGCTTTCTCAAGTATGCTATAGGGCTTAGTGACATTCTTTAAGCTGGTTATAAGATAATTACAGAAATAATAGCTCCTATAACTGCGCCCAAATCCAGGTTTTTAGCATACTACAAGTTTCTTATAAGAGAGGTTAGAAGTAGTCTTGAAGATAGCTATAAGAACTGATTTTGCTAGTTGGGTGGGGGTCCTAGTACGTTAAACCCGAGTTTAGTTCGAGCTTTTAAGCATTTTGTTGCATCAAGCTGGAAATATGCTCATTTAAACTCACTAATATTATAAATCCGAATGTTTAATGGCTAAAGGATCATGCAAATGAACAGATATTAAGCATACAAATGGAAAATAGTCTGGGAAAGCGTATAGGCTTTTTATCCCCATTATTTTTATCACAACTTGATCCATGTGGATAAAACTAGGGGCACAGGTGTTATAGCAGTGGTGGGCACACTCCGTTCGGGAATCGTATATGGCTCACGATTATTGTTTTTCCGATCCAGAAGTATAAAATACTTGATATGTATAGGTAAAGCCTAACAAGCTGGACTAGCCGCGTAGTTTATGTGTCGGTTCATAAGTTTCAAAACAAAATGAACATTTTTTATAATTATGGCACTCTAAAATTTTTTAAACTTTATGGTACCCAAAGTTTTCTCACCACTGATATATAGGTACAAAATACAAAAAATTGCGCACTTTCTAAAATAAAATGATTCCTAAAACATTTTGTTTTAAAAAAACTGAACCAAAAAAAGTGTTTTTTGGTCAACTCGTTCGAACAACGTTCCACTACAAGCGAATGAAAGTTGGGGCAAATTATGAAGGAAAATTGTAAGCTGACTGTTTGGCAGTAAGCTGTGCGGTGAAAGGAAATCGGCCGAATTACGTTTCATGGTCACAAGCGATATACGAAACTATTAGAATGTGTCTATAAACTTAATGTGGTTAAATTATTGTCTATAATATTACACAGTTTTGTATTTTCAGTGACATTAATCATCTTTTCTTTGTGTAGTGGTCAAAATGATCATTTTTTAATGGATTGTGCTTTTTAACCGACTTCTAAATCAAAAAGGAGGAGGTTCTCTATTCGTCTGTATGTATGTTTTTTTTTTTTTTTTTGTGTATGTCCACCGATTACTCGAAAACGGCTAAACCGATTGAAATGGTTCAAACGTTATTACATCAGGTTGGTTTCCAAGTTGGTCCCATTTTTTGAAATTTTGAAATCGGTTTAGTAATTTTCAGGAAATCTTGAAAATACTGTCGTTTTCGTTACCACGTTATGTGAATTTAATACGTATCTTTAGGCATAACTCCTTTGTTTATAAACCGATTTATTTGATTCTTGTTTTGTTAAAAAGGGGATACCTCAAGGTATTTTAACCGACTTCGAAAAAGGAGGTTTTGAGTTTGATCACATACCTAGATTGAATTGATTTTGAAGTCATGACATTGAAGTCGGGCGGGTTTTAACAAAAACAACAAGAAATTGTACATGTTTCACGCCCGACTTCAAAGTACTTACGTTATTTATTTGGTGAGGAATTATTTCTTACTTTTTTGATGTGGTTTTTTTGAAGGCGGTTTTATTTTTTTTAGATTTACGAAACGTAACTTTAGTAGTTAATAAATAAATACAATACATATGTACCTTTCCGATAATGTAGGACCACAGACATATAACTGTGTAGGACATATACAACTCAACTTACTCATGCCATATTAAGGATATCAAATTCTATAGAAAGTTTTATTCCGGTATCAAAAGTAATCACTCAGACATTTCTAGTCTATAAGTAGATACGTAATGAAGACCTTTGTCTCCTAATAATCTCTCTGCAACAACCAGTCCAAGACAAGCGGATTCAATTGTTAAATTGTTTCAGTTTCGCCATTTCTTGTTTCATTTTACCATGCAGTAGTACAAATGTTTTAATTAAATTTTTGAAGCAAGTTACCAATTGTTTCTTTTTCATTCTGCCATGCAATGAAATGATTTAATAAAAAAATTGAAGACTGAACATTCATACAATTGAGGAATTTTTTCATTTGATTTCATGCAATACTTCATTTGACACTTTAAATTTTAAAGTTTTGGCATTTTTATCGGATTTTGATATTGCATTCAAATATGTATTGGTGAAGTATGATATCTGGGTCTCAATTCTGCTAAATGCAATGCAGTTCAATTGCACGTCGTTAGCATGGCGATAGCTTAAAATGACACTTTTGGTATTCTGCTCCTGTCAAAAAAGTTGAATAGCGGCTACCCAGCCGCTATTGATACATTTCGGAATTCTACTAACCAATGGCGTCACAATAGCGGCAGCACGGCAACATAAATAGGTATTCTGCTCTTATTTGACGTTTGTGCCGATAGCGTTGGCATCGCGATATCTGTCAAAATTGGCCATTGAGAAGCAATTGTGCAGCCATACGTTTTTCCATCGTTTTCTCGTATAAATTCTCCGATAAAAGTGATAACAACAATGTAGCATCACATTTTAAGATGAAGATAGTTGTTTTATCGGACACGGAGTTTATTAAAACGTTCCGCCACTGTGAAAACGTAGGTAATAAAAGATATCGCGGAACTCAATGCGGAAATCAAATCTCCGTTTATTTCCGACAAAAGAGAAGAAGCATTCATCATCATCATTTTCTTCAGTCACTACGCCACATGCTCCTCATAGAGAACATCATCTGAATCAAACCTCGTAATAAATAAATAGGCCTTTGTAATGTGTAATAAAAAGTTTTGTTTGAATTATCGATCGGTCGATCAAGAAGCTTGCTTAGAACCAAACTGGAGATAGAGATCCGCAAAAAGTATCGATACCTATACTAGTATACTCGATACTTTGGTTACGATACCGAGTAATTTAGTACTCGATTCCTACTTTTCATTAAGATACCGAGTAAGAATCGACACTTTTCACCATACTCAATACATTTTTAGTCGTTTAGATGTAAAAATAACTAGTTATTTACTATTATTAACCGAAAAACGGTAATAACGGTTAGATTATCCGACTGATCTAAAAAGAGATTGCAGTTTTACTCGTTATTAGGGTTCCATAGACTAATGGCAAAAAACGGAACCCTTATAGATTCGTCAAGTCTGTCTGTCCGTCCGTATGTCAAAGCCACTTATTCCAAAGCTATTAAGACTACACACTTGAAACTTAGTAGGTAGATGTATTCTGTGAACCCGCTTTAGTTTAAATACGATTTAATACGATTTTCGTTAGATTTTAGCTACGACGCACCGTTTTCGAGATATTGTCATTTTTATTCTTTCTGAAAATTATTATTATCGATCGACATTATCGATATAACGTATTCAAATAAGAAGAGAGAGGCGAGGCGGAAAAATACTTTGTTTACAATTAATCAAATCAAATTAAAAAGTCGACCCGGAACTTAGACCCAGCAAATTAAGCCGCTAGCGCCACCTAGCGGTGGTTTTTAGCGTAAAAACAAATAACCGTTAATAACTAAAATAGCCGTCAATAACGGTTGCTAATTTTTTTTAAATAACCGGCTTCGCATCTATAGTCGATTCCGTGAGCGGTACTCCCCCAGCCTGAAGGGGCCCCGAATACAGCAAAGAATTAGAATCCTATGGGTTCAAAACGTACTCGATACTTTTGATGCGAGTACGATACCGGTATTGATTACCTTTGTTGCGATACTACTCATGAGTATAGTATCGATACTTGCAAGATGGTGGAGGAACATATGCAACGGCCATGTAATGAGACTCGACGAAAGTAACATTTTGTGAGAAGGGCTCTAGGTAAGGCCGATATAAAGTAAGGCAGAGGATGACCGCAGGCCACGTGGTTGACAACCGCTAACAAGGGTTCAATTTAACGAACAGACAACCCAAGACCATGCGCTGCATAACGAGAAGAACCGACTCCAAATATAGGAATTAAGCCGGCTGTACATTCTCGGCCAAACATTGGCCAATGCATCGTACATAAACACTTTTGAGAGAACAAGACTAGAAAGGTTCTTTCAAAAGTGTCAATGTACAATCAATGCATTGGCCAATGTTTCACCGAGAATGTACAGCCCGCTTAAGGCACGGAAGAGGAAGAACTAAGTAACTTTAAAAAAAACGTACTGTTATACAACTAGACACCCGTGACGTCATTCAAGGTCAAAGGTCATTCAAAATAAATGTGTTATTCTTGTGCATAAATTTACTGAAATAGTAATTGAAATCAACTCTCGTAAAGACGGGTGGCATTCTGTCAATATTGCAACAAAAAAAATATTTTTTGTTAGCGAGAAATGGTAGTGGTATTTTTGCTAGATGTAAGTAATCGGTACGTTAAGTAGGTAAGGTACGAAACTCTCCATGGGTACCATTCACGGAACCCTGCAACCCTTATTTATAAATAAATAAAAATAAAATAAATGGGCGAGTTCGACTCGCAATTGACCGATTTCTTACTCAGGCTGCAATCTCCAGTGTGGTTTAAGCTTCTTGATGTTGATATGAAACTAGACGGATGGATGTCAAAATTGTCAAAGGTGTCAAGTAGATATTATTATACAATATTGACCCTTGTTTGTTCATTTGTTAAGTATAATTTTATATGCACTATTTCAATCTGCTCATGCCAAGCCGATGCGATGCTGACGACGTGCCAGCGATATGCTGACGACGTTTTTCTCAAAATTAGTAGAATACCGTTTTAAGATCAATGGCGTTGGCAAATCATTGGCGTGTCTGCGACATAGCAATTTGTGGTAAAATAGCAGAATTGAGGCCCTGGTCTGAATGGGCTAAATCTAAATTAGATGAAATAATAAAACATAAAAATAATGACTAAATAAAATAGATCGCTTTATATTCATAGGCAATTCAGGATTTTCTAAAATAAAAACATTCAGTAAATGTATATCTAGAGCACTTAACTAAGCATTTCTCCTGAGTAATATGATTCATAAAATCCTTAAGCTTTGTTTGACCAAACAGACACAACCTAGCGTCTGCGAAGCAGTATCGTCAGTGGCGCAGTCATTGTATGGATAAAGTGACAGCGCCCGCCGCGTGTGACAGCTAGAAACACATTTCTCTGGCGCAGTGCAGCGCAGCGTCAACCAACGCGAGACCACTGTGCACACTTTACTAGTGTGGCGCAGCGCGTTCTGACGAAATTTTTGATCAGTGTCAATCGAGTCGTTGCCGAGCTAACATCTGCATTATGTTTTCTTCTAATTTTGAAAACAATTGAAATGTTGATGATTACGATGATAAGATGATGATGAGTGAATACGAGATGCAATTTATATCTATACTAATACTATAAATACACTTTGTTTGTTTGTAATAGATAAACTCAAAAAAAACTGAACCGATTTTAGAAATATTTTTGTTATAAAATTAAAAAGTATAGTGTACTAAAAATACTTTAATACTGTTTTAACAGTATAATTAACAACCCTACATGATAATGAATTGGTGACTATTCTAAACAAAAATTTTTATTTTTAAATTGGCCCATTATTGACGGAGAAATCGGAGAACATAAGTAGTAAAAAGCAAAATGCAGAGCTCCGCTGCGCAGTCCGCTACCGAGCGATCTACGTCGCGCCAGATCGCTCTGCGCCACACCACACTGCATAAATGTGTTTCTAACCATACTAAATGTATATGAAACCGATCGCGCTGCGCTGCGCTGCGCTGCACTGCGCCAGAGAAATGTGTTTCTAGCTTGAAGCCCGTCACAGACCTAGCTATATATTCATTTATTTTATAGCCATACCATATACCATACCACCAACCGCGACCAACTTTGCCGCGCCGCCTTAGCTTCGCAGACGCGTGGTCGCGTCTGTCTGATCACAGCCTTATTGAAATCTTTCTCAAATTGAAATTGTCAAAAATATTGGTTACTTAGTACATTTTTTTTTTATCCGTATCTTATCCCACAAAATCAACTTAATTTGAGCATTAAAATGAGCCTTATTTGCTGGTGGAGGGAAAGTTGATTTTTAATGTTATTTATTCGCTGAACAGCCAAGGAAATTATGCGGAGGAGCGAGGAGCGTGATGGAGAGACTGTCAGAGGCATTACTATGCCGAATCAATTTCAATGCCCCTACTAATGGATGGTTTTACTTGGAAGGAAGTGACAAGAAGTGAGTTTAATCAAGATTAAACCCGGCGTCTGTCACTCGATGTACACACGGTGGCACATCAGATTATACATGTTGACCTTGAGACCGCCTTTATGGCCTACGTAATAAAAGCTGTTTCGCAGTTCAACTGTTTAACCTCATGTGATGTCGAGTGTACTTGCGCGTCACCGTCGCCCGCACCACCCCGCGCCGCCCCAGTGACGCGGTGCGAAATCCATAGAAGTTAGATCCGCAAAAGAGCTAGAATATATGCGATAGAAAGAGATGCAGCGTCTGGCCGTTCGTAATTAGCGCCGTTCAAGCTGTATTCCACTTTATTGCGTTGTGATTAGCGTTGCTATTTATTTAAATCGTTTAGCGGAGTGAAACTTCTGTACCTGTGTACTATTATCAATTCTGTGATTAAACTACCAATTACTTACTTTATTGTTTAGTTATAATTGCGAATACAGATTTTACGTCCATGTATCTAAAAAAAATATTTTTATAAAAAAATAAAACCGCCTTCTAAAAAACCACATCAAAAAAGTAAGAAATAATTCCTCACCAAATAAATAGCGTAAGTACTTTGAAGTCGGGCGGGTTTTAACAAAAAACAACAAAAAATTGTACATGT
This sequence comes from Crambus lathoniellus, assembly GCA_949710035.1. NCBI lineage: Eukaryota > Metazoa > Arthropoda > Insecta > Lepidoptera > Crambidae > Crambus > Crambus lathoniellus. The sequence continues at coordinate 4,772,324 of OX453310.1, read as the reverse complement.
TTCACGCCCGACTTCAAAGTACTTACGCTATTTATTTGGTGAGGAATTATTTCTTACTTTTTTGATGTGGTTTTTTAGAAGGCGGTTTTATTTTTTTATAAAAATAATTTTTATTTCACTCTTTTTAGTGCATCGTGCAGGCAATTTGCGTGTTTTCTGGTAAATAGGTATGTGATCAAACTCAAAACCTCCTTTTTCGAAGTCGGTTAAAATACCTTGAGGTATCCCCTTTTTAACAAAACAAGAATTATCTAAATCGGTTCATAAACAAAGGAGTTATGCCTAAAGATAAGTATTAAATTCACATAAAGTGGTAACGAAAACGACAGTATTTTCAAGATTTCCTGAAAACTACTGAACCGATTTCAAAATTTCAAAAAATGGGACCAACTTGGAAACCAACCTGATGTAATAACGTTTGAACCATTTCAAACGGTTCAGCCGTCTTCGAGTAATCGGAGGACAAACACAAAAAAAAAAAAAAAAAAAAAACATACATACCGACGAATAGAGAACCTCCTCCTTTTTGATTTAGAAGTCGGTTAAAAAGATATGACATACAATGTAGACACGGGAAAATATTGAAAAGTTCGCTTTTAACATTTACCCGAGCGGAAATCGAACCTGGATACTTTAGAGATAGCGGCACCTTGAAAACCAGTGCGTACACCCTTCGATCTATTAGATAGATTTAATTCTTCTTAAATTCTTATCAAACAATAGATTTCATAAACTCCAACATATATCTACGAGTAGTCGTTGTTTTTGGTTTCAAGTTAAGTTTTTCAGTAAAAAGTATTAATTAATCAAGCATTGTGAAACCATTATAAGATCTAAACAATTTTATTAAATATCGCATTGGTGAAACTGATTAAATTAAAATAGTGACACAAAATAAAACTATACATTTATAGATACTTACACGATATAAATAATTACACTTATCTAAGTTTGACGCCATAACAACAATGTTTTCAGCATTATTGTGTTCCGCCAGTTAGAGATAAGATAGCCAATTCCTCAGTGCTTGAGGATTCCGAAAGTAGTGCGTTTCCACCTTCAGCCTTATCACCACTTAACATCATGTGTGATGAAGGCTAAGTGCTACCCCGTTGAGGATAAAAAAAATAACACCTATACATGGTTATTTTGAAACCACTGGCCAAATTTTTAAGTTCGACTCAGAATCGGTAAGTGAACAACTTTCTCCTAGAAACATGGGTCGAAATCCTACTAATATTATAAATGTGAAAGTTTAGATGTTTGGATGTTTGGATGTTTGGATGTTTGTTACTCAATCACGCCAAAACGGCTGAATGGATTTGGCTGAAATTTGGGACACAGATACTTTGTAGCCTGGAAAGGAACATAGGCTACTTTTTATCCCGAAAAAATGGCACATTCCCGCGGGATAACGTCGTGTAGTCCACGCGGGCAAAGCCGCGGGCGGAAAGCTAGTATGACATATTTTTTTTACTTTTTATACAAATTATACTGATCACGTGATCGATTTAGTATGGGAAGTCCAAACATTTTTGTCGTATTTCGACCCATGTTTCTAGGTGAAAGTTGTTCACTTACCGATTCTGAGTCGAACTTAAAAATTTGCCCAGTGGTTTCAAAATAATTCTGTAATTCAAAGTGATTTACATTTACGAAAACCTCTGGTACGGGCGTCGTCAGGAGCCACGAGTTATCAGCACAAATAATTTCCTATTACAGGCACACACTAAGCCAACATTTCAATTTTCTTAAATAAACATCGCGTCGGATCCCGCAGAGGGCATCACGGAATCCAGAGGGATTGGTTGAAATATAAGATTTTTTTAAATTTAATAAGATTGATGGGTTTTACTTGTTTGCCGAATAAATCCTGTTTGCTTTTGAAGTAAGGAAATTGGAAGTTTGTTATTAATGTTTCGTGGTTTAGATTTAATTTGAAATGAAGAAATACTATTATTCTTTTTTTTTTCAATTACCAACATCGTAATTTAATAAGAACACTAGATATAAATCTGGTTTTAATCTGTTGTTGTCTCTGACTTGTTTTTAGCCAATAAAAGTAATAAGTACCTACCTAACATCAGTTTAAAGGTGTAACTTATCTCCACTTTTATTATTAAAGGGATTGTGTCTTATTCCGAAACAAGTAGGTAACTTAAGTACTTCTGTTAACTTTTACAAGTAACTAAATAAATACATAGTAAGTAATACCCCAACACAGAAGAAACCTGCCCCGTTACCTACTCTATGTAGTATATTGAAACCATAAACTTATTTATACTAGGGGTAATAGACGGACAATGGTGCGAGTGACAAACCAGTCCTTACGGCAGAAGCTATGTGCGAGAAAGAGTTGGAAGAAAATGACAGCAGAACCCGATTTGACTTATTTAGCGTCTTTTATCATCTTGATGAAAAGCGTCCACTCGATTATTTTATGATTTTTATCGCGATCGCGTCGATTTGGCTCTTATAACTATATAAATCAATAATGGTGTAGTGTTCTGTGTTGAATTGTAATGTTACTTACGAGAATAAACCAAATAAACACTAATTTCACAGGTAAATAGGATTGTACAAATACCATTTTCATAGTTCATATTTTAGTTGAATATATTCCCAAATACACTAAGTGACACATTAATATCATACTATTTACCGCCTATTTTCTAAATAAAGGCTGATTTTTAAACTTTATGTGTTAGATAAAAAGATATTATATCCGTGAACTTGAGAAAATATGACGTAGAGGTTGATCAAAAATTATCGATACCTACTCATGTCGATGGTTTCCAATATAACTTTGTTTGTCTTTGTGAACACTGATAGTTTTATTTAAAGCTGATTTTAACTGACACTTTTTAAATAGTAAATTATAGCCACTTCAGTACTTACCAATAATTTAACAATATTTTCAGGTTTCCTGTAAATCCAGTGATTAAATTAAACTGGATAAAATTAATAAATAGAATAGACTGGGAGCTTCGCCAAAACTCTGTGGTGTGCAGCAAATATTTCAAGCAAAACTGCAAAGAAACCTTGAGAAATGATTTAAATAAAATTGTTCTCTTCAGAGGACAGTAATTAATGTGTACCTAAATGTTCAATGGGTTTGGGAAAGGTATAATTGTTTATTTATTTTTGAATTATATACATTTTAACTTAAAATATGTCATTAATTTTTTTACCGTAGCCCTTCAAAATACTTCACAATGAGTTTTTAAAGATTCGTAAAAATGACCACCAAGTTATTATTTTTTTAAATTTTTGCATGCACAATGCAGTTTTTATTATTGAAAAATTGAAAATTAAGTAAGTATTTAGAAAAAATCGACCCATCTCACAACCAGCTCCGATGGGACTCGATCCCACGATTAACGACGACGACGACGATGAATACAACGATCAACGACTCCGTAGCTCAGTGGTTAGAGCAGTCGCCCGGATAGCGAAAGGTCGTGGGCTCGAGTCGGGTTGATTTTTTCTAAATACTTCATTTTCAATTTTTCACGTGCTAGTGTTTTCGTGACAGCCACAATGCGTGCTTGAATAATACAATATTGTATAGTCTTATACAATATTGTTTTATTCAAGAAAATTATCAACATGTCTTCACAAAGTACCTAAGGTATTTAAATACTGTATTGTGCCTCTATGTGCGAATACTTCGATCAAAACGCAGAATCAAAATATTTATTAGTAAAATTCGAAAAATTTGGTGCAATGCGATGAAAAGGGACTCCAAAAACTCCAGAACTAGTTTTATTAAAAAACAAGATTTCAACCAGTGCAGCTGTGCGAGTACTAGGTAAGTATGACCGGCCGGTGCGGTATACGGCCGGTCGGGAGGAATGACGTCGAACGTGGTAAAAGCCGATTGCTAGCGAACAACCGAGGCAATAGTGTTTTAAGCAAATTATTTTTTACAATAACTTTGTAAATACTTATCGTATTGGAGTGAAATGACCATTATTATTGAAAAATGGAAAATGAAGTATTTTGAAAATAAAATCCATTTTCCATTTTTCAATAATAAAAATTGCATTGTGAATGCAAAAAAAGGAAAAACTTAACTAACATAAACTATATTTTTATTTTCCCATGTCCATTGAAGTATACTTCATATCATATGAATTATTAAATCTTGTTTGTGTTTTATTTACATTATTGTTATCGACAACCTAAAATGGGCTTGAGGTCAGCTCTAAAACTCACAAACACGTTTACAAATTACACACACTAGCTCATGTCATTTTCGGTCTCACAACCAAGCGAACTCTGTCCGTCTATTACTAGAGTATAATAAGTTTATGATTAAAACCTAGGAATTAGAAGGAAAGGAATTAGACCTTGCAGTGACGAACATTTTAATACTACCAGTGTACAATACAGAGATTATTACCAATGCGGTATCAAGCTACTCAAGCCATTAATTAACTCCATTAAAATTGTGCTTATTCCACATTTCGCGGCGCAATGTAATGAAATGACATAAAGAACATCATGCGCCAGTTTGAGTATTTATCGTAATCATCAATCTTGCTACATACGGGTCATTTCATTTTACATTGTGTTGTGTTTCTGCTGATGACGGTTTAAATTCTGCTTACATTCGCATTTAAAACTGTTGACACCTGTGTTACTGAAACGTTCGGACTTCGTATGTACCTAGTGTGCCTGTTGTTTTGGAGCTACCTGCTTTAATTAAATAGTTACCTACAGGGGTACGATTCTCTAACGAAGTTTCACCGACACTTCGTCGTTCCTTCGATTCTTTATGTCAAATTCATAACAAACAAGTGAAAGTCAAGCGAAAAAGTACGTCGAGTTTGTTGATTGATTCTTAGAGAATCGCACAACTGACCTAATGATCTCTAATATCAGTAACACAAATGCTTAAGCTTATCTTATATCAGCTTTTGCTTGATATTCATTTATAAATAAATATATATATTTTAAAAAACACACCAAGTAGGTATTTATCTAAAGCACCCAGACCACGACAAATATAAATGTTCATGCACACAAATATTTGACTTGTTCAGGAATCGAATTTAAGACCTCTGGCGCATAAGGCAGGTAATGGTATCCCTGTAGATTTCGAATAGTGAAAAAGTTTTTAAAATCAGTGGTATTTGAGTTTATCTACTACAATCTACACCAAAGGTTGCCTAGAATAGATTGCTATTCAATAATTATAAGGCCGCCTTATTGTATGCATTCTGTGTTTTGTTATGTTTCCATTGAGTGCAATATAATGTTTTAATATTATAATTACAAACAAAAAAAAAACTTTCTTGTTCATAACATTTGTATAAATTTTGATTAAATTCGACCATAATAGTGTAAAATAAAAAGACGTTTATAGGAAAAAAATATGATTATGAAAAATGTAGGCAGGAAACCCAAACAGCCCAACTAGCAAAATCAAAGTCTGCGGCTGGTACTATCACGAAATGTTTAAATGTTTATGATGGATTGTATTTTTTCATGGACTAAATAATTAAATTTCCATTTCTATTTCTCAAATCAAACCTTACAGAGTTCTGATAAAAAATTCTAAAACCTCTCAGCATAATAATTATTTGGGACATTAACGAAATATTCAGATTTCCTTTTCCAACTCCTTGCTCCAAAATATTGTAAGTACCTACATACCATTGGAATTTCACTTGGGAATTCTAAACACAATATAAGACGGGTTTGTCTCCAGGAGACTAGGGTTGTCAAAAAGATAAATAAAATTTTTCATACATTTTCTTCTTTTTATGGAATAAAAGTAAAAATTTGTTTCATGTTCGTTTAATATCACTGTAAGCTTTAAGGCTCACACGCACCAAAAGTATTGCAGACGTGCTGCATTGCGTCTGCGTGCGTCATGTTTTTGTAATATTTGACCTTGTACGTATAGGTTGAATGAATGAATGAAAAACATTTATTAACACGTCACAAAAAAAGTATTGCAGACGTGCTGCATTGCGTCTGCGTGCGTTATGTTTTTGTAATATTTGACCTTGTACGTGTAGGTTGAATGAATGAATAAAAAACATTTATTGACACTCCACAAAAAAGACATACAGGAAACAAATCAAAATATACGTAACTATGATTGATAAAACAAAAAAAAGGAAAAACAAAAAGAGTTCACAAAGTGAGGAAACACAAAGAGAGGTTCACACCGACAGTGTTGCATCTCAATGCGTCTGCGACACCGTCGTCGCGCGTTGGTGTGAACCTACGCGTACAAGTTCAAATATTAAAAATCATGACGCACGCAGACGTAGCGATGCGCGACTCCGAATGATTTTCCTTTTCGACTAATTCATAACTACTAATTTGGCCATTCGAATGCAAAATTAGTAGTATACTAATGTCTTTATTCGAATAACGACTACTAATTAGTAACTACTAATGTCAATACGGAACGAAACGAATAAACGATAGGTTATTCATTCATTAATCATTCCCACAGCACAGTATTAAAAGCACAATAGTTTCGATCCCGCCCACCCGACCAAGCGCGAGTCGAACCGAATCCGAACGCGACTGGACACTGGACAGCCGGACGTATGCCGTCGACTCCAGTCGAATAATCTCAATCGCAGTCGACTTAGTCGAATGATTCGTGGAGTCGAATGATTGGTATTAGTATTATTCGGAGTCGCGCATCGCTACGCAGACGCAACGCAGCACGTTTGCTATACTTTTTGGTGTGTGGAAGCCTTTATCCTTCATAATAAAAAAAATACAATTTAAAATAAAATCGTATTTTTTCAGAGTATTTAGATAGTGTTTAATACAGCTAAATCAAATAAGAACAGAAATCAACCAGACAGGTTTAAGTAAATAGAGACAAGACAATTATCGACAAATTGTTGAAATTAATACGTTTTGTAATTTTAAAACCACGAGAACACTAAAATGTCTCCCTAACCTTGTAACGCAAGAAAATCTACAGACTTAGGGCACGTTTTTCTAAAAGCAACTGTTCTTTAGAACGTACCAGCCCTAGTCAAAGAAACACAAGCAAAATGCCGGCACGCTCTCGTGCGTCTGTAAATCTTTGAGTTGTTGTTACACTGCCGAGGATGTGAAATTTAAATAAAACGCGCTTTAAACTGACAGGCAGCCCTGGAATACTTTTGTACCTTACGTGAGTCAGAAAATTCTGTTTGGAGCATCGATATATGGAAATACCTAAGAATAAGCTTTCAAAGATTTGCTAATAAATATTTTAGGGCTAAAGTTCTTCTCTTAAAATCTATTCCTAAATAAATAAAAAATAATATAATTATATTCCGATCGTAGTATCTCATTATAAATTAAAATGTTTTAATATTAAATTTGTTAAAACGGCTAAATGGATCTGCAAGTTTGGCACAAAGATAGACAATGATCATAAATAGCTTAAAGGCTACTTTTTACCCTGGTAAAATATTTTATTACTACCGGAAAACATCGTATAGTTCATACGCGGTTTAGCAAAATTGATATAATAAGTTAACAATTGAAGACTAGTCTCACTAATTTAGAATTAATTCTGGTAATGTTATATTTATTTTTGTCATTCTTATTTTTCTTTCTTGTAAAGCAACCCCTGAATTCCATCTAACAGGAACACGTAAATACATTCAAGCACACACGATATATCTTTTACAACCTCCGTAAGTATGAATATTAAGAAAAATGTCGACAGTTGTTGTAGTAATAGCACTTTGCTTTAAACCCTGATTTATATTGGCGCACTAAAAGCGCACGATGTGGGTGTGGAATAAATAATAAGAAATCTCAAGATGGCTACTAAGCATTGTTTTAGGGTTGTCATGTATGTTGTTTGCATAAATTAATGTTTTTAATACGTAAATAAAATACTATGGGTGACCTATCCTTGGTCTGAGTCTGGTTATACGTATTTCGAGAGCCTACCTACACAGTTCCATTTTTTTTGCGTAATTAAGCACATTTTATATGGGTTTTTTTTGGAAATAGGAATTCTAATTACATGACTAAATAAAAATAATGAGGAAGAAAATTATTTCTCAGATACTCAACAACACCTATTTATCAGTTTTATTTTACAAAAATCTTACTCTTTATTAATGTGAAAGTTCAGATGTTTGTCACTCAATCACCACAAAACAGCTTAACTGATCTGGATGAATTTTGACACAGAGATAGATAGAGCAAAAAGGCTTCTTTTTATCCGAAATATGTCTTATTCCCACGGGAATACATCGTTCAGTTCACGCGGGGAAAACCGTGCGTAAAACTGGTCTGACATATTTATTATTTTCGGTGCCTTCATTCTGCTCATAAATGTATTACAAAAATTTAAAACATAATAGGTAGTATTTTAAAAACTAAAGATATCGTAAATTATTACGGCCCAATATTATTTAATTCATAAATCACTATCAAAGCAACCCCATTGGTTATGATCGACAATTTAATAAAACTATGGTCATGTTACACCATAATATTACGCTCGATAAATCACAGCCCTATTGAAGTAGCAACTTACCTTAAATAAAGTAACATTGTTTGGTTAAATAATTCTAGAGCATCTCAAGTTTTTGCCGTGGTCCATAATGTTTTTTTTTTATCTTAAATATATTTATTGCGAATTTAAATACGAATAAGTTAATTAATTTTAATTTAAGAACACTGCAGGCTTCTCTCGATATACCACTATATTTTATTTCAGATGATTAATTTGAATAGAGGTATTTGATAACTTATCAGTTGTTTTCTACCGAGCAATAAAATAAAGTTGCGATTTTGAAGTTTCAAGTTGTATTGGCAAATTGTTTGTTTTCGATTCCACGCTTTCATCATCATCAGCCATTAGAGGTCTTCACTGCTGGGGCACAGGCCTTCCTTAGGTTGGATAAAGAGAATGGGCCATGACCCACCACACGGGCCCAATGCGGATTTGTAGGTATTAAATACTGCAAACGCAGCTGGGACCATCGTGCCTACCGAAGCACGGAGGAGCTCGAGATAGTAAGTTATTGGTCACCCATCCTGTGATTGACCATACCGAAAGTTGCTTAACTTTAACGATCGCAGGTCGAGTGCGCTAACCATTGGGCCACTGGCTTCTCATTCCACGCTTTATGAATGAAAAACATTTATTGACACGTCACAAAAAACATACGAGAGTAAAAGGTAACATATTAACATGCCTAGAAAAATAAAACCGCCTTCTAAAAGACCACATCAAAAAAGTAAGAAATAATTCCTCACCAAATAAATAACGTAAGTACTTTGAAGTCGGGCGTGAAACATGTAAGTACAATTTTTTGTTGTTTTTTGTTTAAACCCGCCCGACTGCAAAGTACTTACGTTATTTATTTGGTGAGGAATTATTTCTTCCTTTTTTGATGAGGTTTTTTAGAAGGCGGTTTTATTTTTTTATAAAAATAATTTTTATTTCACTCTTTTTAGTGCATCGTGCAGGCAATTTACGTGTTTTCTGGTAAATAGGTATGTGATCAAACTCAAAACCTCCTTTTTCGAAGTCGGTTAAAATACCTTGAGGTATCCCCTTTCCAACAAAACAAGAATCATCTAAATCGGTTTATAAACAAAGAAGTTATGCCTAAAGATACGTATTAAATTCACATAAAGTGGTAACGAAAACGACAGTATTTTCAAGATTTCCTGAAAACTACTGAACCGATTTCAAAATTTCAAAAAATGGAACCAACTTGGAAACCAACCTGATGTAATAACGTTTGAACCATTTCAATCGGTTTAGCCGTTTTCGAGTAATCGGTGGACATACACAAAAAAAAAAAAAAAACATACATACAGACGAATAGAGAACCTCCTCCTTTTTGATTTAGAAGTCGGTTAAAAATAGGGACATACTCGTACCTACAGTCGTCACAAATTAAGATGCCCGTTTTGACACATGGTTGTGACCCTAGAATGTAACTTGTTACGAAAACCAAAAAATCAATTAAATGCTGATTACTTATCAAAGGTGTTTGAAAATAATATGTAAAAATTTTTTACGCATCATAAATTAAGGCAAAGTGTATTCCGCGTATTATTTTTGCGTTTATTCTAAAGTAAACGCAAATTCGATTAACTACGAAACGTATCGAAAAACAGTTACGTTCTCAGTCTTTATTTTTTTAAATACTAGTGTTGTAACCGTTGTGTGCAGGATTTCTCTAGCTTCATTCAATTTTATCGAAATAATCGTTATAACCACTTTAATAGATTAATTTGAAAAATTGATCTTTTTTGTGTGAAAACTAGATTGGCGCTTAATGCATTAGTGAAATTATCAATTGGCAACAATGATTTCGATAAAATGGTTTCTAGATAAACACGCGCTTATCCAAGGAAAACGTTTCAAACGAACCGAATGAAAAAAACTTAAATTCTTTTTGCCGGCTCCAAACTATCGTCCAACACTCCAATTGTTCGTCCAACTTTTCACGTGTGGAGAGGTAGTTCGAGAATGTTTGACGATGTTTGAACGTGTTGGGGCGAGATCGGTCCGATGGGGGTAAATCGTACCCAGATCAAAGGAGTTGGCCAACACACACAAACAGACCCTGCACACATCAGTGTCGTCACTTCTCTCAGGCTTACCTACAATAAATTATTTCAAGCTTAAATAAAATACCTACTTACCTTGTTCTATTCCTATGTATACTTAACATTTATATCTTTGTTTCCGTCGTGGTTTATTAATTTTACGTCGGTTATGAACTTGCAATAAATTATTATATGCACTTAAAAGGTACGGCGCAGAAGCCCTTCAACGTCCTCCATAGTGAATGAAGTTGGCCGAAGATTGGCCGATGTGTGGAGAGTCTCTTTTGATCGATCGTGAGTTGGGACGAGATTGAAGAATGTTGGAGTGTTGGACTGTTGGACGATAGTTTGGAGCCGGCATTAAATAAAACCTAGACAAGCTTGCACACCTCACCATGTCGAATCGTCACGTTCACGTTTCTAGAGATTTCTTAATCCCCCAGTACAGGATGGCCGATCATGTTGGCCGACCATGATGGGCCATCGTGTACAGGGCCAGAGGGGCTACCGCGTAACTTTATGGGTATGGCTTTAAAATACGTTTAGTTCGATGTGTTCGCATCGGACAAGCTTGCATTCACCATAAGCGGCTTGTACACGTTGGTCCAAACATTGGCCAATACATCGTACATTGACACTTTCGAACGAACAAGTTTAAAAAGGTTCTTTCAAAAGTGTCAATGTACGACGTATTGGCCGATGGTTGGGCCAACGTGTACAGGCCGCTATAAGTAATGTACTAAGAAGCCCTACACTGGGATTCTATTAAATAATAAATGTAATTTCGATATAAATCTTTACTGCGGCACCATGGCCGATATATTCTATATCTACTACAACACGCGACCGCGGAATCGTCTGGACTCAAACAAAAAACTCGCGTAATCACAATCCATTCGATATTTTTGAATACTGATTTAAACATAAATCAACCATAGACAATGCAAGGAGGTATCATATCCTAACAATATGATACCACTGTACCTACTCTATAAGTATGTCTATGCTGTGAGCTGTAGTTAAAATACTTGCACTTTTATATAACTTATGCAATTTAAGTGGATTCGATTCAAGTTTATATACCATAAAAGGTCAATTTATACTTTATTTATATGTTTATTAAAAGTATAAGTAGGTACTTACCTATATAGTAAGTTTAACATTTTATAATAATAACTTTAGTCATAATCCATATAAGTTGCAAACCTACTATAATCGATTAATTACTCAGTACCTTTAATCGATAATCGCAAGAATCGATAACAGACTCGTATGGTTACATGCCTAATCACGTCACTTTAGCATGTGTCAAAACGGGCATCTTAATTTGTGACGACTGTAATATTAAAACTATGATTAATAAAATTAAAAAGATCATAGTGTCTTTATCTTACTTCCTACTAATATTTATAAATGTGAAAGTTTAGATGTTTGGATGTCTGTTACTCAATCACGCCAAAACGGCAGAACGGATTTGGGTGAAATTTGGGACACAGATATTTTGTAGCCTGGTGAGGAACATAGGCTACTTTTAATCCCGGAGAAATATCACATTCCTGCGGGATAACGCCATGTAGTCCATGCGGGCGAAGCCGCGGGCGGAAAGATAGTTTAGTACTAAAAATGCGTAATAATGCTCCTTATTACCTCTTTATTGTATTGTGTATTCCGTAAAAAGAAAGTACTGTTAATAGCACATCAAGTTTAACGTCCCCCTTATTCACAAACTATCGGTAACGTTCCCGATAGTAAAATGTCAGCACGTAAGCAATTTGTCACTGTCACTTACTTCAAAATAGATAAAGACAATGCACAGAAAGCAAATTCGGTTCCCTTTCTAAACCGTTGTGAACCAAAGGATAGTTGCGCCACAAAAGTCTCTCATAAGTTCAGAATCTAAATCTCGTCTAAATCTTAAATACTAAATCCATTTTGTATACTTTCAATAGGTACTCCTCATACATTTAGATCTTAACGGGAATATTTCCAAAAGGGATTACCCCTCAAAGAATTACTCAGCGACATTTTCTCGCCCCATAAGATCCGTACAGCGCTATTTATCGGAACAGAGAAAGAGAAGAATTTTTGGACCTCCTTATGAACACCTAAGTTATATTATATGTGGGTACAAAACATTGTTCATTTATGAAGAAAATCTATTAGATATTAGCAAGATCTGTCGTTAACACTAAGAGCGGCTTCACATTAGGTCGCAATCAGTGTGGCGGTAACGCGACTTTCATACATATTTAAGGCGCACGATTGCCGCACTGACTGCGACCTAATGTGAAGGCCGCTCTAATAATCAACATTATGCCCATTAGACACTTTGGCGCGGTGGGTCTATGACCCATTTTTACTCATGCAATTTTTATGGAAGTCTGATTCACAAACCGTCAGAAACGCTCCCGACAGCGGAATATATATAGACATGTACACCTTTGTCTATTCTATAGTGAATGATAGAGCACAGAATTCGAATCCAATTCCATTTCCAATGGTGTACAGCCCACCAATGCACATTACAGTGGCTTATGATAATGAAAATAAAAACCAATTATTTTGTGTCTTTTGGTGAAATTAAAATTTAACTACATTTGTGTGACAAAACAATGTTTAAGCTTAATATGGCTTTTACAATTTTGTGAATAAGTCGGTAATACTTAGTAATTATATACTGTAGTTTTAACGAAGATGTTTTATTCTTTTCTAAGTCTCTGTCCCTGTTTTCAGTCCTGTATAAAGGATCCACTAGCATTTCGTTCGCGTACCACAGATTTATTCGGCATCTCCTATAGAGCGTATTCGATTAAAATACGAGAGACACATCCACGAAGATGTTAAGTGCCTCATTACTATTCAGTGATGCTACTACTCATATATACTATGAAACGCCATAGCTCAGCGCACAAAAGTGTGTCAACTTCTTTCGAATATGATTCTTGGTTTCCTGTCATAAATGGCTACTTATAGGTTCGCAAAATTAGGTTACACTATTAGGTTCAGCCATAGGACTACAAAAAGCGCTCATATGAAACACCAAACAACGGCGTGCTTAAAGCCACGATTTTAGGCTTGACATCCCCGCTTGATATCAACAAAGATACAATACAAGCGCAGAACACAAAAATTTAGTTAGAATTAGTAAGTAGGCAGGGCGCGTTTACGAGTGTGCACCTTACGAGTTTACACCTTACGAATGGCCCTGCCTGGTCCTCCCAGCGCCGCAATCTGCGCACTGTGGTAGGAAGGGACCTCTCGCTATCAGGCGTAGCTCGTGCCATGCTTGATAGTAACAGGTCCTGGGATGCGGTAGTCTCCTTCTGCGAGGATGTCATCTCGCAGAAGAAAGCATCGGAGCGGATCCGCGAGCAGGAGGCTCATGCGGATCGGCTTCGACGCAGACGGACGGGGCGGAGGTATCAGCGCTTTGCGCGCCTCATTCCTCTCTAGCGGGGCGGTGCGGTGCGGATCACACGGCCCCCTTCCCCGGTTGTCTTGGGAGATGGCCCCGCTTGCTCGGCCATCTCTCACCGCGTAGGGGCCTGGAAAACCGGGCTGGCAGTCGAGTCGTAGGAGGAGCTTGCCGCACCGGACCCTCCAATTTACTACTCCAAGCGACTGCGGTGAGAGCAAGTAGTGAGGGGTTTAGTGGGTATTCCCCCTTCCTGACCCCCCATCGAGTCCTTGCGACTGGATGGAGGGTCAGGAAGCAGCTAGGCGAGTCCAACATAACCACCGTTCGCACACCAACGTGGACGGGATATGCGTAAAGGCATTCCCCTCACTATAAAAAAAAATAAAAAAAAAAACCCTAAAGCTAAAACACTAAACGCTCCATACATGTACGATTTTTTACGATTTCGAATTTCTTTACGTTTGTCACGAATTCACGATGGTCTGTTTCCAAATGCACACTCCAAGATTATTCATTCATTCTACTCATCATACAACTTACTGGTCACAAATGCACTGTGGCATTGTCTTCACAGCATTAGTTTCTTTATTTGGTATTAGCGTTACAATACAAGTGTGCATATATTATGTAGAACATTTGAATATGCAAGCGAAGAAACCCTAATGGAGACAGGTTTATGGAACATCTGAATAGAGACAAGACATCATAATGAGGATGTTTCGGGAGTTGCTACACTAAAAAAGACCTTATAAAATATAGCAAACGTGTTGATATAAAAAATTACTTGATATAAAAAAAAGAAATCTAGCTCATTGCTTTTCTACCTCTTAGTCATATCGAAAGATTACTTAGCTTTGTAAGTAATTCGGTCGAATTGTCGCTTGACGTTTACCATGTTCGAAGAACAAGGTGCGTGCGTAGGTTATTACGGTTATTTCTGTAAAAAAAAACATTCAATTAAACCGCCTTCAAAACAAAACTGCAAACAAAAACTCATTTCCCAAAAACACGTAAAAGTGAAAAATAAATTGAATCATTCAATTCAAAGTACGAAAGTGCGGGACTTTTTCTAATTAATCTTGAACTTACTGATCTGATTGAAGTCGGTGTCAAGCCAAATAGATATTAATATTAATATGTATTTGATAGGTTACAATTTACACCACTCTGCGCATGAGATATTGTTTATTATTGTTTCACTGTTTTGAAATGAAATGAAATTGAATTTTAAGTATTCGTTCTTGTTACTTTCGGCTTGACACCGACTTCAATCAGATCAGTAAGTTCAAGATTAATTAGAAAAAGTCCCGCACTTTCGTACTTTGAATTGAATGATTCAATTTATTTTTCACTTTTACGTGTTTTTGGGAAATGAGTTTTTGTTTGCAGTTTTGTTTTGAAGGCGGTTTAATTTTTTTTGAAAAATTTTGTTTATTTTTCCTTTTTTAGTGTAAGAAATCTACTATAAGAAACCGCATAATGAGCAAGGGTAGCTCAATGTGCAACGACTATAGCCCATATCTAAATTAGAACTCAGACAAGCACCACCCTCCAACTCTTAACTGTTATGCAGTTTCCTTCCACCATCAGCTAACCTAAATTACTTGAAAGAATACAACCTAAAGTTCTATTTGCGCTTGTAGTACTTAAAAACATACTTTAACTCCTAAGCGTTAAAGAGTTTTACCTTCCATCATCAGCTTAACTAAATAACCTGAAAGGTAACAACTACAAATATTTACGTATCAACGATATTTAAAGAATTATCATCCAACTCCTAACTATTGAGGAGTTGTACCTTCCATCACCAGCTCATCATCGTGAGATGATGACTACCAGTCGCAAATACTTGAAAATTACTTATGAACCTTGGAATCGTATTGCGCCCGTAACATATTTAGTATTTAATTAATGTTTTCGCTGGCCATATGTGGTCTTCATCATCAGTTACTATTCACCAAATGGTGCTTACCGAAAGCAAATGCACGAGTTACTTAAGAAAATACCAAAATCGCTATAGGTGTGCCTATAATATTTGAAGAGTTCCCTTGATTTCTCCAGGATGCCATCATCAGATCCTGACCGTATAACAATGGGACCAATTTGTAACTATATGCTTTCAAACCAAAAAAGAATTTCTAAAATCGGTTTATAATTGACAAAGTTATGAGGTAACAAACATTAAAAAAAAAAAAAAAAATTCAACCGAACTGAGAACCTCCGCCTTTTTTTGAAGTCGGTTAAAAAGAAGGTTTCATCTTATAATCTATATTTATTAACCTTAATAATATCCTAATGAGCGGTTTTCCTTTGACAGATAATACGTCAAAATTAGTTCCAAATATTTTAATAGATGTCACTATTTCGAGTCAGCTGTCAAACCATTATATATTTTATGCTCGTTGGTAGCCATAGATATAGTTTGGTAGCACAGTTTAGATTAGCATATATAGGTATTTACTGTGTTGGTAGTATATAAGTAGTCTGTGGTTCTATCAATAAGACAAATAAATTTTATTATTTATTAAATAAAGATTGAGAATGCAGTTTAACATAAAAAATTATATTTAAAAAAAACTTTTATTCAAAATCAAGCTTTTATTCGAATGTCCTAAAAAGAATAAAATAAACTTTGTATCAAGTCAAATCCCACAAATTTATTACATTAAACAAATTATATGTTTTAAAAGCTTGTCGCTTTAATTTCATATGTCAAATATAAGTTAAAGCAGTGTTTAGTGCAAGCCCAGTAACAATAAAATCTCGCGACAAGCTTTTAAAACATATAATTTGTTTAATGTAATAAATTTGTGGGATTTGACTTGATACAAAGTTTATTTTATTCTTTTTAGGACATTCGAATAAAAGCTTGATTTTAAATAAAAGTTTTTTTTAAATATAATTTATTTTTGTATTTTTAGTTATTATTGGACGTGTTTCTAAGTCGCTTCATTTCATTTAATGCATCATTATTGCATAGTCGATTGCCAGTTAATTTATTACAGTTTAGCTCTTCAACTGCATCAAGTCTGCAAGCACAAATATATTTTACCACCAAATAGAGATTGTAGATTCTTACTACTGACATACACATATTCATTAAATACAAGGCATATTCACATAGGTATAAGAGAAGGTAGCACTGTATTACGAACAAGAATAGAAAACACAAATTAGACCCAATAAGACAAAAAGTTCCAAATAAAAATGTGTGTGTGCCGTGCCGCAGCAGTACTCAATGGTCGCAGCTCAGCGTCATATTACTTGTCTTACAACGCAAGCAAACGCTGATTTTCAGTTTAGTAAGTATTTCAAAAATAAATACTAAAGAACAAGACACATTTAAGTTTCTATCAAAGTTGATAAACATAGTACATAAAGAAAAAAAGGATTTTTCTTTTCTGTAGGTAGACTATGGTTGTATTACCTAACTTGGAGCCATCTGTCGTTGACTTTAGTGAACTATTTATGTGCAAAGTGACATCTAGTATAATGTGCCAATCTTTTCTGTTCCGGTGATTATCTTAGGAACTAAAACAGTTTTCATACGACAGTCCATATTGACAGCTAATTTCGCATTGCAAGTGGCTCCTCTGTCACGACTGTCACCGGAACAGAAAAGCTTGTGGCACTTGTAGGGTCTGAATCATGAAGCTCGACTTAATACTGAGGTAACCAGTATTAAGTCGAGCTACATGGTCTGAATATAGCAACTTCGCGTTTTTTAGTTCGTTCGTTATAGTCCCACACTCCTATCTGTTTCGGTGACAGCCGTGACAGAGGAGCCACTTGCAATACGAAATTAGCTGTCAAAATGGACTGTCGATGTCGTATGAAAACTGTTTTAGTTCCAAAGATTATCACCGGAACAGAAAAGCTTGTTGCACTATAGTTCTAGCCGTTCTATAGTTGTAGCCGCTACACACGTCCAGACCAGACCTAACCACCGATTTGGTGCGGATGAACTTTGATGTAAAGCAAATATAATCCGTGCTACACACGTTCGTACCAAATAAAAATCAAATCAAATCAAAAAAGCTACACCAAATCTGGCCTTGGCCAAGGCTTTGTATCACATCACTGGACAAGGCCTTGTATCACATCACTTTTTCTTATCAAATACTTACAGAAATCACCTGGATTTGCCAATGCAACGGGCTTGTAAAGAAAAAGACCTATTAACAAAAAAAGGTCATGGATTTGAAAAAAATTTAACGGTACCTGTCACAAAAGAATGACGAAAAATTCTTCAAAACCATTTCGAGTGGCCTGTAACTGACAGGGAAACTTAATTTTTAATTAAATGTATTTTTTTTAAAGTAAGTAATTGAGAAAAAGCCTAAGTCCAGGGGCTTTAAATTAATGTCTTAATAGAAATAAGAATAATTTTCACTTCTCATGCTCTAAAATATAGCCCTACGAAGCGGGACTAAATAACCACTTTAGTCCCTAAGGAGTAAAATGTAACTACTTTTTGAATTTCCTTCATGTGACATTAGATAAACTCAAACAGCCAGTGAATATACTATTAATTGTGAAGTGTGGACCATTTTCATTGCGAAAATGTTAAGACGTTTTTTGTTTCATGGTTTTTCCGCAAGGAAGGTGTTTTGTGCAAAAGTTTTGTGACTGGTTTAGCGGAAAAAACTGACTGAGAGTTTTTGGCGCCATTTTGGCGGGTTAGGTTGAGTGGATATTTTAATTTACCGCAATTTGTTTTATAGTGGACTTTGTGACTAAAGATAGGTGTGGTTTTGTGCCCCAAGTGTCTACGCAACTGGAAGATATGTGGAATGATTAAAACAGGCGCTATCTCGGTAAAGTGATGCCGAGTGTTTTATTATAGTGGTGACTACCTCAGCAAGAATTATCGAAAAGGCTGGCTTGACACACTTGACGCCAAATACTCCAAGGAGCATTGGAACGTAACACACCTCCATTCTTATGAAAACTTCTATAATAATTTAATAATACTCAAGAATTGGCAGTATGGGCCTGTCCTACAAAAGGGCGAATATTTTTACTACTACTACTACTACTAACCGCGAAAATTTCAGAATTTGTTAAATGTTTTTGTACTAAATTGACTAGTTTTCTCGCACTCGAAGTGAAAAGTTCAGTTTGCACCTCAAGACTAAACGCCAACTTAATATACCCTCGGTTTCATTAACTCCCTCGCACGCTCGGACGCCAAAACTTAGTGTAAGATCTCAAATGTACCACATGAAATGCAATTAATAAATACTCTTTTCTATTCTATTCCAAACCACCTCTGGTATTTAATGGCTTCGTTTAGTCCCTCGTTATAAAATCTACTATTGATAATCTCAAATTTATGTAAAAAGTATATTATTGCGAACTTTTCAAAACTGCATCAAACATTTTTACTGCTTGGTATGTTTTTTTAACAGACAGTTTTTTTGTCTCCTGAGCAATGTGACATGGACTCATGTTCTTTTTCAAATAACCAATTCAAATCGGCTGTCGGGTTGGGACGTGTGTTCGATTACTAGTTGAATTTAGAGTGTGCGCTAGATAAGTCTGCGCGGGGTCAAAATCGAATACTAATATTTTCCATAAGCTTAGAACAAAATAATGTACTGTAACTAGCGCCATAAACGCCCCAGTCGCAGAGTTATCTGACACGCGCTCTGAAGATTGCGCTCGCTGAATGCTCGCTGATTATAACTTTATGGTACATTGACAATGTGTCAAGCCATGGCCCGCTATTATTTCTCGGCTGCTTGCGCTTTGCTTTGCTATGTTTACCTCCTTATTAGCCCAAACAAAGTTACAAAGTCAAAAATTGTGTTCCAAGCATTTACCTCTATACTGTTTTTCGAGTGTTCGTTGATTTTTACTATCGCCTAACCTGGCAACACTACACGATTGTTTATTTATATAGAACAAAGAGTAAAGTGTATAGATCAACAATCTTTTCTGTTCCGGTGACAGCAGCGCTGGTTGGACAGTGCAACTCATGAAGTTTGACTTAATACTCTGAGGTAACTGGAGCTCTCACCCTGAATAAAAAAGTGTCGCCAGCAAATTTGACATTTATGTATGTAGTGGCTGTCAGCTGTCTCATATGACCATACGTATTTTTTAAAAGTGTAGGTGAGACGGAAGACAGCCACTGTGTTATTTGTGGTATTCAAAAAATTGTTCGTACTGCACGCTCCAGTTACCTCAGTATTAAGTCGAGCTTCATGGTGCAACTTGACAGTAAAATGACATTATGAACAAAACACGTTAGTTCCAGTTTTGGCCACCGGAACAGAACACGTTGACGTAATCGACTGCAACGTTGCCGCTTTTCCAAGGAGCATGGCTTGTTACAAGTGCAACGAGTGAGATAGAAGATGGCTTTGGTCAAGCACGTGTCAAGTAACCATCACAACAAAACAAGAATATAGTACTTGAAAATTTGCAAGAATTCTGAATTGGTAACTGTACTGTTTAAATATTTAATTGCATTGTCATCAGAACTAAAGGTGAATTCCAAATTTCAGCTCAATCGGACATTGGAAAGTGGGTCAAATTTAGCTCGCAAGATTTGACGAACGGACATACATGCATACATACACTGCAAGTTAAATAAAAGCTTGTAAAAAGCATACAAACAACATAGATAACTAAATAAAAACTATGAACCTTTGTACAAGAATAGCTTTTTTCCCCGTAAGCTTCGCATTTCTTTTCTTCAGCTCTGCTTTCAAAGCAGCGAGTGACCATGATCCGTAGTCCTTGTCCATGATGCACGGCACGGCCAATCCCGTTCAAACGTCTTGTCCAAATCGCAAAGGCAAACTCAAAGTTCGTAGAATACGCCAAGGGTTTTTGTCTCCGCAACTATTTTGTCACTCGCATCAAGTCTACAGGTTAGTATGAAAGTGCGCGCACGTAGCGACGCGACACCCGGGCACAGAATAATGACCCAGGAGACTTTCTGGTCCGCGGGTTCGAAGACAAGCCCGCGACGCAACTGTCTCCTTCTCTATTGGTTTCATACGCGCACGGCGGCAAATAAGTTGCCGGTTGGCAGCTACTCAACCGTCGCCCGGGGTGATAGCGGTGATAGTGTGTAGTAAGGGAAAATCTACATACGCTTTATTGATCTAAAATATATTTAACTAGTTTTCCGCCCGCGGCTTCGCCCGCTAGGACTACACGACGTTATCCCGCAGGAATGTGATATTTTTTCGGGATAAAAAGTAGCCTATGTTCCTCTCCAGGCTACAATGTATCTGTATCCCAAACTTCAGCCAAATCCATTCAGCCGTTTTGGCGTGATTGAGTAACAAACATCCAAACATCTAAACTTTCACATTTATAATATTAATAATAATATAGTAGGAAGTAGGATATCCTTAATATTTTTAAAATACCTTTTAAAAATGCCAGTAGTAGAAGATAATAATATTGATATGATAACTGTTATACAATAAAAATATAAAAGAATATTCAGATGTTCATGCCAAATCTTAAGCTTAGGGAGAAGTTTGCCAGCAGCTATTCCAGGTTTCCAGGTTTTTCCAAGTGTCAGTCTATCACTCCATAATGGATGCACCCCTTAGAGCTAGCGCGCACGGGTGACTTTTGTCAACATGACTGTCGCGTCGCTCATGCGCGCACTTTCATACTAACCTGTAGACTTGATGCGAGTGACAAAATAGTTGCGGAGACAAAAGTCACCCGTGCGCGCCCGCTCTTATTGCTTTTTATTTCGTTGTCGTCTTCGGCTTCTTTAGACAAGTGCACAGACCACAACCACCTCTTCGAAATCCATGTTGATGACTGCGAGCAAAAATTACAAAAAAGTTGTTTCGCTGTCGAAGAGACGGCCGGCCACAGTGACAATTAAATTGCCGCGTAACTAAGTCACCCGTGCACGCTAGCCCTTATCTTATCATGCATAGAAGAGTCGTCAGGACAGGCACCACACCAGTAGGAAAAGCCAAAGTCGTCGGTTATAATAATCCACGGAAAATACAAACGAAAACAACGAACCACAAACAGAAGCGAACAAAACACTGACTATAGTAGTTTTTTTACCCTGTGACACTGACGAGACAAGCAAAGACAAAATGACACAGAAATCATAGATTATTTTTGCTTGAGCGAGTGAGCAATGTTTATGGTCTAATCATGCTTTTATCATTACCTTGTAATATACAATTTTTGACAGCTGAGATTAAAATGCGACATCTATTGATGAAAAAACGTACTAAAATCTCTACCTGTCAGAAAAACGCTCATTAAGTTTCGATTACACTGTTCATTATGATTTACTTTTAGATTTTTTGCGCGTAGTAGGTACTGTAGCGTTAAAAAAACCGCTACTAGATTGTCGTCTTACGACGCCAATAATTGTCTTTCAATTAATATTTTTTGGCTAAAATACTTGTTAGCGTAGTTCCTTTTTTGTGTATTCTGACCTTAGATATGCAAAACCTCCATGGTTGTTTGCTGGCAGCTATATGTTATGTATGCAACGTCATTTTTGAATTTCAAATGTGGTTTTTCCTTTTTGCATTGTCAAGGCGATATTTTTTTGAGTTTGTCATCATTGTTTGTTTTGATTGCGGCTTATGAAGATATTATGTTATTATTGGAATTGATGGTGTAATATTGAGTGCTGAGTGCTGTTTACGAGGCGGCTGTGGGATACAGCCGCTATCTAAGCTACAAAATATATTTATTTGAAAGCCAGGCTAACTGGGTAAGTTGAGGGAATTTTCGATGCAAAGGGGTGGGTTTTAATTTTGCTTAATACTTTCGTGTGGATGAAGTATTGATTGGGTGCGTTTGGTTTTAGCAAAACCCTACGGGCTAGCAAAAAGCGTTCGCCGTTGCCTGCCGCCGTCCGCGGTTCCCGTTATACCCAACCTTTGGACCTTTCCGTCCGGCATACGGAGAGCTGGGGACTGACGGTCAACTCGCCGGTGCTCCTCCACGCCTGTAGGACACACAGTGAGTCCGGTCAAACCAGTCGTCGGTGCCCAAGGCTACCCGTGCTTCTAGCCGGATCGACTTCGGAGCGATCGCAGAAGCGGTACGTGGAGCTACACGGCAGTCTTAAGCCCGGTTGCGATTCCTTTTTTTTTTAGAAACCAATTTTTATTTAAGTTCCGTTTTAAGAACCTCCAAGTGTTTATTGTTTTACCGGTTATTTAAATTGTGTATTTTTTTAATTGTATTTTTAATAATTTTAATTTCACTGATGATCCAATCGATCACCATTGAATTCTCTAAATTCTAAAAACCCCTCTGTCGGGCCCCCAAGGTTCATTTGCATTTTTACAAACCTTCGGCTCTCATCCCATTTCACCCATACCCATCAACATCACCCGTCCACGCCGCAAGCAATAAACTTGCAATAACCTTTTTTTCTTTTAAATAAATACATTTTAATTAGTTTTAATTAATTTTTAATTAAATTTCATTTATTTATTTTTACCCTTTAATTACCTCCACGTGCGTCTATTCTTTCGTTTATTAATTTATTTTGTTGACAAATAAATTTATCGTGAAAAATGAAGTGAAGTTTTTTTTTCTTCTGTTTAATTTCACTACAGTACATAATGCTTAAATATAATATAGCGCTTGCAGTCAAATCACAAGCTCCATATTCAGTTTTAGCATGCATTTGGGACCGCGTACTCTAAAAACACCATAAATTAGGCTTCCCTGCTTTATGTGGTGTAGCTAAATTTATCGAAACCAATGCACTGGGATCTTGTTGCGAAAAGCCCGAATATATAGTTGTTGGCGGGAAACAACTGACTTTTTGCTTTGTGAGATGTTGGTGTTTTCGTGGAACTAATAACGTGGAACGAAACGGCTTACGTTACGCAAGAGGGGAAGTTTTCTGGGATGTGTCTATTTGCATGGAGCTAGACTAAATACTGAGGTAACTGGAGTTCTCACCCTGAATAAAAAAGTGTACCCAGCAAAGGACATTTTTCATTTTCGGCTAGGACATTGTACACTATTCGTACTAATTGTAAAAAATATAGTAAAGTCAAATAAAATATTAAAATTTTCATTGTCTTTCTGGATGAATGGTACACAAATAAACTTTGAAATAAAAATTCTTTGCCATCCATGATCACACTGGCAACCATATTTAAATCACGTTCGGAAACTTTGATGTTTCTGTACGAAAAAACGATAACATTGACGACTGATGGTAATCTGTCAATGTGAACCTTTTTTTAATGTTAGTGTGACATTTTACCGCCATATTGAATCGGGGTTGCATAATTATTAAGACTAGATAATGCTTTTGTACAATCAAACGCGTTAGCTTATTGCGATATAATTAGTTTTCAGTTATTATATTTATCTTTTGCTTGCCTATGGTATAGTGTACAAAGTCCTAGCCGAGGCTCCATACAAAACTGAAAAATCTCCTTTGACATTTAGTATGTAGTGCCTGTCAGTTGTCTCATATGACCATACGTATTTTTTTAAAGTGTAGGTGAGACGGAAGACAGCCACTGTGTAATTTGTGGTCACAAAAAAGTGTTAGTACTGCACTCTCCAGTTACCTCAGTATTAAAAGTCTAGCTCCATGGTCTATTTGGGTGTTACGTCTTTTTTCTGTGTGGGACGTTATGGCTAGGCTTTGCGTCTACGCTTGGAGATTGTAGTAAAGTGCAATGTTTGATGGTCGTGGGACTCTACTGCATTCTAGTTGGGTACTTACTGAGTTTGATTACTGTAATTTACATGCAAATTTAAAGTGTCATGAATGTAAATAATTTACTTGCGTATCACTTAAGCTTAAAGCCGGATTTACATCCAACGAGCGAATGCTCATTCTATACCCTCTCCGTCAAATTCTGTTAGTGTTAACAGAGATTATAATTATAAACAAGAGTAACGGGACTCAACGCGACATTGACAACATGAGTCCCGTTACTCTTGTTTATAATAATTTTTTCGTTGTTCTATAGATGTGAAAAACGAAATATATGTAGCTTACTTCCGCAAAAAACACAATATGCAAGATGCACCGCCCGCCCGCCCGCAAAAAATTGCACATGCACACCACGAAAACACCAGTGCACAATACCTGCATCTAGCAAGACAGCAATACACCTTGCACCGTCACCGATTAGACTACTCTACACGTGTTTCGCCCCAACCCGGGGCATCCTCAGGAGATAGTTCGTGCTAGTTCGTGCGAAGAACCAACACCAAATGAGCTCCAGCGCCTACCAACATTCTTAAATATAACCAGTTTACAATAAATGTTCTTATATATATACCAATTACAGGCATACACAACATTTGCAGAATTTATATTGCGTTTACACTAATTATTTTATAACTAAAAAATTAAACATAATTTCATACATATACATACTAAATACATATGCAGAGAGGGAAATAGAATAACTGAACTATTACAATTTAACAATTTTTTTTTTTAAATTAACTTATCTTTATAACATATGCAGATGTAGGTAGCAGTTTTTTTGATACGAAGTGTTTTTGTGTATTCTTTTGCTTAATCTGCAAAATCGGTCTCGCTCTCAAGCGCGTCGTTTTCTCATTGCTATCTCGCTTCAGCATAATTTTTTCGAGTATCGCCTTAAGTAATCGGACGTGCTAGGTGCTAACACCCATGAGCGATCTTTTCAAGTGTTCTTGTGTTCTAGCGATTTGAATACCTATTTTTTTTTATTGTCATTTTGCTGTAAAGTTGAGTTACCAGTGAGCATTAGCACGGCTGATCTAAACATCTGCGTTTTAGATTTCTAGCTCTTGGTTATCATTCTTGCTCATTGTTATTTTGGTGTTAACGCTGAAAACGTGCTTCCATTTACACTAAACGATCAAGAAAAAATGCACTTGTTTTAGCTCCAGCTCTATGTTGTTTGGGTATAAACCCACCTTGACTTCTTACAGGAATGCCATCATATTTTTTAAATTAACTACCATTAGTTTTGCTTTGTAGTAAAGAAGAGAAGTAGAAAAAAAAGTGCTTTGTAGAAAAGAACTGAACTTAGGATCATAATTTTCATCGTCTATTATTTTGTAAACCATTATTTTGACGAGTCATACTCATAAAATAGAAAAAGTCTCATTAGGGAATTCCAAAAATATTAAAGCAAAATATTATACTTATTAAACTATCGAAGTACGAGTATCTATCTTCATAAATATTTATCAGAATTCAGAATACAATACCTTTAGTTGGGCGTAAATCTCCAATTAAGGTAACACGAATTTATCAAAGTGATATATTTCTTTGCTCGGCCCTCTTTATCGTTTACAAAAGCAATTATTTAAATTTAATGTTTGTAAACTGTTAAAATCCGTACGTGCCCGCCGCCATTTTGTAACTAAGCATCCTGAAATGGCTGTAATTTCTTACGTTTTCTTTTATTTGATAGAAAAGTAGAAAACGAAATAAATATATAGGAAAAATGTGATAGTAAAAAAAAACCCACGAGCCCTATAAGTAGCTTTCAGGCGGGATTCGAACCCGCGCCTCCGGGAATCCGGCCCGATGCTCTGACCAACTAAGCTACCGAAAGGATTGGTCAGAGCATCGGGCCGGATTCCCGGAGGCGCGGGTTCGAATGCCGCCCGTTTTTTTTTTTTTACTATCACATTTTTCCTATACTTACAAAATTGCATTGTGAATGCATAAAAATAATATGAAATAAATATAGTTACAAACTTGGTTGTATCTTAGTAATAAATTCTTCAGTGTATTCATTTTGTTTATATTGTGAGTGGATTTTGTAAAAATGTGCTATCAAATAAGTGATTTTTCAAATAGTGGCAGAAAAATTAGGATATCGAAGAAACCAAACCAAATTAAACTCAACTCATTTTCGTCACAAGATGTGAAATATATAAGTTACCAGCACATCCCGTCTGTATATGTATAACTAGTTTAACGAACAAATATTTATAGTCACAACATTTAATGATTACAGCATTGAATTCCTAAAATGTTACTTAATTTTGTTAGTTATCAAAAAAATCAATTTTGTGCAATTACTGCGGTGTTAGGGGTGGTTAGGGTGACTAAATATTGCAGGTTATTAGACGAGAATATTAATTAACAGTCAAGCTATGCAATAATGCCTTCATTACTGTTTGACACTTGACAATGTCGCAATGTAGGAACATCCTCCTCACTTAAGGCATGTCATCTCCCGAGAGACTGCAACTATCATTAATAAATTAACATAGACTAAACTGCACTTTACGAATAGTACTATAAATTACGTATTTATTGGGGCTGCATATGCATGTAAACATTACAACCAACCTTAACCCTTAACTACCTAGCAGCTGTTATAGTCACATTACCACCTAACATACGTCTGTGAGACTCCGGAGCTAAATAATTCTCGTTTGTAAAACTGTGTGAGGTAAGTTTTAGATATTAATAAAAAATCTGTTAGGAACATATTAAACTATTTATTAAAATAAGAAAGCACACGAAAATAATACTTTACAAATAAATAAAATTGGAGTGTCTGTTTGTAACAGTAAAATAACCGCTTTTTACTACATGCATATACGGCACATATACCAAAATGACATGTTTTACAATTTTTGTCTGGCTGTCTGTCTGTCTGTCTGTTTGTTCCGGCTAATCTCTGAAACGGCTGGACCGATTTTGATGGGACTTTCACTGGCAGGTAGCTGATGTGATAAGGCGTAACTTAGGCTACTTTCATCCCGCAAAAATATCACATTCCCTCGGGATAACGTCGTGTAGTCCACGCGGGCGAAGCCGCGGGCGAAAAGCTAGTTTAAAATAAAATCTCAATTAAGTAGTTAACACTATACTTATAAACTAACATAGTAGGAAAATGGGGTCTATTATAATAATCACATAAGGAGGTACTTCTTTGTACTTTTTTAATACTAAGTAATCAAAAAGCAGAAAAGTTATCAAAAAACCTCAAATAAAACAAAAGAACGAAAAAGCAGGACCTAAACTTAAAGATTTTCCACCCGGCGACAGTTTTTTACTTACCAGAGACAAACGCGCAAACATCCGACTGCAACAAGCGGTTGTGCGGCACTGGGGGGCGCGAGGAAAAGGTATTCACGAATATAAATCCGTCGGAGTCTGTCAGACCAATGCTAGGTGGTTAAGGGTTAATTGCAACGCTAGCTATACCTATGCTCATAAAATTTGGATTTCCATACAAAAAAAAACATTTTTTAGGTATGGCCATAAAAAAAGTGGTCCTGAAAATCACTTGACAAAAAAATCCGTTCTCAAGGTGCTAATCCTTCATACAGTGGTGTTTACAGTTTGTCATTGTCTCCACTTAATCCTATACATACATAAGAGTTAGAAGATAGTGATTTTGCTGAGGTCCATATCATTTTAACATTTATAAAACCGATGCTAATCCCATTCGAAAGACGGAACGCCATTTCGTGCAAAACGTTCGGTCGCTTAACTTTCAACGTCAACGCGATTTTCCAGCCATTTTTCTCGTTTTCTCGACTGCGAGACAAGACTGAAATCCCCATCTGAACAAGGTAGCTGACACACTCCTCAACTATAGGTATCCCGCAAGGCAGGGTGTTAAGCACACTGTTTTACTACCGGTATAGCAATTTCATCGGTTATTAAAGTACCCATTTTAACGTCTTCACTGCTGAGGCGCGGGCCTTTCTTATGGATGGATAAGCAGAATGGGCAGTGAAGAGATGCAGGCTAGTGGTCTAGTGTGGTCTAGTATGTCTGTGTGGTCTACTGTGGTCTAGTGGTTCACACCACCGATTTCAGACCAATAGGTCCCGGGTTCGATTCCCAGTGGGGGCACATATTGTATCCGGTTTGGTTGTTGGTAGGACTTGTTCACACTTGGTTTGACACCAAATAATAATTATGTAATGACCAAAATATCAATAAAAATCCTTACTTATATTATAAATGCGTCTCTGTCTGTCTGTGTGTTACAAAATCACACCTAAACTACTGAACCGATTTGAATGAATTTTGGTACAGAGATAGTCTAGAGCCTGAGAAAGGACATAGGCTACTTTTTATTCCTGAAAAATATCACCTTCCCGCGGGATAACGTCGTGTAGTACACGCGGGCGAAGCCGCGGGCGGAAGGCTAGTTTATAATAAATATATCATAATAAAAAATAATTAACATCCTAAAATATAATAAAAATGCTTTTAAAATATACTTAAATAATAAAGAAATTATGATATATATATGTTTTATAAATGTAATAAGAATTAGTTTAATATTTCATAATAACAATTAGAAAATAGTATGTAAGTTAAGTATTAATTAATTAAGACAAAATATGAATAAGAAAGGTCTTCCCTCTCTCAATTGTTGTGCCTAGCAGGGCCCATAATTGTACTTACAATTTTATGTAACACCTTACACACTATTATGGAATGCAATAAAGATATTGAGTATTGAGTATTGAGTTCTAAGTCCGCCTAGGTAGCTACCACCATCGTATCTAAGTCTGACGCCATAACAATGATGTTTTCAGCATTACTGTGTTGTGGCAGTTATAGATAAGATAGCCAGTTCCTCAGTGAGTCAGGATTCCGAGAGTAGTGCGCTTCCACCGTCAGCCTTATCACCACTTAACATCAGGTGTGATGAAAGCTACGTGCTACCTTAATGTGAATAAAAAAAAAGTATTTGCCGACTACTAATGCAGCCAGAATCAAGGACTTGCCTTCCAAAGCATGGAGGAGTCGGATTTTAATTATTTTATTGACATTTTATTTACTTTTCACATCTCATGCTCTAAAAGTACGCCAATATAGCCCTACGAAGCGGGACTAAATAACCATTTTAGTCCTTAGGGAGTAAAAAGTAATTACTTTTTTAATTTCGTTCATGTGACATTAGACAAACTCAAACAGCCAGTGAATATACTATTATTTGTGAAGTGTGAACCATCTTCGTTTTTTGTTTCGTGGTTTTTCTGCAAGGAAGGTGAAGGTTCCAATGAATGTAATACCTACACCTACATTCTTATGAAAACATAAGAAACTATAATAATTTAATAATACTCAAGGATTGGCAGTATGGCTAAATGTCTTGGCCTGTCCTACAAAAGGGCGAATATTTTTACTACTAGGTACTACTACTGACCGCGAAAATTTCAGAATTTGTTAAATGTTTTTGTACTAAATTACATTACTACAATTACATCACTCGCGCTCAAAGTGAAAAGTACAGTTTGCACCTCGAGACTAAACGCCAACTTAATATACCCTCGGTTTCATTGACTCCCTCGCACGCTCGGGAGCCAATCCACCTCTGGTATATAATGGCTTCGTTTAGTCCCTCGTTATAAAATATACTATTACAACCCCATAATCCATTTAAGATTAGTACCTACAATCAAATAAGATAACACAAATAGAAATTAATTAAGGAACATCACCCAAGCTATTTCGCCTCATAACGGAATCTGTTTGTGTAAAGGTGCTACCGAGTTAAATACCAAGTGCTTGTGGAATTCTCACTAAATCCTGGCCTGTTTATCGAGCCGCCTAGCTCTGACGAAATTTAGTGAAGGTCTTCCTTAATTGCGGTCCACTTCCCCCGTTGGATGACTGTGGTTGAAAAGCATTTTACATTAGACGACTCTTAAAGTAAAGCAATTAATTTTTTCTAAGAAGTAGAACTATGTACCAGAATTTGTTCACCTGCCTTCTCGACCTTTTCAAGCCTCATCATCATTTCAGCCGTACGACGCCCACTGCTGGGCATAGGCCTCCCCCAATGATCTCCACAACGATCGGTCCTGCGCTGCCCGCATCCAGCGGCTTCCCGCGACCTTGACCAGATCGTCGGTCCACCTTGTAGGGGGCCTGCCCACGGAACGTCGTCCGGTTCTAAGTTTTTTCAAGCCTAAGTCACTGATAATGTTGTTGTCTTTTACATATAAATTTGTGAGTGAAACCAAAAGATAATAGTTTGTACCCAACGTTTGTCTTGACTAATCAATCATAACAGGTCTTTACCTATGAAATTGCCGTTTTCTATGGGGATATTGTAGGAAGTTGGAATTAGCATACAAAGATATTTGGGGATTTCTTGGACATGTGAATTCCGAATTCAACGAAACTTTCGAGATATGATCAGTCAAAATTAATCTAACTATTCCCTTTAATCTCATTTAATAAACTGTCTTAGAATAAAAAAAAATCTGTTCAAAGCTGTCAAATTGACGACAACCAAAGAGCGGTACTTTGAAGCAGTTATCACAATTTTAGACGCGTGTTTAATTATTCTTTACTTAGATGTTTAACATGACGACATACTCTATATTTTCGAAACTGACTATTAATTTTGATATATTGATATTAATTAAAAAATTAGAGACCAATAAACATGTGAGAAAAAGACGGCAATTTCATATATGTAAAGACCTATTATTAATCTTGTTTTACAAAGTTTTCATTCAGAAAGGCACATATTCAACACGACCTTAAAATTTTCTTTAAAAATTTCTTAAAATCGTATCTTCTAAACAGTCCTTACTATATATTTTGTGTAAGATATTCCGCCCATTCAAAGGTGTCTCAAATATACTATATTTCAGTATGATGGCCTCTTTAAGCTCTAACCCCCCTTATTACAAAACGTGGACTAAAATAATCCTGGTTTGAAACTGAAACTTAAACTAAACTGGGTGCTGTCACTTTCATTTTCCAAATGAAAGACAGAAGTATCATCAGTTTTAAACCAGCCCCCTGATTCACAAACCGTCGGAAACGCTCCCGACAGCGGAATGTATGCACTGTCACTGTCACTCACTACAGAATAGACAAAGACAGAGCACAGTTTTCGAATCCGAGTCCGTTTCCGACGGTTCGTGAATCAGGGGCAGGTCTAACTTTAGTCCACGTTTTGCAATAAGGGGGTAAATGTATGAAATATAGGTATAGAAAAACCAAACGCTGAATCTTTGGCAGTTATATATATCGACGACCGATTTGGCGCAGGGGTAGGCTACCCATCTTCTGCGCCAGTGGTCTCGGGCTCGATTCCCGAACAAGACAAATATTTGTGTGCATGAACATGTCTATTTGTCTTGGTCTGGGTGTTTACTATGTATATTAAGTATGTATTTACAAACAAAAGTATTTAAGTATATATTTATCCGTTATCAAGTTTTCCATGATACAGTTTCTTAATGAAATTAACATGGGCTTAGATAATTGGTGTGAATGTAAAAAGTTATTTATTTATTTATTTTATATATATTCTACTTGTGTTCTTGTCAGAAATATTATGAATAATTCTGTCCGATTTAATATACCGTTGCACATAAAAGAAAATAAACACAATTTAAGAATCAAACATAAACTACAATTAATGAAAATACGAACAAATTACGGTAAGAAAACAATATTATTTGAGGGTATATACTACAATAAATTACCCAACGAAATAAAAAAATGTAATCAGATCAACTCATTCAAGTCTAAGCTAAAAAAACCTGTATGCACATTGTAACACAATTATTATTATTGTGAAAAACTAAATATATGTAGCTTACTTTCGCACAAGTATTTTTGCGAAAGTAAGCTACATGGTTAGGGACTTCCGCCAAGTGACGACTGATTCAATCAAATAATTATTATTGTTATTTGTTTGTTGCCGTCACGGCAGAGGCACGATATTAGTATTAAGTTAGATGTATATTTTGTATCTCATTGTAAATGAACTTTATGTTTGTATGTGAAATAAATGTCTTTAAACCAAGTGTTTTAAGTGTATGTTATTAAAAAGAAAGTAAGAGAATTCATTAGGAAAGTCATTTATTTATTTTACCAGGTCTGTTTATTTGTTATTAAGAGTGTACTAATTAGGAGAACATAATTTTGAGGGTCTTGGCATGTTTGCTGTCGCGTTATGTATTTACTCGTTAAGTATGATATAATTAGGGCACTCTAATTATTTTCATGTCTTAGTCGCGTGTTTCATTTTAATTTACATTTAAATATTTGCTTTGTTTTAAATGTGAAACACTGTTTTGTACATTTAAAAGGTTTTACGTTACATAAGGCTGAAATGAGAAAACAGAACTTCTTTATACATCATTTCAAATGTGTTTTAGAGTCAGGGTTTCAAACTTATTTCTTTTTTTTTTGCTTGATGCTTTGTAGACTTATATTAATCAAAAGATAATGAAATTATTTGTTCAGGTGTATTAGTACAATTTATCATGTAAGTACCTAATTAAGTAGGTATTAGAAAAAATGCTAGGTGATAAATATTTTTCTAGATTTTTTTTTAAAAATAATTGTTAGAGTATTTAACCGTAAAAAGTAAAACATTGTAAAAACAGACTGCTCATTAATATTAGCTGAAATAAAAAAGTTTAATAAGAACTCTTCCATACGCTCAAAGAGGAACTGACTGAAGCGTTAATGTAAATACATGTAAACCACATTCTGTGAGGACCTGAAAAAGCTTTGAAAAGCGTTCACGCGAGCCTTTGGCAATGCAACGACGTTTTTCGCACCTTGTAATTGTACCACAGAGCTAAAATAGTGTTGCAAATAACAATAAAAGCATTAGATTTAATTTATCTCCACTTGTAGGCAGAATTAATGAACCTCCTTGCAATTGTCATAGACATATTTTTGTTTATATGAATTTTAGTAAGACTTAGGTATGGTAAGCATACCTGCCTTGCGATCGTCATGGTTATGAAACTTTGGTAATTGAAAATGAAGTTAGTATTAGAAAAAATTAAACCGTCTCACAACTAGCATTTTCAACAAGAAAAACTGCATTGTGAATGCAAAAAAGTGAAAGTAAGTTTGGTAATATTTGATCACGGGATTGGTGACCAAAAGCTCGAACACCTACGTGCTGCATTTTCGTTGTCCATCCATTCGCATTGGACCCACGTGATGACCCCCCTCTTTAAGGCAAATAAGGTTTCATAACTTCTGGGGTACTTACCTAACTAACTTCGAACAAGGAAGGCCCGCGTTGCTCGGAGCTAACTAATTAGTAGTTTTCAGCTCATTGTTGACGACCGATTTGGCGCAATGCGCGGACGTATGCCGGACGTGTATGGACGGATACCTGCCTTCTGCGCCAAAGCTCTCCGGTTCGATTCCCGAACAAGACAAATATTTGTGTGCATGTAAATGTGTATTTGTCTTGGTCTGGGTGTTTTCCATGTATAATAAGTATATATTTACAAATCCGTGGGCTTAGATAAATAGGTGTGATTGTAAGAAATTATTAATTTATTATTATTATTTCTTCTTTATGGCCGGTCGCGATTTTATTCGCGTGTAAATGCGTTATTTATCGTACTTCTTAAGACTACTTTAAATCGCAACAAAAGTAACGTAAGTCCTCCTCCAAGATCTCCAATTCTATGCCAAACTTCATTAAAATTTGTGGTTTAGACGTAAAATGGTTACAAAAATACAGAGTTATTTTTGTATAAAGAACCTATGGATACGGGAATCAATGGTTCACTTTTATAATCTTGTCTATACGTTGATAAGTCTGCAACTACAGCTACGTGCATTGGTTTTCGCAAAATCTTTTCTAGCGGATGGTAATACCGCTGCCTGCAGTTGGCTCGGTTCAATTTGTCATTGGCTGGCAAAAGCTCTGGCATTTTCTTTTCCTGTTTCACCTCTCTATCTGGGTTAACTAAGTAGGAGCTTTCAGCTTATTGCTTATTACTTTTTGACACTTTTATTCAATTTTTACGGAGATTTTTGATTGTTGTTAGTAAATATTTAAAAACTAATCATACTTAATTTGAGCTAGGAGAAAATTGTACTATATTTCATCTATACCTATACTAGTATGTTAAAGAGGAAATATTTGATTGTTTGTTTGAATTTAATAGGCTCCGAAACTACTGGACCGATTTAGAAAATTCTTTGACCTTTAGAAAGCTAAATTTGATTCTTACCGAGTGATATAGGCTATAGGTATTGCCTGCCACGGAAACGGGTACAACGCGAGTAAAACGACATAGGCATTTCTCGTATTTAATTGATGAAACGACACTAGCCTACAGCGTGCTACAAGTAATAGAACATTTCGACAGGTCTCGTAAGACTCTTGGTAGTTTAATTTGGAGAGCAGTCAGAGAATAGTTCGAATTTCGAACTATTGTTCGCCGAAAAGCATTGTCGGGAGTTCAAGTCACGTCTTAAATCTACTAGTGAGGCTAGTGGTTTTTTGCTCTATTTCTAATTTATGCCACCAAACAATTTCTACTTTATGACAAGCTTTTATTTAACTTGCAGTGTGTATGTATGTATGTCCGTTTGGGTCAAATCTTGCAAGCTGAATTTGACCAATCTTCTCACTGCCCGATTGAGCTGAAACTTTGCATACAGGTTTGGTTTGGATGACAATACAATATAAGTACATTCAATAAAAAAACCTAGTCATAAAAACGAAGTTTTTAAAACTTATTTGCTTTAGTTACAGAAACAGGTTTTAACCGCCTCTGTGGTCTAGTGGTTCACACCACCGATTTCAGACCCAGAGGTCCCGGGTTCGATTCCCAGTGGGGGTACATATTGTATTCGGTTTGGTTGATGGTAGGACTTGTTCTTAGTCCGCCTGGCTAGCTACCACCATCTTATCTGAGTCTGTCGTCATAACAATGATGTTTTCAGCATTATTGTGTTTCGGCAGTTAGAGATAAGATATAGCCAGTTCCTCAGTGACTACTGAGGATTCCGGGAGTAGTGCTCTTCCACCTTCAGTCTCATCACCACCTTACATCAGGTGCGATGAAGGCTAAGTGCAAACCCGTTGTGGATAAAAAAAAATAAAAAAAATGTTGTTTAAAAAGTTTTTCTCATTTCGCGCATTTTGTGTACATAATAGCCTAAAATTTACATACCCACCCTCCCATTTGTTATTCGGGATACTTCGAAAAAGCCAATGTTTCAAATGGCTGTTCCATACATCTCCCTCCTGGGGCACATTCTACGGTAAATGAGTAAGCTCAAAGCCCCGTCTCCTTAATAGCAATCTGGAATCGGAACATAGTTCCGGTCCTTCTGAAGGATTTATACTGGAAACGCTCTAGAACTTTTCTATTAACAGCGCCATCTGCATTGAAATATATGTAACTCTTCTCTATGTAAATGTAGGTACGTTAAAGATAATCGCTTGACTCCCATAAATATTATTGATGAATTTTTCTTCAATATTTATTTATTTATTTATTTATTAGAAACCTGGCAAGCATTTGCCCGCCATCTTGTTTGGCTAACAGGATGCAGTCTAGGATGTTACATGCCTGCCCAGGAGAAGCCTATTCACTCTCGACTTAAAGAGACTTGGGTTGTAAGAATCAGGGAACACATTCCATTCTATAAAAAACCGATAAGCATGCAACCTTTCAGCGGTGGCTGAGGCTCTGAAGTTTCGCCGTGGCCAACGCCGAGTCTCCAATGAGCTTCCTGGCACGGTTTTCAATCGAGTCCAAAAACTCAAGCTGATACTTTGCAGAACCATCCCACAGGTAATTCGGTGAGAAGTACCGTTTAGCGCGTGAGAGGACGCCAAGTTTTTTAGCCGCACACTTTGCAATGGAGTCGATGTACTCGCCAAAATTCAGGTTGGATGACAGGTTCAGGCTAAGAAGTTGCAGGTGGTCGGTTATCGGTAAGGACACACTCTGGAAAGTCGGAGTCAGTCAATGCGATTGAAACAATAGAACCTTGATCATAATCAATTCTTTAGGACATAATCGCTGACACTATTATTGCATAAGATGAACAATCCTTAGGAGAACAGCCATCGTTGACAAATAAAGGATAAGTATGTACCAAGATTTCCGTCAGTATTTAATCTAATTATGTGGGTGTGTAAGGGTAATCTCTTATAATTATGTTTGTAGTATTGGTTGTGATAATGGATCCACTTTAATAATACTACTGACTCCACTTGACTTACGTTTAATGTAGGCAATCCAACAAGCATTCTATACAAGCAAGGGAACAAAACAAGCACGCAGCGCCACAATCACGAAATAGTTATTAGCCTTCGAGTTTTTATGATCGAAGTTATTAGCACAAGATTTGAAATAGTCAAAAGTTCACATGAACTAGATCTTACGTCTGCTAGTAGATAAACAACAAATAAACCCTTTATTTTTGTATACCATTTCAATTTCGATAGCAATTCTAGTGGTTCGTAAATCCAACTTTGGGCTTCGCACAGCATTGTTTTGTAACTGAACCGCAGTTTGGGGGTATCAGCAGCAAATATTTATTTAGGGAACCATTTCTATACAGTGCCTCTCGTCATTTTGTTTACTACTGACACAGTATACATCTTCGGCTATGTATGTTATATTTGATACTGTTGCTGTCTACTCGGTTATTGCGTGATTTTGTACAGTGAAGTAACAAGGCTGGGTTAAATCACGGGGCAAATGTTAAAAACTTAACTTTTACGTTGTTTTCTTTCTTAACCAAAGATGAGAATTGGTAGAGCTGTTTATGTTTATTGATTGCTAACGTTATTATGTAATACAGACATACTACAAGATTCTGCTTTTAACACCGGTTTTTTTTTTATATTATAATTTTAAATAATTTAAGTATTGGCCCTAGTCCCCCACTATTACGTTCTATTGTCATTGTTTCCTTGGCAGACCTGACGCACAATCTTTATACTTAAACAAACTTTCTCACTTTAGTGTCTCATAGATGAAATATTATAATTATAGGTATTGAATATGAAGTATTAGAAACAAACGACCCTTCTCACAACACAACTAGCTCCGATGGATTTCTTTTTCTAATTCTTCATTTTCTATAGTAAAAATTGTATTGTTAATGCAAAAAAGTAAAAGTAATTTGGAAAATTATTTATTTAGTATTTGCATCTCGGCGATGATAATATTTACGTCAAGACTGGGCCTAGTATAAAAAGTTGCCTAATGAAGAAAACTCTTATGATCCTGCGTCGTAATAAAAGACATTTCCAACTCAATAAGTTCACAATGACGATAAGAAACGAGTAACGACCCTTTGGGGAAGGACCTCTGAACTTAATTACTATTTCAACGTTAGTACAGGTTCATTAATTTTTAAGCACTTTTCATAATTGAAAAAGTTATTCTTTATTTTCGAAGCGATTCAGTTTTTTTCTTTGAACACTTTATTTAAGATTTTTGTTCTTGTTTCTTTTTTCTTATTATTTACTAGTGGCTGCCTCCTACTTTATTCGCATGTAACTATTTTATATTCTTTCCACTTCCTAATACAAAACTTCATGCCTATAAAAACAAATGCTTCTGTCCGTAGGCCTATACGAAAAACCATACTTACTAAATAAGTATTATAAATGTGAAAGTGTGTTTCTTTGTTTGTTTGTCCGTCTTTCACAACAAAACGGAGCAAAGAATGGACGTGATGGGGATAGTTTGGGAACTGGAGAGGGACATAGGGCGTTTGTGCACTACCACTGAATTTTACAGATCCGGAAAAAAACGGATGCTTGTATTTAATTAATTACTATTATAAATGATTAATTATTAAAATACAAGCATCCGTTTTTTTCCGGATCAGTAAAATTCAGTGTAGTGCACAAACGCCGTTAGGCTACTTTTTATCCCGGAAAAACATCTCATTCCCGCGGGATAGCGTCGTGTAGTATACGCGGGCGAAAGGCTAGTTCGGTAAAATTAGTTCTGTAGTTCAGGCGTGTAGTTTCGCTTTTCAGTAGAATTAGTTTCATAGCGTTCCCATTTATAAACTTTGTATGAATGTAGAATGCATGATTGGCTGTATGCTAACTTCACTAAAATACAACCAATATTATGAGTGTGCAGTGGAATTGCACAACCTAATTCCACCATCTCCCTTCTTCCAATGGACAACCAGACGTACGAATCAGCGCCACCGTTTTATAGTGGATATTCCTGGGACACGGACTAAGCGTTTTGCTTCTAATTTTATTGTCCGTACCGCTAAGGAATGGAACTCCTTGCCTGAGTCTGTATTTCCCGATAGGTACAATCTGGGGGTCTTCAAGTCGTGAGTGAACCGGTACCTTCTAGGCACGGTTCTAGGCAAGCGCGATTCATCGTAGATCGCATCAACGCTTAACATCAGGCGTGATAGCGGACAAGCGCTTGCCTATCAACCAATAAAAAAAAATAAAAAAAATGATGAGTGGATTCATAACTATCATCGACATTTTGATCTTATTTATACTCCGTGATCAGATATTTTTAATACATGTGCTTACTTACACATGACATTGTGACCGTGCGACCTGCATTATAGTCGTTTTACAAGCTTTTTATTAACTTGCCATGTTGTTAGTTAGTTAGTGGGGGACAAATCTTGCAAGCTTAATTTGACCCACTTTCCAGTGTCCGATTGAGCTGAAATTTTGTATACAGGTTTGGTTTAGATGACAATACAATATTAAAGTACAGTCAGCAAAAATATTTTCAAAAAATGAAATTTTTACTAAAAACTTATTTCAAGCTTTTTATTAACTTGCCATGTTAGTTAGTTAGTTTGTTAGTTAGTGGGGACAAATCTTGCAAGCTTAATTTGACCCACTTCCCAGTGTCCGATGGAGCTGAAATTTTGTATACAGGTTTGGTTTAGATGACAATACAATATTAAAGTACAGTCAGCAAAAAAGCTTGTCAAAAAATGTCATTTTTTCTAAAAACTTATTTCAAGCTTTTTATTAACTTGCCATGTTGTTAGTTTGTTAGTTAGTGGGGACAAATCCTGCAAGCTTAATTCGACCCAGTTTCCAGTGTCCGATAGAGCTGAAATTTGGTATACAAGTTTGGCTTAGATGACAATACAATATTTAAGTACAGTCAGCAAAAAAGCTTGTCATGAAAATGAAATTTTTACTAAAAACTTATTTTAATCCCCAACGGTGTTGCACTTAGCCTTCATCACACCATTAAGTAAAGATAGGACTGAAGTTGGAATCGCGCTACTTCCGGAATCTTCAACGATTGGCTATCTTTAGCCGTAACACGAAAAAATGTCGTTATGGTAACTATTATCGCGATTGTAATATTTTGTATGAAAACTAGAGCAGCGCCTCTTTCGGTCGTTTAAGGAACTGAAAATTCAATGCCTAACAGCATTTTGGCAGCTTTTGGAAGACGATATAGTTTACTATTCGTTACTTACCTTAATAGTTTTTCATTCATTCTTCAACAATGCTTAAATCATAGTTGTTATGGCGTCAAACTTAGATTAGATGGTGGTATCTAGCCAGGTGGATTTAAATAATAAATTAAAAAAAATGACACAGACAAGAACATTTTCTTACGTTAAAATAAACATACACACAATTTAGAACAAGCCCTACTACCTACCAATCGAGGTTCTTTGTTGTTTGCACCATGAATAGAACTCTAAAAGACAAGATTTTTCGATCACCTACAAGGCATTTCCAAAGTTCGAGTGATAAATTTTCTCTTTACCTACACTTGTTCAAAGCATTCGCATTTACCTTCCTTTCGAGCTACTTAATCTAAATTTTCGATTTAGGAAATGGACCAACAGCTATCGCTTTTATAATGAGAAAAGTTTAAATAATTTCCAAATATTTGTACTAAGCCATTGATTCATTACAAGGGCTGAACTTCGAAGGTTAAATTACAATAAGCAAAACATTTTGCAACGAAAGTTTAAGGCGAGGATTCTCGACCGAAATAGACACGCTAAAGCTTGCTTGGCCGCGCGCGATACACTCCGCGCGGATGGCGCGGACGCAGCGGCAGCCGGCAGTGAACTGTGAACTCGCGAGCGCCCCGCGAATCGAAAATCGCTTAAAATTAAATTATATAAAATGTTAACTTATGACGGCCGGAATCTCTTGCCTATTTAAACACAATATATTTTCTTTTCATTCACTAAAACCAAGTATACTGCAAGTAATAGGATATTTGGGTTACTATTAGACGGATGTTTGGAATTTGATTTGATACAGTAAAGTATCACTAATCGAAAATATAATAGCCAAGCACTAGGTAAATAACTGTAAAATAACAGATATTTTTTCCAAATTTTAAGTACTTACTTGTGATTTGCGAGTTATCCATAATTTAAAATACCCTTTTTTAGGGAATCCTAGCCTTAAAACCTACGTCCCTTGGCATACGCACGCTGACGGTCCCAATTGTTGTTCTTTACGTGGATGTTGCGACGGATTAATATATGACTACTGGAAATGGCGTGTCAGTGCTGGTGTAGAATAACAGACATCGTCCCATGGGTGTCGTAAAAGCTGGCTAAGGCTTGACATAAGGGAGTGTACACATCTAGTAGAAACGCAACTGTGTAACTGTAGTATGTGTATAACGCTCGAATTCTCGAACGCAAATCATCTTTGGGAGCGTCTCAAACATCATGGCATCTCTTTCATACGTTTGACATTTAAAGTGACAGGGCGATGTGTGAGACGCTCCCAAAGATAAGTAGCGTACGAGTATTCGGGCATAAATGTAGCAAATGTAAGTGTGCCTGATAAAATTAAATGCAACTTTGGTGCTTAGGTGTGGTGCGGTTCGCGCGAATGCTAGTCCCTTCGCTCCTTCGAGCAACGCGGACCTTCCGTCTAGACCCGCGTTGCTCGAAGCTTCGGTCTGTAGCCACGGATCCCGGTATCAGATTGAATTGGCCACTGATCACGGCGAGTTGTATACACCGATACCGTGATCCGTTTCCAACAAAAAAATATTGATATTTTTACCCACTGATCACGGTATCCGTGGCTACAAGAAATAAATTATATTAGTTTTGGAAATGATCACAGTGCAGAGACAAGAAATAAATTATTGTTTTTCAAAACTTATATTATTACCCGACTGCGACAGAAGGAGGGTTATGTTTTTCAAGAGTATGTATGTAGATTTCTATGTTCCTTGCTAAAGCCTAAACGATTTGAAGGATTTTAACGTATAAGGTGTCGTTAGATTCGTCTTGATAGCACGAGTGACACTGGGTACATAAAAAAATAAAAATCAAAATGGCGGATTTTTGATGGCATATTGCAACATCAAAAAAATGATTTTTCTACCAATCCCATCGAGTGGGGTATCAAAATGAAGGGTTTTCAATAGCAATTCCATAAATAGGTAAGGTGATTTATTGATAATGAACTAAAAAGTCTAAAATAAAAACATAACAAACACAGTTTTTAGTATTAATTTGACAAGAAAACAACAACGCACTTTTAAAAATATAAAAAAAATCCAAGATGGCGGCCAACTTTTTTGTTTGTAGGCTGATTTCAATAAAACTCGATTTCTAGCACTATTTTGACAAGAAAACAGCAAAGCAATGTTAAAAAAAAATTAAAATCCAAGATGGCGGCCAACTTATTTGTTTGTGGGTCGATTTTGATGAAACTCGATTTCTAGTACTATTTTGACAAGAAAGCAGCAACGCAATATTAAAAATATTAATAAATCCAAGATGGCGGCCAACTTTTTTGTTTGTGGGCCAATTTTGATGAAACTCGATTTCTAGTACTATTTTGACAAGAAAACAACCACGCATTTTTTAAAATATAAAAAATCTAAAATGGCGGCCAACTTATTTGTTTGTGGGCCGATTTTGATGAAACTCGGTTTTTGGTACTATTGGTGACCACGGCCCCTGGAAAGGTGCCGAAACGTCGGATAAACCAAAAAATCTCAAAAAACAACTAAAATTTAACCAAGTTGTTGAATAAATTGCGTGAAAAAATCCGTAAAAGTGTTTTATTTAAATTGTATTAAGTATATAATATTTTTATTATTTTCCTTATTCATCCATAAGGAAGGCCAGTGCCCCAGCAGTGGGGACATTAAATGGCTGATGATGATGATGATGATGATGAAGTATATAAAGCCATTACTGCGGCATTTTCTAAGCGCTTTCGATCGCCAATCTGTGGAGCACGCATAGTTTCTACAAACATTATTTCGGCCTCATTATTACAAATTGCTTTTGGTCTTTCTAAGTTAATTATTCAACACGCCTTAGAAGACTTAAACAAATTATTTGCAGTTTAATTTAAGAAA
This sequence comes from Crambus lathoniellus, assembly GCA_949710035.1. Taxonomy (NCBI): domain Eukaryota; kingdom Metazoa; phylum Arthropoda; class Insecta; order Lepidoptera; family Crambidae; genus Crambus; species Crambus lathoniellus. The sequence continues at coordinate 4,729,294 of OX453310.1, read as the reverse complement.
TATCTACCTACTTTCTCAAGGCATATGCCTACCGCCTGAACAAAACCCGAATAGATAATTATGAATTTTAATTTATTCATTTAAACTTAACGTACCTTGAAGTGAAGTGAGGTCAGACAAAATTATTATTTCCAAGAATTTGTTACTTCCAAGATGTACAGACGTTAAAATGGTCGTTGATATTCCCGGAGGTATAAATTATGACTTGTTTCTTGGTTATTGTACCGACAGTCACCGAGGAATTGCTATTTTATTTTCAATACATTGCTATTGATTATCTGTGAATTTCCATCCAACAAAACGATCGTATAACTAACGTAAGCAATAACTGAAGTTATAGGTACAAGAAATATAAAAATAAAGTATTAACGTTAGTTAGTTAAATCCAGTCAATGCATTTAAATCTCGGCTTTTATGAGTTTTTCGATAAATGATTTGATACAGCACAATCAAATTCGGACTCATATTTTGTATGAATAAAACGTTCATTTCAGACTGAAAATAAATAATAAATCCATACAGTTGTGATTATGGCTGGTGTGTTTTCTTACAAGTCAGTAAACTATAGGAAAATTTGTGATAGAAAAAAACTTGTTTTTAATTCTTATTGAATATTTGCATGCCATATTATGGTTAAATGCATCATGAACTTGTAAATAACTAACCTTTATAAACCTTATTTCAACACTGCATTCTAACGAAGAAATAAGCCTTCAGGCCGTTTTTTTACCACACTTTTATTAGCTTCACTTGTAACTAAGTCACAATGTAAGAAAATCTTGGAATTCTATTTTAACCTACTTCTAATTGTCGTATTGATTTGAAACTTTGCAAGTCTATATGAATCCGGTGACAATACAATAATTTGCTACCATCGAGCTGATCTGATGATGGAGTCAAGAGGTGGGCAATATAACTCTTCAATGGCTGCTAGGAAACCCCTCGAGTTTAGGCTCATTTGTTTTGTTCTGATGAGACCTATTCGTTACACCTGGTGGTGAAGGTCTGACGATGGAGCTGAGAGGAAGCCAGTGAACTCCTTAATGACCTCAAGAAAACCCCTCGAGTTTTGGCTCATTTGTTTCGTTCTGATGACACTTGGTGGTGAGGGTCTGATGATGGAGCAGGAAGAAAGCCAGTAGTACTCCTTAATGACCAATAGGAAACCCTTCAAGTCTGACTCATTTGTTTAGTTCTAATGAGGCCTATTCGTTACACTTAGTGGTGAGGGTCTGATGATGGAGCAGGGAGGAAGCCAGTGGCACTTCTTAATGATCACTAGGAAACCTCTCTAGTTTGGGCTCATTTGTGTCATCCAGATGAGACCTATTCGCTACACTTGGTGGTGAGGGTCTGATGATGGAGCAGGGAAGAAGCCAGTGGCACTTCTTAATTACCACTAGGAACCCTTTCGAGTTTGGGCTCATTTGTTTCATTTTGATAAGACCTATTCGTTACACTTGGTGGTGAAGGTCTGACGATGGAGCTGGGAGGAAGCCAGTGAACTCCTTAATGACCACAAGAAAACCCCTCGAGTTTTGGCTCATTTGTTTCGTTCTGATGGGAACTATTCGCTACACTTGCTGATGAGGGTCTGATGGTGGAACAGGGAGAAATAAATTTGTGTTATACTTTATTACATGTAATTATGTAATTTATTACATCTTATTAAGGAAGCCAGTGACACTAATTAATGTTAATTTGATTTGCCATTTATTAAACTAAAAAGAAAAAAATAAATAAATAGTTTAAAAAACAAAACAAACACACTTTTAATATAGTAAAAAGTACAAAATAACCGTCTATCAGTAACTGAAAATAAAAAGCGTGGTGCGCGTTGTCAATATAAACGGTTATTTTGTACTTTTTACTATATTAAAATTGTGTTTGTTTAGTTTTTTAAACTATTTATTTATGTTATCAATATTTTTGCTTTGATTATAGTTTTGCATTGTGAATGTAAAAATCAAACCGACACCAAAATTTTTTAAGTACCTACAGGTACTTTTTAAATTGCTTTTTTGTATTTAATTTATTTAATTGCTTGATTTTTTATATTTTAACTAAATTTTTCAAAACTACTGTACCGATTTTGATGAAACTTGTACTGTTCCCTCAGTTATAAATCAACAACAATCAATACACCTGATACGAAATGAAAAAAAAACATCACGATATGACTTTTAGTTTTCGATATATTCGTGGACAAACATACAAACATTCAAACACATAAACATACATACATACATACATACACTTACGAAAATTTAGCACATTTTTGGAAGGTATATATTTAAAATAATATCCAATTCCAACATTATCACTTTCATAGATGTCAAACTGATAACCTCCTTCTGTTTCTGAAGTTGGTAAATAAAAGTAGGTAATGTAAAATCTTAAACTTTAACCTTAAAATTGAAACCATATTTTCGTCGTTTCCAGATGTTTTCGGTCCAAAGATCGACTCGGCAAAATTTATTGTCAAAACTTACCTTAATTTATGTTCGACTATAAGTCAGACGGTACTGAACTTTTGGGCACCTACTTCATTATTTGGTTTGGTTGCTTTTAATTTATAGAAGTTTCCAATTTAACGGCCATTGCTAACATATTTGGAATGGTTTCTTCAGTTGCCCATTTGCAGGGTTAATCTATCTATATCTATAGTCTTGTCAAAAATCAGTTATCGTTTTTAACTATGTATTGCTACAATTGTAATTAAATAATTATAATGACTCGTATGAACGACTCCGTGGCTTAGTGGTTAGAGCAGTCGCCCGCATAGTGAAAGGTCGTGGGTGCGAGTCCCATCTGAGCTATTTGTGAGACGGGTCGTTTTTTTCTAATATTTAATTTTCAATGATTATAGTGTATTTAATAAAGGAATTGCACCCTATTATAGGATTTAGTTTTATGTTCATTAAATTATTGCAGGATGTCAAGAAACTGGCCTGTGAAAGAAATGAATGGGCGAGACTAAACAGGCATGATTCAAAATAAAAATTATTATTTATTGAGCAATTTTTCACTTGATCACTCTTCAACGTTAAGTTCAGATTGCTTCTCATTTATACTCATGGATATGAAATTTATTCTTTTCTAAGTGACCCCAATAGTATACTTTTAAAAAATTACATCAAAAAGCTAGGAAGTCTGACATGCTCAATGTACCCTAAAAAGATATGTTGAGCAAGGGTGTGGTGTAAATTGAGCAATTACACGTGCTGAAGTATTTAATGAAGTTTTATCTAAAATAATATCCTTTGTAAATGTTACAAAAAGATTTTTAACATCTTTGTCTTCTCTTTCTTTTTACTCTTTATTTGTTGTTGAGTCCTCGATATTTCGGCGCGATTGCACACGCTATGATCGCGTAGTAAATACTGCCATACTATTATTTATTCTTTGATACTGCGCCGAAATATCGGGGACTCGACAACACATCAAAACATGGTTCAAATCCCGCTTTTCGTAATATTTACAGTATTAAGGACTATGAAAGTTTAAAAAGTTAATTATTTTTATACTTATTTGTTTATTAGGTTTGTTTTTACAAAATTCCTAATAACAAGTAGTTATTTGTTAACCAAAAACAATATTAAATTGAATCTTCGATCCCAGTGTTTCTCTAGAAAGGCAATTTCCTCTCTCACTTAGATTTAAAATATTGCATCATAAACTCGGTTCAGATTTTAAAAACGCACATTAAATAGAGTTATGGTCTGGAGTTATGGCCCCAAGAGTGCTGAAAAACTATTTTCATTGGAACTTCTTTACCGCTTCTCTCTACATTTCATATTTCGCATAAAGTGCTACATTAATTAAAGGATTTTTATACAACTTAATAGTAAGTACGTTTTTGTGTAATAGAATACTCGTAGGTTGAAAGTTAAAGCCGAAGATATTGTTTCGTAGAATTCGAAAATAACAAACAAACTCTATTCGATTCTACTAAAATTATAAACATGTAAATTATGTAAATTAAAATAATTATATGTAAATTATAAGCGCTAGTAACTTTGTCCGTCTGTAATTTGTTCTGAATTTAGATTCTAAAATAGAGTGAATATTAAAAAAAGATATAACATATTTTTTCAAATCTATACTAACATTTTGACAGCCGATCGCGACGAGGTCGGGATCCTCTAATTATTCTCTGATGCGCCGATTACGACCCGGGCTCGACTTCATAGATTTTTCTCTAAAAACACGACGCTATAACGTATTCGGCGTTTGTTGCAATGTGTAGCTGCAGTTTTAGTTACACATACATAATTATGCGAGTCTTTTGCGTAGCATGAAACAGGGGCAAGGGGGGAGAAATTTGGATAAGGAAATTGATGGTTAGAGATATAAGTAGATAGTTTATTGTTTTTTGGTACTTAATCTAGGTTTTGAATGATTTCTTTTGACTAATTTAATAATTATAATTATTTGTTTTGCGTAGTTTCAGAAGGATTACATTATTTAGAATCGAAAAATAAATAACAATTAAATATCAAAATCTTGATGAGAATTCTTTGGTATTTGCATATCGACGAGTATGTAGTTTCCACCATTAAACACTGAATTGGTAGCAGAATAACGCACGGAGTTTATAACCGGTCCAAGTGGGGCTTCTCTTGCAGTAACTCAGACCTCGCATGCAGGTGTGGTTTCACTCCACAGACCATGGCCCACATGGTTGATTGCTCTGCATGCCAGTACTCCTGCACGCGAGAGGACCTGAGGGCCTACTCTGAAACGCTAATCCGAAACTTCGGTTAGCCCTGTCCCTCTCACTCTCGAGTCATAGCGGAATCGAGTGATAGGGGCGGGGCTAACCGAAGTTTCGGATTTGCGTTTCAGAGTACGGCTCCTGGCTACGGATAACGCCGTAAGTGTGGCACAGTTTTGGGCCAACGTCATCTGATTTAAGCTTGCCATTGACACGAAGAAGGAGAAGACCATTAAACACATAATAGCCAGCAAATTGGTTTCAATTAAGTTGACATGGGTTAGTTTCTAATTGGGAATTTGTCGCATTTAATTGCTAAAAGCGCATTCTGCTTTGACGTCGAAGAGAAACAGTTGAGCCTGTTCAGGCGACTGCGTTCTCTAAGTTATTACTTTACTATCAAATTGAGTATATACTAGCTAGCGAATTTATTGAATATCAAGCGAAGCACCCCGGCTTTGCACGAATGCAATACCTATATACTACTCAAAACAAAAGAAAATAGGGGCCACTGGGCTTTCTCCGCCCGCTCAATTATCTCAGGTTTTTGGCAATTTTTGAAAACGAGATTTGACAATTGGGCGTTTGGTCTCTCCATTGACGTAAAAATCATGGCAGAGATACAAAAAGTTACTCATGTATGAGACTCTACTTTCTTTTGACTAATTAAACCATCCTATTGAATACCTCTCTCTATTTATGAAAACCATATCTAAATAGTATAATGAATTTGAATTTATCACTGTTTCTAATTTTTTATGTAATTTCGCTGTCTGCTTTTATTTATTTTTTATTTTATTTTTTACTTTTAATATTATTATTTTATTTTATTATTATTAATTATCAATTTTATATTGTAGCGTGCGAATTTTGATGTTAAATGCCTGTCATGCTGTGTACACATACTTGTGGAGTTGCAGCCTATCATAAATTCTTTATCTATTTGTATTTGTTTACATGTATTTGCTGTCACTCTGTTTTGTGTACTAACTAAATAAATAAATTAAAATAAATTTATTGCAAAGTTGAATGACCTAATCCTGGCCGCACACGGCCAACCGACCACACCACAAAACGCCACCATCCGATACACCATCGTGTAGTTTTCAAAGACATTTTAGGAACTCGTCGTGCACGGTTGACTTAGCTAGTCGTCTCTTGTTTCTTCTACTAGCTTCAAGTGGCGACGTTTGTGGCTGTCGCGTGTAGCTCGTGTACGGCGAACTTTGTATCGTATGGGATCGTTCATACACGTGATAGTGAATACATAATGCAGCCACATTGACATAAACCAAAATGTACTTCAAATGATTACAAGTGGCCAGTACTTGGCATATCATTTCAGTATAGTACATCGAATCATAGTTTCACTAGTACCATTGATGGATATAGCAATACAATAATATTCAGTTAGCAATACAGCAATATTCATGGATGGTACAATTTATCCTAAATTAGTGTCACTAGTACCATTGATGGTACTAAGTATACAAAGTTGTATCAATTATACCATCAATGCCAATGGTCTACTGACATAAAGGGGACGGTAAGCGCATAGACTATACGACACGTGTAAGTAAATAAAAAATGGAAATTCTCCTAGAAATAGTCAACACATTTTTACTAAATCACGTCTGAATAGTAAAAACGTTGCTTTTTCTAGAATAAACTTTTATCAACGCCGCCGCCGCCGTTGAATATTTAATATACCAATAAAAGCTTTGAAGATCAAATGAGTATATGAAGTGGAATAAATTTTACAGCCACACTTAAATCCAAACCAATCACGAGACCAAAACTGAAACGTAACTGCGTCATAAAAACTACTATTTTGTAGTGACGCTCAATTAAAGTTTTGCCCTTGATGCTGGCAATTCTAACTTTAGCGGGGAAAATAGTAAAATTTTCCCTCGTACAAAACCGTTGTATATTACAAAATGGTATTGGAAAAAATAAAGGAGGATCGCAGCTTGTGTAAAAAATAAATTTACAGAATTAGATAAGATTTTAAACTTACATGGTCATTATCACTATAACTATTATGAAAAACGGGATTTTTACCATGTTTATTTTGTTTTTCGAGTTCCCGATATTTCGGCGCAGTTGCACACGCCATGATCACGGAGTAACTGAATAAAGTTAATGCGGGTGGATGGTATTGTCTGCTCTGCGTCTGCTCCTAATACCATCCACCCGCATTAACTTTATTCAGTTACTCCGTGATCATGGCGTGTGCAACTGCGCCGAAATATCGGGAACTCGAAAAACAAAATAAACATGGTAAAAATCCCGTTTTCAATAATATTTACAGAATTAGGTTTAATTTCAGCAGCAGTGATTATAAAGTTACGAGTTTTTAAACTCCAAACATAAAGCACTATAAATAAAAATAAAATGTAGGTATTTTTGTTCGCTGTATGATGCTTTGCTAGTCATAGTCGAGGTTAAAAGTTTGTTTTCTATGACTTCAGATCGGACCATCTTGTATGGGCCCTATTAAAGTCGAAGAAAGCGTAGTCTAATCTATAAAACTTCTATCTTAAACAATTTATTCACTATTTCTCCATACAAGCTTTGGATCCCAGTTTTATCCCCATAGAGGTGAACTTTGAAATTTTTTTTCTTAGCGGATGCCTACATTATGTGAGCAAAAGATTGTCACAGTATTGTCATATCTCATGCTACCCTAGGCCCTCTTATGCTTGTGTTTATTCTACATTCAACCTCACGGGTAGACAACAAGTGTATTCTTCCTCAGTCTGGTATATTCAAAGATTATTTATTAGTGATTTCTAAATAGTTGGAATAATCAAATTCTGCGGGAACAAATTTGCGGCTAGACCGCCTCATAACAATATCGACCTCACTTCCTAAAATACAACACTTCATCGAACAGTGGGTACTGCCAGAGGATATCCTGTAGCACTCCCGAATATACTGCCTGCCTAATTATAAACAGTTTATTGGCCAGCGTGGTCAGGCAACTCTAAACTTTATCAAGAGAGCGGTAAATGTTCACAGTCTATAAAATGAACTCGCGCTGACCCTTCAGTAGGAGATACGGTGATGAGCGGAGCGAGTTGTAAATTTTTACTGAGTTTCCACTAACAAACAGACCTTAAAAATATAATGTTGCCACAATATTCCATGAGATCGTTCTGAGTCATGCTATAATTCACACCGAATTGGGTATCCTAGAACGTACTAAACGTATATAAAGCGTTAAAGAACGTTTTTTCGGTAGACTCTGCCTGCTCTTTATGCTCTGAGTAGAAGACAGATAGTCCCTTCTCTTCATTTGATGTAAAATATTATGATTTGCATTTACATTGCTATTCTCCATAGTTAAAATCAGTACTAGAAAACACAAACTTGTCTGCAACCAGAACTCACTTTTAATATATTTTTAGCAAATTTACCAACTTCAAAACATTTTCAATAAGTATACATCAACATTTAATGTAATGTAAAAAGAGTAGGCAAAGTAATTGAAAAATTACTCGTCTCGAAAGTCGCTATGTTCGCTCTTGCTTAATCGCTATCTCTTAACTAATATAGCCCGATCCTGAATAATTCCAGTTTTTTTCAATTCCAATTCAGAGGATACTTTAGTAAGCTCAATGGCGCTTTATTTGTTTGCCACTATATATGGCTAAATTGTTTTTGATCCTTTAAATTTTCCGCTTTCGCTCATCTAACATAACCTCATCCTGTATAATCCCGGGTCACGATACTTTAGTAAGTTACGACTGGCTGTTGATTGGCCGCTCGTGTCTGTCAAACTAATAACTTTGTATCGACTTCCATAGAGCACGATGGAGCATCGGACATTGGGTATCGCACGTGGAATGAAAAACGTGGCTAAACTTCGAAGATGTATATCGCTGTTAATATTTTGTATAGTGAAGTAAAGGTTCGGTTTGTGTGCGTCTTGGGTATTGTGAAAAAATGAGATATAATATGTAGATTTTATAGAGATTTTATATTATTTTTTTTGCATTCACAATGCAATTTTGTAAGTATAGGAAAAAATGTGATAGTAAAAAACCCACGAGCCCCATAAGTAGCTTTCAGGCGGGATTCGAACCCACGCCTCCGGGAATCCGGCCCGATGCTCTGACCAACTAAGCTACCGAAAGGCTTACACGACTCGTCGGATTTTGCTATCACTTGTTACGCTGTAGGCCAGCGTTGCTTCATCAATGTGAGGAAACCCTCGCATCCGAAAGAAACATTTTTACAAATGTTTAACAATCGATTAAGATGAAACAGCCATATTGAGATTTTATATTATTTTTTGCATTCACAATGCAATTTTGTAAGTATAGGAAAAAATGTGATAGTAAAAAACCCACGAGCCCCATAAGTAGCTTTTCAGGCGGGATTCGAACCCGCGCCTCCGGGAATCCGGCCCGATGCTCTGACCAACTATAAATGTAGCTTACTTCATATGTAGCTTACTTCCGCAAAAAACATGCAAGATGCATCGCTTGCAAAGAAATGCACATTTACACCACGAAACTATCAGTTTTCAATAACTGCAGCTGCAGATAGCAAGACAGTGAGACACCTTGCACCTACACCAATTAGACTACTCTACACGTGTTTCGTCCCATCCCGGGGCTTCCTCAGAAGTTGTTAGTTCGCACGAAACCTAGCACTTCGCACAGATTAACAACTAATAGGTGGAGGTGCGTATAAGCTACGTATAGGATCTGCTTTTTTCACTAAGGCTAGAGACTTCTGCCAAGTGAGACGCCTGATTCAATCAAATGCGTCTTAGGTATTATTTGAACAGGCCCGTTGGCGCATTGGTACTAATCATACATCCTGAGACCAGGGACGTGGGATCGTTCCCCATCCGGGACAATAACTTATGTCATGTGATGAGCATTTGTGTTCGTACCGTGTCTGGGCGTTTTATAAATATTTACACACACACATATTTATCATATTATTTGCATAAATAATATTTTAAACTGTCATGGTTACTTTCACTACTACGAAAAACGTAAAAAAATTACCTTGTTTAAATTTGTTGTCCAGTCCCCGATATTTTGGCGCAGTTATTTATTTGCCATGATCAGTAACTCCGTGATCCCACCTTCCGACATCATAGTTCTGACAATTTATTTGTGTCTGTACTAATATGTCTCAAGACCCGCTCCCGCTCCGCTTATGACTAAATCACTCTTCCTTATAATCCGGTCATCCCCCGGCAAAGTTACGGCCAGCTTGATTGGTTGCCGTCGCTGTCAGCCTGATAACATAGAAGCTTCATATTATTATTAGCAGTCGCCATACTGACAACAATAAGTAGATTATACTACGATCTCTGTTGGTCGTGTGGTGTACGCCAGTTTTCAATGTGCCGTTGTGTTTGAGGTTTCGGGTACGATTTCCGGACGGGCAATTGGCGAAAACTAACCTTTTATTGGTCCTGTCGGTAAAAACGACAGGTATTTGTTACATACCTACACTACGTGGAATACCTGTCGTTTTTACCGATTTTCATAACACTGGTGGTTAAGCTATTTAATGTGGGATTAGAGCAACGTATGTGATGTCCAAAATATATTTATTATTAATCCCTTTATTACATTTACAATACTTACAAAATTATATTTCTAAACTATTATTAACTTTTATTATTATTATCTCCTTAATTACATTTAAAATACATACAAGATTATATTTCATACACAATGTAACACTTAAGTATAATGCTAATAAATATAACATTTAAAAATACAAAAATGCAGTTCCCCAACGGTAGCAAGATCAGGGTCCCGCTACCGGTGGTTGGATCCAGACACAGGAACCTTCTTACTATACGGGCCGTGTCCTGAAGTACCTACTGCCTTCTGCATCTGACTCTTGATCCAGCCATCTAACGCAAGCCTCTTAAGGTGTTTATTATTATTGTTAAAAACAACAAGACTAAGTAGAATAGTAGTTGCTATGCCACAGAATAAGCTATGCTGTGACCATATTTATAAGTTCAAAGTTTCAAGCGTTATAATAAGATTAAACAGGCAAATTATTTTCACATTACAAGTTCCTCTTTTTCGTTAATCTAGGGCATAGGCCTTCCATGGATTGATAAGGAAAATGGTCCATAAAAGACCCACCATGCAGGTGGTGGTTCTTTCTAAAATACTACCTTCTTAAAATTTCCTCACATTCCATATAGCAATGGAACAGCGTCTTACCGCAATGAAAGAACTTCTTGAATAACATATTTTCTCAAAACAGCCGTAAACTCAATCTTTGTCGGGCAGTTAAAAACTTTGGTACTTACACTAACATATAAAAAAGTTTTTGATTTCACACCTCGACAATTTCAAAGGAAAGTTTAATTTAAAGGTGGTTTATTCAAATGTCAGGATAAGTCATAGATGTAAGTTTTTGAATTGTTAAACCTTCGTTGGGTTGGGGAGTAATTTTCACCTTTTTCCTCATTTCAATGGTGTTTCTAAAAGCGCTACTTATGCATTACCCCGAGCGTGAAAATCTATCGTTATGGTAATCGAATCGTGATTGAGTAACAAACATCAAAACATGACTTTCATATTTTTGTAATAGGTATTATTAGTGGAGTGGGATAATATAGTAGGATGTGAAAGTTTAGATGTTTGTTACTCAATCAAGCCAAAACAGAACGGATTTGGCTGAAATTTGTGACACAGATACATTGTTGTCTGGAGAAGAACATAGGCAACTTTTTATCCCGGACAAATATCACATTCCCGCGGGATAACGTCGTGTTGTCCACGCGGGCAAAGCCGCTGGTGGAAAGCTAGTTCTTTATAAACACCATCAGCTGTTGTAAAAGTTTTTACACGTAAACATTCTCATAGTATTTATATCCAAAGAAGTCGCAAACATAATAAACGAGAAATGAGACGTATAAAAGTAGAAGTCCATAACTTGAAATTTGAAAAAGCGCCTGTAAAAATGGTGCTGGTATTTTTCACTACTCAAACTTTCTCTAACTAAAGTGCATAAATCACAAAGTTTACTTCGCTATAATTGCACAATGACGGATGTTTCAGCCGCGACATAGTGAAAATCCTCTATTAGTTAGTTACGAAATACGGGGTTACGGTCTAAAGACTCAAATATTGTCTAATTAATAAAGATTTTTTGGTAGAAAAAGAATAGGTGTACGTTTTGGACATACACACAAAAATGTTTTCAAGGTAGTCCTACTAATATTATAAATGTGAAAGTTTAGATGTTTGGATGTTTGGATGTTTGTCACTCAATCACGCCAAAACGGCTGAACGGATTTGGCTGAAATTTGGGACAAAGATACTTTGTAGCCTGGAGAGGAACATAGGCTACGTTTTATCCCGAAAAAATACCACATTCCCGCGGGATAACGTCATGTAGTCCACGCGGGCGGAGCCGCGGGCGGATAGCTAGTACTTTATAATTTAAAAAATAGGTAAGGTAAGACTTATTGGAGGACTTCAGTGATGCGCAGTGATTTAAGGCTGCCACACACCAAAAAGTATCGCAGACGTGCTGCATTGCGTCTGCGTGCGTCATGATTTTGTCATTTTTGAACTTGTATGCGTAGGTTCACACCGACACAGTGTTGCATCGCAATGCGTCTGCGACAATGTCGGTGTGAACCTATACATACAAGTTCAAATATTACAAAATAATGACGCACGCAGTACAAAATTTAAGTTATTTTAATTTTTAGTTCTTTGCATTCACAATGCAATTTTTATTTAAATAAAATGGAAAATGAAGTATTTAGAAAAACTCGACCCGTCTCACAACCAGCTCCGATGGGACTCGAACCCACGACTGACTTAACGACTCCGTAGCTCAGTGGTTAGAGCAGTCACCCGGAAAGCGAAAGATTGTGGGTTCGAGTCCCATCGGAGCTGGTTGTGAGACGGGTCGATTTTTTCTAAATACTTACTTCATTTTCCATTTTTCTACATAATTTAAGCTTTACGTCGTTGTATCTGTCTGTTATTTAGATCGCCTCCTGCTAACATTTTTACTGTGCCTAAGCTAAAGCCGGTTCCAAGATTTTTTTATTTCCTTTTTGAAGCGAAAATAGCGTTTCGTTGTTACGTAAGTTAAAAGAGTTAATTGACAGCTCTGCTCTTATAATAGAGCATGTCTCATTTTAATAACAAACTTTTTGCCAGGTACTACAAATTTTACTAAGAGAACGATAAGAATATATAATTAATTGGTCACCGATGCACCTTTTGTAGCTCAAGTCCCAACTGGTGAAATCCTAAAAACTCAATAAAAGTCCTAACAATATATCAATCAACCAAACCGTATAATCAAACGGGGCATATAACAAACCTAGGAAACTGGCTAAAATTGTTTCCTCACCAGAATAACCCAATCAATCCCCAAATAATTCCATTTTTTACGATAATAAAAACCCGGGACGAGACAGGAAATTAAAATGCTGAAGCCCATCGGCGGAATCCGAAATACCAACGTGAAAAAAAAACTTATATCATCTGGTAAAACCTTTCAAATAAATTAGTAGACTAACATAATGTATAGTGCACCTATTAATAAAAACTCCAAACATTAGCCAAACTTCTAAACAATCCACCAGACCGTATAACCAAGTGTAGCAAATTACAAACCTGAGGAACTGGCTAAAATTGTTGCCACTACATGACTGAAGCCCATAGGCTGAAGCCAAAATACCCACGTGAAAAAATACGTGATCTTAATAATAACTCTAAACAACGTAACAAAGAACCCAACTCTACAACCAAATGAAGCAAAAATGAGACCAAGAGAAGTGGTTAAAATTGTTTCCTCAGCAGAAAAACCAATCAAGCCCACAACTAATTCCATTTTTTATAATAATAAAAAAACCGGGACGAGACAGGAAATTAAAATGCCGATGGCTAAAGCCCATCGGCGGAATCCGCGGTGCGTGAAAAAAATTCAGATGTGAGAAAGGCTCGGAGGAAATGAAACGGCTGGGGGCAAACCACTCTTAATAACAAACATAGAGGCAATACCTTTGAGACAATTTATTCCATATTTGCGGTACCAGGGTTATTTGTGTTGGAAACACGCGCGGAAAGGGATACTGATTCAAGTTCTTAAAGTCTTTTTGGTCTTAATCGAAGGGGAGCAAAATTCTATTACGGAACATTACCTGTTTTTTGTATCTATTTCAGTTTTCAGTTACCATTATTTTTCTTTTTTATTAACTGTATAATAGTTTTCAGCTATGTAATATACCAGCCACAGATATAGAATTCTATATCTGTGATACCAGCTCCTCTAGAATGACCACTGCAATATGATCAGATATCGTTTAAGTGTGACCCACTTTATGACCTAAATTAAGCAAAAAGATGTTTTTTTTTCAAGGATCATCATCAAAAGCCTTTTTTTATTTTGACCTACTGGTGATACATAACTTTTTTATCCATACAACATACAGATAATTTTTGATTGAATCAGGCGTCAATTGGCGGAAGTTCCTACCCATTGTGAAAAAAGAAATTGATACTTATAGTTAGTAGCATACTTCTACAAAAAAAAACATACCAGATGCACCGCCTTTAAAATATCAGTGCACAGTACCTACAGCTGCTATATAGACAAGACAGCATGACAGCAACACACCTTGTACCGTCACCGATTAGACTACTCTACACGTGTTTCGCCCCAACCCCGGGGCATCCACAGGAGTAGTTAGACACCACCGTACGGAATCCAGCACTGAATTAATAAGATAATCCTAATGATAAGCGACTCTTTATCTTATTAATTTGAATCTATACGACAAAACAAGGCTTATAAGTAGACTTACGGCCAGAATTAATAATCTATCCACAGATAGGGATAAGCATGATCCAGATTAGTTGCTAGGCAAAACCTAGCAACACACAGGCAACTGTCGTTAATTCTATGTTAATATCAAGCGTTGCATAGCAACTAATCTAGATCATCCCCCTGATTCATGTACCATCGGAAACGGAATCGAATTCGAAATCTGTGCTTTGTCTTTGTCTGTTCTATAGTGAGTGACAGATACAGTGCATACATTCCGATGTCGGGAACGTTTCCGACACTTTGTGAATCGGGGGGCATGCCTATCCCTATCTGTGGATTGATTATTAATTCTGGCCGTTAGACATCAAACAAAGCTCCTACATTTTACCCTAAAAACTGTTTTAAGACTCTTTTTCAGAAAGTACTTAAATTAAATGAACACTAAGCACTGGCTTAGCTTCACTTCATTTCATTCACTTTCTGCTCATGAAATAACAAGAATTAAATATAAACTGGCCGACTCGTAGGAACGCGGAACAAAAGTTAGCAACGGCTTTATTTATACAACGCACGACCGGACAAATAGTGACCGACTCAAAATTCAACAAGTGGAGCCTCGTTTGTGTCTTTTTATCGTGAAAACGAGGGTATTTTCCCCTCTTTTAAGGGTTGTTTGGACACATAGAGTAGGTACCTTTTGTTCGCACCTCAATAGAAATGAGGCTGCTCTCCATTAAGTTTTTTCTCGCTTGCTTATCTTCGTAAACATTTCCTCTCAAAAGATTTTTCGTTTTTCACCAAAAAATATGAAGGATTCTTATTCTTTAAATTTTATCTGGCTAAAAATAAGCTCTTAGGAAAGCTTTCGACAATGACTTATTCGACAATTTTTTGGTAAGTATATGACTTTCGGCAATAAATACATTATTTACCGAGAATCAGCGCGTAACCTTTTGCAAAATGTCTGAATTGAGTGATCCACTTAACAGACTTAAATCTTTCTTCCCTTACGAGTGACAAATTTTTGGATTTCAGGCAGGGGTTTTGAATTTTTTTGACTAAATGTAGGTACCTACATGTGCCAGTAACCAGAAATTTAGGTAGGATATCTCAATCCAGACGCTCATCTTATTTCAACGATTCTTCATTCAAATTAAATTTATTTATATATGTGTTGAAAGTAAAAACATGGTAAATTATTAAGTTATAAAATCACATTACAATAGCGGTATCTATCAATGCAAGCATAAAGCTCCCGACGAAAGCACATTCATTGCTTTTATGTTGTTAAAACAGCGTTTGCTTTTCTTGCCGGTTCACACGTTCCGATTCGACCGCCGATTTGGTGCAGACGAACTTCGCTGCAAATCAGAGGACCTTGACAAGTGGCTCTCTACTATTGATATCGCCAGTAGAATAGAAATAAAATGTATGGGATTGACACCAGCGGTCAAGTGACATTTCAATTCAATCTCAATTATTTTCTGTCTATAGGTACTACTGGCGATATCCATAATAGAATACTAGCCACTTGTCTAGGGGGGCTGATCCGCGCTACACACGTTCAAACCATGTCTGCCGCACCAAATCTGGGGTGCAATTGCGTAAGTTAATCGTATAAATTTGACAGTTCATATCGTATTCAATCGGATGCAATTAGTATGGAATGACATTTATTATGATACAATATGAACTGTCAAATGAATACGATTGACTTTATGCAATGAGGGATTTTTTGACAGATGATTAAAAAAGAAAAATGATAGTTCCAAAAAACTCAACAGATGGCGTTCATCAGACATGGGTTTGCTTTTTTAAATTTGCTGGCAAGGGCCCTGTTTAACCATTTTTACAAGTCTACAATACGGTATTTTACTGATTTTTTTTATTTCTTTAAAATGTTTTTCGAAATATTAGCTACACAAAACAAGTTTTCATTTTGAATTATCTTGAATATTTTCAAAGATATAGGACTTCAATCTTTATAATTAGACAAGGACAGGACGCTATCTTAGTGACGTCAGTGGGTTAGTAGCGTCATAGTCACGCCATAGAAGATTTCGTTTTAGAAAGAGACAGCTATAGTCAAAATCATACAGACTATAATTCTTTTATTATAAAACAGATTCAAATTATTTTTTCACATTTGGTATTCTTAATTGCAATATTTTTTAACGTCATCATTTCTACATTTCAACAACAGTAAAATACCCTATTATGTAAGAAAGCTAGTGAAGTACTTGTATTTTTACTATAGTAGAACATCAGAATCACAAGTTGGCGGCCATTTTAGAAGAAATCATTCACTATAATTACGAGTGTAATGTCAGTGACATTGACATTAAGATAATAGTAGATTGTATTACAAGGGAGCAAAATAGCATATTTACGACAAGGCCGCTATTTTTAATCCAGAGCGCAGTGAAGGATTCTAAAGTAGAATCCTGAACGCAGCGAGGGATTCAATGTACGTCGCCCGAGGTGAAAATAATTTTGCGGCCGAGTAATACACTCTACTTTCATTTCGAATTTATGGAAAGTAAATACACTTTGCTTTTCATCCCCCTATACAGGATAATTTTTTTATCAGTGCACAAATTTTTAGGATCGACTCAGAATCGGTAAGTGAACAACTTTCTCCTAGAAACATAGGTCGAAATATGACAAAAATTTTTTGACCTTTCATACAAATCGGACTGATCACGTGATCGAATTAGTATGGGAAGTCCAAAAATTTTTGTCGTATTTCGACCAATGTTTCTAGAAGAAAGTTGTTCACTTATCGATTCTGAGTCGATCCTAAAAATTTGTGCACTGATAAAAAAATTACCCTGTATAAGAAAAGCAACAAAAACAACTAAAACTACCTAGAAAAATAAAAGAATGGTGGCGGGGGGCATCGCCTTCTCTATTTTTTCTATTATATTAAAAAAATTTGAAGTTCAATTAAACAAAAAATAAAAAAAATATATGTCCATCGGATGCCTCCTATGTATCTCCGGGGTACCATAGGGGGTTGAAAAATTTGTTAGATTTTAGCTTCGACGCACCGTTTTTGAGATATTCTCATTTTTATAAAATTCATTTTTGAAACAGTTCCACCCCCCCCACCCCATACAGCATCAGTAAAAAACTTTTTCATTGCCGATGAGATAACTCTATGGTTGACTGTAACCAAATTCAGTTCTATTTTTAAAAATACTTTTACACCCTAGGGTGCAACGCAGAGTTTTGAACCCACTGCTCAGTTTAAAGGCCTGATCAGACGAGGGACTGTCCGCCGAGTACTTTTTTGTCCATCGATATAGATCTCTTATGCTATACCCTAACAGGGTTCATGTTTGGTTCTGTTTTGTTTGGTAATGTCATCTATATGTATACCACATGAGTGCAATAAAACAATTTGAATTGAATTGAATTGAATTGAATTGTATCGAATAACGCACACAAGGAACTAAAAGTACCACGGACAAAAAGTCCCCGAAAGTACGGCGGACACCGAGAGACTGGACTGGACAAAAGTTCGCGGTAGTCCCCGAAAAAAATAAAACAAACGTAAATAGGCGTAACAACGCACACAACGAACTTTAGTCTGCATTGAGCGCCCGATAGTGAAGTACGTCTTCGGGCAACAAATGACCGCACACTATATGCGTTGGGTCCGCGACAAGTACCCGGAGGAAATATTTTGGACGTACAGGGACTTTTTGTCCCACGGGGACAAAAGTCCTTCGTCTGATTAGGCCTTAAATATACATCACCTTTCGAGTATGAGAGATGAAAAATATTTATCAGCCAATGCATTTATATGTCATTAGGTATTCCAATAACACTCTTTTTTGTTACCGTAAAAAACACTTGTTATTTACTTCGTGAAACAGAATTTACAAGTCCATGTTACATTTCGAAGCTTGTGATCTTGTAAACTTGTATCTTTCGAGAAATAGGCCCATCTCTGAGTGGTAATAAATAATAGAGGTTAGGGATTCATGTCAGGTCAGCGCCATCTATCGAGCTAATAAATAAACTTTTTTTTTTAATGTGCTGGTAGATAATCTCTCATTACTCCCACTGTAGATTAGATATTCATAAAGTTATTGATAAAAGTTTTTAGGTACCATAGATAATCTAGGCTCAATATGTAGAAGTTCAATTATGAAAGCAAGAAAGCTACTCTACGCTAGATGTCAGTTCTGGTGCTGTTGCATGAACGAGATGACAGGATAGTTATGCCTTTAGGTGTAAGAGAGATGGCATTATACGCGCGACAGACTTTGCCACAACTTGACACCAGATGGCGCTAAAGTTTGATGAAGTGTGGAATCTCAACGCAAGGTGTCTTTACAAGAAAAAGAGATGGAAATAGCTGGACATCCATGCAAGAATGAGAAGACGTATATCTCTGGATAATTGCTCGTGGAAATAGTTCTGCTATTCCTCACAAGATTGAGCCAAAATGGTTCAAAAATTATGATGTTTACTCTGATAAAATTAAAATGTCAAACGTCAGACGTGATAGATGTTTGTTGACAAATTTAAGTGTACCTAAGATGTAAAAATTAGCAATTATTGCTTGGAAGTGAGTTAATGAGAATGTATGTACTTTGCAATAAGGGATGTATAAAAACTGTGTTGTGTAAAGGTACAAAATATAGGATAAAAAGCAGAAATGAAGGTTGGTACTATCAAAGTTTATTGTGAATGTAACGTATTAAAAAATGATAGGTATGTTACAATGTATATACCTTTAAAAGTACATTTTTTTCAATTTAAAAAAGCAAAATAGTTTTTTGTTTAGAACACAAAATGTGTGAGAGGTGCCAAATGTACATTGCCACTTATTGATAGTTAATCTTTTGTAAGTATAGCGAAAAACTAAAACCAAACTTAGGTTAAATCAATATATTCTAATGCACTAGAAACCAATCAATTGCAAAACAACAATTTAATGAGGGATTTTCTGACAGATGATTAAAAAAGAAAAAGTTAGTTCCAAAAAACTCAACAGATGGCGTTCATCAGACATGGGTTTTCTTTTTTTAAATTTGCTGGCAAGGGCCCTGTTTAACCATTTTTACAAGTCTACAATTATGTAAGAAAGCTAGTGAAGTACTTGTATTTTTACTCTAGTAGAACATCAGAATCACAAGTTGGCGGCCATAATGTCAGTGACATTGAGATTAAAATAATAGATTGTATTACAAGGGAGCAAAATAGCATATTTACGGCGAGGGCGCTATTTTTAATCCAGAGCGGAGTGAAGAATTTCTAAAGTAGAATCCTGAACGCAGCGAGGGATTCAATATACGTCGCCCGAGGTGAAAATTATTTTGCGGCCGAGTAATACACTCTACTTTTATTTCGAATTTATGGAAAGTAAATACACTTTGGTTTTCATAATAAGAAAACCAACAAAAACAACTAAAACTACCTAGAAAAATAAAAGAATGGTGGCGGGGGGCATAGCCTTCTCTATTTTTTTTATTATATTTAAAAAATTTGAAGTTCAATTAAACAAAAAATAAAAAAATTATATGTCCATCGGATGCCTCCTATGTATCTCCGGGGTTTTTAGCTTCGACGCACCGTTTTTAAGATATTCTCAAAAACAGTTCCGGCCCCCCTCACCCCATACAACATCAGTAGAAAACTTTTTCATTGCCGATGAGATAACTCTATGGTTGACTGTAACCAAATTCAGTTCTATTTTTAAAAATACTTTTACACCCTAGGGTGCAATGCAGAGTTTTGAACCCGCTGCTCAGTTTAAAGGCCTGATCAGACGAGGGACTGTCCGCCGAGTACTTTTTTGTCCATCTATATAGATCTCTTATAAATTGTATCGAATAACGCACACAAGGAACTAAAAGTACCGCGGACAAAAAGTCCCCGAAAGTACGGCGGACACCGAGAGACTGGACTGGACAAAAGTTCGCGGTAGTCCCCGAAAAAAATAGAACAAACGTAAATAGGCGTAACAACGCACACAACGAACTTTAGTCTGCATTGAGCGCCCGATAGTGAAGTACGTCTTCGGGCAACAAATGACCGCACACTATATGCGTTGGGTCCGCGACAAGTACCCGGAGGAAATATTTTGGACGTATAGGGACTTTTTGTCCCACGGGGACAACAGTCCTTCGTCTGATTAGGCCTTAAATATACAGCACTTTTCGAATATGAGAAATGAAAAATATTTATCAGCCAATGCATTTATATGTCATTAGGTATTCACATGACACTCTTTTTTGTTACCGTAAAAACACTTGTTATTTACCTACTTCGTGAAACAGAATTTACAAGTCCATGTTACATTTCGAAGCTTGTGAACTTGTAAACTTGTATCTTTCGAGAAGTAGGCCCATCTCTGTGTGGTAATAAACAATAGAGGTGAGTGGATTCATGTCTGGTCAGCGACATCTATCGAGCCAATAAATATTTATTTTTTTTTTAATTTGCTGGTAGAAAATCTCTCATTCCATAGCAGGTTGGCACAAGTACACACGTTCCAATTTGGCCGCACCAAACTGTAGTTGCTGGTGTTGCCAGCCACTGCTAATCTCCCAATATTTTTTATAGTTACTGTTAACATGGATTTGCCTGCAATGGATAGATTAAAAAGAAAAATATTTTCTGTTATTTGTTGTTTTAAAATAAAAAGAATTGAATTTCATTATTTCTCAATTTTCTTTTATTTTCACTAAAATACTAAAACTTGCTAAAAAACTCAAAGCAGCACTTATTGATGAGGTAAATGAGCCTTCTAAAAAATTTAGTTTTACGACAAAATGCGAGTTACATTATAAACGAAAAAAACTAATAGATAAAACAATCTTTGCATAAATGGTCATATTTAAACCTTTCCTTCGTTCAATTCTACGCAAAAGTTATGAACTAACATTAAATTCCTCTTAAAATCCCTCAAACGTATTATGTCTGCTTTAAAGATTTCCGCTTTTACATTAACAGCCTTATTCATAAAAACTCGTTAATTAAGACTTTAAGCATTATTTAACTAAACAACTTATTACAGTCTTTAAACAATGTTTAAAAATTTGTTATTCATAAACGTTAGTTTAACGTTGCTTACTTAGGCATTGCTTATTTTTTTCAACTCTTGCAACATTTAGGTAGAACTTGGTATTCTCGGTACAATATAAGCAATGTAATTCAAAATCAAACAAAAAAATACTGTCACTGTGGTGTGGTATTATCATAGGTAATAAATACTCTTTGATGTGTGTGTGGGTGAATGATTAATTTGCGGAAGACGATTTCTAAAATAATTTTCAGTGTAGTGTAATCAAAGAACCAATGCAGAACATTATGTAAACGTAAAAATCTCGACAAAATTTCGTTGGATATTGCAAAAATAAACTCGGGCACTAAAATAACCTAACAACTCAGTGGAAGTTTCAGCTGATATTTATACAAGTTACTACAAACAAACATCAAACAGCTGTCATGATGTTCGCCATTTTGATGATTAACATTTTAAACAAGGTTGTGAGGCTAGTTAACTACGAGAACGAAATTTAAGAACGAGTTTAAATAGCTAGTTAGTTTAAACAACGTTTATGAATGATGAATGTTTTTAAATATTACTTAAAGTGGTGCTTAAAAGTTAGTTAGCGTTTATGAATATGGCTGTAAATATTTTCTCTCTAAATCTAGGGAAAACCTCCAAAATTGTCAACACTGCCTAGTTGGTCCAGTCAGGAGCCTACACACTCCGATTTTGTTGGTAGTCCAAACAAAAATCAACTAAATCCGGCCAGACCGTGTCAAACTCGAAAATATTATTATAAATGGTTAATTCATGGTCGGACGACTACGCTACACACGTTCAGATTTGGTTTGGAGCAGACCAAATCGGCGGTCGGATCGGAACGTGTGTACCAGCCTTCAGAGCTTTGTACTCTCGCCAAGGTAATTTACCTCTCCGTGCGTAGATGGCGCTAATCACTATATTTTATAATTTTGTAATTGTAGTAATTTAATAAATTGAGAATTTTTCTTAAAAACAGCAAT
The DNA here is from genome assembly GCA_949710035.1 of Crambus lathoniellus. Lineage (NCBI taxonomy): Eukaryota > Metazoa > Arthropoda > Insecta > Lepidoptera > Crambidae > Crambus > Crambus lathoniellus. The sequence goes on along the minus strand of OX453310.1, from coordinate 4,706,757 downwards.
GGTAAAAAGTAAACTTAAAGGTATGTTCGTACACTAGCTAGCTTATTTAAATATTTTTTTTCTATTGTTTCAGACTTCACGCATCCATGGAGGCACAATGCACAACGAGTAATTCCAAAACAAATAGTCAAATGAAAGTTCCTAAACTAAGATTAATTTAGAACAAAAAAATGTATAATTCCAATGAATTCCTGCACAGTGCCGGCGTCAGCCGACACATGCAGGCCACTGGGGAGACGCCTAGTCAAAAAACTAGTATGAAAAGACGATCGTGTGAAGTTCCTTTAGGAGACATATCATCAAACAACTTCAAGGTTTCCCTAAACGATATATCCACGATCAGCGACGCGAACTACGATTGTCGTTCCTTACGTTCTATAAAATCTGAGGATACTAGGCTAAGGTACTACAGGCCTATTGATAGTAGAAGTGTCAAAAATTTTCGATCTTCTCTCGCTGATATTTCAACTTGTTCGCTGTCAAGACCACCGAGTTATGATCAGCTGTCGCGGAGGTCAATGATCGAAGGTGTGGACAGCAATGGCATGACGTCATCGAGTATAGAAGGGGTCCTGTGGTCTGATGAAGAGGAGAACGAGTATTTCTACCACGAGAACATCACGACAGCTTGGAATGAAGGTAAGTCATATCATACCATATATGTTTAAATGAATAAGTAGTACCAATCACGAGCATATAGGTAGGTACCACAGAAAACGGAAAGATTTTTTCAATTTCCATGTTCTGTGGTAGGTACATATAGGTACATATATACCTATACATGGAAGGAAGGTGAAGAAAGAAGCCTTTGCTCTGCAGTGGGGAGATCTTGTCTGATAATAATAATAATATACTATATTATTGCGTGTTACTGTTACTATATACTACTGTTGTTATGCGTGTACAATTTATTATGCTGATTAGGTACATAGATTAAAATTATTTTCATTTTGACATGCACTGTATTAGATGTCTTATTTGATGGTTTTTTAACTGTTATTAAATTATCTAGTTACCTATACTATGAAACTACAGATATCTCTACTCTATCTATCTACCTATACCTATATCGCAATAAATAACCTTAACAAACACCATATCTCATTCTTACGTAAACTAAATAAGTGGCTAAACTAATCAAAACTATTGAGAAACAATCGGAAAACGAACTCCAGTTACATAAACGAGAGTATTTTCATTTGTATGCAAATGCAAACGTGAGCGCCGCGCTGCAGTTTACGATCGGCGCAAGCGCAGCGCGATGACCCGACGTCACAGATCATCAGTGATGTATGATCAATAGATAGAGTACAAAGACGATTTACGTTGCATAAGCGAAAGTGCTTTTAAAATATTTAAATTTTGATGTGAAGTCTGGAAATTTTGAATCCCTATCTAAATACTTGTTTACGCAATATACCTACAATTTGTAAACTGGCTTGGGTTACATCAACCACCGAGAATGAAAACTACTTACACAGATTTAGGTTTTGTTAGTTTTATGATTAAATTTTGTTTACAAAATGTATCGATGAAGTACCTATAAAATAAAAAAACATACATGTCAAACTGAGAATCTCCTTTTATTTAATTAGCTTAAAAAAAATTACATGGGCAGTAGGTACATAAGATAACTGTGTTTTAGACAAAGGCGGTCACCAGGGGGGCAACTAGCTTTCTCATAAACTTTATCTTCCGGAGTATCAAGCTGCCGCCATTATTTAAAGTACCTACCTTTTTGAAATCGGTGCCAGCCAGGAGCATGCGTGGTGAAAAAGGCACCGGCCTCAAGAATGTAGGTACTTTAGAGATATTATTTTTTCTCATTTTCATTTTGAAATCGGTTTATTTTTTTATTCATTTTTATAGGCACTGAAGCATTTTAGATGTTTACTAAAACTATGAAGTTGTTTTGCATTGGAGGTATTTTAAGCGGAGGTATTTTGCATCCCTAGGCATGTTCATAATCAGGTATTTTACTACTAGAGATATTTTGCATTTAAGTCATATTGCGTTCATAGTCATTCCGATGTTTAGGAAATTTATTACTAAGTCTTTTTGCACTAGAGGTACAGTTATATATAAGTTGTTTTGCTTTTAACCATTTTGCTTATAGCCGTTTTAAATGTTAGTTGTTTAGTCATGTAGCGTTTCAAGTGTAATCCTTCAAAGTCGTTTTGCCATTTAGGCTTTGTGATCAAAAATGGTATAAATCTAGAGCTAAGGATTTGCAATTGGTACCCTTGGTGACACCCTTGGTTTTAGTAAAATAACAATAATACTTCTCAGTAAAAAAAATATTCTAAATCCCATTCTTCTCATCAGACCTATTCTTTGCCATCGATCGTTACATAATCACTGCCCACGACCACAACCGTAGCCGTCACAACAAATCAAACTAGTGAAATTATCTGATACTGACATTATAAAGTCATTAGGGATCAATGGGATTGGCTGTTGTTTAGACCGAAGCCGAAGGCAACAAACATGATGATTAATTGTCGGGAGTATGAGAAAGATATTAGAAATAGAATAGAATCAATTACCTATCAAGTCCTTTAATAACGATGCCATGATTAAGTACCATTAAAGATTGAACGAAAAAATATGTCTTATATAGAATTAACTTTCATTTTGACTACTATTAGGGAAAATTCTTCCGGTACAATTGTTTCCAGATCTATGAAACCCACTCTTATTAAAAGATAATTTATTGCCTTTTGATATTTAAGCAGTTTGTTGGTCGATATAATTATGATTTCTTTAAGAAATCAATGAAATAGAAAATCTTACATGAAACTGTGATGTTACTTGGATTGGAACCATAACTTCATAAAAGTTAGAACGCATTAAGTTTAGCGGTTAACCACAACTTGAGTATAAAATTTCTGAACTGTTTCTGAATCATTCGAAAATTGCAATGTAAAATTCGTAGCAGGTAGAAGTACGGCACTGTTTTAATAAAATTTAGTTATAATAAATCTACACCTACTATATTTTATCGAGTAAACCTGAAAATCAAAATTGTCCTATGATTCCCATGCATCAAAAAATCTTTTCGACACAAGCTTTTTTAGCTAAATCTGAACATTATGATAAGATATTTTAATTTTAAGTTAATTCGATATGTTATAATTATAAAACCTACCTTCTTTAGTGTGACACGTTAGTTTCAACTTAATTAACTTCAAGCGTTCTTCGATGAGTTCCAGAATATGTGCTTACGTATTTTTGAGATACACAACGCCTTCTACAAAACCAAGATACCGACAATCTCTTGTAGGTTATTATTTAACAATTTTGCACGCACTTTTTACCGTTCGCATTACGGTGGTCGGTGTTCATCTCTCTCATCAGTTTCCCATCAGAATATCAATAAAAAGGGCTGGATTGAGCCCGAGATAAATATAGTCATTAGTTAGTGTTTTGATACGAAATTGGCGACAGATATTCAGTGAGAGATTGTTATTTATGTGGTCGATGTGACCGGTTTTGGGCCAAAATTTAAGCTGTAACGTAAGTTTTTTAAGTAGCCAGAGCCATTTAATATTATAACGAAAGAGCTAAACTATATCCGATGTTAATTTTCAAATTCAACTTTAAACTAATGTTAATTTTCGAATTCAACTTTAAACTACGAGTACCTATTTATCTTGTTATCATTTAAATTGGTTCATGGTTTTGTCAATATTTTATTGTAAGATAGTTCTACCTCAACATAAAAATAATGCGGAACATATTCAAATGCTTTACCATCCATTAGAACTAGGTACCTGGCAAATAAAAAATATAAAGTCTCTGAAATGTTCAATCACAGCATTTTTATCATAAGCATTTTTGATAAATTAATCTTTAAAATAACTTAAAAGAGCAGTAACCGTTGGATTACTATAGGACCATAAAATACAAATTGATAATAAGTAATTGAGGAGGTTCTTTACAAAACTTGACTTTTCCACTTTCGACAGAACATGATTTTAATTTTTATTTTGGTTCGTAACATTGAAATGAACATGCAGCGAAAACAAAAGTTTGGCTAAACGTGATAAATCAACTAGAAAAAAAATTAACACACAATTTGGTCAAAAGTAATTCAATTCACTTCGAAATGACAATGCCCTTAAAACAAATTCTTTGTAACAAAACATAATTATTCTAGAAGTATTTAGATAGAAATTGCGAAAAACATGTTTTTTTCCTTAGACTTGTCAGTTTTAAGTTAAAAATCTCTTAATTTTTTCCAATTTGCGGCGTATTTTAATATTCTAATATTCAGCAAAATATCATATCAAAGTTCATACCTGCGTCACAAACAATTCTCAAAATCTGAAAAAAATATAAAAGGTGTAAAGTCAAGTTTGGAATGAACCTCCTCAAATAAAAGCAAAGCAAGAAGAAAATAATACAGAGACACATTACAAAAAAAAAAACTCTATATTGATTTTATATACCCATTCTAGCCCGCCGTACCAATTTGGGAACACCTATAAATATTATGAAAAACTGATTTTTTCCATCTTTAAATATGTAAAAATCCCGTTTTCATAATAGTTCTAGGTGTTCCCAAATTATTACAGCGGGTTAGAATGGGTTAAATCATATCAAATCAATTACTAACAATTATATTTCAATAATTGTATTTGCAATTTTAATTCCAGTTGTTTTTTACGAATCTTCCAACATGATGAAGCGGTCACAAGTATTGATTAACAGCATCGATCGATCTCCAACTTTCGTCCTCTCGATCTTAATTACTCCACTGATTACAAGTTGTACACTTTTGCGGCCGCGTGTACTAACCAACAGCAACGTATTAAACTTAATAATATTTCACAATCATCTGAATGATGATATAGTGTTGATCGTTATTTGGTTGAAAGTTTTGATTTTTCGTCGTTGATTTTATTTTTTCAGATGTTTTTTTTTTCAAGAGCAGCTTTAATTTCTTGGACAGTTTAGGGTTCAAAAATATATTGGAATTACAAACAGCTGTGTGTATAACCCTAAAAATACTTTCTTCTATTTTTACTTTATGTAAAACGCAAAAAGGTAATTTGACTTTTTTTTTATTTTGATCATTAAAATTTATAAAATCGAGTGACAGACATATTACGTTTCCTTACTTTTGCCTGTCTTTATTTCTAAACTGCAGAACCTTAGTACTATTATATAGGTAGTTATTGTGGTTCTACCTTGCTTTTAATTAAAATGGCGATTCCAGAAATATAAATTTCTTAAATCTTTTTTATTCAATAGTTTTTTTGTACCCTCGACATTAATTTTATTTCTTCTTCAAGCTCAGTCCTTTCCAAGCTTTGGTTTCCTAGGATAGCGGTGCCGTCATATAGCGGCCGTAATATTACGGACGCAAAAAGACGGCCGTCTTTACGGTGACGACATGTGGAAAGTAACAGTTCCACGGCCGTAATAACACACCGTCTTTTTAAGCAAACGTCAAACGAAACGTATCCAAAAAATGGACGACCTTGATTTAGCTTTAATAATTTACTTGGAGGATGAACTATCATCAGAAGAGGAAAATAGTCGTATGGCGGAAAACGATTTATTAAAATCTCGTGGTACAGTAGGTTCATGGTTACGTGCGAAATCTATTAATTTTATTTCGTCGTCCTCGCTGCTACAGTTGGAGTTGGAACTCATTTTGTTCGTCATCCGGTCAAAACAATACAATATTTTATAAGAATGGCTTCACCGCTATCGAGAAAAACGTTCACGAACCATCCGACGCCGTCAAGACGGCCGTCATGCAAATGGCGGCACCGCCTTTTGACGTTACGGTGTTAAATACCGCTCTCTAGGAAACCGCGCCATTTTGTTATCATGGACAACGTTCTAGTGACGTCATTCAACGCTTTATTACGGCCGCTATATGACGGCACCGCTATCCTAGGAAACCAAAGCTTAAGTGTTCTCCCTTAAAAGCAAAATACCACCGAGTCATCGTCGCACGCGTATGTACCTCGATGTTATCTTGATGGATGTCCGACAAAGATGGAAAACCATTAATTGAGCGTCTACCGAGTAATGAAACTACTGTGGAAAAGGTGCTTTCTATATAAACGACATTCTATAACTTTGTACTATCATAGTTTAATAAACATACGCAGTTGCAACAGTTGGTCAGTTATTTTTAAAATTATTAAGGAATTTTATATCTTAGAAAGCTTTCGGTTGCCTCCTTCGATTTAGAGCTTCGTTTGGTATCAATACCACAGACGACAAATTAATTGTGTTGATTTTTTATATTCCCGACAATTCAACATTGACATGGGATCCGATCATCAATCAAGGGCTAGCTAGAGTGCGAGCCAGATGTCTGCGCGCAGTCGAAATCGACAACTTATCCTTTACCTCCACCCTAAAACTAACAATGTACTGAAACTAGCGCCAAAAATGCCCCAGTCACGCGCAGAGTTATCTGACGAGCACTCTAGAGCTAGTACCTAATTCAATAAATTCACGATGATAATGACTACAAAAAATCGCCTTCATAATACCCAAGATCAATAAAAAACTGTATAGTTCATACAACACCGTCACAGAAACCTAAATCGTCCAATAAATAAAATTGTCATCTAGAAAACTGACTTAGAATCCGAGCAAAACCCAATCCGCTATCACGTTTCAAAGAAACGTTTTAATATAAATAATAAAGATAGATACTGTGACAAGACCACATGAGGTCTGAATGATAGAGGCTCAATAAAAACTTGAACTAATTCCTAAGAAAAAATTGCTCTAGACGTGTGGCGTAGTAATATATTATGTGCATAAGTGCGCAGCTATGTGACTGGCAATATTTAAGCGACATAGTAGGACGTCGTATCCCTTACTGTTAGTCTTTTGGCAAGAAATTTGTAAAGCTTTACTCAGACAGTCTCGGATTTAGAACTAAGCGCCATCATAACTTTGTTCAGCTCAAACATACAGCTATTTAACGTTGGTTTACAACTTTACACTATTGAGGGGTAGATGCAAAGTTGTCATCCTTCTTTGCATCATCCGTAAGCTCGGAATGTGCACACATTTTTCCCCGCAAACAATTAAACTATTACGCGAGTGTATAGGTTTATATTTAAACTTTATATATTTAGTCATCAGTGTTTATGGCTGTATTTGAACCATCTTATCGTTTAGCTTAGCTAATTGGATAGATATATTTTGGAGAGTTTTCGCACAGGAACTGCATGATATTGTTCCTCCCTTTCCACCATCGGAGTATCAGACGCAGGTTAGCTTACGATCTATACATTGTAGACATTCCACCACCTGTTCGTACTAAGCGCTTTGCTAGTACACTTTTAATGCGAGATGCTAAAGATTTGTCCTTTTCAAAGAAAGAGTTAATGGGCATCTCTTGGGTAAGCATGCAACACCCTAGACTACATCCTGTCTGCTAAGCTGGATGGTGGTCAAATACCCACTACATTTATAAAAAAAATTGAAAGAACACAAAGTACGCTACCAATGCTGCGATCTGCGTAGCCGAATTTTGATCCTATACTGTTTATCTAATCAATAAGAAGAATACTTTTATCACAGAAAAAACATGTGATTTCCTACTACTTTGAATAAAATGTTATATTTTAAGTACAGAAACTATCGAGAACTACTAGTAGCGACAAACAGCTTTTACATAGAAATCTAGTGTCAATCGTTAAGTGTCCCGTTCTAGGTGACATAAATCATCAGTAAGCGGCCGCTTACGAGCTAAACAATTAAAACTTTAGTTATTATTCTATTGCTTCTATTATTTATGTGTTTAAATGAAAGTCGGAATTTATTTGCATTTGAAATTTGTTATGTTGAATGAAGAGGAATTTCTTATACTTTTATTCACTCATTCGTGAATGAAATGCTCTTCAGTCAATATGATTTTTTAATGCAAGTGCAAATTATAACAATACATAGATATGTAATTTAATATCCACGGATATTATATGTACGATTCTATGATAAAACTATGTTATTAGTATTTCAAAACGTTTATTGTCAATCAAGTCTGTAACCACGATTTTTCGAAAAGAGGAATTTATAACCTTGGCTAAAGACCGTAATCACTAACATAATGTTAGGTTCAACTTGATATTTCCACCAGTTCTTCATAAAATGGCTCTCACAGACCAACGGGTATATTTGATTGACTAACAAGATCATAAGGTTTCAATATCCCCTTTATAAAGATAATAAAAGAAAAATATTTCATCTCCAAAAGCCCAAACACATTATCATCTTATGTAGGTAAACGCAAATACAAAACGTCAAAAAAGTTGCTTAACATTTTCTCAAACACTAGTAATACAACTTCCATAACAAGATCCTATTTAACTTCAAGTAAAACTTCACTAGTAACATTCCCAGCATCCTTGTCACCATTATCAACTTGCAAGACCACGATTCAGTCAAAAATATCAGTCACACCACTTAAGCCAACCGACAACGGTCCATCTAGAAAGGATAATTACATGATAAGGCTGACTTTAAACTTTAGCTCGTTCATTACGTAATCTGCTTAAAAGACATTTAAGAAAACGATCAATTAATCTTGCTTAAGTTAAAAGAATAACGGTTTAAAGGGTTATATTTGTGTCACCTTTTTCATTTAAACTAGCGGCTCTCCTTCATGTAACAGGCTTCTTATTATTTTGAATGTTAATGTTATATAATCTTAACCATTTCATGAAGTAGCCGCGCGTTCAGTTGCCCATATTGAGAACAATTTCTTATTATTGATCTGCCCAAGCCACATTATGATGTGGCCAATGTGACTCATGAAATTATGAAATGCGACCATTTCATGAAATTCTCGAGCATTTCATGAAGTGGACAAATCTACGATATGATCAATATACGCGGTTTGTCTGCGAGTTGTAGTATTTTATTTCTTAACAAGCAACAATTACAACAAGTTTGGTTCTAATTTACAAAAACAAACTTTTAACATCATTACTTTCATTAAAAGTCATTTTCAGGAGTTTGTCTTATTTTGTTAGTCACTAGCACTCCGCTCGCGACTTCGTCTGCGTTGCCCCTTTTTTACCCTCTTAGAGAGAGAGTTTCCAAAAACCCTACACTCCCCTACACTCCTCCCCAAGAAACTTACATGCCAAAGGACATTGGCCAAATTCCATAGTACTTGGACCTGATTTTAAGGGCATTTCTACGGAGACGACCGATTGACCTACTGGAGCGAAAAAAGTACCCTTAAAATTAAATTAAGTACTTGAAAAAAATCACACATATTTATAGGACTCTTGACCCGATGGAGAGCATATCTAAAAGAGCGCCAGGTTTTACATATCGCCTAAAAAAAATCTGAAAGCTTAAAAACGGGCAGAATTTGCCTAAAAATGGAGTGTCCGGTTTCCAGAATTTACTCGTTATTGTTTCATAACTTTTAAAATAATAACTTGCCCATTATAATTCTCACATTCACAGAACAAGGGATAAACAATAAAGCCATATACGTTATTATATTTATTTTACATCCTTGGGTTTTAATGTAGTAACACATTTAAGTTTTGTCCGAGGCGTGTGCCTCAATTCGGTGAAATTTACTTTTGCTTACCTATATCACTAACTACACGCAGTACGAATGCACACTACTGATTCTCGCCAACCGGGGGTTGCGCCCGAGCGGCCGAGCAGTGTGGACGGGGGACCTGTCGCATTGAGGAGCATTTTTCGAAGGTTCGAAATCATTCGGTGTTTTTGGGGTCGGGTCATTTCTCAAATCGGTGTGCGACATTCAATTTGATTATGAAATATTAAATGAGATTTGTGGTAAATTAATTGAGTGTTTAACTGATATCTGCCAGTATGTTTTATAGAAATTGTTGTAATTTATAATATTTTCGAGTAATTTGATGAATTGTAATATTTTCTGAATTCCGTGGATCTCAATTCCATGGAAAATGGGACATCGAATTGAGAAAACTTACACCGAATTAAGATTACACATATTATGAATACAGATGTAAGGGCTTCATAAATGATAATGGCAATCAATAGAGCATATCATAGTCGGTTACTTCGCTGGTTGCGACTGCTTGAGCTGCCAGTAAAATGCCCATACACGCAGCTTGAAAGACAGTGTTGAATTAACTTAGTAGCAGCGCAATTTGTATGTTTAAATCTTCTGAGAACACACCTGACCCTGCTTTATTAGAGGTCTTGGAGGCAACGGTGTATATCAGAAGCGCTCTGTGTTGTGCCTGAGAGCTTTCTTAGTCATCCAGTTGTATTTTGTTTTTCTTATCAAAGATGAAGGATGGTTTGCCCTTATCACACACTGCCTCCACAAGGAGTGTGTCCAACCATTCCTCCAGTAGGCCCTTTATGTGTCTTACCTTTGGAAACCTAAGGGTACCTGGGTGTTTTAGTCTAAGTGCTGCTTTCGCCTCTTGTTGCACGTGAAGATGCAGTGGAGTAAGGTTAAGCATTACCTCCAGCGCTGCAATTGGAGCAGTGCAAATTGGAGCAGCAGCAAATATTGACGATTCATAAGTACATATTTATTATGTCTAAGTGAATAAAGAATATTTTTATCTTATCTTTATCTTATCTAGTGTTCATGCAGCCAGTCTTACACAGCAGGTCTGTCGTAGAAGACTCTGCAGTTTGTTTGTTCCTACAGTCTGAGCAGCTTTGGGCCACCAGACTATGCTCGCTTGAGTACCCATTGTTAGGATGGTGACATAGGTTACACTGATGACATCATCAGCGTAACCTATGGTGTACTCAAGTCACTTTGACTTGAGTTAAGGAGCAAGAGCAGGTCGTCTATTACCAGGTTCCTTAGCAGTGGAGAGAGGACGCCTCCCTAGGGACATCCATATGCTACAAGCGTCCTTTGGTTTACATCACCGGATACCTGTATCACTCTGTTGCAAAGCATGTTGACACCTCTCCTTACCAGCGCTTCCCCAATGCTACTGGAGGTAGTCTTGTCAAAGGCTCCTTTAATGTCGAGGAACGCACCAAGGCATATCAGTTTGTTTTGAAACGCTTCCTCTATCTTACCGACTTGTTGATTGAGTGCCGATTCTGTGGATTTGCCAGCACTAATAGGCGTGCTAGTGCTTATGTAAAGGATGTACGGATTGTATTGGATCTCGTAAAAACCATTCACATACCATTTCCATAGTCTTCAGCAGCAAGGAGGAAAGGCTAATAGGTCGGAAAGCTTTCGGGTTCGTGTAGTCGGACTTACCAGGTTTTGGTATGAACACTACCCTGAATTCTCTCCAGGGGTGTGGTATGTAGCCATGCGCCAGGCAGGTTTGAAAAAGATGGGCAACGAGTTGCTGATTCCCTCATTATAGTAGGGCAGAATAGATGTTGTCCGTCCCTGTTGACTTTAAAGGCGAGAAACTCTTTATTGCGCATCTTACCTTTTCTTGTGTTATCACCCTTTTAGCTAAGGACCAGTGGTCATCTGTTGGATGACTTGTTACGTCCTGCCACTCGATATGCTGTAGAGGATGGCAGTTTGGGAAGTGGGTTTGTAGAAGAACGGCATTCGTCTCCTCCTGATTCAAAGTCATAGAGCCATCAAGTTTACGCAGGTTGTCCAGTAGGCCAGGACCCTGATTCGATATTACCTTCCTTACTCGGTTTGCTTGTTTCGTGTAGTTTATCTGGCTGGTACCTTGCCATTATCACGTAAATCCTTTTACTATTTGGTTATGTATTAATATAGTAGAACAATGCTTAAACAATTATGGATAGAGACTGCAAGTGAATGGCAATTCGTGTGGCTGGCCTAAGAGATGGTCCACCGAATTTATCCCTGATTCTACATGACAAGCCATGGATGGAACGTTCTGAAACATATTTTTGTTAGGAAAGAAATTAAATAATTTGGTATTGGAATGGATAGGATTGCGATTCAGATTCTTCATAACTAATTAGAATGCTTTTTAAATAAAAATTAAGACTAGTTCTTAGTTCTCTATTGAAAATGAAACATGTTGATTTGAATTTTTGATTTTATTATTTATTTTTCAATTAAAGATAGAAACACGCAATTCATCCTAAAATTAACCATCTAATAAACTAATAGACCAGCAGTCAGTTAACAAAAGGTTTATGGTATTTATTATTTTGATCAATCAAATACATTGTTTCTATATTAGGTACTTACATCAATTCTAAATTCGATGGGCGATTTTGAAATTCGGTGATTCATTTTCTCAATTCGGTGTATTCTCAATTAGGTGCTTAACTTTTCTCATAAACCACTTCGCAATATTTGGTCCCATTGTTATTTTTAGATTCAGGATGGAATAAACTTAATTTTTTATTATTTAAACTACTTAAAAAACCAAATATTAAATCAACCACGGAATTGAGAAAAAAAGAACCCTTTTGTAGAAATGCTCTTAAATGTCCATGGGCATCATAAATTTTGTATTAATCATAGACCTAATAATATCTGAATCACTTTTGTAGCTCAAGATATAATTTAAAACTTCAGGAAAGAGAGATATTCCATTTTTATATCTTGAGGTTAGGAACAAATGATTTTACATTTAAAATCTTCCTTAATGAATTTTATTGAACACTGCCACACTCAGAGACGTCAATTAATTTTAATTGGCATTAAATTATCATTTCTACTTTACTACTGCCCAAGGTGTCCAACAGTCATGACATGAGCACAGCAAACTACTATAATACTCAAGAATTGGCAGTATGGCTAAATGTCTTCGCCTGCCTACAATAGACGAATTTTTTTTTACTACTCAATGATTGACATCTGTCATTTGATTACGTCAGTGATATTCCTTTACACGCAAATAAAAAAAACATTCGCTTGAAACATACTTTGATTGCTTGTTATTTTCCGTTTCAGTATAGTAAAAATACTTTTTGTAAAGAGTAAACATAAAAATCACTATAATTAAATACTTTTTTTAGATTTTTTAGAAAAGTTATAGTTTTCGATAAATGCGACGTGATAATGTCCATGGAAGAACGTGAAAGGGAATTTGCCATGGTCTTCAAAGTCTGTTGTCTATAGTGAGGACCGTTCCAAACCTATAATTATGATTCCCCATTCATGTTATTTATTGTTACACATCCCATAATTTCTCTGGAACTAAAAGTTCTTGGGGCTTAACAATTGTAGTTCCAAAATTAAGTAATAATGACTGAATTTATAATCTATAACCGATTTTTGCCCATAGTCAGGTACGATTTGACCATTGTTCTTTCAGCTTCTTGCGCCCAGTAGTTTCGGCTGTGCGTTGTCTGTCAGTCAGTCAGTAACGCAAGAATTTTATGTATATAGATTCAATTCAGATGGTTTTGCTTTTATGTATATTTTTAGATACTTTTAAATTTATTTATAACAACAATTTGTTTCACCATAATATAATAGACCCAAGTCGATTTATAGAGGTGCTTCGAGAGAATTGCTCAACATGAAACTTCTAATACGAACAATATCTGATCAGATAATGTAAAGAGAGGACTACATCAGTAATTAATTTCGATTGTTATAAAAGAAAATCTAAACATCCAGATCTACAAAACTGAGATTTCCGAGAAAGCAAATCGGAAAGCGTTGCTAAACAGTTTCTCATGTGACATTTACAAGACGCCCAGTGCGACCATATTAATTCCTAAGTGCGTATTAGGTTTGTTAATAAATGTTCGATAAGCTGATGGCAACCGGCGATAGTGAAGTTGGCCACTGTTCCATCAGTCAGGTTGTGCTGGTGACGCTATTACTGTGTCTAGACGAACGGGATGAAAGGTGGACTGGAAATGTGTAAGTCATTGGAGGACAGCGAGTACCTTTTTTCCAGGCGAGGAAAAAAAATACAAAAAGAAAACTAAATTTCTGAAATCACAGAATAGTATTAAACGCGTCTGGAACATTCATATTAAACACAAAGGGATAATAATATTTTATTACTAAAAAAAACACTTAACAAGATTGATCAAATCAATTGCCGGGCCTCATTGCGCAGTATTTCTAGATTCGATCCCTATACGAGACAAATATCTATGTGGCGAACACTTGTTTTTTTTTAATCCACAACGGGGTAACACTTGGCCTTCATCACGCATTATGTTAATTGGTGACAAGGCTCCGGAATCCGGAATCCGCAATCATTGAGGAACTGGCTATCTTATCTCTAACTTCCGGAACACAATAATGGTGAAAACATCGTTGTTATGGCGCCAGACAAGATGGTGGTAGCTAACCAGGCAGACTTTGAAGAAGCCCTAGCACCAACCGAAATGATCATTTGTTTTTTATCCGTGTCTGGAAGCAATTTTTACATTATACAAGGTTCTGATATCCAAAACGCAAGTGCTTTTAGCTACTTATCCTAAAATCAGATCTTCTCGTATCCAAATTCTAACTGCTTAGGCCCACGGGCATGGATAATGTTTTACAATAAGAAATAACGTTTATCATTGGTATAAACTGTAATGATTCTTCCCCGGCAGACACCCTGAATTCCTATTCTCTACTTATTAGTAAACTCATTCAAGAACATAGTCAAACCGGAATGAAACTGGACATATCCTCGTATGCATAAAAGACATGACCACTTAAAGCAGAGTTCACAACGCATATTATTTCCATACATCTGTGTATTAAACATGTCCAGACTGCAGCCTACAACTTGTGCCATTCCAAAAAAGCTATAAACAACATATACCGACACTATATATGCAAATGAGGAGAAAACGGGACCGCTAATTCTGTAGTAACCCTTTGATTAAGTGTTTATTCCTTACTTAGAAATTGGCTAGGACTATTACAAATGGCTTGAGCTATTTATCATTGAGTAATTTTAGTCTCAGTTTAAGAATTATGTGGTGGCTAACGTGGATGTTTAAACTCTTAATAAGGTATTGATGATCCAGTACGATAATTTTCATTCAAACGTTTATGTCGTTATCAGTTCCAATATTTTCTAAAACTTTATTATCTTACATTTAGTGCGTAAACGCATATCTGAATTAGAAAATGTGTAACAATATTTGTTTTTCTTTTGTAAATTACTTGTTGTTTTAGTACTTTTGCAATCAGCATTGTCATCAGCTAAGTATTTTACTTTCTCCCATGCTGGGCCCAGATCAGCGGATGTATATTTTATCAAGTTGTTTATTTGCAAAGAAACAAGAGTTTACTTAAAAAGTAATCAAATGATATAAAATTGATATCTTTACACTACAACAGGAACGGTTAACATCAAGGTACTGTCGCCAGCACGATAAGCTCCACATATTGCCTTTTAACTAGCCTTTATCGCTTACTCAATAAAGACTGTTTTCATAATGAAACTGAGCACGTTGATGCGCTGTATACTGCCATCATCATCATCAACACCCATTAAATATCCCTACTGCTGGGGCAAAGGTCTTCCTTATGGATGGATCCACCACGCGGCCCCAATTGGTGGGCATTAGCGTCTGCAAACTCAGCCGGGACCAACAGTTTAAAGTGCCTTCTGAAGAATGAAGGAGCTCGATATAATGAGTTTTTGGTCACCCAGTTAATCTCAACGGACCCTCAGGCTGATCGCGGAAACCACTGCGCCTAACCCCTTGCCGTTTACTGTACTTTGCTATAAACTGGCACTTTCTTCTCATACGCTAGTTCTATATAAATCTGGTCGAGATTTGCGACACAGTTCCTATATCGGTAACATGCAATAACTTACGAGAGTGTCTCTTGAATATATCGCTATAAAATTGTCCGTGAAGTGCGGCAAAAGTGACAAACGCTTTGAATTTACTCTCGTTTTCTTACCTGTCTAATATTTCATGTGCAATTAATGTTATTGTTGGACATTTAAATGTACAGTTTTTAGATTAGGTACCTTGCGTTTTATAGCGGAGACAGAAAAACTGGTGTAAAGTTATGAACAACAGACCGGAGCGAGGCAATTAAAATTTTAATATCTGAAAATATTTTATTTTAAACTTTTTACAAACCGACTACAAACTATGTGGCAGTGGCTGAAAATCGCCATTTTTAACACATTGATTGGCCAGATGGTTCTTAAAAAATTAGGACTATAAACGTCTATAAAAATTATGTTATTTTTCATAGACGTTCATAAGCTTGCTTTTAAGAACGTTAAAAAATCTAATTTCATAAGATTCTTCAGTCAAACTAAGAGCATAGACATGGGTCTATGGTCATATTTTCACACTAGAGTTATGGAATTTGTAGAGCAGAGAAGACCTAATAAACGAATCACAATCCCGATACCGACCTGTACCGATACTGCAACACTTTCTTTCTGCAACTGCCTATAATTATTTCACATTCGCACGCTGCGTGTCATTAAACATACATAACAGCTTTCCAGGCCCTATACCATCACCTGTTATCGCAATATTAAGCTCATGTTAGTTAAACGAAGGAGCTATACACTGCGTATAGCGCCATCTCTTTCACAGTCTTACTTTGACATTGCTTTAACAAGTTCATAGTAAGGCTGGACGAAGAATTCCTAGGGCCACTCTCGAGCAATTAACGTGTTGGACAGCATTGCTAAAAGGGTTGCTTTTTAATCGTAGACGCCTTTCACTTGTTTTTCTTGCCGGGACAAAACACGGTTTTTTCTTCACAAATAATAGAAAACATATTTATTCAAAGTTACTATAGAGTTATTCTACTCTGAGTCCTTAAAGGCTGCTTTACACGGGTAGATTAAACGGTAGAGTAGCTTGCCCGCGGTGCTAGCTACTCTACTCTACCAATAATGTCTAAATTAGTATAGTTAGGCTGGATTTCACCAAACTTTTATTCCAAGAATATCGCTTACACTCGAATACTACTGTCAAAACCCCATTAGTAGTATAGTTAGTACTCTACCACTCTACTCTACCGTTTACTCTACCCTTTATTCATGTTTCTCGTTTACGAAATTTAATAACACCTACATCGAATGACAAAGCTATTTTCAAAATTCTATCCGAGTACCTAACCTATTATTTTATGTTTTTACTAAGTTTTGACTTCAAAATATTGATTTCACTTCTATTGTCAAACAATATCATTAGGTAATATGTTTACTCTGATTACCTGGTTTGTTTTACAAATCATTTTGTTTATTTGTAACTACTTAATATCAATTACAGTTTTTTTTTACACTATCAATCACTGTAATTGTCCTTTTAATTAACTTTAATTTGGTTAACAAAATGCATTAATTGAATAAAATTAAGTGTTAACTGCGTCTATAAATTTCCATAAACAAATTTAATTCCAAGAGCTATAAAAAACCGATTCGACGTCGTCGGTCGAAACAAATCGCTTGATCAATCACAGCTTTTTAATTAACCCAAACATAATTAGGTTTGCTTTGCTGAATTTTTTTATCGCAGGAAATTGAAAGATCGACTTTCACTATTGAAATTAGTTCTGTTTGTTTTTGTCTGATAGATAAAATTTCTCTCCTAAAACGTGCTGTATGAATATACTCACATATAGTACAATCAGCACACGGAAATGTTGAGCCGCTTGCCACTGTTCTTAATTTAGCCGTGTAAGTAATGCAAATCGATGTTCGGACGTATGAGACTCGTGCGAGATCGGACACCGATTTGCTTGGTGACTGTATACTAGGTACACAGAAAGTCAGTATTAAATACTTGTGCTGATAGGTACCCGGTTGTCTTGAGAGATGGCCCCACTTGCTCGGCCATTTCTCACCGCGTAGGGGCCTGGAAGCCGGAGCCGGGCCAGCCGTCGAGTCGTAGGGGGAGCTTGCCACACCGGACCCTCCACATTACGACTCTACCGACAGCGGTGAGAGCAACTAGTGAGGGGTTTAGTAGGTATTCACCCTTCCTGACCCCCCATCAAGTCCTTGCGACTGGACGACGACGGGACCAGTGGTACACTAGCCGGAACGTCGGAAGTCACCGCCCAGTATTTAATTTGTAGATAATAGATGAATAAAAAGATGATGTTTATAGGGACTTGACTTTTTATTGTAAAGGTAGTAATAAAGAACCCTTTCCAAGGGTCAAGGGTTCCACTTATTTAATACTATAACAAACAACTCAAACTGGTATAAAAAACTGGTAATGCTCCGAGAGCTCTGTACGGCTTGGTGATTTTAGTAGAACTGAATCAAAAATGCTGAACAGGGCACGTGAAACGAAGATTTTGAATTTGAATTGAAAGAACAGGATAGGATTCGATAAAATTAATGGCCAGTATGTAGAACTAGATGGAGTTTCCAGCCATCATGGAGTTTTTAATCATCCATAATGACTGGTACGAATCGACATCGTTACAATGTTTCTATAGTCCCACATAACCACCGTCTGCACTTTAACGTGGACGGGGTATGCGTAAACGCATCCCCTCACAATAAAACAAAGTAACAGTGGCGATACTTCGGTATAATAATATTATGCTGAAAAGTCCGGCTTTTACCATTGCACTCTCCTATCAGCAAACGGAGTCGGGAACACAATCGATCAACAACGAAATCTGATTCAAATTCTGTGCTTCGACTTTGTCAAGTCTGAAGTGTGTGACAGTAACAAGGCATTACATTCCGCTCTTGGAAACGTTTCCAAATGTTTCGGAATAAGGATGCTGCACTGTTGTATTCTTGACATTCGTTAGCCTATCCTTCTTATGCATCTAAAGCCGACGATTTTTCGAAATCGCTAAATTAAAATACGAATAAAATAACATAGGTACTTACTTCGAAAGTTTATAATGCATTTTTAATATATTTACAACATAATTAAAGTTAAGAGAAAACATTACAAACAAGTAGTGATGTTGATGAGATTGAACAAATTAATGCAAAAACAATACCGAATTAAACTGGAGCATCTACGGTCGATGCACACGTTATTGCATTTCCTATGAATTACTCTTACGCAAGATGATTGTTCCTTCGAACCTCATGTGGTTTTATTGTCACATTAGAATTTATCGGAATAACATTTAGAGCATAAAATGTTATGCAACTTATAGCATTCAAAGTTACATAAGTTTTTATGTTCCTATTATAGCTGAGAATTGTTAAATACCTTACTGGAACTAGTTGTGTACATAATGTCAATAAAAGGATACTAATTTAATTTTAGCTTTATAAACTGGAACTATGTTATTGTAATGAGTATGAAAAATAAATGGTAAAAACAGATTTCATAATAGCTGGAAAGCTACATGGCTGGAAAATAAGTGCTGTTTTAAATTAATTAAATAATATTTTTTTGTAGCTTAGAACCGCAATAAAAAATTTGCTTATTTAAACTTTTGAGACTCGAAAGACTTTCTTTTAAAGAGTCACTTTCATATCATTAAGCACCAAAACAATATAATAAGTGAACTTCTTTAGTAGTAAGTGTATCTTTTATCTTTATCTCTCGAATTCCATTTTTATTAATTGATTCCCATACGTGAGCTTCTCACTAATAAGATTGATCAAGAGGGGCAAGCAAAGTGTTACACTTTTGAAGAAAATACTTTATCTCCTCATCACGTCAACTAATTTGCCAAGAAAATCTTTTACAAATTGTTACCTTTACAACTACATCTGCGCAAATTTGCTTTTAAAGACTAGTAGCTAGTAGTACCTTTTTTACAAGCTTTTTTTTAACTTGCCATGTTAGTTAGCTTAATTTGACCCACTTCCCAGTGTCCGATGGAGCTGAAATTTTGTATACAGGTTTGGTTTACATGACAATACAATATTTAAGTACATTTAGCAAAAAAGCTTGTCATCAAAATTTTTTTTTTACTAAAAACTTATTTTGTAACAAGTGGAGAATGACATTTTGTTTTAATTTTGTGGCTCAGTATTACAGATGGTCTCCAACATCACCACATGTAATAATAAGCACCACAAACGATCCATCTTTGAAAACCAAATTCGGTTTGTTATTGATATCAACGCGAGCGGTCAAATTCACATCAACCAGATGGTCGATAGAACTAGGAAGTGACTTGTAAATGTTTACATCGAAGTTACACTTCCGTAATAGAATTGTACAAATGAAATGGAAAAAGGTTCTGCTATTTTCGTACTATTTCATTACTTCCTTCATGATAAACGTTTTTAGATTTCATTGGTCGGCATATCAGGTATAACTTTGTTTCGTTGATGTGTTTACGCTTTTATTTGATTCCAAATTCAAATAAATTATTGTGTTACACAGGTATGGGGTTATTATAAACTAATAACATTGTTCAGCTGGTTTCCGCCATTTAGTTGAGTAGGCAGTAGTTATGAAAAATTCTTAATAGGTATTTTACTAAACATTAATTACAATTCATTTTCAAATAAATATTCTGATTACAATAATTTCATTCAATACATTTGCATACATTTTGTCATTATCAATTTATGAATTTCAACATACTACATATTAACCTGTTATTTTGTTCTGTATTTACCTATAGTCTATAGACGTGTCTTCTAATATAAAATTCCATAATAAAAATATGAAACACTAATTTATTCAAAATAACTCTATGTTTTCATATTATAAAATGAAAATTTAATGGAAAATACATATTTCTTATTTTTAATAGTTATTTGTTATGCAAGAGAGCAAAGTCATTTTTCGCTGCGAGTGCTGATTTAAAGGCACGAGACATCAGAAAAATTTGCTCTCGTGTTAAACATACAATTTTTCACCTTGTTCACCAGGAAAAACAACATTGAAGGCAACATGTATTAACAATATTATATCTAATAAAGAAAACATCAAAATTACAATATTAATAATTAAAAGTAAAATTGGTGCAATTATGCAAGTTGAAGGTTACTGTTTGCATTGCGTTCAAAAACTGCACTGCTTGTCATTTTTATGAAAACCAAACATGAGCAAGGGATATATTGTTCAGTTCATATTATATATTATTTATTTTAAATATTGCGTCTTTAATAAAAAGCAATAGTAGTACAATCGTATTTATATAATTTGTTAGAATTCATAAATTTTTCTTTATTTTATATTTAAGTATATCATGCGTGCGACCTTATTTCGTCCATACTCTTTATTTCGAACCTTTGGTATCCGTGTATTTATTTTTTAAGCTTTATATTTCATGTCCATCGACATAAAGCTATCTATCTATCCTTTTTGCTCATATTAATTTGAAAGTCTCATCCTTGTCACTCTATTTCTTTTTTCTTAATTATTTCAAAAGTTGGTGTAAGACATTAAAAAAGCACTTTGCCTTACGCTCGCAGCAAAAATCGATTTTGCTGCGAGTTTTTAGGCGCCAAAAGCGCCCTTTTCGAGCTGGAGAGGTGAAAATACATTTCTTAGATAAAGATTATTAATTCAAAGTATTTTTTTTCACTGAGTTGAGTGTAAATATTGCTTTTAAGAACCGCATTCAAAACCTTTACTACCTTACCTTACCCTTATGTGAATAGAAAAGTTTTCTTATTAACTTTCCCATTAAAATCCTTGCTTCTTTTCAAAATAAACACAAACCCCCTAATTCCAAAACGTGGACTAAGAGTTAGACCTGGTTTTATAAAAGTGATGCTAATTCTGTCTTTTATTTGGAAAATAAAAGTGACAGCACCAGTTTTAAACCAGGACTAATTTTAGTCCACGTTTTGGAATAAGGGGGCTTGGGTCTAAATTGGAAAAATAATCCAGTTTCTTTATGTTTAGTTCAGTTATAAGTTAGGGCGATGATTCCCGAAAATAGGGTATTTTAAATTATGGATTACTCGCAAACCTCAAGTACTCAAGTTCACAGTTCACTGGCGGCTGCCGCTGGGTCGGCGCGAAGTGTATCGAGCGCAGCCGAGCAAGCTTTAGCGTGCCTATTTCGGTCGGGAATCTTCGCCTTAATGCTGCCCGTTGTTTTGTTACAGTTGCTTAAAATCAACCCTAGAAACACCCTACATTGCGTGAAAATGACATTTTATCAACAGGTTTGACAAAAAAAAAGTTTTTTAAACCCTTTGCATACGAGGTATTGAATACATCAATTCATATCGACACATATTTGCCTTGTTTCAATCGGATTACAAGCTGCCTACATTGATAGTCAAGATAAGCATCGTGTGAGCAAGTAGCTTTTGTGATCTGATCTAAGAAGATTGCTAGCTAAGCAGTTCGCATGTCAAAGTGTGCAATCATTAATTATTATTATAGCTACCTATCTATTTTATATAGATAAAAATGTAAAAATAGTTTAAATAGTAGAGAAATTTTACCATCAAAAAATTACAATGTTTCTGTATGAATGTAATAAATGGGGTGATCTAAGTGCATTAGGTGACTGTCTTGGAGCTCAGTTTCTTTCCTATAAAGTGCAAATTCTAAACCTAGCCCTGTTTTAAGAAGCTATGCTCATAAAATCAAAGCACTTCTTTCTGATACAGCTAATAAAGAGACAAAAAAATCTGTTCATTTAAACAATTTTTTTTGTACTTAATATTTTTTTTTTACTCCCATTCAATTAAGTAACACTGTAACAAATGCTTAGTGCTAATAAATTTATTAAAAAAATAACACTATAAATGTACCTACATATAATATTTGTTAAAAAAATATACTTACTTACCAATAGAAGTGAGAAAAAAAACTTTTTGACAACACAAGTTCTACTCTGCCTCGACACATAGATGACGCATTCATTCATTCCCACAAATCAAGACAGCTTCTTGCGCAGGCGCAAACATGAATTTTCACTCCCGAGGGAGGAACAATGGGAACAGGTTGCAGCCCGTTTATAGCAAACAATTTACTTATTAGACGACGAGAAAAAATTTGAGCGATAAAATGCTGCAAGTCGATTGAAGAAAAAATTTACAAGATAATTTTGTAGACTCAGATTAGCGAACTTCCGTTCAAATAAAACACTTATTTATTGGTTTTCTAAGGCGGTTTTATTTAATCACAGCGATTTTTAGATATTTTTAATGAATTTTTAATACCTCTGTTCGTTAAAATAAGCACTAGGTATTCGACTTAAACCTAGCCGAAATAAAGCGTTTTTTAAATCGATTAAATAAACTTAATAGGTTAAAAAACGCTTTATTTCACTTTCTCTGCCTAGCGCTAAATTATGTTCAATGATCAGAAATTTCACTTAAATACACTGCCTTTATTCAAAAAATCTTAAACTATTTCGTTTCAGTTATATTACGGTATTTGTATACTTAACATAACTAACATAATAATTATATCTCTTTATCCTCAACGGGGTAGCACTTAGCCTTTATCATACTTGATGTTAAGTGAATTTAAGGCTGAAAGGGGAAGCGCACTACTCCCGGAATCCTCAACCACTGATGAACAGGCTCTATCTTATCTCTAAATGTCGGAACAAAACAATCCTGTAAACATTGTTGATATGACGTCAGACTTAGATAAGATGGTGGTAACTAGTCAGACGGACTTAGAACAAGTCCTACCACCAACCAAACCGATTACAATATGTAACTCCACTGGGAATCGAACACGGGATTTCTGGGTCTTATAGTGGTGGTGTGTACCTACCTACCACTAGACCACAGAGGCGGTTAAAATATTATAATATCTATCAATATTAAAAGTGTGTTTTTTTTAGATTTTAAATTATTTGTATGCATTCACAATGCAATTTTGTAAGTAAGTATAGGAAAAAAGTGATAGAAAAAAACCACGAGCCCTATAAGTAGCCGCCCTAAAAGTATCCCACCTGAAAGCTACCTACTGGGCTTGTGGTTTTTTATACTATCACGTTTTCCTATCGTTATTGTTCAGTAATTAATTTTCATTCAGTCAATACAACACAGCCTACCAGTCTCAGGGTACAAAAGCGCCATCTTAACGCTGTTGAGCCAGTTTTTGCGCCCGATGACTCAGAGAGTCAACGCTCGCGCCGAGACGCTTTGGCTCACTTTTTGCATTCAAACTTTTTTCTTAAACCTTCATCAAGGTAAAGAGGTTTTATATAATCAGTTGATAACCTCAAAACCTTAAATTGGATATAGTAAGGAATATTGCGATACTAGTGATGATATCTTTTTACTCGTCAATCATATTGCAAATAAAACAATTGCTGGGGAAGTAAGAGAAAAATAAAACACAATCATTATAGTTATGTTGTATTATTTTGCTACTTGCGATGCAAAATGAAGTTAAACTTTTAACATAAAGCTAAAAATCTATAATCTTTGGGAAAAAAAATTAAAATCATTATTGTGCGACGAAGAGTAATATACCAAATAATAGTAATTTGTTACACAAGGAACGTAAGTGAGCTATTACAGAACAAGATCCAATCTGGCGCCCGTGCGAGCGCAGCTCGCAAAGGGCGCTAAAGGATCGAGTGCACCCCGAGATATTTAGACGCCCGAGCGAGCGAAACGAGCGAGGGCGAATATAGTTCGAGGGTGTAATAGCTACTTACAACCGAGGTAAACATTCTACTTTACATCATTCATGCGAGGTAAATAAAACATTCATATTGGTATGACAAAATGATTCTTTTATAAGATAGAAAATATTTATTCAAATTTATTTGCAAAAACTTGTAAATGTACTTATTTTAAATTTTAATACAGTCGTCGCAAGTGAACAAACATTTAATTCGATGAAATGCCGCCATTTTCATTGTTCTCTACAGTAAATAGTTTTCTTATCATTTTATGAAAAAAATATTGTTTGACCAAGGAGTTTTGCATAGCTTGAATGGTAAAGTTACTTTACAATTAAAGCATTCACCTACTTGAACTGCAAAGTAATTTGAAAATGGAACGTTCTATCTAAACAATACACTGTGTTGCACATGCCAACTTACACAGCCTCTTACCATACTAGTAAATCCTAGTTACCGAGCAGTATGATGTAAATAATATGTAATGATCTACTGAAACCGACCGACGACCTAACCGAACCGACCGATTTGGCTCAGAGGTACGGATACCTGCCTTCTGCGCCTTAGGTCTCGGGTTCGATTCCCAAACAAGACAAATATTTTTGTGCATGAAAATGACTGTTTCTCTAGGTCTGGGTATTTTCTATGTATATTAAGTATATATTTACAAACAAAATATAAATATATCTATTTCTTAGACAAAACCAAATTAAGAGCAAGATACACACGTAATTGGTGTGATAAAAAAGGAAAAAAAACCATTAGGAATAAGTAACGGTGTCTTTCTGATGAAAAGGTTTTTTTTACACTTCTTTCGACCACTTGTGATTCAATTCTAATATTGTTAAAGACTGAATATTGAATAAGTTAGTCCGCTCCACATCATATTTATAGGTTAATAAGCTTAGCAGGTAATTAGGCGAATGGGCAAATGATCGTCACATTTTTTGCTTGTTAGAGAAATAACTATTTTCCCTCCGTGTATGACTCTAGCAAATAATTAATATAATTTACGGAAGAGAAAACTAAGGTGTGAACTAGTTATGCTTTTATGAGGTCTCATAAAACTTTGCCATAAAGTTTATGTGTCTTCAAAGCCCGATAAATGAAGGGCTATACTAATGTCTTCCTTCATAATAAAAAGGTTACCTTTTTATTGGTAACTTTATTCATTTAAAATGTTTTTCGAAATATTGGCAACACAAAACATGCAGGTATTGACTTTGAATTATCTTGAATATTAGCTAGTAAAATTTTTGCGTTTTCACAATGCAATTTTTATTATTTAAAAATTGAAAATTCAAAAATCGACCCGTCTCACAACGATTCCGTAGCTCAGTGGTTAGAGCAATCGCCCGGATAGCGAAAGGTCGTGGGTTCCTGTCCCATCGGAGCTGGTTGTGAGACGGGTCGATTTATCTATACATCTATACAAATAAATAAAATTGGAGTGTCTGTTTGTAATATTAAAATAACCGCTTTTTTCTACATGCATATGATTGTATATACGGTACATATTCCAAAATAATATTTTTTACAATTTTTGTCTGTCTGTCTGTTTGTTCTGGCCAATCTCTGAAACGGCTGGACCGATTTTGACGGGACTTTCACTGGCAGGTAGCTGATGTAATAAGGAATAACTTAGGCTACTTTTTATCCCGATATTCCCATGGGAACGAGAACCACGCGGGTGAAACCGCGGGCGGCCGCTAGTATTAAATACTTTATTTAAATTTTTCAGTATCTTGGATATTTTTAAAGTTATAGGGCATCAAACGTTCTTATTAGACAAGGAGAGAACGTCAGTCTTTGTGGCGTCACCACCAAGTCAGTAGAGTCATAGTCGCCATAGAAGATTTCGCTCAACCTCTCAACTGGTCCGCGACCAGATTCGGGACGCGTCAAATAAGGTGCGTCTGGCAGCCAACCCGAATCGGGATTGTCAAGTGGTCAAATTTTTTGCGCCAATTTAAGCGGCTCTACCACTTGTTATCCTTGTTGCACTTAAAGAATACTCATAGAATCATAAAAAGGATAGAGTAGGCTAGCATTCAAGCGATA
Source organism: Crambus lathoniellus (assembly GCA_949710035.1). Classification (NCBI taxonomy): domain Eukaryota; kingdom Metazoa; phylum Arthropoda; class Insecta; order Lepidoptera; family Crambidae; genus Crambus; species Crambus lathoniellus. The sequence goes on along the minus strand of OX453310.1, from coordinate 4,680,332 downwards.
ATACGCACAAGTTTCGATGTTGAAGTTCATTCAGTCTTCGCCCGAGTAAACTGATGGCAGTTCGGGCGTGTGTTTTGTGTGTGTTTTTTTGTGGTTTTTGCAGTGATTTAATTGTTTTTTCATAGAAAACTTATTTAATCACGATATCTGAGTAAGTAATCTACCTCTTCTGCCTCTCAATACTTTGCGTTTGTTGTGATAAGTGTGCGTTTTTCACTAATTCAACTTCACTTGTTTTTTTTTTTTTTACTTTACTTTCCTCTAAATTTACGCTAGAACTTTTTATAAATTATGAATGAGTTTAAATGCTTATTCTTGGGAAATTTTATGTAAAATCCAAATATATATAGAAGTCGGTACATATTCTAACAAATTATCGAGTAATCTTCAAAAGAATGCACCTGTTCCCACCCGTGAGCGGCCCCGTCAGAGGCCCCGCGGGGAGGTGAGCCAGACGGGGGAAACGGCACGCGCGCACCGAGCCAGTAGAGAGCTGAATGATTCAGCTATAGTCATAAGTAAGAAGTTCATAATTCGCTTGTTATATAAAATAGATACTATTATATTTTTCACATTTTGGTATTCTTAAATGTTTTATTTGTTTACTTCATCATTAAATCTCACATTTCAACAACAGTGAAATACCCTATTCTGTTTCTGATTTCCTTTAGAGCGGTTTTAGACTAGCGTTTTATACGCGCGTATTAGCTCGCTTTTGGAAGCGCATGAAGGCGCGTATAGGCGCAGCTAGTGCCACAAGTGCAACTCGTACGAGCGTTGACACGCGGGCAAAGCCGCGGGCAGAAGGCTAGTTGAAAATAAAACAGCATAATAATATTATGAGAGGGACACGTATTAACAGAACGAATCAGACGAGTTTGTGCCACCCATATAAAAACAATTTTACCACCAACTTCAAACTAATCCCAATTTAATGTTGAACCTTAAAATTCCAGGGCCAATTCACCACAGTCGGACCGAATATGTAATCCGATAGGATCGAATAAGTTTCCGTTTTACGGTCGTTTTAACAGTAAACGTTTTCGTATTCGGATCATATTCGGCCGAGACGTAATCGTAGTAATTAATCTCGATCGGATTCGACCGTAAAATGTGTGACAGACTTGACTTGAGTGATGATATTATAAAAAGGAGATCAGATAAAATCTTCAAGGAAAAGGGTTTCTATCAAAAGGATGAAAAATAAATCACCTTTGTTACGTTGATAGTATTCTTAGTTGTGAAACTAAACTTTTCATATAATTTAGCTCTTTTTTCCTTTAATTTTGATAATTAACACAAAAGTTGCTACACATATGTGAAAAATTTAGGTTATCACCGAAATTTTACAACCATAAATATATTATCGTTACAATCAATACAATATTTGTTACAATGCTTCTTAACTATTGTAGTTTATATGACTGCAGTATGTATGTATGTGTACCCCTAGCGTTAAAGACTATCGTCATTGTTACTATAACGTCCTTTAAAAAGCTGTCAAAGTGCTGCGGTCAAACATGTATTGAATTTCAGTTCCTTATACGACCAAAAGAGGCGCTACTCAGGTTTTCATACAAAATAATAACAGTCAGCATAACGATAGTTATTCGTGTAGTTATCATGATTTAAAATTACTTCTGCGAACCATCGGGTTACTTTCAGGTCCTATGCGAATTATATTTGGTATCATTTTCCACCCAAACCTCTCAACAAAAGCATTAAAAAGGCAATGAATTGCCGATAACAATAAATATCACATCACAATATCTCTTTTCAAACGTGACTGTATCAAGATTCTAATAAACTCCCACTAAATATGTCCTTTTCGATAAAAAAGTGCTACAAAAGATTTTAAAAAAAAAGCCTGGGAACAACTCAGAGTTTGGACGCTAAAGTATGTCTGGAGCGCGCCTGCGTCCTACGGGAGCGGAATTTTAAGCAGGACTCCCTTTACGGAACGTCGGGATGCCTCACCATGAAAAAGGTAAGGCGGTGACCGTGACAGTGACCCCGACATATTTTAGATAGTTTATTGATTGTTTAAAGTAGTAAAGGTAAGTATTGAATATTGAAAAAGACAGATATGGGTAAACCGAATGCTATGAATAAAGCAGCTAAAATCACAATATGTTGCCTACATCACGAAATAGAAGAGAGAACACAAGACAAGACAAACACTCGAATTATTTTAAACAGTAATTGCAAAATTACTAAAACATATTAAACGTTAACGGTTTAAATAATTTTTTGAAGCTCAATATCACGTTAACGAGTTTCTTCTTTATAATGAATAATGTAAAAAATATACCTACACATAGGCATCTTCATAATTTTGAGGTTTTTTTTTCGGAAATGCAGATGCCCATAAAAGAACCATATGAAGCGATATTACTCACAAAAACAAACCACATATTTCTTGCGCTGCTGATGCAGAAGGCGAATATATCGCGATAATTATATTAAGTGTTACCATTTATCATATCTTACTCAAACTTGGATATCATAAAGACATAATTGCCGAAATAACATGAAATCACCGCGATCCATACGAATACCTACCTTGATAATTCACGCCTACTTACATACTGAATTTTGTCGACTTTAAACAGCAGCTTTTTCTCTTAAAATTGTGTCAAGTAAAGTATTTAACATTATGCTAATGATGCGTAATAACAGTGTTCAATGCAACCTCTGAAACGTGAGCTTTTACGTTTTATTCAACATCGATCTAGTTCGGTTAAGTAATTTTTTAACGCGACGCACTTAACCCAAATTTTCGTTCTTTAAATACCTTTGCTTCAATAGTATTAAACTTGGAGCTTTTAGTTGCAGAATTGCCTCATGAACAATACTACACCTGCCAACAAAGTAGGTCGTTATTAATATTTCTCGTAACATTACATGTCCTGTCCTGTCTTGGTGTGGTCTGAATTACTCCACATTAACATAATGCTCAATGATAATGTTATTTTCTTCACGCTTACAAAATACTCAATGGGTTATTGAAATAATTCATCAAATTGTAACTACCAGAAAAAGTGAAAGGTCTTTTGCAATGTTACATTAAAATAAACCTAGGCATTTAAGAAAACACCGTTAATCCAAGTTTAAAATTTACGTTAGTATAAATACCTTGTAAAAAATATAACAATATGAGTTGTCCGAAATTTCTGAAAAGAAAGTGCATATATTGCACGCAAGCTTAAATTAAATCTATTACTAATAACATTGCACGCAAGCTTAAATTAAATCTATTACTAATAACAGTTGTAATTTTCATCGAACTGAATCATACTTTTCTGTAGCTACCATAATATATTGATTTAAATCTTTATTTTTTTTCTATCTCCTTTATTCTAGCTCTTTTTAGCTACCTGTTGTAATAAGCTGAAATAATTATTTATAAATCATCTCCATAGAGTTCAGTATTGGACGAAGTTAAATTCTCACGTCTTTGCTTCTCAAAATTGGCCCGAGAATCATGGGTCCGTGAACAGTGTCTCACAAAAAACTCATAGATATTGTGGGAACAGGCCTGTTACACTCTCGAGTATTTTTTTTATCGACCATCAAAGGAAGCATCCATGGCCGTTAATATGATCGAACTTTTATTATCGCTGTTAATAATTTTATGGCTTTAACTCCAATCAATTAAGAAGATAACGTGAGGCACCTTTCACAGTAATGTTCCAAAACAAAAGAAGTAGAATCGTCAAGTCCTGTCTGGACTTAAATAAGATGCATTTTAGTAAGGGTCAGATAAATTTTAAATGACAGAACGAAAGGGGTTGCTGGTATTGTATAGTTCTAGCGCGTGCGTACAACAATGAACAATTGGAATATGGGGTGGGGAACACAACCCTTTTGCAATAATAATTTGCCTTTCACATTGGCTGCGAGATCATTTTAAATGTTGGTGGCTTACGTGGCTCACATGTCGACACATATTAACAACGATCATGTGCACACAAATATTTTAAACAAAGTGCGACATCATTAATAAATAATTTGTGATCAATCTGACTTACTATTTTTAACAATATTCTCCGTTTAATGTGTATCTAATTCAATAACAACTGCATAATCATTACCTGCATTCATAAGTCGAGGAAGTAGAACAAAACACTAAGCAAAGTCAGTCTGTTTTAATCTGATTAGCAGCATGCAGGTCATTCCGTCCGCCATGAATCTACGTGCACATGTCTGCGGGCGAGCATAGCATAGCGTCACTCACTCACTCGCGTCGGTGATACGTCGCGCGACGGTCGTGCGCACGTGCGTCAGTTAAAAACCCAACGATCCAAATTCAAATTCAAAATGTAACTGAACCAACAGTGACAAAAAAGTGAACATACCTGCCAGTGAGAAAGACAATGCAAAAAGTTTTTAAACCCAAATAAGTGTAATAATAATATGTGTTGTGTTCTGTGCATGTAGAGACAAGTGGATGTGACCTTCGTGTTGAAACAAAAAAGGAGTTTTTTTCAAACTGCTCGATAAAGTGATGACAACATGAATTCAAAAAAATTGGAGTGCTTTGACGATGATGATTCTGGGGATGGGAAACAAAGTCTCAGTTTTCTAGGTGAGTTCCTGGACCCTAATTCATCTTTAATAAATAAAAACAGACAAATAGCAAATGTAAACAAACATATTAATAATAACTAGATATAATATATACTCAGTGTGTTGAAATATAGTCCTTCTGATAAATGTTGTCAGAATAAGTGCGTGTATGGACGTCGTTGATAATGGACTGACCGAGACAGATATTAATAAGAACACTACTATCTAGCATTGTTTATTTATTAAATAACAAATGGTTTTATTCTACAATAACTCACATTGCATGTAGAGATATAATATTATATTTTAATACTAATATAACACCTTGTATAAAATCAAGTAGTCAACTTGTTGTTAACTTGAGTTTACTTTTACTGAAGCTTTGAAGGACTCTCCTACGGAAGAGTACATATTATTATTTCATCCCTTTAAGCCGTTACCAACTTTTAAATGTAAAAATATAATTTCATGTTTGTTATATTTAATAATTTTGAATAAATTAACAATAAAATAATAACTAACTAAATCAACGATAAGAAAATGAAGAATACTTCATTTTCCATTTTTCAGTAATGAAAATTGCATTGTGAATGCAAAAAACTAAAAATTTAAATAATAAGATTTAAGTTTTTTAATAGTAGTCTAAAAATGTGGTTTTAAAATTCGGTTTCTGCTAAGAAAATTTTGTTACCACATTTTTTTGTAAAAAGCGATTCAAATACTTTGTTAGTCTTCTCAGTTTTTTATTTCACCGTATTTCATTGGATTTTATCTGTGGGGGTGTGATAGATGACTAATTGGTTTCAGAGGAGTCATAGTCAGATGAAGTAAGAGAATATCCTTCACTGAGTCAATTGACATAGCAAGATTTTGGCACACCTCCCACTCAAAAGTAATTTAGCCTTGTTACATCTTTACACTTAATTGGAGACAACAACTCAATGGAAATTATTTTTGTATTACTATTGTGGAGGACCGATCGTTGTGGAGATCCTTGGGGGAGGCCTATGCCCAGCAGTGGGCGTCGTACGGCTGAAATGATGATGATGATGATGATGATTGTGAATAATTAAATTAATACTTTTTAGAAGATTTTGATTTTACAAATTTTGTAGATTGCCCAAGGGAAAGGCCCCTTTGGCACAAAACAAAATTTCAATGAAAGCATGCATTTTGACGAGTTTTAAAGGACTTATTTTATTTATTGAACAATAATCTAAGTGCATTATAGTTCGAATACTTAGAGAATGTATTAGATAAACTCCAAAGCGACAAATAGTGTAAACACTTCTGTTATCTATACTTATAAATATACTAATACTAGCTTTCCGCCCGCGGCTTCGCCCGCTTGGACTTCACGACGTTATCCCGCGGGAATGTGATATTTTTCCGGGATAAAAAGTAGCCTATGTTCCTCTCCAGGCTATAAAGTATCTGTGTCCCAAATTTCAGCCCAATCCGTTCAGCCGTTTTGGCGTGATTGAGTAACAAACATCCAAACATCCAAACATCTAAACATCCAAACATCTAAACTTTCACATTTATAATATTAGTAGGACTATAAAGAGGTTGAGTTTGTGAGGTTGTAGGGGGTAATCTTCTGAACTACTGAACCGATTTAAAAAAGTCTTTCACCATTAATGTTCCGACGCCGACCCGGCCGAATAGGGCCACACAACAATGGAAAATCTATTGTGTCTCATTTTCCCGGGCTTGAAGGAATGCTACGTTACCCCTGAGTGTCAGGCTACTTTTTATCCCACTGCTGGGCACGGGTCTTAGTCCAAACGGGTGAAACCGCGCGTGGGAAGCTAGTCACAACTAAATTAAATACCAAATCCTTCTGGTGTCGTTTATCAATTCTGCTATTTACTTTATCATTAACACTTTCGCCTTTACCACTATTAAGATATTTATTTATGGAGTATTTAATGGATATGGTATAAGAACTTCATTACATTTACACGTTTATTCAAAAACATGTCTTCAAAACTACTAAAGCATTAATTTGGTTAAAAAATCATTTGATGACGTATCACAGGTTTATATTAACGAAGTGCAAAATTATTCATCTCAAAACCTTTAGTTTTTACTAATGCCAAAGAAAATAATAAGGTAACCGCAATCGTTGTCCAATAACACTAACGATATCCTTAAAACCAGTTCATTCGTTGTTATTAAAAATAACTTAATTGCAATTTCACTAAAGTATGCAATATTAATGCTCCGTATTTCAAATCTGCTCTGAATTCATATAGCACATTAAATAAAGAATCTGGGTTTACTTGTTTATGCTTCCACTAAATTAATTGACAATGACCTTAAACCGTTGTTTTGCATAAATAAACAGTTTCGGTCTTGTTTTCGGTGTCTCTTTTTAACTATGAATATGCGAAAGAAGACATAAATTTCCTTCACACATGTATTTCATTAATGTGTGGATCAAATCAGCGCTTCTGCCTCTTATTTATTTAAAAATCATAAATACAAACCAGTATTTATTTCTCATTAATTGATTAATTCTGCTTTCGTTTACTAATTTTACCATTTTCATTAAACTCATATTAAAATCAATAAAAGAACGTATAATTTAATATCTATGGTAATTAGGAATTTTATTGCATCTGCTGTAATATATTGATATATTACTAACGGTTCTTTATAATGTTTATCTTTAAATCTTTAGATCAGTGATATTATGATCGGAAGAAAGTTATTTACCAGACCAATTATAATGTAGGTACTTTTTATGACTAAATTTGTAGGATATCTTCTTGCACTTAATACTCCTTCTTTATGTAATGCTTTATTTTGATAATAGGGGCCGTCACCGACTTTTCTAAGAATAAATTAGAACTGTAATTTGCCATAGAAATACAGATTTTACCGTAATTTCAAGTTATAACCCGCATGATATTCATTCCCAAGTGGGAATATCAAGATAACATACCCTATGTCCTATTCCAGGTCATGGTCTATTGAATGCAAAGTTTCGTCAAAATACTCCATTTACGTATCATCAAATAGAAACAGCCTAACATTTCCATTAATATTATAAGCGGGACATTATTTTGTTTCTTAATTTATGCTCACACGGTCTGGGGAAACGTCTATCAAACGAGATATAGGTAAATTGCTATCTTTCAAGGAATTATCCGCGGTTAAACCACTCAAATAAGCTTTCACTTCTCAAATACTGCTTAAGAGGAGCTTTAGTAGTTTACAAAAAGCTTGTCATGATACGGCTAATAGCTTAGATTAAACTACTCAATGATGTAAAACAGAATTTACTTGATATAGAGAAATTTAACCGCACAACAATTTGTCGATAATAGCTTTAAATCGTTTTATAGCTAAAGTGATAGCTTTTACGCAACTTTTAGCTCAGTTTCAATCATTATTATTTTTTGTTTAACTACTTTCTCTAAACGCTAAACGTTTTAAACAAAAGCTTTATTCATTTGACGAAAAGACTATAAAATATATTTGAAATGCTTTCTAGGATCTAATGATCTCGCAATTTGTACTTCTAGACGAGATTGAGATGTTTTCAAAATAACGTTTTTTGCTTTACGTTTTAGTTTTGTCAACGGTTTTCTAATTTGCTTGCCCACACCATGTGGCTGTAAGTCAATTCCACTCATATTATAGTCGTTTTATTTAATGGAATGTAATTTGTCTAGACTCTGATTATCCTTTGAGCTGCTCTAATAAATATTTTCTAGTGCATAAGCATCGATTCACAGTCTTCCACAAATAGGTGGGCATTTGTGTGGTCGACTGGTTCACAACAAAGGATGAATATTGCGGACGGTTTACGGCCCATTGTACGCTTCACACCTTCCTGAAGCTAAACACTTCTCCTTTTTATCTTATCTTTATTCGCAATTTCCTTAGTGTCTATTATTGTTGAAACAATTACAAAAGCTTTCTCAGTTTCGGGCGTTGTATTGATATGATATTTTATGTAACAAATTACCCGACTTTTTATCTGTGATCTGTTGATTTAATTATTATTTTGTATCGAATAAGAAAGGTGTAATGTCTTAGTGTTCATTTATACATAAATAACTCACAAAATTGGAGTTCACAATACCTAAGTTGTAGGACAAGTTTGTTTTACATAAACTTACTTAGTGACAGCAATTTTAAACAATTCCGTACCAGTGTGGAACTGGTCATAACACTACATCCTTATTCCATTCCATTTTTGCCTCATTCTCAACCAAATATCTTAAGCAACCCTGCACCTAAAACCTGTTGCTGTCCGATCTTTCCATCTGTAATGGGTGTGCTAACAGGTGGACTAAAACAATGGAACCTAAACAAACAACAACCCTGTGTTGGAAACGGTACATACTAATTTGCTTCTTTAATATTGACCAAGCTTTTACTCTTTTTGTTTGATTCTTCTAAACATGGCGCGTTGTTGGGACGGCGCCGCGTCATAAGACAACAAGAAACAGTTGGGAAACTTGACAATTAGTGTTTTTTGAATGTAGATAATTAATAAACAATTCCTTTTACGCAATTTGAAAAAGCTGCCGATTATTTTGGAAGTTTGTTAATATGCACAGGCAATGTTTATGTTTCACGTGCCATTCAGCAATAAAGATTATTATCAGCGTTTTGAATGTCGATCTTTCCACAGTTAAAATCGGTAAGTAACTTGAAATATTTACCTTAGAAGACATTTATCAGAAGATTATAGGATTTCTAAAACCATGAAGCCTTTTGACAAATGTTTACTTATTACAGGTGCAACATTTTAATCTGTATATATGGAAATACAAGGAGTAGGCTGTACCGTGGCCTACCGAAGGACAAGTAGTCGGAAAGGTCTCACATTGACCTTAAATCTGCTAGTAACGCAAATAGAAAGTTAATGAAAGATTAGCTCCGTATAGGTCTAAGTAAGATTTATACGGTGAGAACATTAGTTATCATTTAAGCATTAAAGAGTTATTACAGTAAGCAGCTAGGGTGAATTTCTCTCGAACTTGATATAAAATTATGTAATAATGTTTGTAACTCTGCTCAAAATCTTATTCTGTATAACGCTGCTTTGATACGGGGAGGCTATCTTCCATCAGTGATTCTCCATGCTGAAGCAATTTCACGGTATCTTCACCTTACTAGTCGACAAGCCCTGAAGCTTCACAAAAGCCATTTTATGGTGCACCGACCGCATAAACACTATGAAATCGTCCAGTTGAACCGAAAAAGGAATAATCGCACCCACCTGCAATTGCACTATTTGTTTTTTATGTTAGCGTATTGAGTGCATTGTACTAAGACTTCGACAGCTCTTATTGAATTCCATTTCAAGCTATCTACCTTCTTAAATCCTAAAGGGTAAAGCTCATATTTGCGGTGTCCCAAACAGTGAATTACTTATGGCCCGTCAAAATGCCAGCGCTGTTATATCGATCTGATGGATTTTATTTGTTCTAAGAAAAAAACTACGACATCTTTAATTGATGCTGCATCTGTGATTTTAATGAAATCGATGTAAATAAGAAACACAATAATAAAACGACTTTATACCACATATCAAAAATTTCAACAAGTTCAGAACTTGAAATTAAATAGTTCTCCAATTGTTATACTTTCTGACATCAGAGCCAACCAATTATGAATATTGCATGAATCAGCACGATTTATTATGAAGGTGTGTCAGGTTTACGTCATTCTCATGAAAAAGAAATTTCGACCTGATTTCAAGTTACATAATAAAGGTGCGGCAGGACATTGTAGTTTAAACTAAATATGTTTAACCAGCCATGCTTTTAATTTTATATAAATGATGTCATGTCTTTTATCAATTACAATTTATCTATTACCTTTAATTTAAATTAATTGTAATCTTATTCAAACTCATTCAATGGTTTAGAACGAAGATAAATCATTCAACTGAAATATTTCGAACTTACAGCTGTTTGTCTAACAAATTGTTAATAGGTGCTTTAAATTTCATCTATTCGGACAAGGTAGGTATTTAAAAATTTATCATGATAACCAATTTCCCTTCACCGTTAGATTTCTATAATTAAGGATTGAAAATGTATGTTCTATCTTGCACACCAAATGAAACTTTAAAGGTTTAATTTAAAGTTCGTTATCTATTGAAGCGCAGTTTGATGAAGTATCATCACGTACTACAATATTGGATGAAATTAACATTAAAAATATTCAAAGTTATTCAACTTTCTGTAATACTAGTGGCCATAGGATGTCGGTCACTTTATAATATCGTTAATTGAAACAAGATCATCTATAGAACAGCAGGGGTTTCTACATGGTCCCGTGGGCGTATGAAATTAGTCTTCTCACCTACTTGCACTTAAAGAATAGAGAGAGACGTAAGACGGGACGAGGTAGGTGTCTGTTTTTTTAATGAGATGGCCGAGACCGTTCCTGCCGGTTTGTTACCTGTTAATGTTGGAATGGTTTACGTGGTTCCGCACCATTGCTACAAAGAACACCAATTGGTGTTATTTGCAAAACAGCCGAACACAAAAACCCATTCTTGGTAAGATAACCTCAATTTTATCCTTTATTTAAGTGCTTCCTATGAAATAGTTTGAAAAGTTTTTAACCGCCTCTGTGGTCTAGTGGTTTACACCACCGATTTCAGACCAAGAGATCCCGGGTTCGTTTCTCAGTGGGGGTACATATTGTATTCGGTTTGGTTGGTGGTAGGACTTGTTCTTAGTCCGCCTGGCTAGCTATCACCGTCTTATCTGAGTCTGACGACATAACAATGATGTTGTGTTTCGGCAATTAGAGATAAAAGAGCCAGTTCCTCAGTTATTGAGGATTCCGCGAGGAGTGTACTTCCACCTTCAGCCTTATCACCACTATGATCAGTGTGATGAAGGCTAAGTGCTAAGTGGGATAAAAAAAGTCCCAGAAAGCGACTAAGTATATTTTTAGGAACCAAGAAGCGACTGACATCTCAATAAGTTGATCACATGTATTGTAATATTCAAAGACCCCTAGAATCATCAAAGAAATAAAAGTTCTTAAAGTGATTCTCGAGATGTTAATTGAAGTCCTTCTCGGTTTGCTTTTAAGGAGACAATTATGGCTCGATCTAACGCCGCATCATTCTTTTATGATGCTCCATCCGCTGGGAAACATTGATTATATGGTGATGGTAATGGCTCTGTCTGTGGGTATCTTGAAAATGTCTAATTATCATAGTTCACCTGTCACATTTTACAAGGGTTTGATAATTATTTTTATATCCTTAAAATCTTTCAGATATTTTATAAGCGTGTACTAAAATATGGACAGAGTGACTTTCCCTTTAATAATAAGTACTTATGCATAAAATAGCATCTCAACCATTCACAAGTGCCCTGAAACCTCTTCTCTCGTCATTGCCTTTGCATAAGTCTTTTTCAAGAACCGATGAAAACTAATTACCCGCAAGTAGCAACAGCAAATTAACGCTCTCATTTCCATTAAGTAAAAATCGATCACTGCAAGGGCTTTGTGCAAGGAGGTAATTTAAAAGGGTAAAAACACCACAATGTTGTTGCTGTCGAAGGAAGTTATTGCGTTCGATAATGAACTTAAGATTCGGGTGATAAGTATCTCATAGGTTTAAATTGACTGTATAATTTGTGTTGCAATGGTTGACTGTACAAACGTAAGAAAGGGTTCATTCGATTGAAAAAAGGCAATTACGTACTTGGCCTTGAAGGTCTGGATAAGTAAAAATGTGAAAAATTGAGGGAATTTCGCTGCACTGTATTTATTTCTTTTCAAACTTTGAATTTAATTGTAATACGGGGAAATGTCAAATGAAAGATAAATCCTTTACTCTACACATAATATCATGATCTAAAAGTTCACTTCCATTCACTATAATTTTCCTTTTAATTAGAGCCAGTACGTGAACATTTATATAACGATGCTTAATTTTTTTTGCCATTATCAGTTTTACTCTAATCTCTCTACTTCGTTTGAGAGTATTACTATAAAACTTATACTGACCGTAAAGTTTAACTGCAGGAAACTATCAAACTCGTTATATGAGCCTGCTCAATTAGTTATACCTCACGATTTTAAGGCAGAGATTGCGTTGGTATCTAAAATCAAATAATAATTATATATATATATTACTTATACCAATCGCCGAATTGACAACAGGAAAGCATTTACAACAATATTATCAATATTTTTAAAATAAAAGATAGTCATGACTCATGATAAAACATCCCACTAATATTATAAATGTGAAAGTTTAGATGTTTGGATGTTCAGATGTTTGGATGTTTAGATGTTTGGATGTTTGTTACTTAATCACGCCAAAACGGCTAAACGGATTTGGCTGAAATTTGGGATACAGATACTTTGTAGCCTGGAGAGAAACATAGCCAACTTTTTATACCGGAAAAATATCACATTCCCGCGGGATAACGACGTTTAGTCCACGCGGGCGAAGCCGCGGGCGATTAGCTTGTTACAAATATATTTACTCACGGTAATAGACAACAAAGTTTAAGCAAAACGAGTACTTATAAACTATTGTTTTAGACAATTGTTTTTGTAGTGTTAACTTATCTTCATTGTGTCCCATTTCGCTTCCAGATAAACAAATCCTTGTGAAACACTCGGTGCATTCAAATCACGGCGATTATAGATTGTACAATGGTGCTTCATTACGCGCCACGAGATTCTAGAGGTTATTCTAAACGGTTTATTGTGGCTCCGGGATAAAGTATTGTAAAAACGTGCCCTCCACCATTATTTCATCTCCACACCGCTGCTGTTAATAAATTTGTTGGGAACAAGCATTCTTGGAGTTTATTGGGCATTGCAGTCACGACTAAAATGATAGCTTAAGAAAGTGTTTTTGCATTAGTTACTACTTGCAAATGTTTCATGAGAATGTATATAATATTTTCTTTTCTTTTTACTAACATCAAAATTTTATGGCTATAATATTCCGAAATATTGGCTTTGAAATATTAGTAAAATTCATTTCATCAGTTGCTTTTATATTTTCAATTATGCTTATTATTTGTATAAAAAAGAGAGTCTACATACAGAGGCATACTTTTATCTAATTAAGTTACCATCTTCTATCAAAATGCTCTATTTTATTCTGTATACATATGTAATTCGTAATTTAGATGTTTAGTCGCTTTATAGAATCCTAATCACACCCTTTCAACAAATTGCTGCTTGCTAACTACACCTTTAGTCCGTCCGTCTCAATTTCTCTTCTCTTCGAACAACGGTTGTACTATGCTTATCACAGTCAACCTTACCATTTCTATTAATATCTGTGGATCTAAAATTGAAATCGACAATTAAAGGCATGTCTTGTCCCGTCCCGCTATCCTGCCCTTTGTATCAATACGTTGAGATGAGCAAAGATACCACAGCATAATAAATTGGCCGGTGACGTCTGCATCTGAACGCACCGTTAAAGCTAAATGGGAAAGGAGTTGGTGCAATGGCTGCACTTGCATGTGTATGTTTACGAATGTATACATATGTACTAGTATTGTAAATGTAAAGGAACTCTGGCTGTTACCTCTGCAGATTGAACCATAGAAACAATAGGTATATATTTTAAAGATATTGAGTAGACCTTGCAGAAGGCCATTGAACACTGTAAGACTGTAGTAGGATAATGGAGAAAGAATGGAAAATTAGTGCTAAATTTACATTTTCTCTAGGATTTCATGATATTTGAGCAATTTTTGTTTATGTAACAATCAACAATGGTTTCACATATCATCATGCCTCAGTATGATGCAGATATAATAAAATAAAAACTTACGAAATAGAAAAACCAAAAATTTACTTGACTTACGCCGGTAGTCTATCGAACAAAAATACTTGCATTCGTAAATTTATAACCTGAAACCAAAATGACTTCATAGCCTTTTACACTATTTTAATAATTATTAATTAAACTACATTTCCCAAATCAGCATAGAATCTACCGTGACTGTGTTAATGTGCTTTGTTTTAAACAAGCGGCCATTGTTTTAAACAATAATTGTAATAAATTACATATCTCATTAAGAAGGATGCAGAAATAAAACATAAAAGATAGTCAGCATATTTTTACAGATATACATAAAACTACGTTATAGAGATTGGCAGCGTTACTTCAGATTTTCCTTCAAGTGGGTATTTTTATGATAAAATCCATTAACTGAAAGCCAGCTGAAAGCTGACTTACTCAGAAATGGTAATATATTGCACCATTAATCATTTACAGCTTAATAGGTTCTTTAGTAGCAATAAGTTTATTGCCATATTTAACCATAGAGAAATCTAGTATTAAGTATGAAAGTACCTTAAACCCTTCAGTTTTGCTTTGCTTTCACTGACTTATTGCGTAAAGACCTATCTAAATAGGTGTATCTGTTTCCTCCTAGGGTGATTGACTTCCAGCTATTATATTTTATTTGTTTTCTCTGCTATGATATTCTTACATTTAAGGAACACATTTCAACATTCTCTTTTTTGTTATGCATTTTAAACTACCATAATTTATTAAACTGAGTTATGAAATGGAAGAAGAAATAAAACCATGAAGTTTTAATGACCTTTGAGTTGGTGCCCTCAATTTTTTTTTACTTGTAAATACTACGAAGAAAAATGACGGGAGCACTGCAAATAATTCCTCCTACTGCAGTAAATAACATGCAAGAGGTCATGGGAAAAGATCACTATCTGGAGACTGCATTTAAATTCTTAAAGACACGATTTGGAGAAAAACAAAAACAAGTGAGATCTCAAACAATAAAACTGATTATTTTTAGAAAAAAAATAGTTGTTTTATCGACATTTTAATATAGGTATTCCTAAAACTAGAAGGCAGAAGAAATATATAAACCTATTGGCAAAGTTTTTTTTTTTTAATACGTGTCTTATCCCTCAACTAATAACCTAAAGTATTCGTAAATGAGTATATTTTATGTAACATATTCACATTGCATCGTATCACAATACTTGAATATACTTGAATTATTTTGAAATTAACTTGAACGGATAATTTTAGAACTCGATCAAATAGAATTTACTTTTTTATGTTCCGCCATCTACAAATAAGGTATCATTACAAACATTTGTTCGGAGGTTCCCTTATCTCCTACTTTGATGTTTTATTTCCTGTACTTATCTTTGCTTTACATTGAAGCGTATCATATTGAGTTCACCAATCAGTTCTATTTTAACCTCTATTTAAAGACGTATAAGGTGCATCTGTTGCAATACCTTCAAAGTTTGTTTCTCTTTTTGGGTCATGTTTAAGCCGACTCAGTGCACTTGTTTGGATTGCTAAAACGAATCCCTTTAAAGATTCTTGTAAGTTACTACTTCTGTTAACTGGTATATTCTTACTTTGTTTTGCAAGTACGTTAATTAAGTTTCATGATATTTACGACAAAAACGCTTACATTTCATCTTGTATTAAATGGTTACACGATATTTTCATTAAAATACAATAATTAAATGACCGTCACATTTTCAACAGCGAAAACATTCTGATTCAATATTTTTTTGTTTATCAGTGGGTTTCTAAAAGTAACTTGAGTTATAAAATGTTAACATTAAACGAAAGTTTGATTACCAAATTCTGCTTCTAATCAAAAAAGATGTTATCGCATCTTAAGAAAACAGTGATTGATTGCAGCACAAATATCGAACATGCAATTTTCCAACAGTGTATAGGATCACGAAATTGGCCCTTAAATCATTGGCATCAAGATTTAATTGTGCACCGAGTTAATTAGATTGAACGCTGAATGCCCATGCGCAGATACCATCGCCCGTGGGAATACAGTTGTTACACATAGATCGATAGATTGAATTCGCTTTTAAATCACTTGCTCAATTAAACGATCTATAAAGGAAATCGCTATCGGTGTCTCTATAAAATTGATCAAGTGACTTACTAACATAAATCACTGCATTGGCTATTTTAAATCGATAATTTGTCATCGTAAATTGAAACTTAGTAAACCATATTATTTAAACTTATTAAAAGTAAATTCGTAGTGTTTTTTTATTCATAAAACAAATGTTACAAAAGCATTAATTTTATTTCTATTGACATAATAAGGTATTCATTTCAATATCTTATTTTGTCAATAGAAATAAAAAAAACTTGAAGCCAAGTATTACCTACATGATAATCATTCATGCTAAAAGGAACCTTATTATTCAGAATTTTAGAGGAACATCAATAAATATCATGAGCGATTCCTGCACCAAACGTGTACCCAACGCTTTGCGAACATCAAAAAGTAAACATAAAAGTACATTGCTGTTTCGTATAATTCATGAGGCATTCTATTCCATAAAAGGCTTAGCTTGAAAGTGATCCCGAAAATGTTGCCGACGATCACCAAAAACGGATACAATCGCTGCTTCGATCCAGTTTCTAACTATGTGAATGCACTTCAAAATGCTCACAGCACAAAAGTTCAGTTCAAAGTTACTTTAGATAAAATATCTTTAATCCGATTTTGGAAGTTGATATTGCAAAAAGTAGCTCGTTTATAAAAGAATCCAAGACTTAAGAGTTTAGATATGAATTGAAAATGTTTTTGAATGATAAAGCAACATTTGTCTCTCTGGGTACCCCGTGGTCCCATACTTATTTTTTTTTTCCGTATCGAATAACTTTACAAATGCGACTAAATATTCATATTGAGAGCAGTGTCTGAAATAAAGAAGATGCTACTTTAAATACAAAAGATACAGTGATCAAATAAAATGAACCAATCTAATTTTATCTTGATAAATGTAGTAACGAGCATACTTGAGATAATAATATCAAAATTTCCCAACTCTTACCTTTTCTTCGATTCATCATCTTTAATGATATTTCTTATCTCATTGGTATACGTCTGGAATCAAGTCTAAGTGAAGTTCTTATAACAGTTCCTTATTACTTTATCGATATTCTTACTTGATGACTGTTAATTAGCGTTGTCGCTTTCTATTACTTTTGATATATATTTTAAGTAGATAGAAATTAAATAAGATGAGTATGAGTTGATATCAATATTTTATCAATGAGTATTAATCTAATCAATAAAACGTCTAAACACTGTTCCTAGTTAATATAACTAAGTAGTGTCAAATCTTTCACCAATATGTTGTTATCATAAATTGTTTTAGAAAAAGTTGCTTCTCAATTTCGGTTTGTACTCTAATTGTCATGTTAAATAAGTAGTAATGTAAATGTAGCCAATACCTTTAGACATTTATGTTATAATTTATTAAAACAAATAACTTTTTGAGCCCACCTGGCGTTTATATCCGACTCAATGTAATTGTCGTTTTGATTGATTTGGTCGTTACGATACTGTCTTGTAAGGTCTGAAAACGATTAATCTAATTGCTCTAATTATTCTTACTTGTCAACCTTTCCCTTAAGGAATACTACGTACGTAACATTGATATCTAGATGGCAAAACTACTCCTACAGCATGTGATGTAAGTAAGCTTATTATTTAAGATTTACTGTGACAGAATCCAGTAGGTTGTAAAATTAATTTAGAAAGTGAAACAATAGATCTCTCGTTCCCTGCATAAATAAATGTATGATGTGGATTTCTACACAAGAATCTTTTATCCCTGACTATGCAAAATAGAAAGTATATCATTTTGATACGGAATACTTAGAAACACAAATAGAGGCACTTAGTTTTCTTTTCACATTTCAGAGAAACGGCCTATTGTATGGAAACAATAACAGGCGGCGTGCATTTCATTTGACGTGCCTCGGTATCGCGGCAGAAATCTTGACATGACACCTCGGGATAATACGAATTAAGACAGTGTTACAACATGAAAAAACGTCTGACACTGTGCCTTTTGCCTTTTCTTACAACATTGTCAATCTGCAATGTTATCTCTTTTTTGATAGACTTCTCAAGTTTAACAGGAGTTCGTGATATTGGATGAAGGTGGTATCTTTTAAGATAAATCTGTTTTACACTGGAAAGTTAGTGGGTTAGTTGCTTTTAATAGCAATATAACGTTATTAAAACAGAAGTTTAAAACTATAAAAAACGTTTCAGATAATTTTAAACGTTAAGATAATAGAGAATCTTTTGAATTTTGACATTCTTTTTATTGCAAAGATCATTAAAATGAAATTAATTGACATTCTCTATTCCCGGTCTGAAGTCAAATACTTTTGTATGAATATCTCCATTATAGCATAGTTACAAATTGTTCAAAGCTGCTTTTACACCTTCAAATGCATAGAACACGATTGCCTCAATCCATTCTCATTTAAACCTGATGTCATCATACAAACATTCTCGGTTTATCTTACATTTAACTTGACTATCAATGTGCTTATTAGCATATAGATCATTGATTACTGTTGCAAATGTTGATAAATGTTTGTTTATTATATTATGGTTTAACTTTCAAGGACTATTTTTTTTTTCTTGGAATAGGCATTAATATTTTTGGGAACTTTTCCATTTATTTTGTTGTCATACCTTTGTTGTCATTGTTGTACTACTACTTAATGTTAGTTGTTCTAGTTTAATTATTGAAGTATGATGATAAAATATAATGTTAATCGTCAGTAGTTGGCATTATGCTGAACATTTATGAATGAAATGTCATTGGGGTCATTGAGATGGTTTATCGTAACTTTGACCTTCCGCGTTCTAGATACATGATTTGAATATTCTAGTTCGATGCATATTATTATTAAACTTCACGATTTCTATTTCTATAACTGATAAAAGTAACAAAATTTGGGTAGTTAAATTATTTGATATTCTAGTTCAGCATAAACCAAACAAAACAATAAAAGTTACACTTTTAATCTTTTAATATTTTATTAAATTTAATTTTATTTCTATTTCAGGTATGAATTGATTCACATATTTGGGTAAAGTAAACAAATTATTTTTTTTTTAAAAGACGTAATGGGTGGTAAGTAAGTTTATTACTTCCTAATCTTATTCAGGAGAACCACCCACAGCTTATAAAGATAATCCCTAGGCATATAATCCTATTATAACTTAAGGATTTACAAGAACTATTATTTAATAAGGGAATTACATGCATGTTATTCGTTTTACTACTGAACATCTTGTATCATACTGTCGCTGGTAAAATTATAGCAGAAGAAAGTTTTGAAGTGCCCAATTTTTTATCCGATATACCGAATACAGTTGACGTTTATCTCAGAAAAAGGATTTTGAAGAAAAGAGCGACATCACAGCCTCCATACAATGCATGCAAGAGATTTCTATTGGAGTTTTTAACAATGGAGAGAGGTGCTCATAGGCATTCGGCTACAGTTAGTTTGACGACCGTTTGAAATGGCCCTTCAATCCCTTCATACGTCAGACGAAAGTGTTACGACATCTTGATAGGATTTTTATTAAACGTCACTGGAACAATTCAAAGCCTTTACTTATAGCATTTCGTTTATTTTAATATATTTGAAAGGAGTGATTTTATTTAATGTTTGTTAGTTATTAATATTGGTAAATAGTAGTTTGCATCTAAAAAATGTTCTTATTCATTAACTGCTTGCAAAGCCAAAGAAAACAGTTATATGCACGTATAGTCGTAAATGTAAATAATTTTTGAATCGTCGTCTTGTCTCGCGTATAGGTACAGCAAACGAGTATGAATGCACTTTAAGTTTTGAGCACGTTTTTTAAGCTTTTCTTCTATTAATCACTTCTTAGATGTTTGGTCGTTTATGAATTATGTATTGTTAAAATCAAGCATAATTATCATATCATAGTGTATTTAGTTTGGCCTTTTAGCTTTCTGTTTTCTTGCCGTTTAACGCCTTCACAGAGACCGTGGTCATAGGATGTCCTAGAGCTCCTAATAAGTCTTCCTTCGAAAGTAGATTTATAAGTTATTTACTTTCAGTATCTAAATCTCAGTTGTAAGCAGCTATTGAATGTGAAATGTGGCGATCGCTTGGTATTCCGCGCAGTTCCCTTTAGCGACTAGAAACAAGTGCAATAGAATGGTAATCTAATATTTAACCAGAGAAGCTATCAGACTTTACGCCAGTAAAGCATTTAGTGTTTATTTGTTATTCAGAATACAAACCATGGTATATTATTTATGGTCCCTAACTTTACAGTTATTAATATAAACTATTTGTGCTTTTACGATATGTAAGTTACCTCTTTCGCAATAATCAGGAGCAAAGTACTTAGAGGTCTCGTAACCAGTTATTTATGTATATAATTCACATAAAAATTAATGCAAACTATTAATAATATTTAAGAAAATCTATATCTTATATCGCAAACGGGAGTAAATTCGGTGTTCTTCGCGCGTCGCACTCGGCTTTCGCTCACGGCAAACTTTAAAAAAATTAACCTGATATTAATTATTAATAAATCTGCGTACTTCAACACTCGTTACTAATGCTTGTAATTAATTTAAGGAACATCTAACTGGCGATGGCGATAAGGTTCAATTTGCATTGCCGTTTCAGCACCGTTAGTAAAATGATTAACACTTTAAGTAGACCGTTGATCAGCACCATTGATTGGACAACAAGAATGGCTGCACTGGACTTGCACGGTGCAAGAGATAAACGGCAAACGGATAAAAGTATTTATAACGAGTTAATATCAAGCTTAAACGTAAATCTTAAAACTGTTTCTGTCATTATAATGGTAGAGAAGTATAATATAAAAACAAAGTAACCATGTGATAGTTTATATAATTATCAACTTTCCGTACTGAATTTTGTATTTTAGCATTAAATTTTTTAAAATAATGTAGTCATCTTTTTGTTTTAGGTATAAAAATTTAAAAATGAATAAGTATTGATGCTAAAAACCAGTACCTTATTTTATTGTTTTTTTATTTTATTTTTATTCGGAAAACATACAGTGATACATAACTAAATGATAACTTATTGGATTCTATACACCAATTACATGTTTCCACATATACAAAACAAAGTAATATAACAAGATACATTCATTACATAGTACTTAGAATACTAGCAACGTATCTAAATAGAACATATAAAAAAAAGAACATTAAAAGTAAAGTGTGACTCGATCCTTATTCTTGACTAAACTGTTGGAGAATCATCATCAAACCATGTAATAGATAAGGTTTTTTTATGTGCTTTGGCTTCGTAATAATTAAGTCGAGGTCGGGAAAGACAATCAATTTATTCGCTTGAAGTTCTCACAAAAAAGGAGTTCTGTCTGAATTTGTAGAACAGTGAGGAACGTCAAGGTACACAGGTCGCCTTACGGTCCTGTTGGGTATTTTTAGTTAGACAAAATCTGTTATCGAGTACCTATCTTATACAGTTTATTACGCCAGCCCGCACAAATGGCACAGGATTAGCACACACACACCGCTCAGTATGGAACATAAAGGAAAATAAGCTCTTAAATTGTGCTAAGAAAGCTGTAGGGTTACAAGGGTCGGTTGTATTTGACAGCGGCTTAAGATTTTAATTGAATTGAAATTTTAATTGGCACGCGAAAGCTACAGGCTTCCAAGCCAACTAGACAAGTCCCGTTTGTTTGGTAAATCACTCGCCTGCAGTTAATATAAATCATCACTATTATCACCCGTTACTGAACCGCTGTTTACTTTAATCGCGAAATCTTTACTTTCACTTTTGTCCTTAAAGAACGAAAAACATGTCTCACATATTGTTTCTGCAACCGTCAACAATAGACACAACATGCTAATTTGAAATTCAAATTCGATGTTGTCTATCAATTGGGTAATGTTTAAAATAACCCATGTCATTTCTAGAGCTCCAAATCCATAATATTTGGAAATACGACGCCCATAAATTTTAACAATGCTATATTTTGTTTCTCTGATATTGAGAACAATAATAAAATGGAGGCTTATATGTAAATAAACACAAAAAAGCCATGCCAGCAAAACCAAATGATAAACTTATGCTAAATACACAACAAGTAGTCGATAATAATGAAGCAAATATTCAATAGACACATAGGAACGACAACCCTAGCGCCAATATTACGTTATCACGATTTACTTTTACTGTTAACAATACTGTAATGTCTGACAAATCCATTGAAACGGAAACAGCTGTTGAGACAGTAGGAAATGCGCCCACGCAGGGTTTTGGCAAACATCGTACAATAAATGGAGCGGTCCGACACAGTAGTTTCAATGGCGGAATGTCGCAACATGTCCGCGGACAGACCCTTGTATTTCTACACAAGTTTTCATTGATAATAACACCGTAGGCGGACTCGACTCGCTCATTCCATTCATGAATTGGGCAAGCGGGCCCACGCGGCTAACGGTGCGGATTAAATGCACCGCACGCTAGTAAATTATACACGTTAATTAATACAAATTTCTGTTTTACTGTAAATTTTACACTGAACACGGGAAGTGCTTAATAAATTTTGTACACACGCAGATCTTGTTTGGATGTTCAAACAAACTTTACAATGCCCATTTTTTGGCACGCGAACAGATTATGGAATTTGAAAATGTTTGTTCATTAATACTAACAACATTTTTGTATCGTTAATTATATGCATTTATAATCATCAACAGATCGAAACAAATCAATTCTCAACAGCTAATTAGAAGATATTTTGAGACCATTTCGATAGCAAAGATATAAATGACATTCAAAGCGTTGTTTTATTTTTGTCATTAAAATGTGACATAGTTAATCACCCACGCGGTATAAATAAAATGACGTTTGACGCTATTACGAATGAATTAATTGTGATCGCGGTCGGAGATACGGACACGATCGCCGATGCAAGTAACAACCAAAGTCACTTGGTACGAATGCGTTGCACGCACACAAGTGCCGTATCAGATTGCTATCCATTGGTCACATTGAATTTGAAATTATGTAGTTCACAAACACCCGATCAAATTAAAGGTATAAGACCGTATTAGCCGTTTTACTTTCTATTCGGTGCCAGCTTTTGCTTGTAACTTCGATAGCGTGGTATTTGGTATTTCCGTTGAATAAAATTATTTATTTATTTATTTATTTATTTATTTATACATTTACTGTACTTTGTGAGTCTTAAGCAAGAGTACATACCTATTTGAAACAGCTTTAAATGTAGTAGGCGTTTGCGATGGAACATCATCATACAAACGCAAGCGTGCGCCCGCTAAAATTGTAACAATCTCACGAGTTTTTATTTTGACTTTGACTGTACAAAACCTTTTGATAAATGTTGCCTTCAAACTGCACAGTCCATCAGAGCAAAAGAGTCCATGAGTTGTCAACTTTTTTCGAGCAACATGTTTTGATTTGTCGCACAGCGCCCTTTTACGTTGATAAGGAGATAAATAATATGGAAACCAGTATGCTATTCCGGTTTTGGTACTGCCACTCTGAATCTGTCGTAGCGAGCTGTCATTTTTTATTAGCTCAAATGATATCACCGATCAGATGCCTAGCGGTCATTAGTTTTTTGTCTCATTAATATCAGAAGCTTTGAGAGGCCAACAAACCAGTTGGAGTAAAGTAACCATAATATTTTACTAATAATAATAACTTCCCGATGGCAGAACACAGTCAGAGAAATGTTTAAAGTTAAAAAGGAGAAAAGAAAGTTCTTAACTAGGTCAAATAGGCAGATAATAAATAGAAGCTATCGCTAGAAAATTAAAAATGTATTAATTTCTTAGTTTCCGTTCAGAGTAGGTATTGATGTGAAATTTAGAAGTATTGACAAGCTATTGCTTATACAAGTATTAACCTGTAAGATTACATTAGATAGTAAATAACGTTTAGTTGAATACAGAAAGTAAGTAGAAGACCATAAACACCGCAACAAACATTACTTTAACAAGTGAAAGTTAAAATCCATTGAGTCTTAATAAAGACAGCGTCTGTATGGTATCATTTCAAATGATTCAGAAACCGATCTATTCATAACGCTCAAAGATAGTGATATCATAATGAAAGGCGATTTCATTTGAATTGTCGTCTGCAAGGCGTTCATCAATATCAATGTATCGGCAAAAAATATTGCTATCATTATCGTTAGAATCATTGATATTATCCTCTACTATTCATAAATTGTACAGCAAGTAATAAGTTTCTAAGCACCTTCGATTCCATTACATCTTTCTAATCATAAACATTAACTTTACTAGTAATCTCTGCCTTGTCAACAAGTCAATAATAATTTCCAAGAGCCTCAGTATGAGCAATAACTTAGCAAGTAGCTTTGTTTGCAGCATTACCACAAGTCTAACCTTTTCAACCATGACCTTTGGCCCGACAATTTTACTTCACACATTCTTCACTTCACCATTTCGTACCGTTAGGCCGTTTCGTTCCGGTGGGATTATTAAGAGACCAAAAACCAGATAATAACTGTCACGAACATTTCTATTAGGTGCCCCATTGTCTGATAGTCCCTTGGCGCAGGCGCAGCCGGCGAATATAGGACGGTGAAGGTGCAACGCCTTAATAATGGAACGGCTTTAACTTTCAACACGTTGACAGTCCATTTTGTTTTGTTATAATTGGAATATCTTTATTTGTCCCGCTTTAAGTTAGCATTTCTTTTATTATTATCAGCAGGCCAAACGACACCACGTCAAAGTAAAACGAAATTTTGCCTGTTTACTTTATTTAACTTTCTGAAATATGATAATTTTTACCAAATTTGTCATCCAATTACATCGTCTTACGTCTGATTTGGGTAATTGGGTGTCATGAAACATGTTTATTGGAACCATTGAGTTAGTGTCCATCTATACTAATATTATAAAGGGAAAAGATTTTTATATTTTTGTTTGTAACAAATCAACTCAAAAACTACTGACCCGATTTAAAAAATCTTTCACTATTAGAAAGCTACATTCTTCATGAGTAACATAGGCTATATTTGTTAAGTTAGGTAAAGCTAAGTTAAGTTTTATCAAAACTTTTTTTATATATTTTCATAATATTTATCATTGCCATCGAGCACAATATGATCTTTGCAGACTAAAGTTCTGACTATTCTACATTTTAACTAGAAAAAACCTATGCTTCTCGTTTATGGAGTTACATTCGATTGCATTATGAAAGTAAAAGCTTACGATTTAATAAGCAACTCGACTAACCATAAGGAGTCACTGCTATTAAAATAAATTGAATCTGAAATAAATACTTGACCACTAACGAAATTCACTAACCAAAAAATCGAAATCGAAAAGACTAAAAGTATTGCAGAATAACTTTTTAATAAGAACCAATATCCTCGTTACGAAGGAGGTATTCATAAGTGACTTTTTTTAATCGCAAGCGCATGCCGTTAAATAACGATTGACATTTAAACATGGCTGTGTCGTAACGGTCTCACCGCTTCGAGAATCGGCTACAAATATGATTATGTTGTAATGACTTTGTTTTTAATATGTCGCGTGCGCAGTTTTAAATGTGTCACGATGTTTCCTGCTTTGATGTGAGGAAAGCATCAGTTTAATGCAGTTGGATCACTTTATCTTTACACGAACACACTCATAATTACTACTTATTTCATTGCTTTCTTTGCTTCAGCTATTTGATATTGATATAAAATAAAAATTTACACAATTATGGACAAATACGTTATTTATTTATTGTACATAATTTGGTTTTACGTGTAATTTAAATAAATAGAGTTTCTTATCGGCCTTTTGAGCTTCTTTTTAGTGTCGTCAATAATTCGAACTTATAATTGCAGTACACTGCAATGTTTGTAGTAAAAATCTCACAGTTATCACGTAAAGAATAAAGACGAAAAAATTGCCACTTGACGTAAAAAATAAAAGTTATGTGCCTTTGGACAGAATGCAGCGGCCCTTGCAACTACTTTACTTCTCTCGTGTTGTTTTTGGATGTTAACACGATCATAAAAAATTGCGTAATGTTAAAGTTCAGCGGTGGATGTGTCAAATTTGTACGTTGGGTTAATAAAACCAGATTTTATATTAACCAGGATAGGGGTAAAGATTTCTGTCATTCCATCCTCCAGTTTCATATACCAAGTTGATGTCATTTTGAGTTCAGATAAAGACATCAGTAGGCATAATTAAACTTAAGCGCTGGTGCAGTAACATTACTGGATTTTATCGTATTTTTTATGTCTCTAACTCTATATCTTTATTAACTTTTAAAACTTTATTATGATCTATTTTGCATCGGTCATGAGAAGAACCGAACCTCTATTGCGAACAAATAGTTTATTTCGTTTAGATATTTTTGGGTTGGGTAGGTATATAAACTTTTAACGATCATAAATTAATAATTACCAGCGCAAGTTCGATTTCTGCCCAGCAGCCGGTGTCCCAGTGGATTAGAGTATAAATGCGGTTCTAGTACCCAATTTTAAAGATCATGGACTGTAGAAAATTCTGATTTCTTGTTTAGTTGATTTTTTTTTACTGTTGTATATTATAATACATTATGCAAATGTAACTACTTAGATTAAGTATTCTCTATTGTGATGGAAAATGATCTAACTAATGTGTGAAGGTCATTTTTCAATTTGACTACTCCGTATGAAATAAAACAGGGAGAAAAAGATTGCCCATGACGAGTTTTTTGCCTTGCTTGCCTTCTCACAACGTCTCCCGCCGTAGGATTTGCGAACCGATGACGTAGCTATGACGATGACGTTCATAAGTGTTGTTTAACTCAACCTAAATTGAATAAAAAAAATTGAATTTTGAATTTTATATCTTTGAAAAATGGAAAACAAAGTATTTAGAAAAAATCGACCCGTCTCACAACCAGCTCCGATGGGACTCGAACCCACGACCTTTCGCTATCCGGGCGACTGCTCTAACCACTGAGCTACGGAGTCGTTACGAGAAGCGTCGAATTTATCAAATACTTCTTACACGCTGTATAGCCAGCGTTAATTTCATCAATGTGAGGATATTACTATCCCCACACGCGAAAGAAATACCTTTCCAGATATTTGACAATCGCTAAAGAAGAAATTACTATGGCAAGTTATTTAAATTTTTACTTTTTTGCATTCACAATGCAATTTTTATCATAGAAAAATGGAAAACAAAGTATTTAGAAAAAATCGACCCGTCTCACAACCAGCTCCGATGGGACTCGAACCCACGACCTTTCGCTATCCGGGCGACTGCTCTAACCACTGAGCTACGGAGTCGTTACGAGAAGCGTCGAATTTATCAAATACTTCTTACACGCTGTATAGCCAGCGTTAAGTAGCGTTAGTATTTAGAAAAAATACTTTGTTTCCATTTTTCTATGATCGGAGCTGGTTGTGAGACGGGTCGATTTTTTCTAAATACTTTGTTTTCCATTTTTCTATGATAAAAATTGCATTGTGAATGCAAAAAAGTAAAAATTTAAATAACTTGCCATAGTAATTTCTTCTTTAGCGATTGTCAAATATCTGGAAAGGTATTTCTTTCGCGTGTGGGGATAGTAATATCCTCACATTGATGAAATTAACGCTGGCTATACAGCGTGTAAGAAGTATTTGATAAATTCGACGCTTCTTGTAACGACTCCGTAGCTCAGTGGTTAGAGCAGTCGCCCGGATAGCGAAAGGTCGTGGGTTCGAGTCCCATCGGAGCTGGTTGTGAGACGGGTCGATTTTTTCTAAATACTTTGTTTTCCATTTTTCTATGATAAAAATTGCATTGTGAATGCAAAAAAGTAAAAATTTAAATAACTTGCCATAGTAATTTCTTCTTTAGCGATTGTCAAATATCTGGAAAGGTATTTCTTTCGCGTGTCGGGATAGTAATATCCTCACATTGATGAAATTAACGCTGGCTATACAGCGTGTAAGAAGTATTTGATAAATTCGACGCTTCTCGTAACGACTCCGTAGCTCAGTGGTTAGAGCAGTCGCCCGGATAGCGAAAGGTCGTGGGTTCGAGTCCCATCGGAGCTGGTTGTGAGACGGGTCGATTTTTTCTAAATACTTTGTTTTCCATTTTTCTATGATAAAAATTGCATTGTGAATGCAAAAAAGTAAAAATTTAAATAACTTGCCATAGTAATTTCTTCTTTAGCGATTGTCAAATATCTGGAAAGGTATTTCTTTCGCGTGTGGGGATAGTAATATCCTCACATTGATGAAATTAACGCTGGCTATACAGCGTGTAAGAAGTATTTGATAAATTCGACGCTTCTCGTAACGACTCCGTAGCTCAGTGGTTAGAGCAGTCGCCCGGATAGCGAAAGGTCGTGGGTTCGAGTCCCATCGGAGCTGGTTGTGAGACGGGTCGATTTTTTCTAAATACTTTGTTTTCCATTTTTCTATGATAAAAATTGCATTGTGAATGCAAAAAAGTAAAAAAAAAAAAAAAAAAAAAAAAAATTAAATAACTTTTATATCTTTTTTAATTTTGTTTATTCATCACAGTCGTGTGTAATGTAGCTCGCCGTTTATTGTATGCAGACCGAACCAAAAGATTCTCTTCTAGGTTTCAGTTGGGCCTGTACTTTGTTTGTCATGCCATAAATTGTTTCATCATCATCTCACAAAAAATAAACGGCTACCATATGCGCAAATAACTAAATAGAAACGGCCACTTGCTGCTGTTGACATTGCGCTTGCGCAAGCAATTTGGGGAACATTGAACCTCGTTAGAGCGAAAAAAAACCACATGTGCAGAAACGGTTACGTCTCACGCAGAGTAGGATAGGACTTTTTTTCCTGCAATTTTAGTCTTGAGTGTTGGTTTCTTGGTAGCTTATAATTTTAAGACAATACAGATTTTATTTATGACCATTTCTGGTTATACGGAACAATAGAGATTTTGTGGGAAAGGAAGTTATGTCTCAATTTATGTAATTCTTTGTTTTTGTCAGAAGCTATCATTATTTTTTACATTTAGTTGTCATAAATTGAGTAAAAAAATAATAAATCTTATTTTCAACTTCTATATCGAAGAAAACTTATTTATTGCTCAGGTTTTCATTGAAACAAAAGCCAATCGGAATCAAATAATTTTATTTCTATCAAAAACTTGCTTACTTCTCCGCATCTATGTGTTTCTTCATCTTTGAGATTGTTTTAACTACATCATCATCAGTATTTTAAATGTCCCTACTGCTGGGGCACTGGCCTTCTTTATGTATGGATAAGATAAATAGAATGGGCCATGCATGACCCACCAGTCCCACAACGCGGCCCAAATGCGGGTTGGTAGGTATTAACAACTGCGAATTCAGCCGGGATCAACGACTAAACGTGCCTTCCAAAGCTCGGAGGAGCTCGAAATGAAAACCACCCATCCCGTGACCGACCATTGTGAAAGTTGCTTAACCTCAAAAATCGCAGGCTGAGCACGGTAACACGGCCACTGCGA
The DNA here is from genome assembly GCA_949710035.1 of Crambus lathoniellus. Taxonomy (NCBI): domain Eukaryota; kingdom Metazoa; phylum Arthropoda; class Insecta; order Lepidoptera; family Crambidae; genus Crambus; species Crambus lathoniellus. Next base: position 4,650,440 of record OX453310.1, on the reverse strand, counting down.
TTACCGCGCGTTGTGTTTTAACTTCAGTTTTTACAACCAGCTCCGATGGAATTCGAACCCACGACCTTTCGCTATCCGGGCGACTGCTCTAACCACAGAACTGAGCCCGTAGTGTAAGTTTTTATGTCAAAAAACGCAAACTATTTCGATTCCGTATTTATGTCAATTTGTATGAAAACTGTATTAGCGCCTCTAGCGGCGAGGAGCGCGCTTATATAGTTTTCATACAAATTGACATAAATACGGAATCAAAATAGTTTGCGTTTGCTTGACATAAAAACTTACACTAGGGGTACTGAGCCGTTAAAGCAGAGGTTATGCGTTGTGAATGCGAAAAAGTAAAAAATTAAGTATCTTACTTTATTTGGAAAAATAACACTATTACGAGTATCTCATGCGATACCAGACCTGCCTATGTAGAGTCATTGATTCTGATTTACATAACACAAGTGTTTTAGCTACCTACTTGCTTTAAAAGTAGAACAACGTAGGTACACTGCCGTCCCAAACCTAAACCGCAGTAAGAGCCAAAATGCGATTCCGAGAAAATGGAGCTTAAAGTTTAGAATGCGTCAAAAAATTAGTAAATAAAGGATTCTAACCAAGTTTCTTAGGCAAAGTGAGTGAATTTATATAGAGCTTTATATAACACAACATTAAGGATGAAAATATAAAACAATATATAAAATATCAAGGTTTTTAGTTTTTGACCCCTATTACTGCTTTTAATTGTTAAGGTAAATCTATCCTTAAACAGACTAAACTGCAGTAAAGTGGGCTTATACTGCTTATTAGAATGGTTTGTTATCGCTATTCCTGACTAAAGTGCAGTATGTCCGTTTTGATACTGCGCTTTAGTCGGTTTCTCATAACGAAAATTAAATGTTTCAATTGGCAGTAACAACAAAAAAAAATAATAACATTGAACAATTTATTTAAAAATTCTATAAAACTTCACGAAATAAAGTTAAACAAAATCTTTTATGGTCATATTATTACCATAAGTATTTAAAGTACTTCTAAAGCTACCTACGACATAAGAAAAAAATCAGAGTTTTATTTAAGACTAGGGGATCCTCGCGGTTTTACCCACGTGGTACCCGTTCCCGTGGGAATATAGGGATAAAATATAGCCTATGTCACTCGAGAAGACTGTAGCTTTCTAACGGTGAAAGAATTTTCGAAATCGGTCCAGTACTTTTTGAGTTTATTCGTTACATACAAAAATACAAATCTTTCCTCTTTATAATATTAGTATAGAAATGTAATTAAATTCAATATTGGTTGTTAACAATAATTAATTAACAATTTTATTCATTTATGAATTTATATCGACCTAGAAAGCTTAAACTATAAATAAAATATTCAGTGCCTCAATATAACAATTCTTATACTGAACTTAATATACTTAGGTATCGAAATGGAGAGCATAAATGTAAATGTTTTAAGTCGAACTGAGATGAGAGACTGATTATTTGTAAGGTACCTATGTAGGTACCTCGCTACCTGGCGGAGCTACTTGGAGGATGGGTGGCTATTTTCTAATATTTTATTTTTATAGTAGATACATTACCTATTTAAATTCCATTATTTTAGATTTAAAAAAAATATACAAATTATATTCATAGTCATAAAATATAATAATAATAATAAAAGACAAGTAAATTGATACTATTTCATACCTACCTAGGTACTGACAAAATATTATAGTCACGGCCAGGTCACTTATCTATGCTTCCCGCCTCTGCCTCTGCCAGTGAATCTAATGGCATAAAATGCTAGGGATTTTTAACCGACTTCAAAAGAGGAAGTTAGCAGTTTGACCTGTATGAATGTGATGTGATATTGTTGGTATTGGATAATATTTGAATATGACGATCTATTTAGACTTCCAAACATGTGTGCTTAATTTCGAAGGTGTATGTTTGTTTGTTTGTCCACGAATTTCTTGGAAACTGAAAGGCATATCGAGATGATTCATCGATGATGATATTGATGATAAGTGTAGGTATTCCAATTTAGAGAGCAGTCCAAATTTCATCAAAATCGGTTCAGCAGTTTTAAAGATATGGATATAAAGGATGGGGATAAAGTAATTTAAAAAATTAAACTCACTTCAAAAAATACCTGTTAACTAAAAAGAAACAAAACAGTGGAATTAAATAAATACTGCACATTAGCTAGGAGTTCTGGTAATGAGTATATTCAGGTATTACCAACTAATAAGAGTAATAGTACTTATACTGCAGTTTAGTTGGTACCTAATACAAACAAAGCAAATCAACCTCCCCCAAGTTAAACTGCAGTAAGTGAAGATTATACTGCACTTTAATTTGTTTCTTAAATTAAAACAATGAATCTGCTGAAAAGCAGTAAAAACATTTTGTATGGGCCTGCATTATACTGCTATTTAGTTGGTTTTTGTTGAAATTTACGGACCGTAGTAACTGACTAGAGTGAAGTAAAATGGCCGAGTTACTGCTATTTAGCTGGGAGAAAGTATAATAAAATGACGTTTTAAACAGCAGTATGGTTTTTACTGCACATTAGCTGGGAAATCGATGACTTTTTCATCAATTTTGATATTTTTTTGAATTTCTTATGTCAGAGAAAAAATCATAAAAAAATAAATATTTGTCGTGGAAAAATAATTAAAAACTTGGCCGGTAGGTCTTGAATTGGACTTTCATGGTATGTATTTAACTCAAAAACGCAATTTTGGTCATTACTGCGGTGTAGGCTCGGGACGGCAGTACACTAGTCCTCTCATTGTACACAAAAAGTCTTAAAAATTAGAATGATGCTGTTCGATAATTTTCAAGTACCTAACTAATCATCACGCTTATACTCTTTAATAATGAATGACTCAATGGTCCAACATGTCACTACAAGTACTTCAATGGAAACTTTAAAAAAAACGCCGGCTTCCCTCTCATGGCCACGTGTCGAGACAGGAAGGAAGTATTAATTTGGATGCGCCAGACATGTGTTGTTGTGGGAGGTGTTTTTTTACTAACGAGCCGTGGTCTTTGAAATGTTTTATTTTTTGTTGATATTGAATATATGACTAGGGCTTTGTTGTACAATGCACAGTTGTTTAATAATTCCAAGAATATTGACAAACTTGCCGTTGATTCAGTATTCGGTAGTGTTTAGAAACTTTATATTATGACTTCAAAGAATTTGTAAAAAAAGTAACTCATGCCTAATTCCTAGATAAAACATCATTTTGAAAACATACATACCTAAATAAATAAGGTATTTTTACTTTTTTGCATTCACAATGTAATTTTTATTATTCATCTTCTTAGCGTGTCGATCAATTTGGCTTTAAATCTGTTAAGCCCAGGGTGCCTACCATCAACTCTTATTGCGGTTTTGTTTAGGACCTAAACTGATCTGCTTCGCTTATTCGTACCACGACAGCTTAATATCAATGACAGCGATTCAGTGATCATTCAATGACATTTCACAGCCGCTAAGCTGTCATAAACACTTATATTTAACTTATAACCCGGTCGATTTAACATGACACCTGTAGGTTATACCCGTCCCTCTCACTCTCCGGGCCTGACAGAATCGAGTGAAAGAGACGGGTAGAAGAAATAGGGACACAAATCGTTCGATCATTTACATTTAGCAATTCATTTGCGATCCAGTTTTTAGAAAGTCATAGTACGAAAGAAAGCAATTCATTTTAGGAACCTATTCTGCATCGCGCTATTTTTGAATCGCTGTCTTAAAGTTGATGGTAGGCACCCAGTACTGCTCCACACGTAGGTACTGCGTTCTCAGTGGCGTTTTATAGGTCTTCGCGCGTGTAAGATGAAGGGCACGCGGGGCAGGATATTAGATGTGCCATGGTTTGGGAGGGGGCACCACAACCACAATCACATCGTTCGTTTGAGGAATAACCAGATCGGCAAAGATTATACCTAAATCGGCCCACCTGGGTCCAAAGACTGTTCAATGACTTTTCTTGATGGTATTCGGGGTTGCTGTTAGATGTTTTAGGATTGAAAATGAAGTATTAGAAATTTCCTTTCACTGTCGGGGCGAATACCCAATGTCCACTGTCAATATCCAAAGTCCACTGTACGGGCGAATATCAAATACTTCTAACGAGCTTTTCTTACTTCTAAAAACCCACTTTAAGACACCCTAATAGATAACTACTTTAAAGTTTACCCTACCATGCCTATAACTCAGTAACTCCTACCATGCCTATAATTCTGTAATTCTTGAAGTTTACCCTACCATGACGCCTATTAACTCAGTAACGTTTAAAGATAAGATAAGATAGCCAGTTTTTGAGTGATTGAGGATTCCGGGAGTAATGCGCTTCCATTTTCAGCCCTATCGTTACTTTACATCAGGGTGTTATGAAGGCTAAGTGCTACTATTTTTTACTAATTTATTATTCTAATTCTATTTATCAAAAATGTTATCAACAAAATCGAAATCGAGTTAGGTTTAATTCGATCACTGCTTGAACACTGGCCTTCCTTATGGATGGATAAGGAGTATGGGACATGACCCACGCGGGTCCAGTACGGATTGGTGGGTAATAAAGACTGCAAATGCAGCCGGGACCAACGGCTTAACGTGCCTTCCGAAGCACGGAGGAGCTCAAGATGAAAAGATTTTGGTCATCATCCCGTCATCGACCACTGCCCAACGGGTTCCTGTAAACATGTCGACTTCTAAAAAATAATAAATGTTATTATTTCTAGTGTTGCTATCATAAAAGGGTACTTGTGTTAATTTATCGCCTAAGTCTGTCAAACCGGACGTCATGACCTAGAGCTTATCGCCGATCGTGTCGGTCACTCAGACCCACTTTTGAGACATAGAAGTAACAAGTTTTTTGTTCATAACTCTTTATATGAGGAGCCCGTGGAAAAGTGGTAAGCGCGTTTGAGCTGCGATCGTCGAGGTTAAGCAACTTTTGCAATGGTCGGTCATGGGATGAGTGACAAAAAAATGGATTCTTAGACTTTAATACCTAACTCTACCAATCCGCATGGTCCTTATAAATTCTTAAGCAATCGGTGTATTAAATGGCTGCTTATGATGATAATAATGATTCTAGTAAAATTTTATAGGTATTTTAGGTTTAAGTTAAATGTTATAATAAAAGTATGTTTTAACAAGTCAGTGTTTCTTTATATTAAACAAACTTCCAAAAAAAGATCAAAAGTGTCAAACACTTCTCAGTTAATTACTCAGTTAAACAAGTATCGACTTCCTTTTATTTCTTTTAACACTTGCCAGTACTTAATAAAAGTGTCGGTTCGTAGTGAAACAACTAATCGTCTCCCACGCCCTTCGCTAGCACAATCCTATAACCCACAAATCACAGTTCGATAGCCCAGGTGTAGCTTAGGTCTTAAGAACAAAGGAGCGTCTATTAAAACGTCTGAAGTTTACACCACAGTGTAAGAAATTCTTTACAATTTCATTATGTACAACAAAAAGTCAATGAGAAAAAACTTTTACTTGTTTGCATTCACAATGTAATTTTTATTACTTACTGAAAATGAAATATGCGAAAAAACTATCCACTTTCTGCTTCCCGGCGGAACTACTTGGAGAATGGGTTTGTTTTTTTCTAATATATCATTTTTATTCTATGAGAAATAGTAAAAAAATACGACTAAAGCAAGAAGAATGATACATCATAATGATAAAAAAAAAACACAATCGATATTGGAACCAGCGTAAAACTCGTTGTTTTAGACAACTAGAGAAAATAGACAGTTTTTTTGTAGTCTAACTAAATCTCTAGTGAATATTATCTTTGCAAATCAAAGGTTTACGAAACATAGGTATGTAAATGTGTAAATTGGCTGTAAGTTAGAAGAGTGGAGTTTTATTGTAGGTAATAGACTAGTAATTTACTTGCGTTGTTTCAATGATTCTGCTTTAATAAAAAAACAACCTTAAAAAAAAGGTAGATTCTTTAGAATTCGTTCATCAATTCGTATATGAAATCGACGTTCTTTTTCGCCTGACTTTTTTTGTTGTGATATTTTTTTCATGTTTTTTTTTATTATGATTTGTGTTTATGGTGGTGAAGTTACAGCGGAATACCATTACAGAATCATACCGCAGATTTAAATTTTCCGCAGACACCTCTTCCACAGCTTTCTCGAACGCTGATAGCACGTCTTCCGGCGATGAAAACTGTATCCCTTTCAGCAGTTTTTTTTTAGGGATGAACGATAGATTGTCGCTTTTGAAGGTCCTTCATCCATAAAAGCCACTTGAAGTCGATCAAATGACTCATCGGGTTTTAGGCCACATTTAAAATCGTAGAAAATCATCGCACAAAAATGTTCTCGATCCATTTTACAAGCTTTTTATTAATTTGCCATGTTAGTTAGTTTGTTAGTTAGTGGAGGACAAATCTTGCAAGCTTAATTTGACCCACTTCCCAGTGTCCGATGGAGCTGAAATTTTGTATACAGGTTTGGTTTAGATGACAATACAATATTTAAGTACAGTCAGCAAAAAGGTTGTCCTGAAAATGTAATTTTTACTTATAACTTATTTAAATGAGACACGATAATTTAATTTGGCTCTCGAAAAATGTGGAGGGAAATTCGAAAAACGAACAATTGTATTTTTACTTTTAAATATCCAAATTTTTCAAAATAATTACAAATAGCCAGTGCCTTATAGAAAAATTCTTTTTTTTTCGCAAAACTTTCAGAGTGACCGTACATGTTCGCATCGGTGTGATACGCAGCCATTTTGACCGTTTTACCCCGCTTCCTATACTGGAATCATAATGGCTGAATGCGAACACTCACGCATTGTTTCGACGCTCGAGGCTTGATGGATCCGCAAAATACTGTAAATTAAATTACTGCCAACATACAAAGGTCAAGTTATGTGCGCTTGTGCACCACACGGAATTTTACCGTCCGGAAAAAAGCGGATGATTGTATTTTAATCATAAATTATGAATTATTTTATTATTATATTATTTATTTCATGTAGTTTCAAACCCTAAACTGCGCTGGACGTGCGAGTAAAAAGACGAAAAAGTGCAAAGCCAATCATCCGTTTTTTTCCGGACAGTAAAACTCCGTGTAGTGCACAAGAGACCTAACGGTTACACTTTATTGCACAAAAGACAAGATACAATGAAAAAGGAGACAGTACAAGAGAACATACAAAAGGCGGCCTTATTGTTCAGTTTTAATCTCTTCCAGGCAATAATAATGTTAGCTGTGAAAGTTCTGAAGTTTTCTGGAATCATTCTGCATGAGCATTGTACACATGACATATCTATCACTGTTGACTTAATCTATGCACATAATAATAAATGTATCATTAATTAATTTTCCTATCCCCATCGTCCTACTTCTTACTAATATTATAAATGCGAGAGTTTGTGAGTATGGATGTCTGGATGTTTGTTACTCTTTAACGCAAAAAACTACTGAACGGATCTGGATGAAATTTGCAACATAGATAGATTATAGGCTGAAATAACACATAGAATACTTTTTATCACGATATTCCTAAGGGAACGGGAACCACGCGAATGAAAGTCATTCGTATTAATGTCAAGGATGAACAAGATGTTATGAAATTTTGATTCCCCATCCGGTGACAGACCAGCGTGAAAACCACTGCACCTTATCCACAAAGAAAGCCAATGCCTCGCACAACAGCAAAATAGCTGATCCTAAGATGACATAGAAACATACTCGATTTTCAATTGCTACCTTCTATGACAACTATATTTTAAGGAAGTTACCTACACCGTTACCATTTTCCAAATAAATATATGTATTTTAAATTAGTTACACACTTGGAAACGTACAGGAAAAAGAAAATTACTTCATTCATACCATCATCATGACTAACGGTGCCAAAGTTAATACTTAGGTTAGTATGTTAACACTAATAATATACGTTATTCATGCAGAAAACTATTAAATAAGTACTCATATTCTGTGCAAATAAACATTTCCCTAGACCTTCATTTCCTATTTGCAACTCTAATTACGTTATTGATACTTAGGTTTTTTATATCAATAATACCATGAACAAGTATATTTTTCCAAAATTCGCGAAAATCTTACAGTTCCAAAGTTTATTACCTACATTTAAACAAAATCATCAACTTTATTATACCCGTACCTACACCTACAGTACTTCTAGTGTAGTTTCCGGAAAGTTTGCAACACGAAACAAGCTGGGGCGCCAGCTTTTGATGTAATTTTACTTACCTATACACCTTCTTAATTACATGATACTACGTTGCAAGCAAAACATTGGAATAGCAAAAAAATAAATGTACTTATTTTTATAGTTTTTTTTTAAATTGAGTACTTAGGTACTTAAGTGTTTCTTTATTTTTATATTTTAAAGTTTTTAAAAGTGTTGAATACATAACTTATTAGGGGTTTGACGCTTGACCGGCCGAATAGGACCGTAGAACAATGGAAAATCTATTGTGCCTAATTTCTGGGGCGTTGAAGAATAGGCGCGTTTCTATCTAACACACATAGGTACTATTAGATCAAGGTTTCTACAAAGTCTTACCCATATTAAAATGTTATTACTACTAGGTACATTACTAAAAATGCTCCCTGCACCTGCTCAAGTCTTATCTCAATATCGACAGCCAACCGATTGCCGTTCGACGCGAAATGCGATAGGTTTACAAGTACGTACCAAAAGGTTACGTTTCCCTGAAATCGAGTGGTTTTGAAATAGCAATATTTTCTCTCAAGAGCTCCGCAACTAGTCTTTATTCGAAAGACTTAAAGTTCAGTTTGGCAACGCGAAAGGTTTCGTCGTGACCCTTAAGATTTTATCTTATCAATAAAGATAGTGGATTGCAACAGGTAACCCTGAGCAAGCAAACCTAATACTGTAAAGTTCGGTTTCCGAAATGCTTTTGGTCCCGAAAGGAAACCAGTTTTGATTTATTCGTATCTAATAATTAGTTTTTATTAATAATTTCATTTTCATGACAAGCTTATTTCCTGGCTGTAGGTACTTAAATATTGTATTGTCATCTAAACCAAACCTGTATACAAAATTTCAGATCCATCGGACACTGGGAAGTGGGAAAATTAAGTTTGCAAGATTTTTCCTCCACGAACTAACTAACTAACATAGCAAGTTAATAAAAAGCTTGTAAAAACACTTAAAGAAGTGTTAAGTATAATTTAGGAAACAGTTAGGAAATATAAAATGACCTCTGTTACTAACTTCCCTTACTGAAAGAATTACAGTTATAGCTGCTGCCAACTGCAAACCTTAATGTAATACCAGGTGCATTTTTAAACCTGTTTCTTTAAGAGAATATAGTTATCATCATCATCAGCTATTTAATATCCCCACTGCAGACCTTCCTTATAGATGGAAAAGAAGAGGATGCCACGACACACTACGCGGACCCAATGCAGATTGGTTGGTATTGATGACTGAAAACAACGGCTTAACGTGTCTTCCAAAACATGAAGAAGCTTGAGATGATAATTAATGGTCACCCATCCCGTGACCGACCACTGCGAAAGGCGCTTGACCTCAACGATCGCAGGCCGAGCGCGTTACCCAAGGCACCATGGGTTCGGGAATATTGTATTCATCCCTACTTCCCTTTTTTATTATAGTGAGGGCAAATACTGTCTTTACGTATACCAAACAGCATGTTGGACTCAGTCAGATACAGGGCCTGTTCCTCGCCGCGCCCATCCCTCCCACCAAGCCTAATAGGCATCGCGTCAGGGTTGGGCGGTTCTAACCCCCGCCCCGGCCCCCTAACAAGCTCGAAAGCTTGAGAGAGGGCCGGACAGAGGGATCACTGCTTCCCTAGTAATAAAATAAATGCGAAAACATGTAGCTATGTTTGTTTGTCTGTCTGTATGTTCCGTTGTGACGTCAAAACGGTTGAACCGATTTTGATGAAATTTGGATTGGAGATAGTTTGAGACCCTAGGAAGGACACAAAGGCTGCTTTTTATCGCGGGAATATGGTTCATTCCCATGGGAAAATAACTTTTCCCGAGGGATAATATCAGCGGGGAGGAAAGCTAGTACATAATATTGATGACACAAAAGCACATAAACCCCGCTGACACATTACGTTGCAGTACCTACATTGTTTGGTTGCTTCATTTCTTTACGACTCCAATGATTTTAGCCGCTACACACGCTCCTATCCGACCACCGATTTGGTGCGGGCGAACTTCACTGCAGATCTGATCCGCGCCTACACACGTTCAAACCAAATCTGCCAGACCAAATCGGTCGGCGCTACACACGTTCCGATTTGGTCTGGCCGACCTCTAGCCGTTGTTGCAGTGTTGCCAGCCACTGCTAATCTCCCAATATTATTATTATTTATAAATACTGAAAACATCAATTTGCTTGCAATAAATAAATAAAAAAGAAAAATATTATCGGTTTTTAATGTCTTATTACTACAAAAAAAATAATTTCATTATTTTTTAATTTTCTGTTATTTTCATTAAAACACTAAACATGCTAAATATTTACTAAAAGCAGCACTTATTGATGAGGTGTTATGCCCTTTTTATATATATTTAGTTTTACGACAAATTGCTAGTTTTTAAACAAAATATTCTAAAAAAACAATTAGATAAATATAATCTTTTCATAAATGGCCATATTTAAACCTTTCGTTCGTTCAGTCCTACGTAAAACTCATGAACGAGCATTAAATTGAATCCTCTGAAAATCCCTTAAACGTAATTTACCTGCTTTAAATATTTCCGCTTTTACATATTTTCTCCCTAAATCTAGGGGAAAACCTCCAAAATTGTCAACACTGCCAAGTTGGTCCAGTCGGAAGCCTACACACGTTCCGATTTGGTAGGAAGTGAAGTTCGTGCGAACCAAATCCGGCCGACCGCGTCAAACACGAATATGGTCGGACGACTACGCTACACACGTCCAGATTTGGTCTGGAGCAGACCAAATCGGCGGTCGGATCGGAACGTGTGTAGCGGCTATTACTGTGCAGACGCAAGCTTGCAAGCGAAATTGATATTAATTGGCACGAGATTAAGTACATTTTTTACCGGAGATTCAGCAAGATTTGCATAATGAGGGAGATAATAGATGGGCCCGTTTTTATAATAAGGTACGATGACCGAGGAATAAATTGATTGCGAGCTCAACGATCTGTTTGGTACCGTTTTGGGAGCATTATTGCGATGCAACAAGTATGCAGGTGTCGGAATTTAAAAAAAGCAAATACTTACTCATTTTACATTTCCGTGAAAAATATTTGGTAAGTAGTTATATTCTATTTAGAAATATCTAACTTAATTACAGGTGTATTTCCTAACTTACCAAACGAAAAATACAATAAGAGTGGCAAAGGCTATACCTAATTATAATTACTTGATATATTATTTAAATTTTTACTTTTTTGCACTCATGATATCATGATGCAATTTTAATCATAGAAAAATGGAAAATAAAGTATTTAGAAAAAATCGACCCGTCTCACAACGATTTTTTCTAAATACTTTATTTTCCATTTTTCTATACTTGATATATTATTGAAAAATTGAAAATGAAGTATTTATAAAAAATCGACCCGTCTCACAACCAGCTCCGATGGGACACGAACCCACGAGCTTTCGCTATCCGGGCGACTGCTCTAACCACTGAGCTGACGTATCGCAACCAGTATGTAATACGTGATTGCATTCGAGTCGATTATTTCTAAATACTTCATTTTCAATTGTTTAATAATAAAAATTGCATTGTGAATGCAAAAAAGTAAAAATTTTAATAACTTACTTGATATTACATTAAATGCACCTTAAAGGTATGTCCAGTCAGTCGAATTAGGTATAAATGAGTAGGTATATCCATATAAATAGTAAGGTCTTACTTGAAAGGATTAAGTTTATTATAACCGGAGAAATAAACAGCGCTTCTAATATACATTATGTTAGAATAACTAGTTCTTAAGAAGGAACTAATAATGATAAAAACTGTTCTTATGTCTTCAAAAGGATTCGATCAGTTTTATTATGTAGTTGTATAAAAATAGCAGTAAGTAACTTATTTATAGTTGTTTTAAACATTCGCATGCTAGTGCTAGCTTTAAGACTCGAAAGTGGTGAGGGCCACTTGCAATACAAAATATGCTTCCAAAATGTACGGGCAGCTGCCAACAGTATAAAAAAATAAATTTCGAAAAATTACCGTGTTATATTAATTTATTGCACTATTCGATCATTTTATGGAAAGAAATGTCAATGTCCTGCCATCCCATCAGTGCTTATCTGGCCTAACTAAATATTTAGCAAGTTGACCATAATGAAGTCTAGTGTCTAATTTAGCCTTGTTTTGCGTGACAGGAAGTGGTATTGTCAGACCACAATGGTCTAGCTCGGATGTTCACTTTTGTGTTTAATTTTCATGATTCACCTTAGTATTGTGGTCATAGCAAATTTTTAAGCGTGAAATGGAAAAATATATCGCAACAGTGATTTACAACTTCCTTTCAAAAAATTTATTTGTCAGCAACATCATTCGGTGATAATTTTGATATTGACGATAATGACGTAAGCTTACATTCAATCCCACAATTTTAAAATCCTATAAAAATTTTATCTCATTGAAATAGTTATTAGTGCTGTAGTTAATCCAAAGAAACTTATAAATAACTAGCGGCCACCCGCGGTTTCAGCCGCGTGGTACCCGATCCCGTGGGAATATCGGGATAAAATATATCCTGTGTCACTCGGGAAGACTGTAGCTTTCTAACGGTGAAAGAATTTTCTAAATCGGTCCAGTACTTTTTGAGTTTAGTCGTTACATACAAAAATTAAAATCTTTCCTCTTTATAATATTACTAGCCTTCCGCCTGCGGCTTCGCCCGCGTGTACTACACGACGTTATCACGCGGGAAGGTGATATTTTTCAGGAATAAAAAGTAGCCTATGTCCTTTCTCCTTTTCTAGACTATCTCTGTACCAAAATTCATTCAAATCGGTTCAGTAGTTTAGGTGTGATTGTGTAACACACAGACAGACAGAGATGCATTTATAATATAAGTAAGGAAATATAGTATTATAGTATAGATAAGAATTCAGGATTGACAAAACACTTAAATAAACATATTTAACGTTAAAGCAGTAGCAATGTGCATAATACGATACTTTATACCTTCCTGTATTCAAGAATAGTTATACGCAGTGTTATGATATCATTGATGATGCAGTTTACGATAACAACTTTGAATAAATATTCATATAGGTACACAGTAAATGCGAATAGTAAATGAAATAAAAAAACGCTGTTCTGTAGTTCTTTGCAACGTACAGATCGCGCAAAATAACTTGGCGTCTGTCAGAGGGCGCTGATCATCAAAAATAAGCCTTATTCCCATGTCATAATTTAGTTCCAGATATCGACACGCACCAAGTTATTTTGCGCTCACTGTAGCTGACTATCGTAGAAAATAAATATTTGTCGATTTCTCATCGTATCACAACAAAAAGCAAGTACCTATTCAAATTGTCTACATGTAACTAAAACAAATAGTTCACCCATACAAAAACCGATTTAGTAACTTATGCTGACAGCCAATGCTTTCGTATCGTCATCACCAGTAATTTATCTTAATGGTAAAAGGCATTAGCTTACAATAATCCCCTTGCACTATCGTCGCCACAGTTTGACATCATCTCTTATCGTTTCCAACTTTCTTTTGAGAACGAATTTCGCCTCCATCAATTCTTTCAACTGTCACGAATTAATCCTTCAAGCGCTCACGGCAAAATACCACTCCTCCATAACTCCATAAAACATTCGATTGCATCGGTCCGCCGGCCAAGGTGTCAGCTCTGATAACGACGGCGCCGTCCTCGCATCCGGTAATCGTATCAAACGCCTCACTTAAGTACATTTCTGTACTTACATAAACAGCTGCGCCTCCGACTCGACGATTGCCGATAATGGACAGCAACCAATGAGATGCTATCGAAACTTGCGGGACCACTATAATGACGATAGATGACGTCTAATTACAGGCGCCAATTTGACCACTACTGTTACTTATTTATGTACCAATACCTAATTCTAAGTGATGTAAATATAGATACAGTATCTCCGCGAATGAATGAACGTTTTGACCCTATTACAACAAAATATCTAAATAAACATCTTGATTTGAAAACGGCTAACGTAAATAATTTTCTCCCTTACTTTCTCTTTAGTTAGTTAACATAAAATATTTGTTCTGGCTATTTGTAACTGTACTGCGATTCAACTTCCAATGAAAGGATCTGGAATGAAAACAATAAACTGTGTTAAATTACAAGAAAGCCGTGATAACGATGCGAAGAAAGCCCGAAATCTTGATAATGGCACTTACAAGTATGTGAACAGTATCAATAAAATAGACTCTAGTGAAACGTAATAAGGTTGTGATGTAGTAGGGCATAAAAAAAGTATAGTCAACGTAATTGCAATTTGTTTTCCTTCGTATATCATTCGCTGATAGCTCTCCGCACTACACAGATTAATTAAATGATAGTCAATGTTTCATTAATTCATTAAGTAAACGGTTTTTTGTAAGCAGTTCGGTAAATCAGGCTCGTTACAGCATTTTTGTGAGAGGAAATTGATTGGTCTGGTACAGAAACTTGCAAAGTTTATAATGTGACTGACTGTGTGGTCGCTCGTTAAATCCTCGTTACGGATAAAAAAATGATCGTAAAGCAGAGTTATCTTTGACAATTATTAAAAGTTAAGACTGTAAATTTTTTGACTCTACATAGTTTTGCGATTGCGATCAATTTCTAAGTAATCCCACTGTTATATGAGTCAAAATTTATAAAGTAAAAAGGAAAAATATCGAATATCACGATAATATAATGCTTATCGATCGAGGTCACGATTATCAGTCTGTTCTATGAAGCAATAACATTGATAGTATCAGTAAATCCCTTATCAAAGGCTTACGTAAAATAACTCTAGGAAAGTCTGACTGAGATAGTTTCCGAGTAGCAATTTTTTTTCCAAAAAGTTGTTGATTGTAACTTGAGTCATACCAGCATTCAGGTTCTCGGTGATTTTTAATATTTATTTTCTGTCTCATTTTCATAAGACTTAAAATCTTACAAATAACGTTTCTTACACCCATTGTTTTATACTGGCTGCTGTAAAATTTTCAATTCAAACTATTTTAAGTAACTTTATTGTTGTTCGTAAAATGACAAAGAATTCTTAGAATCCAAAATTCAAATTAGGGCTATTTATATACTTGGTATTATCTCAAATTACACATAACAATAAAATTATCGGAAATATAAAGTGAAATGTCGTATGATTAACGTTATCGATAAAGACACGAGTTTTTATCGGCGACGAATCAAGTTGTATTGATAATGTGGCGCCTATTGTTTTACGAAATAGCTTAGTACTTATGAGTGTTGAAATTAAGCCATTTTTGTTACATTATTCACATAAGTTTTTGGATAATTGGTGGACATTTTTTGGGTAAAAATAGTTTGCTTCTCCTGTTTTTAGGTAGTTTATTAACAATATTTAGAGTGTCAGAAAATGTTCCCTTTGTAACAAGATTGCATTTTTGTCCCTGATTTTTGCGAAGCTTTGATGTTAGATCGAATGAAACCTATTCTGGTGTTCCAAAATACTTTTTTTTTATTAACTTTAGATACGTTTTTTGTAAACAAACAAATGATTTTACATTGGAACCTATCACTTACCCCTCTATTATTGTTTTCTGAATCAGCCATGCCTATCACCGGTACCACCGACTTAACATCAGGTGTAGTGGGTTCTTAAAAAAAAGGTATAATATAATCGTTAAACCTCTCTATTCTTCCGTCAGTGATAAAACTAACTGCAACAACTACCTACCATGTATGTTGTGCGGGTAACACGTAACCCCTTATTAATAATATCACATTATCATCTATCTCCAAGGGAATCCTTATTGCAATAAAATAAAGTTTAAACTCGCACAGAAGAAGCCGTAAAGTTAAGCTTGAGATTACGATACAGCGCTAGCGCAGCGTTACTTTAATCCTTATCACAAGTGCAATAAGGTTCATTTTTGTGTTTTGATCATTGTAAAGGTAGAGTTTTTGTATCGCATGTTTTCTTTGGACATTCCTTACCATAAATAGCTTGGGCTGGGTATGTCAAGCGCCTGGCGCTCAAACATATGTTCTGTTGCAAATGCACAATGCGTTTTATTTGATTGATCCACGAATAAGGTAGGTAGGTACGTGAAGTTATGGGAAATAAGTCTACTAACAAGTATTTTATGGACGAAGAAGAAATGTATTTTATTCGTAAAGACCATCTAAATATACAATACTCCAAAATACTGTGTAACACCAACAGTGTATAAATCAAAACATTAAAGATTTTGAAAACAAAATTTTTGTACTTAACTTAGTTTGACTATAATGAAAATACCCTCATTTTTGCCCTTTGCTTGATTTTCCTAATGGCACGTATAACCCTTAAAGTAACTATTAACTTTGTTTTAGTTTGCAACGTTTAACAAAACAATAATGCTAGAAATAATGTAAGGCGCCTTACTTCTGCGCAGTCTGCAATTTTAGCCACAAATATTTACTCAAACGAATTCCTAATAAAGGAGTATGTTAATAAAACAAAGGCTTTTGTTATCAATAAGCAAACAGCTAACAAACGAGGTTACACTGTAACTACGATACAGTTCCGAGAGAGAACCATTTAACAGTCGTAAAATCGTAGTGCACAACAATGTGAAGGCAATTGATTGAATAGGTCTGACACTGTTTGATAAAACAGCAGTAAGGCAGAAAAGTAATGGTAGCATATAAAAAAAAAATAGTAGAATGACCATCATAGGCACAAATATGAAATAGCTAGCAATTATTATTTTATGTTTGTTTATCTACACTAAGGCATTGGCCTTTTTTTAGACATATTTCTTATGTATTTACAAATTTCATGCCTATAAATGTACATTTGTACATCAACAAAATTTGTCTTCTGTGCTAATAAATAACTAACATTAAACCATTATTTTTCTTTATTTAGAAATTGTGAAATGTGCAGATTTTACTATTTTCGCTACTTTCAATGTCGCCACAAAAGGTGTTGTACAATTTGTTCACACATGTGTTGACATTTGCATAGTACATTATCACCAATGTGCGAAAAAATTCTCAATTTCGCGATATTGGATTAGCTCCATTCGTGAATGTTTGTGTTTCCATTACTGTAAAATCAGCACTGTACGTGCTCGCACATAAACAAACAAAATTATTTGATATCATAACATAGCACTTTGTATTCTTGAATGGAGATACGAGTTCGCGAGACTCATTCAAGGAGTTTGTAAATAATCTTGACCTCGCCGTATGCGAAACTGGAAGCACTTTTTGTTTTCTTGAAGTCTTTGTTTTTTTATTTGCAAATTGCTTTACTGCAAGATAAGCTGGTTTTGACTATAAACTAAAGATATTGAACATCCTTATTTTTATAAGAGGTTAGAATTTAGTTAGTTAGACTCATCACTAAAAGGAAAAGCAGCTCTTACATTCTCTCTTTTACCCTTTGTCAGATTTTGATGACGTTTCTTCTCGTTGAAGATTTTTTCCTTCGAAGGTCAGGTATAAAATGCTCCTCTCACCTTTTTATTGTATTTACTCGTTAAGCGCCACGTATATATGTCGTTATACACCCTAGTGCAACTCTGATAGGCCAGTGTATAAGTGAATATACAACGCACCAAACATTATGTAAAGAAACTTTGTAGCACTGGCCCTTACAAATCGTTTGGTGTATCTCGGGTATAAAAATGTGATAAAATTTAGGAATTATGGGTTATTTTCTAAGGAGATGTCATTTATGCACAGAAAGAAAAGAGCGGTTCGCTCCACATTTGCCTTAGTGCCTTGGCGCTGAACGTGTTAAACCAATCAAAAAATAAACGAAACGGCTTGCAAATGCAGATGGTTTGCCGTGACTTTCAAAATACATTGAAAAGTTAGTGTCATCCATCCCATGACCAACCCCATAGCGAAAGTTGCTAAACGTGCTAAGTAACTGACGAATTTAGCTTCTCTCCTCCTCAAATCACAATGATCTCTGATGTCCCTGACTAAAGCACTAGATATCAAAAACTTGTTTCCATTGTTTTTTCATATAGGTATTTTAATATTTTTTTACCGTTACCAATCATTGTGATCAATTTTATCACAGGTTTCATATTCCTTTTAAAGGAAACCGTAATATTATTTAAGTCAGCTTTATATAAAGGATTGAATTACTCGTACAAATGTGTCTTGTTTCTTTGTTTGTGGCTCAATTTATGCACTTTGTTGCAGGTAAGAATATCCGTGATTTGCATCGAAAAATAGCGAAATGAATCGTAAGTATTAAATCTGTGTGGGTGACAAAGAGTTACACACGTTTTATATTAAATCTTTTAGACATAAAAATGGTTTTAGGAATTGAACAAAGAAGAACAATTAAATAACCGTCATTATCTATTGTACCACTTTGTGTAAAACATAATCTTATTACTTTTAGTATTTTGCATTCACAGTGCATTTTTTATTATTAAAAATGAAGTATTTTAGAGCATTCGCTCGGTCAGTGAAAAGTCGTGGTCTCGAGTCCCATCGGAAGTAGTTGTGAGACGGGTCGTTTTTTTTTCCTAATAATACTTCATTTTAAATAAAACCTAATCTTATTCTTTGCCTTTTTTCCATAAACGCTCTCTTAAAATACGACATAGTGTTATGTCGTATTTTAATACTTAACAATAACTTCAAATAAGCGATTTAAATCTACTTACACATCTTTTTGTTGTTGACCACTATGTTTACCTAGGACAGACGGTCCAGTTAGGTAAGTCCAACTTTGAGAAAGAGATCTCTCGTCGAATCCAGCTCGGATGGGCAGCGTTTGGGAAGCTCCGACATATATTCGCGTCCGAAATACCTCAATGTCTCAAGACGAAAGTCTTTGACCAGTGTGTGTTGCCAGTAATGACCTATGGAAGTGAGTCGTGGTCTTTTACTATGGGTCTCATAAGAAGGCTCAAAGTCACCCAGCGAGCAATGGAGAGAGCGATGCTTGGTATTTCCCTGCTCGATCGAATCAGAAATGATGAAATCCGCAGGAGAACTAAAACAACCGACATCGCTCGAAGGATTGCATCATTGAAGTGGCAGTGGGCGGGACACATAGCGCGGAGAACCGATGGCCGTTGGGGCGGAAAGGTTCTTGAATGGCGACCGCGTGCCGGACGACGTTCCGTGGGCAGGCCCCCTACAAGGTGGACCGACGATCTGGTCAAGGTCGCGGGAAGCCGCTGGATGCGGGCAGCGCAGGACCGATCGTTGTGGAGATCCTTGGGGGAGGCCTATGCCCAGCAGTGGGCGTCGTTCGGCTGACATGATGATGATGATGATGACACATCTTTTTATCTGCCTGTCTCACGAAATTACTTTAGGAGACATTCTTTGCTATCAGACAACAAACATTACACAACTGACTTTTGAAAGTCGGGTAAAACAACTGTTTTTGGAACCCAAACCTTGTTAGGCCCTACTATTAGTATTTACTCTAGAATTAGTCGCGTCGAAGCGTTCTTGAAACGTGTTTCTTGACATTACCACTCACTTATTTTGGGAAATATGGACGAAGAAATTTAAACTTTGAGATTACTGCGTTAAGTTAAAAATTACTTGGCGTTTGTTACGAAAGGTGAAAATTTAACCGTGTTGAATAAGTCGTGGTTAGACTATTTACTTTTGATAACGTTAATTTTGTTTCCCATAGTAAGTTCGTAAGTACAGTACCCGGCAACTAATACTCATAGGGCTAAACGAATGGACTTTTGTGTATGTTACACATAATCTGGTATAGTAGATTGTACAACAAGTGCATAAAACTCGCCTACGGCTCGGGTGTATAAATACGTCTCGGGTAAAATGGGTTTTATGTACGAGTTATACACTCTGCTTTTCACTTCGAGTGTGAGGAAAATAAATAACAATATTGCAAAAAAGAAAAAATAAAGACCGCCATATTGGCGGGAAGACATTCTTTTCTTTTTTTAAATATGTGGCAGTGGCAGCACAGTGACTTCAGCATAGATCGTAGTCCATAATGCTCTTGATATAAGTACTTATTTCTTACAAAACCTTGTTTTATTAATTTAGTAATTTAACATGGATTGTGTACAAAATTATAGAAACAGAATGAAATAACAAGTTTATTATAGCGAAGTTTAATTGCTTGTGTGACTGTTTACCTGACGACCTTTGTCTTAGAGTCTGGGACTTAGACGAAGATTTTACTTTATGCACTAGAGCATAAAAAGCGATTTTATGCAGCCTATACCCAACATAAACACGAACTTTACGAGCATGAGAAGTGAAAAATAAATGTATTAGTTACGAGCGCTCCGCTCGCGACTTCGTCTGCGTGGACCCCCTTTTTTATCCCCTTAGAGTGGGAATTTCTAAAAATCCTCTCTTAGTGCTCCCCTTCACTCCCTAAGGCACATACATGCCAAGTTTCAGATTCTTGCATCTAGTAGTTTCGGCTATGCATTGTCTGTCAGTCAGTCAGTAACGCAAGAGTTTTATATATATATCGATTGCAGTGAATGAAACCATATTATTACTGTTACGAACGCTTAGCCAAGTCAATCCAACGAAGTCTGAAAGCTCTACAACAATTTCAATGATTCGAACATGGAAGATAATAAAATAGACAACATAGCAATACTATAATTGATTACCGTCATTTCTGATATTAATCAATCATATCATCAACTTAAATTATTAATCAATTGAATTGGTGAAAGGGTGTTAATGGTCTACAACTCGTACAGAAGTCTTCAACATCTGATGAAGAAGTTCTAACACAGGAACTGTTTATACGTGTTTAGTAAAATTACCTGTCAAAGAGTAAGGTTAATCAATTTGGAAAGAGAATGTAGGCAATTTATATTACACAAGCAACACCTATGTACATTTTTTGCTTTTAGATAGGTAAGAACATTTATCATTGACTTTCTTCAATAACCGACTGTCTGGCAGAATTAATAATTCATTTAACAATTTCACGATCTAAGCTCGATTGTATAGTAAAACCTTGTACACACTGCTTTTGCCTCTTAGATTTACCACCACAAAAATATTTGAAACTACTATATTATTTTATTTTGATCAGCGTAAAAGGTAAATATTGTGCGCTATAACATAAAATCTGTTTTGAATTTCATAAAAAATATTTTCTATGGAATCATCTGTCTTAAGTAAGACCAAAACACGACTTATACAGACAGAATCTAGCTAACAAAAATAAAAAAGAACTACTTTGGCAACTAATATAGATTCAACTCGTCCAGTAGTCTATATAATTATTGGAAAACTATACACAAATGAATTACGATTACCCAATACCTTACTGTATGTAACCCGACTTACTTCCTTAATAATCATGCATCGCGCAAAGTGAGAAAACGCAGTACAATAAATTCAACTTCGAAAGGAGTTTAACAGAATTCGTGACTAAAACGGCGTCGTCGACAGCTAACGTATTAACTGCAGCCACGTAATTGTGCTTTAATGACTTTTACTAAGAGAGATCATGTATCAATCACCAAGGATGCTCTTAAAAAAGATAAAGAAACTAATTTTAGTATTAATGGACAAGTTGAAGGCGGGGGGACTATAACCATTAAACCATCATAAGTTTTATTTTCATAATGACTACCAAATCTTTCTAAAGATGGCTTAGGCAAGCGATGATGATGTTATTTTAGATTTTATAATATTTTTAAGAGAAGCGAAAGATCTTATAATAAATAAAGAACGTAAAGCCAAACACGTTTGAATAAAGCCGCTAACATGAAAACGTACTCATCCGATGACTAGCAATTGACTAATTACATTACACTTTAAGTATCGTTAATCACAAATCACTTACCAAAATATCGGTTCAATACAGCCAATGAAAATATGAGTAATAAATCTATATGCCGTTAGATCTTCACACTTCGTACGGCGGGTATGCCAAATGAAATTATTGGCATAGAAAGTTTATTGACCCCAGACAATAAATCATTCAGTAGGACAATTCGCTTTCTTCATGTCGGTACGTCTATCTCGACATAAATCAATTAAGAAACGAAATTGAAAGCGACGTTTTAGCTGAACATGTACCTACCAGTTGTAGTTGTACCGTTCTTTTTTGTTCTGCTGGGGCTACATATTAGCGGCCGAAGATTCGTGTCGCGTTGGCGTACTAAAATCATTGTGTACGGACATACGCGATGTTCTTGTCTACATCAGGCGGGTGAAGAATCATCGTGCCGTTCAGTCTGAACAAATCCCTTTGTTGCGCGTTAGTTTACCGAAAGTGCCCCGATATTACCTACATCGTCTTTGCCCGAATACTACGCGTTGCAACGATTTACCCGGCCACACTCATCGCGTTAACACGAATATTCGCTGTAGCCCGGTAATGTAGCCTCAGCATTACGATTGCTATTCGAATGCGATACCATGTCACGTTAATATCGAAAGCATAAATTAGTATTTCAATTTTATTATCTAATATTTTACATAAATATTATTATTATTTCCAGAAAATTATTACAAGTGCTTTGAATGTTTGAGGGATTGGAATTGAGGGATAATATAAAGATATATAATAAAGATAAAAAAACAGCAAAATAATTAAGTAAATTGAATAAGTAACATCAATCGTAAACCTAAAACAGGAGAAAATAACAGTTTAATTAATGGCTGGTATAAAATAGACACTCCTTGTATTGCTTTCTGAGTTCATTGTTAGAAATAATAGTCTATTTGATGATATCATAAAACTACTAGTAAAATCTTGAGAAATTGCAGTCGAGACTGATACAGTAGTCAAAATTACTTGCTTAAATGATGCATGCTATCATAATAACCATCATAATATTGGAATGATGACCAGTGTTCTCAGCGGGGTATCATTTTTATCTATTCTAGTTTCATTGTAAAAATATTTTCAATCCAGTGTTGGACCTCGTCTAGTAAATCTTTTTGATTACTATCTTTTATGACCTAGATTGTCTAGGGTTTGCAATACTATCACTCATTTTGAACATACCATAAACTATGATTGAAAATTCTGTTGAAAATACTCATAAAGCACATAAACTTTTTAGTACTACATCGATTTATGACTTTCGCACATTTCCACATCTCTCAATCAACCCTTAGCAACATTGATCCTACTTAATATTATAAACGTGAAAGTTTAGATGTTTGGATGTTTGTTACTCAATCACGCCAAATCGGCTGAACTGATTAGGCTGAAATTTGGAACACAGATACTTTGTAGCCTGGAGAGGAACATAGGCTACTTTTTATCCCGGAAAAATGTCACATTCCCGCGGGATAACGTCATGTAGTCCACGCGGGCGAAGCCGCGGGCGGAAAACTAGTACTCAATAAACTGAGAGACATATCTAAGTATTATTTTCTTCTAGCTAGATATTGGTTTCTTTATAATATGAGATTTGATACCACAAGTCTCGTGTGTAACGCCTGATTCGCCAATGTTTTCTATTCATCTTTTTAATCCCTACTACAAATAATAGATAATTTGGAAAAGCAACAAGATGTTGAATTATTCTTCAATCAAATAAGTCATTCAAAACTCACAGAAGAAGAAGAAGTCACAGAAATCATTCATCAATTTAATATTACCTAGAACAAAAACCCATACCATTGGCAGCCCTGAACCGTACGCAAACATCATCGCAGAAGCGTCTCGATCGCAAAACGTGACTATTCCACTATTGACCGTTAAACGGATATCTAAATTATACATTGTGGTACAACAAAATGGCTGTACGCTTTTTCGATTTCTCCAAGGCCTGGAGCGACCACGCCCTCAGATGCGTCTGATGACATTTACCCAGCGATTGTTTGTGCACTGGCGTTCTCGCATTGACAACCGACGATCAGATACGATGAACATTTCGCATTCGAAGGCGAATTTATGCGGAATCATGTTGGTGCTTGTTGTGATATTGTTTATCGCTATTGTCGAGTGAAAGTGCGAGCTCGTGGTAGGACCTCTGGAGATACAATAGGGCGGGACTCAAAATCTACTCTTGTTGATGTTTGATAAGAGTAATACATTAGAAAACGGTAGATATGCTTAATATTGTAGTAAATATTTTAACAATGGAACAAGGAACCGATTTGAATTTTTTTTTTATCCACAACGGGGTAGCACTTAGCCTTCGTCACACCTGATGTTAAGTGGTGATAAGGCTGAAGGTGGAAGCGCACTACACCCTGAATCTTCAATCACTGAGGAACTGGCTATCTTATCTCTAACTGCCGGAACACAATAATGCTAAAACATCATTGTTCTGGCGTCAGACTTAGATAAGATGGTGGTAGCTAGCCAGGCGGACTAAGAACAAATCCTACCACCAACCAAACAAAATTATATCGTGAATAAGAGTAAAATATAAAAGTTTTATATTTTAGTTAACTTATTTGTGAATGAAACTTTTTTTCCCAACAATTTAATTTTTATTTGAAGCTGTAAAACTGTGTTAAAAATTCATTAACCCATGAGTTTACAAATATTTGAAGCAGAAAAATTAAAGGCATTAAATTAAAAATATGGTCATAAAACAAAGCGGGCACGTCAGTCCCAATTACCAAGAAATCTTTAAACAATGCAGCTACGGTGAGAGCTAGTAAGAGAAAGAAAGAATATAGCGCTACAATTTTGCCTGCACCAGCAGAAGGCATTTCATAGTCACTCACTAGTAAAATAAAAAACTACTTTTCGTACTAGAACTAAATATTTTTCGGTTTCGTAGCTCTTTGACTGGCAAGATGATCAAGTGATAAAGAAAAAATGTAACAATAAAAAATCTCATTTTTCCTATCTTACTTAGATTCATTAAGAATGCATAAAAGTAATTTAAAATCTTGATCAAGTGATGCTGACCCTGGTTACTGAGCTAGAGTTGGTGGTGGGTTTGAGCCTAGCCCAGGATTTCTTAGTAGTGAACCAAAAAAAGACAATAGTATATAGCTGCGGACACTTTACTCAAAACAACAAGTTCAGTACAAACTTTTTGACATGCCTCCTTCTTCCCTTTTTTTGTATTCTTTGTTTATATTTTTATATCTTCTGGACCACGCAGGACCGATCGTTGTGGAGATCCTTTGGGGAGGCCTATGTCCAGCTGTGGGCGTCGTTCGGCTGACATGATGATGATGATTATGATATCTTCTGCGTCTGGATTTACTACCTTTGTTGGATCTGTACCTACCCCTAGCATGACAAACTATCGTTTTAATCGAACAGTAAACTATACCGTCCTTCAAAGCTTCAAGTGCTGCTGTAAATATGTACTGAATTTCAGTTCCTTCTACGACTGAAAGAGGCGCTACTCTGGCTTTCATTCATCACGATAACGGTTACCATAACGACAGTTTCTAAGTGATAAGGCTACAGATTTGCACAATTCAAGTTAAATTGCTGTGTTGTGTTACTTCATCTCGGAATCAGGGAATCAGACCAAGAACTGTTATGACGCCAAATACTAAATTAAAAATAAAAAGTGAGTTTCCAGATGCCATATTTCGTGTTTCCGTGTCTTCTTACCAGGCAGCCTGTCCATAAGTGTCATAACATCAGCCGTTGCGACCACTCCATAAATCTTTATGAATGACTGAGTGTTTCACTTTCGTGACTCCGTTCCGTGAGGCTCGCTCTTAAAGAGCGCAGTCCATCATTTTAAAATAATCCCTTAGGTCTGGGCTCGCCATGCCAAACGAATATTATAAATGCAAAGATAACTGGAACGGTTAAGTTAATTCGACTAAAACATAGGCTATGGTGGTATCCATAGGTATACAAAATTGGCTATATTTGGAAATATTTGATAAATTTTATATTAGGGCCAAGAGTCGCCCTGCTAGACTATAAAAATGATAACGAAATCAGATCAGAACAAATAACCAATACTAGTTGTAACTTTTCGATACATTTAACATATACTATACTGACTAGAAAATCTCAACATGTTTAGCAATGTATCGATTGCTTAATTGGAAGAATAGTTACTGTCGGTGAAAGTAGCTAAAGACATAATTTTTATGTGCCGTACCAGCCTAAAATCTATATCTGTGCCAAATTGCATCTAGGTTCGTTAAAAGCCGCTTTGTCGTCATTGAGTAACAATAATCGAAACATACAACCAAACATTTGCATTTTAAATTTTAGTAAGACACCTTCATTGGGTCTGATATTCATAATAGAAGTGCTAGTTTTGCTAAGTTTCTTGTATGTATGTATGTATGTCTCTGAGATGT
This sequence comes from Crambus lathoniellus, assembly GCA_949710035.1. NCBI lineage: Eukaryota > Metazoa > Arthropoda > Insecta > Lepidoptera > Crambidae > Crambus > Crambus lathoniellus. The sequence continues at coordinate 4,624,038 of OX453310.1, read as the reverse complement.
TGTCCGATATCTGTCCGGCCATCGCTTCCAGAACCTTCTTCAATGGGTACTCATTTTTTCCGTCTCGACAAATCAACTAAGACGATGCTTACCGTTGCTCTACATAAAAGGAAATGTCTACTTCAGATCCGCTTAGCGGTCAACGGAATAAGGAGAGCTTCAATTAGCTTACGCGCTAATTAGTTAAAACCAGCTTAACGTACGGTGAAAATATCAATTACAAAAAAGATAACATCACTAGAAGTTGCGACCTTATCGGGACAGCGCAGAATTGGTATGCCGAAAACTATTGTCTATTTGAATTCACTCTAGCGCTCTTATAAAGCTGAAGTAAAGTGATCGTAAGATCTTGATAGTTCGTTGGTACCATAGTGCTGCCATTCGTTCATACTTAGATCACAGCGTCAAATCATTTGCAAATTAACTGGCTGTTGGTATTTCGAAGGTCGGTGACTGATTGTCAATTGTCAAATACCAAACAAAACACAAACGTTGAACCTATAAATCTTGACAAAATACTAATCGTAGTTACTGTTTGTCCGTTCCAATGCAAACAGGGTGCACTACAAAACACGATAAGCTTTCATGTTGACCGATACAGAAAGGCGGCGTCGTCGGTTGGATAATTAACAATAATTTAATAGATAACCGCGTCAGTAGTCTATGGGCCTTTGAATCAGATTTGAGTAGTGAATCTAAATAAACGCTAATATTTAAGTCATGGTTTGTACAACGAATATAAAATAGTTGTTTATGTGACTGACATTTATCACTTTGTCAATGGTAGATAAATTTTCATATTCAAAATATTGTATTTAGGTTTCTGTAGGCTTAAAGGTAAAGTAAATCATCATGGAATACGTTAATAATAGTAATACATAGCAATTGTGATATATTCGTTTAATAAACTTTCTGACACTAATAAACATGGTGTATCAAGTCAAGGTATATTAGATTGCATGACGCTAGGTAACGAAAAAAAACAACATGCTTATTTTTATAAATACATACATAGAAAACAATATGTATATATGGTAAACATTTCTATTGGTATATTACTTTCATGAGTGCCTTAAAATATGGTTTAGATACCTTTTGGAAAAGTCTCAGTCGAGCTCACTGTACAAAAATTACTTACTTTTGATCGAACTGGATTGCTCGCAGTTGACGTCATGGGCAAAATATACCTACACACTAGAATTTGCCTTGCAGAAATCAAATCAACTTTAAAAGAAAAAGTCACTAGTATTCGCCTTCCCGGCCGAATTGTATCATATTCAATTTCTTCATCAGCAATGGCTACCAACAAAGAAGCAACTGTTAACCAAAGTTCAAGCTCAGTAACGAAAACTTTCACACACTTGATAAGGGCAACCAACGATAATACGGACGTATTTACGAGTAGTTTTATCTACTAACACCGTTCTTTGAAGACTACCTCCATTAGTTGGTAATGTATCGGCAATTAAACCATAGATTTACTCGTCGTGGTAAAGGCTATCGGTATTGGGGGCTTCGGTATCGAGCCAGCAAAGGTCAGCGGGCGCTCTATTGGGTCTATAACTTAGAACTGCGGGTCTGAAATGAAATTTGTTTTCAGTTATTTTGATTGCCTATTTCAAATTGAGCTGCGAAAATTTTTCTTACTTAAAACTGTTGTTCTTTTGTTGAATTTGTCAATGTCTTATATAAGAACTTAATTTTTTCTTTTAATTTTAGCGTTACGATAGTTTAGCAATTTTATGTTTAACCCTGTCAAAAGAGCTAGCTTTGTTTTAGTTTATTTATTTTCGAAGTTTTATTTCAAAATTTACAGATATCTTTTTCATATCAGATATTTTTTTTTAGTTATACAATATCGTTCAAAGGACCTGAATTTACATTAATTATACTTATACAATCTAACGTACACGATCGATGGCTTCGCACCTACAACTGCAACGCCTACATCGCAATCTGTTACGAGTCAAGAAACAAGTATCGATCCTAGATATAATCGATAATACTGGTAACTGATTTAATCGAGCATATTGCCAATAGATTTGATTGACCACCTGGATGTGAAATGGTAATGTAAATACTGATTTAATAACATCACACTCCTATTTGAAACTACAGCATAAAGCTCGTTAAAGTTTTGTCAACATGTTTGCTTATAAAACTATGTATAATATTTATATTATTATTTAAACAAAATTCATTATTTTTAAACTGACCCTTGTAATTATCTTCCGTATAGACAAGACTAAATAAAAACTTTTTCAACCTTGATTACACATCCTCCAGTAAATGCAATTTTTATCTTTCTTCCACTTCATCAGCCTGTTTTCGCATTTACAGCAAATCAATAAAAGGATAATATTTTTGCTCATAAAACTATGTATAATATTTAACAAGCCGTGTATGTTTTGTTAGAAACATAATTGATTGTTTTTTAACTGAACCTTGTAAATATCTTCCGTAATTCACACTTCCAGATTTACATTAGACAAGACTAGATAAAAAAAATTCAACCTTAATACACATCCTCCAGTAAATGCCATTTTCATCTCTTTTCCACTTAATCAGCCTGTATTCGCATTTACATCAAATGAATAAAAGGATCATAAAACATTCTTTTTACCATATAAATTCCCTTTATAGCTACCTGTAATAGCTTGACCAGCTAAAGAATTCACTTTCTTGTTAGAAATAGACTTAAAGTCCTTAAAGTGTAGCCATTTAGAAGCCGGCATAGAATTCCATTTTGAATCAGGGACCAGTAAAAACTTATATAAACTGATACTGATCTTTATTTGGATAACAGGAATGTTGACAATGGCTTAGCTAATGGTGCCCATGCAGTACGTACGAATTCGTTGAAGGAGTTTTTACTATCAAAATAGCTGCATTCTGAGTCTAGATCAAATAGAAAACATTTGCTGCCGGCATCATCTATTTAGCTTAAGATACTATCAAAGCTCATTTGCTGATTATTAAAATACTAAGTTACATTATTATAATAACTAAAATATAGTATAGTACGCCTTCACAAAAACGCTACAATTTGAATTAAGCGTACATACTATCATTTTGACGAAGAATCAGTACATCAGTCAGTAAAATATACTTCAAAGAGATCTTGCCAATAACCAGATTATGCTTGTTATAAGCTACGTAATATATGCGATGCTTTTTATTCAAAATATGATTTATATATGACCGAATCTTTAATAAGTAATATCTACCCCGCTACCGTTTCTCATGTAAGATTTATACCACTAATAAAGTGATTATAACTTTGATCTATGAATAACATTACGTCGGAATGCTGCTAGGAATATTATATAAGAATAATTTTCTATGATTTAGGATCATTGATTACCTTTGTATAATTTCGTGTTTCTTTTCAAACCTTTCGAATATTTTCGTTTCTTTAGCTTAGCACTCTTTACTAATATGTTCTTCACTATTATTATCAGTTTCTTGTTTAATAATTTAAATGCGTCAATGAATATGAAAATGACCTTGCTTGCAGTTTATACAATTACGAGTATATTCCAGAAGCTAGTTAAAAAGCACATTCAGAAGCTAGAAACGTTTGTAATAACCTCCTTCCTATATGTTAGTATTTTACATAAACTGTTTTTATAAAGTTATTATTCTTTAAATCAAGGCTAGAGAAAAGGCATTTACTCAGAATTTAACTACGTATAGCTTTTACTTAATTCCTTATGATGAAATCCCACTTTTTATACCTAAACTGTTTTCTTAATGTTCTTATTTAAGAAATCCATCAACTGCTTCAAAAAGTCTTTATTTCACTCATATAAGGTTGAGTTTAGCTTACCAAGTGTTAAATAAGGTCTATACCAGGCCCACTTTAAAGTCAGTGTACATTATAAGTTGTTTGACGTGTGACAGCGACATAGAGGGCGCGGACGTCGAACCAAAGATTCCTTTATACCCCTTTCACACTGTGTAGTTTTAACGTGCGGTATCAAACATGTTTGTCTTAGGAAGTAGTTTGTATAGCATGAGATAAATGTTCACATCCGACATTTTCCTTTAGAGTGACTAAAAGGAAGGTGGTGTTGGTCTCTGAAAAAAAAAGTACTTACTTTCATTCTTGTAAATTGACATCGAAAGGCGTAATCGAATTTCTCGAAAGATCAAACAATTAGTTTTACTTCTCACTTTTTGAAATTGCCGTTAAAACTTCAACTGCCAATCCGTTTCTCCCCGCTAATTAAAAAAAAGTTTTCAAATGAGGTTGTATCAAATTCGCAATCACTTCTATGCGATGATACGAGACAATAAAACCATTTACCAGCATTCCCATCCCGCTAAAAGCGTGAAGTCTTGTCAATAGGCTCAATTAGCGTCGACAACTCGAATCGTTTCGCCAATTACAATCGATGCTGGTCGAATCGATTCTTAGAAATAAATTGCGGGTTGTAGACTATTGCAGCTGATTGGATGCATGTCCCCAATGTTTTCGCCTTGACCTTTGGTTTATTTTTTAATTAAAGTTTACGGATTATGCAGTTGCAGAATCAATCAATGAGATTGGACTGCATTTTTATAATGTCAAAATGAAGTAAGTACAATTATTTATTTATTTCTTGCCTAACATACCTGCATTACAATAAAGTGACAAGATCTCAGCAAAATTTGTTCTACCAACGAACATGCTTACTGCTAGTCCTAGCTCATCAGATTTTTCCCTTGTATATGAATACTGACCAATATATTGCCCGACGACATGAATCTTTGAACCTACAAAATAACATATTCTGCACAATAACACACGTCAATACAAATGCAGCATACCAACATTAGTAATCTGAAAGGCAATTTTATTGAATCTGGTTTCGATTGATGGTTCAATTCGGTTGATCGATCACAGTCTTACACATTGCATTCGTTGGCGCCGTGCATTGCGAAACTTGTAGCCACATGTTCAGAATTATGTTTTTATAAATATCGATATTATATTACAAGGGTTTCGTCGTGTTCTATTTAGACTGATTATCTAATCAGCATAATCTTTATTGTAGGTACTGATATATAATAAAGAACTAAAGTTATAACAATTAAATCATTTCCGAATCCAAATAACAGTGACTTTAAAATCTATTAACGTACTGTTTTTATGCAATTTTTTTTTTGATATGGACAAAAATGAAGCAACTTGTATTATAATATAATAAAAATACTTTATTGTAAATAGAGAAAAAAATTACATAGAGACCAATAGTAAAACTGTTTCTTTATTACATGTAAAAAAAAAAGGGTAAAGAAAGGTACAATGATGATATAAGTAATTTGGTGATATTTTATATAAAGATTGTTTTCTAAACACAGGAACGTTGAAGCGTAGCGCGTGATATATGTCTATCTTCCTCACACTCGTAGGAACTCGCTAGCGCTGTCTCATGAATGAGCTCACATAAGGAACTCTGTGGTAATATCTTTAAAGAAATACCACCAAATTACTTATATCATCAATATACCTTTCCTTTCTTACCTTACCTTTCTTTACCCTACATGGCAATATCTGTCAGGCAAATAGAAATAAACCAAAAGGACGTTAAGTTAACGGATTTAGGAAATATAATTTTTGGAGAAAACAAACAAAATTACAAAGGATAAAAGATATGCCCTTAATTATCAAAAATCTAGAAGAAGTAATCAACATCGCGCTACAAGGTCTTCTGCCGTAGGATTTGCGAACCGATGGCGTAGCTTCATTGACGTTCATAAGTGTTGTTCAACAAACCTAAATTGAATAAACGATATTAAATTTAGAATTTTTTGCATTTTGAACATAGCTATAAGAAAGTGATTTGCATAAATATAACAATTCTCAGATTGCATCGAATTATATTTATTATGTAACGAAGCAGTTTGATTGCATTGCAATAGATCGTCGGTTGGACGTCGGCAATCGGCATGCACTAGATGCATCTAGTGATATGCACAATCACGAATGCGCTGCAAGTTGCATTGTGCAATCGTTCATAATACCGTCCCATTGCTTTTTCTCTCGTTGACTTATAAATGCGAAGGTTTAAAACAACTTATCTCGATATATATTTATCACGAGAATTATTAAATTACTTCAATTTTTTATCAACACTTTTACTGTCAAGATCGTATTTGAAACTTAAATAAATTGAAAGGAAAGTAGGAAATCTTCGTGAAATACCAATATCTACTGAACACTCTTAATAAAAAATTAACGGTACAAAACCTTAATCTTCAATAACAAAAAGCTCACAATAACCTATTGAAAACTGAAGTTCCTAATAACCAATCGAACAAAGATTATCTAGTTTGAAAGCATAATTAAAGTGTGGTGTGAAAAGAAATTCCCTTCGACAATTAAGGGCATTCCTCACATCTTAATTATGGCAACTTATCAAAGCTTTGTATGGGCGATGATTACGCCATAACATTTCAACTGGCATATTTTGTTCACGGAGGTATTTAATGACTTTATAATGACGGAGCTCTCTGTCTCTGATGATGATCTCAAAAGAAGTCACTTCCTGTTAATTCTAATGTTACTACTGTTAATGAGGAGAAACGTGAGATAACATTTAAAGAAGATCTTAAAGATATACTACTAGAAATAAAAAGCGGATACTTACTTCCTTTATCTTTAATACTTTGTACCGAACCAAATAAATATTTAAAGATGCAGTTGATTATAACAACAATAGTTAAAACGAAAAAAATGCTATTGCCCCAAATGAGGTTGAGAAAAGTCTAATTAATTAATTAATTGAAACTGTCTAGAGAAAGTAAATCACTAGACCAAAAAAGTAAATATTATTAAAAAGTCAAATCGCAGACATCATAGAACATGACTTGATGATTTTATTGTACAAAATAATCAGTTTGTCAATTATTCGCCAACTTTTTCTGGTGCCGTGTCATCGGGTAACAAAGATATTGAAATCTATTTACTATTGAAAAATATGATGGGTCAGATACATTCAATAGTTAATTTAGTTTTCTTCATTGGCTTTCATCGGCGTAGTGAATATAATTGAACTGAAGATTAAAGTATGATACTATTAAAATATTTTAAAATGGAACTTGCTTTTGATCATGATTTCTTGAAGTGATTTATGGTGTAAATAATAGGTCTTTACCTATGAAATTGCCGTTTTGTATGGAGATTTCTGTAATTATTATTTTTTCCATACTAACGTTTTTGTTATTATTTAACGACTAATATTATGTAAATTTACAAAATTTTACACACGTATTTATGGACATTTTAACTACTAAATGACACATTCGTTAAGAGAAAAAAATTTTTTTTCACTAAGTTACAACTAATAAAGTACGAAATTCTGGAAACAAAAATAGTCGTAACTTTCGGAATAAGTTTTTTCTATGTAAATAATCAAATATCGTGGTTATTAAATTATCAAAAGTTGCTCGATACGGTCTTAATGTAACGCAATATTAAAGAAATTATATATTTCTAATATTATAAAAGTTGTTAAGTTATATGTACAAAAGATAAAAACGGCAATTTCATATGTAAAGACCTATTATAATCTTCAGCAATTTATCTGTTTGATACTAAATTTAAAAGCTTTTTAAATGTAAATAGGATTTATATTTTAATTGAAGTTTCGGTATCGATGCTACTTTCATGTTCCTTATGAATTATGTTATTAATATTCCTAGATTGTTAGGATTGAATGCCCAATCTGAACCAATTAAATTCTTCCATAGTAATAGCATCTACAAGGGCCCGACGAGATTGCTTAAGTAAAACCAATAAACCATTGATTTACTGCCCAGTAATTACTCCTGCGTTTAATTTCAAAGAACGATGTTCACGTTTCTCTTTTAAGTAAATAAACATATTGGACATACTTTTCATGACACAACATTTAAAGATTAAACAAGAGTTAATACCGCAAAATACAGAGACATTAACTGCGATGCATAAAGTTAATATACCTATCGGAAGTATATTAACTTTATGCTGCGATGATAGAAATAACTTTATAAGTGCTGCAAATACGAAATCAAAGAAATAAAAATAAAAATCTAGGTGTTATTTTTTTATGTTGGTGTTCCCATTATAGCTACAGTGCGTGCAGTTTCTTCGTTAACTGATTAAGAAAGCTTTAACGAGATTTTAAACGTAAAAGTTATCGGAAATGACACGACATCGCAATTAGCTAAAGACGTCGATAGCGTAGGCTCGCGTGTGTCCGTTGGGAGCTCCGTGACCGGAAGATATGGGTCCCATAACACTGCTTCTTATGGCTGTAATGGCACCTAACTGTACTTCAAAGCATTACATCGAACCTTTGCTTTTCCAATAGGAGATAATTTGATGGGCCAAGTATTTTGGCTAAGAAAAGCATTACGATAAGTAAATTCAGTACACATATTAGTTTTGGTATATCATACGCCCGTGTTAGATTTTAAAGAGAAAATATGGAAATATGACTATTCTGATAAAAGCTTTAAACTGTTCAATTAACTAGGAATAAAACCATAAAGCTTATATTTCAATAAGGCCAGAATCAAGTAAAACACAAATAAAAATTTAAAAGCATTTTATTATTTTGATTCGTCCTCAATTTTTTACCTACGGCGGCTAGGCGGCTTTTTCACGTTAAGGACATCTTTTAGCTGATAAGAAAAACGGCCGAAAAAAACTCACCAGCGTTATCAGAAACAACAACATTTACAAAATAATTATGTCGTATTTGGACAAACAACACATTTTATCGTAATTAACATTTACAACCACATCACTTTTCATGATAAAAGATTAAACAACATTTAGGAATAACATCAAGCATTTGCTATAAACTGTTATTTCATATTATTTCCGTACTCACATCATTTATACAAAACCACTAAGGACAACATTAATTTAATATTATCAAGTAATAGACAAGTATATCCCTTTAACAAAAGAATAACTTCAGCAACATCTACCAGACAATACATTAGCATTGGATAGCAAAGGAAAAACAGTAACAGAGAAATATAAAATTACAGGGGGGTATACTTAACTCAACAGTGCTGACGACTCGAACCACAAGACTGTTCGTTTTACCGCCAAGCTAGCTTTTATATCTTTATTGATAATTCCTTAAAAACCATTAACAAGGATGATACTTTTATTAAACCATTTTTAAAACCTTTTGAAACTTATGAGAATGATTCACCACTATCTATTATCAAGAAACACATCGTAAATTGTAAGAAATATCAGTTTTAAATTCTCATCTTGTTTGGAAACAAGTAATGTTACAGTCCGACATAAATATTCTTAACATTTATCAACCTTTAAATATTTATCATAGCCAAATGATTTGAAAACCACTCGAAAATAGCTAACATATTATTTTATTAATAACAAACAACAATGATAAGATAAATTCTTCAAAAATAACAATAATTATTAACAGTATCAGTTTTAATTCCACTTCCTGTTCTTAAGAAGGAACGTTTAGTTAAGCATTTACCATCTTATTGATTTTATCACAGCCAAATGCTGTAAAAATCTGTCGAAAATATAAAAGTTTGTATTTGATAACTAATAAAATATTATCATATGGCAATTCACTCAAAAATGTCAATATTATAACTTGACTTATTCCCTAAAGTAACACCCGCATACTCGGACGCTACTCAAATTTAAGAACGCCTCACATAGCCCCGTCGCATTTAATGTTAAATGTGTGAAAGAGACGCCATGATGCTTAAGACGCTCTAAGTTGAGTAGTGTTCAAGTTATGGGCGTTAGTCTTTCTAAAGAAATCTAAAAGAGTCGTTAAAGCTCGAATTCTCGAACGCAAATCATCTTTGGGAGCGTCTCAAACATCATGGCATCTCTTTCATATGTTTGACATTTAAAGTGACAGGGCGATGTTTGAGACGCTCCCAAAGATAAGTAGCGTAGCGTACGAGTATTCGGGCACAACTCTTTGGAAAAATTCACATTGCCCTACCAGTGGCAGTGGTTGGAAACTTTAGTTAGAAAAGAGCATTCAGTACCATTTTTTTTCCACAACAGGATAGCACTTAGCCTTCATCACACCTGATGTTAAGTGGTAATAAGGCTGAAGGTGGAAGCGCACTACTCCCGGAATCCTCAATCGCTGAGGAACTGGCTATCTTATCTCTAGCTGCCGAAACACAATAATGCTGAAAACATTATTGTTATGGAGTCAGACTTAGATGAGATGGTGGTAGCTAGCCAGGCGGACTAAGAACAAGTTCTACCACCAACCAAACCGAATACAATATGTACCCCCACTGGGAATCGAACCCGGGACCTCTTGGTCTGAAATCGGTGGTGTGAACCACTTGACCACAGAGGCGGTTAACTGGTTAATTTTTTACTAAGAGTTTTCTTGAATGTTGCTGAGTATTGAAAACGCAGTAAGCAATAATTAACATAAGTATTAAACGTTCTTTTGAATTGGTAGCAAGTACAAAACCATTTTTCATGCCCAGTTGGACATATTACGCAATACCTGTTCATTTAGCACAGGATGTCGGCGCCAGTGCGCCCGCGCCGTGACGTGCCGTATGCTATGGTATGAGTCATACTGTGACACAAAGTTTCGTAAGAACTTAATGACAATTCTGCACTTTTAAAGAGAAACTCGGGCAAGTTCCTACCCTATTGAGTCTTAGTGTCCCATGGTCAGAGCGCGCGAGTCACTTCCGGTTCCCGCTAGACCTTGGTAGTCCATGAGGGATAATAGTGAGGAGTTTAGTTGGTAGTGGAAGGCCAATGATAACCGAGTCCAACATATAACCATTTTGCATGCTTAAAAAACGCATTCTCTTCACTCTAATAAAAAAAGAGAAGGCTGATGGAGATACATTCTTGAATGGTAATCCATTTTCATTAAGTCCAGTGGCATACTCATTGGTTTTATGGTGCCGCTATCTGTGAGGTCCTAGCTTCGCTTCCCGATCGGATAAATGTAGAAAAGTAACTTTTCTATATAGAACATATTGAAAATTAACGAAGTATTAGAAAAAATCGACCCGTCTCACAACTAGCTCCGGTGGGACTCACGACCTATCAATCCGGTCCGTGTGAATGCTCTGACCACTGCGCTACAGAGTCGTTAGGGAGAGGCGTGTAAAGGGCTTATTTATTACACTTGGCTAAATTCAGCATATAATTAAGCATACATTGCTTTCTTTGAGCTCATTTGTAGCAAGTGATGCAATCAAAACAAGCAATGTATGCTTAATTAGATGCTGAATTTAGCCAAGTGTAATAAGCCCTTAAGTTTGACGCCATAACAACGATGTTTCAGCATTGACCGCCTCTGTGGTCTAGTGGTTCATACCACGGATTTCAGACCCAGAGGTCCCGGGTTCGATTCCCAGTGGGGGTACATATTGTATTCGGTTTGGTTGGTGGTAGGACTTAATCTTAGTCCGCCTGGCTAGCTACCACCATCTTATCTAAGTCTGACGCCATAACAATGATGTTTTCAGCATTTTTGTGTTCCGGCAGTTAAACGATAAGATAGCCAGTTCCTCAGTGATTGAGGAATCCGGGAGTAGTGCGCTTCCACCTTCAGCCTTATCACCACTTATCATCAGGTGTGATGAAGGCTAAGTCATAGTAAAACAATGCTAAGTGCTACCCCGTTGTGGATAAAAAAAAATTGTTGTGTTCTGGCAGTTAACATAGGTATAGGCAGTTCCTAAGGGTAAGTGCTACCCCCGTTGTGGAATACAAATTATACTAATTTACTACGTTTACGTTTCTAAAGTTACTCGTGACTGGTAGTACCCACAATTTACGATATAACCACAGAATATGTAATAGTACTAACGTAATATAACTGGCGATCACCTTATAAAATCAGACTCACTTTGCCTTTACAGCCACGTAGTAATTCGTCGTTCATTAATGAAACCCGCTCCATTGAGCGATGACAATGACGTAATTTTACGCAAATTTATCTATAGGTACTATAACAATATCGCGTGAGTCCGCGAGTAGTGTTGCTCGATAGACCAGTATCGAAAAAATCCTGTCTTACAAGATACATACCAAATTTCAGCTCCTTGCACCCAGTAGGTTTAGGCTGTCCGTTGTCTGTCAGTCAGTCAGTAATGCAAGAGTTTTATATTTATAGATTGATAGTTTCTATCTTATAAAAAGTTTTTTTTTATATTAAGACTTCTATCTTATAAGGACCATTTGATACTGCTGTGCTGGCGTTCGCTGCCATGGCATTGCACCAATCCTTATGATATATGTACCTACCTAGAGTAATATGAAGCAATCCTATAATCATGTTCAGGATCGATACTATCTATATGATTGCAATGGCTGTTACACCGATAGATCTATTAACAGTCTAGCTTTCTTGAATTCAAACCATCGACTTACGGCAACACTGCTAGCGAGCTTTTATGGAAAGACCACCTGCCTACGTCGCTAAACCGAACAATGGTCTAAAATGCTAATGTTAGCAACGGTGTGTGTGTTGTATCAGTGGGTTATGAATCAAATTCGAACATGCCATAACAGCTTGTCCGGAATATAAATGACTTTGACAAATATGTATCATAGTATGAATTTTACCTTACCAATGAAACTTGTAATGCTTCTTTTCTTTTGGCTTGGTTCACAGCTGTCCGAGAAATTCGTACGGGCCGCCTGCTAACGGGAGATATCAATAGTTGGGCCTACAGATTGGGCCGTATGGTCCAACTCGCGACACTGTGAAACAATGTTCTAGCGCCTCACGCGTTTCTTTGATCCGACATAGCTAAAGAGCTTATTACACTTGGCTAAATTCAGCATCTAATTAAGCATACATTGCTCGTTTTGATTGCATCACTTGCTACAAATGAGCTCAAAGAAAGCAATGTATGTATGCTGAATTTAGCCAAGTGTAATAAGCCCTTTATAGTGCTTCCGTGTTTCGAGCAGCCCGTACAAGCCGGAGCTTCACTTTTACAGCTGTCCTGGAGGACAACTGTGAAACTAGCCTGAATGTAATCAACTCACTATTTAGCATAAGTGGATACGATTTTGTTATGGTAGCCCAAGTGTACTTAAGGAATACCTAATTACCTCTGCCTTAGCAGAACTTGTAGGTAGGTATAATGGGTAACGGAAAAATATATTGCGCTTTGGACAAGAGAAGTACAGAAAGAAAATTTTTAAATACGAGTAGGTTATATAATTAAATTTCCACCATAGGTGATTTGATTAGTGATAATAAACGTGCAACACTACGATTTATTGCAAGGATCCAAAGAATTTTTCATTAATTTTTTTGATGATGGTGAGGTGATGGTGAGGTTAGGTAGGTAGGTTTTGGGATAAGGTTTCAAGTATTTTTTTTATTATTTAATAAAAAGGTTAGATTTTGAAAGTCTATGGTCTAAAATAAAACAATTAAGATGGTGACCAAAAAGGCGGGGACCAAAAAAGTTGTTAACTACTCTTGCTTTCGTTACGTTATGGCTACTACGACCAATCTGAATTACAAATGAAGTAGCTAGCTTGTTAACAACGTTCCTAGTTGAGATCAAGATACGTCTTTAGGAAGTCACTGTCGCTTCTAAATGGTAGTGGACATGTTCTGTTTCTTTTTTATTTGTTGACGAACATAATTGGTCTACAACTTTCTAATTTCTTTGACAAAAGTAAAAGCTAAGAGCTACATTCAACCTTTAAGTTTATAGTTTCTACGTATTAGCTATTTATTTTGAAAATTATTAAATTTTAATTTACGAATAATATGAACTAAAAAAAGATGATCATGATCTTCACAATTTAAAAAAAGAGCATATTTAAATAATATCAAAAGTAATAATAGTTTGCCTTTGGATTGCATTATTTTTTAACACGCAATGTAAAGTTGAAAAATATCAAACAAATTATATTTTTTTTTTGAAGAAAATGGAATCCATAAACTCTTCTCAAAAAAGTTGGCATATCTCTTTTAACCACTTAAAAACCAGTTTTAACCTTAAAATTAAATTTCCTATCATTAATGTTTTAAATTTTGTTTCTAGGAGAGATAGTTTCGGAGATATGCACTTTTTAAAAGCACGGGCACCATAGGATTTTGACATAATTCAACATAATATTTTCCGTAAAATTAGATTTTCTTTTTACTGGGGTACTCTATCAAATGTTCAAAAAATGTTGCATACTTAATATGTTTACTGCCAAAAAGCATTTCACCTCTCTCGAACGCTGATAGTGTATTATTTTCGGAGCTCAAAAGTTTTCTTTCATACGGCCATAATAAGCCGCTAGCCTAGCTTATTAGCTAGGCTAGCGGTTGTAATGTAAATAAAAAAATGAAGTAGTAGTGATATTCATCTTTTTTATTTAGGCAAGCGAAGACATTAAGCCATATACTGACACAAAACCTACTTTTCACAAAAAAATGTGTTGTTGTGTGTCCAAACAGTGTTTCACCTTTACCAAATGCTGGCAGTGTATAATTTTTGGAGCTCACCAGTTTTCTTTTCAAACGGCCTTTAAGCTGAATAAAAATAAATATTAAATATACTAAATAAAAATTCTTTATTTCTGAAATCTTAATTACAATAATACGGTATTTTACTGTTTTTTTTTTATTTCTTTAAAATGTTTTTCGAAATATAAGCTACACAAAACAAGTTTTCATTTTGAATTATCTTGAATATTTTCAAAGATATAGGACTTCAAACTTTATAATTAGACAAGGACAGGACGCTATCTTAGTGACGTCAGTGGGTTAGTAGCGTCGTAGTCACACCATAGAAGATTTCGTTTTAGAAAGAGACAGCTATAGTCAAAATCAAACAGACTATAATTCTTTTATTATAAAACAGATTCAAATTATTTTTTCACATTTGGTATTCCTAATTGCAATATTTTTTAACGTCATCATTAAATATCTACATTTCAACAACAGTAAAATACCCTATTACGCCGAGACTTCCATTTAAGCGAGGCCAGCGGTTGTAATGTCAATAAAAATATAATAGTACCCAGTACCTAAAGAAATTTATCCTTTCTATTTAGGCAAATAAAGACATTATAACCATGCTACCACTAAACCTACTTTGAAAAAAAAATTGCATAGCATAACTGTTTTAGTCGCCAAAAAGTATATCACCTCTTTTGAACGCTGGCAGTGTATAATTTTCGGAGCTCACCAGTTTTCTTTTCAAACGGCCTATTAAGCTAAGACCAACGGTTGTCTGGTGGTCCGCCGCAGGGCTAGGCGATTGCTCGTAAATTGTACCAGATAGAGATTGTACGTTCGACAAGCGTTGTGTGGTTTGGTAAACTGCTTCTAGTTGCTCTGTGACTTTTTGTTTTTTTTTTGTCAGATCTTTAAAGCACTAGACGGAATTGGAAAGTCTGTGAAGTAAAACAAAAAGGGTTCTTTTGATAATTTTGTGTTCGTGACAGACTAAAAAAATAAATAAATAAATAAATAACTTCTTACATTCACACCAATTATCTTTGCCCATTTTAATTTCATTACGAAACTGTATCATGGAAAACTTGTTAACGGATAAATATATACTTAAATACTTTTTGTTTGTAAATACATACTTAATTTACATAGAAAACACCTAGATCAAGACAAATAGACATGTTCATGCACACAAATATTTGTCTTGTTCGGGAATCGAACCCGAGACCACTGGCGCAGAAGGTGGGTAGCCTACCCCTGCGCCAAATCGATCGCCAAAATTAGCGACTAAAAAGCGAGACAAAATAAGTTTTTAGTAAAAATTTCATTTTCATGACAAGCTTTTTTGCTGACTGTACTTAAATATTGTATTGTTATCTAAACTAAACCTGTATTACAAAATTTCAGCACCATCGGACACTGGGAAGTGGGTCAAATTAAGTTTGCAAGATTTGTCCCCCACTAACTAACAAACTAACTATCAATGGCAACATAAAAAGTTTGTAAAATAGCGACCTTTTAAAATTGTTTTGGAGCTGGAATGACTATAAAACGATGGAATAGGTACCATTACAACGCATGACGTTTATTTAGAACTCAAGGTTTTATTTTGTTTAGTTTTTCCGCCATTTTGTCACGATATGACTGTTTCATCTTTATCACATCTTAGCAACTTATATAACTGGTGCTGGCATTCAAATATCCGTCAAAGTATTTAATATGTCCTAAGTAGTTCTCACCGGTAGATGCTGCATTTTTGTATGAATCACCAAGAAACATTCAGGTATAAAAGTGAATCACCTGAGAACATCATTTTAGTGCATTTGCAACATTCTTTACAAGTTTAAGTATGTGATGGTAAACATCAATGTATGATTAACAGGCATTAGTACATATTTTAAGTCGTTTTACTCAAACACATTAATATGTGACGATGAGTTTTAGAACCCAAGTTTGTGCTAAACCAGTGGGGACATTAAAATGGATATATACATATTCAGTACTTATCCATTAAAAACTTAAGAAAACCTATATTGCTTATTTAAAAAATAAAAACTACGTAAGTACGTATCGTTTGTTTAATAATTTAATCAACTTTCGATTCAACATAGGTAATATTTTGTTTTTATTACATTACATTAAAATAAACTTTCTTATTTATCAATTCGTTTATACAAAAAGAAGTTTTTAGTACATGTAATCAATCTAAATGTCACTCTCCATCTTAACCAATCAAATGACAAAAATAATCCACGCGTTACGAAATGATTAATGTTAATTTAATGATTGTGAAGAAAAAAAGTTGTACTAAAACGAGTTCGTATTTAATTTAAGGTGCTACTCCATTAGTGTGACGAAGACACTGAAGATAATGTTAAATTTCATCATTATTAAGAAAATTAATTGCATAATTTTCAGTTTTATAACATGTGTGTACTACGAGTACCTATTTATTGGACATTGGCCGGTAATGGTAAATTAAATTATACGAACGACTTTGATAAATTTTACTCAACACCATCTCATCCGAAATTAAGTTGAGCTTACGCTAATGGACAATGGATGTAGTATCTACTTACTCACTTGCTTTTTTTTGTAAATACCTAATTTTATAAATATAGTACCATCATACAATCACAAATATTTATATTTATCATAAATAAAATAATCTTCTCTAGCGGGAATTAAACCCACATGGTCAGCATTCGATCTCTTAATCTCTACGCTACACAGTTGACTAGACTCTAGCTAGACCATAGAAGTGGGCAACAAACTTCCTTACAAATTGGGTTTTTAAAATGATAAATATGATTTTCTAAATCCGAATGGTTAGATAACTACTTAGCAGACGCCCTTGTTTAACTTTATAGTAGCTGGCAAATATAATCGTAGTGATCGTAGAAGGCGTAGTGGAACATAGCCGTTAGACATTTTTTGCTACTTATAAACTCCATGGGATGGCGAGATCTAATTAAAAGCTATAAATATGTATGTTGGTCAAATACTAATAACATAATGTCAACGCGATATTTCTAGATTTTATTCGCACTTTACACACGTACATACATGACAGGTATTCGCAAAAAATACTTGTATGGTAACAAACGGCTATTTTTATATAACATGTAATCACTTCTATAAAAACATCGCTCCGCCAAAGGCTCTTCGTGTTGTGTCGTTGTGCGAGTGTAAAAAGTATCAAACTAAATTTATTTACATTCAATATAAAATTATATGAATCATAGAACCAAACTCTCCAGATTCATCTGTATTAAAATAAATAGTGTAAGTAGAAAAAAAATATTAAAGTAAGTTTATAAAATCAATTTTTAATAGGTTAACAATTTACTCAGAAAAATATGTAGTTTAAAAAACTATAAAAACACACTTTTATAGGAACAGACTAAAAAGTACAAAATAACCGTCTATACAGTAACTGAAATTTAATTTAAGTTACTGAATAGACGGTTATTTTGTACTTTTTAGTCTGTTCCTATAAAAGTGTGTTTTTATAGTTTTTTAAACTACATATTTATTTTTTACTTTTTAGTTTAACAAATGGCAAGCTATGGATGGGGATGGTAATCGATTTCACAGTCCACTCATGTGTCTGCCCACCCCGTAAATATTATAACTCAAAGGCGTGATTGTATGTAGGTATTTAGTTTTACAAATTCAAGTGGAGTCTATTAGTTACCAGATGCGCGAGCCGAACCCTTACTTCCTCCCTGCTCCATCATCAGACCCTCACCACGAAGTGTAGCGAATAGGTCTCATCAGAACAAAACAAATGAGCCTAAACTCGAAGGGTTTCCGAGCAGCCATTGAAGAGTTCTATTGCCCACCTCTTGACTCCATCATCAGATCAGCTCCAAGGTAGCAAATTATTGTATTGTCATCGGATTCATATAGACTTGCAAAGTTTCAAATCAATACATCAATTAGAAGTAGGTTAAAATTGAATTCCAAGATTTTCTTACATTGTGACTTAGTTACAAGTGAAGCTAATAAAAGTGTGGTAAAAAATTCACAAGTACATCGCCATGTAACGTCAAGTTCAGCTTATTCAGCGTTGGCAATGAAAATAAGGTATTATTATTTGAATAGTGTTTACTTTAAAAACATGTTGAAGTTCTCGAATTGCATAATATTCATATCATTTGAGCTTATGGGCAGGTGTTCAAAGCTTTACAGTACCGCGTTTTTCTCAGGAACTACTAGTTAGAAATCGAACACCAATAACATTTACTGTATTAAAGGGCTGACATGAGCCAACTAGCGCTGCCAATCGATTGAATTTTATTTCTTCTAAATATGTTCAATTTCTCAAAAAGGAATATGTCAAGATTTTTTTGAATTACGTCTAATATTTATTTGTATATCTTTACACAATTTAAACAGCATTCAAACAGTTTTATATAGAGATTCTGTTAAAAGTGGCCACTTTTGGTTTAAACTTATTTTAAAAGCTATTTTAGTATGGTGTAGTTATTTGGACCGAGAACCGATGGCCGTTGGGGCGGAAAGGTTCTCGAATGGCGACCGCGAACCGGACGACGTTCCGTGGGCAGGCGCCCTACAAGGTGGACCGACGATCTGGTCAAGGTCGCGGGAAGCCGCTGGATGCGGGCAGCGCAGGACCGATCGTTGTGGAGATCCTTGGGGGAGGCCTATGCCCAGCAGTGGGCGTCGTACGGCTGAAATGATGATGATGATGATGATGATGTAGTTATTTAATAAATATTAGAGTTATTCACAAGACCTTGACTGATAACTATTTTTAGAAGTTAGGCTTTAAGAAAAAGTAAAGTAAAATCGATTGGCGTTGGCTCATGGAAGCCTCTCAAGTACTGTCAAGTATGAGAAAAGGTTGTGATTTATATAGAAGGTTTTCTACAAATGTCCGATAAGAAGATACTTTCCAGTTTAATTGACAGTTTTGTATGGCCTATTTGTCAAGTAACAGGTAATCAGAACTTAGGGCCCGTCCAATTCTCCACGTCACGACGTCGTCAACGTGGAACGGTGCTGTGTCGCAGCACGGTGCCTTGCCCCGGCGGCGTTGTTCTAGTGCACGGTACGACAACGCCGTGAAACGGCGCGTCTAACGTCGTCATAGTCCGACACGTGGCTACGATGCATGCGCCCACTCAGTTAATGTTTCATTGTCTTAGCGATTAGTTGATAAAAATCTTTCTTCTCCAACCTCTTTCTCCATCTTTTTAACAATAGCAGAAGCAGAATACGTATTGTGCGTAAGGCACGGCGACCTGTAACGTTACGGCGTCCTGACGTGAGTTTTTACGACGCGGTACCGTAAATTTGCACGTTATAACAACGCACCGTGCCACGTTACCGCACTATTCCACGTTGACGACGTGGAGTTGTGGACAGGCCCTTTTTATACTTGAGCCACAAATATACAAAATAATAATTTTACTAAGCTCCCCACACAACTATCAAACTCAAGATTCGAAAGTATGCTGCTTATGGCGAGGTCACTAAAATGACATAGCATATTAAACTTCTAAAATTGGTTATCTCCAATTAAATAATAAACTTCATCCTAATCACATAATACTGGTAACTCGCACATTAAACGGTCAATTAGCAGTGATTTAACCTTGACGTTTATGCACTGAAATACATTTCAATACAAGACACACTTTAATTCTCGACTTCTGCGTGGGTGCAAAGTTATTAATACGTATGTGAATCACCTCGATCGCCTTTTACAAAACTTTATCATTAACTTACATGGCTCCTTATACAAATGTTAGCCTTTCACTTTTTATTGAGAAAGAGAATTTAAACTCTCCTGAATTGAAAAAAACTATCACCTATGTTCGGTATTGTAAGTGACGAAAATTTTATTTAAAATAAAATGAGAAACGCAGAAATGTCGCGAAATTATACATAATAAATTATATTAATAGACTACACGACGTTATCCCGCGGGAATATGATGTTTTTTCCGGGATAAAAAGTAGCCTACGCCACTCTCCAGTTCCCAAACTGGGGATAGTTTGGGAACTGGAGATTGGGATTGGGATTTACTACAACGGACAAACAAACAAACAAACTTTCACATTTATAATATTAGTTAGATGGATTAATAGTGCTTTAAGCTACGAACTTAATTAACCAGTCAAATGGCTTAGCTCAGTATTCATAGAATTTCCAAGTAACACTAAAAGCTGTTTCGGTGTTTATGTCAACATATAAGGCTACAAAATAACAAATTTTAATTCCGATTGACTTGTTTATATCCATAAATTGGCGACCATCAATATTTATAAAGCCACTAGATAAATATCTGTAACAGGAACGTACCGAATTAAAACGTCGTAAGTTGCGATTTGGGGCTTTATAAAATTTGAATTAATTCGAGTTTTAGTATCATAATTCGTATGATAATCAGTATTAAAAATCTATTAGGCCTCTTAACCTTCTTTTTAAAAGTAAGTTTATTCAACTTAAAAAGTTACTTAATTCTTGAAGTGTTAACATTTTTTTATAACTTTTTTACCCGATTGCGACCGGACCCAATTCTACTTTTTGTAATCATCTTCTTACCCCTATTTTCATAATATCATCTTCTGACTTTTATTTTGCTTCCACTTTCTCACAAAAGTATTATAAATCTAATACCTCTAAATGCCGTTTTCTATTATTAACAACAGCAATCAGGTGGTTCAGAAGTATTTACACAAACAATCTGCTTTCTCATCGATTGCCTTTGGCCTGCCTCTATAATAGAACAAACAATTGATTTAAATACTAATTCCTCTAATTGGTATTGTAAATGTGAAAGTTGGTAAGAGCAAGAATATCGTATAAATCTCTGGTGAAGCTTCCTATACGTCTTGTTTGTTTGATAGGAATTATAAATTAGTGGTGAATGAGTTATGAGAAATAAGTCTTAGCTTTGAAGTTTAATATGTTTAAGGTGAAATTAAAATGAAATGAAATGAAACAACAATATTTATTGTCATTGGTATCACAAGACATACCTATTACAGAATATTATCATCGTGATCAGCAATTAATTGTCCCCACTGCTGGGGCACAGGCCTTCCTTATGGATGGATAAAGAGAATGGGCCATGACCCAACAACAACGGCTTCATGTGCATTCCGAAGCACGGAGGAGCTCGAGGCGAAAAATTTTTGGTCACGCCATTGCGAAAGTTGCTTAAGTTAGAGTTTTGCTTAGTTGGAGTTTTGTGCTGAGTCAGGGCCTTTTAGCGTCACACCATGTGCTTGTCTATCTGTTTTTATCTTTCTTTTTTTTTTGTAAACTGTTTCATTTGTTATTCTCTGTATTTTGTCTGTACTTATGTGTTATGTGGTGTGTTCGCTAATAAATGCTTTTTCTTTCTTTCTTTCTTTCTTTCTTTCTTTAACTTCAAAGACTAAACTTTTAGACTTACACCATTTCCAACCCGAAGGTACCTACTAATTATTAGTACTACTAATTTTTAGTTTTTTGCATTCACAATGCAATTTTTATTACTGAAAAATGGAAAATGAAGTATTTAGAAAAAATCGACCCGTCTTACAACTAGCTCCGATGGGACTCGAACCCACGACCTTTCGCTTTCCGGGCGACTGCTCTAACCACTGAGCTACGGAGTCGTTACGAGAAGCGTCGAATTTATCCAATACTTCTTACGCACTGTAAAGTCAGTGTTAATTTCATCAATGTGGAGGTATTACTACCCTCACACGCGAAAGAAATACCTTTCCAGGTATTTGGCAATCGCTAAAGATGAAATTACCTTTTTTCTCCACAAGGGGGTAACGCTAATCCTTCATCATTCATCTACTTCATCTACCTTCAGCCTTATCATCAGGTGATGATAAGGCTGAAGGTAGAAGCAAACCACTGCCAGAATCCTCAACTACTGAAGAACTGGCTATCTTATCTCTTTGCTGCTTAACTGCTTTCTTACAATGCTAAAACATTTTGTATAGCATCAGACTAAGATAAAACCATCTTTTTTTTTTTTTTTTTTTTTTTCTTTTTTTTTATTAGAGTGAGGAGAATACTAAACCGAACACAATTGCCTCCACTCGGAGTTGAACATGAAAACTCTGATATCGGTCGTGTGTTAAGGTACTACTTAATATAAATATATTCTGTGGTACTACTAGTCTACAAAGGTTAGCCTATATTTAGCCTTCACATAGATTATAAGAACGATTTTAATATTGTAACTGCAAATCATAATATTTTAGCGCTTGTACCTGTGCTTGTTGTTGTACCATAATTCTTTGAACTGATTTGTTAGTGCATGATAAAAGGTGCTCTAAATCAAAATAACGATGACCAGACGGAATTGGAACCGCATTGAGAGTTAAAATTACATTTGGCAATGAAAAGGTGCATTGGAATTATGTGTTCCAAAAAGGGGAAAAATATAAGAATAAAATGTTAAGTAAGGTTAAAATTAAATAAATTTCAAAAGACTTTTATTACATCTGGAGAGGTGCAGGTAAAAGCTCAAAAATACTTTTTAAAGCTTAAATTTTTTTAAATATGCATTAAATATGCATTGTGCTTTTTTATATTTATTGACCATATGGTTTCTTTGTTCACAGGTAAATATCTTAATCCTTCAAGCCCGGGAAAATGAGACATAATAGATTTTCCATTGTTGTGTGGCACCATTCGGCCGGGTCGGAGTTCGGTCGGAATGTATGCTGATGGAAAGGTAAAATGGAAATAGTTGATATGCATTGGATTTATTCATCATCATCAGCCATGTCCCCACTGGGTCACAGGCCTTCCTTATAGATGGGTAAGGAGAATAGGCCACGACACACCACGTGGGCCCGATGTGGATTCGTGGGTATTAACGACGCTTCCAATGGCTTAACGTGCCGGATCAGATTTATAAGATCTACTTATTTTTACATACATACATACATATATAGTGGTGGCCACATAATTAAGGACGCTTGTGGATTTTCATACAAACGAGATAACTTTGAGGCCTTAGTTCTCCGCCAGAGATTGACCGAGCTGTAATCTGATGATGACTATTCAGGAGATGAATGGAGGAGATCCAGATCGCTTTACACACCCAACTGATCTGAACAGCATTCTAAGAGATGTAAGGACTAAATTTCTCAGTTTCAGGATTTATTTATTTATTTTTATTTATTTACAACGGGGTAGCACTTAGCCTCCATCACACCTGATGATAAGTGGTGATAAGGCTGAAGGTGGAAGCGCACTACTCCCGGAATCCTCAATAACTGAGGAACTGGCTATCTTATCTCTAACTGCCGGAACACAATAATGCTGAAAACATCATTGTTATGGCGTCAGACTTAGATAAGATGGTGGTAGCTAGCCAGGCGGACTAAGAACAAGTCCTACCACCAACCAAACCGAATACAATATGTACCCCCACTGGGAATCGAACCCGGGACTTCTTGGTCTGAAATCGGTGGTATGAACCACTAGACCACAGAGGCGGTTAGATTTCCATACATTTTAATGCTATTTTGATGTTTTTCTTTTAATATGTCGCAACAGCTCTTAGAATGCTGTTCAGACGAGTTGGGTGTTTATAGCGATCTGGATCTCCTCCATTCACCCCCTGGATAGCCATCATCAGATTACAGTTCGGTGAATTCCTGGCGGAGAACTAAGGCCTCAAAGTTATATCGTTTGTATGAAAATCGACTGGCGTCCTTAATTATGCGGCCACGACTATATATACTCACGCCTATTACCCACGGGGGTAGGCAGAGACTATGGATTGCCACCTGCTACGACACTTCTTTCGCTTCATTCACATCCATCATTCTTTTTTTATTTTTCTTATAGGTAAACTGTCACTTAAAGAACCACTCACCATAAATTCTTGTTCAAAGTTATCATGAAATCCGAACCTATCAATCTAGTGACACTTAACCACTTATTTATTATACTACTTAAACGATGCCGTTTTTAGGCAGACTGTCGATAAATTTTACGCTAGAATGAGCTCAAATGGGCTAATCTACACCTCTATGTATGGGATTGGTTAAGGAGAAGGCTGGACCAAAAATGGTACACAATTGTCAATTGAATGGTAAGTGTAACGACCATTTTGCCTATGATATCTATATGTTTCAAATAAATTATGTTTTTGTATTATCCTAGGCGTTACGCGACTAGGCGATAATCGTAAGTTGGCGCGAATTTTAGTCGTACGAATCCGTGGTTAACCATTCTGTTATATTATATACTAGCTTACTATGGGTCTCATAAGAAGGCTCAAAGTCACCCAGCGAGCAATGGAGAGAGCGATGCTTGGGTATTTCCCTGCTCGATCGAATCAGAAATGATGAGATCCGCAGGAGAACTAAAACGACCGACATCGCTCGAAGGATTGCATCATTTAAGTGGCAGTGGGCGGGACACATAGCGCGGAGAACTGATGGCCGTTGGGGCGGAAAGGTTCTCGAATGGCGACCGCGTACCGGACGACGTTCCGTGGGCAGGCCCCCTACAAGGTGGACCGACGATCTGGTCAAGGTCGCGGGAAGCCGCTGGATGCGGGCAGCGCAGGACCGATCGTTGTGGAGATCCTTGGGGGAGGCCTATGCCCAGCAGTGGGCGTCGTTCGGCTGACATGATGATGATGATGATGATATACTAGCTGACCCGGCAAACGTTGTTTTGCCATATAAATTTTATTGGACACGAACTTCATATCACCTGCCTGACACAATGTCACTTATTATAAAAAAAAAGAAATCCTAAGCGGCAAAAATGTCAGTGATTACATACTCTTTGACATACCTTCTCTTTGGAAGCGGCTAAGAAATGACAGTTGTGTGAAGTATGACAGTTTAACGGTTTTCTATACAAAATTACTATTTTTATTTTATAATTTTCCTGGATAAAAAGTAGCCTATGTTACTCTCCAGCTCTCAAATTATCCCCATAACGAAAATCTCGTCGATCCGTTGCTCCGTTTTGACGTGAAAGACGGACAAACAAACAAACAAACAAACAAATAAACAAACAAACAAACACACTTTCACATTTATAATATTAGTATGGAAGTATGGATTAAGGGGCTGACATGAGCCAACTAGCGCCGCCAATCGATTTTATTTTATTTATTCTAAATAAGTCCAAATTCTAAAAAGAGTGGCCACTTTTGGCAAAATCCCGTTTTAAAAACGCTTCTCAAGAAATTTATTAGATAAATATTAGACGTTATTCACAAGACCTTGGCTAATTCCTTTTTTTTAGAAATTGAGCTTATTAAAAAGAAATAAAATAAAATCGATTGGCGGCGCTAGTCGGCTCATGTCGGCCCCTTAAGGTGTCCCAATTAGCATCCGCGCGATGGGGATTTACCGTGTCATAAAAATATTATTATTATTATTATTCATTCAGGCAGGCAACTGCCTGCCTCAACTGAGACAACTGATAAATACCTATAACGAAAATTTCCACATCAGGTCAACGCACCGCACCGCGTATGGGCGTTTGTGCACTACACTGAATTTTACCGATCCGGAAAAAAACAGATACTTGTATTTTAATAATTAATCGTTTATAATAGTAAGAATTTATTTATTTCGTGTAGTTTCAATGTTTCAAACCCTAAACTACACGAAATAAAAAAAACTTGCTTTTATAAATGATTAATTATTAAAATACAAGCATCCGTTTTTTTCCGGATCGGTAAAATTCAGTGTAGTGCACAAACGCCCCTTAGGTGGTGTAGTGGACAAGCCGGTAATCTGTTGAACCAATGCATTATTCTAGGTAATGAAACGTTGAATATTTCTTTTGAATTATTTTTTCGAAGGTTTGTTTAGTTTATTTAAACTTAAATAAAAGGAAAGTGAATTAGGTACCGACTCTCTTAAATAAGTTGGAAATGAAAATTATTTTAACCGTTGCTTGTTATAATAATAACATTACAAGTCAAGTTCATAACTACAAAATTAGTATATCACATCGACATTCACAGGTATCACGACCGGTATAGTAATAATAGATATTACATACCATAATTTTCATAATTTTTACCATAATCTTCATAATTTTCATCAATATAAATAAATATTATACTAAATATTACATAACTGAAATATTTAGTAATTATGTTTAGTTATTTTTGAGTTGAATTAAGTCTTTATGATTTCCAATAATTTCATAATTTGATTGGAACAAATATGCTTACTTAAATTAAATGGAAAATTAAAATTAACATTTCTGTTAAGTTACATATTATTATGCAAAGCCTTCACCAATGTTAAGTTATTAAAAAAGTGATACCGTATTTTGCCTTTTCATTAAGCTAGTTATTTTTGGACAGGAAATATCTCAGGCATTGCTTAATTGCTCATAAGCTCGTTAAAAAGTTTTATTGCATTGTAATTAGCAGTCATTTCACACGTACGTACCTACTCATACATATAAATATATTATATTCTTTATTGCACAAATTATATATAACAGTTTACAATGTATAAGTTTGTTCGGCAAAGGTGGACTTATCCCTAAAAGAGATCTCTTCCAGTCAACCTAAATGTTGTTGAGAAAATCGTAAAAAGGGTGACACAAAGTGCAACAGAAAAAGAAAATTATAAACATATTTTAGATTCAACTTAAATAAAAAACACATTAATACCGAAATATATAAAATATACTTACATATATAATTAAAAATAAATACCTACATAGATATACATATAAATACAAATGATCATGTTAATGCGAGAAAGTGATCTTTCAACTTTGTTTTAAAAGATGCTAAGGAAGGAGAGTCTTGTATAACTTTGGGGAGCTTATTCCAAAGTTGCGCAGCTTGCACAGTAAAGGAATGGAAGGAAAAGTTAGTATATATCCAACTTTAATTAAAAAAATACACAACTCGTACAATTTGTGCTGTTTATGGTTCATTTTCCACTATTATGAATGTTTCTCGATCGAGCATTTAATACTTCGATCGATCATATTCGAAGATTTAATTTGACAATCAATGAATGACTCGTAGCGCTAGCACGAAAAACTCTCGTTTTAGTAACCGTTATATATATCGTGATCGTATTATTTTGTAAGAAAACCAGTGCAGTGCCACTTACCGTCGTATAACCATAACGATAGTTTTTCATGCTACGTCTATTAAACCTTCTAATAGGTACGCAAATATTTAAGATACAATTTTTGCACAGATTTGCACATGTAAAATATTACGCTATCGTTTGATAATTCAAGCCTACTTTAATAGGTAATATTATCCAAAACCTTATGAAGTCTCTTTTCTTTTGAAACTTACTCGTAGCATCACCTCTAATAGTACTAAGATAGTTTTTGTTTTTGTATGTGCATAATTATGTCACTTTAATTTAATTGAATGTGGTCAATGATGTACCTACTTTTAAACGTCTTTACTTACCCAGTTACCCTAACATAATATTATTTGGCCCAGAGTAGGAATATTATACTAAGCTTAGTTGATTTTTTTGTCGATGGATACGTTTTGTACGTCTTCGTATCTAAAAAAAATTATAAACTCTTCCTTTATATTGTACAGTAGCGTTCAAGTTTATAACTACAAAATTAGTATAACACATCGATCACAAGTATCACGACCATAGTAATAATAGATATTACATACCAATATGTATCTTAAAATTAGATTTGTTAAAGATGATTTTAGTCTGCATTTAAGTCATTTTAAATTGGTGGGTCATACTATGTTAATTATGACCTCGCGTAAGTCGGTTTCATCATTGAAATAGGTAGTTTTATGCTACAAATGTGTTATTATCCTTCAATAAATGGTTAAAATACCTATCGTGTTGTAGAAATATTATTACATGAAGAAACAAAAACGAAAAAGAAACGAAACTAAAGTTTTAAGACGTCGTCGGTTTCAATATTAGTCCGGCATTTTTATCGCGTAAAAAAACTAAGTATAAATATTTTTTTTAACTTGGGAGCAAAATGACATTTACGATGGAGCGAGCTTTCCCTACAGCGAAGATGCCTGTATATTCTTATCCTGAAAACATTGAGTTGTGTTTACCTAATACAAAGTTTAAATATGAATTGAGTATAATTTTTTTGGGCGGGACACATAGCGCAAAGAACCGATGGCCGTTGGGGCGGAAAGGTTCTCGAATGGCGACCGCGAACCGGACGACGTTCCGTGGGCAGACCCCCTACAAGGTGGACCGACGATCTGGTCAAGGTCGCGGGATGCCGCTGGATGCGGGCAGCGCAGGACCGATCGTTGTGGAGATCCTTGGGGGAGGCCTATGCCCAGCAGTGGGCGTCGTACGGCTGAAATGATAAAGTATCAATAAACCTAAGTAATTAATTTCGAACTTAGTTGATAAGGCCATTTCGAATCAAGTAAAAGGTACAGATAGTTTATCAAACTTAAACTAATATCTACAGTTAAGTTATACTCAAAGAGCAATGTATTTATGCTATCTATTAGTCACACCACTTACAAGCTGCACTTAACTTGACATTCGCAATTTTAACATAATTATTGAACATGGCAAGCAGTAAGCTTAATTTAAGTTTAAACAAGCATGTTATGTGATATTTTTATGATAAATTGTTTATCCTTGCACTGTATTCGCTTTTAAGAAATGTTGTATGTTATTACTAAAGATATAGTGATTTATAATGTAAAACACTGTATTTAATGTACCATGGTACCATTAAATAATATTACTGTTATATTATACCTCTAATTTACATATACGGACATAATAATAATATGTAGTACAAAATCATTTGAATAAAATGAAGTGTGAAATCAAAATCAAGCGGCTGTTAAATGTATATTTTTCACTTAGTATATCAAAATGCGTATATACCAAGCATGACTTGCAATTTAATTACTGCGAAAATTTTATTTACGAAAAACCAAATCTTTTTCGACACGTTAGTATGATACTTACTGCATTAAACACTTAATTCTTTTTCGACACACGTGTTATTCACGTGTTTAAACGTTACTATATCATTATAACTATTGCTCTCACTTATATTATGATTTAGTCATATCATTCACACCTCGTACCTTATTAGGCAATGAGTGGTTATTGCAGAAATATGCATAAGTGGTGCTTAAAAGCGAATAGCTATTGAACTAAATGAAATGTTAGAACATGATAATAATATAGTGGAGCACGGAAACGAAGCCAATAATTAATTTTAAAATAAGTGGCCTATTTTTATACAATTTCTATATTAATATTTGACTGTTTGCATCGAATAACCTCCGAAACTACTAGACCGATTTAGAAAATTCTTTGACCATTAGAAAGCTACATTCTTCCCGAGTTACATAGGCTGTATTTTAACCCCATATTTCCACGGGAACGGGTACCACGAGAGTAAAACCACGAGAATCCACTAGTCGTTAATAAAATATAAAATAAAGAAAGAGGATTTATTGCACGTAAATAACGAGAACAGAAAGGCATAGAGAATTCGGTGATTCCATAAAAAAGTTTAATAAGCATTTAAATCTACGTCTATAAGTGGCTACTTGTAGATAAGGAATTTAAAACACAGACACAGGAAAAGGATAACCCGTCGTGCTCATTTGGAAACTCTATCTAACA
This sequence comes from Crambus lathoniellus, assembly GCA_949710035.1. Taxonomy (NCBI): domain Eukaryota; kingdom Metazoa; phylum Arthropoda; class Insecta; order Lepidoptera; family Crambidae; genus Crambus; species Crambus lathoniellus. The sequence goes on along the minus strand of OX453310.1, from coordinate 4,593,980 downwards.
AATTATACAATAAAGAACTGTCAAGTGAACTAGTTCAAAAAGTGATGGTGGCATAATTGAATAATTTCGAGCTATTAGGGCCGGTGGACTGAGTGAAGAAAGAGTTCATGTCTGGTTGACCTTAGTGACAACAGATAGCTAACAGAAGGTCTGAACTTAGTTTCTGTTAAATCGAACATAGCAACCGTGTGCCACAGTAATTGAATGGTAGGGCAGAGGTACCCTTTGTGGCCACTTTAAGGAATTTTTGACTTTTAAGCACTAAGTACTAAATGGTCTTAGGTATTTAAGACACAAATTATATATTAAATTATAGATAATTTATCTAGCTTTAATGGTACATTTTTCATTTTTTATTAAGTTAAATAGTTTTTTGTATATACAAAATGTGTGAGAAGTGCCAAATGTACCGGTTTTGGCCACTTACTGATAGTTAAACTTTTGTAAGTATTGCGAAAAATCAAAACCAAACCCAGGTAAAATCAATATATTCTAATGCGCTAGAAACCAGTCAATTGCAAAACAACAATTAAAAAACAAAGGTTTTTAAAGTATTTCATCCAAAACAAATTTCTTAAAATTTTCATACAAAACATTTTTTCAAACAGAAAATGGAATTTATTGAAAAAAAATCTTATGACATTAGGAATTCTAACGGTTGTTATTATTACCTTAAAATACCTTATTTTAATTGCCTATATCAGAATTGGCTAAAAGTTGTTTAGAAATCTTTTAGAGCAAAAAGTGGCCAAAACCGGTACAGTGGCCACAACCGGTACGCCTGCCCTACTTATTGATTTTTGTGCTTTTATCAAGTTAACTAGAACGAAAAAACGGTGAGACGCGTACCACAAATAGTGGCATACATAATTGAATAATTCCGAGCTATCAGGGCCGGTGCACTGAGTGAAGAAAGAGTTCGTGTCTAGTTGACCTTAGTATCTAGCAGATGATATAGAATATAATGATATAACAAGATCTAAATGAGCCTAGATAACACAAACGAAACATATAAAGTAGCTTCGGCCGTAATCCTCGTTTCGTTTACGAACGTTTTCAAATTCGACTTTCAAACGTCGTCAAAATTCGATCGTCGTTTTATTTAACTTGCCATGTTAGTTAGTTAGTTAGTGGGGGACAAATCTTGCAAGCCAAATTTGACCCACTTCCCAGTGTCCGATTGAGCTGAAACTTTGCATTCAGGTTTGGTGTGGATGACAACACAATATTAAAGCACAGTCAACAAAAAAGCTTGTCATTAAAACGAAGATTTTACAAAAAACTTATTTTATACAGATTATGTTCGTTTAAAACCAAACTTTATAAGAACACCTAAGTTGCAACCTCGATATTGTCAGTAAATAACCGATGTTTTGCCCCTAATGCCAGCCATAGACTTGTCAACCCCGCCTCTAGTCTAGTGTTGTGCCCCGACTTAATAAGTGTAATCGATACTCGATAACTCGCTAAGTAGGCCAGAGTAAATAGCAGGAACTGCAGATCTAGCGGCTCGATCTTATAAATTACTCTCGATAACACCAATAATAATGGTGTATTCGAAAATTAGATATAATTATAGGAAACTTGTATCATTTTAATCGTATAAACTACTGGGGTACTTGCTGCACCTGTTTGTGAACTGTAGTAGGTACTTACATGTAGTATAATACTTGAAAATATTTAAAATGAAATATTATTGTGAAAAACGAAATATATGTAGCTTACTTCCGCAAAAAACACATTGTGTTTATTGTGTTTTTTGCGGAAGTAAGCTACATATATTTCGTTGGGGACTTCCGCCAAGTGACGCCTGATTCAATCAAATTCTATGAAATATTAGAAAAAATCTACTCGTCTCACAACTATAGCTCCAATGGTACTCGAGCTCACGACCTTTCACTGTCTGAGCGAATGCTCTTAAATGCTTCATCGTTTTGTATAAAAATAACTATAGTTTAATACGTATGACATTTTACTTAAACCTTTAAGCTGCACGACAAACGAAGCTTGAGAGAAATCTCTTGGAGAGTTACAAGTTGAAAGTATATTATCGTTATCCGAATCAAAAGTCGCCGCTCGACAAATCGTTGCTAAAATAAACGGCGAAATTCAGCGGAACACGTGACGTAAATCCAAAAAACAAATGACAAGCTAACGATCTTGTCGCAACTGAGGTTGTTCACGGATTCGCGTCAAGATCCAGTTATAAATACATAAAGCAACCGTTCCGGGAAATGTTATGCCACAGTACGTGAACAAAGCAGTAGTGCAACATAAAAGCGCCCAAAACAGCACATGTGCACAGGCATTTGCAAGCGTTGCTATGATACCTCTAAGCAAGGGACAAACAGGGATAATTTCGGTGAATCACCTCTAACTTCTTTTCGTTTGGCCTCACCGTTCACTTGCAGTCCCTATCCCTAATTGCTTATGCATTGTACTACCCTAGTTCATTAGATAACAAAATAGTAAAAGGCTCTGCGCGCTGCACGTGAATGGCGAGGTACCAGCCACATGAAAAGAAATAAGAACTGGTTTACCGAATTTGTCCCTAACAGAACATTTCGCTATTTATTGTAGTACGCTAAATGGTATAGGTCCTATCGAAAAGGGATGTAATTGACCATACTTATTATAAACATTTTTTTTTTAATATTTTTAAAAATTGATTTTCAAGAGCCCTACAATAAGCTGCTATTGCCAAAACGTTGGAAAATCCTTTAAAAAAACTTTAAAATGCTCCTTAAGAATACAAAATCAAAATCTGTGTTACAAAGCAGTACGCGTTTTGATCATGTATTATTCAGGAGAGGTAAGATACTGCTGTAGTCAAGACATTTACTGTGCTCATGCCTTGCACTAATAAAGAACGAGCCTTTTTGTGGTGATCGTGAAAAACAATCTCCGGTGAAAGACGAGGATGTAGAGTAATATGATACTGGAAAAACGACTCATCTCGACATGGTACGCATAAGTTTGTGCAATCGGGGCACTTCCAAGACCACTTAAAGCCCATTTTGGCTTGGAATCCATGCCAACTGCACGTACGTAAAGTATCGTGCACCTACATCAAAAGCAGGCGATAATCGCCGAAACATGGTCAGCCGGGAAATTTTCAATGGTACGCGCGTATTTTGTTTATTGTGACCTTATACTCGACACGTGTTGAGCGCAACACGATCGTCTCTTGTTCTTGTTTCTTCTGAGATATGACACTGTGTGACCATGGGTCAGTTCTACATGACATATAAAAATGTCAAGTCACTACAATAATAAGTATTTATTTTCAAAACTAAAGATGGTGTAAAAAGTCTTAATAAAAAGATTCAGATAACGGTGACTTAAAACATTAAATAAATTAACGTGTTATTAATGAGTTAATTGATATCATAAAGTTTTTTAAAAACCGCTTTTCTCGTTTTAGTTTAATTCAAATAAAATGTCCAGTACTTTCGGTTTTATGGTTCAGATACATTATCAATAAAATACGTCAAGTTGCTTTAACAAATTGGATCGTTAGCGGAACGTAAAGTGAAATAAAACAATCACCAGCATATTAAGTTGGACATATCAGTCTTAAACCCGCCCTTATACTAGTTATAATTAAAGCTATTTTTGAAAAGCAACTGCCCTGATACGATGTCATCTGTCACTCAAATGTAATGACAATTTGTTACTTGTTGCAATTTTTGATAAGAATGAGTAGGTACTGCAACAAAGTAATATTTACTTAACCAATGTACGTAACTTCGGTTTGCAATATAAAGACGTGATTTATAAGTAAGTACTTGCATATTTTAGTTGCAAGTTTAATATTATTATATTTAGTAAGGTGATATTAAGTAGTTTATTGACATAAATAACCCCTTCAAGTAGCTACTGTAGCTGTTTTTTATGAAACTTGTGTTTTCTATTGCACCAAAGGCACGGCCTAAAGTATGCTTGTGTGTTTTCCTATGCTGCAGTTGGTAGGTAGATAAAGTACTGGTAGTGGTAAAGAGTTTTGAACTAGGGATCGCGGGTTCACCCCTGCCCGGGCCACGATTTTATTACAAACTAGTGACTTCCCGCGGTTTTACCCGCGTAGTTCCCGTTCCTGTGGGAATAGCGGAATAAAATATAACCTTTGTTACTCAAGAATAATGTAGCTTTCTATTGGTGAAAGATTTTTTTAAATTGGTCCAGTAGTATAATCTGAACTTTTTACCTTCATAATATTAGTATCTACATTACCACGCGGGTGAAACCGCGGGCAGCCGCTAGCTGCCCGCGGTTTCACCCGCGTGGTTCACGTTCCCGTGGGAATATCGGGATAAAAAGTATCTTATGTTTTAATCCAGGCTATCGTCTATCTGTGAGTCAAATTTCAACCAAATCTGTTTATTAGTTTTTGCGTGAAAAAGTAACAAACATCCATACATCCATACTCACAAACTTTCGCATTTATATCTATATTCTAATATTTAAATATATATGATACTAGTATGATAGACAATCCTGATTGACATTAATAAATTTTCCCATGTCTGGGTGTAAATTTTAGTAATGTAAACTTTTGTAACACAATCGTCGGTTCTGATATAAGTAGGTATGTAACAAAGCTTACCTCTGCATCAGAGATTAATGTGTTTTATGAATATGCCTGATCTTTATTTTTATTTACTAAGCAATCTGACTTCACTTCTAGTAAAGAACTAAGGTATATTTATGAGCAATATTTTTTATATACTTAACATTTTATAGCATAAATTCTTGGTTACAGCAAAAAGTCTCAGTTTTGTTGCACCACACCACACATTACCCACAATAAATGTGATATTGCCCTTAAATGCCAACTTTACTTCGTTGCTATGAATCACCTACTAGTATTACAAATTATGCTGTCTAGTTGGACTGTTTTAATTTTATTTTAGTAATAAAAAATATACCTTCAGATTCGCATCATCTAGCTAATAAGGTGAGATTTTTATATTTTATAGTTACGATGGGTCTGACATTTACTGTTGTATAAAAGTCCTTTAAAAATAATAATAATAATAATAAAGAAAGTATAAGTTTTATTGAGAGTTTAACATTGGGATATCTTTGTACTTGCAACTAAAGAAAAGTTCGTTTCTATTACATGCCAAAGTATCAAAATATTTGAAAAGCGTTCTGTCGGTTAATATCGTGCTCTAAAATCACAGAAAAAAAATCGCCTGTGTCGTTCTGAAAGTTCCAATTTTTTCTAGGTTTTTTCTAGGTATGCCAAAATTCATAAATGAGCTTATGTGTGAAAAAATAACGGACAGACAGAATTCCTAGATCTGAAACTTCCAAGCACGCTGAAACGGCTGAACAGATCTGGATGAAATTTGTTACAGAGATAGATTATGGTTTAGAATAGCATACATATAGGCTTAGGCGTAAACCCCGGGACAATGTCCCATTCCCGCGGAATGACTAGTTTAGGCAAAGCCGCGCGCGAAAACCTAGTACGCTAATAATAAAAAAAATGCATTAATTTTATTCGTCACAAAAATGCACTTACAAATTATTAACTTTATGATAGCAGTACTCCTTGTAGATAAGACCACATGGTCAACTAATAAAACTACGAAGTCGAGTACCTCTTGGGCTTTTAATGGATTGTTTATTGCGAATTAACCTTAAAATTATTGTAAGAGCAGTCGTTAAAAGGCACATATACACGAGTAAAATATGTATTTTTTATTTTAACCGCTAACTAGTGAGTAGTTTTTACTGCTTTAGTTATTGTCCAGTAATCGTTTAACCAAAGCGCGGCGGCTAGATAAAAAAGGTTCATTTTAAATGTCCTTAAACCTCGTTATTTTAATTTTTAGTTGCATTCTCAATGCAATTTTTATAATTGAAAAATGGAAAATGAAGTATTTAGAAAAAATCGACCCGTCTCACAACCCGCTTCCGATGGTTGTGAGACGGGTCGATTTTTTCTAAATACTTCATTTTCCATTTTTCATTAAATCTCATTAAGGCTGGCATTCCCCATAGGGTATTCTAAATTATGGATTACTCGCAAATCACGAGTACTTAAAATTTGGAAAAATATATGTTAATGTACAGCTATTTATCTAGTGTTTCCGGCCGTTTTTTTCGATTGGTGATATTTTACTGTGTCAAATAAAATCCCAAACATCCGTCTAATCGTAATCCAAATATCCTATTACTTGCAGTATATTTGTTTTTAGTTACTTACTGAAAAATATACGAAAATAATTGTCTTTGAATAACCAAGGGATTTCGGCCGTCATAAATTTTAAATTTTTATTATTTAATTTTTAATCAAATTTTAAGTGATTTTCGATTCGCGGGGCGCTCGTGAGTCCACAGTTCACTGACGGCTGCCGCTGCGTCCGCGTTAAGTGTATCGCGCGCGGCCGAGCAAGCGTAAGCGTGCCAATTTCGGTCGGGAATCATCGCCTTAAAACATCCCTTATTGAAAGTGAAGTATTAGAACTTACTTCATTTTCTTCGATGCAAATTACCCCCAAAATAACATTCTACCCCTTTTTAACCCCGTTACGCGATAGTTTCAATAAAATACGAAACACGTCTTCCACCATTTCTGTTAAAGAATGTTTATGCAAAATTTCAAGTACATTGGACCAAGGAATCACGTAGTCTCATACAAACTTTGCCCCCGTTTATCACCCCCCTAGTATTTTGGAAAATCCTTTCTTATCGGATGCCTACGGTATACAAAGACCACACCTTCTAAGTTTCAGGTCTCTACGATCAGCGGATTATGCCCGAATACTCGTACGCTACTTATTTTTAGGAGCGTCTTACACATCGTCCTGTCACTTTAAATGTCAAACGTATGAAAGAGATGCCATGATGTTTGAGACGCTCCCAAAGATGATTTGCGTTCGAGAATTCGGGCGTTAGACTGTGCGTGTATCCGTCAATCATTCAGGACAAAATATTTTATATGTCGGTACAATAATATGTCGCAGTAAGATAGATAAAGCCGTGATATAGTTATATCCCTAGGGATATATTTATGTACCGTAAGATAGTAATGAATCGCTTTCGTATAACTATCTTACTAGGAAAATAATTATAATACGGTTCAAATTTAGTGCTATAGTTGTATTTCTAGTTTTGTTTCATGAAATAATTGTAGGAGTGTAGTCCTGTAGAACACTACGTCATAGGTTAGAAATTTAAGGCGACCGCGAAGCGCAGCGAAGCTATCGCCTTAAATATCGTGCTTATTTTTTTTCACTCCACAGAACTCTTGTTGCTTTCGTATAACTATCTTACGGTACATAATTATATCCCTAGGGATATAACTATATCACGGCTATAACAGACTATCTTACTGCGACATATAGACTGTGGTATAGATTAATTATGTCTTAAGTGAATCAATGGATATTTAATTTATTTATTTGCTGCCATAAACAAATGTTATCCAATGGTTTAGTTACAATCGAAACAATAATATCAAGTTTCATTTCTTAGACAATAATTCTGTGCAGTCGGCTTACGAGAAAGTCTTTTGTTTGCCAGACTCCGGACGTCTAAATCTATTTTCAAAGCACTTTCACTTAACTATGTTTCAGTAAGTTAAAATTTTAATGACTTTAATTAACATAAACTTTAGATTGAAAGCTTTAACTTTACTAATAATAAAACACTTTTACTAATTACTGTATTTTTCACAATTAGTTTGAAGGGTTTAAATTAATTATGCAGTTTTCCCGTCGCCACTACAACAGTTTTATATTTACTTAAGCAATTTGATAAAGTTTTATTCATTAACAGTAAATTTGTAATCTAAGAAGTTCTAACAATTATTTAATAAGGGATTTTAGCAATAGTTACCTACTTCTCATTTTTTTTATCTTTTCATTCACAATACAATTTTTATTATTGAAAAAATTGTTCGAAACGCAAATCGAACCCAAGACCTTTCACTGTCCGGGCTAAACTCGTCACTCGGCATTCGCCCGGTCAGTGAAAGGTCGTCGGTACGAGTCCCATTTAAGCAAGGTTGTGGGGCAGTTAGTTATCAATATTTTTAATAGTTACTTCTTCTTCTTCTTCGTGTCAATGATTCACACATTATATTTGTCTGGCCCAGTGTGTGACAACTCAGACTGCCTAATCAATTGCCGTCATTAGGTCACTTGCACTGCAGGTGGAGGCGCATAGGGGACACTCCAGAGAAGTGACTGAATTTTAATTAGAAGTGAATGTTCAGTGACGGTGGAGTAATAAAACAAAGGGCCTACTCTAAAACGCAAAACCCGAAACTTCGTTATACCCGTCCCTCTCATTCTCCAGTCATGACATGACAGAAGTGAGTGGAAGAGGCTAACCGAAGTTTCGGATTTGCGTTTCAGAGTATTGTCCCAGAATCGCTGAACCCTGTACTGTACTTAAAAATCTCTACAACAATATCACAGACAGTACCACAAAATTGTCCTGTTGCCCACGAATGGAGAGCAGGAAGACCTAATAATACCCGTCTGGCAGATAGTGATGTGCCGGATATCTTATCGATATGTACATCGATAGCTGCGATCGCTCGATAACGAGGGACAGCCGATTGACAGCGCTCTCGTTAAAGAGAAAACCCGTCGTGCCTCAAAGACCTTTGAAATAATTAAACACGAAACAATCACTTGGATGGTTGGACTTTATAACGCTTTTGACGTAAATTGTCTGTTTAATTTAACAGCGATAGTTTATTTGATTTTATAGATTAACTTAGTACTTATCAAATATTGATTTTTATAGATAAATTACAATTATTAGATGATATAGTTTTATTGCAAATTAGTTAAGTGCTAACATAAATTAAAACACTAATTATTATTCAACTTTATTTCATTAAATCATAATAGTATCTAAATTAAAAATGTCCTTTGACATAATATCAATATATATTTAAAATAGAATAAAGGAGAGAACAGTGGCAGTTATAATAGCATTACCATACATTTACCCATAAATACGTATCAAATTCTTTCACAAACTTTAATGTATTTTTACAAAAAAAAAATGCGTTTCAGCTGACTATCTCGTATAGCTCATAAACTGCCTAACAACAGATAAGAAACAACAATCGACATGACAGGAATTCGATGACAACACTACCGGTATAATATTACGACCGGTTATATGGAATAGGAACCTTGCAGAGGCTTCTTGTAGCGTTGTCTTGCCGTTTCACTCGTGTTCCTTGGGGAGCGGCAACATTTTGTAGTTTAATGCAAGAATATGACTTTTTAATTATAAGGCATTTTTTTATAATGCAAAGCTAAATAAACTAAGACTTCTGTATAGATGCAAACAGCTCACAGCCGCATACCTAATCTAAAGAAAAGAGAATAGTTAATAATAAAGGATCTCTGCTAAATAAAGGCACTTTCTGGTTATGCTGACTAGGCATAGGATGATGTGATGTGATGAAACTTAAAATAAACAGCGCTTCCTTGTCACTCCGCTTACCTGTGTGTGACTTGGAAGCTATTCGCTGAGTCAGGGTCCTTTATTGGCTGCACACACCTCCTTACCTACTAACTTTAATTTCTTTTATCTTTATTTATATCTTTATTTATTTATTATAAATAAATAAATAAATTATCTTGTCTGTTTATGTACTTACTTATTCTTGCCCTTTTGTAATTTTGTTGTGTTTGTATTGTGTGTGTACCCCAATAAATATTTTTTCTTTCTTTCTTTCTTTCTTTCTTTCTAAAAACGTTAAAAAAGTTATTTAAATTTTTACTTTATTGCATTCACAATGCAATTTTTATGGTTGAAAAATGGAAAATGAAGTATTTAGAAAAAATCGACCCGTCTCACAACCAGCTCGGATGGGACTCAAACCCACGACCTTTCGCTATCCGGGCGACTGCTCTAACCACTGACGACGACTCCGTAGCTCCGTAGTGAGACGGGTCGATTTTTTCTAAATACTTCATTTTCCATTTTTCAACGTTAAAAAAGTTTTTTTTGTTGGTGCCTACCGAAGAAGTACATTATTGTACGGATCTGATGAGTTTTGTAAAACGGAATGAATATTTTTGTCAGATAAAGACTGGTTAGGTGCAATATGTGCTGTTAATATAGAAAAAAATGCGTTGTGAATGTGACTGTGATGGTGAAAGTGTCATTGGGCTATATTTATTAAAAATATCCACACAGAAAAAGGCGCACAAATATAACTTTTGCTATTAAACACAAGTAAATATCTAAACCTTTTAATGTTTATTATAAGAAATAGAAAACTAAATTAGTTTCAATGAAAGACAATCTATAAGAAATATTAAGTTTCTAATCATTAAAACCATATAATATTACCTATGTCTAGACAAATTATTGTAGCAGCGGTATCAAAGCTATCATTAAACATTGAAAACTCTTTGCCTCTAGCTAAATCGAAAGCCGATTCTTTAAATTGGAAATGATGTTATAAGTTTGGCTTATATAAACTTATAAAAATACCAATTTGCTTTCCGCCCGCGTGGACTACACCAACGTTATCCCGCGGAAATGTGATATTGACTTTAGCTGCCGCGTAGGTCACCGGAAGGGTTGAAAAAAAACAGTTTTTTTATTTTATAAAACAAACAGTTCAAATTATTTTTAACAAGAGTTTTTTTTTAGTATAGGATTTTATTCCAAATTAATTCGACCTATTATAATGTGTCATTTCTTGACTAGATCTTTTCAAATTTTCTAGATCTATATTGTATTGTCATCCAAACCAAACCTGTAAGCAAAGTTTTAGCTCAATCTGACACTGGGAAGTGCTTCAAGTTTAGCTTGCAAGATTTGACTCTGACAAACATACATACATACATAACATACCTACACTGCAAGTTAAATAAAAGCTTGTAAAAACCATGAGTCCTGCCTGCCTCACCAAAATGATAGCCGATCGATAGATTTGCGCCGTTTCTTATATCACCATTTTCCATAAATTATTGCGTTCATGATTTCTAAATCTGTTCCAGTACTTATGCAAAACTTAGAATGCAATTATTCTTAATAATTTTTCTTCCATAAGATCTTATAACAACTTACTTGACCTTTATAAGACGATTATAGACAGTATTGAGTTTCGCAAACTCTACTATCAAGTTCACTAATGATTAGTTAGTACCATAGACCTAATAACTGTTACAGGTACAGCCAAATCTATTTAATTAATAACTTCTTGAAATATTCAAATGATTGCTTAACGATTTACTGATAAGTAGAAAAGGTGTAACTCTGTCTATAACAAAAATATGCAATGACCACCGTCTCAAGGGATGTGTGCGAGCGTGACGCACTATATTTACGTGGAAGCGACAGGGACAGGCAACAACAGGTCATTGTACGAGATCATGCGTGTTCCACGACCGTACTTTACCTATAAACATGATCTAAACTTAAGAGCCATACCGAACTTTGCATTTGTCTCGCTCGCACAATAAACAATTTAAAGATTGTTGGAAACACAGCACTTTTTTTCAAAAAGTTCTACATTATGTTACTATGCCATCGTATATTATACATTGTTAAACATATTTGAACATTGTCAATACTGCAATAATATTTGATTGAATCAGGCGTCACTTGGCGGAAGTCCCTAACCATTGTGAAAAATAAATATATGTAGCTTTCTTCCGCAAATAATCACAAAACGGTGAAGGTGCAGGTTTTGTGATTATTTGCGGAAGAAAGCTACATATATTTATTTTTCACAACTGCAATAATTATAATGTTACGAGCTTAAAACTAAGTATAGAAAATTTTCTTGATAATTGTAACCAATTCTTAATTGAATTAATAAAATAACTTAAGTATACAAAATATCCGTTACATTGTGTTGTAGTGACATAATGAAACACTTTTCTAAACAAAAACACAATGTGTTTTCCGCAATGTATGAAAATGTTGCATTGTGCGAGCGAGACAACTGCCAAATGGCTCTAATTGTGAAATGGCTCTTAAAGCTCAAGCAACTGTCAAAATATAGTAAAAAAAGGGCGCGAAATTTTTCATAACAATCCGTCAATTTATTTTGATCCACATAGCCTCGGGATTCGGATCAGTGGGATCTACCTATACTGCTTTAAAAAAAAACTGTGAATTTTTTTCCTTTACTTAATGAATAGCATTGTAAATGCATAAAAAATATTCAAAATTACATTTTGTTCCAAACTATCTATAAATTTCTAAGTCTATGGTTCTGACTGACTCATGATCATGGCGGGCGTTATGTCATCGTCATAGATCGTTAACCTGCACAATGTTAGTTGGCCTTGCCTCTTTTGATAGTAGCCGCTAAAATATTCAACAGTAGCAGACATAACTGTCAACTGTCAATGTCAAACCGGAATTTTGAGATTTTTGGTAATTGTGTATTATTTAACCTGTCCCATTATTATGTAACTCTTTTGAGCGTATAAACGCATATACGTCTCAAGCTTACAGTGTATATCATAAAGGAATTTTTATAGTAAATTTTTTAAATTATGTTGTTTTTTTATTGTGGTTAGCAGGTCACCTAATCTTGTCTGAGAAACAAGAAGAAATCTAAGATGGAGATGTTCTGATCTAGAGTTAAATAAGTTTATGTAAAATGGAAAATGAAGTATTTAGAAAAAATCGACCCGTCTCACAACCAGCTCCGATGGGACATGGGACATGGGACATGGTTGTGAGACGGGTCTTTAAATTTAAATAAGTTTATGTAAGCCAGCAGGTTGCTGTGTTATATTAGTTGAAGGGTTTGTTTGATATGCCTTGAATCGGAACTGTTAGTTCGATTTAAAACAATATCTTGAATTTAATTAAGACATCGACGCTTTATGATTCAACCTAACAAATTAGCAGCCGGCCTGTTAGTATTAAATAATAATTTATTAACGTGTATATGCCAGGTAGGTAATAATAATGCTGATAGGTTTGTTACTAAGTAAACCCAATCTTCGTGGTGTCTGTCATATTTGACTATAGAAAACGTCTTTAAAATTTAACGTCTCTTTTAACATAACTACTTATCTATTACATAAAGATTGTAAATGTATCTTTAAAATTAATTTATAAATTATAACTTAACATGAAAATCTTTATCAATAGCTGATCGGTTCATACAATGTAAGTAAGCATTTAATATCACACCTATTACAACAAAGTCGTGAAAACACATATTTTGCTTAAGTTATTAAGAAATTTGTTGCCCTGCAACATTTTAGTAGTGCAACAATGTTGAGAACGTTGCTGGTCTGGTATTAAGCAACAAGGATATAACTTTTCAATTTGTGGATCCATAATCCTATACTGATGTTATAAACTATCTAATTTATATTTATTTACATTCCGTTCTTGTTCTTGTAACAAACACGGAGCATTTATTTCAAAAGTTGCTTTATAACATTTGTAAACTCTAATCGAAAAGGTACCAACATTTTTTTTTATAATTAACATTAGTATTTTATTTATTTTTTAACCTATTATATCTATAACTTCATCTGTCTGGGTCCGGCAGTGTTGATGACACATTACAACCGCCAGAATAAAAGCGCTGCTGGGTCACATACGCCCGAATTCTCGTACGCAAATCATCTTTGGGAGCGTCTTAAACATTATGGCATCTCTTTCATACGTTTGACATTAAAGTGACAGGGCGATGTTTGAGACGCTCCCAAACATAAGTAGCGTACGAGTATTCGGGCATTAGTCCATCTTTAGGAGATGGACAAAGTGAGCAGCAGCTGCATTATGCTGAGGCGAGTTATTTGTTGGCCCACACACTTATCCCTTCGTATTTAATTTCTTCTTGTAATACTGTATGATTATACTCGTATTAGTAATTAGCTTAAGTTTTTTGTATCTTAATTCTTCTTGTTTGCTTTTTATTTTTATTTTATACTTTCCGTGACAAAAAGTAGCCTTAGTTAATCCTTATTACATCAGCTACCTGTTTCGTCAAAATCGGTCCAGCCGTTTCAGAGATTAGCCGGAACAAACAGACAGACAGACAGACAGACAAAAATTGTAAAAAATGTCATTTTGGTATATGTACCGTATATATGTCGGAGATATTTCATTGGAAAGAATAGTCGCGCCGTCTATCGATGCAATTATGAGTTATCGGAGCTATTCCGTGGGTAATACAAGCAGCGCCACCTTTCGGTGGTTTGGTAAGGTGTTGAAGTTGCCAGTTTGAATAATCTAATAAGATTAGTAACGCCATCTGTTGTGGCTGTTAGCGAACTTTCCCTGAGTCAGTAGTTTGAGTGAGTAGTCTGTGGTGGCGTGTCTATGCGACCTGTCAATATCGGTTGACGTCTGTCAGTGAGACAGTGAGTGTTAATCTGGTGAAAACTCTGTGAAAAGTTATCATTCTATTCTTGGAGCTCGACCGCGCCGGACGTGCGCACTGATTCATTTAACCACGTACAAAATGGCGGACGGAGATGACATTTTACAACGAAATCCATTTCTATCTGCGACATATATAATCATATGCATGTAGTAAAAAGCGGTTATTTTAATGTTACAAACAGACACTCCAATTTTATTTATTTGTACTTATAGATTTGTGTGTGAGACCAATAAATCTTTTTTCTTCTTTCTTCTTTCTTCTTTCTTCTTTCTTCTTTCTTCTTTCTTCTTTCTTCTTTCTTCTTTCTTCTTCTCTCTCTCTCTCTCTGTCTCTCTCTCTCCCCTAATGAAATTGATCCGAATTGGTGAAATTAAATGGTTATGAATGATGATGTTTGTAAACAATGTTTGTTTAGATATTTGCGATACAAATGCTCATGTTTCATACATTCTCATATTTATCATTGCATCAATTTAGTAAAGAAAAATTAAAGTTTTCTATAAATATCTGTTTCTTTATTCCACTAAGATTTTTATCATACGACTAAAATATAATAGAAAACCTATCATTCATTCATCAAATTCAAATCATTAATTGCACGTCACGTAACCTGTGGTCACGTTAACAAAATAACAACAGTACAAAGGGAATAATAGCAATTCATACGTGGCTTGTCTATACAAACATTATCACACCTTTTGTTAAACTTTGAGTACAGTTAAAAGTAATAAAACTTATCAAAAATCTTAGAGAAATTCTCAGCCATCTGTTTCTAGGTCAAAATAACTTATCTAAGCTGACATCAGACGATTTTTTACTACTCAAAGGGCCAAAGATCACGGATTAAATCTATGTTGGTTAACCGCGGAGAGGAGGAGAATTTTCTCTGCATTGCAGACTGGCAACCCAGTGAACAATTGGTCTTAAATCTCGGCAGATGTCGTTATTACATTAGTTGTAAATGTTAAAGCCGCAATTTCCCAGTTACGAGTATGTAGGGAAACGGGAAAGTTCCTGGGTTTCACTAATGCATCTTTTCATAAAACAAAATTTTACAACATGAACCTGAAAAGATTTAATCAACTATCTGTGTTTGTTATCTTCTACCATTACACAAAGCACCAAATAATGAATTATGATCCACAATTATTGATGTTTTAAGACGTAAAATAATGAAACATCGCTATAAAAGCTTTTTGCCTGTTTATAATTAATGCCGTTCGACTGTACCGGTAGGTACGGCGTACAGCTCTCTATTAGATATTACAACGGACGCTGCTACTGCTCTCGAGTGTATAATAAAATCGAAAACCCGAGGTTCCAAAATTGTAAATTTGGAAATTAACTTTAATTGGTAGGCATTAAGTGTTCCCTTTAACCGATACTTTTGCAAAATCAAAATGAATATTTCTTGAAAACTTTGCAAGAAAACCTTTGATAAATTAATTTAGAACTCTCTACAGAAGGTCTGAAATCAAACTCAATTTAGAAACGGAATGAAATCGAAATATCAACGTTTATACAACTGGTAGAGTTCACTGTACCGTGCGAGATTGTCTAAGCTTTCTGCAATTCAAATCGTGATGTAATGTCAGTTTATTGCCTAACGGGGACTGCAGGGATCTATTTGGGGCCCCCTTCTTTACCTCCATTATAAAACTGTTATGATTGGAGCTGACCTACTAACGCAATGCTGCCGATAGCATACCAACACTATACTATAAATCAGAGTTTCCATTTTATTGTAATTGAAGATTAAAATTGTTGGTGGATTTTCGTGATTTCGACAATCTGAAATTGTTGTCAAATTTGCAATCTATCTATATTTCAGTTATTTTAGATTTACTTTTGCTACAAACAGTTACTTACTTTAGGTACCTACGTATAATTTTGCACAGTACAATTCTTATTTTTAACAAAAACCAATGCAATTTGGCTAATAATTCAAGCCATTAAGACGATCAAACAAACTAGGCATTTCAGATTTCTTTAATTTTAAAGTTAACAAGAACTTATTTTATTCATTACTAATTCATAAACATTACAAATTCTTAAAATTCCATTCATTGATCTTAACTTTCGATTCACATCCAACACAATGAACGTTTGGAAACAAAAAGATCCCTCAAAAGCCTTCACAAGGTTGCTGTAACATACGTACATGCGTATCGAGACTGCTTAGCAATCCAGGAATACTTTCCCGGGCATTCCAGGACACAAAACAAGGAATTTATTTTTAATGAGAAGGTTTTTTGAAGCACGCCATGGTATGTGTGCATTTTTAACCAACCTTTGGATAAAACAGCTTTGGTTAAAGACCCAACATTGTCTTCGTGTTTTTAACACCTCACCTTAAAGTAGAAAAGAAATTAAGTCATTTGTTTAATAACAATTGGTTTTGAAATGCAACAAGAATATTTTCTACGTATTTAAATGTTAAAAACCTCTTGATAAGCATTTGCACTCATTCAGACAAGTATGATAATGCTATGTTTGCACCAAAGATAATAGCATAAATTGCAATACGCCATATGGTTAGTTTCCATATAAGAACACATAATTAGCCACCAGCATTTCCTCTATCTTGTATAATTAAGAATGATAAATAAACCGAGTACTGCCTTTTACAGAAACTTTATTATAAAAATATTCATAGACTTCTGTTAAAAACCAGAAGGACCTCTCTATTTCAAAACCATTATAACTGTTTTGACATAAAACATTACAAAAATCTCTTTATTATCCTGGCCACATTAAGAAAAAAAGGATGTTGATGGAGGTTCGCATTATTTGAAATAATCTAACTGTGTACACAAAGTATTTTGAAAGTTGCCACGGTATCATTATCCTTCTTATTATCTCAGAAATTTGCCTTTTCGATGTGCGTGCGCAATCCTGTGCGAAGCCCGTATGCCTGTGTTAAATAAATGAGGTTATTGACATGCGGCCCCATGACAGTACCTTGTGGTATCCCGATTATATTGTTCCAGTGTTTGTTCTAGGGTTTTGAGAGCAATAATTTTTATTAGCAACATTGTTACTTTGAAGGCGAGGTTATTTATAGCAGTATAATGTATACTGTTGTCGTAATCATTTTAACCAAATTTGATTTTGAACATTGTTTTTATTTCAAATTTTGCTCAAGAATCTTAATATTAAAGTATCATCAATAAGGTCAACAGAGTTATAACTTACAAGTCCAAAAGTGACAATTCCATGTTAGCTCGTAATTTTAGCATGTAAGTGTTAAATTCAACACTATTCATTCCTATTTACGTAGCTACTCAGTTACACTGTTTATTTTGACTTTTACGGCTCCATGCTCTACTTCGAAAGTAATAAAAATGTCTTTATATATTTATTAAGTTTACTTTTTAATATTTATTTTACTACCGGACACAACAAATAAGATATACGATCACAGCTGTTTTGGGATAAACTTTTTCTTAATGACAAAAATGTACTTAAATGTATTTTCATAATATTGTTGTGAGTTTGATCGCAGTTATCTACCAAATTTTGTCTTATTGACTGCTTTTGAATGTTTTTTTAGTCTCATATATGGTGAATTGAAATTTCAAATGCCATGATTAAAAAAGTGAAGCAAAGACAAACAATAAAACTACATATATTCCTAAGACTAAGCCAAGCCTTGGACTAATCTAAGCCCAATTATGTAATCCAGACTAACAGGCCAATTTTGAGTGACATCGCTCGAAGCCAGGAATTGAAGGCTGACGAGATAATTAAAGTAATTCTAGACGTCACGAAATCAGAGCAACATGAGTCACGACGTAGTCCTCGTATTCTATTACGGCTCAA
The DNA here is from genome assembly GCA_949710035.1 of Crambus lathoniellus. Taxonomy (NCBI): domain Eukaryota; kingdom Metazoa; phylum Arthropoda; class Insecta; order Lepidoptera; family Crambidae; genus Crambus; species Crambus lathoniellus. The sequence continues at coordinate 4,575,799 of OX453310.1, read as the reverse complement.
AAGTAAAGTCTTTGGGATCATGTTCCAGGCTTTTGTTAGTTATAACCTAGATGGGTAGGCTAGCTTGAATTTAACTTACGGTTAAGGATTGCAAACAACTCCTTACAAACATCTCCCTATACTAAAATAATAAACTGAAGTTCGTTTGTAAGTTGGAAATCTCTGGAACCATCATCAGGAGGTTTGAGATTTGATAAAGATAAATCTGGTATAACTTTTCTCGTGAAATAAATTGAATGGAGATAATAAAAGTTTCTATTGCGAACTAAATAGTCAACGCAGATTTTTTTTTTATTTCACACCAATTATCTAAGCCCATTTTAATTTCATTAAGAAACTGTATCATGGAAAACTTGATAACGGATAAATATATACTTATATACTTTTTGTTTGTAAATACATACTTAATATACATAGAAAACACCCAGACCAAGACAAATAGACATGTTCATGCACACAAATATTTGTCTTGTTCGGGAATCGAACCCGAGACCTCTGGCGCAGAAGGCAAGTAGCTTACCCCGGCGCCAAATCGGTCGTCAAATCGTTACAACGCATTACAGTTAGTTATGGAAAAGTAACTATTTCTTAGATGGAGCACAACTCAAAGTTTGTAAATTGAAATAACTTCAACAAAGCCGTATATAGCAAAATCGTTAGCAATTACTTGTATCTTGGATAAAATCGTAAACACATATTGCAGAGCAGGAAGCAGTCATTCACATACTGTTTGATGGATGCGAAAAAAGTACATAATTATGTAAGGAAGCCTACTACTTGAAGTGCATTCTGGTTTGGTATTGCAAACTCTTAATACTTAAGCCATGTATCAAAAAGTAAGAAAACATATGTTGATATCTTTTTATATTTTTGTTGCAGTATAATTTTCTCTCCAAAAACCGCAGTCTCTTTACCCGATTCAGTTGTTTAGACAACAATTGTAATGAATACAAATAATGAGTTCCATTTCTTACAGAGCGTTAATAGCCTTATACTGATATATCTTAACTTTATTGTGTCTGTTACTCAACATCCATAAAAACTAATTATCAGCTTCAACCTCAAATTGATTGACAAATTTGACATCAACAACTTCAAATTGAATACAAACAAAACACGACTCGTGTTCGGCGTTCGTATCAGTCTCATTTATTTCACCTTCGTCATCCATCACAATAATTAATACAAGTGCCTAATTAATACCATGGGAAGTACTGCCCACGTGTGGTCTTCGATGTTTAATACATTCGTAAATAACATCCTTAGCATTCGATGGGCATAAGAATAGATAATGTACACGCTCCATATCTTTTACTCGCTTGGCCGCTATGCTAATGCTTTGACGGTTTAATAAAAGGATTGGAATTAATTATTATACGAAAAGTCGATTTATTAGAGCATCTGGAAATACAGGTCTGCTAAGGTATATTGTTATCAATTAAAAGATTCTTGTAAAAATTTTTTACGTTCAGAATGCATTTTTTTTTCAGAATACAGAATTTCGTGGATTCGTTTTTTAAAACGTTAGATTATAAATATAATGTTTCTTTAAAAATATTCGCTTTCCTAGTAACCTATCAAACCGTAATCTGACATGAGTATTGACATGATAACTGTGAGTTTGGTAAACCTACAAAAATAAAGTAAGTACATAATATCTTTAAATTTTTAGATTTCCAAATATATATATAATGGTTCTCTTTATATAGACATTTCTGAATAAATTTCACATTTTGTAGATTTCAAAATGTTTCATAGTTTTATGTTCCACATCGACTATCAAATACGGTTCGTACGTAGGTTACATAGAACCAAAAAAGGAACAGCAATAAAAAAAGAAAACATCATTTATAGCTTTGCCTTTGAGAAATTGGAAAATCAGTTTGGTATATGCAAAAGCTACAAACTCTTTTAATGTGTATTTGATGACTATTGTCCAAGTTTCGAAAGAATGAATGTGGGTAGATATGCTAATTTTGTAGATATTCATGATCATGCATTGGGGCTGAAATTATCGTGTACATAAGTTACCATGAAATTTTAGGTAGGTAGGTATTTTAATACATTCACAATGCTATGCGTGTTTTTTTTTACGATCACAATTTCCTATAATTACTATGGTAAAGGAAAAATTGTAATAGTAAAAAAACACCAGTCCTGCAAGTCCGTAAGCCGTATCCCGCCTGAAAGCTACTATCACAATTTGGTGGTTTTGCTACTAAGTATCACAATTTTTTCTATAGTTAGGGCTGAGTTGCAATCCTCAGATAATATTTATCAAAGTAAATGTCAATATCAAAACAAGAGAGATATGAATGACAACTGCTTTTCAGTTCGGAGATATTAAACGATATCAGACGAATAATTTTTATCCAGGCATTGAAAAATCAGCCCTTAAGACAAAATACATCATCTTGTGTAAGTAGATATATGTAAGTATTTATGGTTAAGTAAGTAGGAATTGAGTTATTATAACCTTTGATATTATATTTTATTTGATATTTATTATTATGTTATAGCATTTGATCATTTAAACATGTTTAGCTCGAAGATAATGATAATGGCTCAAAGATAATATAGATAGGTAATTGAATAAAAAATTGTTTCATACTTTTTTACAATTACGCACTTAATAAAACTGGTGCAATAATTTCAATTTAATCAATTAAAGCAAAATCATTCGCGGGTAAGGTTTAACAATCTGACATTTAGACCAAAATTCAATTCAGTTTTTATTGCATAAACTGAATTTGTAATTATGACCTTTATACCCTAGTGAAAGTATCCTTTTTGCTTCGTAAATGAAATGTCAAATCAATAATAAGTCCTGTATTAATTAACCTTCCCTCCTTGTCACAAGGTCGGGTTAACAAGGCTTCGATTACGCTTATGTACTTATTGATTACGCACTTAAAATTAAATCTAATCTCAATTATGTTTCAAATTTAAATATAATGTTTAATTTCTCTAATTTAATTTCTCTAGTTTAATTTCTCTAATTTAATTTCTCTAGTTTAATTTCTCTAATCTTAATGCAAAGAAAACAAAGTGTGTCCAGTTTGCTTTGTCAAATGTACGTGATCAACCTATTAATATTAAAATTAATGATGAAAAATTGGATTTAGTAGATTCAACCGTTTTCTTGGGTGTAACTCTTGACGGGAAACTTCAATGGACCAAACATATCACGACGCTTGCTGGCAAACTTAGTTCAGCTGCATATGCTATTAGGAAAGTGAGACAGTTAACAGATGTCGAAACGGCTAGGATTGTGTATTTCAGTTATTTTCATAGTATCATGTCTTATGGTATTCTGTTATATTTATTTTACAGACTATATTTATTTTACAAAAACGAGCTATAAGGGTGATTTATCAACTAGGCTCCAGGACATCTCTCAGGGACAAATTCAAAGAGATTGGTATATTAACAGCTGCATCCCAATTTATATTTAATTGCATAGTTTTCGTTCGTTGCAATATAAATGAATATATCAAACATAGTGATTTGCACAACCGAAATACTAGAAATAAAAATAAACTTGTAATGCCTCGGTACAGGCTAGAGAAGGTTCATGGATCTTTCTTGGGTCTTGGGATACGCTTTTACAACAAAATTCCAGATGGTCTATTGGACTTGCCTATTGAAAAGTTTAAGATGCACATAAAAATGGCCTCGTTAAAAAAGGATATTATACTGTTAACGATTACTTAAAGGACAAAACGGCTTGGTCATAATTTAATTTAATTTTTTTTATTGTATTGTGTTACATTCTAGTATTTCGCATTTGTTTTTTTTTTAATTCGGCATTTAACACGGGTAGCTTAAGTATGTCATGCTCTCGTTAAACATTCCTGCGGTGGTGTCGTGTGAGTCGGGTCGTTACGTTCCCTAAAATATGGTTGAGCGAAGCGATGGCTGGCTCATGCGTCATGCTCGTGAACGGGTGCTGCCAGTGGGGTGGGTCTGTTCATGTCTACTTGTGTTAAAGGTGTTCGGGATATGGTTAATAATAGTATTATATTGATTTATGAGCGAGCTGGTGTGTCTCATAGTAATTTTGGTATCCGTGTCTTACAGTAACAGCAATTTTTCTAATAATTGTTTTATTTATTCAAAAATTCCTTTTATTTGTTAATACTTATAAATTTGAATATACAGCGCAGCTTGCAGTTTCCTTTTCATTAATCCTATAATACAATGTGAATAAGATTAAGATTAGTGTGTCCATTAAACTATTTGATTCCTTGTTTAGTTGAAAATTGTTTACTGTTTTAGGTAATAAGCAAAATTGTACTTAATTTAAGCGGCATTCTGTATTGTGATGGAAAGTAACCTTACTATTATGTGAAGGTCACTTTTCAAATTTGACGACTCTGTATAAGTTAAAACAGGGAGAAAAAAATAGCCCTTAAAATAGCCCGGTTCTTCTCGCTACAAGGTCTCCTGCCGTAGGATTTGCGAACCGATGGCGTAGCTTCATTGACGTTCATAAGTGTTGTTAAACAAACCTAAATTGAATAAACGATATTGAATTTTTCATTATTTTTTTTTGAATTTATAAATAATACATTTCTTACAATCACACCAATAATATAGCTCGTAAGTAGTTTTCCCAGACCAAGACAAATAGACATGAAGACGTGACAAAATTAAATGACATGCACACAAATATTTGTCTTGTTCTGAAGTCGAACCCGAGACCTTAATAAATAAACATATTGAAAAAATAAATGTATTTGCATAACCTCTGTGGTCTAGTGGTACACACCACCGGTATTAGACCCAGAGGTCTCGCGTTCGATTCCCAGTACATATTGTATTCGGTTTGGTTGGAAGTAGGGCTTGTTCAAAGTCCGCCTGGCTAGCTACTACCATCTTATCTAAGTCTGACGCCATAACAATGACGTTTTCAGCATTGTTGTGTTGCGGCAGTTAGAAATAAGATAGCCAGTTCCTCGTTATTGAGGATTCCGGGAGTAGTGCGCTTCCACGTTAAAGTTCTACACCGTCGTGAATTTAAAAAAAATTACAGTTCAGTTTATGCAGGATATAATACCTGGTCCTATATACAGGGTCACTTGTAAAACATCAACGACCTCGCAGGAATAAATAACTATCATCATAAACAACAACATTTGTTCTACAACTTTCCAAAAAAACGAAAATAAATTTTCAACATTTAATAGAAATTGAACGAATCGAGTTTTGTATGAAATTACGAAAATTTATTTTGTGTTTTTTGAAAAGTTGTAGAACAAATGTTGTTGTTTATGATGTTAGTTAAATCTAGACCTGCGAGGTTGTTGATGTTTTACAAGTGACCCTGTATAAAAGCAGATTAACTGTTATTCTATTCCATTATAAAAGCTTTTGAATAAAAACTCTTCGATGTCACTATCATGATTTGGATAAGACTTCTAATTTTAATGTCCTTAGAGCGAATACACATTATTCACTCGACGGATTCATTATATTAAAGGCATATTCCCGTTCCCGTTTCGTAAAATACCGACATCTGCTTCTACATTTTATCAATTACTTCAAATTTCACGCCAATCTGAACCTTCTTCCTTAGGAAATAAAGATGACCGAAGTGTCATCTGTCATGGAGTGACATTAATTTGGTGCGTCTGCCCACGCAAATGCATACAGCATTATGTGGGATTAACTTCCAATAAATATCGTTATCTGAATGATGCAGGGACCACTTTGAGGGTCGAATATTCGAAATCTAATGAAATATTAGGGGATTTTATTTGTGAATGTGTGTGAATGGGATGTATGATTGTATTTGATTTAATTTAATGTATTTTATGTAAAAAAAAATATCGACTCAACCCGCCTATTTGCATGATAGGTAAGTACACTGTAAAGGTTGTCTAGAATCCCATATTTATATTATTTTAGTGAATGTTGCTTGTTTCGGCTATACCTGTCTGTGTTTTTTTCAGTGACGGTTATGTATTTTTTTTTATGATAACGACCACAAATATCTACATTTGTGATGACTTAAATCCAATCTACCCAAAAAAGGTAAATTTCCAAAAGAACCATAAACCGAAATAAGAAAAGGGTAAAACTTAACTTTTGCGCTATTAACATAGATCACATTTGTCGTAAAGTGCAGGTAAGCTAAGTGTCATCATGTAAGTAAGGCATGTGCTGGCTACAGCACATACTAATTTATATTATAATGCCTGAAATTCCAAAACCTTGCATACTGTACTGTTGTACAGTATTTTCAAATACTTAAAAAAAATATTCTTACAATATTACCTCATCCCAAACCAATAAATAAACTTATATTATAAATACTTACCTGTTATTTTTATAATCTTGAAAAAAACAATTATAAAGGATTTAAAATACAGTTAGGCCTTAATCAGAACATAATAAATATAAATTCTCGAAAGAATGAACTCTTAAACGTAATTAATTACTCACCAAATTATTATTAGCTCTTATCTCCTTCATTTAAATATCAATAAATTGCTTAAGACATCTTTATTGAGTGATTTTATCAAAGCAAAATATATTTCAAGTTTGTTTTATAGACTGGTTGCAAATGTAGGTATAAAAAATATGTAGTTTAAAAAACTAAAAGACACACTTTTATAGGAACAGACCAAAAAGTACAAAATAACCGTCTATTCAGTAACTGAAATTAAAAAGCGTGGTGCGCGTTGTCAATATTAAGTAGGTACTTGAATGCATGCTTTGCAAAGGGCGCACCACGCTTTTTAATTTCAGTTACTGAATAGACGGTTATTTTGTACTTTTTGGTCTGTTCCTATAAAAGTGTGTCTTTTAGTTTTTTAAACTACATATTTATTTTTTACTTTTTAGTTTAATAAATGGCAAGCTATGGGTGGTTGATAATCGATTTCACAGTCCATTCATGTGTCTGCTCACCCCGTAAACATTATAACTCAAAGGCGTGAGTGTATGTAGGTATTTAGTTTTACAAATTCAAGTGGAGTCTATTAGTTACCAGGTGCGCGAGCCGAACCCTTACTTTCTCCTTACTCCATCATCAGACGAAACAAATGAGCCCAAACTCAAAAGGTTTCGTAGTGGTTATTAAGGGTGCCACTGGCTTCCTCCCAGCTCTATCTTCACATCATCAAACCCTCGCCACCAAGTGTAGCGAATAGGTCTCGTCTGAACGAAACAAATGAGCCCAAACTCGAGAGGTTTCCTAGTGGTCATTAAGAAGTGGCATGGCTTCCTCCCTGCTCCATCATCAGACTCTCACCACCAAGTGAAGCGAATAGGTCTCATCAGAACGAAACAAGTGAGCCCAAACTCGAGGGGTTTTCTTGAGGCCATTAAGGAGTTTCACTGGCTTTCTCCCAGCTCCATCATCAGACCCTCACCACCAAGTGTAACGAATAGATCTTATCAACACGAAACAAATGAGCCCAAACTCGAGTGGTTTCCTATTGGTCATTAAGGAGTGTCACTGGCTTCCTTCCTGCTCCATCATCAGACCCTTACCACCAAGTGTAGCGAATAGGTCTCATCAGAACGAAACAAATGAGCCAGAACTCGAGGTGTTTCCTATTGGTAATTAAGAAGTGCCACTGACTTCCTCCCTGCTCCATCATCAGACCCTAACCACCAAGTGCGACTAAAAAGTCTCATCAGAACGAAACAACGGAGGCGAAACTCGAGGGGTTTCCTAGTGGTCATTAAGAAGTGCCACTGGCTTCCTCCCTGCTCCATCATCAGACCCTCACCATCAAGTGTAACGAACAGGTCTTATCAGAACAAAAGAAATGAGCCTAAACTCGAGGGGTTTCCTAGCAGCCATTGAAGAGTTCTATTGCCCACCTCTTGACTCCATCATCAGATCAGCTCGATGGTAGCAAATTATTGTATTGTCATCGGATTCATATAGACTTGCAAAGTTTCAAATCAATACGACAATTAGAAGTAGGTTAAAATTGATTTCCAAGATTTTCTTACATTGTGACTTAGTTACAAGTGAAGCTAATAAAAGTGTGGTAAAAACAGCTCGGTACCAACTAGTTTGTTAACGTAAGTAAATATTAGGTTGTTCTTAATAAAATTATTCCTATAATCTTTTTATATTTGAATAAAGCTAAAGGGCGCTTGTGCACTACACTGAATTTTACCGTCCCAGAAAAAAACGGATGATTGTATTTTAATAATAAACTATTTATAATAGTAAGAATTTATTTATTTCATGTAGTTTCAATGTTTTAAACCCTTAACTACACAAAATAAATAAAATCTTACTTTTATAAATACTTTATTATAAAAATACAATCATCCGTTTTTTCCGAGACGGTAAAATTCAGTGCAGTGCACAAACGCCCAAAGTCTTTGTAAGAATTTCCAGACGGGACACGAATCCAGAACCTTTGGCAGTTTAAGCCACTTCTATTCCAATAGTAGCTACTATTGAGCTATTGGTATAATACTTAAGGTATCAAAAAAAAACAAGTTTATTTTCCTCCACAAAAACTTGCCTTAGAATCTAAGCTTACAAAAAAGTGCTAACTTACTTAAGTTTTGTGGGAGACTGGAGCCTGAAACTAAGCCTAAAGCTAGGCTTGAGATGTTTTCTGGTCTCCAGGCCACCCCCTAGATTTCACATGGTTTCTATTAAGCACTTATAATATATATTATATAGGAATAGATTTCTGATTATTATCATCGGATCGGAATAGGGCTTCCTTGACGAGGGTATTGCAGAGTAGGGGCTACGCGCGATTTACCCGCCTGGTATCCGTTACCGTGGGAATATCGGGATAAAAGCTTTCCTCCCGCGGCTTCGCCCGCGTGGACTGCACGATGTTATCCAGGCTACAAAGTATCTGTTTCTCAAATTTCAGCCAAATCTGTTCAGACGTTTTGGCGTGATTGAGCCTCAAACATCCAAACATCTAAACTTTCACATTTATAATATTAGTAGGATTAGTAGGTATTTTTCCAAAACCACTAAGTTCGGTTACTGTATAAATCACAAAAATCTACACTTAAACATTTTTAGTACTTTAAAAACCAGTGTCAGTTGGGTTTCTTGACCTGAGGATATCGCACTTTTAAATTAGCGATTATGTTGGATATACATCCGTTATGAGGCTTGAAGAGGCGTGGGGTGCGACTGATAGCGATAATTATGCAATTTCGTATTGAGTGCATATGGAGTTCCAATAAAATTGCGAGAAGATCGTTTTCTCGCAATTTTCCACATGCATTTATTTATTTATTTATTTATTCACAACGGGGTAGCACTTAGCCTTCATCACACCTGATGATAAGTGGTGATAATAATAATATATATTAATAGTTTTTTTTATTATTTTACTATTAGGTATATTGAATAATTGTTGGTTTTTAAATGGCATTGTAAATGCAAAAAAGTAAAAAATTATTATTTTTAGATATCAAGTTATCTGTATATAATTGTTTAATAAATTTAATTTAATACTAGGCTTTTCCTCATAATGTACTTCTTATTTTAAATTCGGATCATTTTCTTTTTTTTTGTCAACACACAGTTTACTACGTCCGTGTCCTGTTTTTTTAAAAAAATTAACTTCACAGAACATGGAAAGTAAAGAGAAAAAAATATTTCCGTGTTCTTCTGTGTTTAACTTATTCTTGAACAAAATTTTCAATGCAACTTCGAAACAAGGCCTTATTTATTTCAAAAATATATATGTACTTACTTATATTATTTAAATTTTTACTTTTTTGCATTATTATTGATTAATTGAAAATGAAGTATTTAGAAAAAATCGACCCGTCTCACAACTAACTACTTAACAATTTTTTAAATCTTCCATTTTATTTTTTTCAATTTAGGTAAGTATACTTAGCATTGAAAGCCCAATTTATTTTGTAGAGTGGCATCCATATTTTACTCTTTGGTCGTACCTTAAGTCGCCGTCACTCAGACCATAACTTGTAAATCGAGTAGCGGTATTTAATTTCAGTTCATCATTCGTCTCTCTTATCGAAAACAGCTTCCGTTTTGCATTTTAACGAAGCAACAAATGATCATTTTAACACCTTTAAAAGAATATAAATAAATCAATATTTTAAGTACCTCCGGTGTTACGATAAGCGATAAGTAAGTATTTAAACATTTATTTTGCATTTTAATAATAACATTTAATAAAGTGTTTACGTTTCGTTGCTTTTTCCAATTATCATAAACAAACTATGGAAGCAAAATGTCACCACCAAAAACAACAATTCATGTAAAATATGGCAACATTTTCTCAAGATGGCGGCGTAATTGTTTCGGCCATTTTGAGTAAGTATAATTTAATGTCAGTGAATATCGTCAATGGCGGTTAAAGCTCGGCCAGTGTCATTACATTAAAATTACCACAACAGCTCATCAATATCTTCTTAATATTCACAATGATACATAATAATTTACATGAAACTTCTTTTACCACGAAAATTTTAAACAGGGATGTCAGGTCAAATGTAAATATTACTTCTTTGCAAGAAATTCAAACGTTATAGTCTTATTTTTTAACTGACTTCTAAATCAAAAAGGAGGAGGTTCTCTATTCGTCTGTATGTATGTTTTTTCTTTTTTTTTTTGTGTATGTCCACCGATTACTCGAAGACGGCTGAACCGATTGAAATGTTTAAACGTTATTACATCAGGTTGGTTTCCAAGTTGGCCCCATTTTTTGAAATTTTGAAATCGGTTTAGTAGTTTTCAGGAAATCTTGAAAGTACTGTCGTTTTCGTTACCACTTTATGTGAATTTAATACGTATCTTTAGGCATAACTCCTTTGTTTATAAACCGATTTAGATGATTCTTGTTTTGTTAAAAAGGGGATAAGTACCTCAAGGTATTTTAACCGACTTCGAAAAAGGAGGTTTTCAGTTTGATCACATACCTATTTACCAGAAAACACGTAAATTGCCTGCACGATGCACTAAAAAGAGTGAAATAAAAATAATTTTAAAAAAAAACCGACTTCAAAAAAACCACATCAAAAAAGTAAGAAATAATTCCTCACCAAATAAATAACGTAAGTACTTTGAAGTCGGGCGGGTTTTAACAAAAGCAACAAAAAATTTTACATGTTTCACGCCCGACTTATTATTTGGTGAGGAATTATTTCTTACTTTTTTGATGTGTTTTTTTTGAAGGCGGTTTTATTTTTTTATAAAAATAATTATATAATACTTTTTGATTTTACATAGGTAATTTATAAATTTTAAGATTCATGTTTACTCGCGTCGCGACAGCTTAAATAAGTCATTGAAAACAGAAGTGTTTCTGGCTATACGGTATATCCAAAAAAGCTAGTATCCAAAAAATAAATCAACGTTACCAAATATTTTTTCTAGTGCACTACACCATTAATTCTATGCGAACAAAGATGGTAGTCGGCCGCTAGTTCTTAATTCTTCTCAATATTTTACTGCACACGGTACCAGGACAGCATAAACTGAAAGAGGTCACTCATACCGATTCTTGTCGTACGTCAAAATAGCATAAAATAGTACAATAATTAGCGTGGGTGGGAATGCAGCCGATAGAATCTAAAGGCACCGATAACTGCCTGACAAGCTTTCATAAAAACATTATGACCACGATGCTAGATCGTTAATTAACCATAGTACAAGAACTTGCAACGATTAAATACTATTATGTTGCATACTTTTTTAACTTGCAACAGGAATATTACTGTATTTTTTGTTGCATTTCTTAACTTGTTAAAAATGCAAAAAAATATGTAGGTATGGTGGTGCAAAAACGACAAACCAAATAAAAACTAAAGTTCAATCTATTTTACCCAAAAAAGGAAAATTTCCAAAACAACCGTTAACCCATATCAATGATTTAATACACAAACCTGTCAGTAATAAATCAACTCGATAAATCTCGACGACTAACGTACCGAGTCTCTTTTAATCGATTTAGGGCGTTCACCCTGACTGAAGCCTTGCTCTGGTCTTGCCCAGCCAAAAAGGGCAAAACCAATAAATGTACCAAAATAAATATCTTAAGCCCACGATACTCATAATTGGTGAAAAGCAAACGGACACATTACAGTGATGGATGGATAGCTTTGAATGAAGCGCACGAGTTTTTGTATTCAACACGAATATGGGCCAGACCCAATAATCAATTCTTAGTAAGAGATATGTTTCGGATACTTACATCATCTGTTGTTATTTTGCACTTATTAACTTAATTATCTAGGCAAGTAAACTCTAGTTCGCCTTTCCTTACTGGAGAAAAATTATTGGAGACGACAATGTCCAGTTGGTTGGAACATAAGTCATTAAGAGTCGATGTGTAAGTCAATAATCGTAATGAAGAATATTTTATTAGCCTGTCTTTAAACATTTTATCTATCCTCTGTAACAAAAGAGAGGGTTTGTTTTTTGCTATCAATCAATTATTATTTATATAAAAATTGTGGTATTACGATCGTCTTTTGTTTGACGTCTAGATGGCCATTACAAAAAGTTTTATGATTTGTTATAATGTAGAGATACGTGACCAAACAACGATTTCTTTTGTTACCTACTTATTTTAACATAAGAAAAGTGTAAAAGCCTGACTTCCAATTGACTTACAATGACTTGAATCAAGCTAAATCCCGAACTTTAATATCAATGTAAAGACCGAGACAAATCAGCAAGACTAATTATCATAATCTGACGGAACGCTTTTAAAAGTAAAACCTAAATATCTGCCAAAATCGCCGTGAAAAAGAAAGTTCACATAAAACACGTGATAAAAAAGAGAGCGTGTAGTATTATGATTGGTTATTTTCATACTGCACGCCGTGCTTGCAGGCAGTGTGTCACGGTAACAAATTTTATTAACTTTTATGTGGTGAAATTCACTTTTCCCAGATTAACCCGTTGTTATGACCAGAATTTGATGACGCTTAATAACTTTAACAATGTCATTAAATTTAATTGAAAGTTCGTTGTTTGGTCAAGGCTATAAATAAGTTATGATTTTAAGAAAATGTATAAAGTCTCAGGCTGTCAGTTTCTCTGTCAAAATCATTTTGCATTGAAATGACAAGAACCACTTTTGAAACCAAAATCTTCCGAAAAGGGCCAGTCGAATTTTATAGTAATTGCTGCCTTATTTCTAGAAGAAATATTAGCCCCATTATTGGCCCCATTCATCATTGGCGTTGAAGAGTTGTGAAAGTGTTTTTTCTTTGTATGCCTGTCTTTCACGTCAAAACGAAGCAACGGATCGGCGTGATTTTTGGTATGGGGATAGTTTGGGGGCTAGCGAGTGACATAAGCTACTTTTTATCCCGGAAAACATCACGTTCCCGCCGGATACTTAACGTCGTGTAGTCAGGCGAAAGACTAGTAAGGTTCTATTTACAACAATGTTAACCCAAGAAAATATTATCGGTGAGCCTCTTTCATATTGAATATTAACATTATTGAATTACTTTTCACTCCCTAGAGACTAAAGTGGTCACTTTAGTCCCACTTCGTAGGGGTAGTATTACGTAGGCGTAGGTACCTACTTTTTGAACATGAGAAGTGAAAAAGTTATTTTTTATCCCGGATCCCGCGGGATAATGTCGTGTAGTCCACGACGGCAAAGCCGCGGACGGAAGGCTAGTATTGAATAAATTAACCGTTAATTGGCAATCTAAAATTACTGGTGAAGCAGACTATAAATTGGAAGCCTTTTATAGTATGGGACAGGTTGCGGAAACTCGACTAAAGAGAAAAGATAATATACGATTTTATAAATCACTCACTTTCCAATTTTATTTTGTATGTGCTCGTTCGATATTTAAGTAAAACAAGCCGACTCTTAACCACAAAATTCAAGTTATTATAATTTTTAGTTTTTTGCATTCACAATGCAATTTTTATTACTGCTGCATGGTTGTGAGTTGTGAGACGGGTCGATTTTTTCTAAATACTTCATTTTCCATTTTTCATAAAATTCTACTTAAAAAAGTCTTTAATGACTAAGGTAAATAAAACTTAAACTTTAGTTTTTTTATTGTAATTGTGTAGTCAACATATATGCCTTCTTATTTTTAATTCACAACGAGCTACCACTAGCCTTCATCACACCTGATGTTAAGTGGCAATAAGGCTGGATGTAGAAGCGCACTACTCCCAGAATCCTCCATTACTTATGAATTGGCTATCTTATCTGTAACTGCCGGAACACAATAAGGCTGAAAACATCATTGTTAAAACATCAGACTTATATAAGATGGTGGTAGCTAGCCAGGCGGACTTAGAAGAAGTCCTACCACCAACCAAACGAAAATACAATATGTACCCCCACTGGGAATCGAACCCGGGACCTCTGGGTCTGAAATCGGTGGTGTGAACTACTAAACCACAGAGGCGGATAAACACCCATAAATACGATTTGAAACAAACCATAATTATACATTTGTTACTGTATAGTTACATTATTCAAGTCTTCTAACGAATTATTGTGTACTAGTTAGCGCTCCACTCGCGACTTCGTCTCCGTGGACCCCCGTTTTACCCCTTTAGAGGGGGAATTTCCAAAAATCCTCTCTTAGTGCTCCCCGACTCTCCCCAAGGAACATGCATGTCAAATTTCAGCTTCTTGCGCCCAATAGTTTTGGCTGCGCGTTGTCTGTAGTCAGTCAGTAACGCAAGAGTCTCTTCTTCTTCTTATTCTTCCTAGCCTTTTTCAACCGTCAAGGTGTAGGCCTCCCTTAAAAATTGCCACTTAGCCCTGTCTTGCGCCAATTGCATCCAGTTGCTTCCTGCCACTCTCTTTAAGTCGTCCTTCCATCTCATTTGAGGTCTTCCTATTTGACGCAAGAGTTTATTATATATAAATAGATACATCACATTAATACAATATCTAAAATTCTATTCAAGCTCATAAACAGACCCGTTTTAATTGCGTTTTGAGTTAACATTCAAAGTTAAGTTTCGCATTTCTGGCCATGGCCGACAAGGTACACGCTGGCCATAACCACTTCACAATTAACTTGGTAATTATTTTGATGATTTATATTTATTTATAGAATAACTAGCTGCGCCCCAAAGCTTTGCTCCTGTAGAATTTCGGGGTAAAAATAGCCTACGCCTACGAACTGTTTTGAGATCTACCAAACATACACAAAAAAAATCATAAAAATTGGTCAAGCCGTTTCAGAGGAGTTCGACACAAACACGGTGACACGAGATTTTTATATTAGGTCTTTATTCCATCTCGTGACCGACCATTGCGAAAGTTGCTTAAGGCGCTACTTAAGGAAAAAGTATGGACTTTTTGATTTAAAACTATAGGACGGTTACAGTTGTTACAAATCTGGTAATAAGATATATATTTCTTCATACCTTTATCTAGAATCGTATAGTTTCAAAAACACGATTTTATGATTTTGCCTGGCCTTTTTTTCTTTTCGAAAAGACTTCTTATCTAAAAAATACGAAAATTCAAGATTATTCTTAAACGGGGTTACTTACACTATTGAAAATTGGTTTAATTAGTGGACAATAATAATATTTAGGATCGTATAGAAGCATTTTTTTTATTGCTGTAGTTTTTAAATACGAAGTGATTTTGTGTTTTTTTTGCCTAATCTGCGAAATCGGTCTCGATCCCGCGCGCGTCGTTTTCTCATTGCTATCTCGCTTTAGCATAATTTTACCGAGTATCGCCTTAACTTCAACGATCGCAGACCGAGCGCGCTAATCACTGCACCACGGGCTCCTCAGATACAGACAACCTATACAAAACATTATTCATAGCGTAATAGTACAAGCAATTCGTCTCGGCATTAATATTGCCAAAGCCCACGGGGTTCGAACCCGTACTGCCCTTGCACAATCCTTCCATATAGGGACGCGCTGTCAGAGCCTTCAGCACGCTTGACATTTTAATTCAAACTGCTTTGGCTGTTTAGTATTCAGATTACGCCGTTTATTTACTGTTGAAATAGACTATCTGGAGCCTTCTTAAGAGTAATAGCCAATAATATTCTATACATGTAGAAAGTATTCCTTAAAATCCTTTTTTGAATGCATAAAATCTAGCTAAAATTATTGTTTTATAGACAGGACAGGACTCAAACCTTTGGTTTGAGCTGCTGTTTCCAAACGAGAGCTAAAATAACTAATATTTATTATTTTTATTATTTTATTATTACAGGAGTAGGTTAAACAAATAACAACAGAAAGCCAATGACAGGTCTTCACCAATAGAATGTTCTTATCTCTTACGCAGATAATTATGGGTTTAAATTCCATTTGACTAAAATGGAAGTACTTTTTTATTTTTAGCAGAATAATATTGTGAATGCAAAACGTTAATCATAAATTATTTTATTTTTTTCGATCACAATGCAATTTTTATTATTGAAAAAACTTATAAATAAAGTATTAGAAAAAGGCTACATACCCGTCTCATATTATTTTCAATATTTTCAGTACTTAAATCATAAATTCAAAATCGTCAACAACATTTCTAAAATTTCATAAACTCCATTAGCCTTCCACAACTGAATACCTAACGTCATCATTAAGCTTTATGCATTGAAAAGCAGCCAAAGCACCGCAAAGGCGATAAATCATTACTTTCTAACCGAATGAACGTCGCAATGATGCATGCGGTGCACTTGTGAATACAATCGTGCATAATCATAGTCCAGACTAATGCGCTCCTGTTTGGGTTGCTTCATTGAATTACGACGACTTGCAATACTATGAATACTGACAAACACTTTCCGGCCCTAATTTGAACTTAAGCGAAAAGATTTTCATTTTTCTATACAAGGTAGGCCAGATGTAGTACTATCAAAGTTCATTATTTTGTTCACTTTTGAAAAAGAACGCTGAGTTACTTTTGCATTCATAAACGATTAGCTTCTCATTAGATGGTCTGTAGTGAAATTGAAAGCTATAAATAGTGTGATTATTTTTCTATGTTGGCTTTGCTTCCATAAATTTCTATCACGCTATAATATCTTGTCTTGTTCCGCCAGTGTTACTTTTTCTTCCTATTTGAGTAGTAAAATCAATCATACTTATTATTATTTCATAAATAAGAATCTTCTACAGGA
Organism: Crambus lathoniellus; assembly: GCA_949710035.1. NCBI lineage: Eukaryota > Metazoa > Arthropoda > Insecta > Lepidoptera > Crambidae > Crambus > Crambus lathoniellus. The sequence continues at coordinate 4,558,729 of OX453310.1, read as the reverse complement.
GGTGCAGGCACTGCGACCTGAAAGATCTATTGTGACTCACCACCTGGCTATAGTAACTCCTTTAAGGTCACAGCACATTATATCAACTCGGAAAGGGATGGACACCGTATCGCCTTTCGCCTTGCCGTTAACCAGGCGTCAACCAGGATCAGCGTCGGTACGTCTCGGCTCGGCTACGGCTAGGCGACGACGCCGCGCTTACGGCTCGCCCCACAGTGGTTCCATATAAAAAATAAAAAAATGAGAAAAAAAAGTTAAAAAATTGAAAAAAAAAATACAAAAAAATGAAAAAAAAATGAGAAAAAAAATGTTCATTTTCATTTTCAGACCACTGTGCGTAGAGCCGTAAGCTCGGGTACGGAGAGACGTGAGCGCGTGGACGACTAGCGGTAAGCGCGGGGATAGCAAGTTGAGCGACCCGCAAAGCGGTTCGTGAGCTGGTCCCGAGGCGAGGCGATTACGTTACGATTCCGATTAGTGTGCTTTGCAGTAGGGAGTTTCATACAAAGAATACTGAACCGCTCGAGTTGATACGTTTACGATCCCTTTCCGAGTTGATGTATGTGCTGTGACCTTTAGCCTGGAGGCTTTCAGGAAGCATACTTACTGTTATAGATATACAGGAACCACGTTAATCATAAATCCAGTAAGAAAGGTCAAGCAGTGTCTATTTCTTATTAAGATGTAAACCCACTGATCCCCTACCAGACAGATTAAAAACAAAACAACGAAACACTACCAGAGAACACGGAAATATTTTTTTCTCTGTGCACTCTACTTTCCCAAAAGATAGAACCAGATCTCAATTCAGATAGTTAAGTAGAAACAGGTGTCAGAACAAAACACGGGAAGCGCAGTAAATGAGCTTGGCTTGTGAGAGGCGTGCTCCAGGGTGGTCTATGGATTACTGCGCTTCTATTTATCTGTGGTACATCGTGTATGGTCTAACAAGTCCATGGAATTGGTTTGGGTACTGTTAACTAACCTTATTGTAGTGCAGTTGCACAAAACTAAAGTAAAATAATGATTTCAATTAGAATGTTATGTTATGATGATGAGCGAACATTTTCGTTTTGAAATACTTACAAAACAAAAAACTATCGATAATTACGTGTTTTTCAATAGACCGCTTATTCGATAATTGTATCTTTATCTTTATTTCTTGTATCGTTTTCAACCATTTATATACCTACCCAAATGATGGCTATATTATTTTTCTTTTTGTTCTCAGGTAAATGGCAACATAAGACACTGAAAGGTTCCAGTGACAGGTTTGAAATCTCTAACTACTATTTCACAGAAAGGCTGTGAAAATGTTGAAATGTTTTAGCTAAATAATCAAAGACGAAGCCTAAAGCGAGCTGCAACTATCTTTAATTTGTCTATCTGTCGTCTACAAAAGTTAAAGACAATACTCCTACGCGACGTGTAAGGTACACATTTAGCGATTATCCACTATAATCACACTGATTCGATACAATTATAGCACTGTACTTAACCGATGCCAGTGAGAATGTGACATTTAGGAGCATCGTGTTAAACTGGAGGGACTGAGCGTGTGAATCGGAGCCCTTAATAGCGGTTCTCACTTTTAAAATCGCCCTAAGGCATATTATTATTTTGGAACCTTGACGAATCAAGTGTAAATTTCTGCTGCATTTGTTAGTTAACTAGTTATGGCTAGTAGATATTGTCGGAGCACGAATTATATCTCACAAAAAACTGTTAGAATACCTGCATTTAGTTACGAACAAAATTTACAAGGAATGCTCATATTGTTCATCACTTTACGAAAAGACACTTAAGTCGGATTAAAAAAATCCTTGTTTTATTAGATTCATGCCAACTATTTTACAGTTAGGATTACATATCTAACCAAAAATGCCGTAACTAAGATATTTTCAAAAGAAAGTTTTGATTTCAATGGCTCTTGATGATAAGCTTTCGAGTGGTTATTTATACTAATATTATAAAGAGAAAAATAATTATTGTTTGTTTGCATCGAATAGGCTCCGAAACTTATGGACCGATTTAAAAAATTCTTTGACCATTAGAGAGCTACATTCTTCCCAAATGACATAGGCTATATTTTATCCCGATATTCCCACGGGAACGAGTACCACGCGGGTAAAACCGCTAAGATCCGCTAGTGTACTCTAAAATGTCTTCACCTCATAGATGTAAACGAAACGTGAACACGTTAGCATGTTGTAGGTCTAAATGTTTTTGTCTTTAGTTAACCAATCTTGGCAGCTAGTGCCCTCAAGTAAGTTAGATACAGTTAACTATGTATTAAACTACTAGCGGCCGCCCGCGGTTTCACCCGCGTGGTACCCGTTCCCGTGGGAATATCGGGATAAAATATAGCCTATGTCACTCGGGAAGACTGTAACTTTCTAACGGTGAAAGAATTTTCTAAATCGGTCTAGTACTTTTTGAGTTTATTCGTTACATACAAAAAAACAAATCTTTCCTCTTTATAATATTAGTATAGATTTAAATTTTACTCTAAAACTATTGCTTGAAAGCCAACAATAATGAAGTGATAATCTTTCGAGTTGTTGTAGTAAAAGGCGTCGTGCGATTGTAACGGAAACCAAACCGTTCAATTGTCTAATTGGATCGATCCACTAGATAAGAGAGAACACGATACGTTTTACCTTTTTCGAGCTGATTTAGTTTAATTGTTGTAATCCGCATTTATTTATTGTTAATTCGAAAGTTCGGTTTACTGTATTCGGTCTGTCATCTTTAAATTTTCAGACCTTGACCACAGAATAACTAATAGTACAACCCCTTGACCAGTGATCTGACGAATTTTGTAAAAATATTTATTGGATAATATGATCCTGAGCAGTGGAGTGCTTAATATCTGAAAATATAGTATTTTATAGAGACTATTTAAGTCGACTTCAATGAATAATTGTAATACGATAGACCCCAGATTATTCTTTTTGTTTCTTACGCAGAAGTACGCATTGCAATATTTATACCCTTACGTAACTTAGTGGGTATACTTGCCTATATAGCAACAGCAACCGTATAAATGTACTACTCTCATATATTTTACTGCGTACAAATGCCATTTTTTCCAAGAAATGCCTATAAAGAACCTCACGCAGGCCACACAGAACTCATAACAGATCGCAATGACTGATAATAGTTATTTATCTGCAAGCAAGAGTATTCGTTCCGTGTTTTATTATTATGACATCACAATAAAATACGTCATCGGCTAGAAAGTAAAGATGGTATCGACTCTCAGTCTATGTAATTGGAGACATTTACATGGACGATTGCTTAGATATTGGCGGATTTGCCTGCTTACATAGGTTGAATGAACTAAGCAAATCTCTATTGCCTAATACAGGGTTTGGCGTGCCTGTTCCAAGGTAAAATTTCAAAAGAGGATACTTATTCACTTTTAGGTTTCGTAGATAGCGGTTTTGTAAATACTTTTTAAAAACTGCAAATAGCAGAGGTACACTTCCGACCATCAGTTACGATCACTAGATAATATTAAAGCAGCAGGGAAACGATGACAAGGGAAGGGAGCATGGAGTGTTCCATAACTTTATTATCGAAGGTATTTGTTTCTTATCGGAAACTTTAGGTTAATCAAGTTGAAAAACACATAATGTGGACACAGATCAGACATTATAGGTATATTCCATCAAAATCAGTTATCTTTGTCCAGAACTTTCAAACCGATAGTCTAGGTATTGTTTTAATCTACCTACCCTTGCCCTACTCTAATTCAACGAAAAACTAAACTTCGTTATACCCGTCCCTCTCACTCTTCGGGCATGACAGAATCGAGTAAAACCGGCGGGGCTAAAGAAGTTTCTTCTGTCGTTTAATGAGATCGTAGGGCATCTGGTCTAGACCAATGCATCGGTGGACGCATATTATTCCAGATGTTCAATTAAAATACTTATTCTTCCATTACACTTAGTTGCTTCGGCCAGTTGGACAAGTTTCATAGTACATCTGGTCTACAGTCACCTGTCATACACTTGATCTGCAACTACTTAGGAGATTCCTAAGAATTCTTGACTATTGTTAGCCGCCAACGGTGACCTCATTTGCCTTGGTTTAAACCTTAAGAATCAGAAAAACCTTCTTCAAGAATTGGACTTTAGAACAAAAAGTTAGTCCGTGCAAGAACTAAATATGATTATTTAATGTTATATCATCACAATCTATTGACCGACGAAGCTCAATTCTTGCCCTGCAGCTGGTAACGCCGAGGGTAGGAGTAGAAATGTGGTTTTCATACCATTTCAAACCAGTTTTGGGTCGTAGAAGTGGCAGAATTTGTCTTTGATTGATCTTTGAAGAACGCGACCATACAGAATTTCACGAGGACGCAGTCGGGGCGAAGGCTGCTTGTTAACCTGGTATGAGTTTTCTATAGATTACAAAAAAAAACATGTGCCGACACTTTATATAAACAGCTCAGCGAACACCATTCAGCCGTCATTTATCACGAGGACAACGGCAATGTTGTAAGCGCGCGTGCGATTCTAGTATACGTCGTCACGTTTGCTCAGAAACACGAATTTTAGAACTAAACATCACATTGCGCGAATATCGTATTGACAGTTTAACTTATAGCTGGTTCAATTGAAGTTATGGCTTACTATTGGGAATATATTAATTGCATACTCAGGAAGTGCGTCGATCATTTAGCTTGTAACGGGTCTTGGTATAATTAGTATGAGAAACATATTACTATTGATAAACTGTTTGAATCGTCATCAAAAGATACGATGAATAAAAAATTTAGGATATCCTACTAATATTATAAAAATGTGAAAGTTTAGATGTTAGGATGTTTGTTACTCAATCACGCCAAAACGGTTCAGCCGTTTTTGTTCCGGATTTGGCTGACATTTGGGACACAGATACTTTGTAGCCTGGAGAACATAGGCTACTTTTTATTCCGGAAAAATATCACATTCCCGCGGGATAACGTCGTAAAGTCTACGCTGGCGAAGAAGGGCGAAAAGCTACGTTTGAAAATAAAATGTGAAAACGTTTAAGTTTAGTTAGAACAGAGAACATGATGCACAGAACCGCTCAGCTATCTATTTCCACAACTTACAATTTTACTAACAGTTTAGCCTGTTTACACGATGAATGAGTTAGGGATGATCCGGTAAGTAGCAAGGTAGCATTTTGTGTGATGGAATAAGGACAAATCGGTACCAGTTCATCCATTAATTTATACTGGTGGGGCAAATTTAAAGTCTCTTACACTCACCAATTCGCATGGGGCGTAGGTATGTGGTAGATAATGTCTTATTCTCCTCATGTATATGTCGCAGCCAAATGGTTGAATCCGCCATTCAATTAAACGCCTAGACCGATTATTTTTTCCGTAAGCTATTTTATCTTCCCATAAGTTGACGGAGTCACAAAAAACAAAATAACCACGTTAAGACGGTCGCTTCGCTGCTCAATCGCCTTAAATTTCTAACCTATCACGTGTTCTGCAGGACTTCCGAGTGGTAATGCTGCCATACTTAACCATCCGGCGGATTCAACCATCCGCCTGCGACATATCCATAAAGAATACTTTTTCCCAGCAGTGAGGACATTAAAACTACTTATAAATGAAACCTTTAAGTAGTTCTTACTCATGATACAGTTCCCCGGAGGGTAAATTTCCATAAAGGGACATAAAACGCCCAGTTTTTGCCCCAGTTACCACCAACAGGACGGAAGATATAACTTTACTGTGTTAGTGAGGTCCAGACTAAGCTAAGTCACGATCGCTGAAATACTGTTATAGTTCCAACAGGAGTTATCTCTTCAGTCTGGTTTATTTCACTTTCACTATCTCCAGTGTGATTATCGTTCTTTAACGTTTTCATTTGACAGTATTATTTACGTTCCGACTGTGGAGTTTATTTTATTGATTTACTGTAATATGCGGTGTAGCTAATTATTCAAGTAGGCTTTAAAATAAATACTTAACATAAATTATGAAAATGTATATGAACAATTCTTTGTGGTTCTCTCCGCTAAACTCCGTTAGTTTTTATTTTAATCTTAGTATTGCCACTATGTGTGTCTGTGAATTAAATAAATGTTGTGGAATAGAATTTGAAAGATATTAAGAATACTTATGAAATTAATGCCGCCTCACTTTCTATTGCTTAAAACTGTCACTGTGGAGTCATTTAAGTAAGTGAATTATATGAACGAGAAAAAGAAAGTAAATTTTATAGTTACACAGTTATATTTTTCAGTAAGTTACGTAAACTTCTGCGAGTAAACTATACTTAATTAAAAAATATGCCTGTAATTTTAAAAACACGTCTTACCAATTAAGCTTCCACTACAAAAAGCTTACGCAAAGCTAACGGTAACCGGGATAATTCAAAAGTGCGCAAGCGCATTGACAATAACTATCGCCGCCGATTCTCCACGGCACACGGTCGACAATCAGCCGTGTAAACATCTCAGGCAATTAGTAACACGGCGCTTAGATGCTTATTTTCCCACGGACGTGATCACGGTGCAAAAGGCAAAGAGGTTTAAACTTGGGTTTTATTTTCTTTTCAACGGCCATCTTGATAAATTTTCATACATTGCTGTAATACTTGAAGTACCCATTTTATGATGTATGGCATCTCATCACTAAGATATATAATCGTTATAATGATACAAATTGACCAAAATAATCTGAACTTGTTTCAAATTATAAGTTAACTAGGGGCTCCACGCGGTTTTACCCGGGTGGTATCTGGTCGCAATGGAATATCGGGATAAAATATAGCCTTATTAGGTACACACAGAATGAATGTAGCTTTGTAATGCTGAATGAATTTCAAATCAGTTCAGTAGTTCTTGTGTTTATCCTAGAAACATACAAACAAAAAATCAAGTCTTTATAATATGAGTACTTATAGATCAATAATATTTTTTTATAAATAAAAAAAAAGTTTAAATTAATAAAATTATTCAACCCCTACTTTTGGGCTGAGAATTAATTTTCAAGTCATTGTTAGTAGAAGCATACTATACAGGATGTTTGTTAAAGATGAGACATACTGAAACCAATGTTTCTATGACTTAAAAGAATTTTTTGAATATAAGAATGTACCTAATAGATAGATTGTTATTATTGAAATAGATTGTTATTATATTATTAATTTTATTTATTTTTATCATATTTTGATTGTTTCATTCATTAATTCTTATTCTTTGGATATGTCTAATATTATGTTACCTATGTTTAATTATTGTAATCTCAAAATTATAAATGTAATTAATTTTATTATCATTATTGTAATAGTAATAAAGCCCTCTAGTCTAGTGCCATTGCTATGCCCTTGCAATGCGTCACATGTTTACTTTTATATTTCTGTAACACCTCGTTAATATTATGTGACTTTCAATAAATATATTATGAATTATGAATTACTTCAGGGGTGAATACGCAATGTGGCACTTGATTCCATAGTAAAAGTTGTTTGTATTGATGGGTACTTTCACCCCTGAAGTATGTCCCATCTTTAAACAAACACCCTATATATCTGTTTTACAAAAACAGAAATCCCAATAATATCATAAAAGGCAAATTTATAACGAAACTTAACAACTATTCTATTCAATTTGCAAGCACAATAAAAGTAACACCGTCGTCCCATTTCGCAACCGACATGGAATATAAACTGTGTAATTTACAATTTAATCCATTTCGGAGCTTTTAAGATTTCGAAACTTACCAATAGTTCCACACAGATCGTGTTGGCAATGTCAACAGTCGGTAGAGACTAGAGACCTTACTGACCTCACAGTAAATGTCATAATTTGCAAGTTGAACAACGGTTGTAGGTTCGAAAATACGCGCATTATCGTAACTACTAGATCAAAGTTGCACCATATTAAACATACACGAAATTCGATAGCGCTCTATAGATAAATAAGTGTCGGTGTTATGGAAGTTGTAGATAAACGATTTCACGATTGATAGTTTTGATTATGTAAAATGGAAGTGAGCAGGTAATTTTATGTTCTATTTTATTAAGAGCCTGTTTCCCAATGTTCGATTACTTTCCAGTTTACTTGACAGTTTTGTATGGACTATCTGTCAATTAACAGCTAATCAGAACTAACTTAGACATTGTGAAACAGGCCCTAAAAGAAATTTAGATATTTTAAAGGTTATCTTCATTTCTTTTATTAAAATATTATAATATTCTTTTATGTAAATACATACTTAATATATTTCTATGTATATTAAGTATGTATTAACAAACAAACAAAAAGTATTTAAGTATATATTTATCCGTTATCAAGTTTTCCATGACACAGTTTCTCAATGAAATTTACATGGGCTTAGATAATTGGTGTGATGGTAAAAAGTTATTTATTTATTTATTTTAATAAAATAGAAGTGGAAATTTCGTGAAGAAATTGTCGTTTTCTTTTTTTTCATAATTTTCACTGGCTTAGCATTACTCTACACCTAATAATATAAAGAGGTAAAATTTTTAAGTTTGCATATAGGCCGTAGGAGGAGCCCGTGGCGTAGTGGTTAGCGCGCTTGGCCCGCAATCGTTGAAGTTAAGCAACTTTCGCAATGGTCGGTCACGGGATGGGTGACCAAAAATTTTATATCTCGAGCTCTTGCGTGGTTCGGAAGGCATGTTAAGCCGTTGGTCCTGGCTGCGTTTGGAGCTGTTAATACAACTGTAAACTGTTGAACTACTGAACCCACAGAACATAAAATCTTTCTGTGTTCTGTAGCTGAACCTATTTTGAAAATTCTTTCACCAGTGGGCAGCTACATTTATTCCTGAGTGTCATACTATATTTATAAGAGAAGGGCAACCAAGTACTGGGGAAAGACATACGCGGCATAGCTAGATAAACAACTCAAATGCGACCGCTTATAAAAAAAATATGATTATGATTAGGTTCTGGAAAAAAGGTCTTTTCCAGCATATTTTTTTCTATAAATTATAATCTTAAGTTAAAGGTGCAGAATCCTTATTTACACGTGATTAAATCCGTAAAAAAACCGTGGGTTATTTTCAATCCCAAAGTTTAGTTTATAAAAGTTCCCTACATCTTTCCCCGCGGATTTCAAGAATAACACGCACAAGCTCATCAACTCCATTAGGTATATAAGTATAGATTAATAGATCAAATTAACTAACCACTACAGGTGCGCAGCATCGATTGCATCGATTTCCATTCTCGATTGTGGCAAGCGGCGCAAGCGCATGCCCCAGTATAAATCTTATGCGCACCGCCGATCTATAGATCATGTAGACAGGAGAGATCTACGCGCGCTTGCGACGATTTGCATCTGTCAAAGGGTTTTTAATCCGTATATAATTATTGAGTGCCCCCCTTTTGAAAAGGTATTTTTTATCTGTAGGGGAAGGATAGTTTAAGACGCGCGGGTTCGATTTTTGGCTAAGCCAATCAATGATAACAACTGTTACACGGGAAATTCAAACGTTATTAAACAATTTAATTTCTGTAGGTGGTTAAAGTTTATTTATACCTCAGTTTTAGCTAAATGTATCCAGTAACATATTTTTTGAACTTATAACATTTAATCTTTGTAATAATAAATATTTCTCACACGCAGAGCCCCAAAGTAAGCCCTGTAAAGGCTTCCCCAAGCCCTACCAAAATTTGAGCCCAGAACCCAGAACCACAGAATAATATTTGTAGCCAGAACCTCACAAAGGCGACACTTGAAACCGGAGGAGATAATTTTCTCTCCTCCACTGAGGAGATAATAGTACATTACAGCCGAGGACAGGTAAGTAAGAAATTACATTGTCGAGGATGGTTTGAAGCACGAGCCGCAGGCGAGGGCTTTAATCATTCGAGGCAAGGTAATTTGCTTACCGTACAAGGCTTGTATAGTGCTTTTCTCAAGAAATGCGAGGAAATACAATAAAAAAGTGTTTAACTAAATAAAATTTATTAAACTATGACAACACATGTTCGGGCAATTATTTAATGTACCTAAATGTTATTGTTTTTCCGGGCACACTTATGTATAAATCGCCCACAATAATATTATTTTAATGATGTATCATTATAATACGCCAACAACACAGATTCCGAAAACGTATGCGCCTTTTTTCACTTTTCCAAATCAGATCGTAGGTTTTCATATATCTTTCTTTTGATTTTGCTGGCAGTATGTTTTCTGTTATAAATTTTGCTTTTGCTCTCAAATTTGGTGGAGTAGGTACATACAATGCCTGTTTATGTTTCATTGGCAGAAATCATTTTGATAATTTATTACACAATAAAAACTGTATTGAAATCAAATCAACCGCTGAAAATAATTCCCGCCGTTTTTTTTAATATTGGCTTGTGAGGCCATGTGGAACGGTCATACAGCCTATTGATAGGTACTTACTACTTGCTACTAAAATGCGCAACTGCAATACCCGCTTCTGGGCGTTAGATGGCGCTGTACATATTTACCATACAAAATTACTCGTAAAGGATATTTTGTCTATGATAAAACTCATTTTGTTTTTTCGATTGATGTTCGTGCTAAGAGGAGTGGATTGCCACAACAAAATAAAGAAGAAGATGTTCGTGCTACGGGTACATAGCGCTTGTGGTACAATACGAAGTAATATACTCTGTGCGCACCGTATTTAAAAAAAAGTTAACCTAATTATGATATAATAATTACCTATATAATAATATAGTACGCCGAGGACAGGTAAGTAAGAAATTACATTGTCGAGGATGGTTTGAAGCACTAGCCGCAGGCGAGGGCTTTAATCATTCGAGGCAAGGTAATTTGCTTACCGTACAAGGCTTGTATAGTGCTTTTCGCAAGAAATGCAAGGAAATAAAAAAACTGTTTAACTTAATAAAATTTATTAAAATTATATGACACGTCATGTTCGGGCAATTTTTAAATGTAAATGTTATTTTTTTCCGGGCACACTTTGTATAAATCGCCCATAATAATATTATTTTAATGATGTATCATTAAAATAGGTACGCCAACAACACAGATTCCGAAAACGTATGCGCCTTTTTTTCACTTTTCCAAATCAGATCGTAGGTTTTCATATAATTATCTTTCTTTTGATTTTGCTGGCAGTAAGTTTTCTGTTAATAATTTTGCTTCTGCTCTCAAATTTGGTGGAGTAGGTACATACAATGTCTGTATCTGTTTCATTGTCAGAACTCATTTTGATAATTTATTACACAATATAAACTGTATTGATATCAAATCAACCGCTGAAAATCATTCCGGCCGTTTTTTTAAATATTGGCTTGTGAGGCCTTGTGGAACGGTCATACAGCCTATTGATACCTACTTACTACTTGCTACTAAAATGCGCAACTTCAGTACCCGCTTCTGGGCGGTAGATGGCGCTGTACATATTTCCCATACAAAATTACTCGTAGAGGATATTTTGTCTATGATAAATCTCATTTTGTTTTTTCGATAGATGTTCGTGCTAAAGGTACATAGCGCTTGTGGTACAATGCGATGTAATATACTCTGTGCGCACCGTTTTTTTTTTAAAATAACCTAATTATGATATATAATTTACCTATATAATAATAATAATAATGTGGCTGTATGGTGCAAATGTCCCTTTGCTTTTTCTGTTTTTATACACAGGAATAACGAAAGAAAAAATAAAGAAAAAAGTTGGTAATGATGGTAATGATAATGGTAAGGTTCATTACTGCAGTGATTTTCAAATTTAGAATGTTTACCTCGGAAAAGTGCCACGTACTGCATTCTTTTCTCAAATATAATATTAACATTTCAGAGCATAAGTGTGAAAATAATAATAATGTGGCTGTATGGTGCAAATGTCCCTTTGCTTTTTCTGTTTTTATACACAGGAATAACGAAAGAAAAAATAAAGAAAAAAAGTTGGTAGTACCATTGCAGATCACTGCAGTAATGAATTTCAGTACTTACTTACTGCAGTAAAATCAGTGCAGTAAGTAAGTACTGAAATTCATTACTGCAAAGATTTTCAAATTAAGAATGTTTACCTCGGAAAAGTGCCACATACTGCATTCTTTTCTCAAATATAATATTAACATTTCAGAGCATAAGTGTGAAAATAAATTTATTCATTTATGTTCCTAATTATTGTTATGTTAGATATATTTTAACAGATTATATGTTTTCCTGTTATTAGGTACAACTTCGTAAAGGAAACGACAAAATTTGTGAGTTTAAAAGTTTAATAAAATAACTTTTCCTAATGAGGTTGCTGGTACTTAACTGTAAGCATAGTTCATTCCATTAATAACATATAATCTATAAATAATACCTAATAATTATCTTTATAATCGGCCCTTAAAATTAATTTCACATTGTAAAACTCGGAGTAGGATAAACTTAAGTGGATGTTTGCAATAAAATTGCAATAAATAGATATTCAAGTTTTCGGTAATTATTCTTGAAGTAGATAAAGTATTGGTGCAATAGAAAAATAAACGACGAAAACTTACAGGAACTGGCAAAAGAAAAACATTCTGAAAAAGTTGCACAATTGCGCTTGTATAGTGTTTTATTTACTAGTAGTCTACCATTTGAAATCGTAAAATATATCTATAAAGTTTCTTTTAACATAACCTAGGTAACCTTCTTAATATGAAGGTCTAGATTACTCATTCAAACATGCATGATATCATGTTACTACAAAATTGCATGGTGACCAAACTTGAACTCATACACATTACGTTAAGACTCAAAATCACTTGGTTTTGTATAACTCTATGTGCTGCTGTAGGTACGTTAATTTGATGCAATTATAGTTAGTTTAAACCAATTAATTCATTCCGAGAATATCAACCATTAGCTTATGATACTTATAACTGTAATGAATATGAGACTTCCTTTCTGCAATTTGCATATACCCATAAAACATAAACTTATTCAAAAGTAAGGCATTAAGGGCGTGTTTCACTATGTCTAAGTACCTAAGTTCTTCATTAGCTGTTACTTGACAGATAGTCCATACAAAGCTAGCAATTGGCAATGAATAAAAATAAAAAAACGAATGGTTTGGTTACAGTGAGTCAACCTTTGCTTAAATAGTTAATTAGAATGTTTTGTATTAACCCTTTCGGAATAAGTTTTCTAAATAACAGTGAAAACCGCATTGATTATAATACGTTGCCTGGTTTATGGTGGCAAATAATGACATGTAGATTGTAGATAATACTGTTGTTATACTTTCCAAGTCTTTACTGGATAATATTTTTCACAAACTAAGCTGAAATAAATCCTCCAATATGTACCAAAACCCAAAAATTGTGCAGTGCATATCTCAACGCAATCTTCTTTCGCAGTTTAAATTGTCAAGCATTTCGCTGTAATTCTTCTAACGACTGACTGTTGCCACAACATTGTGATTGTAACACGGCAGTTGTTACCATCTGCCATTTCCTGGCAAACATATGGTACGAAAACTTACTTCCAACTTTAAGACTTAAGTCTTTTCAGTAAAGTCTATTTTGAATTAAGAAACAAGAGCTTTTAAAAGTTGCATTGTGAATAATAAAAATAAAGACTTACATGTCTTTCGCTAACTTTGTATACAGACAGGTACAGTCGAACCAGTGGAGTCGTGAAGTGTCCCACCTTTAAAGTTTATTTTCTAACAGATATTAAACTTCAATGAGGTCGGAATTCAAACTTGATGACCTTTATTAGTTTTGACGCTTTCAAAGAAGTTATTAGAAAAGCAGGTCATGATTCAATTGGCTTGACTGTACTGTACCACAGAATTGAAGAAAGAGGTAAGTAATGGGTGTCTCAAAAGTAGGTATAGGATTTGAATTTCGCGCTATTTCCGAAATATTCAAGATGGCGGGTTGAAATTTGACATATGTCATCTTGACACATGTAAAATTAATCGTGGAGCGTTTCACAATAAAACAGCGCATAGAAGTTATACAAATATTTAACGAAAATTCACGATCAATTACAAACACTTGTCGAAAGGTCGAAAAATCTCGTAATTTCAAGAAGAGGTGATGTCAAATGGCCACCGAGATCTTGCCATCTGATGCCACTGGATTTCTTTCTTTGGGGCTACGTCAAAGATAAAGTCTACGCCAACGATCCACAAAACATAGACAATATAGACAAAATATTCGCCGAGTTATTGGTGAAATAATTAGCGAATTGTGTGAAATTAGCAGCGAAATGTGTGAAAGGTTCATGAAAAACTTGCACACAGCAAAAATGCCCGTGGCGGCCATTTAGCAGATATTCTATTCAGATAAAATTGTACAAGTCTCTTCTTTAAAATAAAATAAAACTACGAAGAAATTCCAATCCATTCGCGTTTTATTGAGACAATAATCATCCTATACCTACTTTTGGGATTGACTAGTATCTGAAACAAGCTACCCACGCCACGAAAAGAAATAAATCAAATATCGTCTAGTGGTACAATCCACCGGTATCAGACCTATCACCTGGTTCAACTGTCGGAAACGGAATCGGATTCGAATTCTGTGCTTTGTCTTTGTCTATTCTATAGTGAGTGACAGAGACAGCGCATGCATTCTGCTGTGTCGGGAGCGTTTCCGACGGTTCGTGAATCACGGGGCTAGAAAGAGGTCCCAGGTTCGATTCCCAGAGGGGGTGGGTACTTACATATTGTATTCAGTTTGGTTGGCATTGGCAGTAGGACCTGTTTAAAAGTCCGCCTATAACTACCATCATCTTATCTAAGTCTGTCGCCATAATAGTATATTTAGCATTATTATGTTCCGTCCGACAGTTAGAGATAAGATAGCCAGTTTCTCAGTGATTGAGGATTCCGGGAGTAGTGCGCTTTCACCTTCAGCCTTGCCACTACTTAACATCAGTGCTACACCGTTGTGGATAAAATAAGAACTAGGTAATGTGAGGAGGTTTTGCTGTTCCAAGCGAAGGGGTTATCCACGCGCGGCCCCCTCCATTCACTCCTTACCTCTAACGTTTGTTCTTTTGTTCTGTGGATGTACTATATCTGTACTAACTCTCATGATTCTAGTACGTTTTTCATATTATTCTTAATGGCAACACTGGTAATAGCCGTCTCATGGCGCTATTTGGTAAAAGCAGTAGGGATAGATTGACTTGAGTCGTGACGAGCGAAGTGAGCTGAGTCTTCAACCTACCCTCGACGGCATAAGATTTCGAAGACGATGACTAGTTGTACGTAGCTATTGTTATTAATTTAACCAAGAAATATAAGGAGCCAGTTGTGAGACGGGTCGATTTTTTTAAATATTTAATTTTCATTATTACTACTTATAAACTTATTTTTTAAACTGGCCATTATTAGCTTTCAAATTTATTCCATTCCATAGCTTATTCTGTTCAAATTCTGTTCAAGGCAATATTTTAAACCACGCACCTATTGGTATCGTTAGTAATCCCATATTTTTTCTGATAATTTGTCTGTACTCTATAATTTAAAGTGTTTGTTTCTACTTATGATTGAGTAACGACTCCGCAGTTCGTTATTATAGCAACAACAATACAATTATGTACTTATACGAAATTACCATCTTCCAAGGTTTGTTCGGATTCAAATACTTGTGTACCAAATGTGGATCATTTTTTTATTAGGCCCATACCTCTAATATTGTGTAAGGATTTTTTTTCACTATTATTGATATCGTAATTGTCTAATATCATTAGTGTATAATATACATAGTTATTATCTCTCATTATCTCTATGTATTATCTCATTATTATTATTACTTATAGTGAACTCTTTTTATCACATAAATATCATCATCATCATCATGTCAGCCGAACGACGCCCACTGCTGTTTATAGGCCTCCCCCAAGGATCTCCACAACGATCGGCCTTGCGCTGCCCGCATCCAGCGGCTTCCCGCGACCTTGACCAGATCGTCGGTCCACCTTGTAGGGGGCCTGCCCACGGAACTTCGTCCGGTACGTGGTCGCCATTCGAGAACCTTTCCGCCCCAACGGCCATCGGTTCTCCGCGCTATATGTGTCCCGCCCACTGCCACTTCAATGATGCAATCCTTCGAGCGATGTCGGTTGTTTTAGTTCTCCTGCGGATCTCATTATTTCTGATTCGATCGAGCAGGGAAATACCAAGCATAGCTTTCTCCATTGCTCGCTGGGTGACTTTGAGCCTTCTTATGAGACCCATAGTAAAAGACCACGTCTAACTTCCATAGGTCACGTCTAACTGGCAACACATAAATATAAAATAATGCAATCTAAAGCTCTATCCGGCTGTAGGCAATCCTACAAAACTATAATTAAGAATTTGTAGAAACTTAATGATAGTTTTGCTTTTTACTTTAAATTGTTTACCGTAATCATAGCTTAGCGTAGTTTCTACACATAAAACTTACAAAAGCAAAATAGTACTAAAAAGACACAGATCACATGTAGTAGCAAGCTACATAAAAATATAACTCGAAATAAATCTTCTTCTACAAGGAAAACTGTACAAGTTCACAAAACCAGTTTGCAGTTAACCGACAAAAAATGAAAACAAAACAGTAATGATACCGTCTAGCCGTACCTAATAGCGTGAAACAAAAAACTCCAACCGGCACTATATTGATGAGTTCTGTTACCGAAAATTACTTTAAAAATTCCTCGAACGAAGACCCACAGTCGGTCTATAATTTTGACAGCCGTTAAATTAGGTTATTCTTTAGTCTGTGGTTTTATGGCGCGAATTCCCGTGGCTGTATACAACAACACTTCGCTGCGGCTGTATACCATCGATGCGTTTGCGTTTCTTTTTTCTTAAATGAATTAAGTATGAGTCAGCGTCTATCCAGCCAGACACATCTTAGTTATTTGTGTACGCTACACTAATGTCAGTATTGCAATTGATTATAATGGTTTAATATTTAAAAAAAAAAAAAAGGTTTATAAATGGTTTATTTATAATATACAAACTGCTTGGGAGTTTGATTGTTAGATTAGTCATAACATCAGAGAATTCGGAAGTTGGATCGTTTTAGACTCAATTTTTATGAAAATAAAAGAGGAAATGAAAGTTCGGAATTAGTCGATGTATTTTTAGTAACTATAAACGTTGACTTACAACCGAAAAACGAACTACTTGAAACCAATGTTGTACAAAGCAAAGTAATAAAAATAACAACATTAACCGACTATGCTCAGTCAAAACTACCACAAGGCCTGTAAAACGAGTATTTTGGAAAAGGTCAAATATGGAAAGCGCTGGCGCCGTCGACGAGTATTGCAACCTGTGAACTGACGTAAAACAGTGTTTACATGAAACTGGACTTAAGGGTCGTATTTAAAGTTAAGATTTCGTAACTACCAATCGAACAGGCAACAGAGAGGACGAAAATACGAAGCTTGTTTAAAAGCTCAATATTAGCGGTAACGGTAACGCTATATTTCATGGGATTACTAAGTAAACCATTTTTTTTTAATCCACAACAGGATAGCACTTAGCCTCATCACACCCGATGCTAAGTGGTGATAAGGCTGAAGGTGGAAGCGCACTACTTCCGGAATCCTCAATCATTGAGGAACAGGCTATCTTATTTATCTGTAACTGCCGGAACACATTTTTGTGCACTTCTGTAGTTTTGTATGAAAACTTAGTTATTTGCATAAATACTTATTTGGTATTAAAGAAAGGACGTAAGATAGAAATCTATCGTCCTTTCTTTAATGACAATTTAAAACTAATAACCATTTTCCATTCGGAAAATATCCTCGTTTGAAGAAATTTGTTGCAATGGTTTTTCTTTTATAAAAGCGCAATTTCCCAAAAAAAAAAACTAAGAAAGAAAGTTTTCAAATCTGCTGAGAAATAACAAGTTTACCTGTTACATAGAATCTTGAAGATATTTGTAGACGTTTATTGAGGAAATAGTTGCTTATTAAAGCAGAATAAAACGCTGATAAGATAAACTGTAGGTAATGTTGTCGCCTTTATACGCCATAAACTTCCCACAGCTTCCTGTGTGGAAGAAACGGTACGAAACTGAATTGACAAACGGGCCCAATGCGACTTGGTGGGTGTTTATGGCCGTTTACAGTTCCAGTATTGCATCCCTTATCGTCAAATCTAGTGACATTTGACGGGGCCGATAGCGCATTGGTAGTAATCATGACTAAGGAGGTACAGGGGTGATGGGTTTGGTCTGCTCCAGAAAATATGACATTCATGTTATTTAGATTTGTCTTGTCTTAGTGCTCTATACAATATCTTTGTATCCTTTGATTTCCGTGACAGAAATGCTTGAAATACTTATGTGGGAATCTATATCATCATCATCATCATCAGCCTATTAACGTCCACTGCTGGACATATAAAAATATCTATTTAAGAAGTCGAAATTATATAAGTCATAAAATTTTGTTGTTAAACATAGTTGCGACGGTAAATTAAGTCATAAACATTTCAGTAGTATTAGCATTGCAACCACAAAGTCTAAAATGGATGCCACAAGAAGTGCGTTGCGTTACCTTTGCAAAACTTCCCTAGAATAATGTGGTAAAATAGTAAAACTGATACAAGGTATACTGAGATTGTCTTTATATTATGCTTCTCCTGTCAACAACCATTTTATGATAGTATTCCATAGCAGGTTAACAAACTAATAACTTTTACGACAAGCCTCAGTTATGAAAGTAAATTATTATTAATCAAACAGATTTCCTAGATTTTACGATGGCAGTAACTAACGTGATAATTATTATATATAAATCGTGGTATAAATTTGCAATAGGCTTAATAACTAAAGAACATAGTCAAAAGAAGTTGCAGAATGCTCAAGTAAGGGCAATTTCCATGTATTTACCTAGTTGGACCTTACTCCTTCATAATTGTTCTTAAAACAGTTTTGCTAGAGAGTATAGCAGTATCTAACATGATGATTGAATCGTGGTATAGTTCTGCAATAGGCTTAAGCCTAGTTAACTAGTATCCTAAAACATACAAGCAAAAGATCTTGTAGAATGCGCAAGCCACGCAGGCGGCAATTTTCATGTAGGTTTGTGTTTTGACTTTGTAAATCTTACTCCAAACTCCGAAGGAGTAAGAGAGACCGACAATATGCAACTTAAAGCATACCTATATCAGTAACCGTAACCACACTTCTCCAAGTCCTGCTATTTAATTACTGCGCTTACGGACACTTGATTTATAAGACGATTAATTTAAAAGTGTTGATTTAAGATTTGAAGATGAAGTCGGGAATTCAGAAGCTATTTAATTTGCTTGTGCTTACTAATTGACCAAACATTCCAATTAAAATTAAATCCCAAAATCAGAACCGGTAGTTAATTAATGCCCAATTATTTTCCACATCCATGATGGAAATCTTCAAAAGTATCCAAAGTTATTTTTGAATACTTTTGAATTGGATACTTTCCATCATTGCTGTGGAAATAATTGGGCATTAACTTAACACTTACTCATTTGTTCATTTTATGATAAACCTTTTAACAAAGAGTATCGGAAACTACTATCTTACAAGTAACTCAAAAAACACTCATATTCTATTATGACAACGTCATGTGGTGTTAATCGCCGGGATAATAGTGTTTGATGGCCCTGGGGTACTGTCGTGGGACACATCACATTAAGGAGACTGTATTCAGTAATGCAGTCCCATTTAAATTCCATCTCCACATCCTCGTTGGTGTAATTGGTTATAATAGTCCGTCCCCAACGTGCAACATGAATTATATCATTATCCTTCGTTAGAATAACTTCAAGGATCGTTAGAACGTAAATCGATTGCTATGCATGGACCGGCAACTACGGAGTTTGCATACTAAACGTTAAATGTGTCAACAGCGTCCACCCAGTGGATGGTCATCAACGCAATATTAACGACATTCATTATTTTTCCAGACCTGGCCGCGATACGACAACTGCTGGAGAGCGAGACAGGAGGCACAACCTGTCCCAGTTGTAACATGCCCTTTGATAAGGGTAAAAAGAGAAAGTTGATCGACACTTGTGGACATGAACGCTGCTACTCCTGCATGTTCAGAAACGAAGCCTGTCCTATATGCGCGAGGAATAGCCAAGGACGGAGACAAGTGATGGACAGATACACGCCGTCACCTCAACGACAGGATCATGATTGGCAGTCGCCTATGCGACTTCCAAAGCCGCCGAAGCAGCCCTCAAGCTTAGCGCAAAGCTGCCCCACACCTCCTCATACGAGAAGAAGATTCTTCCTTAGCCCAAAATCGTTACGTAGCCCATTCGGAGAACGCGCCTCCCGGCATTCTCACGAGAACCACGTGCCTCTGTCTGGTAAGTAACATTATTGAATTCCGATTTGCATATTTGCAGGCTCGCGCGTGGTAGCCACCGATTTGCATCAGCATTGCGTAAGCCCCAGTCCGGGTACGCAATACACTCCATTGATGCCTTGTACGGTAATGTTGGATCTCATTCACAGTGAGCGTAGCCTCTCACTTTCCCGATAGGCTTCATTTGTGTTTTGGTAAACGTCAAGAATCCTTCTCATAAATAATGGTGAGTGACACTTGCGTTACGGCGCCCACGCACCCGCGCCGGATGTACGTAGGTTCCTTAAAGGACCGGTTGTCTGACTGGTGTATTTATTAGTTTAGGTATAGGCTAGACTTTTGCAATGCAGCCCGCGCAGACAGGCCGGCTGCGGACTTTATCTTGGCATCTGTTACAGTTTTCATTTCCATTAATTATATCATTCTAGTCCGCTCTATTTCGCGATGGCGGTTTGAAATATACGGTACATTCACAGCTGTAGGTTTCTTAATCTATTAGTTCCAATTCGCAACAGCCCTTGCCCCCTCGCGGGTAATTAGTCTGTCGATCGGTTATAACGTTTCTATCTGTCTGAATCAATAATATTGTCTGGCAGAATTTATAATCTCAGATTAATTCGTATAAACTATATGTTGTCGGCGAGGTTTGTTCGTTTATTTACTTGAAGCATCAAATATACTCAACAGGATTACCAGAAGAAGGGCCCAGAACAGCAGCGTGGCCAAGTATGGTGTTCAATAAGATCAGGTCGCTCTGGTCTGCGCATTCATCAGTTCCACAGGGGCTCAACCAGTTGACAGGCACGGAGATACTATTTAGCTAACTGTAGGAATGTCAACTTTTTAGAATGTGTTATACATAAGTATTTATATCCGTTTCGAGAAATCAATTTCTATCCAATGAATTAACTAAAAGTTGACTTTCCTTCAGTAATACGGCACTGTCGTCGCTCAAGTTTTGCACTTTATATTTTAATGCCTGTTTGCATACTAGTTACAATCATTTTTAAACACACGCCTTTTTCTGCATCTGTGTGTATAAGCAACGCTTGAATTTCTTAATTTCAATTCTATATCGTTAAATTGCCATTTTATACGCTCAAACACCGTTAACACATCGTCTCTATCAGATCTTACGAAAGCCTTAATGACTTGTAATTTCCATCATACTGTCAAACGCCAGAGCGTGCCAGAGGTCTTTGAATCAACATCTAATGTTGCATGCATGACGCATCATTTTGTAGACTCAGATGAAGATATATGAACAATCGATATGAAAGACCGATAAGGCATCGGCGACAAAAATTACATATCTTACCGTGGGCGAAAACGATCATCTTTGTTGATAAAAGACGATAGTTGTGGGGACGAGCCAGATAAAATCTCAAATTATAGCCCACCGAATGGTATATGTAAATTCTTTTGACAGCTTCCATTGATGGGTTGGGTCGACGGAAAAGAAAGATGAAATGATATTAACAATATCGTTAAAGGCTAAGCTTGGTGTGTTTTGGTTATGAGTGCTAATTTGTGTGGACATTAAGCAAGTCAAATTCTTATTGTAAGCTACTTTTTTGGCTTTTACCAAAATTCTTAATTTGTTGTGTTGATGTTTTTGTTAACTTGCCGTTTTACTAATTTTTAAGGGTAATCATTTATTATACTTATCGTTTATAAAACCAGTCTCTGTAAACGACTTTGTCTCTTTTGATACACGGACGGTATTACCCACTAAGCCTGGCTTATCGAAGCCTTACTTCTAGTGTGGGAGTCGGAAGGTCGGGCTGAATCAGGCCCTGCTTATATAACTCAAGGTTAGTCGCCTTCGCATTGTCCGACTGTCACCTGGGAGATTACACCCTCAGTACGCCCGCGCTAGATACAGATTTAGCCATGATTGAATTGTTAAGTCTGTAGGTTTCTCACGTCTTGTTCCGATATGATGTGTGAAACGAAATGTGTGACTCATTGAAATGTCATTCATTCGCGTACGGTGAATATAGAGTGTAAGCGAGACAGTGATAAGAGTAGCAGTGGCCTTCGAAAAAAGGCTTTGTTAATAACTTAGTTGACACTAGCGCCCCAGTTAAGGCGATACTCGGAAAAAATGTGCTGAAGCGAGATAGCAATGAGAAATAGACGCGCGCGGGAGCGAGACCGATTTTGCAGATTAGGCAAAAAAAACACAAAATCACTTCGTATTAAAAAACTACAGCGATTTAAAAAAAATGCTTCTATACGATCCTCAATATTATTGGTGTCCAATAATTAAACCAATTTCCAATAGTGTAAGTAACCCCATTTAAGAATAATCTTCACTTTTCGTATTTTTTAGAGGTCTTTTCGAAAAGAAAAAGTGTCGAGGCAAAATCATAAAATCGTGTTTTTGAAACTATACGATTCTAGATAAAGGTATGAAGAAATATATATCTTATTACTAGATTTGTAACAACTGTAACCGTCCTATAGTTTTAAATCAAAAAGTCCATATTTTTCCGAGTAGCGCCTTAAGTACTTAATAGGAGCACAAACAACATGCACGAGTACAGAATTACAATGATTTCAGTATTTCAATTGTGAATCAATTCAAAAGTCGTGCAAGGTCTTGTCAGCGATACGCGATATTAAATGTAAAAAGCTCGAAAATTCTACAACGTCAGTCGGGATGCTGGATCTAAACTAATAAAAGTAAAAAATAAGTCAATTAGTCGCTTTCTAAGTTTTACAAGTGAAGTATTTTGTTCATGCCGTTATTTTATTAAAAGACGGGTGTAGGTAGTTTATAAACAAGACTCTTAATGCACATCGTCTTAAAGTATTTCCTTCTTTGGATCTCATCGTGCACAAACATCTTCACACGATCTTACACTATAATGATGCATTAACACCCACTCACAAATCGTTCTTTACTGGACTCCATCAAACGTGGGAGTAAGTTACAGTAATTTGTAATTATCAAATTCTACATTTATTATTCAATCATGGTATATCGTAGCTTAAAATCTTTAGAGTGAATGTCATAAACATAATTTAGAAAATAGTTACTAAATGTTGAAAATAGTTAAAAAATAGTTACTAAACCAGCTGTTTCTTTAATTAAAAAAGTATTGGAACCGTAAAATGATTGGCATCTGATCTCTAAACTTCAGTAGCAAAATGTAAATTTCTTGAAAAAGATGTAGATTAAGATCATGTTGCATTAGATGTTGATGATTGTCGCGCACCATCAGGCCCTGCCAGCGTTGCCATGATACACTATAGTGAATGGCAAACACATGCTGAGACAGGGACCTTATTGACCTAAAGACCATACTTATTTGCTTCTGTTTCATGTCTGTTTTTAACGAATGTTAATAATTATATACTGTTAAGTAAATAAATAAAAATTATCTCAGTCTCTTTCCTCTCTCTCTCATTATTTCTTTACTAACATAGGAACTCAACACAATACAAGAAACAGTTGACAGCCCATACCTTATAAAGGGGTTTCCTAAAAGTACCTACACTTTAAATTTGAGGGTGGTGTTATCGCAGTAGGTACAGCTGTTAACATTTGATATACATATGGTAAAACTACAAAAAAGAGACAATGACATGACAGACAACAATAAAGCCAGTAATCTTACAGCGTTCGAATCTAAAGGAAATCAACCTTATTGACATTTAAAATCCATTGAATACAATA
Source organism: Crambus lathoniellus (assembly GCA_949710035.1). NCBI lineage: Eukaryota > Metazoa > Arthropoda > Insecta > Lepidoptera > Crambidae > Crambus > Crambus lathoniellus. The sequence continues at coordinate 4,534,751 of OX453310.1, read as the reverse complement.
CAGCCTCGTGTCACAGTCATGGCCGTTACATTTGTCGGTACAACAGGTTATGTTAACTTCATTGATAGGGTGTACTTAGCATATTTTATAATGAGAATAATATTGGAACCATTTCCTTATACAAGGTGTTCCTTTTGATATCCCATAACTCTTGGTTATATTCTGTCATCAAAAAGAAATCAAATAGCCCAAGGAACGTAGGTCGAAATATGAGGTTTTTTTGGCTTTCCTATGCAAACCTTGCTTGGTGAACAAAGCATTCTGAAACGAGATACTTATCAAAGTTGTCTGCATTTTTGAAAGCGATTAATAATTTAAGTTAAGATAAAAAAGTAACTAGCTTTCTAAATCTAGTCTAGAACAACTAAAAATAGAGCCATACTCAATCATTTATTGCATACCACAATGTGGAGTTAGATAGTGAACATAAAAAAGGTCATTATGGATTTTCAGTTTCAACTTTCTTTTGGGAACCGAAACAGTTTTTTATTTAGTTTAGTAACTAAACTAAATAAAAGTTTGAACTAAACTTTAGTTAAAACTTTAATCATTTTCACATCACTGCTGACACCCTTAAGTATTTCACATCAATGTAGATACTAACACATTATACTAGTAACCAGTATGGTTGACAGACCATATACGAACAGATAGAACAACCCACCCGAGCAGGGACACCAATTATACCATTCTTAATAACAACATGTCTTCCATCAATTTTCAATCGATTTTCTACATTAATTACAATAAAAACTAGAAACCTGAGTTTAGCAGTAGTGGCGCCACATGGATAATTGTAAATTGTTGGTTTCATGGCCGCCTCACCACTTTCTAGCGCGGGCAAATTGCTTGTGGCTGGATTGAGGCTCCGGGAAAACTAGATTCTGCCTACGAGCGTGGGAGACGGTAGTTTTTGCGCCAGACTTGCTGAGTTAACGTTGACGTAAAATCTCAGGACTATATTAACATGTGCAGACATTGTGTATGTTTCTGCTATAGCCACAGTTACATTAACAAAGTTCATATTTTTCTGATAAATTTTGTGATGAGCATCTGGATTGAGATATTCTACTTTATTTTTGGTTAAAAAATACATGTGTATTTGGTCAAAAATTGTCAAAACCCCTGACTGAAATCCAAAAATTTGTCACTCGTAAGGGAAGAAAGACAAAGTTTGGTATGTGGATCACTCAATTCATACATTTTGCAAAATGGTTACGCGCTGACTCTCGGTGAGTAATGTCTTTATTGCCGAAAATCCTATACCACAAAATTGTACATAATTTGTCACCAAAATTTACCAAGAGACCAAAGCATTAGGAGATATTATCAGGAATCTATGACGGTCACAATGGATACTCAATCCTGTGCACCATTTTGAACCTTTGTTTTTTAAATAACTAAATAAGAAATAAACTTTGTTTAGCTATTGCTTGGTAAAATAATATGCTTACGACAACGAAAGAAAATCTATTTGACTTTGGTGAAAAATGTTTAGTAACAATAGATACCTACTTTTGATATTGTAGGTATATATAAAACGAAGCTCAAATTGAAAATGGTTAAGTCCATCAAGAAAACATTTAAGCGTGGGATGGAAGCATCACTTGCATTGTTTTTGTAACCCGTTTCTCAAGTACACAGACATGTAAGGATATTTATTTTATACTGGATGGGTTAGGGATTAGGGAAGAGGAAAATTCAATATTGAGATCCTTTAAAGCAGACAAGGCAGTTTACTGGTCAACAATTTAGACCTTGTGTTTGGACCTTGTGCAATAGCTAAAATACTTTAATGTATATCCATCTTTTCTTCTTACATTGCAATACATGATTAAAGCATAAATGTGTCTTAAAATGTTTGATATTTCTTGTGCCGCTGATCTCATAAATACTTACAATTTTTCCAAATCATCTATTCCCTAAACCATTAAGCTTTTTCTACCTTCGCCTCTTCCATCGGTTCAAACTCATGGAAGGAAGCGCAACGATCTAATAAATCCATAGCGAACGCACCCTGTCACATCTAATCCGGCCGGCCATTATTGCTGACATGTTGATACATCGCTCATCAGCAACAGCCGTTTATCAATGAAATTGGACACCCCTTGTTGAGGGCATGGCAGCTTTTGGGTCATTTTTACGTCATCCCTGACAGATGTTTTGGTGTGAAAATAATAGTAACGTGTTCTTATAGGATTTCAGAAATGTTTCAGTAATATCCTCAAAAGACTAAATATTTAATTGACTCTAAGTAAGTAAACGGTTTCAGATTTATAGTAAATAGTAAAGTTAATGTAATGAAACTAATGAAATAGCACATTAACTAAGATTCGATTGCTGACATAGCCGATGCTTCAAAAGGTTAGACTCTATGTTGACCTAAGTATATTTTCTTTTATTCAGTGGGCGTGGGCATTATGTCGAAGCTCTAAAGCAGGCAGCAAAAAATAAAGGAATAACATATAATTTAAATCTGTGTCAACCATTTCATTTTCGTTGTTTATAATGATGCAACTCAATCTAGATTGCATATTACCGTGGTGAATTCGTCATCAATGTTTTAGTCGTCTACCACTCCCTTCAATGTCACGCAAACTTGATCTCCACGTCCATGACAAAGGCTGCATCACAGTTACATAACGTCCACTGGCTTCGGATCCTGCGGTGTAACCCATCCGCTTGTCTGCGCCTGCGGCTCCCGTGGGAAACGTATCGGGTGTTCACGGTTCCGCTCAACTTGATACCAATGCGAAGGTCGACGGCGTGATGAGACTGTATCTTAGAAGTCGTTAGTAAAAGGAGCTAAGTAGTTGTAATATTTTTTTTCTCTGTAAGTACTTATTTCAACTATTATTTTATCAGTTACACTTCTGTACTATAATACTATAAAGTTGTAAGATTTGTATAAGGGATATGAGGATATCAGAGATTTCACAAAATTCTAGGGACCCCACGAAATCACGGTAGATGTTGAATTTTCTTATTTACGACGTCTTCTTCCTAAAAAAGTTCAGTGATACATCGTTTCACTAAACTAAATCTAGTGAAATGAAGAATGACTGAAGTAATAACAGTAAGCTCACGGCTGCAGGTGACAGGTATTAGCAAGTTTGTACCATCAGAAGTCCTGTAGAACACGTGATAGGTTAGAAATATGGTTATTTTTTTTTTGTGAAACAAATCTTATGGATTGTTTTCATAAAAAAGGTGAGCAAACATAACATCCAAAATTTTAAAGGAAAGCTTCAATGAAAAATGATTTTTAACAACATTAGCACCAATACTTGTATTATATGTCCGAATACAATTTTATTAATGTGAAACCCATAAAGTATAAGACAAAGAAAAAAGACCTCCGAGAAAGAGAAACATGAATTATAAAATTAAATGATATAGGTAGGTACTATAAAAGTATATTACTTACATAATTCTGTACACACTTTCAACAATGCTGAGATAGCAATCTAAGTGTCTTCCCGTCGTTCTTACGATGAAAAATCTAACAAAAACTAGTTTTGTATGAGATTTATACCGAATGTGGGAAGTATCTGCCATTTAACTGACGGTTAATTGATAATAAGAAAAAGAGTTAATCGATAGATCGATATGCGATGATAATAACAATCCCAAGGGAAAGGATTATCGTAATAGGGAAGTTATGAAAATTCATTCTTCCGTGTAAGAACCGAGTCGTTAACGACCATAAGAACAACAGTTTTATTCAATCACATAAGTAGTAAATACAAAATTAATATGGAACAGGGAACTATGGAATAGTTCATATTATTCCCATATATGGGACATAACATGAACATCAAATGTCAAATGAATCCCATTCATATTATGTTCATACTTCATAGCCTGCAGCCCTCCCAGTGTCGGCTCTTTCACACGACGACGTTTGTCGTATTGCATCTTTTTTCACAATTTGTCTTTTTTTAAAGGAGGTAATGCTTTTTAAACGCCCTTGTTCACGAATCGTGAAAAAATACGGATACGGATACCTACGTCTTTTCTATACTTACTATAGAGTTACGTATTTTTCAGATGGAACAGAATATTGGAAAACGCTTGGTTTCAATATTTTACTGTAGATATGCAACATTTTATTGTTTTTTTTTTTGTGTTCCTATGTTACCAATTGTTAATATTCAAAGCACAGAGATTTTATTTATGCATGTGTGACGATTATGCATGACACGAAAAAGGTGTGATATTTTTGTAAATACACTTTTTATGCTAACGGTTTTTTGTTGTCTGCGTATCTCGTCAAGTTGTTTGCACTGTTTTTATATTTTTACTTTGTATGTGGCAATGGCATGTTTATAAACCTACTATTTTTGTAACATTTCAGATGACGAAGGAGGTCACATCAAACAGCCAGGCTATGAATCCCGAAGGCAGAATGACTTGTACATGCGACTTGGTCTATTGCTTGGGGAAAGAAGAAGTAGCAGAAATAAAGCTCGGGACAGCTGCACATCGCTCGCGTCGCTGGATGCTCACACATTGGCCTCGCATAATACAAGCCCGGTTAGTAACTGCGTTAAGGAGTAATTAGCTGCAGATGTGGTTTTACACAAAAGATGCTTGTTGTACGCTTTCCAAAATAATAGGGAATCAAGAAATTGCGCCGCGGTGGAGGCCTTTCCCCGCTGCTTCAGCCTGCATAACCATGAGGATTCGCCAGGCCATTGGTTGGTTGCTGGGTTTGTCAAAAACTAGTGTTGCCGAACTATCGATAGTTTTACTATCGATAGTTTTAATCGAAAAATGCTAACTATCGATAGGCCTATCGATAGTATCGATAGTATCGATCTCTCTTTTAGTGCAATACTATCGGTTAGCAGCAATACTATCGATAGTATTGCTTTTCAATTTTTATAAACTATCGATACTATCGATAGTTTTGTACAATCGATAGTGACCTTTAATTCAATAGTATCGGTTCTACCCATCTGCCAGTGTAAATGCAATCAATACTATTGAAATAAAGGTAACAATCGATTGTCCAAAACTATCGATAGTTTATTAATATTGAAAAGCAATAGTATCGATACTATCGATAGTTTATTCGCCGGCAGGGATCGATACTATCGATAGTATTGCTGCTTACCGATAGTATTGCACTAAAAGAGAGATCGATACTATCGATAGTATCGATACTATCGACAACTATCGATACTATTGTTTTTGCTTAAACTATCGATAGACTATCGATAGACTATCGAAATGCTATCGATAGTGGACTATCGATCGGCAACACTATCAAAAACTTTACAAAGTTCTGGTGGAAGTCAAATGCTGAAAGGTCGTGGACAATATTGGAGATATCTATAACTATGTGTGTCATAACATAACCCCCATCTAGTGGTTTTTTTGATGCAAAACTATAATTTTATCACACATTTATTTTAGGCACAATATCAAATGTTGTTTTTTAGTTTCTGAAACAATTTTCTTATTACCTACACTATCTGCAGGTCTCAACACTAACGGGTTCATCGGAGGTAGAAGCAGCCACGCCACTCGGCAGGGACTCCCTCGGTTCCCTGGCTTCGATGTCACTATCAGCGGCCAGCAACTGCTCGTCTTCCAGCCCTGGTAGTAGAAGACATTCTGTTAATGGTGAATATTGCACCCTGCTTCGCATGAGACTAACCACATTGTTCTTTTTCCCATCTTTTCCCTATCTTAATTATTTAGCTTTTAGCCACCGAAAAGAAGTTCTTGGAAGTGAACTTAAAGGTAGAACGATAAATCAAGGTCCACATGTTACACACACCCAGCATTCTTAACCACTGAAAAATTACTAATATGAAATAATTAATCTATATATATATACTTACATGTGCACAAACAACAATTTACTGCTCACATTCTTTATAGTCATAACCTAGCCTATAAAACAGCACTAGAAAACTAAAGTTTCATTAATTACTTACAGACTATTGCTATACTTTTTTGCACTGTCTAGATTTTAACTATACCTACATAAGATAATTACTACCCGATAATTTAAAAGTTCTCCAACTTCAGAACGAAAAACATCTAACTAAACCCATGTTTTTTGCAGCTTTACAAAGCAACAGATCGGAGGAGCTGACGCGAATGTCCAGTGGGTTCTTTAAGACGAGAAAAACTGCTGCAAGAAGGTCAGCCAGAGTTAGCAGCAAGCAGTCTTCATCATCTTCTGAAGTTAAAAAAGGTAGGCCGAGAAAAGTTGTTTTGAATTGTAATGTATGTCTTCCACCCGCGGCTTCTCCCGCGTGGACTACATGAGGTTATCTCGCGGAAATGTGATATTTTGAGCTGGTTGAGTACTCTCCAACTCAAAATATCGACATACCAAAAATGTCGTTGACCTGTTGCGCCATCTTGACATGAAAAGCGAACAAATAAACAAACACGCTTTCACATTTATAATATAGTACCTACTATGGATTTAAATACTTATATCAAGTTGAAACAGAACATGGTCCCGCGTGGCTTGAACCAAACAGACAGGCGGCCGCCGATTACTGCAGTTAGTAGAATGTGCAAACTTCTAGCCAACAGTCAACAACTAATTCTAATTCAGAACTAAAGTAACTAAGTACGAAATGATCCTTCAACTAAATTCTAAATGACTCAAGGCCTAGTTACAGCTAGATATCGTCCTTATCAGATTATTGTAACGAACCAAGTTAACATGCCGCATAATTTTGCGTAAATTCAACTTGTTTGCGTGAGTTGCGGTTGCGAAAATTTAAACGACCCCGTTTATAAGAAATGTATAATGTCGCGCAGTTAACATTACCGTTTTGTGTCAAGTATAATGACCTGTATGAAATCCTGTAATCATTCAAAAACCACTGATGTTTGTGAAATATAATCCGAATAAGCTTATTTTAAGTTTAATTTGGCCTAAAATTCAAGTTTCATCCTTCTAAATATCCTAAAATTACACCATTTTTGTGTCAAAATTAAACTTGCGAACTAATAACACCATTTTATTTCCAGTGCACCCGTCTCCTCAACTAACCCTCCGGCCGCTGTTCTTTGAAGTACCAGCATCTGAAGGTCAAAACTTATTCTCTGGACGACAGTGGCTTATGAGGGATATGGGAAAGGCGTTAGAATCTAGTTCACCAGGTAAGTCACAAATATCTCAATCAGCTAGCTATTATGTGTTCATACAGCTTCAATTCAAATGGCAATAACTTATCGAATCTTTTCCAGGTGTCCTGATCTCAGGCTGTCCCGGAACTGGCAAAACAGCTTTGATTCTGCAACTAGTGGAATACTCTTGCTTCGGTAGGAAGAGGAATTACGAGTACGAGGAACTCCGGGAGCAGTCAGATATCAGGGAAGTTCTGCCTGAAGAACTGACCGCTGGAATGCTAACGAATTTAGCATCCCATGTAGTTGCTTACCACTTTTGCCAAGTAAGTAGAATAGCATCTTATCGTGTTGATGATTGATGTCAATTTTTTAATTTTTAATAATAATATACTAATATCGTTAAAACTTCTTTCAGGCTGACAACAACAGTACTTGCCTAGTGGGTGAATTCGTCCATTCTCTAGCAGCTCAACTCTGTCAAGCTCCACGGTTGCTTGCGTACAGGGAATACCTACTGAGTGAACCACATTTGCTAGCCTGCTTGTCCTTGAAAGAATGCATCGCTGACCCAGACTTAGCGTTTATGAGAGGAATCATAGAACCCTTACATATATTGAGAAAGAACGGAAGCATAGACTCAGGAAACAGCATCATACTTGTCGATGGCCTTTGCGAAGCAGAATACCACAGACCCGATCATGGCTATACTATTGCTTCGTTTTTAGTAAGACATGTGCCTGAAATGCCTTCATGGCTCAAAGTCGTGGCTACAGTAAGGACACAGTTCCTTGAACTGACGAAACAATTACCTTATTCAAGGTTGAATCTAGACGAGTCTGACAACGTCAATAAAGATTTACTAGAATATTTCAATGCAAGAGTACAAGCTGCACCTATTATAGAAACAAATATAAAATGTTCAACGGGAAAATCAGAAGGCGTTCACAACTCTGTGTTAAAGTTCGCACAATACGTGCTACATTTGAGCCAAGGCTCCTTTTTGTTCCTGAAATTAATATTAGATCTGTTGGAGAGAAGTCACATAGTTGTAAAGTCAACAAATTACAAAGTTGTGCCAATATCTTTAGCACAAATATTCTTACTACAATTCAATTTGAGATTCCCGACGATACAGTCGTTTGAAAAGATCACACACATTTTAAGTGTGTGTTTAGCAGCTCTCTATCCACTCACATTAGTTGAAATTTACTACTCAGTGAACTCTTTATTAGTGAACACATTCCTCCCTTGGGAAGAGTTCTGTGATAGATTCGAAAGTCTCTCTGACTTCTTGGTAAAGAGAATCGACAACACGTATATGTTCTTCCATCCCTCGTTTAGGGAATGGTTGATACGGCGTGATGATAACGAGAGTTCAAAATTCCTTTGTGATTTGAGGGCAGGTCATTGTGGTATCGCATACAGACTTTCCAGAGTGCAGGCTCCATTAGATTCGGAAAAAAGTATGGAACTAGGGCATCATATTCTAAAAGCTCATATGTACAGAAATCTTGGACCGGCACAACTTGGCCTCTGCCCAAGAGACTTGCAAGCCATGATGGTAGCGACAAGCTCTACTAATGTCGGTGAAGCTATTGCAAATCTGAGAAACATTTATACGCCCAACGTGAAAGTTTCTAGGCTTATGTTGTTAGCGGGAGGATCACCTAATCACATCACAGATTGCCTGGGAAGTGCACCTTTGCTGTGCATGTACGCTTATCAAGGAATTATTTCCATGGTTGGACTACTGATTGAATTTGGAGCCGATCTTGAAATGACAAACTCACAAGGCTGCACGCCCCTATCTCTAGCGTGCCAAAGGGGACATACAGACGTTGCGAGGAGGCTAATAGCAGCAGGTAATTTCTTTAATCAATCACATTAAAATTTAGGTATATAAAAAATCATTTTTATTTAACCCGTGCCAATAATAATTTCGACTAATAATTATTATTTATCGATTTGAGGAGCGTCGCTTAGTCACACCGACACAGCCGAACAGACACCCCTAGTACACGCTGCCAAGAACGGCCACAGAGATACAGTTATATACCTCCTGGGTTGTCAAACAGCCAAAGACGACAGGACTTCATTTGACATCGACGATGGAAGTATAGAACAAGTGGTGCCTGGTGCCAGGCACGCGTTGATAGCTGCGGCTCAAAATGGTCACTTGGACATCGTGGAGTATCTTTTGGATACTGCTGAATTAATAGTGAGTATTCTAAATAAAAAAACATTTGACCTTGAGACCTAATTTGATATGACATAATGACTTACTTATATCTGTTAAGTCTAAGCAAATTCAATAAAACTTTTCAAGAAGTTAAAATATCACACCAATTTGTCAATAATTTCTCATGCAGTGCGATTAGGCAACTTAATTTATTGAATGTTTTACTTGCAGCCCGACGGTATATGTCCAGTGACTGGCGAAACTGCGTTAACAGCAGCTTGTTCTTCCGGAAACGCCGCCATTGCCGACGCTCTACTCGTCCGAGGAGCGACTCCATACTCATTGAATGCCAGACAAATGTCCCCACTAGCGTTGGCAGCGAAGAACGGAAGGACTGCTCTAGTTCTTAGGTTGTTGGATTCCGGGGCTGACGTGATGGGCACTGAAGGGAAGAATCCTCTGATTCTTGCTTCGGCTGAAGGTCATGCTGATGTTGTGGAGCTGCTTTTGAATCATGGTGAGTTAATTATCCTAATAATATCAAACATTAATGTAGCGAGTCTGAAAACGAGGACGATCATGAGCACAAGAAATGTTAGTATTTTAAATATTTATGATTTTGCGAATGTAGGTAGGCAAGGATTTTAAGTGTTATATTTTGCTTAGGTGCTGATCCTGATGCAATGGATGGTGATGGAGTATCAGCTCTCGGTTGGGCATGCTTAAGGTCTAGAATCACAACTATGGTGATGCTGCTAGACCGGGGAGCTACTGTCGGTAAGTTAAACGAATATGTAATATCATATCGTGGTAGGTATGGATTTACACTTTATTTTTACTACTTTGCAAATAAATGTTTTGACCTCAGACATGACATCCTCAAGAGCTCAAAAAGCAAGCAATTATTACCAAAATCTCAAGATTTTATGGAGTACCTGCTTACGCTTACAAACATTCTAATTAGTGTTCAATATTTCTTCTTCAGACCAGCAGGATCGTAATGGCAGAACTCCTCTTGGACTCGCATGTGGTGGACCAGCAGACTTGGTAGAGATACTTCTGGAACGAGGAGCTTCTCTGGAGAAGGTAGACCACAGCGGCTTGAGGCCTTTGGATAGGGCTATCGGACAGCGAAATGTTCACGTAAGTAACACTAAAAGAAGTTAATGTCCTTGTTCAAGATTACTATGAGTTATGACGAATGTGGATAGATTTTTTACTCTTTTAATTTACAGGTCGTCAACTGTTTCTTGAGAAAAGGAGCCAAGCTCGGCCCAACGACATGGGTTATGGCATCAGGCAAACCGGAATTTATGTAAGTTTGATAACATAAATACTTCCAAATGAAACAATAATTTTCGATGAAATTGACACTTATCTCTTATTTAATGAAACTTTCCAGGCTTATCCTACTCAATAAGTTACTAGAAGACGGTAACATGCTGTACCGCAAGAACCGGCCTTCAGAAGCAGCCCACCGCTATCAGTACGCTCTGAAGAAGATCAATACTCTAATAAGCGATGAAGGACTGACTACTTCGGGCAGTCAGCCAGTGCCTCACGAACACATATCGGCGTTCGTGCAATTGAAGACACATCTACTGCTCAATTTATCGAGATGTAAAAGGAAACTGAATGTAAGCAATGCTTTTTAAATATAATTTTATTTATTTATTTATTAATACCAACAAGATGTGGTTACACACAAAGATATACACCAAGTAATAAAAAGTAAAAAGGTACGAACATATGAATAAGACTAAATGCAAACTATAAAGCTAAACTTTAAGTAATTTAATGTAGTTGTCAGCAAGTCAAATTGTCTGAAAATGCTGGGATAAGACATGTAAAGTTTCCAACCTAGATTATTCCGCAACTAGCTAACTAGGTAGGTACATGTAAGCTGTTTTACAAAACAGCCTTCTATCAAAATGCAGTATCGTTCGACAGCTGTGTTTTGTAAGGAAGTTCTCCTATCCATGCAGCTCTTATTTGAAGCTCTTTATTCAAAATCATTAAGTAATTTTAATTTTGCTTACAGGAACCATCAGAAGCATTAGACTTAGCAGCCCGCGCATCTGTACTGCGACCGAACGCGTTCGAATGCGCGTACGCAATGGCCCGAGCCATCCTCGCCCTCAACAAGCCCTCCGAAGCTCTGCCCCACGCCAGAAGAGCGTTGCTCCTCGCTCCCACCACCGACATAGGAGCCGTTAGAACACTGAAATCCCTCCAACAAGAAATTCTCACAAGAATCAACGTTGGGGCGCATAGTTTAAACGGCGACAACAGATCTATGAGAAATTTTGACACCATCAGCCTTAATATGCCTTGAATATTTATAAATAGAGGATTACTCGTGCTACTTGTATATATAAGGTTATACCCGCCTTCCATGGTAGTTTTACGTTCTCAATACAACAGTTACATGTAGCTTTATTGTTATGTACAAAAACTTGATTAAGTTCACCATAAACTATTCAAGTATTCTTCATAACTATCCGATATTACTTCACAAATGTGTAATTAATATATATGTTTTTTATATATAAATATGGATATTATAACTCCGAACGAACGATTGACTAACTAATAATTAAAAACATGATGTTTCACATATTTGAAATCAGTTTTGGTCTTTTCCACGCTGAAATATTAAAATGTGTTAATTATAATTGTTGTAGATAATGATATCCTAATTGTGATGATATGAACTGGACTCTTGTAAATATTTAGCAATCCTGTACTGTGTCTGCAAGCCGTTATTTCAATCTGTACTATACAATACAGTCATATTTGTATAAGCCTACGTAATTATTGTAAAAAAAAATCCCATAGAACATACCTACATAGAAATCTTCGATCAACAATAACACCTAGTTCAGAAATCCAGTAATTTGTACTGCATTATACTTTACAGGAAACTATTTAAAAGATATAAAAAAACAAAAACCTATAACATGTAAGGCTATTTCACCCAAGAACATTAAAAAAAATGGAATCCTATCTCTAGATATTTACTTGCTTAGATTTAAATAAAGCTTCTGACACAGTATGCGTTGTAAAACGCTGCTGTTACAATTTATGCTATGTGACAGTGTACAGTAAGTATAAACTTTAGCAGTAGCCTCGAATATGGTTATTATTATTTGTTTTATAGTGCTTGCCATTATATTTTTGGATGCTTTAAAATTCTTTTGTTGAAATATTAATGTACCATTTAAACAACAGATAAAATATAATTGGTGCCTTTTTTTCAAATAAGTAATAGGAAACAATGCAATTTTAGTTTACCTAGTTTTTGTTATTAATTATAAGAAAAATTTGAGTTAAACTCATATGCCCATGCCCTTGCTTTCATTTTAATTTATTGAAAAGTATGAATACGTACATATAATAATCGAGATAAAATATTTTTAATCGAAAATTTGGAGGCATGTAGTGTTATGTAGAATTTTGTTTGGATGTGTCTTATGATAATGATAGAGTGATGTACATCAAATTTGATATGTAATGGATCTATTTATTGTATAATATTTTGAGAACCTAAATCATATAAAAACACTGAAAAGCCACTATTTAATTTTCAAATAAATTCAAAGCTTATTTACCAGTGGTAGAAAATGTGTGGAAATTTTTAAATTATGATATGAGACTGAAAATAAAATAAATTTTATTACTACCCATTATAAAATATATACAGTTGAAACGTGACAGTACATAATTATTATAATGTTTACCTATCTGAATAAAATTTTCATATTGCTTAAATTTTGTTTAATTTTTTCCATTAGTATTTATTTAGAAGACATTAATGAAACTTTATCAAAATTACAAAGTTCCTACCAACTTACCAACATTATAACTATGGTAAGTATCATTGCTACGATAATAGTACCATATTATACTCTTACCTTGCAGTGCTTTTAAGAGTTTTAAGTACCTACCTAAATCATTTAAAAGAAAACTTTTTGTGTGTTTGGTTTTATAGTCTTTATTTATTTAAAAAAATACCTATCCTAGCATGAGTACATTAGTAAACTTTATTTACAATTATTAGTTACAACAGTATTGCTTACTAGTAGTTTTCTTACACACATTCACCATTATTGGTCGATTGTTATTTCTCCATTATCAGCACTTGTTTTCTTTGAACACCCAGACTCATACATCTTCCTATCTAAACTCAGTTCTTCAAAAAAATATTATCTTCAATGCCCAACTAACGAAGGGCTGATATTAAAAAGGAAAGCTCTCGCTTCCAAAGGATATTTTATTATTTTCTAGATAATAAAATATGGCTTCCATGTTATCCGGTCAGTAGAATTCGCTTTACCATGTAATTTAAATGGTGGTGTTTGAAATATTCCATCTTTAGGTCCTAGAGTTTGGGCAGTTTGGAGTAAAGATGAATTCATTCGCATATATACTGGTAGAAGAACTAAAGGAGGTTTAGTTGAAGGTTTCTCTTCATGCAGGATTTTACTTTCTTCTTCAATGTCTATGATTCGATCTACTGGTGCATTTTGAGATCGTAGTATGCCGTAATCAAAAACTGGTTTCGAAACTATTTTAATGGGAGTTGTTGAAGGAGGATTCGTTGATGATGAGAAGGTATCGTGAAGGTTTTGGAGGACTTCATCAAGTCTCTCTTTAGTAATGTTCCGGAATTTGGGTGGAGATACAATGACGTCGTCAAAGAGTTTCTTGCATTGTGGCGAGTTCTTTCTTTTAGTCATTGGGCAAGTCTGAAACAAAATAAAAACACATTGATGAGTAAAGTCATCACAGAACTTTTTGGGAGATCAAAAACGAATAGCCAAGTAAAGATAATAAGTAAGTACTTTTCACTTCTACAAGGAAGTGTGTTACAAGTTAGGGGGTATGTACATAAAAATTGACTCGGAAATTCTAATGCTTATAATTAAAATGAACAACAAGCTACTTACTATGACCATAGCATCAATCACATTCAGAAGTTTCTTAGGGGTATTACAAAGGTCATCATACAGCGGTAAGGCTGTGAACACATTCATATAGAGCTCCGTAAGTGCCCCCCACTCAGGGTTGCCAGCAGTGAACGATCTAATCCTATCCTTCATCCTGAAGTAATCCATGAAGTCATACTTGTTTAGTACCCCTATTTTGTTCATCAAGCATAGAGTTGAACGAGATGAGTCTTGACACTGGAAAAACAATAAATATTATATTTCAAAATAAAAAGTAACGGAACCGTCTGTGTGGCTTACTTCATAAAACAACAATGACAAGAAAATTAAAGAAAGAATGAAAATCTAATAACTCTCATAATATATGTTAAGTACCAGCGTGTTAATTTTATAATTAATAAATTTCGAAGTAGACCTTTAAGTATAACCAATCATGGCGTGACGCCGCCGGCCGGCCCGATGCAGAAGTGCCGAAACGTCAGTTTAACAGAAAAATACGTAAAATCGTGTGATAAAAAACAGTGAGCTTTGCTAATACGAGAAAGTTATTTGTTGTAAATTAAATAAATTACATTAAATTAAGATATCTCGGTACTTTGTAAATTATGGGCCCGATGACACTGACGGTAATGATGCCTACTGGGGCAAGGGATGCTTCGTGGGTGCTTTCTAATTACAGTATGGCGTGTAAAAGTATACCTAGGTACCATAGACTAATAACTCTTCGCTTCGAAGCTAGGTACTTACTGCAGATTCGGTAGCCCAGGTGTTCTTATGTTTGGGAGCTGCAGTTTCTGTGACGTACTCTATCTGACTGACGGAGCTTACACCGCATTCTGTGAGGATGTCGCTGTCCACCAGGTGAGGAAGACCACACACGGAGCGGCGGTGTTTCTGAATATAAATGTATAGATTTTACTCGTAACTGTTTATAAAAAAAAATATATGTAGCTTTCTTCCGCAAATAATCACAAAACTTGTTCAAAAACAAAGGAAATGTTTGTCCGTATGCAATCCAGCACCGAATTGCATACGGACAAACATCTCCTGAGGATGCCCCGGGTTGGGGCGAAACACGTGTAGAGTAGTGTGATCGGTGAAGGTGCAAGTTTTGTGATTATTTGCGGAAGAAATATACATATATAAATTTTTCATAATGGTTAGGCACTTCCGCCAAGTGACGCCTGATTCAATCAAATGTTTATAAAATTCAGTCTATATGGCTTATACTTATACCTACCTAAGTTTGATAAAATTATGATATTGACCAGACGGGCTGACTTGGTAACTTACCAATTGAAACTGAGCCGCTAATGTCTGTGTTCCTAAATCAAAATCAAAATCAAAATCAAAAATCATTTATTCATTTTAGGCTGATACAGCACTTGTGAACGTCAATGAAGCTACGCTATCGGTTCGCAAATCCTACGGTGGGAGGCCTTGTAACGAGAAGAACCGGCATGAAACTCGCCAAGGGCTATTTTTTTCTCCCTGTCATATTTCATACAGAGTCGTCAAATTGAAAAGTGACTTTAACATAATATAATATGTAAAGTCACTTTCCATCACAAATTAATCTTAAGTTTAAAAACAAAATAAAAAACCCGGTAATCATAGCAGTAAATAATTTTCAATAACTAAGAAATAGACATCCAAAAGGTAGTTTCTTTAAAATACACACCAACCAAAACGTAGCAAATAAAATAATAAATATAAATGCCAAACAAGGGTAATAAAACTTTGAATAGTTTAAGAACATAAGAGTCAATAATAAACAGTGTCATACAAGCCACGATAAAATAAAACTAATAACAATAAAACATTAAAAATCTGCATATTTTGAGACAAGAAGCCAGGAGCAGACCCATCCCACTGGTGGCACCCGTTCACGAGCATGACGCATGAACCAGCCATCGCTTTGCTCAACCATATTTTAGGGAACGTAACGACCCGCCTCACACGACACCACCGCAGAAATGTTTACAGAGAGCATGACATACTCAAACTTCTCATCTCAAAACGCAGAAACCAATATAAGAATGTACTTAGTATTAATAATTTTTACCCGACTACGGCAAAGCAAAAAAAGGAGGGTTATGAGTTTGACCGGTATGTATGTATGTATGTATGTTTGTATGTATGTTCATCTGTTCCCGCATAACTTCTAAACTGCTGATCATATATTCACAATTGAGGTATCGTTGGAAGCGTCTTGACTGTCTGCTGGTTATAGGCTATGTCACGTCACATGAAATTGAATATGGCGCCCTCTAGACGACATAAAGTTGTGAACTAAAAAAAATTTTTTTGAGAAGAATATCGTGTTTGGTATCAAATGAAAGCTCTTGGTGAGCTCGTTTCAAAAATATATATTTTATTAGTTGTTGCTTGCGGCTTTGCTTGCATAAATCGAATTTTCACTTTATTACGAAATTCATCATCATGATATCGCCGAACGACGCCCACTGCTGGGCATAGGCCTCCCCCGAGGAACTCCACAACAATCGATCCTGCGCACATCCAGAGGCTTCTCGCGACTTTGACCAGATCGTCGGTCCACCTTGTAGGGGGCCTGTCCACGGAACCGGTACGCGATCGCTATTCGAGAACCTTTCCGCCCCAACGGCCATCGTTTCTCCGCGCTATCTGTTCCGCCCACTGCCACTTCAACGGCACAATCCTTCGAGCGATGTCGGTTGTTTTAGTTCTCCTGTAAATGTCATCGTTTCTGATTCGATCGAGCAGGGAAATACCAAGCATCGCTCTCTCCATTGCTCGCTAGGTGACTTTGAGCCTTCTTTTGAGACCCATAGTAAAAGACCACGTCTCACTTCCATAGGTCAGTAGGCCAGTAATGACATTGAGGATGTGCTTCTTGGTCGACATGTTAAAATCGATCTCGTTTTTGACTTTACCGTCCGGGCTGATCCAGGTCCATTTGCCGGTTACGGGCTTCCTGAAGAAGGAGTTCATCATAAAGAGGTTCTCCGTCTCCATGAAGTCTGCCAACATCTGGCCGCTATCGTTCTGTTGCCCAAATCCAAATTGCCCCACTCTCAACTCATCACTGCAACGTTGCCCCAACTTCGCATTGAAATCTCCCACCACAACCGTGTAGTGGGTTTTATAGCTATGCATGGGTTTCGAAACCTCCTCATACATAGACTCCACTTCGTCATCGTCATGTGTCGAGGTCGGAGCGTATACTTGTATGACATTTAGCGAATACCGTTTCGATATTCTGAGTATCGGGTACGCTACCCGGCTCGACACGCTTCCGATGGTGATCACGTTGTTGACTAGGGACTTGTGGAATGTGGACAACACCTAGGGACTGTTGTTCGCCCTCCCGGTGGTAAAGTAAGTTACCGGATTGCAGGATAATCGAGTTCTCTTCGGACTACAGATAATCCAATGATGTCCCAGTGTAACTTACTAACAACCTCTTCCAACTCTATGAGCTTCGAGTCAGTCCGCAATATGCTCGTGTTGTAGGTTGCCAGGTCAAGTCGTCTGTGTTGTTGCCTGGTCTTACCTGGGGATTCTCAGCACCCCCTGCCCCGCCGTTACCATAGCCGCTAGTAGCTAGGAATAGCGGGGTCGCCGTGGACTGGGGGCTGATTTTTTTGGTGTAAAACCATTGGGGGGGGGGGGGGGGTTGCCATAATCGCCACGCGATCGCAGTATGTCCTGCTGTTACATGGAGACGCTGCTGCCCCTCTCTTGATGGCAGTTTTCCCTCTGTCGCCTCTTACGTCACCCTCGAGAGGAGAGGGGGCAGTGCTATTATTTTTATGTGCCGGCACTACACAGTGCAAAATTATGACCCCAAAATAATGTAAATAAAAATTAAGTTCAAAAACTAAAACCCGACTACTGAAAAATCACGCTCTAAAAAGAATGAAACAAGAAAATATTCTCATCTATATCCCACAACTATATACTATAACAAAACAATATTTTCATTCTAGGGAAAAGTGGCATACGACCACGGCAATTTCAGATGAGAATATTTTCTTGTTTCATACTTTTTAGAGCGTGATTTTTTGTAAAACACGACACACAATTAACTACAGAAAAAATCCTTGTCATCTTATGACCAAGTTGCTTTGTCATTTAAGTAATCACTTACAGTATAGTAGCCCTTCTTGAGGAGGCAATTTTTTATATGATTCTTAAACTCTTCAAAGGGTAACTCCAAGATATCACTTGGAATCTTGTTAAAGATGTGCAGGCACATTCAACCTTAATAATAAGCAAAATTTAGCTAATTACACAGATTTGGTTAGGTTTTATATAAGAATGAGGTTTTGATTCAATGAAAATATATAACTTACAGGCCTGTATTTTGAAGCAGATATCTGGCAAATTGTGTTATTTCGTCTCAAGTGCCTGAGGAATAAAAATCATTCAGTAAGATAATACAGGATCATTTTTTTTATCAGTGCAGAATATTTTAAGATCGATTCAGAATCGGTAAGTGAACAACTTTCCCTTAGAATCATGGGTCGAAATACGACAAAAATTTTTGGACTTCCCATACTAAATCGAAAACGTGATCAGTCCAATTTGTATGAAGAGTCAAAAAAAAATTGTCATATTTCGACCTATGTTTCTAGAAGAAAGTTGTAGCTGTGATAATTTTAATTAAGTAAGAATTTATTTGTACTAATCTGACATCTTCTATCAAATTATTGTATTTAACTAAACTAACATATTTTTAAGTCGCTACTAACAATAATGGATCTTTGTTATCTGGAATAAATAAATTACTTACTTACTTACTTACCGATTCTGAGACGATCTTAAAAATTTGTGCATAGATAAAAAAAATATCTTGTATAAATACCTAATAACGTTACTAAAGTAACGTGTACTTATCCAATAAAATATTTACCTGCAAATATCGTCCTTGCTCTTATGAGGACAGTTCTGCAAAGGTAAAAAATATAATCGATGTAATAATAAATTAGGTACCTACCTATCACTTAAAGTTTAGAAAAGAAGCGCTACTTGAAAAAAATATGTAGTTAAAAGTATTTATAGCAAATCATGAAACATTAACAGGTCCACAGCCCAAATGGGCGCTGCTCTCTCCAGATAGGTAAACGACTTTCTATAATTTCTTGTGAGGTGGTGTCATAGATCATTTGGATTTGTAAAAGCTTGACTTGGCTTAACTTGGTACTTGTGTAATAGACTTGGCTTACACACAAGTACCGGGACATGAAGATCAGGCGTTTTCTTATGTGTAACGGGGATGCGATTATGTATGATCCTACTGGAATTGGGAGTCATATCTTATGATTTGGCTTGGACTGTGTACCTGTTAATACACGTCAAAGCTACATTCTCACCTCAGAGAAAACGTCCAAAACACAGCCAAGCAGTTCATTTATCTTACAATCCGCTCTATAATCGCTGGTCTGTTTAGTCAAACATTGGGTGATCACTCTAGCGTGCGCTTTGCTCCAAGAAGGGTGCGACGCGGTGAAGCTGTCCAGCACTTTGGAAAACGCATTTGTGTCAACTGCACCCGATTCCGAAATGACGTTAAGCTTTTTGAAAATGCAAGTTTCTTTTGAGCACTGCAATAATAAATCAATATTTCAAACTTTTGAAAGGCTTGAACAATTAAATTTTAAGATAGATAATTAAAATTACTACCACATTACTATCTCCATATCACCCTAAGGTTGACTGGTAGAGAATGCCTGAGGCATTAAGTCCGCCTATGTAGGTACATTGTGCATGAAGAATTAATAAGTAAAGAAATAAAATAATATAAAATAGTGATACTTAATTAAAAATAGTAACACACTTTAAGAACAAGCCTCTTTAAACACGTTATAATTGGTCTACTTGTAGGTTCATACGGAAGTAAATTATTGTAACATTCTTTCACTGCCTTGTTTGTTCAGAACTACTGAGGTTCCGGGTTCGATTTCCGGTTTTTGTGGAAAACCTTGTTTTTCTTTGATCATTTACCACCTTTTTCCTTCAACATCAGTGACATCGTCTATCGAATTGGAATTAGATTAAAATATCTTCGATCTATTTTCGAGAAAATGCGAGAAACCACTTACAGGTAAAGGCACAACCCTAATGTCTCTGTTGACCAACGTTTCAGTATTCCTTTCAGGGGCCATTGTAGTTGAGGCTCTCTCGTTCTGATCGCCGATCCTGAATCTACCAGAGTTGTCCCATGAAAGCTTGAAATCACATTCCGATACCCAAGACGAAGATACGAAATCTTCCATGTCACAGCATTCGAATGGGTCTTCATATAGCTGTAAAATATAATTATTGCTGATGTTTTATCATATTGAAACTTATACTTTTTTACTGAAATATAAGTAGGTAGACTAGAAAATGTGATTTGGGGTTTAAGCTTTTAAGCTCTAGGTTCTTTTTTTAATATAATTTACCAATTACCCAACATAACATCCAGAAATTAAACAGACTTACGCCCGAATTCTCGAAGGCTATACTCAGCTTTGAGAGCGTCTAACATCATGGCGTCTCATTCATACGTTTGACAATTAAAGCAAAGACGACAGGGCGATGTTTGAGACGCTCCCAAAGTTGAGTAGAGTTCGAGTATTCGGGCATTGCACCCGTATACTCGAACGCTTCTCAGCTTTGAGAGCGTCTGAAGGGCCCCACAGACGATTAGTCCGCCTGTTGGCAACGGCCTCTCAGTTGGCCGCAATCGACCACACACTCACAGCTTTTCATACAAAAACCGAATAGGTATCATGGCCGAATAGCATGGATTTCGGCCAACTGACAGACGGTTGCCTGCTGGTGGACTGATCGTCTGTGGGGCTCTTAAAACATCATGGCGTCTCTTTCATACGTTTGACATTTAATTTAAAGCGACCGGGCGGTGTTTGGGTCTTAAAAAGTAGCGTTGAAGAATTCGGGCGTTTGCTATATGAAAACCAGGTTTTTTATGGACATCAATTATTTTATTAGACACTCACCAATCTGTATTACCTATTCTTGAAGAGAAATAAGGGCATCAAATATCCCTCTTTCGTTTTCATTCCCCTGTCTTAAGCGTATGGTATATCCTAAAAACAGTTTTAATTTTGCATGTGTGCAACATGACACTAGATACCTATTTCATATTTGAAATAAAAATTACATACCTCTTCCTGTGTTCGGACAAGCATTTTGGCTTTCTTTTCTTTTGTTTCTTTTTTATTTAATTTTTGTTTGATCTGAAATCATTATAACTATGTATTAAAGGCATACATTATAATATCTGTGGCTAATGTCAATTGAGGAGAAATCTAGATTTTCAAATGTAATAAAAAGAAATGAAGCTATAACGCTACCCTGTAGTAGCCTACTAGCATATTAGTCTACCTAGCAGTGGCATTGCTCAAAGAAGAAATCGTGTCCACGACCAACGATCAAAGTAGCTTACTTCGAAGTTTATAAATTATTGTAATGACTTTGAAAAGTGTTAGTAGAGCAACATGTATCAAATACGACGAAGTCTACTGTTTCAAAAGCATTTCCCAAATCAAGAAGCGTGAATCGTGAAGCAATAAATCAAAGCTACTACCATCAGTAAACGTAGTGCTGACATGATCAGCACTACGCTTAGAGCCAGCGCGCACTTGTGATTTTTAATCGAGCGATAGTTTGATCGTTCTCGGATTCAGTATAGAGTTAAATGGCAGTGCGCGCACTGACAATTAAAAATCGACCAAACAAACTATCGGCCGATAGTTGTTCGATCAAACTATCGCGCAGCACAACTATCGGCCAGTTGGTAATGTGCATGAAGGACTATGTGAGCACGCGCACTGCATTCAACTAAACTATTACCAAACTATCGGCGGACAGTTTGATCACGATCGTCTTACGATTCTGACTAAGCTATCGGTCGACTAAAAATCACAAGTGCGCGCAGGCTCTTACTGCTAAGACCTTCCAACGATTTGCGTGATGGTTTTTCTTTGGTTACCCACATGCAGTGCCTGCCAGTTCTCTATGGGTACTCTACAGCTGATGACCACTTTTCAGTGCGCGATTTTAATTAGAAAACCTCATAAGTCTGATATTTGATAAAGGCTCAAAGAATCTTAATTCTCACAGACTAAGTTTTCGTAATCTTTTCAAAGCTATTACCAATTATAAGATTTTAAACTTTCGCGTTCCATTATAATTATAAACAAGAGTAACGGGACTCAACGCGACATTTATTATGAAGTACATATTATTATGTACTTACAGCTTGACGTTTCGGCTGTGTTGCAACAACCGTGGTCACAAGCAGACTGGCGGTGCGCGACGACGTCTGTTCGGGCGGGCTTGGAGATCTTCGGCCACCCTCAAATTGTCACTTTTTTTTGTTTTTGTCATCGCTAGTGATGGGATTACGGCACACAACACTCACAGTATCGGGGTTTGTTTTGAACGGTAAAACTCGCGGCTTACACTTGTTAATCACTGGATTCCACGCTGATGACAATTTAAACCCGTCCTCCCGATTGAAATTTTTATACTTCTTGATTTCAATCGCTTCTCGTACCATCCTAGTATGGTAATGACGATCGGTGGAGAGGATTTTTGGATCATGTAACTATATACGGAAGTCAAAGCTACCGAAAAGTAACATTACTACAGAAGAGCGTCTAGCGCTGAAACAGTTGCGTAACAATAATGAAATTTTGGTGCTAAAGGCCGACAAGGGAAACGCCACTGTAGTAATGGACACTGAAGCATATGTCGAGAAAATAAGGTGTTTGCTGTCGAATACTAATGTCTACAAACTTGTAGCCTACAACCCTACGGCCAGAGCCACACGGCGTATTCGAGCCCTTATCGAACAGCACAAGGATATTTTCACGGAGGACGAGTACAATCAACTTCACAAGCCAAAAATCGTGCAACCTCCCAAACTTTATGGTCTGCCGAAGATACACAAAAGTAACATACCATTGCGCCCCATCATAAGTCAAATTGACTCACCTACATATGACTTGGCGAGACATGTTGCTGGAGTGCTGCAACCGTTAGTTGGGAATACACCGTCTTTCGTGAAAGACTCATACCATTTTAGGGATCTCGTAGGGAGCATTAAGTTGGAACCCGGAGATATTATGGTGAGTTTCGACGTGGAGTCACTCTTTACGAATGTCCCGCTTAAGGACTGCCTTGAGGTTATTAAGGGTAAACTTTACGATAATGAGCTACCGGAGGAGTATATTGTTCTAATTGAAAATTGCTTAGACGGAAATTATCTCCTGTTCAGAGATCAGTTTTACCTCCAGATCGATGGAGTTGCAATGGGTAGCCCTCTCGCGCCGGTCATTGCAAATATCTGGATGGAGCACTTTGAAGACATAGCATTAGCTACTGGACCCCAAACTGTCAAATTCTGGAAGAGGTACGTGGATGATATTTTTTGTGTAATCCACGGAGGTCAGCAGGAAGTCGAACAATATATAAATCACCTTAATTCCATCCACCCTAAAGTAAAGTTTACTTATGAGATGGAAAATAACAGAGCCTTGGCATTTCTAGACGTGCAGATCAGGGTAAGACACGACGGTACTTTATCTCACTCTGTTTACCGGAAACCTACACACACAGATAGATACCTACACGCCTCATCTCACCATCATCCTCGGCAACTTCAATCCGTGATGACGTCGTTGACCAACAGAGCTCATAACTTGTGTGACCCTGAACATCTTCAGTCGGAGCTTGCTCATGTTCAGGAGGTACTAAAACGAAACGGATACAAGGTGTCGCAGCGATACAATAGGCAAAAGAAAAGGGTAAAATATCCGGACGTGAGTCGTCAGGCAGCATTTTTGCCATATATCAAAGGCGTAACGGATAAAGTTGGAACAGTGCTCAGAAATTTCTCCATCAAGACTGTATATACTCCGTTATGTCAAATATCTAAGCAACTGCGATCGCCAAAGGACGTAATACCCTTTCAGACTCCGGGTGTATATAAAATCGATTGTAGTTGTGGTAGTTCATACATTGGACAAACAAAGCGGACCATCGCAGAACGTGTCAAAGAACATATCGCAGCTGTTAAAAATCGACAGACGAGTAAATCCGCGGTAGCTGAACATCTTCTGGAAGCTGGAGTTAATCATTGGATGGAGTTACATGATCCAAAAATCCTCTCCACCGATCGTCATTACCATACTAGGATGGTACGAGAAGCGATTGAAATCAAGAAGTATAAAAATTTCAATCGGGAGGACGGGTTTAAATTGTCATCAGCGTGGAATCCAGTGATTAACAAGTGTAAGCCGCGAGTTTTACCGTTCAAAACAAACCCCGATACTGTGAGTGTTGTGTGCCGTAATCCCATCACTAGCGATGACAAAAACAAAAAAAAGTGACAATTTGAGGGTGGCCGAAGATCTCCAAGCCCGCCCGAACAGACGTCGTCGCGCACCGCCAGTCTGCTTGTGACCACGGTTGTTGCAACACAGCCGAAACGTCAAGCTGTAAGTACATAATAATATGTACTTCATAATAAATATTACCAATTACCCAACATAACATCCAGAAACCTAACCAAAACTTACCACGTAATATTTAGTTCCCTCTTCTTTCGTCTTTGGCTCATTCTCATAGTATCTTAAAAACGTACGGAAACCGCACTCTGACAAAACTGTAGCGTTAATAAGATCCGGTACTGCGCAGCATTTTGTGTCGAAATACTGTAATATATGATCCGTTTCATTTATTTACTTTGTTAGTTTTAAATTTCGTTACTTATATATGTCTATAATTCCTTCTGTTAGCATACTTACTTGTCTCATGAACCATGCAGGGCGACGTTCCGTGGGCAAGTTCTGCTCCAAATCTTTGTAACGGCTGAAATAAACATCAAATCATCAAATGTGTGTAAATAAAACTTGTTAATGGACGAGTATGTTATGGATACGTTTTAATGTCTTATCTGTACTTTCAGTAACTCTCACTAAGAAGTTAGGTACTATTTTATTTAGATAAACTTGAACTTTGATCTTATTAAATGCTACATAGGTCAATGTTCTGTGTATGCGTAAGCGTATGTTTTACAAACAAAAAGTTATAAATAAAAAATCATATATTTTAGTGGGATCAAGGAAGTATCTACATAAAGCAAAGTGTTCTTTTTTAATTTAAGATCTATATCTATGTTTTTCTCAAAACATGGCTAAGAATAATAATAATAGATTAGATATGTACCGACCTCTGTGTAAACATATAGTTCATCCCAGCCGTAGACGCCACAGGGTTACAAGCATCGTTACGGTTTATGCTGCTCTTTGGGCAATTCTATGAAACGATAGAAAAATATTAAAGTCAGTTCGCTTAACAACAATCGAAGAAGATTCAGCAAAATTTAAGGCGCTTTGGTCATCCTTTTGTCAAATTCCGTAATACGGTTTTGACAATTGGTCAATTTTATTTTTTTTAAATGCCGCTATTCATTCCATGTTTAGCAACAATAACTAAAAATATGTAGCATCGTTCAACAGAACAAAGCAGTAAAAATTATCTCATATCCATAAAGTTACGCGGTAGACCCGCTGATCAGCCCCCTGATTCACAAACTATCGGAAACGCTCCCGACAATGGAATCCTATATGTGAGGAAGATATACTTATCCTACAAGACATACTGCCTAGACCAAATTAGACTAGACTATTGAATAGGCGAGGCTAATACAAATTTTTAGGTGGGCCTTTAATAAACTGTGATTACCTACCTCGATTAAATTATCCAGAGTACACTGCAGCAATGCTTGTCCAGTGCAAGTGTTGGTATATTCCCTAGTCCTGTTGTTATAGCAGGTGTCCACAGCTTTCTCCACAGCTTGGTGCCAATCTTGTGAGAGCAGACTCTTGAGTATTCCCTCATAGTCTCTTTGTGGAGGCAGCGTTTTGGGTAGACCAAGGTTTTTGGCTACGCAGTCCCAAGGGTGGCACTGGATATATAATAATAATAAAATTTGCTTGTTTCTCATACTTGCACCAATTGGCCTAGCCCTAAAGTAAGCACGGTAATGGCTTGTGTGATGGGAGACTAGGATAGCGGCTATTTCTCATACTCGCACTAAGTAGCCTAGCTCTAAAGTAAGCACTATAATGGTTTGTGTGATAGGAAACTTGGATAGCGGCTAGAATACAGTATAGATTTTAAATTTATAAAGAAATACATAAAAACAACCATGACAGGGTACAAATGCTCGTACATATTCATCAAACAACATTCAAACCCGGAACATCAGATCAGGCGACACCTTGAAAACTCTTCCATGAAGGTCGTCAATATTTAAAGCAAAATATTTACGGTGCAGACTAGACGTCTTAAAAATATTGATAGCAAGTCTTCATTAGAAACTGACGTCATTAGCCAAAAAAAACAACAACTGATTGTGAAAGTGGAATAAAAGTAACTCACCAAACGAGATTTTTTTAAATAGGGCACACCGAATTCGGCATCTATGAAGATTACCTGTAAAGTTGAAGATATTACAGGCTTAAATGTATCTATTTGTAACTAGGTAAGTATGTAGGAGTATGAGGAGTGTAGGAATATAGGAATTTGAGGAGCCCGTGGCGCAGTGGATAGCGCGCTTGGCCTGCGATCGTTGAGGTTAAGCAACGTTCGCAATGGTCGGTCACGGGATGGGTGACCAAAAACTTTTCATCTCGAGCTCCTCCGTGCTTCGGAAGGCACGTTAAGCCGTTGGTCCCGGCTGCACTTGCAGTCGTTAATACCCACCAATCCGCACTGAGCCCGCGTGGTGGGTCATGTCATGGCTCATTCTCCTTATTCATCCATAAGGAAGGCCAGTGCCCCAGCAGTGGGGACATTAAATGGCTGATGATGATGAAGTATGTAGAGGTATATTTGGCAAGGAATTGCTAAAAAAAGGGATATGATCAAATCTCTAGACTAGGGAAATACTTATGATAAGTAAATAAAAATATTTTAACATCTTTCTCATCCTACCTACACTTAGTTTTAGTATCAACATGAGACATTCATTCGGTAGGTATTTAAGTACGAGTATATATTATGTACCTACCTACCTATATCAGTGTAATAAGTGCCTATATCTTTACGATTTAGTGGACAGTCACGAGCAAATAACGGTTCCGGTACGTACGTTTAAATGTGACTAAGTTCTAGTTAAAGTCCATTCGCTTAGGTAGTGTCGCCCTTTTATCGCACCGCCTTGGCACGTGCCGCTTCTTGTCAAAGGATGCCGCCGCATGAACAAAATAAGCCGCGTGCGGCGTTCACCCGCAAATGGAATTAGATTTTGGGATTCGGAATTTATTAAATTATATTTTCTTAAATAATCTATGTTTATTTAAAAATACAGGTGGTAACGACGGTTGTGACTTGTGACAATTCGAGCGATGATAAGTAATCATAATAATCATATAAAAAATTAATATTTATTATTATTATTATTTGTAAATCACTTATTTAACTTCCTTATATATAAAAATATCCAAATTTTCATTAAAATTGACTTTGGTACCCAACTTGAGTGTATTATTTTATATCTGCATTTTATAGCAAGAGCCACAATGCCGTGCGAGTGTACCGACACTATCTAACCGAACGGACTTTACTTACATATAAGAATGACTTTAGTAGCACAGATTGTTTTGTTTCGGTACGTTTCAATGTGACTAAAAGTTCTATGTTATTAATTAATTTATTGTTATTAAGTTATTAATATTCTATGTTATTAATCTCTAGCGCTGACCGTTATTGCGCAGAAGTCAAAAATAACGTATTTTGGGCCTCTACTAAGTAGGTATGTATAACTATGTAGGTATATTCTGTGCTTGCGCCATTCCATAAACATGCGTAGCTAGCCCCTCCACGTCACAGTCAAATTAGTTTATTAACCGGCCTTTATATTATGTTCCTTGTATCATTTTCTATTTCACTTTTTTCTTGTAGGTATACCGTGTCTGCTGGAGAGGGTTATCTCTACATTTTGAGCCCCGCCTGAAAATCAGCGTCACACTTGCTGTGGCAAAAGCTGAGGTTGGGGCCATTTCGGCTATAGGTATATCTGTGCTATTTTTACTGAGCATTTTGTGTTATAATGTTTAAGTGTTTTAAGATGAATAAATTTCATTTCTTTCTTTTCTTCAACTACCTAATAAAAAACTCCTTAAAATTCTACTGTAAGTAATAGTTTTTAAACTTTTATATCTCATACAAAAATAAGTTCATCAGAAGGCATTGTAACCTTTTTATGTGTCCTAGAGGTCAGTGGTCCTTTGTTGAATTTCATACTGATTTTCTTTTGTTTCGATTGAACATCGATCGCGATCGTTTTCCGTTTGATATCCTTCTCTCTTGTTGTTGAAGGCAGTTGAAAAAACATATTTGTATAGGTACTGCACAGCAGTAATGGTTATAAATAATATATTTCAAAACAAAAGCGAATGCGACAGATAAGTCTTATATTCGATTTGGCAAGTTATTAAAATTTGTGAGACGGGTCGATTTTTTGTAAATACTTTATTTTCCATTTCCAATCAACAAGCAGATTGCGCGTTGTTAAACACTTCACGTTCACATTTGAAGTCTTTAACAGCTACCAGTATTTTATGACGTATCCGTGTTGCGTGTGACCATAGTTGTGACATAGGTAGGTACTAGTTCTACGCAGTATCGATGCAAATTAAAAGCAAAGGCAAGCAATAAGTACCTAAGAAAATATTCTACTTAAGGGCAGGATCTTCCAAAAACTCTGTCTTTGTATTTTTCCTTACGTGTGAAGAGTAATAAAAATAACCTCACTTTTTAATTTTTTTCAATGTTTTTGTTGTTATTTTGAGCATAAATTCACTATTTGAAAATGTAGCCTGAGAATAATCTACTATACTTATGTCATTACCTATTTTTCTATATATTACTCGTGATTTAGAGATTAATAATCTAAGTATAAACCAAAAAAATATAAAAATAATGAAAATTTTCTGTGTTTTTTTTTTTATTGTCGAGTTAAGATACGAATATCGTGTTTCTAGCCACAAAATAATCAAGATCGTTTATGAAACTTCAACATAATAATTTTATCTGCTCATAATAAAGAATATTTGACTGTTTACTTTTGAATCAAAAATAGGTTGAAATCGATAATTTGGAAGATCGTGCCCTTAAATATGAATGTGCCCCGACTACCTACCTGTACCTACAGAAGAATTTAGTGAGAAAAGCTCCTCGGTATTGCATCTTTATACATTCATAGGAACACTCTGTTCAATGTAGCATGGGTCCTATGACAGCACATTCGAGCAAAGCAAAAAGTTCTTTAAGCTTTTGGAATTAAACTCAAGAACATTAGCATTACGGCGAAATTAGACGGTTCATCAAAAGTGATACATTTCTGCAATGAAATGTGAATGATGAATGATGAACGATGCAAGTGAAAACAATCGGGAGCCGGCAAGCTTTCATCGCGAAGGCACACTCAGATGAACGACAATTATTTTCGGTCTTTCACCGATGAAGCATCGAAAATGAAAGCGAAAATGAACCGTCTAATTTCGCCTTTAGACATATTTATGCAGCTTATGCTAGAAAAATTTGATCCATTCTCTTCGCTTGCACGAAAATGAGCTGTTAGAAGACCCATGCTATGCTACCTACTTACATTGAACAAAGTATAATGAATCTTAAAAGTAAGTAAATATTATAAATGTGAAAGCTTGGTTGTCGGTACTCAATTACGGCGTAAAGGCTTAACGGATTTAGATGAAATTTGCATAGAGATAGATTATGGTATCTATAGAATAGCGCATAGTATAGGCTAGACTTTTTACATTCCCACGGGAAAATATCGTCTAGCTCAAGCGGGCAAACCCGCGAGGGGAATGATAGAAAACAAATAAATAAAAAAAGAAGAATAAGGCACATTCTGTGGTGTACATAATAAAGCATTATGGTACATGTAGGTTGCTTAGAAAAAAAATATTATTAGCTAAGTACCTACCTACAAAGCAAAACTAAAAATTATCAGGCCCTATCCTATATCACCGCACGCGATCGCAATATTAGTAGGTACCTAAGGTTGATTAAAAACCGAGCTATAGAATTGATGTTTGTTACTCTTTTATGGCGGGAATAGGTACACCGTTCAATTTTGCCTTTCAATTTGGATGAAGCAAGACAATTGAACAATGTAAACGTAAAAGTGAATCATTCAATGTTAATGTAGGCCTGTATTTCTGCGCCTTTCAACCAAAGTGATTCAATTTGGTTGGTTTAACCGTGCAATATTAGCATTACGTAAAAACTAATACCTACTAAACGAATTTAAATAAAACTTTACAGCAATACCTACCTACCTACCTACCTGTTCTGAACAACACAAAGGCTACTAGGTACTCAATATTCCCCCAGGAATATGAGGGGATGAGGTTGAACTTCACGACGTTATCCCGCGGGAATGTGATATTTTTCCGGAATAAAAAGAAACCAGGCTACAAAGTATCTGTGTTCTGCCGTTTTGGCATTATTGAGGAACAAACATCTAAACTTACCCCCCCCCCCCCCCCCCCGAACGGACCCCCACCCCGAAAAAAGAACCTGGGTATGTGCTTGTGTAACATGTGGGTAAAACTGCGCGGCAGAGCTATTAGTTTCAGTTATTTTATTTTATAGATACAGGGTGTTAGGGGCACCTCTGCAAAAACTTTAACCATGGCTTCAGACCATCATGCTGAACAACGTACAGCAAGATTTTTTGTCGGAAATGAAAAAAAAATTGGACTTTTCATACAAATTATCGGGACATTTTGCCCTAACACCCTGTATATAAAAAAAATATCTCTAGAACGTCTTAGTAATAAAGACAAGTTAACTTATAGGGGAGGAGCCCGTGGCGCTGTGGTTAGCGATCGGCCTTCGATCGTTGAGGTTAAGCAACTTTCGCAATGGTCGGTCACGAGATGGGTGACCAAAAACGTTAAGCCGTTGGTCCCGGCTGCATTTGCAATTTCAATACCTACTCAATAATCCGCACTGGGCTCGCGTGGTGGATAATTGCCCATTCTCCTTATCCATCCATAAGGAAGTCCTGCTCC
Organism: Crambus lathoniellus; assembly: GCA_949710035.1. Classification (NCBI taxonomy): domain Eukaryota; kingdom Metazoa; phylum Arthropoda; class Insecta; order Lepidoptera; family Crambidae; genus Crambus; species Crambus lathoniellus. The sequence goes on along the minus strand of OX453310.1, from coordinate 4,503,411 downwards.
AACAGTGGGGACATTGAATGGCTGATGATGATAAACTTTAATTTCATTTAAGTAAGTACTTAATTAATTTAATTGAATTTATTTGTGATCTTTTTAATTCATCTATTTTATGTTGTATTTTTTTTTTAGTTTTTAAGATGTGCTCTTTTATACAATAATGTATCTAGGTATTGTAATGTACTAATTGCTCAAAAAGTATTTTTTTCCACAATTTGCATGCCGTGGCAACTTTTAAGTAAGACAAAATTTATGTTTAATTCGGTTTATGTCTTGTTAGTTGGCCATAAACAAATTTATAAGTTTGTTAGGTACTTTGTTCATTTTCTAACTATAAATAAAGTTAACCGTTATTGCAATTTATCTTTTAATCAAATCAATAAACTTACATGCTATACCTACACCCCCTAAATTTTAATCAGTAACTACTTACAAAGATTTTAGGGGATGATAGTGTCCACCAATACGAACAACTTTTACTATGGGGTCAACTACAGAATCGCGAAAAAAAATCAGCTGTTCCATACAAAAGTACAACATCGACTCGACTGAAATATGTATGAAATATCTGGGGGGCTACCGGCTAAGAAATATGGATATGGGTATGGGCTTCAACTGTCATTTGAATTCCTTATTTTGATAGATTTTTGCTGCTTTGTTCTGTTGAACGTTGCTAGCTAGTTATCGTTATACCCGACGTCACAAAACAAAGAACTGATAACGGCTATTTTCTTTATAAAATTGACTTAAAGTTCCCAAAAACGTATGATACCCATAAAGTTACGCGGTAGCCCCCCTTTTTCGCGATTCCGAGTAAAAATTGTTCGTATTGATGGACATTATCATACCCTAAAATCTTTGTAAGTACTAATTAAAATTTTGTGGTGTATTGTCTCATCAATAAATAAATAATTAGGTCCAAGAAATAATTGCTTACCGATTGCAAGAGCAGAATTGTCGTTATAAACCACATGTTGCCGATACGAACGTTACGGAACAACTGACCACAAATTATATAGACTAGTACAGATAGGAATCAAGCCTTATAGCGGCCGTTTGTTAGTGAATGACGGACCCCGATTAGAGTTTGACAACATAGTGCTGCCAGAACTATCGACACCCTTGATTCGATATCGATAGTTGTGCAAATCATCGACGTTTGGTACAACCCTAGTAATATATTATTTTAAATTCTGCTCAAATAAAAACACATTTGATGGAAGAAGGCATTTATTACTTCACATTATAATTTTATCAAATACAAAGTACATAAGTATAAGTTGAGATTTATACAAGACAAAGAATGAGAGTAATGAAATTACTTACTAAATTGACTTCATAGATAAACTAAGAAATATAAATACTTTATCAGCCACAAGAAAAATTAAACTGCTTGCAAATATTTTTTACGCACAAATGCTAATGCTATTTTTCCTAGTAGTTTTATTTAGTATCTGCCATTTCATTATTTACTGTTAATATCACTTTCAATGCAAGACGCAATAACCTAATTCTAATAGTTAAACATTTAATGCCGTAAGTAATCAATATAGCAACTAACAGCAGTAATTTGCACCATAATTCTGATTTGATAACTTATTACCGCAAGAATAGGCAGACACGGGCATCTTCGCAGCACTCCACGAACCTCGTTGAGACTCAAGTTATCTGAAAAGATTAGATTTGGTTAGTTAGTATAGATTCTACATATTGTTACTATAATCTGCCAAAACTTTTTATAAACAAATAAGTGATAGTTGAACTGAAAAGTTTGTAAATCAAGAAAGAGTAGTGTGTATAAAGCACATTTTGTTTGTTGTGCCGCTATGCACAAGTTATAGATAATCAATGTTTATAGTTAATAACAGTTATTAGGCAGATAAGCTTTGTACATAGACTGATGAGAGGTAGTATATATAATTAAGTAAGATCTAAGATAGTAGGTAGCAGTAACAGTTATATATAACATAGTCATAAGACAATCACAATAAACCATCATTCGTACCGACAACAATAATATATTATCCCACCGGTACATTTGTTATAATTCTGTTCTGTTTGTCAGAATCAGAAATATGAATTTGATGATAAGGCATTTTAAATGTTTTGACAAAGTTATTGAATTACTAACACTGTTATTTTCTCTTGACTTGGTATTAACAACTTCACTAAATTGAAACTTGTTAAATGTGACAACTGATTATTAAAATTTAATCCCAAGTAATCTACTGTCCTTTATCATTAGTACCATATGATATCACTTCTAAATGTATATTGAAATAAGGTATTAGGAAGGTTTTTTTTAACAAAACTAATCAATAATTAATTACACATACCTACCTACTTACATTCATATTAAAAGAATAAACAATCATTACCTACCTTTCATTCATAACTTCTTCTTCAACATGTCAATGACAAGTACAAAATCATTTATGTTGTTGCCCCAAAACTGTGCCACTCTCACCGCGTTATCTGCAGGCAACATGAGGTCCTCACGCGTGCAGGTGTCCGGGCATGCAGAGCAATCAATGAGGTGGGCCATGGTCTGTGGAGTGTAACCACAACTGCACGCGAGATTCGTGTTACTGGTGAAGCCCCACCTGGACAGGTTGTCTTTACTTCGACCAACTTGGGTACGGAGACTATTTAAAGATCTCCATAATGATCTGGGAAGTCCAAGGCCAGGAGGGAGCTTTTCCTGGATGAGTACATATGGGTGTGGAAGGGTAGCAGAGTTTTCCCACAGTTTAACTTTGGTTAAAGAGGCCTCCGTGGTGCCAGGCATGACGCACTTTTAAAAACTATTGCGACTCTTTAGCCTTTGATAAATTTCATAACTTTCTGAGAAACCGAATCTTCTTTACTCTGGTTAAGTTGTGAACTGTATTTTCTTTTGTTTTGGTTAGTTTTAAGAAATAGGTACAAAGTTGCCTCTTGGAATTACCTAAAACAACAAAACTCAGGTTAATGTAATAAATAATTGATACATAAAACTACGTAAATAGATTAACTTACGTGTACCGAAGGCATCTTCGAATAATGTATCCATATTTCTGTAAAGAAATATCTGAGAAATGTGGAAAAACATCTAAAGAATACTAGAAAACCGAAATGAGTAAAAAAACTCAAACTAAATAAACGTCATCTTCAAATTCTTGAAAAAGTGACAGCCCTTAATTTTAGCCAATGGGGGCAACCCAACAAAATGGCGGTATTAATTATAGCCAATGAATGGGTATCGGGGCTACCGGCCACTAAGTTTTGACCTATTCTATGGGTGATTCCAACGCCTGCAACTGACTCCGACACCGATATGAAAAGGTCGACCAAGATAATAGGGTCTGTTTACATTACCACTGATTAACATTGACAATACTATTTATACGACGAACGCGAGAAAAATCGCCAGCTATTGATAATTTATGAATTGTTGTAAACAATACTTACCGATTTGTGGATCGCCATTGTCTGGAAAATCGGTTATGCGGTAATGATCATCGTAAACGAGTAAAGATTTAATATTTTATCATTGAGAGCTCAGTGGTACAGTGATTGGGGTTCAGCAACTTTCAGAATGGTCGATTACGAGATGGGTGACCAAACATTATCTAATGTTGAAAGCTCGTTAAGCCGGTGTACTTTACATATTTTGTCTTAATTTATATTTGTAATTTGTAATGTAACTACTTAATGTACTCGATTGTGAAAAACAAAATATACTTTTCACTTCTCATGCTCGTAAAGTTCGTGTTTATGTTGGGTATAGGATAGGCTGCATAAAATCGCTTTTTATGGTCTAGTGCATAAAGTAAAATCTTCGTCTAAGTCTCAGACTTAAGACAAAGATCGTCAGGTAAACAGTCACACACGCAATTAAACTTCGTTAAATAAAGTTGTTGTTTCATTCTGTTTCTTAAATTTTGTACATAATCCATGTTAAATTACTTACTAAATTAATAAAACTAGGCAAAATTAATGAGTTTTCTAGAAATAAGTATTTCAAGAGCACTATGGACTACGATAATAATACGATAAGCCAATATGGCTAAGTCTTTAGTTTTTATTTTTTGAAATATTGTTGTTTATTTTCCTTACACTCGAAGTGAAAAGCAGAGTGTATAACTCGTACCTACATAAAACCCATTTTATGCACTTGTTGTACAATCTACTATAGGTATGTAGCTTACTTCCGAAAAAAACACAACACCACCAAACCAACCACCAACAACACGGTGTTGGTTTTCGCACGAACTATCTCCTGAGGATGCCACGGGTTGGGGCGAAACACGTGTAGAGTAGTCTAATCGGTAAAGGTGCAAGGTGTATTGTATTGCTGTCTTGCTAATTGCAGGTATTGTGCACTGGTATTTTAGCGGTGTGCATGTGCAATTTTTTGCGGGCGGGCGGTGCATCTTGCATATTGTGTTTTTTGCGGAAGTAAGCTACATATATTTCGTTTTTGACAATGGTTAGGGACTACCGCCAAGTGACGCCTGATTCAATCAAATAATGTACCAAGGGCGTCAACAGCCTTATTATGCAAGTTGATGGATGATATGGAAACGAAGTAGGTAGGTATATGGAAAAATTGCCAATTTAATATGGGTAAAGTCAATGACGTTTGGGTAAAGTACCTAAAGTAAAGTAAAGTCACTATTACTTATTCTGTGGTAAAGTAAGTATTTATTCAGTGTTCCATCTATACAAATAAATAAAATTGGAGTGTCTGTTTGTAACATTAAAATAACCGCTTTTTACTACATGCATATGATTATATATACGGTACATATACCAAAATGACATGTTTTACAATTTTTGTCTGTCTGTCTGTCTGTCTGTTTGTTCCGACTAATCTCTGAAACGGCTGGACCGATTTTGACGGAGCTTTCACTGGCAGGTAGCTAATGTAATAAGGAGTAACATAGGCTACTTTTTATCCCGGAAAATATCACATTCCCTCGGGATAACGTCATGTAGTCCACGCGGGCGAAGCCGCGGGCGGAAAGCTAGTATATAATAAAAAATTACAAATGGTTCCTTAAATCTTGATATATTAGAAACTACTGAAAGGGCTGACCAGCTCAGCTAATGTTGCAGCTTGTAGCCACAACGCTGATTTTCAGTTTTAATTTTGAGTATCTAGCAGGGGAAAGCTAGGCCCCTCTGCGTGCCTCTGCTCCCTCCTGTCCCCTCCGAGTGTTTCCGACGGTTCGTGAATCAGGGAGCTGGTCTTGTAACTAGGTAAGGTAATGTAAGGTCTTGGTATCTACCTATTTAACTTATTTAAAATAAAAAATAAAGTTCAATTTCGAGTCTTCCAATTATTTTGTTTGTCATATTGCAACTTTTATCTCGTGTATTGTATGTTTAGACGACCTCCGTGGCCGAGTAGTGTACGCACCGGGTTCAAGGTGCCGCTATCTCTAGAGGTCCCGGGTTCGATCCCCGGTCGGGTAAATGTTGAAATCAAACTTTTCAATATTTCCTCGGGTGGGGGTGTATGTGGACTAGGTATGTGGTAATACCCGTCGTTGTTTCTATATATATAAATTCTAGTGCTTTAGCTACTATACCTCGGTATTGGAACAATGTATGTAATAGTGTCCATTTTTTTTTTTTATTTATTATTTCCCATGCATTTATGTACAGTTGCACCAAAATTCGTGAAAGTTTGCGATCGCAAAGTTATCGAGTTCGGTCCAAGTTCGGTCATTCGGTCGTCCAACTAGAGAGTTTAGAGGGATATCGGATTTTCAATAGTAAAAGATTGTTTTTAATAGGACGATGACGCCTATGTTTGAGCGGTATCAAGCCACTTAAATATAATAGTGGAATCAAGCTTAGTATTCCAATTCGAGTCAATTGTAACAGCAATTTTATCATCGTTAACTTAACGAATAAAAAACTTTGCGATTCTACGTCAAACATAGCGTGTAAGTAAATCTGACAGCCGGCAGGCTTATTACCAAAACAAGCAACCAGTTGCTAATTGTAGAATTGCAACGCGACTGCTACTAGCTGCGGTTGCTTGCTTGCGGTTTGCAATAGGTCGGTACCACAGCCGGTGCAGTTTGAAGTGCTTTCATGCAATTTTAGTTCATCAATTGCTCGCTTGTCGCGCTATCGTAGCGATCTACGTTCTGTAATACGAATATGTGTTTTGGTAGCGATTGATTGCGACTGTCACTTTAAGATCGGTAATAAGCCTGCCGAAATGCTAACGATTTGATCGCAAATATATTGTCGCCACGGATCTGTTACACACTGCTTACACAATGACTTGCCAGATACGTTTCCTTGCAATTTTGTATGTGTGAAATCCTAGCATTGGTTGATTCTGAATGCAGTAAAAACTATGTTATACCATTGCCATTGGAATACGAAACTTGTTTGCTACAGGTCAAACATAAAAAACACACTTTGTACTCTAAAAATAAAACTCACAACCTCTCAAAATCCCCCAGAAAATATTTATCCCCAAAATATAACCCACAGCTATGAAAAATCCCCTTAATTTGTGAGGAATCATTAAAACTGGCAACACTGGCGTAACGACCGAACCGAGCTCGATAACTTTACGAACGCTACTTCTGTCGGGATTGCTGGTATATACACCAATATTTTAACAAATTATAACTAATCTCTCTAACAAACAGAATTGCTTCTGCACTTCTAAAATAGGTTTTTCTTAAGGGTTCATTCGTCACGTCAAGCAACGCCAGCGAAACAAATAAAACACTATAAATATCTAACATAATTTATTGGAATACTCCATAAATTAACACATCAGCTGTCTTACAGAATACAAGCAAAATGAAACACAGTGGTCCAGCCAAATGTTAGCAATCAGCATAATTACATTATTTGATCTAGGGGTATAATTCAGTGCATTGAACTCATTAGTAGAAAAAATCACAGATGCATTAAAATGTTCACAAATAATAGTATTGTGAAACGCATAGGGCCGGAAGTCATAATTCTTCTTAACAATGATAAAATTGTACCTGCAACAAACAAAATAAAATTGAATTAAAATTGTAAGAAATAATTCTGTTTTTTTGTAATAACGACCATCATTTAGTGTATGTGAAGTGTGTTTTTTATATTTTAACACATACCCTATAGTTAGACCATTAACTTTGCTTGTGGACCCTAATTATAATTTGCTTCAAAAAGGGTACTTATGGAAATTCACGAAATATTCGTAGGTATATCTACTTAAACTACCAAAAGTTCTCCTTTGGTAGCACGCCTGTTGTTTTGGATGAAATACAAATATTTCTTCATTTAATATTTCAGTCTCTACGGTACTTAATTATTATCCCTTTCTTGCTACAGGAATACAAAAACTGAGGAGCAGGGCTCGGAAATCTGGTCAAAATCAAATATGTTTATTCAATTTTGATTGTGATCTACTATACTAATTGTGAACGTCATAATAAGCTCCGCCATCGGTTCGCAAACCGCTTCGAGAGGAATCGGAAGAAACTCTTCAAGGGGTTTTTTTGTTAAAAGTCGCGAACGGTTCACAAGAAACTCCCATACATTTATCGAAAAAACATTTGCATTTCGGCACAGAATAAATAGTACTCAAATAGTACTCAGGTACAGAAGCTTCACTCCGCTAAATCATTTAAATTTGACGACCGATTTGGCGCAGGGGTCAGCTATCTGCCTTCTGCGCCGGAGGTCTCGGGTTCGATTCCCGAACAAGACAAATATTTGTGTGCACGAACATGTCTATTTGTCTTGGTCTGGGTGTTTTTCATGTAAGTATATTAAGTATGTAGGTATTTACAAAAAAAAGTATTTAAGTACATACATAATATTTATCCGTTATCAAGTTCAAGTAGACACAGTTTCTAAAGAAAGGGCTTAGATAATTGGTGTAATCACAATTGGGTGTTTGACTGTTGTTGATGTAGATATTTAATTATGACATGCGAAAATATAACATTATTGAATAACAAATATGAAAAAAGAAATTCAATATGTATTATAACAAGCGAATTATGTGCTACTTAATTGTGACTCTAGCTATCTCTTTCTAAAACGAAATTTTCTTTGGCGAGAGTATGGCGCTATAGAAACGTGACGTCACGTTTCTATAGCGCTCTCCTTGTCTGATTAGTAAGTTTAGATGCTCTATATCGCTGAAAATATGCAAGATATTTGAAAATAAATACCTATGTTGTGTTGCTACTAGTTAAATGAACATTTTAACTCAATAAAAAAATTTCAGTCAACTACCCAATTGGTGTGTTATTACAATCATAAGGAAATATTTATTTATAAAAAAAAGCAGCTCTAATTACAATGCAATAAAGTGGAATTCAGCTTGTACTGCGATAATTACGAACGGCTAATTACCTTACATCTCTTTCTATCGCATATATTCTAGCTCTTTTGCGGATCTAACTTCTATGGATTTCGCACCGCCGTGAGAGTAGCGCGTGTTAGAATATCAAGTTTTGACATTGATTCAATTTAGTATTTATTACACCTAAATCCATTAATTTAATTTTGTGGATAACATCGTACCTTATTTATCGTGTTTTCATTAAATAGTAGCTTGATTTGTGTCGGTGCCATCCGACAACAAAGCGATATGATATGGAGTTTTGTTATTAATCTCATATAGTTATTTTTAAATCTAAATTCATTATATTAATTATGGAGATAGCATTTTACTACATGTATCCTGTTTCTAATAAAAAGTATTTTGATTCGTGGCGGGCCAACCGTTGACGGTTGGCCCGCCACGATGATGCTTTGTTGACAAAGCATCATCAAGCAATTGTACTTTAATTTGCCTATAAGTACTGAATAATGTGTATAAAATCATGTTATTACTTTTAATATTCATATCTATTAATTTATTACTGAAATGTAATGTAATATAAAGTATCTAAGTGGCGTGTACTTTTACGTTAGTAAGTACACGTTACTTCCGGTTGAAAAGAAAACAAATAGGTATAGATAATTATTGTAATTATTGTAATTATAAATAATGTTATGTAAAATCATTATTTGATTTTAGAATACTTTTTCATAATTGTTATATTTATATTGTGGTGTTTCTGTAATTTTCTAAAACAATAATTATAGCTGTTGAATTGGCGGTAGACGCTAACATTTATATGGTGAGGCAGCCATTTTATTTAGTTAGTCTGGTTCGAGCCGTGAGCGGTGTACAAGTTAAGTAACTATTCCGTTGTTTCATATTTCTCATTCCTTGTTATTTCTTGCTGTTTAATGCTGATGTATTGTCTAGTAAATATTGCTGAAGATTTGCCCTTGTTCGAAGGATATTCGGTAACTTGTTAAATGTAAATGCTTATTTGTTGATAATATTAAATTAAAGTTGTCCTTATCGGTTTCGAATAAATTATGTGAGTACCTACTGAAATAATATAAAGTAACAGATTATAGAAAATGCTTGATGATATTCGTAAATGTTGTTTAATCTTTTATCATGAAAAGTAATGTTGTTGTAAATGTTGTTAAATGTGTTGTATGTTCAACAACGACATGATAATTTGTAAATGTCGTTGTTTCTGTTAAAGCTGGTGAGTTTTTTTCGCCCGTTTTTCTTGTCAGCTAAAAGATGTCCTTAACGGTGGTAGGTAAAAAAATAAAAGGACGATTCAAAAGAATAAAATAGTTTATTAGAGATTTGAGATTTTTATTAATCCTGACCTTGTTGAAATAGAAGCTTTATAGTTTTGTTTATAGTTATTTGAATAGTTTAATGCTTTTATCAGAATAGTTATATTTAGATTTGAGATTTTTATTAATCCTGACCTTATTGAAATAGAAGCTTAATAGGTTTGTTTATAGTTAATTGAACAGTTTAATGATTTTATCAGAATAGTTCTATTTCTATATTATCCGCCCTAAATCTATCACGCGCAAGTAAGTATATCGAGTGACAGACGCCTGATTTCGGTTTCGCGCTGTCAGAATCGATATTATTTCGGTTCTAGTCAAAGATAAAAACAAAACGGTTCCTGCTCGAAATACCGGTTAATTTCGCTCGCTGATTTCAGTTGGCCCAACAGACGCAAGCCGTATGACAGTAAGAAAGCGATGGCAGATATCACGCACAGCGCTCCAACGCCCCGCCCATTTTAATTAACCAGGTTATTCGCAGCGGCTATAACGGTCGGTAATCGATTAAGCTCAGCGCGAGCCGTTTTAAAAAAAAATCTTAAGCGATATTTTTCGAACCGTTCCCAAGCCCTCCTGAGGAGACCACTGTTCGTATTTATGGAGCAACACAACATTTTCCGTTTAAATAGGCTCTTGATAGTAATTTTACCCATTTACCATCAGCTGTTAAGGCGCTACTCGGAAAAAGTATGGACTTTTTGATTTAAAACTATAGGACGGTTACAGTTGTTACAAATCTGGTAATAAGATATATATTTCTTCATACCTTTATCTAGAATCGTATAGTTTCAAAAACACGATTTTATGATTTTGCCTCGACACTTTTTCTTTTCGAAAAGACCTCTAAAAAATACGGAAATTCAAGATTATTCTTAAATGGGGTTACTTACACTACTGGAAATTGGTTTAATAAGTGGACACGAATAATATTTAGGATCGTATAGAAGCATTTTTCAAAACTAGCTGTAGTTTTTTAATACGAAGTGATTTTGTGCTTTTTTTGCCTAATCTGCAAAATCGGTCTCGCTCCCGCGCGCGTCGTTTTCTCATTGCTATCTCGCTTCAGCATATTTTTTCCGAGTATCGCCTTAACGCAATATTACTACAAATACTGTCGTACTGTTTAAACTTTAAATAAAGGCTTCTAATACTGCTAACGGCTCATGGTATGACCCAGGCAACAAACTGAATGAACTAAGCATCTAAAACAGAAATAAATGAAATGGACAAGAAATGAAAATGACCATACATTACCATATTCAACAATGTGTCATAGTGCAAAATAACGAACTTTATGAAGCGAAAAATAAATCAGCTGTTCTATACAAAGTGCAAAAATATTTAATCAAAATGTATGGAACAGTTAATTTTTTTTCGCGATTTCAGTTTTGGTTCCATAATAAAAGTTGTTTGTTTTTATGAGTAGAATAACCCCTGAAATTATCCGGGGTGCTAAAGAAATTACTGTGAGAGAGGGTTATTTTTTGACACCATCAAAAATTTTTCCAGGCATTAATTCAGTAATTCATTGAAATATCCATAATAAAGAAAAAATTTACAAAACCTTTTTTTATCCCAGCGAATCGTGCTCGTGATAACAGTATGCATGGATTTCAGACTTCGGACTTCATTTTTGACGTAGTGTCAAAAATGAAGTCTGGAAAGGCGAAAGGCGCAGGGGGACGTTATCATCTGCTACGCACAGTACCGCATTGTGTTAGCATGCGTAGTTTTATTTAGGATAACGAATGGCTTTAAATTAATATTTTACTACTGGGTGATAATATAAGTTTTAAGTAAAAAATTCATTTTTATGACAAGCTTTTTACTGACTGTAATTTAATATTGTATTGTCATCTAAACGAAACCTGTATACAAAATTTCTGCTCCACTGAACACTGGGAAGTGGGTCAAATTAAGCTTGCAAGATTTGTCCCCCACTAACTAACAAACTAACTAACATGGCAAGTTAATAAAAAGCTTGTAAAAAGAATAAGTTTTTAGAAAAATTACATTTTTATGCTTAAGCTTTTTTTGCTGACTGTACTTTAATATTGTATTGTCATCTGAACCAAACCTGTATACAAAATTTCAGCCCCATCGGACACTCGGAAGTGGGTCAAATTAAGCTTGCAAGATTAGTTCCCCACTAACTAAAAAACTAACTAACATGGCAAGTTAATAAAAAGCTTGTAAAAAGAACGTGTTTCGTAATTTTCTTCAAAGATTATATAATATCTAAATTTAGATGGTGTTAAAAAAATAACCCTGCATAAGAAACTGATAGGCTGTCGAATGAACATGAATGAAGTGTGTGCGTACCTAATAGTCGCCACTCGGCACGATCACAGAAACGCACCGAATCCGAACGCGCGCTTGATGCTGTCGAAGTAGTAGCGCTGCCAGTTGGCGCGCGTCTGCTCCACCTCGTTGGCCGGCACCAGCTCCTGGCGCAGACGCACAAAGGTGTGGTCCTCCTGCCAAACGGACACTAAGGTTATGCTGGGCGTGACAAATGTACTAAAAAGGGAAGTAGTAGCGCTGCCAGCTGGCGCGCGTTTGCTCCACCTCGTTGGCCGGCACCAGCTCCTGGCGCAGACGCACTAAGGTGTGGTCCTCCTGCCAAACGGACACTAAGGTTATGCTGGGCGTGACAAATGTACTAAAAAGGGAAGTAGTAGCGCTGCCAGCTGGCGCGCGTTTGCTCCACCTCGTTGGCCGGCACCAGCTCCTGGCGCAGACGCACTAAGGTGTGGTCCTCCTGCCAAACGGACACTAAGGTTATGCTGGGCGTGACAAATGTACTAAAAAGGGAAGTAGTAGCGCTGCCAGTTGGCGCGCGTTTGCTCCACCTCGTTGGCCGGCACCAGCTCCTGGCGCAGACGCACTAAGGTGTGGTCCTCCTGCCAAACGGACACTAAGGTTATGCTGGGCGTGACAAATGTACTAAAAAGGGAAGTAGTAGCGCTGCCAGTTGGCGCGCGTTTGCTCCACCTCGTTGGCCGGCACCAGCTCCTGGCGCAGACGCATTAAGGTGTGGTCCTCCTGGCAGACGGTCACAAAGGTTATGCAGAGAGTGACAAATCTACTGAAGGATGCTATACAGCCGGCCTAGCATGAGCGGCTTATAACGCGCGATATGATATGGTACGGCAAGTTGTCTTGCTTACCCCACTAAGGTGTAAGCAAGACGGCATGCCGTACCATATCATGTCGCGCGTTATAAGCCGCTCATGCTAGGCCGGCTGGATTATTTTGAAACCACGTGCCAAATTTTTTAGTTCGGCTCAGAATCGGTATAATTGAACAACTTCCTCCTAGAAACATGGGTCGAAATAGGGCAAAAATTTTTGGACTTCCCATACTAAATCGATCACGTGATCTGTATGATTTGTATGAAAAGTCGAAAAGAAATTGTCATATTTCGACCCATGTTTCTAGGAGAAAGTTGTCACTTACCGATTCTGAGTCGAACTTAAAAATTTGGCCAGTTGTTTCAAAATAACCCTGTATACGATCAAGCCTACCGTCAAGCTTGATGGTGTATGGCTATGTGCGTGCTTGACAAGCCTGCATACTGTAACCACATCACATGTCTTATGATAGCTCTTATGATAGAGAAAAAAACAACCCTTGGAGTTTCTTGCCGGTTCTCCAAGGTCTCCCGCCGTAGGGTTTGCGAACCGATGGCGTAGCTTCTATCTATGAGGTTCACAAGTATTGTAAATAACAATCTAAATTGAATAAACAAATTTGACTCTTGACTCTTATGTATTTTTTGAGTAGTCCCTGATCGGCGGTAATGCACAAACGTAGCCGCAGGACTGAAGTTTGCGAATTTCATTATGTCCATTAAAGGGTTAAGAGTTTCACACACTGTTATGATCACAGAGTTACTTTTTGCAAATATGGCAGTGTGGGAAAAGTCAATATTTATATGGCTGTAATGTGCTGCATTATATTTGACGATTATTTTGAAGCATACTGATTTAGTTTGCCACATTAAAAGACACAATGTTTACACACATTTGAGCATACTTTACGCTTATGTAGCTATATATGGTACCAAAAAATATAACAAGGTAAAAACTAATTAGGTACTTTAAACATTGATAATGCAAAAAACACAGAGTCACTAACTGCTAACTATAATCTGAAGTAGGTATGGCTGATATTATTCAGAATCCACAAAACTGTGGTTAAAATTATCATTTTGTACAAAAACAATTCAATTTATCACCATTGCACCATAAATTCATTATGTAAATTAAGTATCAGAAGTTATGACAATATAAGAAAACACTATTCAGAGATTGCTTAGTTACTAAATAAATAATAATCAAATAAATTCACAATCACATACCATTTTATTATTTATAGGGGGGAAGGAGGGTCAGGACCATTTCACCCAGTTCCCCAAAGTTTCACATACCATAGAATTAAATCCATAATCTTGGATGTAAAAGTTCAAATTACAACATCAGCCAGCAATAAAACATAAAAGCCATAATGCACATAAAAACAATGCAGTAATAATTGATAAACTCACTTTTTCTTCAATGTTGAATGTGACTTCAGAGAAATGCTGATCAGGCCATTGCTTGTATCGCCAATATTGGACTATCTTTTTGCCGGGAACCAGCTCCCGGAACTCGCCAGATATGTTGCCTCCAAAAAGAACGAACTTGCCTCCCTTCTCTGCTTCCATTTTTACATGTCCCTGAAAAGACGTTTGAATACATTGATTAATAATTATTAAAAGATAATAATAATATGTAGATATTACTAGAATAAAATAATATATATAGGTAGATTTTATATTATTTTTATGCATTTACAATGCAATTTTGTAAGTATAGGAAAAATGTGATAGTAAAAAACCACGAGCCCTATAAGTAGCTTTCAGGCGGGATTTGAACCCGCGCCTCAGGGAATCCGGACCGATGCTCTGACCAACTAAGCTACCGAAAGGCCTACACGACTCGTCGAATTTTGCTATCACTTGTTACGCTGTAGGCCAGCGTTGCTTCATCAATGTGAGGAAACCCTCGCATCCGAAAGAAACATTTTTACAAATGTTTAACAATCGATTAAGATGAAACAGCCATATTGAGATTTTATATTATTTTTATGCATTTACAATGCAATTTTGTAAGTATAGGAAAAATGTGATAGTAAAAAACCACGAGCCCTATAAGTAGCTTTCAGGCGGGATTCGAACCCGCGCCTCCGGGAATCCGGCCCGATGCTCTGACCAACTAAGCTACCAAAAGGCCTACACAACTCGTCGAATTTTGCTATCACTTGTTACGCTGTAGGCCAGCGTTGCTTCATCAATGTGAGGAAACCCTCGCATCCGAAAGACTTTTCATACAAACTAACAAATAGAAGGTTTATATAGGCACCTGTGTGAATGCAGTGACCATCTCTCTCCTAGTCATCGCATCATAAAACTCTTGAGCCCGACACTGAAACTTTTCTGTCAATTCAATAGTTTTTGTATCTAGTTTACAACCAACCGTCTGCTTCTTTGCAGAAACAGCTGGTACCATATTAATTTTCTTATTAAATCCACTAGTGATTGTCGAAACATTATCGGGTTTGACGGATGCTTCCCCCTTTTTGGGTAGGATAAGACCTTTTGAATATTCTTGTTTAAGACTTCTGAGGTATTCATGGAGCTGGTTCCGGATTTCATTACGGCCAACATTATGCATAAATGCTTTGACTCGTTGGGCTTCATCACCGCTACCTTTGATTGTCACAGTTATCTGGAATTAGACAGCAAAAAAACAATGTCAATAACTCAGGGAAAGACAAAAGGTGAGAAAAGATTCTTAATTTTTTGTTAAAGTTTAAAATCATTCTTATCTGATACATGTTTTCCATAATAGTTTTATACACGGTAATTTGTTTATTACCCTGGATAATTTTAAGGATTATTCTACTCATGAAAACAAACAACTTTTATTATGGGACCAACACTGAAATCGCGAAAAAAAAATCAGCTGTTCCATACAAACATACAAAAATATTTGATCAAAATGTATTGAACAGCAGATTTTTTGTCGCGATTTCAGTCTTGGTCCCATAAGAAAAGTTGTTTGTTTTCATGAGTAGAATAATCCCTATAATTATCCGGGGTGATAAAAAAACCGTGTATTTTGAACTAAGAAGTTTATGGTTTCATGACCAATGGTAAAAAAAACATAATCTTAGCACAAATGTATAAGGAATACTAAATGAATGTCAATGCAATAGTAATATTATTCTTTTGCACTTTACATGAGAGGCAGAATTTTATTTGAGTTGGGGTGATGTATTAAATATTTATAAGTTAATTTCCAATTATAAACTACTCACATCCACTTCACTGACGTCATTCTCTTCAGACAGATTGGGTATGTGCACCTCTCCTTTGACAATGTCTGCACAACCTGCCAAAAGTCCCTCCCACTTCAACTTGATGTCCCATTCATAGAAAAATATTAGCTTTCCTTTCCTATTGTTAGCGGAAGCGTCTCCATCAATCTTCTCCACCTCAGTTATCTTACAGTCGATACCATTTTGTGCTATTTTTAAATTAGTCAGAAGTTCCTTCAGTCGGTCTTTCGACCACGGCCCGGCGTTTTTCTCCGTCCAATGCCAGTTGTTCACGTTGGTGGCATCGGGCCGCTCTTCCACAATCCACCGAGGATCACCTTCTCCCCATTTAGCCATGTTCAGATCACGACCACGATGAAATCAGCAGGTGTGACACAATCCGTCAACAACTCGTGTCGCTGACACTTGGTACACTTTTCTCTCTATTACAAAACACGGAACGTCTATTACAGACAGCAATAGTTCACTTAAATTGCACACAGTTGCAAGTTTTCACAAATCAATTCACTTTTCCAGAAACGTCGTCGTCCTCGAAACTAGTTCACAAATCACAATCAATTCGAGTCGAATATTCAAGCAAGCATGCCAGTCTGCCTGCCATTTCATTTGTTACTTTGACAGCTGTCAAGAATCGCTTGCTACTAAAAAATTACAATTACCCCAGTGAGTGTAAAATAATTTAGAATTAAGTTTTGAAGAATGCACATGCATTAATTTTCATACAGTTTCAATAAAAATAATATTGAATGTTCAAAAGAATAAATATTACAATATTTAAATGTTATAAGAGTAGATTTAGAAATTCGGTGTCGGCCGAACTCACCGAAAAAAAACTCACCGAAAAAATACTCACCGAAAATAACTCACCGAAAACCAAACTCACCGAAAAGTTTTCTCACCGAAAAAAAACTCACCTCTCCACTCCACCACTGAGTGAGTTTTTTTCGGTGAGATTTTTTCGGTGAGAAAAGTTTTCGGTGAGTTTGGTTTTCGGTGAGATTTTTTCGGTGAGAAAACTTTTCGGTGAGTTTGGTTTTCGGTGAGTTTTTTCCGGTGAGTTTTTTTTCGGTGAATTTGACTGGAACAAAAAATTCAACATTAGAAAAGGAAAACATTAAAAAAGATATGGTAATAAAATCACCAATCAGTTTTATGATAATAAAATTATAAATTTCAAAATTTTGTTATTTTTTTTTCGTTTTTTGTTCTTTTGTTATATCAATCACCTACCACATAATAAGTGCAGTTTTCAGATGAAATTTATAAAATTATTTATTATACAGGGTGTTTTTCTATAAGTGCAATACCTCTTAGGTGGTGATTGTGCTCATGAATATGAACAACTTTAACTATGGGGCCAACTCTGCAACTCAACAAAAAAAACAGCTGTTTCATAAAATTTCTTAATACCTACCTAACCAGAATGTATGGAACAGCAGATTTTTTTTTGTGAAGTTGCAGAGTTGGCCTCATTGTAAAAGTTGTTCATATTCATGAGTACAATCACCACCTAAGAGGAATTGCACTTATAGAAAAACACCCTGTATAATTGGATACAGGCATCTATCAGTTGACTCAACTGCCTGCCTGAATTTTATTATTCAACAATAATAATAATTTCCGATGACGTTAAAATTTTCCATAAAGCTCGTTAGATAGCATTACCAGAATTTAAGAAACAGTAAAACAACTTGTAAGTATATGAATTTATGTGTTGTTTTATATATTACGCGTTATAAAATACGTATAATAAGTTACGCGTTTTATTTTATTTATAAAGTTGTGGCATGTTATGATTATGATCAGGCATGGGTAATCTTGATTCACTACACTGACCTTATTCACTTAGTCTGATTCATCAAAATGAATTGATTCATCTTAACAATTCCCAATTCACCTAAATGATTCAACAAGCGCCTTTGCAAATGCCTCTTTATCTTAAACAAAATATGTCGAACAGATGTTGTACAAAAATCCCCATAGGTAAGGATTGCCGGCTTTCTTTATCTTATCTATTATTTTGTTTAATTGTGTTCCCTGACAATGACAATACTGTGCTGTGCTGGTCTGCCTGGTTTATGAAGTTTAGAGATTTTACGCTTTTGCGCGAAGTAAAATGTTAGAATAATAATGACCATTGTTGCTAACATTTTCGCATTTCTGTTTAAAGTAATTATTCACATTGTAACTAAATTATTGATATATAATTGATTTTCCTTCATAAACATGAAGGAAAAACAATTATGGGAAAACTCCCAGGATTAGGATTGTCAATAAAATTTCGTTAGATTGCGTAGTTAAAATTCAATATATTTACAGTAATATGATCCTTTTAATACAAATTGCAAGTACCTACTCCATGTGATATAAAAATAAGATTTGGCTAACTTTTGAAAATGTCAGCCGTGATCTTTGATGTTTTTAGATGACAATGACAAAGTGAATCAGCGAGTAAATGAAGTGAACGAACGAACACAAATTAATCCGATTTATTCCGAGAGACACTACGACTACTACGAGTCTTCGACGCTGCACTCACGCTGCGCACTACCCTGACACACTGACTTATTAATTCCTCCGGAATCGTTATGTTTTCAAGTGAATCATTAAGTTAACAATTCAGTCTTGGGAATCAATTCATTTGATTCACTCTGAAGTGAATTACCCACGCCTAATTATGATAGTAACTGATTACTGTTACTCCGTGATCATGGCGCGTGCAACTGCCCCGAAATATCGGGGACTCATAAATAAATCTAAACATGGTAAATATCTCGTTGTTTGTAATAGTTATAGTGAAATTGACCATGAAAGTTTAAAATCTTATAATTATGTTATGATTAGTCTTACTTAGCCTTATTTTCTTTCATTTTAATATTTTTTGTCATAAGTTACTACTTAATATCGTCTGACAGCTTCAGAAGACTTGGCCGGTTAAATTTCTAAAAAGCACATTTCTACAAAGCAGCATTATATCAAACTAGTGGCCGCCTGCGGTTTCACCCACGTGGTTCCCGTTCCCGAGGGAATATCGGAATAAAAAGTATCATTAGGTGTTATTCCAGCCTATAATCTAAATTCGCTTCGCTGCGCTTCGCAATCACCTTAAATTTCTAACCTATCGCGTGTTCTACAGGACTTCCTAGCCACTCAAATATTAGGCCAAATGAAGATTGTGTCATATAAATATTAAGACATACGATACGATTATTATATTATCAAACAAATTTATATGTATTGTGATTTATGCTAAACAATATTATAACAAATAAATTTTAGGTCAGATGAATAATTTTATTATGACAAACAATTGACCAACTGACATTATACAAAGTAAGATTAGATCAAACGTTGTTATTTCAAACAAGGGAGAACCGAATTTATTTGCACAAACTAATCGTGTAGACAAGAATAATTAGCGGCTGGCCGGTGAGCCAACGACTTTTATAATATAAATATGCATACAATACAGTATGTATCTCTAGTTTTATTTTTCTTTGTCATCGTATAAAAGAAAACTATATTGTGCTGCTGTAAGCTCACGGTCTGTTATTTTGTGGCCAATATTTTTTATTTTATTTTAATAATACAGTCCTTGAGGTTTTTTCCACTATGATCATAATCATGGCACTCGAGTAAGATAAAAATTTTCCTAATTTATGGGAGTTCTTGAATAGCTTGCAACACTTTCGTAGTTTCTGCATGTTTCTAGAAAACAGTGCTGCCAACTGGCAGAGATATAACATAACATCCGACTTCGCTGATTTGACAACTGAGTGACTGAGGCTACGTTCCGTTTTGCGTCAACAGCGATAATATCACTGATATCGCGCTCACACATCGTTCCGATTTGTTGTGAGCGCGACAACGAAAGCAGTAATTACGTCACGGATGACGTCACTACCGCCGCCATTTTGCGATCACGGTGATATCGTTCTCAAGCGTTAGCACTGTGAGCGGGCTGTCATATTTGACGTTTTGTTGTCAAACGTCATTGTTTGTTGTGGTTTTGTTTGAGTAATCTCTTCGTTTTAGGTTTTATTTAGGTATTTTATTTGTTTATCCCGAAGCAGAAAGCCAGAAAAATGATAGTGCTTATTAAAGATGAGACGACGGGTAGAGACATTACTCTAAATTTAAGCACGGATCACTATCATCATCGCTGTCCAATAAAACGTTTACTAATTGACGAATATCCATACTAAACCGGTGATTATTTACTTACAAATTCAAATCAAAACAACGCTCGCTCGCGATGCTTGCAAATAGCCGTTCCGAATTGAAATCGCGTCAACAGTGCTGTCAGCACGATAATCAAATCGGAACAGCTTTTAGCGCTCACAGCGCCAACAGTACTATTGACTCAAAACGGAACACGGCCTGAATGTCAAAATTACGTTCCATTACACTGAATTGATTTGTTGAAAATTCTTAAAATTAGTTTTATTTATTTCCTTTTAATCGCAATCTCTCTTGAATTTAGGGACATCTTCTTCTTCTTCGTCGTTTCGCTCTTGGCAGAGCGGTCGTGGTCACGTTGAGGCGTCCACATCGGTGGTAGAGGCGGACACAGCATTCCGCACGATCTCCCGCCATCTCCCCCGGTTGGCAGACTGTCTGGCACAGTCAGATCAGACACACGGTTTCCAACTGCGGATTTCACTTGGTCGGTCCAGCGCATCGGTGACCTGCCACGTGATCTGGTTCCATATCATTGGGACATATCTTCCGAACTATATTATAAGGACACGGACCAAAAAAAATAGTTGGGTGGGTGGGATATTTTAACTGAAAAATTGAAGGAAATAGACCCTGCTGCACATGCCAATTTAGTTATGGCCTTACCATTTCTAATAATTCATAGAATGCTTTCTTTTCCAATCTGAGGAAGTTGCGCAGAGTTTGCGATCTTTCGAGCTCGTCAGTGGCGGGGCAGGGGTTAGGACCGCCCAGCCCTGACGCGAAGCCTATTAGGCTTGGCGGGAGGGCTGGGCGCGGCGAGAGACAGGCTTTGTCTGACTGAGTCAAACATGCCGTAAGCGGTATACGAAAAGACTGTATTTGCCCTCACTATAAACCAAAAAAAGGACCTCGGACAATTAGACTTTTATTCAGTGTTTGAAAGAGCTATTACCTACCTACCTATGTACTTTACCCCTTTACTTTACTCGCACTGAGATAAGACCATCCTCACTGTGCAACTGCGACCGTTCGACCTTGTTTTACTCAGGTTTTGAACCAGTAGAGATCAGTATATGACTGCACAATACACAATGCACTAATACCGTAGTACCTACCTATTTGCTTCTACTATACCTTTGGACAGCCAAGATCCTCCATACTCCTTATCCCCTTCTACGGCAGAGATGCTTCCGTTTAAATTGTCCAAAAATAGCTAAAATATGTTGAATAATTTAATTACTTATAATGAATGTCGCTATCGTTGGTTAATCATACTAATACTTATTATCCTACTTCTTACTATATAATATTATAAATGTGAAAGTTTAGATGTTTGGATGTGTATGTTTGTTACTCAATCACGCCAAAACGGCCGAACGGATTTGGCTGAAATTTGGGACACATACTTACTTTGTAGCCTGGAGAATAACATAGGCTACTTTTTATCCCGGAAAAATATCACATTCCCGCGGGATAGTCTCGTGTTGTCCACGCGGGCGAAGCCGCGGGCGGAAAACTAGTTTATAATAAAAATAAAATATTTGTATTTTTCTTTGCAACGTGACTCAAAAACTACTGGACCGATTTAGAAAATTCTTTCACCAGAGTAGAAAGCTACATTTTTGCCGACTATATTTTATCTCGATATTCCCACGGGAACGGGTACCACGCGGTAAAACCGTGAGGACCCAACAAACATTTAGGCGACGATTAGAGCTTGTTTTGTTACTTAGTGGGCTACAAAGGCATTACAGTAGCAGCACTTATGACTATTGGCGATAAAGTGGCGTAAGCAAGTAACGTATATCACTTCTACTTATAATACAGAGTTACAAGGGCGACAATTGGGCGAGTCTAAAGGTTATGGACGTATTATGGCAAATCTATAACACTGTTGTACATGCACAGCATTTTGTGTTATAGCTTTAAGTGAATCTTAGAACTCTAAGATCTAAATAAGAATAAGAATTAGCTACTACCTCCAAAAGTGCTATGCAGGTGATATTAAACTCTTTACAAGAACCTAAAGTTGCACAATAGCGTTAATAAGCGCTACCGGCTTTACAATGGTGTTTATTTAATCTTATATGGAACCAGATCCTTGAAGTTATACAAAACTCTCTTGCATTACCTTAAGTCAAATAGGAGTATAATTTTTCGCTATATCAGATCCTCTAGCGTCTATTGTTACTTCTTTGTGACTAAAGGTAAAGTAATAACGCTTAAGGTCACTACTGTATTTCTTATATTGAGCACTTGTTTTTGACAATGGCGTCGCAACAAAAAAAAAATTGTTGTAAATACTTGGAAAAATCAATGAGTACTGGTGGAAATAGACAGAAATTGATCAGAGAATATTATCGCATTTTGAACTCCTCTATTTGAAAATACGTCCTCTATTCCTATGGAAAGCAGTGAAGCGCGAGTTTCCTGTGAGCCTGAAGGTTCCGTACATGCTTTTCAAAATGATAGCTAGTTAGTAATGGCAGCTAGTTTTCTACAATCTAAAACCTTTTTTGGATAAAAATAACGATGCAAAAGTGAATTTGTGTATCTGTTTATTATAGGAGATGTAGAGGAAAAAGAAATTAATTAAAAAAATACTGTACTGAACTGTACCGTTTGTTTTCATAATATAAATACTTTACTAATGGAAACTCTAGTAATGGAAAGATAATAAAACGAAAATCAGTTTATTTTTACTTTTATGTTTAAAACAAATTTACATCTTCTCAATCTTACTTAATTATTATTACAATTATATATGTCGCAGCCAAATGGTTGAATTCGCCATTCAATTAAACGCCTACTAGGCCGATATTTTTTTCCGTAAACTATTTTATCTTCCCACAAGTTAACGGAGTCACAAAAAAACCACGAAATTTAAGACGATCGCTTCGTTGCGCTTCGCGATCGCCTTAAATTTCTAACTAACCTATCACGTGTTCTACAGGACTTCCGAGAGGTACATGCTGCCATACTTAACCATCCGGCGGATTCAACCATCCGCCTGCGACATATACATTATATGAAATGTCTCTGAATGGGTCCGCTTTTTAGGTTTGTTATATAAAAAGTAAAATACATAAGTTTAAAAAGAAGTTTGTGAGCAAACATTAACAAAATTTTATTCATAAGAAACGAATTAGAATCTTTCTGGGGCTTGCTTGACTATGTGAAGAAAATCTGGTAGGTTTCGAGATGGTCGATGTCAAAGTTCTCATTGATCGTGTTACTCGTGATCGTGTGTCATTATGTTTCCTGTTAACAGAAAAAGTTAGACATAAGTATAAATAAAACATGTTACAAAATTAACCAAAAATAAAAAATTGCAGTTACCTACACTCTTTAATAAAATCATTGCAACAGCGGATCGACTGACTGAACGAGCGTTTTTGTTTTGACTGATTTAGATAAGTACTTACTTGCACATTCATTGGCTGGCTGCGCGTGTGAGCGAGATGAGATATAAAGCCGAGAATATGGCATTTTGGTCTAATCTGTAAACAAACACGATATTTAATAGTCTTATAGACAGGTTTATAAACCTAATATTGTATTTAAATCATAATATAATATTAATTGTTAAAACAATATAATATTTTATATCTGCCTCCTTCTTTGTATTCTACTCGTCCAAAACAGTTAACAGGTAAAAAATAACATCAATACATGGTTTAAAGTTTTGAGCACTACGGATCCCTAAATTCGTTTGCTCGCCATGTTGAGATAATGAAATATTAGATTATGGTTATAAAAAAAATATTTACAAGGTTGTTGTAAGGAAGTATTTTGCTTTAGTATGTACTTATATTACTAGTACAGTATTATAAGATCAATAAGGCAATTTTTTTGTACTTTTTTACATGAAAAATGTGTCACTCCATATTAAACAAAACATTTGTTTTCAGTAAATAGACAACATACATCGGGCGCTCGAATTATTTACCAATAAATATGTAACTTATTCACAGTGTACTTACCTTCGCAGCAAAAATACGCTTCCTTTCGCACCATAAAACAATTTCACTTTTATCCTACTAATATTATAAATGTGAAAGTTTAGATGTTTGGATGTTTGGATGTTTGTTACTCAATCACGCGAAAACGGCTGAACGGATTTGGCTGAAATTTGGAACATAGATACTTTGTAGCCTGGAGAGGAACATAGGCTACTTTTTATCCCGGAAAAATATCACATTCCCGCGGGATAACGTCGTGTAGTTCACGCGGGCGAAGCCGCGGGCGGAAAGCTAGTTGATTAATATAAACCATCTTGAGGTTACCGACTATATAGCCATTGAAAATAATATTATTTATTGTTAGATCGCAAAATTAGAAAATATATTTTCCGGGTATCAAAAACTCTTGCGGGAGAGACCTTTATCGCCTTTGTGGATCTTGAATAGCGTTCAGACCGTTACAAATCACTTATTTACCTCCCTTTTAGCGCTTGAAAATATAATTAACGCCTTTGTATCTCTACTGTATCGCTTAAGGAGTCAGTTGACGGCTACCTGTAGCCCGCTTAGCACCCATAGAGGTAATATAAAACCATTTTTGCCATTTTACCGCTAACAGAGTTAATTTTTGCTTATTTACCCCTCTTGTATCGCTAAGAGATCCTGTTACCGCTATCATAACTCTCTTATAGCATTGATTGTACCTCTTAGCCAGTTACCATAACTCTTGTATACCGTCATTATACAACCTTAAGTAATATAAAAATTGTGCCTAATTCGGGGGTAAAGTAGGGTTAGAGCGTGCTCTTGCACCAATTTGTAACACCCATAAACCACTTTAGACTCTAGTTAGCGCTTTTATAGACTTATTATAACTCTTACTTCAGCGCCTAAATGTTACTTGGGGAGCCACTAGAAAATTAATATTGACGATTAAGTACCTAAGTAATACATAACTGAAGTACTTAGGTACTTAGTATAAATAAAGTTGTCTTTGTAAATATTAAATTAAAAACAGTGTGTGTTTAACTGATTAAAATTTATCAAGAATGGCTCTTGTTTTTTATCACTCTTCTTAACAGGATGACAATGCTCTGCTACAAGAGGACGTCATTTATCGTCAATTGGGTAATTTATTGATTCAGTAGGTATAAATAGATCGTGTCCAGCCAGCCCCCTGATTCGCGAACCGTCGGAAGAATCGCTTCCGACAGCGGAATGTAGGTATGCCCTGTCTCTCACTTTAGAATAGACAAAGACAAAGCACATAATTCGAGTCCGATTCCGTTTCCGACCGTTCGTGAATCAGGGGGCTGATCCTGACATCGACACAGACGACATCAAGCCTTTACAAAGTGCAAAACTGGTTATATTGGTAAGCTGATAAGTTTTAAGTTGGAATAGCATAGCACTACTTACCCCCTATCGTCTCGTGGATGTTGTAAAAGTCGACTAAGGCAAACCGCCATTAGGAGACGGGCAGCAGCGCCTTCTGAAATACCAGGTGCGATAGCCAATCCGACTGCCAAGCGTGGCGTTTATGGCAAGCCCCCCCATAATGGCTACACAACAAATAAATAATAATAAATAATAAATAATAATATATATAAGTAATATAAAAATATTTATAATACATACATACTACATAGTACTTACTTAGGATATTATACAGGACAAATAGACAAATGTTCATGCATACAAATATTTGTCTTGTTGGGGAATCGAACCCGACACCTCTGGCGCAGAATGTAGGTTAGGTAGGTACCTATCTGTACCCTTGCGCCAAATCGGTCGTCATAATTATTTTAAATTATTAAATTTTTTAATGATTTGATACCTGGGTCAGGCCGTAGATTTTGCCACATTTGAGGGTACAAAAGTCTCCGCCTCATATAATTTTAAATATAGTACTCTTAGAAATGTCTCAATCTTATCATCGTGTTTCCTAAGAAATAGCAAACCAAGGCAGATATAGATATTTGGATAAGTTTATATATTTGGAAAACTATTTGACATTTCCCTACCAAAAGTGACGGATTTTTTATAAAAACCGCGAATCCGCATTGGTAGGTGTACAGCTTAAACATCGATAAAATTATCATTTTTTAACTTATTGATGAGCTGTTTGATTTGACGTTATAAAATAATAATAAGGTTGCCATTCCTTTAATATCTTTGCGTCTTTCTTAAGAAAAAAGATAAGTTTTCGGCAATAAGATTTTTTTTTTGAAAAACCATTTCTTTGCGCTACTTATATTGCGTAACCATTTTCACCCATTTTATGGTTTTAAAACATTTATTAAGATTTTGTTTGAGTGCTGGCATCACCAAAGTATCGTATTCTATGGTCAATGCAGCGTTGACGACCATATTTTTTGACATTTCGGTGTCAACTCCGATCAAAGTGAAAAGTGTCGCCTACTTTGCAGAGTGCATTTTTTGAGATTTCAAGGTAAGTTTTTGATTAAAACTTATAATTTTTGTTGCGCATGGTTTAATTAGATGTGTGTGATCTGTATATGTTAAACTAGCCTTGTAATATAGTATATTTTAAGAGTTATAATCGATTTCATTTGCGCCTCGGTTCCGCAAAACTGTCTTTATGTCACTTTGCGATACCGGTTGCGTAGAAATTGCGCCACTTATTTTACGCTATTGAATAATAGTGCATGCACACAAGGTTTTCAAGTTTTTTATTATTTTGAAATTACTTTTAGCTGTAATTCCGCTAAAAACATGACTAGCATTACTATTAATTGATTTGTTAGCTTTTATTAATATTCTATAAGTACAGGGTGTTCGGCAGAACGTTAAACATACGAAAATAGGGGTAGGTGCGGTGGTCTGCTACCTAACCAGCCTCAAAGATTTTACCTAGGTCCAAAGTTTTTTTTTATTTTGTATTTTATAAGTTTTGGAATTTCGTCACTTTCATACTAACTTACCCATGTAACTTTTTTTTTATTTTTATTTTTTGGCATCCTAATGGTTGGCAGGTCCTTTTAAAAGTGATACTTCAAGCAGGTTGTTGCTAGAGTTAAAGTAATGGACTCTCAAACATTGAAAAGAGTTGAAATAAATTTTAAAGTTGTATTATATTTATATAACTAATAATGAATAATACCAAATACCTCCATCTAACAAATTAAATGTATTTTTTTTGGAAATTGAACAAATCATACATAGGTACTTACTAGTTTTTGTCATCCTGTTTAACTTTTCATTGTGCGCAATATATAAAAAAGAATTACTCATAGGTACATTATTGTTAATTATTAATTAAACATACTTACATACCAACATCGTGTTTCTTTTTCTAGTTTGATGCAATACCTCTTGTTAGTACATGTTTGTTAAATAAAATCACATTAATGTACGTGCTCCTTAATAATTTTGCGCTACCATTTTGCACCACTTTGTGCGACCGACTCGTAGAAAATTTTGCGTCACCATTGCGCTATTTGTGGCAAAATCTACGGCCTGACCCACCTAGTAGGTAGTTAGGTGGTTGGTACCTACCTACCTAAAAAAATAGGATTGACAAAGTACCTGTATCACTTAGTTAATATTTGTGTTTATTAGTGCCACCGGGTGCCACCAGGTGGGATGGGTCTGCCCTGGCTTCTTGTCTCAAAATATGCAGATTTTTTATGTTTTATTGTTATTAGTTTTATTTTATCGTAGCTTATATAGCATTGTTTATTATTGACTCTTAGGGCCGGGCCAGAATGTTGTAAACAAGCATCCAACAGGGGTCACCTTGGTGGGAGGCTTGTGGAGCCCACCCACGGTTGGTGTTTGCGGCCACACTGTTAACAACAAGGCTCCCACATCAGTGTGATGTAGACTCTTTGTTTTGAAGCACGTATTGCGATATGGCTCCTTACCTATCTAAACTGCATGAATTTAATTGTTTGCGCAAGTGAGGAGAAAAAAGCCTACTCATAGAATACGACATTCATTATAAGTACCTAATTAAATTATTCAACATATTTTAGCTATTTTTGGACAATTTGAACGGAACCATCTCTGCCGTAGAAGGGGATAAGGAGTATGGAGGATCTTGGCTGTCCAAAGGTATAGCTCGGCAAAGGTAGGTACTAGAAGAGTAGTAGGTAGTAGAAGCAAATAGGTAGGTACTATACGGTATTAGTGCAGTGTACTGATCTCTACTGGTAGGTCGAACGGTCGCAGTTGCACAGTGAGGATGGTCTTATCTCAGTGCGAGTAAAGTAAAGTGGTAAAGTACCTAGGTAGGTAGGTAATAGCTCTTTCAAACACTGAATAAAAGTCTAATTGTCCGAGGTCCTTTTTTTGGTTTATAGTGAGGGCAAATACAGTATTTTCGTATACCGCTTACGGCATGTTTGACTCAGTCAGACAAGGCCTGTCTCTCGCCGCGCCCAGCCCTCCCGCCAAGCCTAATAGGCTTGGCGTCAGGGCTGGGCGGTCCTAACCCCTGCCCCGCCCCCTGACGAGCTCGAAAGCTCGAAAGGAGGCCAGGCAGGAGGAGAGAGCCTCTTCTCAATCTCCCCATAAAGTGCCCCGGTAACGATCAATCGTCATTCGTCATTTGTTACGTGATTGACCGTTTCAATTGAAGGTGCGAATGATGGAGATTCATTTGATGCGTCAATTGCTCGCGCCATGTTTCTCACCGAAAAATCTGTCAATCGCACAACGAGACGTTCAATTGGTACCTAGCGTCATTCGCGATTGTCAATGGGCTTTCCATCATTCGCATCAATCACGTAGTTTCGAATGACAATCGCTTCAATTGCCTCTGTAGACGATCATTTGGTCCTTCAATGACGTAAACATTGTCAATGGGCGATTTTCTGAAAGCTCAGTCACTAGATGGCGCTGTCCCACCTATGCAGTTAGAAGGAACGGAACGTTATAAATTTTACCTTGACGCGACTTTTTTACGTAAAACGGAACGTCAGACAGATGTTATTTATTTACCTAAATCTTTAAATTTACCTATTTCGTTTCTGTTCCTCACAGTAGTACTCATTTATTATATTATTAGTTTCCTTTGGGTTTTTAAAAAGTAATTAATTTAAATTTGTTTCATACCAAAATATACCATAGACATGTACATACTTATTCAACGCCATCTAGTGAAGCAATTGGAAGCTTTTTTTTTTTAAATGGCCTCTCAGAAAATCGCTCATTGCGAATGATCGTTACCGGGGCACTTAAGGTTGCCCACTCGGTGGGTAGGCACCACTACCAACTAAACCACTCACTACTTGCTCTCCGCCGTCAGTTTTAAGTTGTCCTAGGTCCTAATGATTTAGACTAACTTTTCTTTTCAACCCACATTTCGACCTTCAACTTAGAAATGATTATTCAATTCACATAATTATTACTTTTTGTATTAATAATCACACACAACACAACTTGTTTCTTATCTCAGTGCGAGTGAGATAACCAATTCGATGGCCTTCATGATTCGATGTCAAATTAAAACCAGTCTTTAGACCGGCTCGGCTGTGGCGGACGCGGCACGTACGCATAGCACGCGCGTATTGTAATCCAAATAGAAATCGCAAAACAATGTTCCCATTACGCCGCGTTGGCAGCAAGGTGCGTTGTGTGTTGCATTTCGAAATTCAAAATTTAAAAAGTTAATTTCTTTGTTTTTATTACGGCGTGATTTCCCGCGGTTTTGCAGGTTTTGGAGCAATGGCGTGCTCCGATCGCTGCTGGTGCCACATCCCTGAGGAAAAGCTACAGCTCAGATGTGGCCACGCCTCGTCCTCTTACGATGCTGACTGATGATGAACTAGCTATGAGAGAGACAAGTAACTAACATTTATTTACTTACTAAAAAGTTTTTATTACTTACTTAAATTTTTTGGTTCCCTACTTTCTGCTTCTCCAGCTGTTACGAAAATGATAAGAAGTTAAATAGAATCATCAATAATGAAAAATTTTAGATTATTTTTTTTAATTTATGTAAGTAACCAAATACGTGAATGAACTTTGAACTTCTTCCTCTTGAAAAGATTACTGCTACTGTCAGACGAAATCACCGACTCTCAAACTCAATGCAATCGTAACCACATCACAAGATTCGTTCAATATACTTTTGTATAGCTTAGAACTCAAGTCATAAAAAATAAATTGGTGAAACGTTTAAATGTAATGTTTGTCGAATTAATCATAACTAAAAATTATATTTATATTTTAGTAACGATCCAAAAGCAGTTCTTATCAATTTGCCTGCATTAACTTGTAGGTACTTAGGTACCATCAATATTTACATTACAGGATAGGTGCAAATATAGCTAGGCAAAAACATGTTATTGTACGTATTTAGGGAAGTACCTACTTATTACTTAACCGAATTTAAAAAGGACGAAGTTCACAATTTTATTAGTAGGAATATTTATTTTGTTTAAGTAGGTAGGTAAGTACCTACTTACTAGTTCAGTGCTCGACATAACCACCAAAATAATCATAGTTTAACACTTGGGTATAGTAATTAATTACGGGTAAATTATGACGAAAAAAACACACACCCCTTTCACACACCTTTGTTGACCCTCGTCAAATATAAAAGCGATAAATTAAAAACGTCATTGAAAATATTATATAAGTCATGTCGTGGAGCTCTTTATCGCGTTATCTTTGTAATAATAATACATAGTATGTAGTTATCTATCTTGTTTTTGTTGGAATAAGTACTTACTCGTAGTGTTAAACTATTGCTATGCTGCGTAAACACTAACTAAAATAATAAAAATACTAATAGACATAAATACGCTAAGTTTAAGTACTTGAAAAAAAATTGTTCTTTACTTGTTTTGGGAAATTAGTCAAGTTTAAGTTCCATTATACAAATTATAAATAAAACTTTACTTTTTTGAGAAACAAAATCATTTTAGTAATTTACTTCATTTTAAGTAAACAGCGTATCTCGCTTTACTACTGACTACAAACGAAACGACACCGTACCGACTATAAAATATTGTTATGTTTTGTTGCTTATAGAGTGATTAGAGGCCATGTTTACGTAAGTGTAGCATACAAATAAGGTTTTTGAATACTTGTGTAAAATGGCGTACCACAGGTACAAGTTTCTCAAACTTTTTGACGTTATGATCCCATAGGTGATAATAATATTGATATAATA
Source organism: Crambus lathoniellus (assembly GCA_949710035.1). NCBI lineage: Eukaryota > Metazoa > Arthropoda > Insecta > Lepidoptera > Crambidae > Crambus > Crambus lathoniellus. The sequence continues at coordinate 4,472,067 of OX453310.1, read as the reverse complement.
TTACTTAGTATTTTTATGTTCTTGTTTGAGATTGAGACATTGCTTAATGCTAGTCCATACATTAATTTTTTTTTATAAAATGATCAATAACATTTAGCCACATTGTGATTTATTTGTCATATTTTCGTAACTGAAAGGATCTTTAAAAAGGAAGCGATTGGAAGAAATAATTAACTGAGATAATTCGGTTATTTAGTTATTTTAGTTTAGTTGTTTACAAACTTGTAAGATAAGTAGATCGATAAGTATAAAATGTTGTTGTAATTGTTGAAACTGTAATAAGAAAAAAATAAAAAAATATGTATGCTAACCCTGATATTGAATATTGAAAATAAGAGGTCGGCGCATAAGAAATGTTGTTCTGTAATCATTTATTTTCGAATTTGTTATCGGACATTCAGTTTAACACATTTATCATGTTACCATGCGTCATATTGTTTGTTAAAGTGCTTAAATATGTAACTTATCACTATTACAGATTATTTGCTACTTGTGGTAGGTACCGTACTGACTTTATGTGACAAAAACACAAATATCAATGCCGCAGCACTAAATTAAGATTAAGACCAATTTAAAAGCAATTAGGTACTTGCATTCATAGCTCATATGAACTAATTATGTTTGTCAGCATTTATTACATAAAATTTCATAATATTAAAAAACTTATTGGATGTAATGCATGAGGCTTGCTTGTGTGATTAAAACTCGATTCAGTGGAGCAAAAGACTATTGTAAACAATTTTTTAATAAGTATCTTCATCTAAAAAATATACCTAGGTAGGAAAAAGATACATACCTAGATCTGCGGTGAGAATGTTATGATGCCTGTTGAGAACTTGATTTTAATACGTAACTACTTTTCATTTCAGTCAGAAAGCTTGCCACCGAGCAAATTGGACCTCTAGTCAAGAAAATGGAAGATGAGCATCGCATCGACGATGGAATCAGACAGATGCTTTTCGATAATGGCGTAAGTTCACGAATGCCTTCTATTGCAGTTACTATGCAATAGATAGATATTATTATGTATCTGGGCATATCTGAGTTCCTTAAAATTCTCTCATTTTCTTAACTAATGTGATTGTTTTTTAACACGCTAATATCGAGTAAAATTTTTTTTTACGTATTTTGTCAGATTAGCATAAATAGTTACAAGCGGCCTCTTTCTCTTATTATTCTAGAAAGCAACCAAAAACTACAAGCAATTCCTTTATTTTCATAACTAATCTGATTTTTTTTAACACGCTAATATCGAGTAAGATATTTTAAAAAAGTACGTATTTTGACAGATTAGCATAAAATAGTTACAAGCGGTCTCTACTCTCTTACTATTCTAGAAAGCAACCGAAAACTACAAGCAATTTTTACTTAATTCCAGCTTATGGGTATCGAAACTCCAGAAGAATACAGCGGCTCTGGCTGCAATTTCCTCACGATGATGCTGGTGGTTGAAGAACTGTCGAGGGTAGACCCAGCCGTTGCAGCGTACGTTGATATCCACAACACATTGGTCAACTCTCTATTCATGAAACTAGGAACTGACGAGCAGAAGAAGAAATACTTGACTAAACTGTGCACAGAATACGTGAGGCAATTGACTTTTTTATCATCACTACATAGTATAAAACAAAGTCGCTTTCTCTGTCCCTATGTCCCTTTGTATGCTTAAATCTTTGAAATTACGCAACGGATTTTGATGCGTTTTTTTTAATAGATAGAGTGATTCAAGAGGAAGGTTTATATGTACTTTTTATCCCGATATTCCCACGGGAACGGGAACCACGCGGGTGAAACCGCGGGCGGCCGCTAGTATAATAATAAGACAAGAAAAAGCGTAAATCAAAGTTACCATTCATTACTCAAAAAGGCACTTTCAACATAAGTACTGGTGTATGTTTGTGCAGTCATATTAGGTATATGGCAGTAATATTGGTATGTCATACTTGAATAAAAAGTTAGTAAAATGTCTGACTAATGCCTATCAATCTCTTGTCTCCGTAGGCTGGCAGTTTCTGCCTAACAGAGCCTACATCAGGATCTGACGCGTTCGCCCTAAAGACTGTAGCCAAGAAAGATGGCGACCATTACGTCATCAACGGCTCAAAGATGTGGATTTCCAACTCTGATGTCGCCGGAGTCTTCTTAGTCATGGCTAATGCAGATCCTTCTAAGGTAAGGAAACTAATATACCTACATGAAAGCAACACGACATTATGCGAGGCCGACGCCAGCCCAAGGTCCAGAGGGATGGGGCAAGTTGATACTATGAAAGACACAATATAATATTCAGTGTCTTTCTTATTATAGGCATAGGCTGCCGCCACTCATTGCCCCTCCCGGCAACGCTCTTAATTATAAGGATTTACCCTATTTATATGATGTGGAGATCCTTGCGGGAGGCCTATTCCAGCAGTGGGCAGCGTATGGCTATGATGATAATGATTATCCTATGAGTCTAGATCGGAGTTAATTCCGCCATGTTTTATGGGCCCATTACTGGTTTACAATTCACAACACCAGCGTTAGGTACTTATTGATAGATGAGTGGGCTAGGCTATTTCCGATCTTAACAACTGCAACTGCAGCCGTGATCAACAAGATCTTTGAAGCCCCTAGAAGCTCTGACAATAATACATTTTTCGGTAGACCACCGTCACAAAAATTCCAACAATTAATAGCCGAACGCACCTTTTCATCGCCAAGCTTTTAATTCAACCCCAATTGATTCTAAAAGGACTAAAATCTGTGTAAATGTATAAATCTGTCATAAACGCCTTTTAAGCTTATAAAAGACCTATTTTGACAGGGCTACAAAGGCATCACCTGCTTCATCGTAGAACGCGATACTCCCGGTCTCAGCGTGGCCAAGCCCGAGAACAAGCTCGGCATCCGAGCGTCCGGCACGTGCATGGTGCACTTCGATAATGTGCGAGTACACGAGTCTAGCATCCTGGGAGAGTACGGGAAAGGGTGAGATAATTTTGTTGTTTTGTTTGGGAATATCTTTACGACTCTTTCAATTTAGACGTTATGTTTCGTCCTGCTGCAGTACAGGGACCGTACTCTGAAACGCAAATCCGAAACTTCGGTTAGCCCCGCCCCTATCACTCGATTCCGTCATGAATCGAGAGTGAGCGGGACGGGGCTAACCGAAGTTTCGGATTTGCGTTTCAGAGTAGGCCCTCAGGAGCGGTGCAGTGGTCGCTCTTGGCACATGCGATCTTATAATTTCATACATAATATTATTTCATACGGCCTGCGGTCGTTGCCGCACCGCATGCTTTGTATGAAATAGTACGATCGTTAGTGCGCAGGACAGCAACAATTGAAAAAGCTCAAGACTAGGCCTTGTAAGACAACACGTGCACGATACTCCCTACCTAATTTCTTACCAGCAGCTTCTTCATCTTCGTTTCGTGTCGTGCAAGTTAGCCAATATTATAAATTTAAACAGGTCGCGATTGCGTAACGTCGCGCAACTCACACTTAAGTTTTTACTATCTACTTAATTATACCTAGGTACACACGCAATTAAACTTCGTTAAATAAACTTGTAATAACATTCTGTTTCATAAATGTTGTACATAATCCATGTTAAATTACTAAATTAATAAAACTAGGCAAAATTAATGAGTTTTCTAAGAAATAAGTATTTCAAAAGCATTATGAACTATGATCTATGCTAGTCACTGTGCTGCCACTGTCACGTATGAAAAAAAGGAAAAGAAAGTCCTCCCGCCAATATGGCGAAGTCTTTATTTTTTCTTTTTTGCAATATTGCTATTTATTTTCCTCACAATCGAAATGAAAAGCAGAGTGTATAACTCGTACATAAAACCCATTTTATGCACTAGTTGTACAATCTACTATTTGTTGTTTATCCCGTCAGTTACAAATACGCGGCCGGTTTCCTGAACGAGGGCCGCATCGGCATCGCGGCGCAGATGATCGGGCTCTGCCAGGGCTGCATGGACGCCACCATCCCCTACACGCTTGACAGGAAGCAGTTCGGGAAGAGCATCTACTCCTTCCAGGTAACAAATACTATGTAATCTATACTAATATTATGATCGGGCTCTGCCAGGGCTGCATGGACGCCACCATCCCCTAACGCTCGACAGGAAGCAGTTCGGGAAGAGCATCTACTCCTTCCAGGTAACAAATAATCTATACTAATATTACGAAGCTGAAGAGTTTGTTTGTTTGAATGCGCTAATCTCAAACTACTGGACAGAGTTGAAAAAAAAATTTTGTGTTGGATAGTCCATTTATAAAGGAACTATAACGTGCTATAATATCAGCACGCTACGACCAACAGAAGCGGAGCAATAATGATAAAATATTAAATAATATAACGTTGCAAAAACGGGAAAAAATATTTATTTTTTGTAGGTTTTTTCCTTTTCCTCAAATGTATGTACAGCTACTCCATAGGTAGGTACTAAAATTATAACGAAAAAAGATTTATTTATTTATTTTTGTTTGTACCGAATTAACTCAAAAAAATACTGAACCGATTAAGAAAATTCTTGAACCAGTAGAAAGCTACATTCTTCCCGAGTGACATTAACTATATTTTATCCCGATACTCCCACGGGAAGGGGTACCACTCGGGTAAAACCGCGAGGAGCCACTTGTAGGTACGTTTTATGACGAGTCACTTAACATAGGTTGGTTTTTCGGAAAGGGAGTTTTGGATGTATGAAGGCCATAATACCATAGGCTACAATGTTTCGTAGCGAGCAAATGGCGAATTCCCAAAGGTGTCACAGTAGAAAAGTTTGGGAAAACTTGGTCTACGATTTGGAGTTGATGCTTACTTTCTGTACTGTACCTACCTACTGCCAGTGTAAGATCGTAAGTCGTTTTTGAGGATAATCAATGTCATAGCCCAGAAATCGGATCCAATTCGGTTTCCGGACGGTTGTGAATCAGGGGGCAAGAGCTTGACGTGCTTGCCAAGTTTAAAATAATTTCGCAGTTTTACGTAGGTTATGTTAGCGCTATGAATAGCAGTAACTCTATTTCCTAAACTTCGCCATAGACTTAATGTTACATCTATTATTGTTTCTTGTCACCAGGGTATCAGCTACCAGATCGCCCACCTCCAGACGCAGCTAGAAGCCGCCCGCCTGCTCACATACAACGCGGCGCGGCTCAAGGAACACGGCGTAGAATTTGTCAAGGAGGCTGCCATGGCTAAATACTTCGCCTCAGGTAATCAAGACTGCTTAGGATTATATTATCATTAAATGATGATGATGATGACAGGAATTGAAAAAAATCGACTGCATTGCGTAAATTCACCAGTTTTTGAAAAGTAAATTTGTTTTACGCTAAAAAATGTGCCCATTGCTGAAAATGTAAATTAGTTGCAATGGCATTTTCTTGAAACCTAGAAACAGGAATTATAGACAGTAAACATCTAGAACTGGGTCGTGTTCAAAAATATGCACGCAACAGCACATTAAATCAACCTTATTTTGTTCCGACATTGAGTTCTAAATCGATTGATATAATAACAGACATTGTATACGGGTCATTTGGCACTTGTCTAAATAAATAATTCGAGAAAGCGCAAATCATTTCCAACGTAACTACTACTTTACATACTTTTTAAAATCACAACTCTACATAACAGTTGCATTGAACTCGAGTATATACTGACAAATAAAGTAAGTAATTAAAGTTTTTTTTTTCTTCCAGAAATTGCCCAAACTTTGACGTCAAAGTGCATTGACTTCATGGGTGGAGTTGGTTTCACCCGCGATTTCCCTCAAGAAAAGTTCTTCCGAGACGCCAAGATTGGTACCATCTATGAAGGAACAAGTAACATGCAGCTGCAGACAATAGCCAAACTCCTCGAGAAAGAATACAAGCAATAAAATATGATTCATATCAAATTTTTACAAATGGAAGATACTACTTTTGTAATTTTTTATTTATAACAATGAAACTATGAAAGCATAATGTATGTATACTCAGTTGAGCTGGGTCTTTTTACAACCCTATTGTTAAGAAAAAAAAACAATTTAATTGATTTTAGTTTTTTATTTTATCTTTTTACATTTTATTACATTGATTTACTAACTTTATTTATATGAAAACACATTAAAGGTCTTTTAAAATCCAATGGGGGTCACAAACCTTGGTTTGAGAAACAATGTTCTACACTATTCAGTTATTTACAATATAATTTTATTATGAAATATTTTTTCAAATCTGTTGAGTATTCTAAGGTTTTGGGTCATGTGGTAATTTAAATCCAACCATTTTTGCTGTATCTTCTACAGATCGTTCGCCTTTGCCTTTGAATTCAACATTTATTTCTTTATATTTCCTAGAAGAGTGGAGGTAATTCTGGTATGTTTTTGCTTTGTAGTGCATCTCTTCAGCGGCTTTACATAGCTGTTGATCAGTGGTCTGGTACTTTCTGTACTGACTAAGGACGTATTGAACCATTTGATTTTCCGCCAACTTCTTATTGGAACTCTGTTTACGTAGTTCAGATAATAGTTGCCTCAGGGTGACAAGGGCTGGTTTTGATGTGATAGACGCCATGATTCAGACCTTCAAACAAATCAAATGATCAGTTTTTCTACCATAAGAGACGTAATAAACTCTTCTGTATTGTTGTAAGATGGCTTATCACCTCTATTCCAAAAGTCTACATTTACTTTTTCCAAGTTTTCTTTCGGAAATGAATGAATTGAGGTATCGTTAAATATATCTGTGTGTTTGAAACTATTTTCTAAGACAGTCTCACATGTATAGGGATGAAGTTTATAGATGTACGGGACAGTCTCGAGTAAAATTCTGCTTGGATTATTGTCTATCAAGGAACTGAAACTGTTGCCGATTATAATACAATTTTGGAGATTTGTAGACCAATTACTCCAAATAAAGTTATTGGTTAACTGCTTAGGACAATGTGGTAAGTACACTAAAGTTATTCCATCATCACAAATTGTATAACCACCCTCAGTATTTTGTTCTATAACTTCTAAACCAAAGTGTTTTAAAACTTCACATTCACCTTTGTAAAATATAGGATCATGCACGTACACTTTCCGAGGTTTAAAATGTTTTTTCAATGATATTAAAAAGGCTAACTGGTACTTGGAAATATTACACTCTGATATATGGCCAAGACCAAAGCATACAATTTCATTGATTTGTCTACCACTGACTTTTGTACTTACTAGTTTAATCACGTCTTTAAGATATTGTGAATCTTGTAAATCGTCAAAAGCTGAAGTTATCCGCCTGAAAATGAAAAAAATATTTATATAATTTATAAGCATAACCTCAAAATATCAATCAATTTTCAGACAGTTATGGACTTACCGGCTTGTTTGTTCGGCGTTCACTTCAGATTCTTGTTTTTTGTAAGACACTTCTTTTTTTGGAACTTTAAAATGTTTATTTTTTGTAGAATGTTTTGATTTTACAACCTGAAAACCATCAGAATCTATTTCAGGTTTTGACATTATGAATGAACTGACGGCTGGCTGACAGACAGCAGCTGACAGCCTGACACTGACAGTGACAGCCACGTGACAGCTGAGTCTGATCTGATTTTTTTTATTCTTTCCTAAACACTGGGAACAGGCTAGGGTCTGGGACTATACTGCCTCGTCATTAGCCTTGTCTTGATTATTATGTGTTAAGTAGGTATTTTTTTTCTTTCCTATTTTTCCTTCTTTTCTTGCTAACCTAACCTAACACATTAAAATACGCGGGTGGTTCACACATTTCAATGCTCATGGGAGTTAAACGCGGGGATAGCAATCTGAATTACATTGGCCTTACTTTTTCTTCGATACAAAGTTCTTTTGGTAGGTAGGTATAGATACTTTAGAACTGAATATCAAGTTTAGTAGTATCAAAAGAAAAGTACTTGTATCGGTACTCGGTCAGCCACACACACACACGCACGACACTGTTGATGACTAATTACTTGTCAAATAACTCAGGTTCGTTAGAGAGATTGTTTTCGTTATCTGGCGCGAAAATCACTGCTTATAGAAATTGTTTTATCAGAAAACATCTGAGAAAAATTATTGATCTTAGGAAACACATAAAAAAAAATCGGCCAAGTGCGAGTTGGACTCGCCCATGAAGGGTTCCGTCCGTACCCACTTAACGTACCGATTGCCTATACCCAGCCAAAATACCACTATCATTTTTCCTTTATTGCCCGTGGTACTACCAGTATTACTACCAGTAGTACTACGGGTAAAAAAAAACCCGTCGTACTACCACAGAATAATATTTGGTACTACCAAGCGTTCCAGTAGTACGACGGGAAAAAATTTTTTACCCGTGGTACTACTACATTTTTAATAATAAATATAGGTATTTTTATCACATATGTGTTGAAGTAAAATAATAGTATATTATGATATAAGTGAGCTAGGTTGCTCATTATACACGAGGCTGTGGGTTGCAGTTGCTCGTTAATCAGCCGAGTGTCTAGTGAGTAAGTTACTCACGAGTTTCATACGCACTTTTTCAACACACTTGCGAGGAAAAACAAACATTTATTGCATACAATAACCTAATATTAGCTAAGGGAAAAAGCGCGCAATTTTTTTTGCACGCGCCAAATGTAAGGTGATTGATTACATACAGCCATAAAGCCTACTTCAAATAATTATAATAATAGTGATAAAATGCAAATGTTTTATAACAAAAAATTATTGTGAATTATAAATAATTAGATAAATTATGTTTTTTGTCTTAATTAGGGACACATTTATTTATTCTAAAAACGTAAATGGATTTTCAGCCGTATAAAACCTCTTTGTTGTTACAAAAAAAGAACTGTATCTATTACCCGGTGAAATCGAAAATGCTCTGTTGACTCGCATATAATTTGCAATTAGGTACTTACTTAACTTTGTAGGGATAATTCTATTAAGCAACTAGTACTGTAATATTATTATGCACGCGTATGTTATTGTTCGGTTTATGGCCCTAAGATCGATCTGATAAGGCTCACTTTATGAGCAAGTGTGTTGAAAAATAAAAAAGACACAAACCAATTAAATTACTAGCTATATATGAATTTATAATATTATTATATTTCCGACATAAAGAAATCAACTTCCTAGCCTTGCTTTAGAATCGAAATAAAATAATAATAATAAACTTACTTCAATAAAAAATCGTTATTTGAATTCACAATATTAAATAACGAAATGCAAGCAACAAGCAAACAACGAATACAAAAAAAATTAACTTCTTTCTTTTCATTCTATTCAGAAAATATTTGAACTAAAAATGAATCTTTTTTTTAAAACAACGTTAATAAAGACGTATGTGCCGGCCGCCATAAGGTCCCTTTTGATTTGGACGACCACCATATATCTATGTACAATAAGATAATCGAGAAGAGTATAAGGAATTTGTAGGTAGTAATAAAAAAGTTAAGGGTAGAAGTAAATTTCTTTTGTCGGTCGGAAATATATAAATTCATATTTAACTAGTAATTTAATTGGTTTGTGTCTTTTTTACTTTATTTTACTTCACTTTACTTCAACACATATGTGATAAAAATACCTATATTTATTATTAAAAATGCAGTAGTACCACGGGTAAAAAAATATTTCCCGTGTTACTACTGGATCGCTTGGTAGTACGACGGGATTTTTTATACCCGTGTTACTACTGGTAGTAATACTGGTAGTACCACTGGCAATAAACGTAATTTTTCGTCAGCAAAGAATAACTTTGTTTTCCATAGTGTTTGTATAAACGACAAACTAAAATTTGCGGTTTTTGAAAATGTCTAATATCTCAAAAACTACTTACTATATATATATATCGTTCAAACCAATTTTTGTTGAAAGTTTTTATTAAGATCTACGGCATATATTTTTTCTAGATTTTTCACTTTTTTATTTCAAAAGTTAGAGGGGGGGGGGGACACACATTTTACCACTTTGGAAGTGTATATCTTTCAAAATATTGACTTTGATAAAAAATGATAAAAGAAACCTACATATCATTTTAAAATACCTATCTAAAGACACCCCACACGAATATGTTACATGAAAATATATTTTTTCAGTTTCAGTTCCATGTATGGGGAGCCCCCTTAATTTTAATTTTTTTTAAAATTTTTGTATTAAAGTCCTAAAGCGGTTTACAGAATATATCTACCTACCAAGTTCCAAGTATGTAGTCTTAATAGTTTTGGAATAAAGTGACTGTGTGTGATATACGGACGGACGGACGGACGGACAGACAGACATACAGACAGACATGACGAATCTATAAGGGTTCCGTTTTTTGCCATTTGACTACGGAACCCTAAAAAAACGGAACCCTAAAAATGACGTTATTTCATAGTTTTCTTAAATTTTTGCAATAAATAAAATAAATTTTCATAGAAACTGTATCATGGAAAACTTGATAACGGATAAATATATACTTAAATATTTTTTGTTTGTAAATACATACTTAATATACATACTAAACACCCAGACCAAGACAAATAGACATGTTCATGTACACAAATATTTGCCTTGTTCGGGAATCGAACCCGAGACCAGTGGCGCAGAAGGCGGGTAGCCTACCCCTGCGCCAAATCGGTCGTTAAAATAAAATCTTACATCAATAACACTTCTCACAAAAGTACTTTCGATACAAGTCAGTATCGATACTTTTCTTTCGATACCGAGTAGGTATCGATATATGACCGATATGGTATCCAGTAAAAGTTTCATCCTATTGAGATGTCAATGTTTCATCCCCTGAGCTCAGTTGCCAGCTGCGACGATGTCTGTCGCAGTGCGACAGCTAAAGCCCCCAGTACAGGATGGCCGATCATGTTGGCCGACCATGATGGGCAATCGTGTACAGGGGCAGTTTGCGTTGATCGCAGACGGCAATCACAGGCAATCACACGCAAACCGGCCCTGTACCATGATGGGCCATCGTGTACAGGGCCGGTTTGCGTGTGATTGCTGACTGTGAGCAATGATCGCCGTCGCCGGCGATCCGTCCCGTGTCGGTTTTTCGTGCACGATGCAAAGGGAGTTTGTCGCAGGCCACAAAGAGCACACGTTGGCCGATCATTCAGTTCATCTGAATATTTCTGCGTTGACTGACGTGTAGGATATTTTAGATTTATTGTTTTTTTTTCGCAATCAGGCCATTTTGTGGAGCATATTACATTGTCAAAAATATCCTTGATGTTGTATATCTTTGATAAAATATATTTTTTATTCTAATGATAATAAAATACACTTAAATTCACAAGATGTATAGGAGTATTCTGTTTTGTTATCTAAAATTAAGTAAATAAAAATAAAATTAATAAAACGTTATTAATACATTATTATTATTATTATACTGGGTTCAATCCCCACCCTAGAAATATTGATATGATGCAAGTATTTGTTTTTTCTGTGTCTGGGTGTTATCATAAATAAGTCTATTATTACTTTAATGCATACGTGTGAACACTGTCACTAAATGATCGCCGGTCATGGTCGGCGACCGCCGGTTTCATTCTGCGTTGGACTGGCCGTGAGGATGGATGTGTATGCAATGACGGCTTATGCAATTTACATTTACAGCGCTTTTAATTTATTACGAGAATGATTCTATTTAATAGAGTCTGGATCTTGTATAATATGTCTAGATAAATGTAATTATGCTTTAAAGTAATAATAGACATATTTATCATAACACCCAGACACAGGAAAAACAAATACTTACATCATATCAATATTTCTTGGGCGGGGATGGAACCCAGTATAATAATAATAATGTACTAATAACGTTTTATTCATTTTATTTTTATTTACTTAAATTTTAGATAACAAAACAGAATACTCATATACATCTTGTGAATTTAAGTGTATTTTACTATCATTTGAATAAAAAATATATTATAATAAAGATATACAACATCCAGGATATTTTTGACAATTTAATAAAGATAAGATAAAAAAAAATGGAAAATGAAGTATTTAGAAAAAATCGACCCGTCTCACAACTAGCTCCGATGGGACTAGTTGTGAGACGGGTCGATTTTTTCTAAATACTTCATTTTCCATTTTTCTGTAATAAAAATTGCATTGTGAATGCAAAAAACTAAAAATTAAAATAAGATGATAAGATAAAAGATAAAAATATTCTTTATTCACTTAGACATAATAAATATGTACTTATGAATCGTCAATATTTTCCTACCACCCATTCAAGACTTTATTAACTGACAAGAAGAATGAACGAAAATATGCTCCACAAAATGGCCTGATTGCGAAAAAAATCAATAAATCTAAAATATCCTACACGTCAGTCAACGCAGAAATATTTAGATGAACTGAATGATCGGCCAACGTGTGAACGCTGTTTGTGGCCTGCGATAAACTCCCTTTGAATCGTGCACGAAAAACCGACACGGGACGGATCGCCGGCGATCATTGCTCAAGACCCCAGTACAGGTTGGCCGACCATGGTCGGCGACCACCACCAATACATCGTACATTGACACTTTTGAAAGAACCTTTATAAAAAATGGAAAATGAAGTATTTAGAAAATTCTTCTAAATACTTCATTTTCCATTTTTCTGTAATAAAAATTGCATTGTGAATGCAAAAAACTAAAAATTAAAATAAGAACCTTTATAAACTTGTTATTTCAAAAGTGTCAATGTACGATGTATTGGTCATGGTCGCCGACCATGGTCGGCCAACCTGCCCCCTGATTCACGAACCGTCGGAAACGCTCCCGACCGCGGAATGTATGCCCTGTCTCTGTCACTCACTTTATAATAGACAAAGACAAAGTACAGAATTCGAATCCGATTCCGTTTCCGACGGTTCGTGAATTAGGGGGCTGTACTGGGGGCTAATCACACGCAAACCGGCCCTGTACACGATGGCCCAACATGGTCGCCGACCATGATCGGCCATCCTGTACTGGGGGCTTAAGATGCTCCCTGCCCATGTGACCCTCTGAGTACTGAATCCTATGGAGATGGCATACCTACGAAAAATTGAAGCATACACACACACACAAGCACACATACCGAGAAACCATAATGGCGCCTTTCCGTAGTGCTGCCCTATTTGTACATCGATATATTTATTGATGAAGTTATAGATACAAGTATTTTTGTGACTACCTACCTATATCACCCTATATTTTATAAAAGCAGTTTCGTAATCACCTCGATAATTTAAAACGGAATTATAGTGTATAATTATATACCTAGTTTTTTAGAATAATAAAACTTAATAATGTGCTTAAATTATACCAACATTTGCAATTAAGTTCTTTATGACAATGACACAATGTGTATGTGTTTGTGCATGTACGCACACAATCATTGGCCCGACCGCGCGCGTGAGACGCAACAACTGTAAAGCCCCCAGTAATGGATGGCCGATCATGTTGGCCGACCATGATGGGCCATCGTGTACAGGGGCGGTTTGCATGTGATTGCCGTCTGCGAGCAACGCAAACCGGCCCTGTACACGATGGCCAACATGGTCGGCCAACTTGATCAGCCATCCTGCACTGGGGGCTTAAAGCCCCCGGTGTGGGAGTTTGCGGCTGATTGCCGCCTGCGAGCAACGCAAACCGCCCCTGTACATGATGGCCCATCATGGTCGACGAACATGAGTGGCCATCCTGTACTGGGGGCTTCAAGGCGAGAAGAGCCGCCAAGTGCTTCCTCATCTGTAGTAATATAACAAACAGGAAAGATTTGATTGGTTGTTGTTTGAATTTAATAGGTTCCAAAACTGCTGGACTAATTTAGAAATTTCTTTGACCATTAGAAAGCTACATTCTTTCCGAGTGACATAAGTTATATTTTATCGTGATATTCCGATGGTAACGAGTACCATGCGGGTAAAACCGCGAGGATCCGCATGTTATTATTAAATTTATTGCTTGTTAAGTACATAATGTATCAAAAATTCAAACGCAGATACAGATTAAAAATAAGGTCCTGTAGTTTATTTACAAACTAACCTTAGTAAAATATAGTTCATGTTGCAGTAGTAGTAGATAAAAGACCCACCTACTATATTTTACTGAGGTTATAGTTTGTAAATAAACTACACGACCTTAGCTTCAATCTGTACGATTGTAAATACATTAATACTTAGCGAGCAATAAATTTGATTGAGGGCGCCCCACTTGTCGGCTCTGCTCGCCTTTACTTAGAAACTGCAATTTTATGATCAAAATTTTTATGTTTTCTGAGTCACGCGTCTATACACATGCGAGACCTCCATAGAATTCCAGATCAAAGTTCGCGAGGACCAGTTTAAGTAAAAAAAGGTAATGTAATAAAACAAAAAGCTTTTATACAACAAGGATTGTTTTTTCTTACATAACACACATTAAAATATAAATCACAAAGGAGAATGCCTACTAGGTAGTAGGCATTAGGTAGTAGGTCTCCTTTGTGATTACCTACCTACCTACCATAGAAAAAAAGAAATGTCTCAAAAAAAAAACAAGCAATGTTAAGTAATAAAATAATAAACAGTTTGAATCGAGATCTTTACTAGCAAGCATATTTTTTTTTATTTATTTAGAATATAGCGAATCGACATCTAGTGGTAAAAAAAATTGAATCTAGATCTTTACTAGCAAGCATATTTTTTTTTATTTATTTAGAATATAGCGAATCGACATCTAGTGGTAAAAAAATATACTTACTTTTAATGTGCTAGAATGAATGTAAGTTGGACAACAACTTTATAATACAATAACTTAACTTTACAGGAAAATGACATTAAAAAAACACGTTATATATAAGTATCCAGTTTTTGGCAACCGGAACAGAAAACGTTGTCGCACTATAATTTCGATTTATACCACTGGCAGCCTAATTAACGTCTTTTTCAAAACTTAAACTGTTGTTGTTGTTGACGTTTGAAACTGTTCTTCAAAATTAAAAGAGCACATAAAAATAGTTTTCGTACGAGTCTTTTAATTTTCCTTTCGCATTGTAAGTATCCAGCCATATTTTTCTTTTTTTGTTATTTTTTGGCAACCTAAAACAATAAAAACAGTTTAAAATTAATACACTCAATTTACACTTGAAATTTGAAAACATCGATAATTCGATAAGAAAAATGCTATAAGGGCAACTCTAGCGCAAAACAAACAGATTTATATTTTCTTGAAATACACCAACAAAACTCACCAAAATAAGTAGTAAGCTACATTTGGTATGAATTCTAAGTAAACTATTCACAGGAAAACCAAAACACAAGGCATTTATTGTATTGTTTTGGTGTTTTTGCAAAATAAATAGTACGTACCGGTGTAATGTAATGTTTGGACGATTTTCACTTTTTTTGATGCCTCAAACTACCACACTGCAATTAGACATGTTCCTTGTTGCTTTCTCTCACTTATTAATACCTTTTATTCACATGAAAGTCTCAAATTAAAAGACTTTTATCACAAAACACTGCAAATACAACTCGCGTTGACAGCTCACATACCGAGAAACCTAAATGGCGACCGGCTTCAATCATGCATTACGATGACGTCACGTTTCAATGTTGCCAAAAAATAGGTCGAATAAATATATTGCTGTCTCTTTTTACATGAAGTATTGGAGGTAAGATAGAACAAGATGGCTACAGGTTTATGAGTACAATGTCGATTTAGCTCATATTTGTATAACCGATAGTTCATATAGAACAATATGCCATCTCCATAGGATTCAGTACTCAGAGATGTGACCCATGTATGTCTAGCGTTGCCATTGCAAAAATAACTTTAGCCTAGCCTATGAAAACCAAGGCATACCGCGCAGCAAAATAATTTTTAATCGCGATTTTGTTTGTAAAAGTAACGCCGCCCGACAGCTCATCTAGTTTATCGTGCTAACTTTGTAGTACTTACTGTAACCACAGCGCAGCGTAAGAACTAAAGGGAAATATATAGACTGTGCTGTAGTAACTATGGTACACTCGCTGTCTGTACAGCACAAGGTGCAGTATTGTATTAAGTTGGGCTTTGGTTGGTCTATCGAATTTAAACTTACTACATAAAGACCAAGCAGCTACCATAATTTGTACTAATAGCACAGGGGGGCTACCGGCAAAAAAAATATGGATAGGGTCCATGGGCTTCATTTGACAAAATAAGTAATAGGTCTTTACTTATGAAATAGCCGTTTTTTTTCTCACGTGTTCATTAATCAAGATCAATAATTAATCCCCAAATATCCTCTTTCGCTCGATGTTTCAACGCGGCTAGTCGTGCCTCGGAGCTAGCAATTCTTTTTACGAGTTTAATTTAATATTAGTCTAACCTATTTCGAACCTTATCACAAAGCATATTAGTCATCAACTCATCTATTTCAACATACGAAGTTACGGCGTATTATTATGAGAAGAAGTTCCAACTACTATCAGTGTGTCCACTTGCCGTTTGCTGCCCCTGCCGCCCACCTCGCCTCGGGGGAAGAGAGCGTTTGGCCATAATTGCTCACTCGCTCGAACCTGCGTGCGTGCGCGCATCTACAGCTTCAACATCTGTCTACGCATGCATACGCAACAATATTAGTGAGTGAGTAATTTGCTGGTGGCTGTTTTCCTCTGAGTACTGAATCCTATGGAGATGGCATACCTACGAAAAATTGAAGCATACACACACACACAAGCACACATACCGAGAAACCAAAATGGCGCCTTTCCGTAGTGCTGCCCTATTTGTACATCGATATATTTATTGATGAAGTTATAGATACAAGTATTTTTGTGACTACCTACCTATCACCCTATATTTTATAAAAGCAGTTTTGTAATCACCTCGATAGTTGAAAACGGAATTATAGTGTATAATTTTATACCTGGTTTTTTAGAATAATAAAACTTAATAATGTACTTAAATTATACCTATATTTGCACATAATTAAGTTAGGAAAAATGTGATAGTAAAAAACTACGAGCCCTATAAGTAGCTTTCAGGCGGGATTCGAACCCGCGCCTCCGGGAATCCGGCCCGATGCTCTGACCAACTAAGCTACCGAAAGGCTTACACGACTCGTCGAATTTTGCTATCACTTGTTACGCTGTAGGCCAGCGTTGCTTCTTCAATCTTCAATCCGCATGTTATTATTAAATTTATTGCTTGTTAAGTACATAATGTATCTAAAATTCAAACGCAGATACAGACTAAAAATAAGGTCCTGTAGTTTATTTACAAACTAACTTTAGTAAAATATAGTTCATGTTGCAGTAGTAGTAGATAAAAGACCAACCTACTATATTTTAGTGAGGTTATAGTTTGTAAAATAAACTACACGACCTTAGCTTCAATCTGTACGATTGTAGATACTTTAATACTTAGCGAGAAATAAATTTGATTGGGAGCGCCCCACTTGTCGGCTCTACTCGCCTTTACTTAGAAACTGCAATTTTATGATCAAATTTTTTATGTTTTCCGAGTGACGCGTCTATATACATGCGAGACCTCCACAGAATTCCAGATCAAAGGTCGCGAGAACCAGTTTAAGTAAAAAAAGGTAATGAAATTAAACAAAAAGCTCCATATTGTAAAAACCTATTATGTTTATACAACAAGGTTTTTTTTTTTACATAACTCACATTAGGTACAATATAAATCACATAGGAGAATGCCTACTAGGTACCTACCTACCATAGAAAAAAAGAAATGTCTCTAAAAACAAAACAAGCATTATTAAGTAATAAAATAATTTGAATCGAGTTTTTAGAATAATTTGAACAGTTTGAATCGAGATCTTTACTAGCAAACATATTTTTTTAATATATTTAGAATATAGCGAAGCGACATCTAGTGGTAAAAAAATATACTTACTTTTAATGTGCTAGAATGAATGTAAGTTGGACAACAACTTTACAGCAAAATGACATTAAAAAAACACGTTATATATAAGTAAGTATCCAGTTTTTGGCAACCGGAACAGAAAACGTTGTCGCACTATAATTTCGATTTTGCCAGTGGCCTAATTAACGACTTTTTCAAAACTTAAACTGTCGTTGACGTTTGAAACTGTTCTTCAAAATGAAAAGAGCACATAAAAATAGTATTTTCGTACGAGTCTTTAAATTTTCCTTTCGCATTGTATGTATCCAGCCATATTTTCTTTTTTGTTATTTTAGGCAACCTAAAACAATAAAAACAGTTTAAAATTAATACACTCAATTTAAACTAGAAATTTGAAAACATCGATAATTCGATAAGAAAAATGCTATAAGGGCAACTCTAGCGCAAAACAAACAGATTTATATTTTCTTGAAATAAACCAACAAAACTCACCAAAATAAGTAGTAAGCTACATTTGGTATGAAAGCTTAAGTAAACTATTCACAGGAAAACCAAAACACAAGGCATTTATTGTATTGTTTTGGTGTTTTTGCAAAATAAATAGTACGTACCGGTGTAATGTAATGTTTGGACGCTTTTCACTTTTTTTGATGCCACAAACTACCGCACTGCAATTAGACATGTTCCTTGTTGCTTTCTCTCACTTATTAATACCTTTTATTCACATGAAAGTCTCAATTAAAAGACTTTTATCACAAATCACTGCAAATACAACTCGCGTTGACAGCTCACATACCGAGAAACATAGATGGCGACCGGCTTCAATCATGCATTACGATGACGTCACGTTTCAATGTTGCCAAAAAATAGGTCGAATAAATATATTGCTGTCTCTTTTTACATGAAGTATTGGAGGTAAGATAGAACAAGATGGCTACAGGTTTATGAGTACAATGTCGATTTAGCTCATATTTGTATAACCGATAGTTCATATAGAACAATATGCCATCTCCATAGGATTCAGTACTCAGAGCTGTTTTCGCTCGAGTGTTTGTTTACGTGTACCTATCTAACCTATCTTACGCGCTAAACTATCAGACAGAATGCCGTTGATGCCTTTGGTTAGCCATAGTCCTACAAAAAAAGCCGCTTCTGACTCAAACTTAAACAAAATCGCTGCCACTGCCGCCGATTCCGATAATGTAAATTTAAATCGCCCTAAAAGAAAGCGCCCAGATGATTGTACTGACATGATGTCAGAACTTAGGAGCCTTTTTGATAACTTTGTCTCCAAGCAGGATTCCAAATTTGCCTCGCTTCAATCCACTCTCAGTGAAATTAAGTTGCAGAATGAAACATTAACTTGCTCCTTAGATTTATTATCCAATAAATATGATGAGATGCAATCACAACTGCAACAATTCAAAATAGAGAGAGATCACCACCTTTCTTATATCAATACGCTTGAGACTAAGATTGAAACACTCGAGAGGAACGCTTGTGCTGCGAAGATTGAAATAAGAAATATTCCGAGATTATTAAACGAGTCTAAGGAGGAACTTTCAAATGCTGTTATCAAGCTGGGAAACGTTTTGAATGTGGAATTACATAAATCCCAAATTAAAGATATTTACCGCGGGTATTCAAAGGCCGCTGATAAACCCGTTATTTTGGAATTTTCTTCGATTTTGACAAAAGAATGTCTACTAAAGTCTGTAAAAAAGTTTAACTCCACAAACAAAGATAGTAAATTGAATACTCAACACTTAAAACTTCCCGGTCCGAATAAACAAATATTTATTTCGGAGTATTTGACATCTAAAGGCAAAAGATTGTTTTATTTAGCAAGAGACTTTGCCACATCTAATAACTTTAGTTTTTGTTGGACCTCGCACGGAAGGATCTATTTACGCAAAAAAGAGGGTACTCCGCATTTTCGCGTGGATTGTGATGCTGATTTTTCGAAAATTAAAGATAAGATGTGACTAGTTTTAACATATTTTTTAATGAAATTTGATTTTAGCTTATATGTGTCACTCTTAAAATATTGGATTTGCATGTATTTTTTAAATTCCACCTTATTTACAAGTTTTATATTATACATAACAAACACATTTTACACTTACACATTTTTTTTATCAATTTTGTAATGGAATTGGAATCTTAGCTTTTATTCGTTCATTTGTTTTTAACCGTGTTCTGGGTGCTTACCATCAACTCTTATTACGGTTTTGTTTAGGAACCTAAACTGATCTGCTTCGCTTATTCGTACCACGACAGCTTAATATCAATGACAGCGATTCAGTGATCGATCAATGACATTTCACAGCCGCTAAGCTGTCAGAAATCTTATTTGACTTATAACCCGGTCGATTTAACATGTCACCTGCAGGTTATACCCGTCCCTCTCACTCTCCGGGCATGACAGAATCGAGTGAAAGAGACGGGTAAAGGAAAAAGGACACAAATCGTTCGGTCATTAACATTTAGCAATTCATTTGCGATCCAGTTTTTAGAAGGTCAGAGTACGAAAGAAAGCGATTCATTTTAGGAACCTATTCTGAATCGCGCTATTTTTGAATCGCTGTCATAAAGTTGATGGTAGGCACCCTGGACTATTGTCTGTTCAAATTCTTGTGCCAATATATTAAAATAATGTTTATCAATGGATGATACAATAAATAATGAATTGGATGAACTAAAAGTGTCTGAAGTTATTAACTGTGAGCTGGATGAATGCATTAATTATTTTCACAGCATGCCCTTCAATTATTTGTCATTTTTAACGCAAAATATTCGCAGCTTAAACTGTAATTTTACGGGTTTCGAGGTTCTTCTACAGAGATTAAATTTTGAATGTGACGTCATTGTATTGACCGAATGTTGGCTGTCTAAAAATCCTATTATTCCTCAACTTGACGGTTTTACTTCGCATGCAACTATGAATAATTCTTTACAAAATGACGGTGTTGTCATTTATGCAAATTGCAAATTAAATATAAAAGTGGAAGAGCCTTCGTTTCTAAATTGTAATTCTTTAATTTTAAAAATCGGATCTCACACTGCAGTTGTCGCAATTTACAGGTCTCCGTCATATAGGAATTTAAATAATTTTATTAAGTCGTTGGATTCTGTGCTAGCGTATCTTTCAGGCTTTAATAACATAATTATTATAGGTGATATTAACATTGACCTCCGCGATGAACATATAGATAATTATGGTCGTGAATACTTGAATGTATGTGCTAGCCATGGTCTGTTGCCGGCTCACCGAAAATCTACTCATCAGAGTGGATCGTGTCTTGATCATTTTATTTTAAAGACAACTAGCATTGCCACAACGTTTGTTACTAATGACTTCCTTACAGACCACACTGCTGTCATTTCTTGTATTGGTGATCAAGTTGCAAGCGAAAGAGTTGACCGCTCCCAATGTTTATTAAACTATGAACAGATTATTAATGAAGTACATAATAACATTAATTTTGATCCAATTTATAGCAGCAACGATGGTAGTTTCTGTACTGAATATCTTTTAAATGGTATTAAAGATATTTTACAAAATAATATAAAATCAAATAAGCTTTCACGCAGAAACAAACCTTTAAAACCCTGGATCACTCCTGGGTTGATACGTTGTATTCGTAACAGAGACCGCTTGCACAAAAAATATCGGAATTCACCAAATAATATTATTGCTAAAGTAACTTACCTTAGATACCGAACCTTTTGTAATAGAATTTTAAAAAATCTTAAAAGGCAATATGAAAGAGATGAACTTCTCAAGGCAAATAAAAACAATAAAAGACTATGGGAGGTTATCAAGAAAATCACTAGCACTGGTAAAGCAAACTCATCTGCTCTTGAATTATTATCCGATAGTGAAAATTGTGTTGTTGACATTAACAAGTATAATGAGTTTTTTGTAAATATGGGAAAGAGGTTGGCAGACAAACTTATGAATGGTGCCACTCAGCCTGTCTCCTCACCACAAAGCCAGACCTCAAAGTTTAATTGTTTAAATTCATTCGTTCTTTTACCTTGTGATGAGACTGAAGTTAATAATATTATAATGAATCTTAAAACCCATAGTGCTGCTGGTTGGGATGGTATACCTAATAACGTGCTTAAGCTTTGTAAGGATGCATTGACACCGGTCTTAGTTCATATTTTCAATTGTTGTTTTGTGTCAGGAGTTTTTCCAACAGTTTTGAAAAAATCGCGTATCCACCCAGTGTATAAGGCTGGGGATAGACATTGTATCGACAATTATAGGCCAATTTCCATATTACCAGCTTTTTCAAAGATACTTGAACGCCTTATCTATAATCGTTTGGTCAGTTATCTTAATAAATTTAAATTGTTGGCTGAATCTCAGTTCGGTTTTCGATCTGGTAAGTCAACCAATGATGCTATTTTAGAAGTTACCAGCTTTATAGCTTCTAATTTGGATCAAGGCAATAAATGTGTAGGGATTTTCTTAGACCTTGCTAAAGCCTTCGATACGGTGTCTATCCCACTCCTTCTGAATAAACTTGAGTGCATTGGTATACGTGGTCTGGAATTGAAACTATTTCGTGATTATTTAACAGAGCGTACTCAATGTGTCAGTATAGGGGGCAAAGTCAGTGATTTCTCAAGTATAGAATATGGTGTACCTCAGGGTAGTGTCCTTGGGCCCATATTATTCCTAATCTATATTGATGACCTCTTGAGACTCTGTCTTCCACAGGGTAAGTTAATTTGTTACGCTGATGATACTGCACTCCTCTTTACTGATAAGACCTGGACTGGTGTTTTTAGTGCTGCTCAGGAAGGATTTAATGAGGTCTCGTTGTGGCTTCGCCGAAACATCTTGACCTTGAATCCCCATAAAACTAAATATGTTACTTTCGCTATGAGAACTTCTGGACTTCCTTCTCCAGAATTTTACATAAAGGCACATTGCTGTGGTGATTTTGAATCTGCATTGTGTTCATGCCTTAAATTGGAAAAAACTGACTCAATTAAATATCTGGGGTTAATTATTGATTATTCTCTAACTTTTAAAGACCATATCACACTACTAATAAACAGACTCCACAAGTTGATATACGTTTTTAAGAAATTAAGACATGTAGCTGATTTCGATCTTCTTAGGAGGGTATACCTATCGCTATGCCAGTCTGTGCTAACTTATGGTATTCTAGCTTGGGGTGGTACATCCAAATCGACACTCCTTAATTTAGAAATAGCACAAAGATATGTTTTAAAGGTCATGATGTTTCGGCCGATCTACTATCCCACTGTTCAGATATTTCTGGATTGTGACGTGTTAAGTGTTAGACAACTCTTTGTCGTGCAGGTGATTCTTTATCAGCACTCCCTTTTGCCTTTTGATCCTAATTTAACTACCAGACGTCTGTATTACAAAGTGTGCAAATCCATTGTTACTAAACACGCTTTTGCTCAAAGATTCTTTTTCTTTCTTGGTTCCTTTATTTATAACAAGGTCAATAAAATAATTAATATTTTTCAACTTAATATGCATGAAGTAAAAAAGGTAGTTGTACAATGGTTAAAAACCATGTCCTATGATGATGTTGAAAATTTCTTAAAAGTTTTAATCTGATCTAAGTATTCTCTATTCCAATTTTATATATATTTATACACACCCTCTCCACACACATTCATTCGGACTCATTTTACTCACCATGAGAGGATCCCCTTTTACACTTACTTCTACTTAAATTAATCTTAATTCTTTAAGCGTTGAAATGCTATGCTTGCATCCTTTGTTTGTTTAAAATAAGAGCGCTGCACCTGAGATACAGTGTTACTAGTTTAGGTGCAGATGTCATTTTTCTTGTAATTAGATGTAAGAATATCATTTAAGTTGCCTGTAGAGAAAAGATCTTTGTGGTTTCAATAAATAAATTTATTATTTATTATTTATCCTTGTATGATAATTCCAACTTCCTACAATTTCCACATTACTAGCCCTTAAGGGGCCCATTCACGGCAGGCCGCTTTGCCGTCCGTCGCGTCGCTTTACGCAGCCTGCCGTGAATGGGCCCCTTAAGATTCAAATCTATTAAATGAATATGAATCACCTAGACTGCACTGACCTCTATTAATAATAGAGGTCAGTGCCTAGACTGGCTATAATATAACCACAGTCTATATATTTCATTTCCCCTAATATAACTAAGACAAAAATCACAACATATCTTATTATATATAAAAATGAATCCCTATTTCCCTTGGTCACGACATCACGCGTGAACGGCTGGACCGATTTGGCTAATTTTGGTCTTGAAATGTTCGTGGAAGTCCAAGGAAGGATATGGGGTAGGGTAGGAGTAGGGTAGGGTAGGGGTAGGGTAGGGGTAGGGTAGGGGTAGGGTAGGGGTAGGGTAGGGGTAGGGTAGGGGTAGGGTAGGGGTAGGGTAGGGGTAGGGTAGGGGTAGGGTAGGGGTAGGGTAGGGGTAGGGTAGGGGTAGGGTAGGGGTAGGGTAGGGGTAGGGTAGGGGTAGGGTAGGGGTAGGGTAGGGGTAGGGTAGGGGTAGGGTAGGGGTAGGGTAGGGGTAGGGTAGGGGTAGGGTAGGGGTAGGGTAGGGGTAGGGTAGGGGTAGGGTAGGGGTAGGGTAGGGGTAGGGTAGGGGTAGGGTAGGGGTAGGGTAGGGGTAGGGTAGGGGTAGGGTAGGGGTAGGGTAGGGGTAGGGTAGGGGTAGGGGTAGGGTAGGGGTAGGGTAGGGGTAGGGTAGGGGTAGGGTAGGGGTAGGGTAGGGGTAGGGTAGGGGTAGGGTAGGGGTAGGGTAGGGGTAGGGTAGGGGTAGGGTAGGGGTAGGGTAGGGGTAGGGTAGGGGTAGGGTAGGGGTAGGGTAGGGGTAGGGTAGGGGTAGGGTAGGGGTAGGGTAGGGGTAGGGTAGGGGTAGGGTATGGTTGGGTAGGGGTAGAGTAGGGGTAGGGTAGGGGTAGCGTAGGGGTAGGGTAGGGTAGGGTAGGGGTAGGGGTAGAGTACGGGTAGGGTAGGGTGGAGTAGGGTAGGAGGTAGGGCCACGGGAACAAAGTCGCGCTGGGTCAGCTAGTTTATAGATAGTTATAAATAGTTACCTACATACAAGGTAAGATTTTAAGACTTGTTTTAATGTTTCGTATGAATAAAAACAGCTAAAGCTAAAACATAGTCAGCTGAATCGGTTCAGTCGTTTCACGTGATGCGATGCGAATGCGACACGCAACCACCAGACGCAACGCAATGTCTGATGTGTGATTTTGCTGTATCAAGTTGTAAAGGCGATTTTCTCAATCCGGCTATCTATCATCTCTTACGTTGCCTATGTATGTAATGTAGGTTTATTTTCACTATTCGGCATCAGCATGAAGCTTGTCAGTGAGTTAGTTACATCATCATCATCATTTTAATCGGCTGATTCGATTACGTGAATAAAAGTTTTTAATCCTGCCGGCCTAGCATGAGCGGCTTTTATCACGCGATATATACCTACTTCGCGCGTCATGATGTCTTGCTTACCCCACTGACTGGTGTAAGACAGCATGGCGTGCTATATCATATCGCGTGATATAATGATGGTCATGCTAGGCAGGCTGGTATGGTTACCTACGCCATTGCTTGGCTGTACCTACTGTACCCCAAATTCTTGCCCTATCTAGTAGAAGACCGTGTTCTATACTGAGTAGGTACTTAACTAAGCATTTAACGTCCCAAAACGTATAAAGCGTAGTGTTACAATAACTACTCTTTCGAACAGTTTCCAAAGTCGGTCATTCCTTTGTATGTCACCCATTTCCCATAGAATAACGTCCTTGATCAGTATTTAGGATAGAAAAATTGTACTCTGACATCGAGGACGGCCGGCCCGCCGCATATCAAACACCCATTGTACTGTTTGTATGGGCCACAATCGAAATTACGGCTCTAGCATTCGAGGCACGCTCCTGAATTGGTTCCAACATACCGTAACATGAATAAGGCGACAATAAAGAGTATCTACTCAACAATATTATTATTCGGTCAAGAACGGTCACGGGACGACGTATCCGAACGCGTCTTCCTAAGCGCGCCAAAATTATTTCGTTTTTAAAAACACATTCCGTTTTCAGAAATTTCTTTTTAAATTGCGTCCTAGTTGCTCACTGTTTTGAGTCTGTTTTTATTTTAATTTACTTTCTAATTTAGCTCGACGCAGCACATGTTTACTATGTTAGATGCATTTGATATGACCGCTTTAATTGTAATTAATTCTGCCCACTTCGTTGCGATTTATATAATATTTTAATGGCCCCTACTGGTCAAGATTTGTTTTTCTAATTGGACTTAGTTTTAAAACTTCCGCGGACTGCACCCATCGCGTTTGCATTTTAGATTCGCAGTTGACAAGTGGATGTTTTTTATTAGAGTTATTGTTAAGTGAGTGAAATGGAACGTTACACGGTGAACCGACGTTCGATTCGGAACAAGAACAATGATGGATTGTTGACAAGGTGGAGAAAAAAATACGTTGGTGGTATCCTGAAAAAGCATACGTGGATAAGCAGTGGATATGATTTGAATGTAAGTACCCAAGCGCCGATACTAATAGATTTTAACACAGAAAATAAATGTAACAAATACTTTCCTGAAAACCACATCAAAATCGGTTCCGCCAAACGCGAGATAATCACGGACAAACATACATACAAGTCAAACTGAGAACCTCCTTTTTTTAAGTCCGGCCATGTCCGGCACTCTTATTTGTTTTTAAAACTTTAGTAGGTAGGTACTTTATAGGAAGTCATAGAGCGTTTTAGTTTTTTTTAATCATTCACCATCCAGTCGTTGTTTTTCCTCAATCAGTTAAGAGTCGAACCCGGGACTTTAAGTATAACTGCTATCTGCCCCCTGATTCACGAACCGTCTCGGTCGGATCGTTCGAGTCCGATTCAGAGGGCCTACTCTGAAACGCAAATCAGAAACTTCGGTTAGCCCCGTCCCTTTCACTCGATTCTGTCACAACTGGGGAGTGAGAGGGACGGGTATAACGAAGTTTCGGGTTTTGCGTTTCAGAGTAGGCCTTCTGTTTCCGACAGGTTGTGAATCAGGGGGCAGGAGGCTGACCACATAATATATCCTAATTTAGTAAAGAACCGGCAAAAGCAGATTTAAGGCGATACTCGGAAAAAT
Organism: Crambus lathoniellus; assembly: GCA_949710035.1. Classification (NCBI taxonomy): domain Eukaryota; kingdom Metazoa; phylum Arthropoda; class Insecta; order Lepidoptera; family Crambidae; genus Crambus; species Crambus lathoniellus. The sequence goes on along the minus strand of OX453310.1, from coordinate 4,445,095 downwards.
TATGCTGAAGCGAGATAGCAATGAGAAAACGACGCGTGCGGGAGCGAGACCGATTTTGTAGATTAGGCGAAAAAAACACAAAATCACTTCGTATTGAAAAACTATAGCGATTTTTTTTAAATGCTTCTACACGATCCTAAATATTAATGGTGTCCACTAATTAAACCAATTTCCAATAGTATATGTAACCCCATTTAAGAATAATCTTAAAATTTCGTATTTTTAGAGGTCTTTTCGAAAATAAAAAGTGTCGAGCCAAAATCATAAAATCGTGTTTTTGAAACTATACGATTCTAGATAAAGGTATAAAGAAATACCTACATATTTTATTACCAGATTTGTAACAACTCTAACCATCCTATAGTTTTATATCAAAATTCAAAAAGTCCATACTTTTTCCGAGTAGCGCCTTAACTTGTGAGCTCTACTACATATTACTCCTATGGCTCTACTTTGTTAAGCGTTAACAAAACAAATAGTACATTACAGCCGAGAACGGGAAGCTAGTAATTTGCATTGTCGAGGATGGTTTTGAAGCCTGAGCCGCAGGCTAGGGTTTTAATCATTCGAGTCAATGCAAATAGCTTCCAGTACAAGGCTTGTATAAAACTTTTCTCACGAAATGCGAGGAAATACATTTTTTTTTGTTAACATGGAATGTTAACATTTCAGAGCATGAATGAGAAAAATAAATAAAGCGATTCTATTTTCAAAGTCACTGCTACAAATAAAAGATAAGCCTCAATTATAGTCAATTTGTCGCTACAGAGTTATGCGACGAGATTGCGATTGCGAGTTTCGAAAAACCGTTTTCTTCCGGAATACTTACAGTAATTTACCTTCTAACTAATGTTCAGTCTTTAGAGGTTTATTTATTAAGTATATTTTTTTCACAAACAACATAAATCGTATAACATATTACAAACCAAACATAGAAAAATAGAATACAAAGTAAAATCATTTTAAAAAGATAATAACAAAGCAGGGCCCCAAACTAAAGTATTAATCGTATCGTTCATTGGTATCGTGCACCTAAAATCATTCAAGAAAAAATTGAAAATTTTGAAATTTGAATAAAAATCATGTTTTTTAATAGGAATTTAATAGTAATAGGAATGAAAAATGGAAAATGAAGTATTTAGAAAAAATCGACCCGTCTCACATCTAGGTCCGATGGGACGGACTAGGAATAGGAATAGTTTTTAATAATAGGAGCCGGACGGCCGGACGTGATGCAATCGTCAAAGATATCATCTGGAGATCTCAAGGGTTTAAAAAAAAGCCGATGGAAATGAGCTTTTATGGACCCTTCGCCACTGCTAGGTGTACATGACTCTTTCTGAAGGAATTTCATCGTACGGATTGCTCGCTTTTGTAATACAAAAGCTGCTAAGATACTATATTGCTAATTCAAATTATGTTTACATTTTATGGGGGGGTCGCGAACCGGACGACGTTCCGTGGGCAGGCCCCCTACAAGGTGGACCGACGATCTGGTCAAGGTCGCGGGAAGCCGCTGGATGCGGGCAGCGCAGGACCGATCGTTGTGGAGATCCTTGGGGGAGGCCTATGCCCAGCAGTGGGCGTCGTACGGTTGAAATGATGATGATGATGATGATTACATTTTATTGCATTCCCAATCTTTATTAAGTATGGAAAATATTGAAAATGACGTAAGTATTAGAAAAAATCGCCATCGGAGCTAGCCATCGGAGCTAGTTGTGAGACGGGTCGATTGTTTCTAATACTTCATTTTCAATGCTATTCCCCCAGAACATTATAATTTATCGGACTTAGAATTTTACAAATGCTAAGGTTATTTCATCTCTCAAAGTTCTTATGGCATAACATCGCAAGTTCACACCTACTACGAGTATAACTAAGTATAGGCAAAGGTAAAGGTAACACAAAGGTAACCACAAAAACTATATCTAACAAATCGTTTATTTCACTAGTCATCGTTACGAATGTCATTGATAATGTGTAGTGTATGCAAATGCATATAGCAGCTACTTTCACCCATAATACATTATTGTTGCGTCTGAATTTGGATGCCTTTGCTTGCATCAAGTATGGCGGTAAAAGCTTCCTTATTTGGAACATTTGCATACTTACATGGTGAGCATGGAAGAAAGGATCTTGTACACACACATTCATACTTGCCCATTATAAACCGTAGTTATGTAACTGAATATTTGCAACTGAAAAAATGCGATGGGTAAAAAATGTTAAACTCCCGTCAGGATCACGTGACCGTCAGATCGAAAATTCGTTAGACGCGGGCACGTGCGTGACCTTACAATGTCATTTCATTAGAATACGAAGGCAAATTTCGCCACCGTTTCCAAAGTTGTGATAGCTCGGATTAGAAAATGGGCGGCATTGAAGCCAGAAGACCTCGGTTCAAATCTAGTCTGTATTTTTTTCTTTTTTTTGTCAAATTCCTTCTTTATTTGTAAAAGTTTAGGGAGCCCTTTTCACATGCCGGCACCACAAAGTAACTACGCGGGCGGGCGGTCGCCCTAGCAGAGAGTCCGCTTAGAACAAAGTGCCATTTTCGTCACGCACACATAGACGTCACATATACAGGCAAAATGGGACAGTTTGGGACAGTACTCAGTCGCGACCATGAAGTTTGACTTAATACTCTGAGGTAACTGGAGCTCTCACCCTGAATAAAAAAGTGTCGCCAGCAAATTTGACATTTATGTATGTAGTGGCTGTCAGCTGTCTCATATGACCATACGTATTTTTTTAAAGTGTAGGTGAGACGGAAGACAGCCACTGTGTTATTTGTGGTATTCAAAAAATTGTTCGTACTGCACTCTCCAGTTACCTCAGTATTTAGTCTAAGCTTTTTGGTCGCGACTATCGCAAAGAGGTCAGTGATCGCAAGTTCCAAAGAGCATTTAATTGATCACTTCACGTCCGCGCCGCTACGTGTCACTGTGACACTTATATACCAATTTTACTATTAATTAACAAAAATTAATAACCAATATTATTACAGTTGCAGTGTATTTGGTTGTCTAAATACGACTAAAAACTGTGCATACACGTTCTTTAAATTTCCAAACGATATTGAAAGGTAAGTTATGTCAAACTGTTTTCTCTTGTTGGTAGGTGAGTATACCTAGGTACTTTTGGGACTAGCCGCTTTGATAACGACGATGAACCATACACATTCATCTTATAGTTAGCTGGTTGTGGTAAAACGCCAGTAATTGGGTTCTATGGTCCTTATTTAGATGTTATAGTATTCTCAAAACTTCTTGGCGGTTCAGCGAACACAGCCACAAGTCATGTTGACGAATTTTCAAGTAAAAGTTGTCGTTGCATTTTCTTTTATTTTAGCAGTGTAATGAAATCCTACTTACATTTTAGAGACTTCAGTCATTAAACCCCAAATAACATTTTACTTGCAGTATTTTTTTTCATCTAAGCGCACGGCAGTGTGCCAGCCAAGTTCAGGAAAGGACGCCAATCAATAAATCCCAAATAACATTTCACTTGCAGTAAAGTTTTCTTTATCTAGGCGCACGGCAGTGTGCTTGCCAAGTTTGGGAGAGAACGCCAGTCATTATACTTTCCCCAAATAACATTTTACTTGCAGTAAAGTTTTTTTTGACGCACGGCAGTGTGCCAGCCAAGTTCAGGAGAAAACGAACCACGCACGATTATGCGTATACCTATTTATTTTAACGTCTTAATCGTAGGAGTGCCATAGGCTATTTTCGTTGCAAAACTAACTAGTTCATTTTAAAAATCAAATGATTTTTTTTCAGACGAACCTTATGGATAAGTTTAATTGATCGAGAAGATGTACGCAACAAATGGTCAACATATCTTCGAGTTTGTGAGGCCCATTTCGAAACCAATTCTATAATCAAGACATCGAACCGAACTGTCCTGAAAAAGGCATTAGTGCCTTTTTCAGGACAGTTCGGTTCCCAAACTTTTGCTACCTGTCAAAAAAAATTTAAATGAAGAATCGCAAGCAACTGTGGAGACTAATGAATCTTGTACACAATATGAAAAAGTTAAATGTGACTCAAATTCACAAATAGCAACTCACGTTTCTGCAAATTCTCCCAGAAAAAGAATGCTGAAAAACGATATTCTTGAGTGCAAGAAAAGACTATGAAGAACTGCTGCGCCAGAAACAAATATGAACCTGTTTACATCTCGATAGCGTAGCTTCTATGACGTTCACAACTATTGTAAAAACCAATCTAAATTGAATAAACAAATTTGACTTTGACTATTAAACTACTTATATTTTTTTATTTACCTATATACGATAAAAACACAACATAGGTATTTAAATACACTTTCTTGTTTTCAAAATAGTTACCACTATTGCTTGATACAGTTCTTGCGTTATAAAGGTTTTTAAATTTTTGTAGATGACAAGTTAGAAATTCAACATTTAAGAAAATATTAATTATTTGAAGTTCTTGAACGAAAAAATTTATGGAACTTGTAACCCATTTAGATTTCAACTATTTTTCGCTGAACTTGGCACCTTTTTTACCTTTATGTTTTCATCGAACTTACTTAGTGCCTTTTTCACGTTTATGTTTTTAGTGGGATAACTATCACACCATATTTATATCTTGTACATAGAGTACATTATAACATATAGGAATGGAATACATTACAACATAATAGGTACGGTATAGGTACAATAGGATCTTGTCTTCGTCGTGTGTGGCGTCGGGACTTTAAATGGATATTAGATGCTCTGTTTACCATCTAAGCAGCATCTAAGGCATGTAAACTTGTTACGATGTATGTATAAACGAATTTATTTATGTATGATTGTTAACTTTTACTACTTACTCCTTTTTAAATTCAGAATCAATACAGAAGCAACCCTAGTGAGTCAGAAAATGATAGGTATAGATTTTCAAAAATAGTGGGAGCGGTCCTTCTGCCGGTCCCGGAGTGCAACGAGCAAATAACTTGTGCGTAAGTACTGCTTGCGCAAGTAGCCCGTGTATTTATTTGCCCCAGTTATTTCCACCGTGTACAAGTGCAAGCGAGTAACTTGAACAAGTAGCTTGCGTATATTACCCACGCGTGTAACCTGCATCTTTACTAGGTCCAAGGACCGTACTCTGAAACGCTAATCCGAAACTTCGGTTAGCCCCGCCCCTTTCACTCGATTCTGTCCCGACTAGAGCGTGAGAGGGACGGGTATACCGAAGTTTCGGGTTTTGTGTTTCAGAGTAGGCCCTCAGTTACGTGCACCGTGTACAAGCACACTAAGTTTACGATGCATATAACCCGCGCAAGTGCCTCAATATGCGCAAGCTACTTGCATCGTGTACAAGCACTCTTAGAAACTATTGGACGGGTTTTGGTTAAACTTTACAAAGTTATATTATATACTTAGCCTTGGCACACGTCAGAATAGCATAAATTATATTAAACGCATACATATAAGTCTATGCGGACTGTGGCGTGCATCAGCTAGTGCCTTCATCATTCCAATCTTCTTGATAAAACATGGTAAGTATTGCACGGTTTAGGCCCGATTTCACCAATGATATTTAAACGCGATTAACGCTAAACGTATTTAAAACGTATTTCTGTCCCTGTCACATTTAAACAGATGACAGAGACAGAACTATGTATTAAACACGTTTAGCGTTAATCACGTTTAAATATCAGTGATGAAAGTCGCCCTTAATTTATTAGATTTACTTAAAATTGACCGCTTCGCTGATTACTGGGACGATTCACGATATGTAAACTAGGCCACACGGTACCGTCAGTCTCTGAAAAATGGACCATAAACCAATAAACCACAAACCGCACTGTAACCGCATTGTTGCACATTCTCTCACGGTTCTACTAGGTACTACTGTTGCCACACAGATAATCATGCTTCATTATCTAAATGAATGATGGTATCGAGAGGCTTATCGATATTATTGTGTCGATGGTCCAGCGCTAAAAGTCAATTGGCAAATAGGTAACTACGTCGAACCAGCATGACCCGATTTTTGGACAGCTAATTAGGTAAGTAACTTAAAAACTTCTATTGCATAAAAGTCTCCTTTGTTAGATTAGAACATAGAACTAAGAGGAAATAGGTAATCTCTTTTCTTCTCTAGCCCTTCAACCAATAACTTGGTGTAGGCTCCTTCAAGTGTTTCAACCCTTCAAGGAATACTGTAAAAAGTATGGATTTCTTTTTACAAGACTTCTCATATGGATGGCTAAATATACCTACTCCTCATTCAATATTGCCCCCTTGCTTGTAAGAAACAGGTAGATAAAAAATACAGGCTACCGTAATAAGAATACCGCAGGACAGGTAAATCTAGTACCAACGTATCAAGTTGTCCAGATTAGATCTCTGCCCGCTGGAAGGTGTATTGCATCGTAACATGGCCAACTTATACTGTGCAAAAATTCTAGACATTAGCCAAGCGAATTTGAACTGTATCTTATACCAAATAAAAGCGTTAGCCCGAAAACCTCGACAACATAGCAACTATTGCGACAGTCAGTCCCACGGCGAAGTCAACGTTTCATACTTATAAACATTATGCTTGTTGTGTTGCTTAGTCGCAAACATAGAGTTAGAAGGGAAAGGTTCGTGTTAAAATCGTATAGCATGTAAACGGTTCAATTTACAAAACTTAACTGAGTACCTCAAGCCGTTCACACATGTGGTTTATTCGGAAGTGATGGTGTGGTGATAAAAACAAAACTTGACATTGAATTTCGCGCCGGATCTGTTTGAAAGAAGAACTAGAGGCTCGTGTTCGGATACACAGTGAAACAAAAAGTTTTCGCGCGTTTTTGAAAAAAGTTTAAAGACCATTGTGAATGCTTTTCTTTTTTTTTCATAATTTAGTTGGATTTGGAAGTGAGGTGTCATTATGCCCCAAATTTTCTTCAAAAAAGTAATGGTGGTGCAGGAGCGTGGCGAGTTGGAGGTGAGCTACTTTCACTTTCCGCGGAGTCGAGCGGTTTCGCTCCTTATGGACTACTTGCTTTATTGGTTGGAACTTGGAACATTGTAAACACATTAGAATAAAATAATTCGTCATACTTACTGTGCTTCTTGGTCTAGACTTTCATTTCGGTCGCGACTTATTGTTTTGTGGCTTTCATCTTTTTGTGGACGCCATCGATGACTGGTGACGTTTAGTGATATTTTTTTATACTACAGTATAAGTCAATTTTATCTTAACATTGTAAAGTAGCTTTGACGATAATACCGATTTCAAATATACTTATTTTTATTGCGGTTGTAGCCTCAAAATAAGCAGAATAACCGCAATCATTTATAAACAAATACAACATTTCTGACGTCAGCAAAAAGTTAATTAAAATTACATACTTATCTTTTTTAATTATACTTTTTTAACACCCAAGTAGGTTACAATCGAACTGTCAAAAGTTGGCGCAATATTCTTACTGAAATTATAGTAACAAAAACGCATAATGCAATTACAATAGGAATGTTAATAAGATAAACTTGGCAAAACAAAGTTTCATTGATATCATTAACTGTGGGGTTGTTGCAAAATGTTCGACCTTGCAACTACATTTTGTATTGTTTTATACTTTTTGCTGTTTGTAATTTTATCTAAATTAACTTATCGAAAGACTTTTCGCTTCTCCCCACGTGGTACCCGCCGCGTTAACCGTAGGAATAACGGGATAAAATTGCCAATAGGAATAATGAAAATAGGAATAATGAAAAAATTAAAAATCTTGCCGGTTCTTCTCGCTACAAGGTCTCCTGCCGTAGGATTTGCAAACCGATGGCGTAGCTTCATTGACGTTCATAAGTGTTGTTAAACAAACCTAAATTGAATAAACGATATTAAATTTTAAATTTTGATTTTTTTTGGAATTTTGAATGTATACACACGGCAGCACATCAGACTATATACAATTGTTGACCTTGAGACCACCTTTATACCCTAGGTACGTAATAAAAGCTGTTATCGCAGTTCAACTGTTTAACTTGATGTGCTGTCGAGTGTACCTTGGTTTCTACCGGTAAGAGAATTTTCAAAATCGGTTCAGTATTGTTTCTTACATTCAACAAACATCTCCTCTTTATAATACTTATTGAAAAAATCATTATTTTGCTTTTGAGAATAAATATTGCGATCATGTTATTAAAAATAACCGTTTTCGTAAGTGTGTAAGTAGGTATGAACACATTAAAATTAAAGAACAGTTTTTTTGATCCAATACAACTGACCTCTAAAAAAGCCGTCGAGAAGATGTACAAGTATTAATATTTTGGCATTTATTGCGACAATTTATTATTCGTATATAAAGTTCAATACTTTTAGAAGATTTATTAACCACAAATTGCAAATTTTTGCACTTCAAGGCCACATAATCATTTATATTCATTAGTGCTAAGTATTATTTAATTTTCTGCGACCATATTAGTAGAACATTATAGTTAGTTGTGTAGGTTTTCATCATTAGAAGACAGTTTAAAAAGCATTTAAGAAGCATTTATAAGTATTATTATCGTTAAATAAGGCTAAGAACCAACCAAGGTTTCTCTAAATAACAAAGTTCAGAACGAACATAGTGCTCTTTCGGGTATCCTTGAGTTAAATGTACTTGCTTGGTAATTGACTAACGTAAATACTTACTAACAGTCACTGTATATAGTTAGAACATTAGTGTAACGTAAAGTCAAGAATACGTAAAACTTGACAGCTAATTACTAACTAGCAGCCGCCCGCGGTTTCACCCGCGTGGTTTCCGTTCCCTTAGAAATATCAGGATAAAAAATATCTTATATGTTATTCCAGCTTATAATCTATCTCTGTTGCAAATTTCATTCAGATCCGTTCAGTAGTTTTTGCGTTGCAATTTGGAAAATAAAACCGAATATTAAAAGCTAAAATGTATGGAGGGTTAACTGCTTTGAGCATATTTCCATGAGATCCATGAAATGTCCACGAATGCCACAAAATACTGCCCAAAATGGTTATTTTATAACCATTTTGGGCAGTATGTACCTTCCATTGAAAAAAAAACATTGAAAAAATACAACAGAAATGAGGAGAGCTCAAGATTTCCCAATTGAAGTAATTTCTCTATTTCTGCCCCCTTATTCACGAACCATCGGAAACGCTCCCGACAGCGGAATGTATACCCTGTCCCTGTCTCTCACTGTAGAATAGACAAAGACAAAGCACAGAATTTGAATCCGAACCCGTTTCCGATGGGTTGTGAATCGGGAGGCTGAAGTACTTAAATACAGACCAAACATTAGGTAAAGTCCGTTCGGTAAGATAGTGTGTAACCTACACCCGCACGGCATTGTGGCTTTTGCTATAAAATCCAGATATAAATAATACACACAAGTTGGGTAGGTACCAAAGTCAATTTTAATGAAAATTTGGATTTTTTTTATATAAAAAGGAATTTAAATGAGTGATTTACAAATAATAATTAATATTATTAATTTTTTATATGATTATTATGATTACTCATCATCGCTTGATTGTCACAAGTCACCACCACCGTCGTGACCACCTGTATTTATGATAAATAATTGATTATATGAAAAAATATAATTTAATAAATGCCGAAATCTTAAAATCCAATTTCATTTGCGGGATTGTGGGTGTACGCCGCGCGCGGCTTCTATTGTTTATGCGGCGGCATCTTTTGACAAGAAACGGCACGTGCCAAGGCGGCGCGATAAAAGGGCGACACTATCTAAGCGAATGGACTTTATACCATCGTTGCAACACTGTAACTACTTATTCGAACCATCTATTCAGTACACTAATTACAAACAAAAAGTACTAAAGTACGATCTTACGCAAACAGTCGATCGGCACCCGATGATAAGTCATTTCATGATGGTTTATCAGACGACAATGGTTCCGTACCATTAGCTGAAGAATCGGACCGGGACGGCCTCGTAGCCCTACACAACCTATTATTATACCGTGTAATACACGAGAAATAGCTTTATGGCTACTGACATAAGAATTAGTAGAACATAAAAGTTATAGAACTTCAATAGCACTAGCAAAGAAAATAGAACTCCCTACCTTTTGGCCGCCACGGTCTTTTATAGAAGACAATATCTAATAATTTATTTTGTTGTCTTCCATAGAAGACAAAATAAAACAACAAAATTAATTATTAGATATTGTCTTCTAATAAAGTCGTGACATTTAGAACACAGAATTCATTTGTTTTAAGACCTTGGCGGTCAAAAGGTCAAAAAATGTGAAAATCGAAGCAGATTTACCTAAGTAATTCTAGAGATAGAGACCTACATAATAGAGCGTCGCCTGACTACAAGCAAATATACTGCTGCTGCTGATGATGTAAAAAATAAATGTAATGGACACCACTGAGCTGGAGTGGTTAGAGCATTCACCCGGAAAGTAAAAGATCGTGGGTTTAACTCCCATCGGAGCTGGAGGTGAGACGGTTCGATTTTTTCTGATATTAATTTCATTTTCAATAAATAAACAATTCATTGTGAATGCAAAAAAGTAAAAGTTATTGTATAATACTTACTCGCACAAATTGCAAACTTCCTTATTTGATTCCGAATCCCACCTCTAACAGGTTTAAGTTCAGCATATATTTGACAGTTTTTTAAACCGAATGTGCTGATATAGCACCGTACTTCAAGTATCTTTTCATAAATAAAAGTTGTTGTTTTTCTTTAACAGTAGGTAAGTTAACGGCTTTATTAAAATTTAATGCTCGCACGTGATTGGTGTTCGTATGTTTAACCAACTGTTGGTGAGCAAGGGCCTAAAAGTGTTTTAAGTCTTCTTACTGAATCTTGTCACTGTCAGGCACCTTTGCATTCGGGTAGTTCAATATTAAGAATTAAATTAGAAGAAGATAACAAGCTTACAAATTTCACACCATATCCTCCAATATTCCATAAAACCATTCAATGCGTTCACAGAGAACTACGAGTATTCCAGTCTTTATCAAAGCACCAGTCGTTGACGTAATTCCTATAAATACCTCAGACAGATCCTTTTATCAAGAGCCACTGTTACTTTCGCTGACCTTACGGACAAAGCGTGTGGACCTCCGGAGACGAGCGGATGTGCTATCTTATAATGGGCTCTGATGATGTTACGACATGCGATGACGTAATCAAACCATACTTATGACCACGTGCTGATGTTTGTACAAATGGTTGAGTGAGAGTGAAACGGCTCTATCCGGTAGAAACGGAACCACTTGAAACAAGGGTAGTCCCATTGTAAAGGACCCTCGAAACGGTATTTGCGATCGCAAATAATTACATGGGTGGAAGTTTTAAATTATGAGCAATTGAAGATTTGGTGACTGAATCGTATTTTTTTTATTCACAACGGGGTAGCACTTAGCCTTCATCACACCTGATCTTAAGTAGTGATAAGGCTGAAGGTGGAAGCACACTACTCCCGGAATCGCAATCGAATTTGCAGTAATAGGTATTTTAAAATAGAACTTGACAATGAACTCTAAGCGATGTATCCAGGAAAAGAACGGAAAAAAACGTTAACAACACCAAAGCGAATACAGACCATATCACATGTCTTGCAAGAAAACCAAAAGTGTAATTAATGTTCTCCTGACTAAAGATGCATTGTGTAGACCTGCTCAACTCTGCAAGGGATAACTTCCTCAAATTCCGTTGTAGTAGAGTCGAAATTCAGTTTTCGCGCTGCAAATTCTCTTTTTAAGGACTGCAGTTACAGCGTCAAGGGATGTAAGGATCTATTGCTTACTGTTAAGGTTGCAAATTGGATATCAACATTCTTTGTAATGGCATTGACGTCATGTGGCGCCAACAGATGGCGTTAGTAACGCCTGCGCAAGCGTCACTTGTCTTCTTGATTGATCGTGCGGCATTTAGTTGACCTTTTTGCATGCTATTCATTATTTTAAGATGTGCAGTTTATTTTAATTGTTATGATATCATAGCTTGCTGTCATTTTGAAAAGGTAGGTGGATGTAGGGTGTTAACACCTACGTCCTCCTACAAACTAATGAGAAGTAATTAAGTAATTGTGTTAGATTGGATTGGGCGTTTATCACATTTCGCTGAAAATTGAACAATTATTATTCTAGTGTTTGGCGTCAGGAAGTTATATCTTTTGTTGAAAAAAATTTGGCTGTGAAACTCTGATGAAATAAATTGGTACTCATACTCACAAGATATCTATAAGTACGGGTAAACTAGGGTTACTTTGATTCGAGGGGGTGACTTTGTTTGTTTACAACGCTTGTTTGACTGAATTATTATTGTTTTCCTTTTTTTTCAACTGACCTTTCTTAGCCTTAATATAACTATAGATGGAATGCCCAGTTTTTTACTTAATTACGAATAATACTGTTTTTATACAAAATTATAAATTATCAAAGTAGCCCCATTTTTTCCTAAAGTAACCCCAATCTACGGTAACTAAGAGAAAAAAAGTAGAAAGAGTTTACAGAAGTTAAAAAAAATAAGAGTTCGAGTCGCTTCATTGTAATATAAAATTTTACATACTTACATTATCTAGTTAATTACAATGAAACAGATTTCCATTATAAGAATATAAACGCCTCTGTGGTCTAGTGTTACACACCACCCGTATCAGTATCAGACCCAGAGGTGCCGGGCTTGATTCCCAGTGGGGGTAGGAGTACATATTGTATTCGGTTTGGTTGGTGGTAGGGTAGGGCTTGGTCAAAGTCCGCCTGGCTAGCTATCACCATCTTATCTAAGTCTGACACCATAACAACGATGTTTTCAGCATTGTTGTATTCCGTCAGTAGATAGGATAGCCAGTTTCTCAGTAATTGAGGATTCCGGGAATAGTGGGCTTTCAACTTCAGCCTTATCATCACTTAACATCAGGTGTGATGAAGGCTAAGTGCTCCGTTGTGGAAATAAAAATATAATAAAAAGTGGATTTAAGTGTTGTGGCAATCTTTTATTGCGCTTTTTAATTCCACCTCGCTCACAAAGCTAAAATGATAAACTTTTCAGACGGCTTCATAATAAAGTATTAATTTTTCACAGATTTATCTCTCGGAATAATAGCTTTGAGACAATAGTCGGTAATAAACATTTTAGAGGCTATTATTTAAAATATGACCTTTCCTTTCATCGTCTCCATTTTCACTGAGAAAGCAACTCGTCATTCTCACAATAAACATATCTTTACTGTCAAATTAAAATTATGACCAAGAAGCTATGCTTAGACGGTTCCGCTGTGAATTCAATCTTATGTCAAGGGCATTATGTTAATTTTCGTCTGCTTATGAATGGGTATTCATAAGGTGACAGGTACTTCCACGTACTTCGGTCGAAAGGTTATGAGAAAGGTGGCAGCTTATGCAATAATAGCTTTTTGGTTTAAGTTTAAAGAGTTGAGCGATGTTAGAGAGAAAAATTTTAATAACTTCATTTGTTTCTTTCAACAAATTAAGTTATTAAAAAATTTTACTTTTTTGCATTCACAATGCAATTTTTATTATTGAAAAATGGAAAATGAAGTATTTTAGACAAAATCGACCTGTCTCACAACTAGCTCAATAATAAAAGTATATATAAATAACTTGCAATAGCAATAATTTCGTCTTTAGCGATTGTCAAATATCTGGAAAGGTATTTCTTTCGTGTGTGAGTGTAGTAATATCTTCACATTGATGAAATCAACTTCTCGTAACGACTCCGTAGCTCAGAGGTCAGAGCAGTCGCCCGGATAGCGAAAGGTCGTGGGTTTGTCCCATCGGAGCTAGTTGTGAGACGGGTCGATTTTTAACCGACTTCTAAATCAAAAAGGAGGAGGTTCTCTATTCGTCTGTATGTTTTTTTTTTTTTTTTTTGTGTATGTCCACCGATTACTCGAAGACGGCTGAACCGATTGAAATAGTTCAAACGTTATTACATCAGGTTGGTTTCCAAGTTGGTCCCATTTTTTGAAATTTTGAAATCGGTTCAGTAGTTGTCAGGAAATCTTGAAAATACTGTCGTTTTCGTTACCACTTTATGTAAATTTAATACGTATCTTTAGGCATAACTCCTTTGTTTATAAACCGATTTAGATGATTCTTGTTTTGTTAAAAAGGGGATACCTCAAGGTATTTTAACCGACTTTGAAAAAGGAGGTTTTCAGTTTGATCACATACCTATTTACCAGAAAACACGTAAATTGCCTGCACGATGCACTAAAAAGAATGAAATAAAAATTATTTTTATAAAAAAATTAAACCGCCTTCAAAAAAACTACATCAAAAAAGTAAGAAATAATTCCTCACCAAACAAATAACGTAAGTACTTTGAAGTCGGGCGGGTTTTAACAAAAACAACAAAAAATTGTACTTACATGTTTCACGCCCGACTTCAAAGTACTTACGTTATTTATTTGGTGAGGAATTATTTCTTACTTTTTTGATGTAGTTTTTTTGAAGGCGGTTTAATTTTTTTATAAAAATAATTTTGTCTTAAATACTTCATTTTCCATTTTTCAGAAACAAATGAATAGATATATTTAACGCAAAAGATTCAAGCAACCAATCTCTGAATCAAAATACGATATGTACCTACTAGTATGTGTGACTCTAGAATGCTCAACTAAGGAAATAATCGAGGCCGAAGACATTAACTCACTAAAATATAATTAAAATTTATTTTGGGCTCACAACTGGGGTCATCACTATCAGTCCGCCAGCAGTTCGCCTGCAGTCCTCAATCAACAGGTCGCCAGACATCCAGGTCGTGGCCAGGAGGGATGGCCCTTTACTTACACTTATATGACTCCAGTCACAGACCACTGAGAGCGAATTGTAGTTAGTTAGTTCCACGTCTATTTTTATAACGGAATTCATCAACCAGCGACAAAGTTCTGTGTATTATTGTAGTAGTAGTAGGTAGGTAGGTATGTCTTGACTTGAGTAAAATTAAAAACTCATTGCGTTCAACTTCTCTCTCATTTATTATGTTTATAGCCGAATTACATAATGCCAGGAGCACTACTTACTGGATCTGAGTTTAGGCGCCTAAATATGGATCCAGTAATTAGCCAGTTCTTTACTCAATAGCAGGGCTGGCGCCAGGCATGTCAAAACGTTTACATGGAGCCAGTGCTGGACTGTCATCGATTTCAGCGCCAGTCACTACACCCATGGAAATCATCTTATAACTGGATTTAGCTTTAGTTACCTAGTTAGCAGATATAATAATAATAAATTTCTTACAATCACACCAATTTATCTAGCTCATACTTATGAGCTAGAACCTACTTAGGTTTCATTAAGAAACTGTGTTACGCAAACTAGACAACGGATAAATATATATATACCTATTATAATTATACTTCTTTTGTAAATACATACTTAATATACAATTTTTTAACTAATATAGAAAACACCCAGATCAAGACAAAAAGACATGTTCAATTGTTCATGCACACAAATATTTGTCTTGTTCGGGAATCGAACCCGAAACCTCTGGTATCCTACCCCTGCGCCAAATCGGTAGTAATCTATAAATAGTTACATTAAAATCATAACCCCCATTCTGTAGCAGTCGGGTAAAAAAAACGCTGCCGCTTACCATTTGCACTCCAAGATACAATGGACGGCATATTATCACGTGCTGTTATGACAAGTTGTTTTCTCTTTTTGGTGGCTCGTGGTCAAACAGCTGTAGTTACGTTACGATACTGAACATCGTTTTATTAGATAACTACAAATCGATTACGTGTTTAATGTTATTATACAAGTTAGCGTAAGTTATTTAATTATCTGTGTACAGTCAGCGTCAAATTGATATAAGCGTCTAGAGTAGTCAAAAAGATCTAAAAAACATAAAACCAATTTGATCTAGGCAGTTCAAATCATCATATTGTTGTAAGCGCGCAAACATCTAGGCACTCATTGTTTCATATTTATATGAGCGGTCAGAGTGTTCAAATTTATCTAAGCAAACAAAGCTATCAAAACATCTGTGCATAATGTACAACACCATAGTGCACAGATATTTTGAGAGCTTTGTTTGCTTAGATGATTTTGAACACTCTGACCGCTCATATAAATATGAAACAATGAGTGCCTAGATGTTTTGAACACCTTGCGCGCTTACAACAATATGATGATTTGAACTGCCTAGATCAAATTGGTTTTATGTTTTTTAGATCTTTTTGACTACTCTAGACGCTTATATCAATTTGACGCTGACTGTACCTAGTGTTACGACTTGGTTCTTCTATAATGAATATTTCATTCATGAGTATCAACGTCTTAACTATCTTACTGACCAAATTTTTTTAATTAATTTTGGCACATAAACAGATTACATCCAAAGATAAAGTAACATAAATTAATAAAAGTGTTGAGCTGGGATGCAATCCAAAACAATGCTATAAACGTTACAAGATAAATAACTAATAAACGTTATCAAAGTTAATAAAAATAAATATGGGTAACAGTAAATTACTTAATAAAAATTTAATTAAATTGATTAAAGTTATAATTGAATTAAATCAAACTAAATTATTGTTTACCATCACATACATTGCTTCAATCTCAAGCTAGGTATTAGCTGAAGCCCCTACGTTATGGAAATTGGAAACAACGACGGGTTTATTCCCACATACACCCAGACAGGCGAAAACGTTAAAAAGTTTGTTTTCATTATTTACCTGACCGGGAATCAAACCCGGAACCTCTAGAGATAGCAGCCTTGCGGTGCGTACCTGCGGTACCACCACTCGGACACGGAGTTCGTCAGATAGAGCTTCAATGTTTAAAATAAGTTAATGTTATTTGTATACTTCACTTATCTATACATACTACATACAAATAAATAAAATTGGAGTGTCTGTTTGTAATATTAAAATAACCGCTTTTTGCTACATGCATATGATTATATCTACGGTACATATACCAAAATAACATTTTTTACAATTTTTGTCTGTCAGTCTGTCTATCTGTCTGTCTGTTTGTTCCGGCTAATCTCTGAAATGGCTGGACCGATTTTGACGGGACTTTCAGGCAGGTAGCTGATGTAATAAGGAGTAACTTAGGCTACTTTTTATCCCGATATTCCTACGGGAACGAGAACCACGCGGGTGAAACCGCGGGCGGCCGCTAGTTTATTTATAAAACCGGCTCGTGTGCAAAATGTGTTACGGCATCGCAGGTCGGGGGCTTTTAGTAGGTACAATATAATTTTGTACATAAAAACTAAGTGCCTGTATATTGCATGTGTCAGAGAGTTTATATTGACTAACTAGCTTTCCGCCTGCAGCTTTTCCCACGTGGACTACACGACGTTATTCCGCGGGAATGTGATATTTTTCCGAGATAAGAAGTAGTAGCCTATGTCACTCTCCAGCTCCCAATACTATCCCCGCATCAAAACTCTCGTCAATCCGTGGCTTCGTTTTAACGTGAAAGACAGACAAACAAATATACACATTTTCCCATTTATATTAGTATGGATACATATTACCTATATGTGTCGAGATTTTAATATTAGTCTACGCTCTTTATCCAACTCTTTACCCTATTACATCTGTATTAAATTAGGTATTCATTTATTTTATTGCCCTGTTTAATACAAAAATACATCTTTATGATGTTTTTACGTTGATAAATTACTTACCACTTACTTCCTTGAAAAATCTTTAAATAAAATTAATGTAAAAAATATATAAGTACTTATGTCTAAATAACGTAATGAACGAATGCAGGTTATATTATGCAATAGATACTACAATATCAGGTTACTAAGCTGACATTGAAAACCAGTTGTGCAATTTATTTGAATGCAAAATAGTGAGCATGACGAGAAATAAAATAAAATAAAAAAACAACTAGAGAGGGGTGACGCGTTGAAATCGTTTGCAAGAAGGTTAGACGGATTGTCGAGTTTGCCCAGCAAGAATCTTTATTTAATGCTGAGATCGTTAAATGGCTGGCTGTATTTCTGCAAAAAACGCTAAATTTTCAGTTGTGGACTGTTATACCTAAAGGTGCAGTTCCGAGCCAAGCGACACTGACGCGACTAACGCCGCGTTAGTATCGCCGCGACAGAGCGATAGTACAATGTTCTATATAAATACATGACGGCGTGTACGAACAAGGCGATACTTGACGCAGCGTCACTGCCGCGGCGCCACTGTCGCAAGGCGTCAGCGGCCGAGCCGCGCTTCCCCTCGTAGTGTCGCGCCATCGCACGATGAACAGTGTGTGTGAAAAGTGCAATTACTTTGAAAATGGAGGCTTTTACCGAAGAAGATGATGAGCTGCTTTGAATTTAGTGTCTCAACATCCATTGTTGTTTGATTTATAAAGACCCTGGTCGCTGCGGGTTCCATAAATCGGGTCAGTTCGATCTCTAGTACTCAGTCAATACAAAAGCAGCAGATCATCATCTTCTTCCTCTTCTTCAAATATTTGTTGCAAATCTTTCACAATAGCGTGAGTCATAGCTTTTATTCACCGTATTTATGCAGTAAACGCAAAAAACTCGACTGTCTAGGTCACTGGTCGCCAATTGACTGAAGGCCGCAGTGATACTGTCGCCGCCCTCGGAATTCAACAGAGCGTCAGAGACGCTGCGATAGAGCCGCAGCGTTTACTGACGCACTGACACGGCGTCAATGTCGCTTGGCTCGGAACTGCACCTTAAGCAACCAGTGAGGGGTGACGCGTTGAAATCGTTTGCAAGGAGGTTAGACGTATTGTCGAGTTTGCCAAAAGAGAATCTTTTAATGCTGCGATAGATAAATAGTCCATGGAAATCGTACATTTTGCCTTGCGTTAAATGAGGTAGTTCTGATTTTTTTGTATGTTAGTAGTGATGAGATGGTAATGACAAATCCAAGTTTTCCACCTCGAAAGCCCTTCGGTACATTGTTAAATATTTAAAAATCCAATAAATTTTCAGATTTTTTTCAGTTTTTGTAAATTTTTACCACCAAGGACCTGTGTTACGGCAAAAGTTACTATGCACGCTTTAAAGTAGACTAAATTTGCAATAAAAAGATAATAATTTGGTATTTGTAAGTCAAATAGTTTTTAAGATAGGGCTATTTAAAAGTTTGCTAAAATTCATAAAAGGAAGTATTACAGTTTTTTTTAGTTTTCGTCATTTTGACCCATAGTAGTGGGTTTATGGCAAAAGTTAAATTATTAGTTATTAAAGTCCATAAAATTTTCCACAAAATGAGACCAATTAGTAATATCAACTTACACTTGGTAGTTCCTGAGACAGCTGTTCAAAGTTATTGAGGTAAGTAAACAATTATGTAATAGAACGGTTTGCATAATGAAGTACGCCCTAAAGGAAGGAGGATCTGGGAGGTGGTGGGATCTTGTATGTATATTTTTGATGGACCAGGCACGTCCTCTGAATCCACAGCACACTTTTTGGGGGCAGCTTGCTGAGGTATAATTTCTTCATCGAACTGCTCAGGAAGGTCAAAATTGTCCTTTGATGGTGGGTTATCAATCAATGGTTCATCAATGTCATCACACATCAGGTCTGGTATGTTCTTGCATGATTGGCCAATGCAGTAGCTGCAAAGAGCGGAACATTTGAGTTCTGCTTTCCTGCAACCACATCTGCTGGTACAACCTTACATCTTTGGTATGCTTTCAAGGTGATTAAGGTTTGCGTGTCATTAACAGGGTAGAACGGGAACGCCTTCCAGATCCTTCTTCCTTTAGGTCTTACTACCTTTTGCAAACCCTTCTATTACATTATTGTTTACTTACCTACCTCTTTAACTTTGAACAGCTGTGTCTCAGGAACTATCAAGTGTAAATTGACATAGTTAATATCATTTTGTTGGAAATTTAGTGGACTTTAATAACTAATAATAAAGTTTTGCCATAAACCCTACTAAACTACTAGGGGGTCAAAGTTGACGAAAAATAAAAAACTGTAATACTTCCTTTTTTGGGATTTTGCAAATTTTAAAATAGCCGTATCTTAAAAACTATATGGCCTACAAAAACTAAATTATTCTCTTTTTATTGCAAATTTAGTCTACTTTAAACAGTGTATAGCAACATTTGCCGTAACTCAGATCCTTGGTGGTAAAAATTGACAAAAACTAAAAAATAACCGAAAATTTTATGGATTTTTAAGTATTTAACAATGATCCAAAGGGCTTTCGAGGTGGAAAACTTGGATTTGACATTTACCATCTCATCACTACTAACATATAAAATACTCAGAACTACCTCATTTAATGCAAGGCAACACCACTTATTTGGTACGATTTCCATGTACTAAAAAGGCTGGCAGTATTTCTGCAAAAAAAGCTAAATTTTCAGTTGGGGCTGTTATACCTGAAAAGCAACCAGTAAGGGGTGACGCGTTGAAATCGTTAACAAGGAGGTTAGACGGATTGTCGAGTTTGCCAAGAGAGCTTCTTTATTGTAATGTTGCTGCGATAGATAAAAGGCTGGCTATATTTTGCGTCAGTGTTCCTGTCCTTTTGCCCAAGATGCCGTTTTGTCATTCCAGTCGTTTTACTAATATGACGATTTTAAAGTTCAGACGTTTTACTACTAGGTCGTTTTGCTTTTGTGTCATTCGTCCCAGAAAGACATTTTACTAAATTGTCCTTATGATACGGAGGGAAATTTTCAGTTAAGGACTGACCTACGTATAACTAAAGCTTACACGGGCAACTAAAATTACAGCTATGACGTCACGACCACATCAATGAATTTAGGGCGATGGGAAAATGTAGCAACCTATTCCTAACATAAGCCACACAATACCACGAAAGTTGCTTTTGCCTCCAGATTGCTTTAGTTTGATCGACTATAGTTGCCAAGCAATTTATTGCCAAAAAACTTGCCCGTGTAAGTAGCGCAGCTAAAAGAGGTTTAGGTACTAATGTTTTCAAGATATTGCTTAGAAAATAATTGAACTCCTATCAAATAGTTGGGTAACCACTAGACCCAAACTTCCCAAACTTATTTTGTCTACTGCCCACTGTGAAAATACATTATTTTTAGTGCCTCCCATTTTTTTAACCTACTTAAAAATCACCATAACTTCAAATGGTTTTTTTCTGGGTCTCCTGCCTTCCCTTTTTGGGCATGCAGCGCCCACAAGGGGGCGTTATCGCCCACTTTGGGAAAGACTGCACTAGACTATCAATCTTGCGTCAAACTGACCTTGACCTTGGTTTCGATTGATGTCAGACTGAACGCGTAAAGTGTTGATGGATGCCAGATGAAAATGGATCACGTTTTAACCAGAAAGTTAGATGTTTGTCACCAATACAAGGTCCACAGATTGAACTGACGCTAGATTGATCGTCTACTGATCACTTTACAAAGTCTTTTTTTAATGTAATATTTATTTGTAGAAACCAATAAGTATTGATATTTTGTAAGTGTTGTGTTGACGCACCATTGGAGTAAGAGTTATTAAATGTATGAAAAACTGTACCACAGTTTAAAAAAAGTGTTAGAAGGTGGATCATTTTCAAATTAGGTTCACTGATTGTTGGCTCACGTGGTTTTAGACTTTGTTTAATAAGTCACCTTCGTCTATTTGTTTAATAAGTCGACAATAAGAAGTAAGTAAGAATTAATGAGCACACAGTAAAACGCACCAAAACATCCACCTTCGACCACACTTAAGATAACAACTTTCTATATTAAAGTAGGTATAGTATAGGTAATATGCTACATATTATTGTTCAAGGATATCCACCTTTATTTCTTTAGTAGTAAGATGATGTGTAAGTGTCATATGAAGCTAAGAATAAACTTTGTATTTCGTTATTGACAAATTCCATATTATGTAATCGCATTACGTCAGACAGTTAAGGATTCGGACTTTCGTTTCCGATATTTTATTATTTTAAAGTAATAAATATTCTCATCTTTAAATGGTGGTGTTTCGCCATTCGCGGAAAGATGTGACTGATACACAATATTAATTATGACAACCCACTAACACATAATCTCACGTAACTGTGCTAAAAATTAGTATTCTAACATAATTAGGACAATAGAATTCATTAATTTGTATTAATTTTAACTATTTCCAAATCAAAACGGAACTCTCAGTTTCGTTTTAAGCCGACTTTTTGCGTGACGAGCTCGAAATAAAAGTTGTCAACAATTAGATTTCGTACAAGTAGCTTTTTATGGTTAAACTGATGTCTACTAAAACTATACCTGGGTAATTCTAATCGTCAACTTCGTGTAAAATTTCACTGCATTCTTGCCTGCACTGCATATTGGTAGCATTTTGGAATAGGTAATGAAAAATACCATACACTTTTACTGTAAAATACCATACCAAACAACACTTTCATGGCATAAAATCACTTATGCAATAAGTGTTTCACACGAAGGTGACAATGAGGTTACTCATCTACAATTTTGAGTTTATTTTCTACGATTGTAAATCAGAGAGCAATTAATAAAAATAAAACAATTACCTACAACATGCACATTCCAACTTTTTTCATGCAAGTAGGCAATCTATATTTTTGTTATCAATCCCGTATCGAAATCCCGCTAAGAAATCCCACAGTTTCTTACTTCACATTACAGTTCTATGAACAGACAGACAACGTAACGCACTGCACATAACATCGGAAAGAAGCTTTGATAGTCACTTCTCACACATTAATTATGTAAGTAATACTGCTAATGTTTCTTGGAATAAATCAGAGCGCTATAACGTGATCTATTAAAATTAATTGATGTGAGAAGAGACTGATTGGAGATATTTACTTAACAGTCTCATTATTTATTTTAAGGCGATACTCGGAAAAAATGTGCTGAAGCGAGATAGCAATGTGAAAACGACGCGCGCGGGAGCGAGACCAATTTTGCAGATTAGTCAAAAAAAACCACAAAATCATTTCGTATTAAAAAACTACAGCGATTTTTAAAAAAATGCTTCTATACGATCCTAAATATTATTGGTGTCTACTAATTAAACCAATTTCCAATACTGTAAGTAACCCCATTTAAGAATAATCTTGACTTTTCAAATTTTTTAGAGGTCTTTTCGAAAAGAAAAAGTGTCGAGGCAAATCGTGTTTTTTAAACTATACGAATCTAGATAAAGATAATGAAGAAATATATATCTTATTACCAGATTTATAACAACTGGTAACCGTCCTATAGTTTAAAATCAAAAAGTCCGAAAAAGTTTTTCCGAGTAGCGCCTTAAGTACGTTTACGCATTTCCCGACCGTGGGAAATACAAGAAAATCTCAAAAAGTTCAAGCATCTAATTTCATCGCCTTGGCGACATCAATCCGTCTATCTAATCTAGGGAGTTTTTGGCGCCATCTTGGCGGGTTAGGTTAAGTGGATATTTTAATTAATCGCAATTTGTTTCATAGTGGACTTTGTGACTCAAGATAGGTGTAGTTTTGTGCCCCAAGTGTTTACGCAACTGGACGATGTGTGGAATGATTAAAATATGCGCTATCTCGGTAACGTGATGCCGAGTGTTTTATTGTAGTGGTGACTACCTCAGCAAGAATTACCGAGAAGACCGACTCGACATACTTGACGCCAAATACTCCAAGAAGCATTAGAATGTAACACACCTACATTCTAATGAAAACATAAGAAACTATAATAACATACATAATACTCAAGAATTGGCAGTATGGCTTGATGTCTTCGCCTGTCCAAAAAGGACGAACTTTTTTACAATACAATACAATACTATCTAATCTAGCCATGCACTTGTAGGTACTTATTTTGTATGTTTATTTTCCCATTGAGAGGCTGACATGAGCCAACTAGCGCCGCCAATCGATTTTATTTTATTTCTTTTATCGAAGCCCAACTTATAAAAAAAGGAATAAGTCGAGGTCTTGTGAATATCGTTTAAAGGCGCTACTCGGAAAAAGTAGGGACTCTTTGATATAAAACTATAGGACGGTTAGAGTTGTTATAAATCTATTAATAAGATATATATTTCTTCATACCTTTATCTAGAATCGTATAGTTTCAGAAACACGATTTTATGATTTTGGCTCGACACTTTTTATTTTCGAAAATACCTCTAAAAAATAAGAAATATCAAGATGATTCTTAAATGGGGATACATATACTATTGAAAGTTGTTTTAATTAGTGGCCATCAATAATATTTAGGATCGTATAGAAGCATTTTTTTAAATCGCTATAGTTTTTGAATACGAAGTGATTTTGTGTTTTTTTTTTGCGTAATCGGCAAAATCAGTCTCGCTCCCGCGCGCGTCGTTTTCTCATTGCTATCTCGCTTTAGCATAATTTTTCCGAGTATCGCCTTAATATTTATTGAACAACTAATACACCATTATAAAATGCGTGCAATAGTTTCAAAATGGGTTTGAACCAAAAGTGGCCACTTTTAACGAGACCCCGTCTAAAAACTGTTTGAATGCTTTTCAAATTTGTGTAAAGTTATTCATTAAATATGAGACGTTATTCATAAGACCTTGACTGATTCCTTTTTTTGGAAATAAGGCTTATTTAGAAGAAAGATTCAAGATTCAAATTTGTTTATTCAATTTAGATTGTTATTTACAATACTTGTGAACGTCATAGAAGCTACGCCATCGGTTCGCAAACCCTACAGCGGGAGGCCTTGGAGAAGAACCGGCAAGAAACTCCAAGGGTTGTTTTTTTCTCCCTGTTTTATTTTATACAGAGTTGTCAAATTGAAAAATGACCTTAACATGGTATGACTAAGGTCAGTTTCCATCACAATTACACAATGGGTTATGATAAATACATTTAAGTATAGGTGAACTAATGATTATAGCGGTGAACAATTTTCAGTTACTTAGGAACTCTACTTAAAGCTTTCATATTAGTTTAAAACAAAAGACAATTCTACTATATACTGCTAGTTGCGCCATACATGTTTCAAATGTAATTCTTAATAAAATGAATAAAAACAAAAGAAAACACATTTTAAGGCAAGCAGATGAGAGCAGACCCATTCGCTTTCGCATACCCATCGTATGCGAAGTCGAAAAACAATAAAATCGATTGGTGACGCTAGTTGGCTCATGTCAGCCACATAAGCATTAGGCCATGGTGTTAAATAGCTTCGCCAGCAAAAAAAAAACAAACAAACCCTGTCATATATGAATTTAAAATTAAAGTAGGTAAGTGAGTTCTCTCAGTGAATAGCGCGGTCAAGAATTAAATTAGTATGTCAAAGTTAAAACTTAGCGCGATTGAAAACTGATAAAACAGCTCAACGATCTAAGATTTTTAATATTGATAGCGGACACGTTAAAATTAGTTTCGATACGAATCTTGTCATTTACTAGGTCAAGTCAATCCAGCTGAACCTCGCTATTCGGATTAATTAAAATATCATGCAATTTATTGACAGTACCTTAGATAGGCTCAGAAGAACCGAGGGTTGCGTCAGAGAATGTAAAAACTAGAGTTTGTTACTTAACTTTTTATGTCATACTTTTACTGTACATAAGAAAAGTAAATCACTGTCATCGAAATAAAGTACAGGTCTCCCGCCGTAGGATTGTAAGTGTTGTAAGCTCAACCAGGCCTATTTCACTCCCCGTGTCGGCTCGAAAACGCGGCGGCAACGCCGGCGGTGTAAATCCATAGAAATTAGGTCCGCAAAAGAGCTAGAATATATGCGATAGAAAGAGATGCAACGACAACGAGTGGCCGTTCCTAATTTGCCTGCGCCGTACAAGCTGAATTCTACTTTATTGCGTTATAGTTAGAGTTGCTATTTATTTAAATGAC
This sequence comes from Crambus lathoniellus, assembly GCA_949710035.1. NCBI lineage: Eukaryota > Metazoa > Arthropoda > Insecta > Lepidoptera > Crambidae > Crambus > Crambus lathoniellus. The sequence goes on along the minus strand of OX453310.1, from coordinate 4,419,347 downwards.
TCAGCGGAGTGAACTATCTGTTACATAGTAACTATTTAGTAATCTGTGGCTCAACCTAAATAAAGATTTTTTTATTTAGCGTAACAATCGGCCATGGGAACGCTGCATCATTTTGCTTTTGTCTCTTTCTGACTTGTCTCCATATCACTCTTAATGAAATAAAATAAAATAATGCATCAAAACTAACGTTTATAATATGGCATGTGTTTTTAGATTGCTAGTACTTAGAAGGTAGATGCATTCTGCCTAAAATTAGTATCTAAGTTTAACTTCTAAGCAAATTATCGTAAACTCTAATATAAAATCAGTGACAGGTGACTGAGAAGGATATCATTATGCAAGAATTGGAGTGAACGTATCTACCGTTCATTTAATTAACTGTAGCAGTGACCAAACAAACTACTAGAATTGACAGGTATTTAAAAAAATACATAATATAATTTATAAACGAAAATAGATAAAATTATTTCTATTTTAGTAAAAAAGCATTGTAAGTCATAAAAAAAATTGCAGTCTTGCCAACATTTTTTTTCTAAGGCCCTAGTATAGCTTCATAAAAATCTCAACTGGGACAAATAAGACGCTAAGATTGACGACGACGAAGATAAAGACGTTTATTTCGTATTCGAATTCGTCAATAAAATTATTAGTATCTAAGAACAAGATGTCTTATATGATAAATTCATGATTTAGCTGATAGCTACGCTACGACTACTCGTAGTTACCGCATTTCCTGAAACCAAGAGCTTTGAACATGAACAACAATATTTTAAAAAGGAAACAATTCCTTTTTAAAATATTGATCTGGTTTACGTATAATAAAAATAAATGAATTGGCGGCGCTAGTGGCGCCTTAATCTATGGTTTTAGGCCTCTTAGGCTTTTCTGTCCAACAGTCAGGTCTATGGACAGGTTACTATGCCTACTGCCGCCGAGCCGGGTCGCCGCCCGCCGCGCCTGCGCTGCGCCCGCGTCGATGCACACAAATAAATAATACAACCTGGTTCACCGGCAGCCTTGATTTAGTTTCCTTCCAGCCGGTTGCCTCTCACACATGTAGACGAAGGACTGTAGAGCGTTTTGTTGAATGTAGAGTTCAGATTGAATTCAAAATAAATAAATTAGATGGAATTGGTTGGGTAATGATGAAGAAGAAATAAAGTTTCGAGAGAATCGATTTGTTTAAAGGGTTTATTGCATATTTTAATGCTAGACTTCTTAACTACCACACAATTCGTATTTAAAATAGTTAAGCTTTTAAGCATAACATAACGGCGGCGGCCATTTGTATACCTACGCGGAATCAGGTATTTGCTTAACCTCTACAAATTAGTGTTCAATATACGATGAAGACACCTTTCATTGCATGAGTTGACTTTTTAAGTTAAAATTATAGGTAGTAAAATTACTATTTACTTTGTTCATAACGATCTACGTGAGCTCGATGCTGGGGACTGGCGCGAAACTGCAAAAGATCGAGATAGATGGCGAGCTCTAGTATCGGAGGCCAAGACACACTTTGGGTCGCTGAGCCACCGGAGTAAGTAAGTAAGTAAGTTGTTCATAATATTAGCCATTGTATTAACAAAGTAAAGAATAATTTAGTAATTTAATCTTCACGATTACTACGGCTCCAAGCATTGAGGCTTTTTCATACGAAAGTTTACCAGTTCCAAACCTTTCTTGTACTTTGACCAGGGGGCCAAGCCTGCTAACGTTAAGTCATAATCGTGTCTCAATCGTGTTTCAATTGTAGTTCAATTGTAGTGCTTTTTTACACACTAGTTACAAGAATTATGACAATATGACGTGATGTAAATGTAGTGTGTGGTGTGACCATCAGTAGTATGGTGAAAAAAGTACACATTTCTTGTAACTAGTGTGTAAAAAAGCACTACAATTGAACTACAATTGAAACACGATTGAGACATGATTATGACTTAACGTTAGCAGAATTGGTCCCCAGGGCTTCCCTTGTACTGACTGATGGTCAAAGTTCAATAGTCCTCCAATATTTTTTCTTATCTATCTATACTAATATTATAAAGCTGAAGAGTTTGTTTATTTGTTTGTTTGTTTGTACGCGCTAATCTCCGAAGCTACTGGACCGAATTTAAAAATTCTTTTTGAGGTGGATAGTCCATTTATCGAGGAAGGCTCTAGGCTATTATAGGCTATAGACTCGCAAGGTCTCCCGCCGTAGGATTTGCGAACCGATGGCGTGGCTTCTTTGACGTTCATAAGTGTTGTTACCTCAACCTAAATTGAATAAAAAATATTGAATTTTGAACATCACGCTATGACCAACAGAAGCGTGGCATTAATGAAAAAAGTTGCAAAAAAGGGAAAAAAATATTTTGTTTTTAATAGGTTTTTTCCTTTTCGTCAAATTAACGCAGGTGAAACTGAGAAGCACAGCTAGTGTAAATATAAAGCTCATTTGCTGTTGCCATCGATACTTAAGTCTCTGTATCTCCAAGGTCTCCCGCCGCTGTAGGGTTTGCGAACCGATGATGGCGTAGCTTTTATGACGTTCACAAGTATTGTAAATAACAATCTAAATTGAATAAAGAAGTTTGACTTTGACTTTGACTAAGTTTCAATTTTTCGTTTGAAGTTACTCAGCATTAGTGTTGGCTGTATAACAGTTTGCCATGGAACATTGTTAAACTGATCCCACAGCTCTAACCTGTTGCAGTATCAGTATCAGTTACCACAAGAGCTTTTGCTCTTTTTTCATTCACTGTCAGTATTCACGGTACAGAGAACCTTCAAAAGGTAATATGACTCTGTGACCTTTGCACAATGCACACGCGTTCATCTACACTTTAATCTTGCCGGCACAACCTGCCTTCAGTGCCCCATCGCGTACCGTTTGCGCGGGACGTGCATCGCGGCCATTTTGGAATTATTATTCTTTTGCAAAGGGTTTTGAACTATACAGCCTTATTTTTAGTTTTGGTGGTTTATCAAAAAAGTTTTGTCTGTGAATTGGGTTGTGTTTTCCTGAGTCGGATTTGCTGCTGTTTTGGAATAACAATATAACTTTTTTTATGTAAGTTGCATGTTTTGTTAGTATACTTTTAACAAAAACAAATGTGTTTGTGAAACAGCTACTTCAAAAAACTTAACAACATCATAATTCAAACGCTAGAACAAAGTAAACAAAGAATCACTAGCATTCAATACATAAAACTAAAATAGTAGGAAAACTATTTTTATTACAACACACGTTTGTTTTAATGATGCACTGATAAGCTAACGAGTACCTAATTCAACATGTATGAAACAAGCTAACTTCAACCAACACATAAAAGGTAGGTATTATAGGTATTTCTAAGTTTTTGTACAAAAAATCTATGCTTAAAATAACTAAGTAGGTAAATAAAAAAGATCTGATTCAGGTTTTCGTTCCTTGTTTGATTTGACACAAAACTGACACAAATTGATTAATTTTTAACACGATTCTATAGGTAAACAGGCAGTGAGATCACCTTTCATCATTATGAATATACGTCGAAGTTTTTATTTTTATATCTCATTAATTGTGTTTCCTGTCTACAGATGACTGACTATTCTACTCTATTGTTCTACACACACTATGTATATCAATTCAAAGTAGAAATAAACTATAGAAAGTAACAAATACTTCTTAACAATGCATATTGCTACATTTTTATAGCGATCTTATGAATAGCTATGTTTTGTAAACATTAGTGAAGTTTACTCGATAAAAAAATGACAAGTTGATTGTAGTACTACAGCTGTTAACCATGAAAAAAAGCAATAAATGTTTAGTATTTACCCGACCGGGTATCAAACCTGAGACCTCAGAGATAGGGGCACCTTGAAAACCGGTGCGTAGGTAAACCACTCGACCAAGGAGGTATTCATGATGTGTTTTTATAAATTTATAGACTTAGACTGTCCCTCGCGTTATTCATTGAAATAATTAATTAAACATAGCAAGGGTGCTAAGAAATGCAAGGCTTAAGTACCTAGGTAGGTACATAATAGATATTAAAAGTAAAAGAGTCATCCCGTGACTACATAGGTACTGCTAAGAAAACGTCAGTCGAACAAAAATATCTAACTTATTCATGCTAGAAGAAGACCCAAAATTTTATATGTGACATGAAGTTTTTTGTAAAATTTTCATTACAATTAACATAAAAATTGATTCATTAACCTAGGCACCTTTTCCTGAGTTCACAAACGCAGTATCATTCTGCGTCGACACATTATGCCCGGAGGTGATAAAAACTCTAAAAGCTAGGAGTATACTAACTTCCTAAAAGACTCCTCCTAAAAGAGTTTACCTAGTCACACACAATAGATGTTTTAGGTCGCAGTGACTACCTACATCTTCTACGGAAGATGCTTAGCCCCATTAGCCCCAGGGCAATTAAATAAATAAATAACTTCTTTCAATCACACCAATTATCTAAACCCATGTTAATTTCATTAAGAAACTGTATCATGGAAAACTTGATAACGGATACATATATACTTAAATACTTTTTGTTTGTAAATACATACTTAATATACATAGTAAACACCCAGACCAAGACAAATAGACATGTTCATGCACACAAATATTTGTCTTGTTCGGGAATCGAACCCGAGACCTCTGGCGCAGAAGGTGGGTAGCCTACCCCTGCGCCAAATCGGTCGTCGCAATATGCAGATACTAATAATGATTACGATAATATTTAGATTTACAATTTACCTATGCACTTATTATAGCACCGATCTGCGCCTACTATCCGTTTACCAGATAATACTACATGGTTTAATTATAATGTAACGAGCATAATTTCTCCTCAATTATACAATAACCATTTAGAAAGTGCACTAAGAAAGAAACTATACACATAAACATTTGCAAGCGAAACGTAATTATGCATATTTTCGTCATATTTAATTCGCATGCACATCGGATTCGTTGAGTGAGTGTTGCAAAACTCAACCACTTCACTTGTTATTGAGCATTACATGTATTGCCGGCAATGACCAAAGCGAAAGATATCTTTAGGATGTCTAATTTATTATTTACTTATTAGCTTTCCGCCCGCGGCGTCGCCCGCGTGGACTTCACGACGTTATCCCGCGGGAATGTGTTATTTTTCCGGGACAAAAAGTTGAATATGTTCCTCTCCAGGCTACAAAGTATCTGTGTCCCAAACTTCAGCCAAGTCCGTTCAGCCTTTTTGGCGGTATTGAGTAACAAACATCCACACATTCAAACATCCAAACATCTAAACTTGCACATTTATAACACCTATTAGTAGGATTATAATATTAGTAGGATAGTAGGATTAGCCCGATCCCGGTAGAATGATCTACAATTATTGTCTGATTATTTTTATATGATAAAATTTACAATTTGGCTGAAAAACACAAAAACACCCATATTAGCGACCATTAACCTTAAAATCATTTGCATTTGAATGTCTGTCTTGCTTGCACGGGCTATAAGTATGTAAACAAAACGTATCGTCAGCTTTTCTCCTCATTTCCGTGGCACAGAGAGCTAGGGGGAAACTCGTCCCACTAGATAAGTTAAGCTATAGGAAATGGGGGTTGGATAGAGAGGACGGTAGAGTTAAGAATATGCGGACCCAATGTGAATTGATATGGTTGTGAATGAATTCAAATACCGCTGGGTGGAAAAATGACAAATGCTAAGTATTGTAATTGGTTGGTAGTATTGTAAGTGGTACTGTAATTGGCTTTCTGTTGGTCTTCCGAAAAATAAATTTATTAAACCTGAAAAAAACCGTAAAATAATTAAGTTACTTATCCTATTATACTTATATTTAGTACACTTAATGCCAGCTTCATGAGTTAAGTTTAAAAAAAACTAATTTGACAGGCAATTTCATTGAAGTTCAGTTCTATTTTTATACCTACCTATTTTATTGCTGACACTGTGCACTATGGTGTTGTACATTATGCACAGATATTTTGAGAGCTTTGTTTGCTTAGATGATTTTGAACACTCTGACCGCTCATATAAATATGAAACAATGAGTGCCTAGATGTTTTGAACACCTTGCGCGCTTACAACAATATGATGATATAGTGCACAGATATTTTGAGAGCTTTGTTTGCTTAGATGATTTTGAACACTCTGACCGCTCATATAAATATGAAACAATGAGTGACTAGATGTTTTGAACACCTTGCGCGCTTACAACAATATGATGATTTGAACTGCCTAGATCAAATTGGTTTTATGTTTTTCAGATCTTTTTGACTACTCTAGACGCTTATATCAATTTGACGCTGACTGTACCTACTAATTTAAATTTAGACGTGTATTTAAACTCTTTGCTGTGCTAACATTCGTTATCGTTAAACCGCAAGGATATGTAGGTCATCTTGAAAATTCAACAGTGCAACGGTACTGCAACCAGTTCTATGATCGGCGGAAGCTGGGCTTATCTGTGCCCAATACTGGTATTGAATGGTGAGAATATCAATTTCTTTGGAGATAGAGCAATAAAAATATAGATATAAGTACATACCTGGGTGCCTACTATCAACTCTTATTGCGGTTTTGTTTAGGAACCTAAACTGATCTGCTTCGCTTATTCGTACCACGACAGCTTAATATCAATGACAGCGATTCAGTGATCATTCAATGACATTTCACAGCCGCTGAGCTGTCATCAACTCTTATTTGTCGTATAACTTGGCCAAGCTAACATGTCACCTGCAGGTTATACCCGTCCCTTTCACTCTACTGGCATGACAGAATCGAGTGAAAGAGACGGGTAGAAGAAATAAGGACACAAATCGTTCGGTCATTCACATTTAGCAATTCATTTGCGATCCAGTTTTTAGAAGGTCATGGTACGAAAGAAAGCAATTCATTTTAGGAACCTATTCTGCATCGCGCTATTTTTGAATTGCTGTCTTAAAGTTGATAGTATGCACCCTGATGTGTTCAGTTTTGTTCTGAATGGTGTCAAGCAAACGCTTATTGAAAGATTCAAAAGTGAAACAAATGAGGAGTGGTCTTTTCAAAAGTGTTTATTTCATCACTAACAGTTTTTTCAGAATCGGAATAAAAAGTTTTAGATATAAGCCTGTTTGATGCAGAAGGCACTATTTGAAAGCGATTCTCTATAGGAAATAAGCTGTTTAGAAACAAATCGATCGAGAAAATCGAAAATCGATCGAGAACAGAGCTTTAAAACCGAACTGCATCAAAACATTTTTTTAAAAGTGAAATAAGCCCTTTTCAAAAGACCCTCCTCAAATTATGAAGAAGGTTACTGCAGTATTTTCCATTTTGTGTTTTTTGTCGATTATAAGAATATATTTAAAGCTAAGCGTAAAGAATTCAGAGTAAGTATAACAAAAAACTCCTTCCAAACAAAAAGAGGAAAAAAATGAGTCCCGATAGTCTATAATTTAAAAATTTAAGAATCATGCTTGTTAAGTGTAATAATTTCAAAGGATAATAATATTATCCTATTATCCCATTATACTAAATTAAACTGGGTATTTTCTCCAAAGGCCTTAACACACCGTACAAGGTATTAAAGTCAGTGCCTGAAGCTAGAATACTCGACTAATGGCGTTTAGTCGTGTAATTATATATGCGAGGCACAAATACAATATCGCGTTTGCCAGGGACGGATTCAGTTTAAATTATGATCGGTATTATTTATTTTATCTGTTTGCAATTTTAATTATAGCCCAACTAAGACACTAAGTAAATGAAACGTGTAACAAGGACTAGAAACATACTTATTGTAACATAGTTCATTTAGATTATTATAATTTACTAGCGGCCGCCCCGCCCGCAGTTCCGCCCGCGTGGTTCCCGTTCCCGAGGGAATATCTGGATAAATAGTATTATATGTGTTATTCCAGCTTATAATCTCTGTATGTTGCAAATTTCATTCAGAACCGTTCAGTAGTTTTTTCGTGAAAGAATAACAAACATCCAAACATCCATACTCACAAACTTCCGCATTTATAATATTAGTAGGATATGTTAAATAAAACATACCTAATAATGAGACCAATTTTATTTTATCCACAACTGGATAGCACATATCCTTCATTACACCTGATGTTAAATGATGACAAGGCTAAAGGTGGAAGCGCAATACTCGCGGATCCTCAATTACTGAGGAACTGGCTAACTTATCTCTAACGCTGGAACACTACAATGCTGAAAACATTCGGTTTTCTTCTTATTTCCCTAATTAATATTCACACTTCCTCTCCATTGGTCGATATTCAAATGTCTATTAGCAATAGGATTCTTTTTAATGACACCTTCTCTTAAGATTGTCCATACTAAGTCGAACAGTTTCCAATGCCCAATCCAAAACCCTGCCAATGTTTCTATAATTGGCCTCACTTTTAACTTCGTCCTACCATTACCAACTCTTTTACATAAAATCTAATTAAACAAATAACAATCTAATGACAATAAATCTATATGACCATTGGGTATTTGACTGTTGTTGAAATGTGTGACACTCAGAAATATAACATTATTGAATAACAAATCTGAAAAAAGAAATTCAATCTGTATTATAACGAGCGAATTATGAGCTACTTAATTGTGCTCTAGCTATCTCTTTCTAAAACGAAATTTTCTATGGCGAGAGTATGGGGTTATAGAAATGTGACGTCACATTACTATAGTGCTCTCCTTGTCTAATTAGAAAGTTTGATGCTCTATATCGCTGAAAATATGCAAGATATTTGAAAACAAATAAGTACCTATGTTGTGTTGCTAATAATTCAATAAACATTTTAAGTCAATAAAAAAAATTCAGTCAAATACCTATATACTTACTAATTATGCCATTTACCTGTCAATACCAACTCCAGCCCTGCCCGTTTATAGCATAAAGTAATTGATGTGGTTCGCGTCGGGCGCATAGAAAGCCGGCACACTTCCCCCGTTCGGCGTGTGCGCAGTGACATCTCGAATACTAGGCCACATAACTTACGATGAAGGTCAAATACGTGGACGGTCATTGTCTATGCTGTTTTATTTTAAGAGTGATAAACTCTTTGCGTAACTAATTAAAACATAAGTGTATTCGCTGTTTAACAACTTGTTCTAAGCACTCTTCGCTTTACCGATTCGGCGTGTGCGCAGTGACATCTTGAATAATAGGCTACATAACTTAGTATAACGGTCATTGTGCTGTGTAATTTTAGACTAGAGTGATAAACTCCTTGTTTGTAGGTCCAGTAGTCGGAGCGTGCAGAGGGTGGTTTTGGCTTGGAAATGAAATCTCGCACAACGGTTAATATACTCAATATATTAAACATAAAAATGTCGTCTGATTATAAAGATTCATGCGGATAAAATTATACAGGAAAAACACAGGTGACGGCCATGAGGCCATGACAGAAGATGTCAGATCAATGACAGCGCGATTGACTTATCTAACTTTTCTCATAAAAGTTATGCAAAGGCAACCACGACATACTGCCTAGTATTCACAGTATATAGTGTACTTAAAGCTAATTTAACACTTCCCCTTACACTATATACTACAGGCATCAAACATATACCTATGACTCTACATTACAAGTACAAGAGCATATACACTAAGTTAAGAAAAATTGTAAAAACATTTTACAAGCTTCTAACCAGTAACTTAAAACTCAGTACCACTTACATAGGCATCACATTCAAACCCTTCATGAAACCATGATGTTTTGTTGAAGACAAAGCCTTGGTTAAGATATCAGCTATCATACAATCAGTCTGCAAGTAAGTCACAGTAATTAAACCTCTACTTATCAAATCTTTTACAAAATGATGCCGAATATCTATGTGCTTTGTCCTCTTATGACACTCTTTTGAATCTAAAAGCCTAATAGCACTCATATTATCATTTCTTAATTTACATTGAAGCCGGCATCCTGTCAATTCCTTCCAAAAATTACACATAAACAGGATGTCTTTACAACAGTCACTGATAGCCAGATATTCCGCCTCAGTGCTGGATAAAGCGACGCAGCGTTGTTTTCTACATTCCCAGTTAATAGTATTGCTGCCTAGTCTCAACACAAAACCACTAAAAGATTTCCTGTCAATAGGGTCATTCGCCCAGTCTGCGTCTGCAAAAGCTTCTAAACAAAAAAATATTATTTTCAGACCTTTTGAAAACTAATCCATAGTGCATTGTTTTCTTCAAATAGCGAAGTACCCTTTTGGCAGCTACCCAATGACATTTATTAAAATTATTATTAAATTGACTCAACAAACTACAACTATAAGCAATGTCAGGTCGTGTACACACACATAAATACATTAATGAGCCAATTAATTCACTTTAATGAAACTCTGTCAAACTAGTATCATTACTATTTTCATTATTATACCTACACTTAATGATATTCCTATCAACTGGCCTGTCCACCAATGTCCATACACCATTCTTAGTAAGAGATTGATACTCTATGTTCATAGCATCCTCCCATTCTAACTTATTAGTATTAGCCAATGCATCTTCATAGGATTGAGGTTCATAAAAAAGGTAAGCTTGAGAAAAAAGTGACAGATGATAATCATCAAACTTTTTGGGTACAGTACCTCTTGTAGATCTCACGGGACGCGGCGAACACCGTGGCTCCGGCGCCGTCATCGTGATGTCAACCTCCGTGTCCTCAGAATCACTACATGACATAAATTCGATTGGACTCTCAAAATGCAAACTTGTGTCACCAATAGTGTCGCATGACGTTTCACTATGTGAACTGTCACACAACGCTTGTGTTGGCTGCTCACACACAGATGGCTGCTCACACACAGGTGGCTGCTTATGCTCATACAGAGGTGGCTGCTCACACACAGGAGGAGACTCTCTCTCGCTGGGGGCCTTAGTTCCAGAAGAGGGCTCCGTCACTGGAATTGCAGAAAAATATTCACAATTATTATTTAATTCACTAGAATAATTATTAGAAACATTGTTCAATTTATTCGAAATTAATTCATTATTATGCAAATTATTATTTAATTTATTTTCATTGCTATCATAGATTTTATCAATTTTATTTATGTCACTGTCAAATTCAATAAAATGCACATTTCTCGAATTCAAAACCCTTTTAGGATTACTAGGATCTATTAATCTATAACTTTTTGAATGTTCACAGTATCCTACAAATATGTACTCCTTAGACTTTGCATCTAGCTTGCGACGGTGACAATCTGGCACAAGAGCAAAAGCTCGGCACCCAAAGACCCTCAAGTGACTAAGGTCCACTTTGTGACCCGTCCATAATTCCTCCGGAGTGACATCAGGCACTGCAGCTGTAGGGGACCTGTTTTTCAAATATATCGCCGTCATAACGGCCTCGCCCCAATAGCGCCTGCCCAGCTTAGCGTCAACAAGCATACATCTTGCTTTTTCTACTAGAGTCCTATTCAACCGTTCCGCAACGCCATTTTGTTGTGGACTGTAGGGCATAGTTACCTGATGGATAATACCTTGACTAGACAAATAATTGGTGAATTGAGCACTGCAATATTCAGCCCCTCCATCAGACCTTAAACATTTCACTGATAAACCCAACTGCTTTTCAACTAGATCCTTAAACTTGATAAACATAAACATAACCTCACTTTTATTCTGAATAAGATAACCAAAAGATTTTCGAGTAAAATCATCTGTAAATGTCACTAAATATCTAGCTCCACCCCAACTAGGCTCTGGCATGGGACCACAAACGTCAGAATGTATCAGTTCAAGAGATTTCTGAGCACGCTTCGCTTCGCCCTTGGGAAAACATTTTACTGTTTGCTTCCCCTGAATGCAAGCCTCACAATCTGCTAATTTATTAGTTTTACTAATTTTTAAACCCTCAGACATATCTAATAACTTGCACATACCTGCACTACTCAGATGTCCCAATCTCCTGTGCCATGTATCCGTAGAACTAGCAGCATGAGCTCTTTGCTGCTCCTCCACAGTTGCCTTGCCGCAGTTGCTGGTGTTTTTCTGTTGGACAGAACTTGTGACACAATCTAACCTATAAACTCCTTTTACCCTAGATGCTCTAGCTATGACTTTATTTTTATTATTATAAATATTGCAAAATTCTTCCTGAAAAGTAACTTTATAACCCTTACTTACTAACTGACTAACTGACAGTAAATTGGTGAACAAGTCAGGCACAAACATAACATTTTCAATTGTTTTAATATTACTATTCATGTTAATTTTCACAGTACCAATGCCTTTACACAACAATTTGTCCCCATTTGCAATGCAAATGTCACTTGAAAAGTTACTGTTAAGAGAAATAAATAAACCTTTATCATTACACATGTGGGTAGTACAACCTGAGTCTATAATCCAATCTTCAGAGGCACATGCCGAAAAAGCAGACACGAATAAAGCTTCTTCAGACTTGTCCTGTGGCTTCTCCAATTTCATGTCGCGTCTCAACTTAAAGCACTTTGCTTTGATGTGGCCTGGTTTTCTGCAATAGTGGCATATAACTTTCCTACTCCGGCCAACAAAAGCGACCTCATTCGATGAAACCTGGTTGCCATTTGACTTCGTGTTTCTACGATACTCCTCTTGAAGAAGTCTAGCTCTAACAGTCTCACTGCATAAGTTATCCTGAAAATTTGCAGCTTCCAAACTAGATACCAAGACGTCGTAGTCTTTAGGTAGACCACTCAGCAGGATCTCCGCGACTTCCTTGTCATCGATGACCTTCCCGATGTCACACAATTGTTGGACTATGGTTGTTACTCCATCGATGTATGCACTCATGTTCTCATAGTCATTAAAGTCAGCTCGGTGCAGCTGTCGCAGCAGTACAACTCGTCTGTACAGACCCTTATCTTCATATGCGTTTCTTAGTTTGGTCCAAGCTTCTTTAGCCGTTTTAGCCAAACGTACATGCTGAAAACAACATGGTTTCACTGCCAAGCAAATCCTTGCCAACGCCTTCAGAAGGCCTAGACAAGTGGCAAACGTTTGGAAGCGTTTCTCTTTCTACAAACGCTGACGCTTTAGCGTTAACGATAATAAGTTGGTAGCCAAGGTGACAAGAACTCATCTAACGCATAATCTATTCTATTCTATTTGAACTATCGCTAAAAATCAAAAAAATGTCTATGGTTTCGTTCGCAAACGTCAAAAATCAAGTTAAGTTTGTCAATAATGTGCGCGAGATTTTAATTTTGTTTTTATTTTATTGCATACCGAAGACTGAGCCGATGTTTACATTAACATCATTAAGCTTGCACTTGAGTGGGTTTAACAAGAGCTCTTTGTAAAAGTTGCAGGGAATTAAGAAATAGCTACATAAGTCCCTATTGTTGTGTTGTGTGAAATGAATATGATGGTTGCTCCGTTCATTGTGCTTTTAAATTTCGTTAAAGGAACATTCGCAGTGTATATAAATAGTAAATAAGAACAAGACTTTTTTAACCCATAGTTTTTGTGATACTGGGTAGTGAATTCAAATCTTAGTGGGTAAGTACTTTTGAAATAATAAGGCAGTAAAATTAATATATAATTTCTTTTATAACTTTAAATTCTTATCTTTTAGCGAGATGGAACCAAGGTTGCGTGCTAGTTATGAACAATTCTCAGCTCTTGTAGAGTTTATGGAAAGGTATTTATTGACTATAATAAGTAATTATGATGTTCACTTAAGTATACCTTAACACATCTTACACTTACCTTACATTTAAAAATAATTGTTGATTTTATGATGATGATGATATAATTACTATAGTATTAAAGTAGATTTGTTTAAATTATAGACATGGTGACCTCTCCAGACCTCAGGGGGGACCTCAGGGTCGATTGAGAGGAGAAAGACAGTGGCAAGAGTTAACAAGCTTATTAAATTCTATCGGTGGCGGTGTCAACAAGTCACAAGACAAATGGAAAAAAGTAAATTGGAATATTAACTTGCTTCTTATACACTAAAACTATCATGCATTCATTTTTGGTGATACTTATCCCTATTTGAATTTAGGTGTGGGCCGACTTCAAAACTAAAACCAAAAAGAAATACATGCTTATGAGGCGTCATGCAAGTGGCACTGGTGGTGGTCCAAGCAGCAGGCAGAACCTGACAGCTTTGGAAGAAAGGGTAGTCGCTCTTATGGGAGTGTCTGCTGCTGTTGGTCAAGCTAGCATTCAAGAACTAGGTTTTAATGTAAGTAAAAAAATTATTTACAATATTCCCAACTTTTGAACCTAGTTTGTCAATCATTCGCTTTAAGAATTAATTTTGTATTCTTCTGTGTATTTTCTGTCATTGTGTGGGCAATCTGATTTAAGTATAAAAATATACTTACAATAAAATTTTCAGTCAACATCAGAACCATCACAACAGGTTGCAGAAACTGAAGAATCACATGATGTTGAAATTTTTGAAGAGATTCATGATGGTAAGCATTATTTTTTAATAACTTAAAGTAGGTAGGTACGTACCTATCTTGAGTGATAATTTAATAATTTTATTTTTAATTTCATATAATTACGATACAAGCTCTTACTATTAGTATCTACTATCATAATTGATTATTTGACGACCGATTTGGCGCAGGGGTAGGCTACCCACCTTCTGCGCTAGTGGTCTCGGGTTCGATTCCCGAACAAGACAAATATTTGTGTGCATGAACATGTCTATTTGTCTTGGTCTGGGTGTTTTCTATGTATATTAAGTATGTATTTACAAACAAAAAGTATTTAAGTATCTATATATTTATCCGTTATCAAGTTTTCCATGATACAGTTTCGTAATGAAATCAAAATGGGCTTAGATAATTGGTGTGAATGTAAGAAGTTATTTATTATTTATTATTATTATAATTAAATTCATTCTTGATGTTAATTTATGTATTTGCTGGAATATTTCAAATGATTATAATGGCGTTTGTGGAGATGCCCGTGAGCCTCTTGTGGTACTTAGACATGCAATGTTAGTTTTCATCAAAATCGGGCCCTTGACTTTTCGAGTATTTTTCACTATTCCTCATAGTTTCGGATTTCATGACCATGAAGGCCCAAATGAAAAATTCACCCTATAATATTATAATTTGTTTTGTTAACAGTACTTCCACCAACATCCCGAACTCCACAACCACCTGCATCATGGACCCCACCGTCACCGGTTCCAGCCACACCGCCCTCAGAGCTGCAACCATCACCGCTCCAGCGCCAGTTGCAACCATCGCCTACTCGGCAGCGCCAGTCGCAACTATCACCACCCCGACACCAGCCACAAGTATCACCACCCCGGCGCCAGTCGCAACCATCACCACCCCGGCACCAGCCACAAGTATCACCACCCCGGCGCCAGTCACAACCATCACCACCCCGTCGGCGCCAGCCGCAACCATCAGCGCCCCGGCGCCAACCGCATTCAACACCGTCCCGGCGGGGGCGCCAGCCGCCTCCAAATATCGAACAGGTACCAGCCTCCCCCGACACTACACCGCGCCGTCGGCTACAATTATCGGCGCGTAGAAATCGCGGGCTGACTCCTTTCGACCGTGCAGCCAGTGAATTCGCTGCTGTTGAACAGCGGCGTCTACAACTGGAGGAGACGCGAGAAAGGCACCTCCAGGAGCGCGAAGTCGAGAGAATTGTGGTCGCTCGCGAGCGGAACCAAATTGCTCGCGAACACAATCAATTGCTGCAGCAATTGGGTGCTATTGCCGAACTGATGCTTGGTGTACTAACGCAAAACAGACCAAGCAACAGTTTGGCATCTACTGACGTTCTTACAGAATAGTATGCTGTAGATCAAATTGTGGAATAATGTCTTCTAAATAATGTTTCTTTTCAATTGGTCTAAAGTAGCTAAATCACTTGTGTAATAGAAATCAGAATAAACAAATTTACCACCAATAAATACCCAAAGCCAACTCAATACAAAAGTTTGTTTGCGACATCAAATTAAAATCAAATTCCAAAACCAGTGAGTAGGTACCTCAAATTTTCTATGAAAACCAATGTGCAAGCCACTTGGTCATGTGGTTGGGCTGGGTACATGTTAGGTAGTAAGCCAACTATTAATAATTTAGAATGATAAATATAACATTTTATAAGTACTAGAAAAAAATCAACATGTCGAGCCAAGTCACAGCGAAAAGTAAATTCGGCGTTCCACTAGGTGGCTCGGTAGCTCAGTGGTTAGAGCACTGAACCAGTTTTCCAAGGGTCGCGGGTTTCCTGGCTGAACATCGGACACGTTGAATTTTTTCTAAGATAAAATGTTATTTTTTTATATAGGTACTTAATAAAAGCATTGCGAATGATAAAATCAATATAATTAAAAAAAAAATTTGTTTAAAATCTGTCTTTTTATAGTGGCATGATTAAGTGAAACGGATTGTTCTTGGATATCTAAATATATTTTAAGATAAACAGTCGAAATAACTAACAAACAATATAAAAATTAGAGAAAACACAATTCATGCTACATGCCGTTTAAAATTATTACTAATAATACTTCAATTTGTATGTTAGTCCGGTTAATTTAGACATCCGAGGATACATTAATTCGCAAGAAGCTGAAAGTTGGTGAAATTGTTCAAAACATAATTATAAATAAAATTTAAAAAGTCCTCATCGAATATTTTTTTTCCAAGTCCTCAGACAGCGTGGAAAAAAAATATTCGAGGTCAAATTTTAATGTCAAATTCGCGTTTTTTCAGCAAAACGGTAAGTTTTATCGTAAAATTATCAAAGACGAAATTGTAAATCATGTAATTATCTATAAAAAATGGCTCAATCCTTTTTCCTAAGAGCCACCGTTTCGGAGATATACCGATTCAAAAATTTGGAGTATTTGGAGGATTTGGTTAGTGTGTAATCGTCATCATATGCAAACTTTAGATGTTTGGATGTGTGTTACTCAATCACGCCAAAACGGCTGAACGGATTTGGCTGAAATTTGGGACACAGATACTGTGTAGTCTGGAGAGGAACATCGGCTACTTTTCATCCCGGAAAAATATCACATTCCCGCGGGATAACTGTGTAGTCCAAGCGGGCGAAGCCGCGGGCAGACAGCTAGTCTGCTATAATGTAATCGTTTAGAATCACAACATACCCGTGAAGTAGGCCCACCGGGGAAACGACGTTAAAAAAACGCGCTACCTCATAGGTGACGTGGAAACGTGCATATGATGCACATGATTGATTACAACTATTCCAACTTTTTGAATCGTTATATTTGAAAAACGGTGGCTCTTAGGGAAAAAGTATTGGTGCATTTTTGTAGATAATTACACGGTCTACAATTTTTGTCTGAGCTACTTTTATAATAAAACTTATTGTTTTGCTGAAATCGCGAAATACCCATTTTTTTACCTTTGACTTCGAGTATTTTTTTCCATGTACCGGATGGATGAGGACTTTTTAAATTTCATTTATAATCATGTTTTGAACAATTTCACCAAATTTCAGCTTCTTGCGAAGTAATGTACCTTCACTCTTATTTTTTGGTCTAATTTGACCGGACTATGTACAGTCAAGAGTATAAATTATAATTTTGTGCCTAACTATATTCACCACAGAACCAAATAATACTATTACTACGTCCACAACCATAACCATGTTACATTTACATCATTTTATAAGTTAATGTGCACTGACAGCTTTGTTTGTGTAAAAGGTTAATTAAATAATGTTAATATCACATTACTAGGTTGTTGTTATTATCTTAAT
The DNA here is from genome assembly GCA_949710035.1 of Crambus lathoniellus. Lineage (NCBI taxonomy): Eukaryota > Metazoa > Arthropoda > Insecta > Lepidoptera > Crambidae > Crambus > Crambus lathoniellus. Next base: position 4,401,645 of record OX453310.1, on the reverse strand, counting down.
TTGACAAAATATATAATTAATATTATGAGTTATGTACCTACAATTAATAAGAATCATATAATGCGAGGAAGTTAATATTATGACTGTACTGTACCTGTGTTGAAAAAAATATTAGATAAATTATGTTAATATTTACATTACATATAGTAAGTATGTTGTTGTATGTGTAATTTTAATTACTTACTTATATATGAAAAAGAATTTAAAATGTTAAATAAAAATTATGTCCTATCTACAATTTACAGCTTATTATTTTCTCCATAAAAAAGTAACATTACATCCTATTTATTAGGCCCGCAAGCATTGCCCTGCCACGCACCAAGTCGTCTTGGCTGCTAGGAACAGAGGGGCCTGCTTGTACACCGAAATTTTCATCATCATCACCATGTTGTTCTGCCATATCAGTTGGTGGCGGGATTCTAGCGTGCAGTGCTATGTTGTGAAGTACACAACACGCATGCACAATTTTGCTGGCAACATGAGGGTGATAGTGAAGAGTTCGGTGTTTAAGCAAACACCTCCAACGAGCCTTCAGCAAGCCAAAACAACGCTCAATGCAGTTCCTTGCTTGTATGTGGCGTGTCGTGTAAGTTTCTTCGCGAGAACCTGGCACCGCATTTAATACAGGTGTCATTAGCCAGGCTCTCTGAGGATATCCAGAATCACCTAAAACAAAAAAAAAATGTGTGAATCTATACTTACATTTAACAATCAAGTAAAAAACTTTTGTCTGTACATACTACATACATTGAAGTATGTATGTCTAAAATGAATGGGCTATCGCCCATTATTATTGATTCTTAGATACAACTAAACAAACCACAGAGTTCGACTGAAAAAAAAGAGCTACTTTCAAGATTCTTTTAGTAAACTACTTACAGTCTTTAACATAAATTATGTAAAAGGATATCTAATCAATAAAGGAAAATAAATATTATAGCACAGATAATATAATACTATACTAGTAATTATAGGCTACATTCTAATAGAACTAAAAAATTTCAACAATACTAGATAAAATTCATAGGTAACTGCTGTGTTAAAAAAAATCAACAATTTCATATGTAAGTACTTAATGAAGGACCCAATAATATTTGTTGACCTACTTATTTTACTTTTATTCTTACCTAATAGCCAGGTTTGTTCACCATTTTGATGAAGTCTACGCATATAATCTTCTACTTGGCTGCTTGCCCATATAAAAGAGTCATGTGTGGCTCCACCAAATTTTGCATTGACATTCATAATTCTTAAGTTGTGATCACAAATCTGAAAAAGATTTGTAGAATATTAGAACAGCAAAAATTCAAATACCTACCTACATATTTAATATTATAGAACAGTATTTTTTTCCGGGACTGATGTGAAAAATATTAAGACTTATAATATTAAAATAGGCACTGTCTTTACAACTGTCTGCATACATACTTACATATTTAGTTTAAGTAAGTTTAATAGTTCATGACAAAGAAGTTTGATACCTAATAATTAAATTAACTTAAACTCACCATTTGCACGTTTAATGAGTGGTATCCTTTTCTATTAAAAAAAAGATGCTCATCATCATCTGGCTTGACAATCGCTATATGACTGCAATCAATACAGCCTACGGTACCATGCATGCGATATATCCTTTGAAATCTGTAATTTATTATCAATGTTAAGTAAATCTTAAATCCCTAGATAAATTACTAGCATGTTTTTATGATAAATTGGGTAAGTACTATAAAAATAAAAAACTTCACAAAATAAGTAAGAATATTTACTTACTCTTGTCTTATTCTAGATCTTGCTTGCTGGGTTTATAAAAAACTTCACAAAATAAGTAAGAATATTTACTTACTCTTGTCTTATTCTAGATCTTGCTTGCTGGGTTTGTGGAAACACTATCCATTTATTTAAAATATAGTCGCTGTTGAGTGCGTTCACAACTTGCCTTATACATCGACTTGTTGTTCTTTGTGGCAAATGTTGGGTTACGCCCACAATCCTTTGGTACGACCCTGTGGCCAAGAAACTAAGGGTGCACAGAACCTACGATAATAAAGAGAATTAACATAGGTAAATATAACCTCTACAGTCTACATGTATGTACATGTAAACTATTATTATTATGCATAGTATCTTTTTACCTTTACTTCCAAAGGAATTTCTCTAGTTCCTCTCAAAGAAGTGTTAGCGCGTAGGTCATGGCAGAGCTGCTGAAATGTGGTTTTATTTAGCCTAAATCTCTCCTTAAATAACAATTCCGGCATTTCGGTTATTTGCTCTAAGCACCGCCGGGAAACATTTCTTCTTTGTCGCCTCAGCCACACTTCTTCATTGTGTGCAGCCCACAACAATCGTAAAGTGTGCATTTTTATTAATAACTATTTAATTTCGTCACAGGTTCACACAACACACAGTAATATTCAACAGCTGATGAAACAATCGCCATTTTGTTTCGTTTTCTACAAGGTGCTGGCGTTCGCCTAGTTATCGTTCAATCGAAACGCTTACGAAACGTTATCTCCTGTCAAAAGCGCCACTTGGCTCAGATAGTCGATAACGTCCCTTTTTTTTTTAAACTAATAGAAGCACAAAGTACACTTGTCTACGAACTTTAATTTCGCTACGCTAGGTCACGTGACATTTCAATCGCTAATGTCAATCCCATACATTTGTCTTTCTATTCTACTGGCGTTAACGATACAGAAAGCCACTTGTCTAGGCCCTCTGGTCTTTAGCTGTGTCGACAGTAGACGTCCCCTCAATGCACTCCCATAGGTTTTCTAAAATCAAAGCCATGCGAGCCTGGAACTTCCATACATGATAATTTCTCACGCCGTCAAGTTTTTCCAAATGAAACGTAGCAGGGGGCCCAAGCTGCCCGTTTCCATTAGTCTCACCAGGCATTGCTGATCGATTCTTGATCCGAATCCGACCGTGTGCCAAAACCAAACCAATACTTTGTCAAAAAACCAACCCTCTAATCCTGGGCTCATTACCTGTTTGTAGGTCCAGTAGTCGGAGCGTGCAGAGGGTGGTTTTGGCTTGGAAATGAAATCTCGCACAACGGTTAATATACTCAATATATTAAACATAAAAATGTCGTCTGATTATAAAGATTCATGCGGATAAAATTATACAGGAAAAACACAGGTGACGGCCATGAGGCCATGACAGAAGATGTCAGATCAATGACAGCGCGATTGACTTATCTAACTTTTCTCATAAAAGTTATGCAAAGGCAACCACGACATACTGCCTAGTATTCACAGTATATAGTGTACTTAAAGCTAATTTAACACTCCTTGCGTAACTAATTAAAAAATAAGTATAATTCGCTGTTTTAACAACTTGCTCTGAGCCCTCTTCTCTTCATCGATTTGGCGTGTGCGCCGCAGTGACTTCAATGGCGACATCTCAAATACTACGCCACATAACTTACTATGAAGGTCAGATACGTGGACGGTCATTTTCTGTGCTGTTTTATTTTAAGAGTGATGACAAACTCTTTACTTTACTCTTTTAGGTATATTTCATTTTATATTATTTACCTACCTAGTAGGCAATTAAAGTGTTTTTTTTTGTAAAATTGCTTGGGTAATCTGCATAAGTATCTATTTCCATAGCCATTGGGGCAGAATTTAAAATATGTCCATGTCGTAAATCGTTTTGAAGTACAGTTTAACAGGAACAAGTTTCAGTTGGTCGTTCCTGGTTGTAAGAGCCCCATAAGAAAGCTATTTTATTTTTCAATATAGATATAATAATATAATATTTCTTTGGAAAGAGGAGCCAAGATGTTTGTTTCTTCCATAGATCCAATCCAAAGACCTCTGGCCTGATCGGAAAGATCATACCTACTACTCCAAATAGCAAAAACTTTGACATTCAAAAGGCATATAACCCGTACTTACATTCTATTGTATAACACCAATTACACACTCATCTAAAGGAAGCGCATAAATCTAAGGTTCAGTTTACATGCGCGTGGGCAAGGTCATCGGATGCGGCATTGTTGTAGCATTACTCGTAACCTTACACTTGCCCGTTAACTAGATCATTGGATTATTACGTGCTTTGAGACGCCTCTGCTGAGTGAGGAACGTGAGGTGAGGCTAAGACTCTCTTTGTGAAGTCAACTGTAACAATAAAAGTAAAACACAAAGTAAACTGTCGTCTCTTTTTAAACTTAATAGATCACAGTTACGCCTTGTGACATGTGCTATAACAGGACATGGTAATTTTAACAAACACCTTTTCAACTTAGGTACCTATCTACATTTTGATATCGTGCCCTGCGTGTCCTTGCAGCTGCACGCAGGAGGACCTAATGAAGGCTACTAGGTCTGCGATTCGCGTAGCTGATTTTAGGTCGGACACAGTTTAGTTTGTCAGCGACACGAAAGAAGAAGAGTTGGACGACAGTTCTGTGTTAGTGAGTTCTGTGTTAGTGAGTTCTGTAATGAAAATGGACTTGTTACATGGAGAGTAAGAGAAGGGCTCCAAAAATGAAAAAGGAGTAAATGAGAAGAAGTTGAAACAGCAGGTGTTAGAGAAATAGTAGAGGCACGCAGATGGATCCAGCACCACCGAAAATAGAATTCGGATAGTGACAGTAAGATGGTGACATATATTATCCTACTAATATTAAAGGCGTAAAATAAATATTAAGACGTAAAAGGCGCGTAAAATACTAACGGCGAAGCCGCGGGCGGAAAACTAGTTTATTATATAATATAGTAGAATAATCCCTAATACTATACGGGTGATAAAAAAATACCGTGTAAGCTTAAAATTAAAAGTAAAAGCATTAATTATTCTTAACGATTAGTGAAGACCATTAAAGCAATTATTCCTGAATAGGTATACTTACAAAATTCCTATATTGTTTTCTTTTCGTAGATTTGAAACAATTGTAGTTTTACCATTTAAAATTAAAAAGGCACCAAGTCTGTTTTTAAAAGTAACTTTAAAAAATATATGCTTATTTAAAATATCTAATATATGACTTAAGTTTACTTTTGAATCGTCAAATTTCCTACATTTTCCTTGCGCAATTGTATTTCTAATGATAAGAGAAAGTAAAAATCTTATCGAACGAAAAGTGTGAGTTTGTATCAATCTTTAAACAATTCGAACAATATCTGATAGGCGATATCACTGGATGACCGACGGCGACGACGGTGCCTGTTGGTTTCGGTTTATCTATTTCGACATAAAAGTGAATTCAGGTAACATACTTAGATACTAGAATATAAAAAAAAACACGACTGCCAAGATCGAACTAAAAAATAAAAAACAATATCTCATTGCATTCGGCATGCTGTGGAATTCTTAAATTTAGAAGGTGCCCAAACTGCATTAGGAGCTTGTTTTTTAATTTTTAGTTCGATTTTGGCATTCGTGTTTTTGATTGTTTTTATTATTATTTTTTATTTTATTCCTTATACTTGGTGATTATTTATACAAATTATATATTTTTGAAATTTATTCATCGAGGTCATTCATTTGATATTGCTATAAGTAATTGAAGAAAAAAATATTTAATTTTTTTTATTAGGCGCCATACGTCCGCCATATTATTATTTAAAATAATAAAAAAAAAATACCTTTATAGCTAGTGTTACTCGGAGTAAACATAACGTTTCTAAATATCTTTATACCTCATACAGTAATATCCGTTAATTAAGGCATTCAAAAGTTATGGTGGAATAAAGAAACTCACACAAATACATACCCTAAAGTTTAGGGTATGTATGTGTACGACTGCCCAATGAGTGTACCTAATGTGTTTAGTTTAGGGCCTAAGCCACAGAATTTATAATAGTACTAAGGTACCTAAACTAAATACATTAGGTCATTGTTGTAACATTAGGTACACTCTTTGGGCAGTCGTGTAATAACATATTCTAGAGATAAATAAATGAATTCTGTATTTATATAATGGTTTAATCATTTGTTTCTGGGCCTAACGTCTAAATTTCGGTTTAGGGACTATATTTGTTCAAATATTGTATGCACTTCTATTAATTACCTCTAAAGGAATTCTCCTTTAATTCACTATATTCAATTCAATACATTAATTCATGGGAAAAGGTAGTATCCATTTCGATTATGAATTCTAGAACAAGAATCGGTTCAGTGATTACGCAATTGAGGTTTGAAAAGGTAATCGCAGAGTTACTAAGTAGTGCAATAATAAATTACCAGACAAACTGATTTATTTTATTAAGGTTAACCGTTATTGTTTAACTGTCCTTCACACATTTATAAATCGATGTTTACAATACAACTTTATCTCAATGCAAGAACGTGACTGCCTATATTTGAGAGACAAAGAAGTATGTAAGCTAAATTAAACCAACCTTAATGTAACCCAATAAAGATCATAGTCGAGAAATCGATGCTGTAATGGTTTACCGTTTGAGACAATGCAGTTTTATGCGTCGCTGCAGGTAAGATAGAGTTAGGAAAAAGTACTTTATTACTAGTAGCTTAAGATTGAATTCTAAATTTGTATATTGTGAACAGTATACTTTCTTAGCACTATGATCTCACAGTCAACAAAGTTTTTGATCTTATCCTTGCTTGTTATCAAAACACGTATGACACGACACGTATCTTCGACTTGTGAGAAATTCGCGATAAAACTAATGTTATGTTGGAAATTTTCAAGAATAACTCAATCTAAAGTATGTACAAACACTGTTCATTTATCCATTAGTAATTTTCAATTATGCTTGGGTGTTTTAATGTCCCTCTAAAACTTGAAATGTATTTAACAATTTATCAACGTTGAGACGGTTAGCTAGGTTTCACATAAATGATATACAGAATTTGGTCAGTTGCAATCCCAAAACCGCAGCTTGTACTCATAATATTGAACAACTTTCCCCAAGAAAAACGGGTGGAAACGTGAAAAAATTTTTTGGTCTCCAATAACAAACTGCACAGTCAGCTGATCGATTTTGTATGAAGGGACCAAAATTTAATGAGTACAAGCTGTGGTTTCAGGCTTGCAACTGACCAGGCGACTGCCTGCTGCATTCGCATTGTCGTAAAACGTAAACGTAAACGTTCGTAAAACTGCATTGTCTCAAACGGTAAACCATTACAGATTTGTCCGGAGTCTATACTCATGATAGCCTTCCACTGCGCCAATGCTGACTCCGCGGTCTAGGCAGGGGTGTACTGAACATTTCTTGGTAGCAAGAGCGTAGCTTGAAGGCCTGAGAGGCCCACGCCAAAAGTTTGTCTATTAATCAGTGCCGTTTGATGACCATCTGGTCCGGACTAGATTAATTTGTACTTGTAAATGGTAATTAACTTGCATTTGAAAAGTAAAGAGCATTCCTTTGTCATTGGTTCCATGTCTTGTAATTAATTGTCATGTATTGAGGTTCCAAAATGTAAACAGATGCCTTTCTTTGCTCATAATAATTATTATTCAGTTTTGTTAGCAAATTTGAGTTGTGAATATTGACAAGTTTGTTGCTAAAATAATAGCTAATAAAAGGTTAGCTAATAAGTTTGCACTCAATACTTAGTGAAACTTAGATGATTTAGGACATTGTTTACACATTGAAACTCATTGAAACTTGTGCTTTGAAATAATTAAAATTAACTTGTTGTTGTGTAACAGTATGTTGTGTTGATATCCAAGTGAATTTCAATAGTCAGTGATTTTGAGTGAATTTCAATAGTCAGTGAGTTTTGTTGTTTTCTGATAACCTCCAGATATTTAAGAGTTTGTGTCATTATAAATACTTTGTTGTTGTAATATTGGAATTTTGTGGTTAGTAATAACCTCCAAATATTGGAGATTTTGTGTTATAGTGAATATTTTGAATTTGTTGTTTTTGTTGATAAATTTGTGACGTTACAATGACGGCCTCCTCTGCTAAAGCCAAAATACGTTCTGAGTTACGGTGGTTAGCGTCTGCAGTCGCATTGTTGGATCGACCTGATGATAGGACGGAGGCCTTGTTGAACAGATACGTAGATCTGCCCGTACGTTTGGCTGTTGTTGATGAACAGTATGCCTTATTTTTGGAAAGGACTGTTGAGGCCGATGTGGAAATGCGACAAGAAGTCGATTTGGATGTGGACCAGTGTTATGATTTTGCGGACAGAATTACCCAGGTGGCTCGGCCTTTGCAAGTGGCAAGAGAGAATGAACCGAGCCCGTCCCCGGTCACATCTAAAAGTATGCCCCCTCTCTTTGCTAGATTGGCCCCCTTAGACTTAAGGCGTTTTGCTGGTCGTCTAGAGGACTGGGAGGGCTTTATTAATATTTTTGATAGTCTGGTACATGCCCGGGATGATTTGACCCAGGGCCAGAAGTTAGCTTATTTATTATCCGTGTTGGAAGGGGAGGCCCTTGAATCGGTTCAACATTTGGCCCCCTCGGATGAAAACTACCCTATTGCCAGGGATTTGATTGCCCGTCGGTACTAGAACGTACGACGTCTGGCGGACAACCATGTTGCCGCCATTTTGAATTTACCCCGCGTTGCCAGCGTGATGCACTTGAGAGTGGCTTTGTTGAATCCGCTGTTGGTTGCCTACAACGCATTGAAAAACTTAAAACTCCCAGTGGAGCAGTGGTCGTTTTTGTTACTGCACATTGTCCTGGGAAAGTTGCCGGACTCTGTTAAGGTCCGTTTTGAGCAGCAGTATGGTGGGGATAGTGCGACTTATCTGCCACCCTTCTCGGACCTCTTGACGTTCCTGGAAGGAGAAAGTAGACTGGCAGATAATTCCTCTCTGGCCGGTCCTATGGGACCCGAACGACCTGTGCCACAGAGTAGATCCCCCACCGGACCCCCCCGTAGGGGGCGTATGGCCCCTCGCGCGCCCGGCCGCTATGCCGCCGTCCAGGAGACCGCCCGCTGCTTGTATTGTCGGGAACCGGGTCACAGCACGACCCGTTGTGATAAGTTCCTCGACCAGCGCGTCCAAGGCCGTCGAGCGATCGCGCGACAACGGACATGGTGCTACTCGTGCTTGGGCCTGCACATGCAGCGCGAATGTACCCAAGCGCACCCATGCCGCTTTTGTAAGGGCAACCACCATCCCCTCCTCTGCATGAACAGCCCAGAGGGCGGCGGAGCGCCGCAGCGCGTCGCTGCAGGATCACCTCGTATGGGTGGGGGGCTCGGACCCCCCGCGGTGTTTGCATCCCGCAGCAGTTCTAGTGGCCACCAGAGTGGCCCCAGACGCTCTCCGCCACGTTTGGAGCCTCAAACGGGCGGGGGTCCCAGGGACCCCCCAATGGGAAACCGATCCCCAAGGATGGGGATGAGTTATGCGGGCGTTGCCGGAGGTCGTAGAGGCCCCCCGCGACGTTTTGAGCCTCGCACGGGCGGGGGTCCCACGGACCCCCCAATGGGAAATCGGTCCCCAACTAGGGGGTTCGATTTTGCGAGCGTTGCGGGAGGTCGTAGAAGCCCCCCGCAACGTGTTGAGCCTCGCACAGCCGGGGGTCCCCGGGACCCCCCCTCTGAAAATCGGTCACCGTGCCCCCGCGACTATGGGGCGACGTACACGGTGGATGATAGGCACCGATTCTCGCCGCCGCTCGCCGAATACCCGCGTTTGGAGCGGCGCCCGCCCCGTCTTCAAGGGGCCGGGAGATATAACCCGCCTGATACCGGGCGATTTGGACGTAGGCAGTATGTGGGAGACTGGGACCCACTGGATCGCTATGAGCGACCCCCTTACCATGGGGGGACGTCTGGGGACCCCACATACTAGCAATCAACGTGTTTACGGTCGATTGTAGCCACCCCTCCAGAGACCGTTTTGTTGCCCACGGCCTCTGTGCTTGTCAGGGGATTGAATGGCGACCTTGTGGAAGTTCGCGCCTTGTTGGATTCCGGTGCTCAGGGGTGTGTTGTGTCATCTTGGTTAGTTAGGCGGTTGGGCCTCAAGGTGCACCCCCACACGGAAGGCGTGAGAGGTGTTGGCGATGTGAAAGTCCCCGGGTTGTTAGGGCATGTTGACTTCACATTTACCTCACGTAATAAGTCCACGCCAGGCATTAAGACCTCGGCGATTGTGTTGGACACAGTTGTTGGCCGTCAACCTTCAGTTGACTTGGGACCGAGTATGTTGTCTTTGGTGTCTGATTCCCCACTCGCCGATCCAAATTTCTTCCGCCCAGGCCCGATCGATGCTCTCCTTGGAGCCGATGTCCTGGGGCGAGTTTTGTTGACGGGGAAGCGAGTTTTGCAGCCAGATGGCTTGGTAGCTCTGCAGACGACACTCGGTACCGTTGTGATGGGCCCTGCTCGCCGCGTTTTGGATTCCCTTGATGAGGATCGCGGTCTTGTTTTTAATGTGTCTCTCTCCGAAGTGGTGCAGAAGTTTTGGGAGGTTGAGGAACCTCCACCAGCCCCGCGGGTTGACCCAGTAGCGGATGAATGCGAGTTGTATTACCAGAATAACACTGGTCGCCTCCGCTCTGGTCGTTTGATCACCCGTCTCCCCTTTCGTGCCGGCCGACCTCCTCTGGGCGAATCCCGACCGCTAGCGGAACGTAGGCTAGTGGCGATGGAGCGTCGCATGAGCAAGGATCCGGTCTTCCGCCAGAAGTATGTTGAATTCATGCGGGAGTATGAGGAGTTAGGGCACATGTCCGTGAGCGATTTGGATTGGCGCTCCGTTGAGCACTTCTTTCTGCCGCACCACGCCGTTTTGAAATCCGGAAAGATTCGGGTGGTCTTTGACGGTTCGGCTCCCACCTCTACTGGAGCGTCCTTGAACCAGTGTCTGCATGTAGGTCCCAAGCTGCACACGGAGATCTCAGACATTTTGACCAACTTCCGGCGGCACCAAATTGTATTTATGACTGACATCCGGATGATGTTCAGACAAACGGTCATCCATCCCGAGGATAGGAGGTACCAATTGATTTTGTGGAGAGAGAGTCCTAGGGACCCCTTGTTGATTTATGAATTGAATACGAATACGTACGGTTTGGCTTCGAGCCCGTTTGTTGCGATTCGTTCTTTGTTGGAGTTGGCCGAGAAGGAGCGCTTGAGATACCCTCGCGCCTCCGCCATTTTGGCCAGTGACGTCTATGTGGATGACATTTGCACGGGCGCCTCATCTGTCTCAGAGGCGATTGTCCTGAGAGACGAACTCACCGCCCTTTTGAAGTCGGGAGGTTACGAGTTGAGGAAATGGATATCCAACTCGCCTGATGTACTGGTAGGTTTGCCCGAAGAGCACCAGCAGGACCCCCACCTGTTCGAAAATGTTGATAATCCCCATGTGGTGACCGTCCTTGGCGTACAGTACAAACCGGTCTCTGACACTTTCACTTATTGTGTGGATTTACGACCACCGAAAGTCTGGACCAAGCGTTTAGTATTGTCTACTGTCGCACGTACCTTTGACCCCAATGGGTGGATTTGCCCCGTGCTGTTTATGGCCAAGTGTTTCTTGCAACGGTTATGGGCTTCGGGTGTGTCGTGGGATGAACCCCTCTCGGACGAGTTACTCCGAGATTGGTCGAGCTTCGTTTCATCCCTCCCCGAGATTAATGAAGTGCATTTGCCGAGGCTATTCCTCCCTTCTGAAAATTGTAAAGTTACTCTTCACGGCTTTTCCGATGCCTCCGAACGTGGATTTGCTGCGGCCGTGTACCTCCGCACCGTTACTGTTGACGGAGTTGTTGCTGTGCATCTGGTGATAGCGAAAAGCAAAGTCGCTCCCCTTCGGACTCGTCATACGATCCCGAGGTTGGAATTGTGTGGAGCTGCCCTCCTAATGCGTTTGTTGAACCACGTATGGCTCACATTAGGTCGATCTATTGCAATACAAGAGGTTTATGCTTGGACGGACAGTCAGGTCGTCCTTTGTTGGTTGAAGGCTCCGGCGCACACCTTGGACGTGTTTGTGGCCAATCGAGTGTCGCAGATTTGTAATTCTGACATCGAGTTGATTTGGAGACACGTGCCGGGAACCATGAATCCCGCGGATTGTGCGTCTCGGGGTTGTGTAGCCCCAACCCTAATTAACCACCCCCTCTGGTGGGGCCCCCAGTGGTTGATGCGGCCTGAGTCGGAGTGGCCGCCCTCTCCAGCGTTGTCGAACGTAGCCGTTCCTGATATGCGGGCATGCGTCCTGGAGACTAACCCCGCCGGGGAAAAGGATTTGTTGTTGGATCGGTACAGCTCCTTACAGAAGCTGCTTGGTGTTACCGCTTGGATCAGACGTTTTGTGTACAATTGCAGAAACCCACGCGCGAGGCGTGATTCGTCGGTTCTCACTCCGGACGAGCGTAGGGACGCGCTCTTGTTTTGGGTCCGGAGAGTACAAGCTGATAGTTTTGAGTCCGAGATTGAAATTTTGCGTTTAGGCCGTCGCAAGTTGAAGGGCGCGGTATCGCGATTAAATCCCTTCCTGGACGAGAGTGGGCTTTTGCGAGTCGGCGGAAGACTTCGAAATGCGAACCTGCCGTATGGAGCTCGTCACCCCCTTTTGTTACCTAAAGCCGGACATTTGACTCAACTGATAATAACAGATCGCCATGTGAATGCACAACATGCTGGCTGTAATGCTTTGTTGGCCATTTTGCAGCGTGAATTTTGGATTTTGTCTGCTCGTCGAGCCATTCGCACTGTGGTTTTCCGTTGCCTGCCTTGTTATCGATTGAAGGCCGCGACCATGCAGCCCCAGATGGGTGATTTGCCTGCTGATCGCGTCACGGAATGTAGAGCTTTTGCCGGAGTCGCCACCGACTTCGCCGGTCCCTTTACTGTAAAGGCTTCGAGACTGCGTAATGCTAAAACCTATAAGGCGTACTTGTGCGTGTTTGTGTGTTTGTCCACCAAGGCTGTCCATTTGGAAATTGTCTCGGAATTGTCTACCGAAGCCTTTGTCGCCGCCTTGAGCAGATTTGTTTCCCGTAGAGGACTGCCGTCATTGATACGTTCCGATTGTGGTACTAATTATAAGGGAACGTGTAATTATCTTAAGGAAGTAGTTAAGTTTTTTGTTGATAATAAAATAGACATTGGAACCACCCTCTCCCGGCGTGGGATAATCTGGAAGTTTAGCCCTCCAGCTTGTCCGACCTGGGGAGGAATTTTTGAAGCTTGTGTAAAGGCTGCCAAGACACACTTGCGTCGCGTGATTGGAGAAACTATTCTCACGTTTGAGGAACTTGATACGGTATTTTGTAAAATTGAGGCCGTCCTCAACTCGCGACCCTTGTGCCCGTTGTCTTCGGACCCGAATGACCTGGAAGCGTTGACGCCAGGTCATTTCTTGATCGGACAGCCCCTTTTGGCGTTGCCTGAATATCCGATTCAGGATGTAGGATCCCATCGTTTGTCGCGATACCAACTTTTGAAACAGATGTCCCAAAACTTCTGGGCACGTTGGTCGATGGAGTATTTGCATATCCTGCAACAGCGCGTGAAGTGGACAGATAAAACCACCCCACCCCAGACTGGCGACCTCGTGTTGATTAAGGATGCTAACCTGCCGCCCCTATGTTGGCGAAGGGGGCGCATTGTTAAACTCTACCCCGGAACTGACGGAGTTCCTCGTTTTGCTGAGGTTTTGGTTCGAGATTCGGTTTTGAAGAGAGCAGTTAGTGGGCTCTCCCGATTACCCGTAGATTGACGTACCGTTCTTAACGGTCCGGGGCGGGGGGATGTTCGGAAAAGATCGACGTTTCTGAACGCAACTCTAATGTCACGTCAAATTGACATTAGCTGTCACTTGAAGTTGACAGGGACACTTGATTGGAATTCTTCTTGGAAAAATGTCGGAATAATTTTGCTGAATTTGTTAAAAATCGCTCGCGTTGAATGTGCCTGGCATATCGAGTTTGAATACATCTTAAATTATCTATGTGATCCCGTTTTGTACGACCAAGGTTTTGATGCCATCTCTGGAGTGGCCGGTCGCGGATGCTTTGAAAGATAACCTTTTCTACCACACGCGCTTGTTGTCGAGACACTATATCGTAATAAAAAAAGCTCCCACGTGTGTGTCTTTGTGTATCTATTGTTGAAACGCCCAGTGTCTTGTGAACGCTGTTATTTGTGTTATGAGTGAGGTGACTAATTGGTAAGGTCTGCAGAAGAAGACGGAGCCACAGGGGGGGCCCCCCTCTCCCCACGCTGCCCAGGGACTTTCTACAGCACAGACCACAGTATGTAAAATCACCTTACTTCACATTCTCTCCGCTGTGTATCGCAGTCCTATTGTTCAGTTACATCCCGGCTGAAACCAAGATTTGTCCGGAGTCTATACTCATGATAGCCTTCCACTGCGCCAATGCTGACTCCGCGGTCTAGGCAGGGGTGTACTGAACATAAACTATGGATTACTCCCAAACCACAAGTACTCAAAATTTGGAAAAAATATATGTTATTTTAAAGTTATTTATCTAGTGCTTCCGGCCGTTTTTTTTGGATTGGTGATGTTTTACAGTGTCAAATTAAATTTCAAACATCCGTCTAATTGTAATCCAAATATCCTATTACTTGCAGTATACTTGGTTTTAGTTAATGAAAAATATACGAAAATAATTGTCTTTGAATAGCCGAGGGATTCCGGCCGTCATAAGTTTAAATTTTGTATAATTTAATTTTTAATTGAATTTTAAGGGATTTTCGATTCGCGGGGCGCTCGCGAGTTCACAGTTCACTGCCGGCTGCCGCTGCGTCCACGTGAAGTGTATCGCACGCGGCCGAGCAAGCGTTAGCGTGCCTATTTCGGTCGGGAATCATCGCTTTTTGCTGAAATAGGTATAGACTTAAGTAATGTTCTTTTCAAAGATAAAATATATTTTTAAAATTGGTTCAATGGCTAATATTAAAATTAATTTTATATACAAGTATGAGACGTCAGAATCAGAACCCTACGCAAACAAACAATACAAGTAAATGTTTCATAGTCAATTTAAAACACAAGACTTAACAAAGTCTAATACACCTTTAGCTATTAACATATCAGATCAATAATAAATTAAAGTTGGAACTTTTCAATTCTAACTAAACCTTTTGAATGGATTCGTTGCAAACGATGTCGCTTTTTTTATTCACGACGGGGTAGCTACTTAAGCCTTCATCGAACCTGATGTTAATTGATGATAAGACTGAAGGTAGAAGCGCAATACTCTCGTAATCCTCAATTACTGAAGGTATCTCTCTAACTGCCGGAACACAACAATGCTGAAAACATCGTTGTTATGGCGTCAGACTTAGATAAGATGGTGGTAGCTAGACAGGCGGACTTAAAACAAGCCCTACCACCAACCAAACCGAATACAATATGTACCACCACTGGGAATTGAACCCGGGACCTCTGGGTCTGATACGGGTGGTGTGTACCACTAGACCACAGAGGTGGTTAAGGCCCGTGGTATCGCCAACGACCTTGGGCATAGAAACGTGGCCTATAATTTTCCCGCCCGCTACCCTCACCAAAACAGCTTAAACACACGTTTCGTCAAAACTATGTATTATTTTAGAACGAAAAATGCTCAGTTTTAAGTTCAACAAGTTAGCAATCTTTTCCTGAAAGAAACGTGAAAATATCACTATCAATATTTAATATATATTGATTCTGGATTCATCAGTAGGGTAATTTATGAGTTTTAGGGCCTCAAAAATGATCATTTCACGACTCCATGCGCCTTAAAAGGCTTTCAAGTCATATAAAATGCCACAACTATAAAGCTTTCAGAGAAAAGTTATTTCAAAGCTGACAACAAACATCTTCTTCAAACCATATTCGTTAAACAGTGTCTAGTTAATTTTAAACACAGCCTCTAACAACTGTGGGCATAATAATGAAAATGTCAACGAGATGTTTCGAAACCATTTGATGTTTCAAAGCAGGATTATGTTTCTGAACTGCAGTCTAAACGAGGAAGCGCTTGACAATATTGGTACGTTGGCAGCATTTAAACTTGTATATTTAGTCCAGAAATACATTACAAATCCTACTAAAATATATTCATGTCAGTTACAGTCACCTATGGCACGCTGTTATTCTGTAAATAATTACGAATCCTGTACACCGCTTTTCAAGGTATCTCCTAAGTTCCTGGGTTCAAATCCTGGGTGCTTACCATCAACTCTTATTACGGTTTTGTTTAGGAACCTAAACTGATCTGCTTCGCTTATTCGTACCACGACAGCTTAATATCAATGACAGCGATTCAGTGATCGATCAATGACATTTCACAGCCGCTAAGCTGTCAGAAACTCTTATTTGACTTATAACCCGGTCGATTTAACATGTCACCTGCAGGTTATACCCGTCCCTCTCACTCTCCGGGCATGACAGAATCGAGTGAAAGAGACGGGTAGAAGAAAAAGGACACAAATCGTTCGGTCATTAACATTTAGCAATTCATTTGCGATCCAGTTTTTAGAAGGTCAGGGTACGAAAGAAAGCGATTCATTTTAGGAACCTATTCTGAATCGCGCTATTTTTGAATCGCTGTCATAAAGTTGATGGTAGGCACCCTGGTAAGGCAATGTTTGTATGATGCAAACGAGCACTTGTACCCGAGTCATGCGGTTGTTTTTAACTCCCGACTGCAAAAAGAGGGTGTTATAAGTTTAACGTGTCTGTATAGCTGTCTATAGCTCCTGAACGAATGGACCGATTTTGATGCGGTTTGTTTTGTTCGAAACCTGACGTGATCGGGATGGTTCTTAGCTATAATTTGTAAAGATCTGTTCTGACGTTTCAAGGTCATCAGCTCTTTAAGTTAGCTGCAGTAGGGATCTGATCTGACACGCATATTAGGTATTACCATAGAACATGGAAAGTAAGATATTTTTTTTCCGTGTTCTGGGTTTTTTTTCTGTGTTCTGTGGTGTTTACTTACAAACGTTTGTGAAATAAAGAGAAGAGTAAAAGGGTATATTATATGTTAGGGGTCCTCCGACCGAAAGAGTTTTTTTTTTGTCGGTGTTTTTTTTAAGTAAGTAGGTATATCTATAGAAATATACTTTAGCTATGTACATTTAATGTATTCTATCAATTACCGTTATTACCCTAGTATCCCTATACACAAGTATTAAAAGTATGCTATAGTTTAATTTGATGTACTTACCTAGGTGTAAGAAATATTACTTTTATTTTCAAACAGGTTTCGTAGAGGGCTTGTCAGGTTTGTCATGCTTTTGATTGTACGTTTGTACACTGCCACAAGCTTTTCTGTTCCGGTGACAGCCGTGACAGAGGAGCCACTTGCAATACGAAATTAGCTGTCAAAATGGACTATCGTATGAAAACTGTTTTAGTTCCAAAAAATAATTACCAGAACAGAAAAGCTTGTCGCACTATATTTATGTTACCGAACCATAACCACAGAATATATAATAGTACCAAGGTTCATTAAGTTTATGTAGTGCTTTATTTATTGTTGGTAGGTATAACATATTTTACTATACTCACATTGTCACGTAGTGTAGGAATTTTGTGAATGTTTAGGTTAGGTTAGATCACTTATTTTTATGTTGATTCAGTTTACTTTCCGTCAACATTTTGCAAATAATGTTCACAAAAATAAAATAAACGTCGTAATCGAATCTGCATTAAGAATTCTTAAGTACATAAGTACATATTTATTATGTCTAAGTGAATAAGGAATATTTTTATCTTTATCTTATCTTTATCTTAATCACGATTGTAATTATTATGATCTTAATTGTTAAAGTATTTGTATTTTGCATATTTAATAGGGTATCTTCACATAAAACTAAGAATACTCTTTTTCTTAACAAAATCTTCGAACTTCGATCTAATTATATGATAACATGGTGTATCCGTGAACAGGTCAGACAAACAGAGGAAGTATGTAATTAACTACATACATGTTTATACGGTAGGGTAATGGTAATTAGTGATCATGGTGATCATGTGATGGTGATCACCGCTTAACACTCATGTGAGAGTGTTAAGCGGAAAATTCTTAGCTTTTTACTTACTAAAAGAATTTATAAGACAATTTGCTTTAGTCTGCTGAAGTAATTTAAAAGAAGCCCTAACAAATAAGGTGCACATTCTGAACAGTAGGACTTATTAGATAAGTTTTCCGGATATATCCTTTTAGTTTGTCTAATACTTAGCTTAATGGCAAATGGTATTCGATATGACTTTTGGAGTTCTTTTTCGAATTTTAGCTGCATTCTAACAGCATTATTATGCATATAAACAAAAATCTTTAACGACATCTTCCACATGCTAGTTTCTAGTTAAAATACTGAGCTTGAGCTACTAAGAATAGGAGACCATTTTTTTAGTTTTTTGTCCCATTCCTTATCCCGGGTTAAGTTTTTACGGGAGCCGTGACTCGACCGTCTTATATTAATTTAAAAAACCGGGAGTGACTTGTGACGAGTCAGCCGTGACAATCATAAGGGTCATCATTTAATAAAAGTTTAAAGCAATAAAATAAAAAATGTTTAATAAAATAAGATACAGGCAGGGCTCACTGATCGTGTCATCATTAGCAAAGCTTGTATGGTGACATCCATGATTCCTAAACAAACTTATGCTGAACACACTTACGAACAAGTATTTACCAAAATTATTATCCGGAGGCCGTATTATTTGTACATCCTACTTATAATCTATACTTATAATAAATCTGTAGAGAGGTCAATTCTGTACATGAAATATATTTCCAAAATAACTATCAGGATGTGATTAGGGATCAATATTGATACCAAAAATGCAATCAGTAAAATTTTTGTCTGTCTGTCTGTCTCTCTGTCTGTCTGTCTGTCTGTCTGTGCGTATAACCGTTATAGAAACAAAAACTACTCGACGGATTTTAACGAAACTTGGTACAGTTATTTTTCACACTCCTGAGCTGGTTATAGTGTACTTTTCATCACGCTACAATCAATAGGAGCAGAGCAGTGAAGGGAAATGTTGGGAAAGCGGGAGCGGGTTACTCCATTTTTTAAGCTTCCGTCGCGTGTGCAACCTTCATGGTTAAAGCTACACAGAAATCATGTATGACGGAAATGTTCTCCTTAAAATTATATAAAAAATATCCCACGACAGCATATATCTATCTTTTATGTTAGACTCACAACAACACGTGTAACTCCCGATAGCTTAGCAGTTCGAAGCTTCGCTCGACGCGTCTCGCGGCCGAAGGTATAAAAAGGCGGGGCGTCCGAGCGCGAGCTTCATACAATTATAATAAAAAGGAACCTTCAATTTTATTGTTACCACTTGCAAGTGAGAAGGAATAGATTTGTATACTTTCAAAGTTTTCGTTGCTTATTCAATCAGTTTATTGTTGACATGTACGCAAAAATTTAAACCGAAAGATTAGTTTAAAATACGATCTAATCAAAGGCAGCTGCGCGCTGAAGATACGTGCACCTTCGCGACGCCATAATCAATGATAGATCTACTTACCAAAGATAACATTTTTGGAGAAGTATTGTGTTATATGTATAGTGTTGAGTGGCAAAAACGCTGCTTGCCTCACGCACATATCCTGCTTTGGTTAAAAGATAAGGTTCGACCTAAGTTTGTTATAATTTTAGACGACGTTTGCACAACTATTTTGCTGATAAGAGAGAAATAAAAATATTTATATTTTTGCATTCACAATGCAATTTTTATGGTTGAAAAATGGAAAGTGAAGTACTTAGAAAAAATCGACCCTCTCACAACCAGGTCCGATGGGACTCGAACCCACGACGATTGTGAATGCAAAAAAGTAAAAATTTAAATAATTTATATTTTTTTTGCAATAGGGGCGGAAAGGGGGTTTAAAAAATTTGAAGTGGGGCTACTAGGGCATATGGGGTATCATATAAAAGAGCGCTGCTTGCACACTCTCAAACAATTTTTCTTTTTGTTTTAGGCCGCATAGTTTTTGACTTATGATGAAAAATGTAAAAATAATACCGTCCCCCCTTATCTCCGAAGTTTGCAAAGATAAATTGTTTTAGGTGATAGAAGTTTATGTAAAGATTACGGGAAAAATAAAACGATGTCTCTAAATAGTAAACTTTTTCAGAAATCATCAACAAAAATTACATTAGTTCCATTATCGGTCAAGAGATGGCGCTGACCAAAAACTGCAAAATTCTACATCGCAAATTCTTGGAAGAATTTAATATGCCTCGCCGATGAAAACATTTTTACGTTTTATTTACAACCAAAATATCCTCCTTCCTACCTACTCGCAGGTTGCTTTGTTTGGGTGAAGCATAGTTGTAGTTTTTTCTATTTATTTATGATGGTACGGTACGGAACCCTCGGTGCGCGAGTCCGACTTGCTCTTGACCGGTTTTTTACTGTCCTACGTTTGATATATTATAGTACAAAAAATTCTAAATTAACCGTAGCGAATTTGGATGCAGTATGAAAAATTCGTTTTGGCTACATAAACAATTGACTTTTGTTACTTTTTTACGTAATACTTATGATAATCCTTTGTATGACTGAAAGGAATCCTACTAATATTATAAATGTGAAAACTTAGATGTTTGCTACTCAATCACGCCAAAACGGCTGAACGGATTTGGCTGTTTGGGATACAGATACTTTTGTAGCTTGGAGAGGAACATAGGCTTTTTATCCCTGAAAAATATCACATTCCCGCGGAATAACGTCGTGTAGTCCACGCAGGCGAAGCCGCGGGCGGAAAGCTAGTATTATAAATATGAAAGTCTAGATGTTTGGATGTTTGTATGTTTGTTACTCAATCACGCCAAAACGGCTGAACGGATTTGGCTGAAATTTGGGACACAGATACTTTGTAGCCTGGAGAGGAACATAGGCTACTTTTTATCCCGGAAAAATATCACATTCCCACGGGATAACGTCGTGTAGTCCACGCGGTGGCGGGCGAACCCGCGGGCGGAAAGCTAGTAGGTATTTAATAACTGCTTTGAATTTATTGACTTCTTATCTTAAATTAACCCTTTCACTGCCAAGGGAATTGACAGTCTAACAATAAAAAAAATCTATTCTGCCTGGCAGGACAAGAAAAAAATATATTTCTAGACTTTAATGACATTTTATTAAATTATATAATATTTTAATTAGGGAACTGTCTCTTCAAATTCAGTAAATTAATAAGAAGACAACCCTAGACCATTCCGTCTGAGTGACGTTCCCACGGCATCATCCGGCCCACGGTTTAGTGCCCAGCTGATGTAAAAACTGTGTTATTAATTATACATTCAAATATAAACTTTAACTTTCAAAATATAGACTTTCATTTTCTATAGATATTAATCCAAGGAAATTCGTAATTACGTTACTCGATGAATCCTTACAATTTAAAGAAAGAATGGTAAGCGTTCTTTTTTTTGATAAATACTACAATGCATACTAGCATTAAGAAACATTTTTTTTTACTTTAAAAATTTCAAATCTCTTACGGAATACATAATAATGTCAATATTTATTTAATCATAAAGATTCTTCAAAATACGAACTTAGATCATATTTGTCAAAATAATCTTTAACACAAAAAAGAACTTTTGAACCATCAGTTTTGGCCGAAAACGATGTTCAATAGCAAGCATTCCATTAAAAAGTGTTTTTGATTTTACGTATTAGATCTTAGTTAAAGTTTGTGATACAGAATCACAAACTCCAAACGATAATTTTTTGCCTTCTTACACTTCCAATTATTTCATTTTTTTGTACCCCCATTTGACCAAAAAAGGTTAGTTTAGTTTATGTTATGGGCCATGGCCCTTAATTAAGCTTTCTAAAATTTCCTGAATCCGAAACGAGTTACTAGAAAGAGTGCATTAGAAGAAGACAGCTGATTATCGCGAGGTCGTCGACCTCGGACCTGTCCGGCAGTGAACTTGCTTCAATGGACTATAAGCCATAGGAAGAGAGGTTTCGTAAGAGGTAACGCGAGATGACAAGTTAAGGCAAAGAATGACAGCGGTTTTAAAGTGTTAAAATTATTAAGATACTATATTGCTTTATATATTCACTCCTGAAATATCTTTTTTTTATTTCACTAAATCTATGTAAAAATAAAGTGCAATACATATTTCTATTATAGGTTGGAATTCTGGTACCTAATGGTAGTAGTGTTTTATTTCATTTACATCTCAAATAGATCTTAAAAAGTAAGGGACTGTCGTCAGTCGAGTCATTTGCGTATTAGATATGAATTTCACATATTTTGTTCCCAAAATTATACAGTTTGGAAGAATAAGAATAATGATATAAAATAAATAATATTGCATATCTTCACAATAGTGACTCTTCATAAATACCTTAGTACCTACCTATTTATAAAAAGGTACAAATTTGGATTCTGCTTTTACATTATGAATGTTTTGCGTGAAAGACGGTTTCGCAACCATTAGGTATTCTTTGCTCAAATTATAAGTCTTGTAGAAGCTTGCAGCCCATAAAATTTTTGTGTAAAAGTACTACCGCCTTTCGAAGTAGTGTTGATAATAATCTCTTACCGCTTGTATTTGTACCACACAACCTTTTAGTTCACATCTTCTGGAGAATATGCATTGAATAGCGGATCCGGGTCTTTGCATAATTTATCAGATTATTTGAATAAACCGACTTTGTTTTATCTTTGTTTAAACTTTTATGAGCATCTTGGATATGAATCGGGTTTCACTGGTCTGTCTGTACAATAAAACGTTATAGTTTCACAAACAAAAGATTAAACCAGAGAACTAAATTCAATTCAATTATATGACAAAGTGCGTGTCCAGATATCTCTGCGCGCGGCGCTTTTATTAAAGCACATTTTTTTGTTTTAAGCTTATAGAAAATATTAGTAAGTATTCTATTTTGACCACGAGCAGACTTATCTGACGCGCTCCCAACTAGGCCTTTGAGAGTCTGAAGCATTCAATGGAATAAAACCAAACCACTGAAATTATTTTAAAATTGTTTGCAACTGACGTAAAATTACGTTGTGACGAACTAATTTGAAAATACTATGCTTTACGTTGTCCAACTGTCAAACTATGAAAATCCTCCAAATGTCAGTACCACAAACCGCCAGACGGTCTCGGCTCTGCGCTGTTTCCTTATGGACCAATTAATTTGTCCACGATTAAGACTTATTCTTCGTAGACCATTAAAGAGACAGAGAGTTAAATCGTAGACCCACTGATTGATACTCGTCTCATCTCATGACACTGATAACATTTTATTCCATTCTATTCTAACTTTAATTCTACGAGGAATAAGTATTCCTATTCCTCGTGGTCCAACTGGTGGTGGTACAAATTAATGGGTCCATGAGGAAAGAGCGGGGTTCGGCTCGGGCTATACACATAAATGAGGTTGCTTCAAAAAGAGTTTGCATCTTAATCCAGCTCCAGCGTAATAGCCCCTCTAGCAGTTTTTATGACACTGTATGTATGCGTCGAAGTCATTTTTATTACGCCTTTTATATTTAAGACGTCTCATATCGTGTGCTTTCCCAATAAACATTACATATATCCGAAACAATCGCTTGGTCATGGCTTTGTTGATATCCGTATCACAACCACCAACCACATCGTTCACTCGCCTTCCAAAACAACTGGTGCTATGCTACCATAAACACGCACATTGTTATGAGAATCGCCTCAATTATAACAATATTAAATAACCATGAGAACAACGTTAATACTCAAACTATTTGCCACGCAAAAAACGCTCCAGTTCCTCTGCAATAAAGGTTATCCAAGACATTTTATTCTTAAGGTGATGGGAACGGCAGAAGAAAGTCAATTGTTTATTTAATAAAGTTAGTCGCTTCTTTATGCGTTTTAATTGAAGATAAGCAAAGTATTTTCTCAGACGGCTCAAAGAGAATTTAATTGAATGTTGTTTTCTTCAAATTAAAAGAAAATAAGCCGTTATGCTTTTGTTTCTAATAGCTAACTAGCCATACACTTTACTGAATGAATAAAATAAATCAGATTGATCTATTAATACTTAATCCTTTTTTTTGTTTCAGGTAAGTAAATGTTCTTACGCGACTGGTGGACTTCCTTGTACATACCTACAACTTAAATCAGAGTCGACACATTAAGTAGGTACCTTTAATACCTTACAGGATAATAAATTAATTTCGTAGAAGTTATACCTAGCAAAGAACAAAAAAACAGACAAAATAAAAAATCTGTTTTCGAATTATTCGTGCATCGTTTTTTAACGATCAAAGATTATAGATAATCACCTGCTCTACATTTTAATATTAACCTTAAAAACTTAACCAACTCAATATACTTATTCAAAATTATATCCGATCAATAAAACCAAAGTTACATAAACTAGTTAAGATGTAAAAGCTTCCGGATCAATATTTTCTCATAAAACTTACTTGTTTGTTATACAATTATACTTGTAATTATTAAAGAGTTTGAGATAAAATCAATAAAAAACCCAATAAATATAGTTGCATAAGGCCTCCGGTTTCAATTCGTTCTGAATTCCAATTTGAAAGTAGGTAGAGCAGTTGTCTGCTGTTGTACGCAAAATTAGTCACCTGATAAATTGGAACACATTGTCGCGTTTTTGTTTTTCTTTTTTCTCAGTTTCATCTAGACAGGTTTATTTGCCTCAATGAATTTTGACTTTTCCAAGGAGATTCTACAAGGAAACTGGAGTTTTTAGCCTGAATAAAAAAGTGTACCCCGCAAATTTGACATTTAACTATGTAGTGGCTGTCAGTTGTCTCATATGACCATGGAGCTAGACTACATACTGAGGTAACTGGAGAGTGCAGTACTAACACCACAAATTACACTGTGGCTGTCTTCCGTCTCACCTACACTTTAAAAAAAATGCGTATGGTCATATGAGACAACTGACAGCCACTACATACTAAATGTCAAATTTGCTGGGCACACTTTTTTATTCAGGGTGAAAACTCCAGTTACCTCTGTATTAAGTCTAACTCCATGCATATGACCATACGTTTTGTTTTGTTTAAAAGAGTAAGTGAGACGGAAGACAGCCACAGTCTACAAAAAAGTGTTACAGTACTACTCTCTCCAGTTACCTCAGTATTTAGTCTAACTAAGCTCATTGGGCTTTTCGCTAACGTTTGATGATACTATGAGCCCGTGGCGCAGTGGTTAGCGCGCTCGGCCTGCGTTTATTGGTGTTATTAAGCAACTTTCGCAATGGTCAGTCACAGGATGGGTTTTTGACCAAATTTTTTTTATCTCGAGCTGCTGGGCCGCGTGGTAGGTCATGGCCCATTTTCCATCCATAAGGAAGGCCTGTACCCCAGCGGTGGGGACATTAAATGGCTGATGATGATGACCACAGAACACGGTTTTTTTTTCTGATGATGACTATAGAACCTAAGAGTCAATGTTAGGAAAACGCAAACCTGGTAAACATAGTAATAAATAAGAAACTCTTGGTACAAATAAAATCCAGTGCAACAATTAGTCTTTCTAAATAACTACCGATTTCACTTGAAGACCATCCATATACCTACCTACCTACACAATAATGTATTAAGATTCTTTAAAATTTAGTAATTTATAGTTCTTATTTTGTTATTCTGCGCACAGTTCTTTTATGGTCGGTCATCCATCAGTATCACATAACTAACCCAACTTAGTAAAAATCTTCAAAATTCAGATTTTTTGGATAAAAACTTCTTCTGCAGGCTTCATGTATTGAGATTTTAAATTGATGAAGCAACGCTGGCCTACTAGTCTACTATCTACTAGTCGTGTAAGCCTTTCGGTAGCTTAGTTGGTCAGAGCATCGGGCCGGATCCCGCCTGAAAGCTTACTTTATAGGGCTCGTGGTTTTTTACTATCACATTTTTCCTATATTTTCCTATAGGTTTCATTCATGTGATAAAAAATAACAATGTAAGTAGTTTTTTACTACAAATAACACACGATAGCGTGTCTGCCAGACTACACAAATCGATTACCTACACCAAAACTAATTGTTACATAACATAATGAAATAATTTAAAATTCGCCTCGCGACGCGGAACTTCACATCTAGAATATCAAATAGGAATGTGTATTATATTCTTTCATAGTAATACAGTGAAAGTGTGGCTACAAATAGTTAGATTTTATCGACACAGTTTGATAGATGCTTGGGTCATATTAAAGAAGGCTTAGTAACACGATCAATCATTTGAGATTTATGATCTAGCTAGACATTCTACAGCGTTTTGTAGTGAGCTTTTTAACGAACTTTTAAAATTAACTGATTTTCAAAACAAGCTTGACGTAACTCGGGAATACTACTAAACCTGTTGTTGGTTTGATAATCTTAACGCTGTAATTTACTTACCTACCTCTAAATCTGATCAATGAGTGTCCATGTTGTCTGATATTTTTCTATTTAAATTTAAAATCTATAAAAAACATAGGTACCTACCTGCAACTGTGCCAAAATATCGGAAACTCAAAAAAAAATTCAAATATGGTAAAAACCCGTTACCTACTTAGAGAAAGTGACCATAAAAGTTTAAAATCTTATTTCTATAATATTACTTATACTTAATTCAAATTGCATATTTACAAAGGCGTAATAAATATTACACGAATTGCTCCCAGCTGGAAGTGATTCGATAATATGTTATTTTGTAATACATCTCTGCATAAATAAATAAATTTAAAAAACATAATTACGTAAATCTGCTTCCGGAACCACTTGTATTACCTACAGCACGCGTAGCATGCTAAACTCGAGAATAGTTTTGTCTACCTCGAAAGACTATAATTGACAAACGAACAATAGATTTGTCTACGATGAAAATGTAATTTTTGACGTTTCGATTTAGACAAAACCTTTCTCGAGTTTATCATGCTACCCGTGCTGAAAGCAACGAATTCTTCTTTTTACAAGCTTTTTAATAACTTGCCGTGTTAGTTAGTTAGTTAGTGGGGGACAAATTTTGAAAGCTTAATTTGACCCACTTCCCAGTGTTCGATGGAGCTGAAATTTTGTATACAAGTTTGGTTTAGATGACAATACAATATTAAAGTACAGTCAGCAAAAAACCTAGTCTTAAAAATGAATTTTTTACTAAAAACTTATTAACACCCAAATGCAAAACAAACGCGTTTGTTTACTGCTTGTATGTTTGTCTAGCTTAGAAGCTTAATGAGTTAAGTATAGTGGGCAGGATAAGGACACCAAAACAATAGTAGTTAATTGTAATTATTGTCAATAAGTCTCTATATGCTTCCTGTTCACACGCAAAAACATAATGAATGCAAGCATTCAACGAAATAGTAAGCAGTAACACAGATAATATAATACTATACGCAGTAATTAGCTTACCACCCAGATAGCCATTTAGGTTACCTTAAATCCATACTTCATAATATTAGTATAGATGAATGCATCCATCTATACTAATATTATAAAGAGGAAAGATTTGATTGTTTGTTTTTTTGCATCGAATAGGTAAGCTCAAAAACTACTGAACGATTTAGAAAATTCTTTGACCATTAGAAATCTACATCCATCTCGAGTAACTTAGGCTATTCAGGGTGTTAGGGGCACTCTTGCAAAAACTTTAACAATGGCTTGAAGATTTAATATTCAAGATTCAAATTTGTTTATTCAATTTAGATTGTTATTTACAATACTTGTGAACGTCATAGATGCTACGCCATCGGTTCGCAAACCCTACGGCGGGAGACCTTGGAGAAGAACCGGCAAGAAACTCCAAGGGTTGTTTTTTTTCTCCCTGTTTTATTTCATACAGAGTCGTCAAATTGAAAAATGACCTTAACATGGTATGACTAAGGTCAGTTTCCTTTACAATTACACAATGGGTTATGATAAATACAGTTAAGTATAGGCGAACTAATGATCATAGCGGTGAACAATTTTCAATTACTTAGGAACTCTACTTAAGGGCACGTACCTCCAAATTATCGAAATCAACCTATTTTTCATTCAAAAGTAAACAATCAAATATTCTTTATTATGAGCAGATAAAAATATAATGTTGAAGTTTGATAAACGATCTTGATTATTTTGTGGCTAGAAACACGATATTCGTATCGTAACTCGACAATAAAAAAATTCAAAAACAAAGAAAATTTTCATTATTTTTATATTTTTTTGGTTTTATACTTAGATTATTAATCTCTCATTCACGAATAATATATAGAAAAATAGGTAATGACATATTGTAGACTATTCTCAGGCTACTTTTTCAAAAAGTGAATTTATGCTAAAAATAACAACAAAAACATTGAAAAAATTAAAAGTGAGGTTATTTTCATTACTCTTCACACGTACGAAAAAAGACAAAGACAGAGTTTTTGGAAGATCCTGCCCTTAAAGCTTTAATATTAGTTAAAAAAAAGACAATTCTACTATATACTGCAAGTTGCGCCATACATGTTTCAAATGTAATTCTTAATAAAATGAATAAAAACAAAAGAAAACACATTTTAAGGCAAGCAGATAAGAGCAGACCCATTCCCACTGGCAGCACCCGTCCACGAGCATGACGCATGAACCAGCCATCGCTTCGCTCAACCATATTTTAGGGAACGTAACGACCCGCCTCACACGCCACTACCGTAGAAATGTTTTAGTGAGCATTCAGGCCTTCATGCTGAACAACGCACAGCAAGATTTTTTGTCGGAAATTAAAAAAATATTTCGACTCTCCATACAAAATGTTCCGATAAGTTGCTAAATTTGTATGAAAAGTCCAATTTTTTTTTTCGTTTCCGCCAAAAAATTCTTCCTATACTTTGTTCAGCATGATGGTCTGAAGCCATGGTTAAAGTTTTTGCAAGGGTGCCCCTAACACCCTGTATTATATCCCGATATTCCTATGGGAATGGGTACCACGCGGGTAAAAGCGCGAGGATCCGCTCGTTCTTAATAAGTAAGAAAATTACTCTGTCCATCTGTCTGTATGTTAACTTTTCACGCTTAAACTAATTTTGATAAATTTTAAAATGTACTTACTTAGTTAGATTAGACTTTGGAAACTCCTTTTTGTCGCGAAAATTTGGAGTTTCCCCAAAAAGAATGAAAAAAATTGGGAGCGTGTAGTAACCGAATTCCACGCATACGAAGTCGAGGGCGCCACTAGTCTCTTACATTTCACATGTAATTGTAGTTTCGATTCCATGTAGGCAAAGCCCCATACGGCTGCTAGTAAAAATAATGGCAATGTTTGTCTGAAACCATGACGTGAAGGTCTACAGACACGTCACCAGTTGAGTCACGATGTTCTGAACACGTGCCAAAACACTGGGTTGTTTAATTCATTGACCAGACGAGCTCAGTGAGAAAAGCTTACTAATAGTCGGAAAAAAACGTAGACAACATTACCAAGAAATGAAAGTTACTCAGTTCTGTATGTTTGCATAAACTACTCACGATTCGGTTTGACCAATGAATAGTCCTCGTTTATATAAGCCTTGGTTAGTTTTCAATCATTTATATTCAATATGTACGCTATACGAATAAATGTAAGTAAGTATATTTTAAAAAGCAGATTATAAGCAGTAGTAAAATTAATCACATAACAAGTAATAAACACAACGCTTATAAACGAAAGATAAAAATATATGAATGAAACATTTTATTAATAAGGCTATGAAATGAATATGATTTAAGTAAGATCTTATAAAATATAGTTAATTATGATCTAAAAGGTTTTATTTACACTTTCATGGTCTGTTGGCGCGATCTCGACACCTTTGTGTTGTGATACGAACTCATTAAAATAAGTCAAGGTAGCCAAACTTTTTCATCGCAATCTTTGTGTGAATAGTACCTATATCATCAATTGTAGAAGTAAATAAATCATAAACATTGTTTTTTCTGATTAAAAAGTAACCCTATCAACTGTTTCTTAAAGTTAGATATAAAAGTTAGTACCTAATGTACGAGTAATAACTGAAAATGTAAACCAAAGAACACAATGAGAAAAACGGCTAATACCTATGTAAGTAGTGAGTTAATGATTTGAAAAAAATAGGTTTTTTCATCACAAACAATTTTCCTTAACAGAACCGACTCGAAAATATGATTAATAAATCCATAAAAAAGAATTCTATAGATTGACCCTGGGGTGGATCGAATCTGAGATTTGAGAGTACGACACACCGAAAACCTAAAAAATCTTACTTGAAAACGACATCAACGCGGTTAATAACAGTATCCCCATCATTTGGTCCACATGTGTCCAACAACTCAACTATACCATTAGCATAGTGGGCGATAATTCGTACTATTGGCATAGTGGGCACACGCGGTACTCCCGTTACTCAGAGCACTAAATATACCGGGGCTGTTGACCCGCCGACCGATATTGGCCAGCAATGAGGGCTGCCAGCAAAAAATTACACATTAACGTTATGAAAAACAATGGCCGTCGCCAATTAGGCACATAACGGATGTATATTAACCTCTTTGCTAAAAGTTTAGAGTGTCTATTATCTTTGCTACTTATAATGTGGTTGTACCAAAAATTTTGTAAAATACTAGTGGCTCCGTCCTCTCGGTATTAGGTACCCGCGTGGTACCCGTTCCCATGAGAAAATAGTATAAAATATAGCCTTTGGCAGTCGGAAAGAATGTAGCTTTCTACTGGTGAAAGAATTTTCAAAATCGGACGAGTAGTTTTTGAGTTTATTAGTTACAAACAAAAAAAAAACAAATCTTTTCTTTTTACAATTAGTATGGTTATAATAAATTTATTTCGCTAATACTAGGTATTTCGTTAAGGGTTTAGGTCATTTTCATGGTAATATGATTTACAACAGGGAGGCTACCGGCTAAGAAATCTGGATATGGGTATGGGCTTCAACTGTCATTTCAATTCCTTAATCTGATAGATTTTTGCTGCTTTATTCTGTTGAACGTTGCTAGCTAGTTATCGTTATACCTGACGTCACAAAACAAGAAACTAATAGCGGCTATTTTCTTTATAAAATTGACTTAAAGTTCCCAAAAACGTATGAAGTTCATACCCAGAAAGTTACGCGGTAGCCCCCCAGATCGTCGTGCGGTGGAGGAGGCTCTCGAATGGAGACCACGTATTCGCAAACGTTGTGTCGACCGCTCAGCCAGATGGACCGGTAACCTAAAGAAGCAAACTGTAGCCGGATGACCTGGCAGCTTCGATCAAACTGTTATTGTTGATCGAAGGCTGGCGGGCTGAGATGATGAACACCTACTGTTGTAATGTAAAACTAGAAACAACTATGCAGGTGCAATAATGGCTCCTCAATAATTATTATTTGCTTTACCAAAATTACTCAGAAACTATGCCACAAAACAAGACTTGATAAAATGCAATACAACTTTTATAAAAAACTAGCGGCCGCCCGCGGTTTCACCCGCGTGGTACCCGTTCCCGTGGGAATATCGAGATAAAATATAGCTTATGTCACTCGGGAAGAATGTAGCTTTCTAACGGTGAAAGAATTTTCTAAATCGGTCCAGTACTTTTTGAGTTTATTCGTTACATACAAAAATACAAATCTTTTCTCTTTATCTATATACAGGGTAATTTTTTTATCAGTGCACAAATTTTTAGGATCGACTCAGAATCGGTAAGTGAACAACTTTTTCCTAGAAACATAGGTCGAAATATGACAAAAAATTTTTGACTCTTCATACAAATCGGACTGATCACGTGATCGATTTAGTATGGGAAGTCCAAAAATTTTTGTCGTTTTTCGACCCATGTTTCTAGGAGAAAGTTGTTCACTTACCGATTCTGAGTCGATCCTAAAAATTTGTGCACAGATAAAAAAATTATCCTGTATATAAAAGAGTAAATCACTCACTCACTCATCACGAAATCTCGGAAACTACTGGACCAATGAAGATAAAATTTGGCAGGAAGGTAGATAATAACCAGGAGAGGTCCACTAAGAACGGATTTTGGGAAACTCCCTCCCTGAAGGGGTATAATGGGGGGGTTAAGGTTATATGGAACTTCGACATTTCTAAACTTAGAAGTATGAAAATTGGTACGTTGGATACTGACTATAACTGAAAATGATCTGCGTAAGCAAAGTTAAAAAAAACCCCTAATGGGGTAAAATGGGGGGATAATGTTTAAATGAAACTTCCTCAATTATGAACTTAGGATTATGAACATTGGTATGTTGAATACTAATCACGATTGAAAATGATCTGTTGAAAAACTCCCCGATAACGGGGTAAAATGGGCGAATTAAACTTATATGGATCTTCCTCATTTCTGAACTTAGAAGTATAAAAATTGGTATTTAGGATACATACTGGTCAGGATTATAAATTATCTGCGTAGGCGAACATAAAGAACTTTTTGCTCTGCACGATTGAGCTGTCATAGGATAGGACCCATGCTACAATAAAAAAAATTACTTAATGTTTTTTTTTTTATTTTGGTAGTTCACGAGTAGGAGAATGTCCGAATATTATTCATGCGAAAGTAGCTCCTGTCTGTTTGTCTAGCTATCGTTACCTTCTCATGCATAGACCACTGATCTGACTTTCATGAAATTTGGTATATAGAGCAGTGGGTAGCGTGCTCAGCCTGCGATCGCTGAGGTTATTTGACTTTTGCAATGGTCTATCACGGGATGGCTGTTCAAAAATATATGGTGCTTCCGAAGACACGATAAGTCGATGGTTCTGGCTGCATTTGGATTGGTTTATAACTGCAATAGGCCCGTGTGGAATGTCATGGCCAGTTCTCCTTATCCATCTATATGAAGCCCTAGCAGCGGGAACATTAAAATGGATTGATGATGGTGCTGATGAGCCCAGGCTAAGGCCCCACCGCAGGTGGCACGCTTAGTGGCTAGCTAGGAGGCAAGCTTAGTTGTCGAAACACTTCGATACATAGTGGCCATACTGCCTGGCTACAAAGCTCGGTGTCTGGTGATCTAAAGTGTCAATCCTACAAATATTATAAATGCGAAAGTTTGTGAGTATGAATGTATGGATGGATGTATGGATGTTTGTTACTCTTTCACGCAAAAACTACTGAACGGATCTGGATGAAATTTGCAACAGAGATAGATTAAAGACTGGAATAACACATAGGATACTCTTTATCCCGATATACCCACGGAAACGGGAACCACGCGGGTGAAACCGCGGGTGGCCGCTAGTAATATTATATATAGTATAGAAGTATAGACTATGCACGCTAGATCTGCATTTAAATCTTTAATTCCATTCAAAATAATTAATAGGTATTCTCATCAACGTACAAGAGGCACCCCTATTGTTAATACATCTCCGAACGACACTTAGATTTGTGTTTCATCTAATTCAGAGTGATTAAGCTCCGAAGTGTTTGACTCATTGACTGTACAATGTAACAAACATGGCGCCTGACTCACTACGAGACGACAATGATTTACTCATGTTTGATACTGTGTCTGGCTTTTGTAGACCTCACTCTGGAAAGATATCTGCACTGACAATTGACAAAACTGACCATACAAGTAAATACATAATAAGGAAGTCTTTAATAATATCGTAAATGCATTTACTTATGTGTTTATGTTTCCTCTCTGTCAGACATAACTTCTGAATCATTTTCAGGAATTTTCACGTCTGAACCATTAAACTAATTTCAGCGTAGTGGACCTAAGAGAATGGCTTAACCTCATTTCACAATTCACAAAGGAGGAATAACAAGTCATGATTTAGCTTTAGAATAAGTTTTTAGTAAAAATTTCATTTTAATGACAAGCTTTTTTGCTGACTGTACTTTAATATTGTATTGTCATCTAAACCAAACCTGTATACAACATTTCAGCTCCATCGGACACTGGGAAGTGGGTCAAATTAAGCTTGTAAGATTTGTCTCCCACTAACTAACAAACAAACTAGGTAACAAACTAACTAACATGGCAAGTTTTAAACCTTGTAAAAATACTGTTTCAGCCATGTTTCAGCACTATTTATAGTCCAACAAACCGCGTGGTCGAAATTGCGGTCATAAAAAAAGAGACTATGAAATTAAATTACACTTAGGTATTCGTGCTTAGTCACAGCTAATTATAAACTTCGTATCATTTACTAATCAAAAGTTGCGCGAATAATTGATCTAAATATTATAAACACTGTTCGCGCCGCGCTGCGAGCGGTGCGTTGTCATTGTCAAGGTCACGGGCGACACGCAATGCGCTCGGGCCGCGTGCAGACCAGTTGGCCGTAAGCAGCCGTGAGACAAGTTCGTGTGTTTCTGTAGCGACGTGCCGCGCAAGTTACCTACCCATATTGGGACCGAGATTTCGTTTTGCACCTACTAGGGCTCCGGTCGGGGTACGGACTTGTAACCCGTGTGTGTTCGCTTTGAAAAGCGCCGGGAAAGTTTTAGCTGCCTATTAGGGCATTGTGTAGTATAAGAGTGTTAGCTGTAAGAGTATCCCATCGGGGGTTGTGTGGAGATCGTTTTGCCCGGCGCGCGCCGGCGAGACAACGTTCAGCCCCCCTGGATTACGGACACTATTTTCTAGTAAGGTAGGACTAGTTTTAATTTACTTAATTTTGCATGAGAAACCTTCGTTTCAATAAACTGTGGAACACAGTAGATGTGGTCATCACAATTGTGCGTGATCATATTTTTGGTAGCAGAGCGTAGTTAGTTGATATAATTAGTTAATTTTCATATTAAAATTAACTAGGTACATAAAATTTCATAGTAAAAATAAAATTATTTTTTTTTGTTAAAAAGGGTATTTCCGATCCGATTCCCGATCCGATCCGATTCCCGATCCGATCCGATCCGAGACGAGAAGTACTAAGAAATTGTTCTAGTAAATTCTCGAAGCGAATGTTTCTCACTTGGTGGATCCGATAATAGATAGACACTTATATAATTGTTGTCACATACTAGTGTTTTGATACGAGTTTACTCGCCTAGATGTGTATATTTTTTTTGTGTGTCCGGATTTATTTGACGAATAGTTTCGTTCGAAAGTGTTGTTTATTAGTACCACATACTAGTGTTTGTTCCGAGTCCGCTTGCCTAGTTAAAAAAGTGGAACTAGTTTTAATTATTAGTAGTATTAAATTACGAGTATTATTATTAAAAATAGTTTTGTTTTCGTTTGTTGATAACGGTTTAGTAGTTGATTTGCGAGGTATGCCATACCGTTAATCCTATACGTTTTGTTTATACCGTTATATTGTTAGCCCTTGAAATTGGTAAGTTGTTAATAATTTATGAAAATAGTAGGGTCCGTGTATGTCGTCCGAATTTTAATTGTGTTTTATATTATCGTGACGCGACCTATTTCTATTGTTTTTTGTTGATGTTTACCACTTTTATATTTCTTTGTTTGCTTTGTTTATTAAACGGATTATAAATGGCTCCTACGAATCCGACCGCCGTATCCAGGGCTGGCATCCAAGGAGCTTTGCGTTGGCTTGCTTGTGCGGTCACATTAATAGACCGAGCCGACCGGGTAGGTGCGTTGCTAGCTCGGTATGGCGGGCTGGCAGCTCGGCTGCAAGACCTGGAGCGCCACGCCATGGAGTGTCGCGCGTATTATTTGGAAAACCCCCCAGCTGATGATGCCGTGTCGGAACAGCTGGAGCAGGATGTAGCCCAGGCCTATGAGCTGGCTGACCAGTTCACGGAGGCGGCTGAGAGGGCCCTGGCTGTTCGGAAGGGGGAGCCGGTTTTGAGCGGGGAGGTCAAACCTACCCCGACGGCGTTGCTAGGCCGATTGCCTACATTGGAGATTCCCACTTTTAATGGGGATCTGTCAGCCTGGATGGGCTTCATTAATTTGTTTGACAGTTTGGTGGATTCACGACGGGACTTATCCCCTAGTGAGAAGTTGGCCTATTTGCGCTCCTCCCTGCGAGGAGAGGCCAGCTCGGTAATCCAGCACCTGCTCATCAGCGACGACAACTACCAGGTGGCTCGCCAGCTTCTGGTTAGCAGGTACCAGAATGTCCGGTTACTGGCGGACACCCACGTGGCCACGATTTTGGCCCTCCCGCGAATCACGCGGGTACACCTGTTACGGAGGGAGTTGCTGAACCCGCTACTGTCAGCGGTCAACTCCCTAAGGCGATTGGACCTGCCGGTGGATCAGTGGTCCTTTATACTGCTGCACATAGTCCTCGCCAAATTGCCCGCTGAAATGAAGGGGCGTTTCGAGCAGAGGTACGGAGGCGACAGCGCCTCGTATCTCCCGCCCTTCGCGGACCTCCTTCGTTTTTTGGAGGACGAATGTAGGGTGACGGACCACCTGGAGCCCGCCCCGGTTCCAGGTGTTGGTCGTATGGTGGCGGCGAGGGAACAGCCCCGTCGCCCGACCAATCGCTATGCTGCCTTCCAGCAGTCCCCTCCCCCCGCACCGAGTGAGCGGTGCAGGTATTGCAGGGGAGATAGGCACGTGGTGCACGAATGTGCCAAATTTAGAGGCCTCCGCCCAGAGGGACGGAGGGCCGTTGCGAAACAGCGCCAATGGTGCTATAGGTGTTTGGGGGGACACATGCAGTCGGCGTGTCCCCAGACCGAGGATTGTCGTCTTTGCGGAGGGAGGCATCACCCCCTCCTTTGTTTGGACCGCAAGGACGCCGGGAGCGACCGGGGTTCGAATTCCTCGCGCACGGGCGGGGGCCCGGCAGCCCGGAACCGGTCCCCTAGAGATTCGGCGGGGCTTAGCCCCCCCGTTCAGTCCCCCCCGGAGAGGGGGAACTATAGGAGAGACGCCCCCGCCACGGGCGGGGGTAGGGGGGTACCACAAGAGTACGCCACGGTGGCGATGGGCACGGGCCCTATTTGCTACTCCCCCCCCCTAATGGAGAGGCCTCGATTGGGGTACTATGTACCGAGGCACGCCCCACACGGGTATTACCCTGCACCTAGGAGTGCTGTTGGTCGGGGCCAGTATGTACCCGATTGGGACCCGCTCGCCCGGTACGAGCGTCCCACATTTGGCGCGCCGACTCAGGCGCGAGGGGGACAAGTACCCCCCCAAAATTTTTAATGGCGCCCCTGTCGGACCCAACCACCCCTCCGGAGCTTGTGCTGTTGCCAACAGCCTCCGTGAATGTTTGGGGACCTAAGGGCAATGTTGTCACGG
This sequence comes from Crambus lathoniellus, assembly GCA_949710035.1. Taxonomy (NCBI): domain Eukaryota; kingdom Metazoa; phylum Arthropoda; class Insecta; order Lepidoptera; family Crambidae; genus Crambus; species Crambus lathoniellus. The sequence continues at coordinate 4,364,623 of OX453310.1, read as the reverse complement.
TGCGTGCCCTTTTGGACTCAGGTGCCCAGGGGTGCATAATGTCCAGGTGGCTTGTCCGACAGCTGGGTCTTTTGCTTGTGCCGCATCACGAAGCGGTACGGGGGGTGGGAGACTCGCGGATCCCTGATCCGATTGGTCGAGTTGAGTTCTCCTTCTCCCCCCACTTCACGCCAAGGCCGAAGATCGGTGCTTCGGCGATAGTTTTTGATAAGGTGGTTGGACCACTCCCGCAAGTGCGAGTGCCGCCATCCACGATTGAGCTGACGTCTGGACTGGCTTTGGCTGATCCTTCCTTCCACCGACCGGGCCCAATACACTTGTTGATTGGTGCGGATGTCCTCGGTCGTGTACTGTGTGGAAGCAAGCGAGTTTTGCAGACAGCCGATCTTGTCGCCTTGTCCTCGTCGCTGGGTCATGTGGTGATGGGAAAGGTACCACAGACACCAGAGACCCCGTCGGTAGACCGCCAGACCATTGTCGGTTCTACTTTGTCCGACGTTCTCCAAAAGTTTTGGGAGGTGGAGGAACCTCCCACTGCCAAGCGGTTGGATCCGTTAGCCGAGGAGTGCGAATTGTTCTACCAGAACAACACTGGGCGCCTCCTCTCGGGTCGCTTGATTACCCGCTTGCCCTTTTTGGCGGTTCGCCCTCCTTTAGGGAGCTCCCGACCGATGGCCGAGAAGAGATTGTTGTCCATGGAGCGTAGAATGGCCAGGGATCCCGCATTCAAGGAGAAGTATATAGACTTCATGCGGGAGTATTTGGACCTTGGGCACATGTCCATCTCGCAGTTGGACTGGCGTAATGTGGAACATTACTTCCTGCCACACCACGCTGTTTTGAAGACTTCCAATGGGAAGATCCGCGTGGTCTTTGATGGTTCAGCGCCCACGTCAACCGGAGTGTCGTTGAATCAGTGTCTGCATGCGGGGCCGAAGTTGCATCACGATGTCTGTGATGTTTTGACCAACTTCCGCCGGCACGCTGTCGTCTTTGTGGCCGATATCCGCATGATGTTCAGACAGACCGTGATTCACCCGGAGGATAGACGATACCAGCTCATCCTTTGGCGTGAGGATCCCCAGGATCCGATGTTGGCTTACGAGCTGAACACCAACACTTATGGTTTGCGGTCGAGCCCCTTTGTGGCGATCCGTTCGCTTTTGGAGCTCGCAGAGCGCGAACGGCTACGCTATCCCCGGGCATCTGCTCTTATTGAGGGGGGGGCCTTATTTGTCGACGATATCTGCACGGGGGCCTCGAGCTTAGATGAGGCTCTCGTCTTACGTGATGAGCTGATTGCGCTCTTGAGGGCTGGTGGCTATGAGTTGCGGAAGTGGCTGTCTAACTCACCGGACCTATTGGCAGATTTGCCTAAGGACCACCAGCAAGAGCCGCTCCTCTTTGAAAATCCGGAGACTCCAGACATGCTGTCTGTTTTGGGAGTCCAGTATCGACCAGTCCCGGATTTGTTCACATATAGATTGGAACTGCCAGACCCAAAGGTCTGGACTAAACGCACGGTGCTGTCTACTGTAGCCCGTACCTTTGATCCGAACGGTTGGCTCAGCCCTGTAGTGTTTTCGATGAAGTGCTTCCTACAGGAGCTCTGGGCTGCGGAATTGTCATGGGATGAGCCCCTCTCTGGTAGCCTCCTACGAGAGTGGGTGAGGTTCGTGTCATCCCTACCCGACGTCAATCGGGTTTGTATACCGAGGCAAATGCTGCCTTCGGGAAAGTTTAAAGCCTCCCTGCACGGCTTTTGTGACGCGTCCGAAAGCGGATACGCGGCAGCCGTTTACATCCGAACGGTGGATGCAGCAGGCGTTGTCGCCGTACACTTAGTTACGGCCAAGAGTAAGGTCGCCCCCCTTCGGACTAGGCTAACCATTCCGAAGTTGGAGTTGTCCGGCGCCACTCTCTTAGTACGGCTACTCAATCATGTTGCCGACACCTTGGGAAACGGTGTCGACTTGGGGTCGATATTTGCGTGGTCTGACAGCCAGGTCGTCCTTTGTTGGCTGAAGAGTTCAGTCCACACCCTTGAGGTTTTTGTGGCCAACCGGGTCTCACAAATTCAGGCTTCAAAGGCCCCGTTGATTTGGCGCCACGTACCGGGCGAACTGAACCCCGCAGATTGTGCCTCCCGCGGCTGCGAGGCGCCTGAGTTAGTGGACCACCACCTATGGTGGAGTCCATCATGGTTGTTACGGCCTGAGCGCTCATGGCCTGCCACCCCGGCTGTGGCCAGAGTCCCAGACCTAGGCATGCGTGTTCACGCCGTGGAGACGGTGGCGGCTCCGCAGATGGAGTTTTTGTTAGACCGCTACAGTTCTCTTGATAAGTTGCTCGGCGTGACTGCTTGGATGAGGCGCTTTGTGCGAAATTGTCGCCAGCCTCAGGAGAAATCGTTGTCTCCGGTCCTCGCCCCACAAGAGCGGCAAGACGCTCTGTTGCATTGGTTGCGAGTGACGCAACAGCGAGAGTTTGAACCGGAGCTGAAAGCCCTGCGCTCAAGTAAGTCCAAGTTGAAGGGACCCTTGGTGCGGTTGAATCCCTTCTTGGACAGTACCGGATTGCTGCGTGTCGGAGGTAGGCTCAGACATGCCAACCTGCCGTACGGATCACGCCACCCTTTGTTGCTCCCCAAGGATGGACCGTTAGTTAGACTGTTGATTACAGACCGACATGTAAAGAATGCTCATGCCGGTTGTAATGCCTTGACCGCGCTCCTCCAACGAGAGTTCTGGATTTTGTCAGCGCGGAGAATAATCCGATCCGTTATTTTTCGTTGTCTCCCGTGTTATCGTTTGCGCGCCGATACGATGCAGCCCCAGATGGGTGATTTGCCTGCCGATCGTGTGAACGAATCGATGCCCTTCTCAGGAGTTGGAACGGATTTTGCGGGGCCATTTACCGTTAAGACATCGCGGCTTCGTAATGCTAGAACGGAAAAGGCTTACTTGTGTGTATTTGTTTGTTTGGCCACTAAAGCGGTCCACCTGGAGGTGGTTAGTGCCCTCACCACAGAAGCCTTTGTAGCCACGTTGAATCGTTTTGTGTCTCGCCGCGGAATGCCGTCGTTAATCAGGTCCGATTGTGGAACCAATTTCAAGGGCACCGATAGGTATTTAAAGGAAGTTTGTGAATTTTTGGATAGGAATAATTTTGAGATCGGATCCACACTCTCTCGCAGAGGGGTACGATGGCAGTACTCCCCGCCATCCTGCCCCCACTGGGGAGGGATTTTTGAAGCAACTGTAAAGGCCGCTAAAACTCACCTTCGTCGCGTTATTGGGGAGACGGTCCTCACGTTTGAGGAACTCGCGACCGTATTTTGTAAGGTTGAGGCGGTCCTCAACTCGCGTCCGTTGTGTCCGTTGTCTTCGGACGCGAATGATTTAGAGGCCCTTACGCCGGGCCATTTTTTGATTGGCAGACCGCTTAACGCCTTGCCGGAATATCCTTATTCCGAAGTGGCCTCCGGACGGCTCTCGCGATTTGAATTGCTCCAGCAGCTTACGCAGAGTTTTTGGCGCCGTTGGCATCTGGAGTATTTGCACATTTTGCAGCAACGCGTTAAGTGGTCGGATAGGACGACCCCACCCAAGACAGGAGACCTCGTGTTGGTAAAGGATCCAAACCTGCCGCCCCTCCGCTGGCGTTTAGGACGCATTGTTCAGCTTCATCCGGGGTCGGATGGTGTGCCCAGGTTTGCCGAGGTCCTGGTGGGGGACTCTGTTTTGAAGCGAGCGATCGCTACCCTCTCTCGCCTGCCCTTAGATTGAGTTGGCGGACAGTTTGCTACTGTCCGGGACGGGGGGATGTTCGCGCCGCGCTGCGAGCGGTGCGTTGTCATTGTCAAGGTCACGGGCGACACGCAATGCGCTCGGGCCGCGTGCAGACCAGTTGGCCGTAAGCAGCCGTGAGACAAGTTCGTGTGTTTCTGTAGCGACGTGCCGCGCAAGTTACCTACCCATATTGGGACCGAGATTTCGTTTTGCACCTACTAGGGCTCCGGTCGGGGTACGGACTTGTAACCCGTGTGTGTTCGCTTTGAAAAGCGCCGGGAAAGTTTTAGCTGCCTATTAGGGCATTGTGTAGTATAAGAGTGTTAGCTGTAAGAGTATCCCATCGGGGGTTGTGTGGAGATCGTTTTGCCCGGCGCGCGCCGGCGAGACAACGTTCAGCCCCCCTGGATTACGGACACTATTTTCTAGTAAGGTAGGACTAGTTTTAATTTACTTAATTTTGCATGAGAAACCTTCGTTTCAATAAACTGTGGAACACAGTAGATGTGGTCATCACAATTGTGCGTGATCAAACACAAAATGCCGAATCGAGGTTTTATTACACCTACCTGTCCTACCTATATACGATTGATTATTATTATACATACTTGAAAATGAAAATGTTTACAAGTTATTCTTTTTTATTCGTATAAATTGCCCCCATGTCGATAAAAACTGACCCATAATTATTTAGTAATCTGTGCCATAATTATGCTACAGATCATTATTCAATTTGATGACTCTGTTTAAATAAAACAGGTAGTAAAAATCAACCCTTGAAGAGTTTCTTTCCGGTTCTTCTCTATCGCCGCGCCATAGGCTATAACATAGCATATATGTGCTGTGCCATAGAGTTTGGCGAACTAATGGCGTAGGTAGCTTCTTTGACGTTCACAAGTGTTGTTAGACAGTGTTTTACCAACCTAATTTGAATGAACGAAATTAATTTTGATTTTGATTGAATATTAATATAAATAGATAATCTCAACATAGTTCTGTACCTCACACTACTGTTTTAGATGCTACTGTATGTAGACAACTATACAACCCGGATTCTTGTCGTGTCAACAAACTTGCAACAAGGTCGCACCATTTGCACTTTTCATTTAAACCAGAAAATATTCCATTTATTGTAACAATGTAATATAAGGACACTGTTTAGCTAGCATATTAGTTTTGCAGCAATTCAATTAAACATTTTGTCGGTTCCTTGTGGTTGTATCCATTTATTTGTCAACCTCGCTTTCAGGGTCGTATCAAAACTACTTTGTTACTTTGCTAGTCATATGGAACCATTTTTTGTGCGCTGAAGTTTTTGCGATAAAATTAAATATTTCTTTTCGTTGTTGCCGATGAAATAAGAAATAAATTTAGAAATTGATCATGACAGTGCTGAAGGCAAGAAGGTATATAATTTGCCGCTAGCTCTACGAGTAATTTCATCATTTTAAGTTACTTACTTTAAATTAGTAAGTCTCGTTCTGGCATTAAAAACAAAGTAAGTATCTTAATTTTAATGTTGGGCTGGTTTTTGCACTGCGAAAACTACTTTCAAAAACAGTTTAGCGACTTAAGCGAGTTCTGTCAAAACTATCAATATGGCGGGAAATGTAGAATATGCATAGACAATGTAAGAAACCGAGGGTCGTGATTCGTGATGGCGTGGCGTTTCGCAAATGTAAGTAAAGCAGTGTTGCGAAAGAAAACACATTACCGGAGATGCAACATTGTTAAACGGATCGTGACTTCACTTGTACGTTGTACGCGTGCTGTTTGACCAAAAATTAAATGACGTCGTGCAACCCATAGACAATCTCTTTTTTCTTCACAGCCATGGCCGCCTAGTTATTCGCCCTATCATGCTTCTAATAAGACGTGATTTCTTTCGCAGCAGGTGATTTTGCCAATCTGTTTGACAACTTTATAAATTCTGATGTTGACTTATTGCTTGTAAACGAAATCATTTTATTGATAAATGGCGGAACTTCTTTTGCGTTGGGACTAGTGAGCCACAATGATTTCGTAAAATGACAATGAGATATAAAAGAAACTATACTTACTTAGGTACTTCTTGAAAAATTATAAAAACTTGACAAATTTCAACATCCATGAATTAAAAGTCTCTAGGTCATACTGTCAACACTACTAATACTAGCAAATGTCCAATATTTTGTTGGTTTAACCACGTAACACAGTCAGTCAGTGCTAGGCTTAGGTTAGGGTGTTTTATTTTATTTCAATGTCAGAAAATCGCTATAAGTCATGTCATACATAAGCTCCAGTAAACTTATCGTGCAGTAGAGCTTAGTTCCATTTAGAGGACATTCACATTGTCAATTGAACAATTTATTAGAAGGGCCCGCACCGAGACAAATTGACGGTTAACCCTTAGCATGCCCTTTATTGGTTAATTACGGAATCCGAAATTCCACGTTTTACAATTTATGGAATGAGTGACGAAATTTTCAGTTTGAATTGCGCCATCTCAAATTTACCAGTAGTAACGACCGATTATAACTAAGTTATATTATGGTATCTAATATGAAGATTGGAATATGACATATTATTTTTTGTAAGGTCTATCCTACTTAATAATGCTCACTAAAACATTTCTACGGTGGTGGCGTGTGAGGTGGGTCGTTACGTTCCCTAAAATATGGTTGAGCGAAGCGATGGCTGGTTCATGCGTCATGCTCGTGGACGGGTGCTGCCAGTGGGAATGGGTCTGCTCTTATCTGCTTGCCTTAAAATGTGTTTTCTTTTGTTTTTATTCATTTTATTAAGAATTGTCTTTTGTTTTTAACTAATATTAAAGCTTTAAGTAGAGTTCCTAAGTAATTTAAAATTGTTCACCGCTATGATCATTAGTTCGCCTATACTTAACTGTATTTATCATAACCCATTGTGTAATGTGATGGAAACTGACCTTAGTCATACCATGTTAAGGCCATTTTTCAATTTGACGACTCTGTATGAAATAAAACAGGGAGAAAAAAATAACCCTTGGAGTTTCTTGCCGGTTCTTCTCCAAGGCCTCCCGCTGTAGGGTTTGCGAACCGATGGCGTAGCTTCTATGACGTTCACAAGTATTGTAAATAACAATCTAAATTGAATAAACAAATTTGAATCTTGAATCTAATATTTATTTATTTATTTATGGACAACCAACAAGTTCATTCACTTAAAACTAAACATTATTATATTATCTAAGGGATACAATTCTAAGTGATGTCTTATTTATAGGCTGCCACGGCATGTGTAAATTGCGTTCAACTTACGGACTAAGCAGAACTTATTATGTTAAGCGTCGTGTAGTCCACGCGGTTGAACCCGCGGGCGGCAAGCTAGTATTTTATAGAGAAGAGACGAGAATTCTGCCCTTGGTACTAAGTTGTTTACCCAGTGGTTTTATTTTACCACAACCTACCCGCTTTCAATGTCAAAGCTGAGCAAATATGAAACGTGAGCTTTTCTCAATATTGGTTGATTACGGTTAGCATTCACTTTGGTTACTTGCGTAGGAATAAAATTATAGTTATCTAGCTGTTTCTTCTCAGCAAGTCGAAATAAGATTTTTAAAATCTAAGGTAGCGTTTTAATCGAGTTGAAGTTGATAGTAGGCTTCGCAATCGCAATGTGTGGACCTTCATATTCGTGGCAAGGCATGACCGATTAAAAGAAAATATCGATGCATGCGTTGCGCATACCTCGCAATGTCTGTATCCTCTTTAAGGAACTAGATATAGATTTTTATAGTTCCAAACTTTAGTATAAGTATTTAAGGAACTTGATGATTTGCCAAACTGAAAAGATTGAAATTTTAAATTGCAATAGGTACTTAACTACATCAAACTACTGCTCACAGTTTTATGGCTAGCCATTATCCACTCTGTACTTATAGTTTTAGCTTGTCCTCTTTTTATAACCACCGTTCACATGTCGGTACACACAATGTGTGTGACGATCAACCAACGTGCGATTAGAGAATGAAATGAAGGACGTCGAGACAAATGAGACAATACGTCGAAAGTTTAGACCTCTAACACGAGTGAGATGATATCGTTTCCTCGAATTATGAGTGAAGACAATATCAGTCTGACAGTTATTGTGACGAGATGCGACAAGGATATTGTCTCCAGAATTGCAGATTGATTTAATTTTAACGCAGTTAAATAATAACTTATATTACAAATACCTACGTTGGAACATGAAATATATATCTACGAGTATATAGAAAGTATGAAATATAAAATAGTAAAAGTAATAAATGTTTTAAAATGAAGGACGTCCAGACAATACGTCGAAAGTTCAGACATTCAACACGAAAGAGATGGTATCGTTTCCTCGAATTGTGATGAGTAAAAACATTGACAACTTACATAACAGTTATTGTGACGAGATGCGACAAATCTTGAGATTAGACATTAAACACCTAATAGATAGCTAAAGTAGGCTGTCCATAAATACTATAAAATTTTTAAATAGTAAAAAATAAAAATAGCTTCAAAATAATCATATTTTCAAATTGAACTCATAATTATAGTATTATTCTATATTTGATCATTAGCAGGATAATACCTCTAAATCAAAATTTGTTCAACTGTGCACCGAATGTACTTAACATTTTACTTTGTCCTGTATCTGTAATTAGTACGTGACCACTATGCTATGCATAATATTAATAAAATTGCAATTATTATTAAATTACTAACTTTAAAGCCGTAATTTTTTAGAGCTTTTAAAATAGAGTAAGAAAAAATGAAAAAAAATGAAAATGGAACCCAACTCCGGAGCTGAAAAATACTCCAATTTTCAAGCCTATATAGATAGAGTACTATAGCTTATAAGTACTATTATAGATAGTATCTATAATAGTACTTATCAGTTCATTTATAATAGTTACTAGAAGAATTGTCTGTGATGTTTGTATTGACGGAAACGGTTCGTTAGAGTCGCAACTCCTGCGCCGCACATGTGCAACATCCTTCGAGTTGTTTTGTGGCACATGTGGCAGATTATCATCGCTCATTAGCATTTCAACCATAGCAATGCCTTTGCTACCCATTGTATATACAGCCATTGTTTACCGTTACTACATCTCGGTCTTCTAAACAATACTTATTTACTTGCTTAACTTTACGTTTTTGCACGCCTCATAGAGGCACTGCTCACTCTAAGTGCTACCCCGTTGTGAATTAAAAAAAATGTCAGAGTCAAGAATTTTTCTGGACTTAAACTGTCTCTAATAGATTCATATTGCACTAATACAATAATATAAGTACAGAGATATGAAGAACAAGCCTTTTATAATTATAACACATTTAATACTTTTAGAAAATAATTGTCAAGCATAACATAAATGAAAATGATCTAAAGAAGTTTTCCGTGGATGTCCGGATGTATGGATATGGACGTATGTGCTACGATTACGCTCGAAATAGGTAAGACCTACTTAATGCATTTGTACACAAACTTTTTTTAAATAGTTTCATCACGTCACGGGATTGTTTCCTATTGAAAATTATACACAGTAATTCAGTGTCATTTAATTATAATTAATGAAATACTCAAAATTAACTTAGTTGGCATTGGCACCATGTAAACACTGGTCTTTTTTCAATGAAGGTCATGAGTGGTGCACTTTTGGATTTTCAAAATTTTTGTTGATTGAAATGTTTTATTTACAAACGTTCGTCGTCTCCTATTTCAGGTATATTGAGCTCGTGTCATCAATGGACAGATGACAGCACCTCAAATTTAACTAGCACTACCTAAAACTGCTTGAATCACGTTCACAAAACTAATTTAAGATGTATAGTACCTAATCTTTTGTACAACCAAGTGTTGAAGAACGTGCTTTATAAGCATCAATATGCTTGCACTGTTTTCATTTATGTTTTATGTTACTTTAATGTTTTGACTGTCGTGATTTAGCTGTGTGGACCTTCGGAAATTACTTTTACATTACACTCCTTTTAAGATTATTTATTTACGAAAACTTCTTCTTCTTTCGTGTCGCTGACAAACTAAACTGTGTCCGACCAAAACTCAGCTACGCGAATCGCGGACCTAGTAGCCTTCATTAGGCACTCCTGCGTAGCTGCAAGGACATGCAGGGCACGATATCAAAATGTCCCATTGTTTCGGGAGAAGCACCGCACTTACATTCCAAGTTGGAATCATCTAAAAATCCCCGTCCTTCCCTATGGACCAATTTCTGGGAATCCATTGGACTGGATGATTCTAGGATTGGCGCTTTCAAACAAACACTTTAACCAATTCAGTCTTTTGTTTTGAAATATATTTAGTTTGTTTGGTATGGTCTTTGTATTTTTCTTATACTTCATATTTTATGGGAAGATATTCCATAAAATATAGTAAGAAGTGTTAAAAATAAGAGCCATAATATTCCTGACGTGACTGAATGCCCGTTGGAAAGATCTAAATTGCATCGCGTTCCGATGTTTTTGTCAAGCACTTGGCACAGGAATGCGAATTTATATCATGGCATAATGGCAACGCAATCCCTTGTACGAGGCACGTACCAATTGCAGTCGTCTACCTATCGAACTGGCTCAAAAAAAGCCGATTAAAAACACAAACTCGTTTCCAAATACTCGTTTCTAATAACTGAACGCAGATGACCTAAGCCAAAGCTATAAATGCCGATTTTTCTAACTTCAATATAATCTTTAGAACATTGACATCGCCTCCGTAACGGGTTCTATCAGAAACGTGACTCGTTTTTAAGATAAAGTTGTTTATCATCTCATTTGACAGACAGCTCCTTACAAAACTGTACCTGAGCGCACTGATATAGACTCCAAAAAAGTACAATAGTAAGTAATAGAAAAATCGTTACTGAACCGAGCAAAAGCAAAATCTTTCCTCAAACAGCTTGAAAAGGTTATCAGTAAACAATGGTCCCCAAGGGTCGAGCGCAAAAAAACGGACAAAAAGACCAACTATGGTGTTATTGGGCACGACTGCATAGCATAACCGCTGCCATTCATGAGCGAGGAAACGAGACGAACTGGTGGATAGGAGAAAACGGCTGCGTGTTCGAGAGAGTGAGGGAGATTGCATTCCAAACGAGCGTTATGTGGGCACCCGCGGCCTGCGCCGGCGCTGCGCCCGCCGCTCACTAGCGCGCGCGCACCGCGACGAACGGCCGCGTTATCACAGCTTTATTCCCTGATACCTCAGTTTACCGATAATCCAATAAATGCTGACGTCAAAATTGTGCTCATTGAAGTGCCCCCACAGTGCATTGTGATTTGTGTGTTGAGTGCAACTGACTGTTAAGGAGAATCCGAGGATACTTTCACTGGACTGAAAGTTGAAAAATATTCTTTCGGACAACTTCTGTATAAGGGATACACTCGGAATACAAAAGTCAATAAGGTAAATTATGTCGATGACATACAAAACCGTAGTGCAATTTTGATAAATTGTCGCATTATTAATCTAACATTAACATTAACTTTTCAACCTCAATGCACCCCTAATTTAAAACAACATTTCGTTTATAATCAACTAATTTCGAATCAAAAAGAAAATACTGAAGGTAAACCAGCAATAGTCTTTGTAGTCTGACAATCTAATCACGTGAAAATATTTTTTCTCGTCGACGTCAGTTTACACTCAAAGACAATATCATTAGATGATGTATATGCAAGAGATAGCTCTCTTCATAGCTCACACATAATATTTGCATTATGATAACACACGCCTGTTACTTTTTCGGGCAAATTGAAAAGATTAAGTTAATGCAAACGTATACAAATTACGATAGTGTCAACTTGAAATGCCTGTGATAGAAGAAGTTTTAAAATGAAGCATAAAAATAAACAGTAAGTTAGTTAATAAGCTAACAAGTAAGCTGAGAACCGTAACATTATTGTCATTGTAGCAGATATCCTATTACATTTATTAAGTACGGCTGTAAACGTATACTTTCATTCAAACTTATGAGTGTTTCCGGCAGACGAGAATTAAAAACACCGCACGACACTACCTTTATAAAAAAACACAATGATACTTTTCTTTCTCATTGATATAAATATTTTATGTAACACAACTGAACGAACATGTTTAACTACATTCTCTTCTATACCCGTTTTATAACGGGAAAAATAAGCATTTAATACATATTAGGAGAATAAATCAATCATGTAACTGTCCATGTCAGTGGATTTCACTTGGACGGACATTATGTCTTTGTCAAAGATATGGCTGACCGCAACAATTTCTTCGAAAGTATGTGGTATGACATGAATTCTTCTGAATGCACTATTCAAACCCAAAATAACATTTCCATTAACACTATAATTTAAGCTTCAACTGCGACCAAGACCCTATAGGTGCTAAAACGTCGGAAACATCCAAAAATATATGTACTTATTTCCAAACTTTAACACAGAATCTATACTTATATTTTTTTGTAGGGAAAACTTGTTTAAGATCCTTCGAAATTTTAAACTGTGTTACTTTCTTTAATAAATCTTTTAGCCGATATCAAGTCGTATTATTACTAGCAGTACCGTTTGTCCGATCGATGTAATTTCACACATAACTGTTTATACTCTCTTATTAGCAAGAATGGATCTTACGATTTGTTCTTCACTTAAATTTATCGACGGAGTTAGAATATTGCGAACTACTTAAGCTGATGTCACCGGTTTAAATAATTTTAATATATCTCTAGTCTCACCTGAGTCTTCTGTAGTATCTATCAATATGTAAAGTGGATTTTTGCTTGCAAATAATAAGATCAGGGTCATTACATCACAAAAAGAATCTCATTCTTTTTATTGTATCGGTATCATGTATATTTTTATTGTGTTGGTATGTTTGATCTAATCTAATTTGTTAGATTTTAGCTACGACTCACCGTTTACGATATATACTCAATTTTATAAAATTCCGTTTTTGAAAATTTCTCGGTCCCGAAAAAAGTCCCGGCCCCATACAAAATCAGTTGAATTTTTTTTAAGTACTGCACACCCTTTGCTACACTCCAACCAATGCTTCTTTAATTATGTTCTAAATTCAAATCTCATCGTTTTACACCCTGTTATGAAGCTATTCAAAGTTCAAATCTCATTTTCATCCCATCGATTCGAAAAGCGATGATTGTTTATCTAATAACAGGGCCCAAAACGATTCATTTTTTACCTGTTATGACAAGAGGGTATAAATGAGATTTGAATTTTGAACAGCTTCATAACAGGGTCCAAAACTATGAGATTTGAATTTAGAACATAATTAAAGAAGCATTGGTTGGAGTGTAGCAAAGGGTGTGCAGTACTTAAAATAAATTCAACTGATTTTGTATGACCGAGAAATTTTCAAAAGCGGAATTTTATAAAATTGAGATTATCTCGTAAACGGTGAGTCGTAGCTAAAACCTAACAAAATTTTCAACCCTCTACGGCATCCCCGGAGATACTTATAAGGAATCTGATGGACATATATTTTTTTTATTTAATTTTTTTTTATTTCAAAACACAAATTTTTATTCTTGCCCGACTAGCGCTATGGTGTATCCGAACGACAAAGAAAGGTAGGTAGTTTGAGTTGTCTTTACTGCTTTTCTTATAGAGGGGGATGAAAAGCAGAGTGTATTACTCGGCCGCAAAATTATTTTCACCTCGGGCGGCGTATATTGAATCCCTCGCTGCGTTCAGGATTCTACTTTAGAATCCCTCGCTGCGCTCGAGATTCTACTCTAGAATCCTTCACTGCGCTCTGGATTCAAAATAGCGCCCTCGCCGTAAATATATTATTTTGCTCCCTTGTAATACAATCTACTATTATACCCTCTTGTCATAACAGGTAAAAAATGAATCGTTTTGGACCCTGTTATTAGATAAACAATCATCGCTTTTCGAATCGATGGGATGAAAATCTCATTTATACCCTCTTGTCATAACAGGTAAACAATGAATCGTTTTGGACCCTGTTATTAGATAAACAATCATCGCTTTTCGAATCGATGGGATGAAAATTATTTTTTTCCATTGCATTCAATTAAAGTAACTCGTGATGTTCACTATTTAAATCCACTTGACATTTAAGCCGAGTTCCGGCCTTGAGTTTTTTCTTTGTTCACCCGGAAACAGTCAGAACAGAGAGATCTTTATTAATTTATTCCCATTGAAAATGAATATTCATATAGCATAAACTTCATCCATGCACCCATCTGCCCTACTTTTATTAATTTGATCTTAATCTATTACGATATTAGAAATCGATTTCTTGTGTTATTAAATTTTGCAATAGCTATTGAACTTCGACCCTTTGAATATTTTATACTAGATTTCTGCCCGCGTGGACTACACGACGTTATCTTGTGGGAATGTGATATTTTTCCGGGATAAAAATAGCCTATGTTCCTCTCAAGGCTAAAAAGTATCCGAGTCCTAAATTTCAGCCAAATCCGTTCAGCTATTACAGTTCAGCTAATATTATAAGTAGGATATTTGTCTTAGGATTAGCTTGTTAGTACTTGTTGTAAGTTTATTAATAGTACTTTATTCAAAATTAACTTCAAAACATGTAAAGGTTAAAAATACTAACATTACATTCCTCTACTGCTATCTTCTATTGGAAATCATTGTCTCCCATTTAACATTTTTATCGCATAACCTTTCTCTATACTTACATCTATTGCAATCCACATAAAGTAGCCTATATTCGTGAGTGTCCACATCCTGTTACCTCAAACCTTCACTTCCCAAGTCGAGCGTTGTTTAACTAATCACTATCCACTTCCAGTTCATGTTTTCCTACTATCACCCAATTATTATCTGCCTCAGCCTACTTATTATCGGGTGTAGCTGCTTCGGTAGTGCCTCGGTAGCAGGAAGAGTTATTAATGATTTCTTATGGCGCTATTGTAGAGTGTAGTTTGATTGCATAATTCTGTGTAGCTTGTATGGCGTCATTTTCATTGAGTTTTATGGTCGATTCAAATTTGTTGTTTAGCGCCTTATTTAAAATGTCACCTACCAATTTACATATTAAGGAAACTAAATAAACAAAAAAATATTATCGTAGTATTATATTTTGTTCTATTGTGACAAATTTGTAAATTATTATGTAAAACTGGAGCATAGCAAATCGATTAGGAGTTAGTACTTGTTGCAGACAAAGTTGTTAAGGAAATATAAAAGTTAACACTGTAACACATTATCCAGTATACACAAGTCTGCATAGAATTTTGTTTTTGACAAATCTTTTGTAACTATTGATCCTGAGAACTTTCTACTGGAATGTATGTAATTTACACTAGTGAAATTACTCAATTTGGTGACTTCTAACTTGTCTTTACACCTTACGAAAGATCTTACGTAATCCATCAGTTAAATTTCAAAACTGTCAAAGGAATGGTTTAACAGATTACTTATTGAAACTCCAACATTAAGCCTAATTTTGCATTAGAAAGTTTTAAATTGATATTGGTCAAAGTTCTGAGTGAATAAAGACGCGAAGCTATACCGTATTTCCCAATTGAGCGAAACGACTAATTTCTAATAACACAGCTAATTGACTGATCACGACAAATATTTTGTACTTAAATCAGAATCCATTTCATACTTGGATGATTCACACTTAGATACAAATAGATTTAGGAATTATAAAGGCAATAATTATGTCATCAATATATTTATATATTTTATGTTCTCGAAGTACCTCAGATGGGACTCGTTTTCTTACTTGGAGCTTTGTTGTTTTTCTTTCTAGTATTTTTGAAAGGGAAATACCCTTTCAAAATATTTCCACAAGTAACAAAAATCATAAATAAGACTTGAGACTTGTTTAAATAGCAATTATATTATAAGGAAAGGTATTCTTGCAAATCTTAAGATGCCATCTTTCAAGTTTTAGTTTCGCTTCCTCAGTCAGTTAAGGAAGAAAAAGTAGAATAATCACCTTTTCTAGGTCCGACAACGTAAGAAGTTGTATTACTGGTTGAGACTATCTTATGAACTGTGGAACGTGCATCATTAGTTATATTACAAAACTTACAAGTGGTTTATTTATTACGTCACAGAACGGAAACAAGTGCATAGCTGGTCTCGGTTATCATCTTAACCGGAAACCGACCTATTTATATTAGGATTACAGTCTTTGATAAAATATCGATTTCATTTTCTTTCTTTTGACTGTTGAACGAATAATTTTGAAGCTTAAGTTCTTTAAGAATATACTCAGTAAGGATTTAAGCAGGTTAACATTTTCTTACGAGATTAAAAGGTTTTCAATTCTTCATTCCTTGTTTGTACAGAAGTCGACTAAAATTAGCACTTCGAGGAAAAGTATGTAATTGCTGTGATTTCACTATGAATTCGTATTTCCTGCGTGTGTAATGGCTGCGTATGCCTAAGTGACAGGATGATTTGTAAAAACACTAAACGCCACAATTTAAAATAGAACTGTTTGTTTAGTCATCAAAATATCATCACCATTCAAACACCATTGCTATATTCAAAGATGATGGTTTCAACATTACGCTATTTAACATGAAGTGAAAGTAATTCATAGTATAGAAAGTTTTAAAGACACAAGTTCTTAACAATTTCCTGTATACCACACATATGTACCTTGTTAATTAAATATACTTATATCAATTAAGAGGGCAGTTAACTGCCAAATGAGACGTTTCTCTTCCATTAGTTTGTCAAAGCATTTTGACCTTTGTATTGGTTCTTTTTCTTTTTCTTTTCATCTAAAAGAGCTTTTCTTTTCATCTAAAAATACTGTAAGAAGTCAGGATAGTACATGGAAATCGTACCAAATAAGTGGTGTTGCCTTGCATTAAATGAGGTAGTTCTGATTTTTTTATATGTTAGTAGTGATGAGATAGTAATGACAAATCCAAGTTTTCCACCTCGAAAGCCCTCCGGATCATTGTTAAATATTTAAAAATCTAATAAATTTTCATATTTTTTTCAGTTTTTGTCAATTTTTATCATCAAGGACCTGTGCTACGGCAAAAGTTACTATGCACGCTTTAAAGTAGACTAAATTTGCAATAAAAAGAGAATAATTTAGTTCTTGTAAGTCAAATAGTTTTTAAGATAGGGCTATTTTAAAGTTGGCAAAAATTCAAAAAAAGGAAGTATTACAGTTTTTTTTAGTTTTCGACATGTTGACCCATAGTAGTGGGTTAATGGCAAAAGATAAATTATTAGTTATTAAAGTCCATTAAATTTCCAACAAAATGAGACCAATTAGTAATATCAACTTACACTTGATAGTTCCTGAGACAGCTGTTCAAAGTTATTGAGGTAGGTAAGTAAACAATTATGTAATAGAAGGCTTTGCAAAAGGTAGTAAGCCCTAAAGGAAGAAGGATCTGGGAGGCGTTCCCGTTCTACCCTGTTAATGACACGCAAACCTTAATCACCTTGAAAGCATACCAAAGATGTAAGGTTGTACCAGCAGATGTGGTTGCAGGAAAGCAGAACTCAAATGTTCCGGTGTTTGCAGCTACTGCATTGGCCAATCATGCGAGAACATACCAAACCTGATGTGTGATGACATTGATGAACCATTGATTGATAACCCACCATCAAAGGACGATTTTGACCGTCCTGAGCAGTTCGATGAAGAAATTATACCTCAGCAAGCTGCCCCCAAAAAGTGTGCTGTGGATTCAGAGGACGTGCCTGGTCCATCAAAATTATACATACAATGTACATAATTGATCCCACCACCTCCCAGATCCTCCTTCCTTTATGGCGTACTTCATTTTGCAAACCCTTCTATTACATAATTGTTTACTTACCTCAATAACTTTGAACAGGTGTCTCAGGAACTATCAAGTGTAAGTTGATATTACTAATTGGTCTCATTTTATAACTAACTTGACTTTTATAACTAATAATTTAACTTTTGCTATAAACACACTACTATGGGTCAAAATGTCGAAAACTAAAAAAACTGTAATACTTCCTTTTTTTGAATTATTGCAAACTTTTGAATAGCCCCATCTTAAAAACTATTTGACTTACAAGAACCAAATTATTCTCTTTTTATTGCAAATTTAGTCTACTTTAAAGCTTGCATAGTAACTTTTGCCGTAACACAGGTCCTTGGTTGTAAAAATTGACAGAAACTGAAAAAAATCTGAAAATTTATTGGATTTTTAAATATTTAACAATGATCCGGAGGGCTTTCGAGGTGGAAAACTTGGATTTGTCATTACTATCTCATCACTACTAACATACAAAAAAATCAGAACTACCTCATTTAACGCAAGGCAAAATGTACGATTTCCATGGACTAGGAAACGTCAATAACTTTGGCTTGCCCCGACTCGCTCCACACTTTGCTCCACAAATCTTTCAATTAAACACCCGTAGTTTTTTTAAACAAACGTCAGTGTAAAGTCGTAAATTCTCTTTGTAACGGTTTTTATTTGACTTTTAACCGTTATGGTAGTATATTTAGTTCCGATTCTGTCGTTGTTTTGGTTTTAGTGCTTTTCATGTAAATATCCGGAATAATATACTTAACACAGATGTGTGTACATTAGGGAACATAAAACAAAAGACATTTTAAATCTTTACGACAACTGCCTAGTGCAATATCGTAAGCTGATTAATAAGTGAAGTGTAACTAATTACTAGTTCAATTGAACGTTAATGAGGTTCGCCGATACCCCGCGGGAATATCATATTTACCCGGGATAAAAAGTACCTAGCCTAATTATGTCACTCTCTAGCTCCCAAACTATTAGCATACCAAAAATCACGTCGATCCTTTGCTCCGTTTTGTCGTGAAAGAAGGACAAACAAACAAAGAAACACTCACATTTATAATGTTAGTGCCTAGTGTAATATCGTAAGCTGCTGCAGCTGCACAATATAAGTTGAGTGTAAATACTAGTTCAATTTTACCTTTATTCTGTGGTGTCTTGGTCTGGGTGTTTTCTATGTAGGTACCTATCGGTATTAATTATGTATTTATAATCAAAAAAAGTATACCTAAGTATTAAAGTATTCTACTTAAATGAAAACTACTTATGAGATTGATAAAATTAGTGTGATTGTAAGAAATTTTATTTAGTATCGAAATATAAACAGAGAAGTAACTTATCATTATAGTCTTCTAATTTTGTATTTGCAGTCTCTTCTAATTACAAAAGAGGAGAATACTGATGCAATCTAATCCAAATAAAAACAAAACATTACTTATTACTTAGGTACTAGCGGATCCTCGCGGTTTTACCCGCGTGGCACCCGTTCCCGTGGGAATATCGAGAAAAATCGCTTATGTCACTCGGGAAGAATGTAGCTTTCTAATGGTCAAAGAGTTTTCGAAATCGGTCTAGTAGTTTCGGAGCCTATTCGATGCAAACAAACAATCTGATCTTTCCTCTTTATAATATTAGTATAGAAAAAACGTAATAGTCAAGAGCACTTCTTTATTTTAATTGACAATAATTACACTTAATCTGTCCTTTAATTACAGCATCACACTGATAGTATTAACTACATTTTACCGTTTAAATGCGTTTACTTCCTGTGCGTAAATCTGTTCTCGGTAAGAAACTGTGTCAAATACTTTAGCAGAATTTCTTGTTGAAATATTTGGGTACGCCTACACGACTCTCACACGTATATTTTTCTTTCTGTCAATAATATTATGAATTTCTTTGCGATTAAATTTAGTTACAATAATTTCACAAGATTATAATTGAATGGTTAATTTATTAATTCGTAAATACAGTAGCACAAAAAACTACAAATTAATTTAAAATTCAACGGCTGAAATAATTTTTATTATGTAGGTAGTACAAATATTTCAGGGAATAAATATTACCATCAATACGCACATCTTTTCTAAGGGACGAGCCACGTAATCCCTGAAATATTAATTTGTACTAATAATCAATCAATTTCACTACGATGTATTAAATAAAAGACCCAATAAACAAGATATTAAAAACACAGTTTTATTAGGATTAAAATAGAACACAAATAAATTGACCAGTAAATTTTAATTACGACGCAATAGAAATAGTAAATAATAATTTATTAATAATGTACTTGGCGCTCCCACATCCGGGCGTAAGCGCATGCGAAAGGTCAGTAACTCCAGTTAATAATAGTTTGAGAGCCGCATGTTTATTTATAAACACTACCGCAGTTTGGGAACATTAGCCCTACTTTGATACCTGAGTAGTTACATTAGGGGTTTGACGGCTTTTGTGTTAAAATAAATATACGGAAGATCTGTTACGTTTGAAAATATAAACTCTCGGACGTTAGTTTCAAATAAATAGAGGGTTAGGTAAGCTTTCTAAATTAGCTTATTTTTTTCCAATCATACAACTAAATAATTTTGGAATATAATTTAGATTAAAAATGACTAAATTTACTGACTAAAATACTAAATTTGGTTGCGGAAAAATAGGTTTAGGTTAGGTTAGATTGGCGACAGTCGCTCACCTAGTACTTACATATTTTCGTCGGTAAAAAGTATTTTAGTCAATCGGTTAATTACTACCCAATAATTTTATATCGAAATTTACACAGATGTTTCGATAGTTTATGCTCTGTAAATGAGAAAATGAGGGAAAAATTTAAGTACCATGCTAAATATAAAACTTATGGCAATTTGTCTGACTATAAATGCTTCTCTTTGCTGCGCAAAAGAGCAGAGGACCTCGAAAATGACTGTTACAATAAATATATTGAGCGTATTGAGTCATCAATTATTGAAAACCCAAAGGCATTCTGGTCATTTGTAAAATCAAAACGAAATAATTGTAGTTTTCCTAGTATAATGACCTATAAAACAGATAGCGCCGACACCGGCGAGACCATAAGTAATTTGTTTGTGGAATATTTTGCCACGACTTTTTTGGCTAGGAGTCCAAGCATAGGTCATGCCATAAGACCCAACTCTGATGTCGGTCTTTGTAGCATAGGTAATATTGAAGTTGATCCTACCAAAGTACTAAACCTTTTGAGATCGCTTGATGTAAGTAAATCTGGTGGGCCTGACTCAATTCCTCCTCTTTTTATAATCAAATGTGCCGAGAGTCTAACAGTACCCCTATGCTTGTTATTTAGGCGATCGTTATCTGAAGGCATAGTTCCCAAATTATGGAAATGTGCTTTCATTACCCCAGTGCTGAAAAGAGGAGATAAAAGCAATGTGGAGAACTATCGCCCCATATCTAAACTGTGTCTTTTTGCTAAGATTCTTGAAAGGCTGGTTTATCAGGACATATATTCTAGCTTGAAAAGTTATTTTAACGATGAGCAGCATGGCTTCCTAAGGCAGCGTTCCACATCCACTAACCTCATAGTTGCCAATGAGTTTATAGCAGCCGGAATGGAAGGTGGAGCCCAAGTTGACGTGGTATATACCGATTATCAAAAATGTTTCGATAGAATAGATCATTGCATATTACTATCTAAACTACAAGCGGCGGGCATACACGGAAACTTGTATCGGTGGTTTTCATCCTATATCGACAACCGTAGTCAGGCTGTTGTTTTGCAGGGCTATGTTTCTAGGTGGACAGAAATACCATCTGGTGTACCACAAGGCTCAATTTTGGCCCCACTTTTATTTATTATATTTATTATGGACATCAGTAGATGCTTTGAACATTCTAGATTTTTGCTTTTTGCGGATGACATGAAAATTCTAAAAGTTATTCGTAGTTCTTTAGATGTCCTTGACTTGCAACAGGATTTGCTGCGTTTCGAGCAATATTGTGTTCTGAACAGGTTAGATCTTAACGTATCGAAGTGCTTCTTTATGACTTTTACCCGAAAGATACATGAAATAACATCCAAATACACTCTTTTTAACCACAGTTTGGCTAGGGTTGATAATATAAAGGATCTGGGTGTCATTCACGATTCAAAATTAACCTTTGCAAATCACGTCGACTACATTGCTAGTAAGGCGTCTAAGGCTTTAGGGTTTGTGATGCGTATGTCTAACGAATTTAAGACCCTAAAATCTGTTAAGATCTTGTACTGCGCCTTCGTGCGCAGCCATCTGGAATACGCATCTGAAGTATGGAATCCTCAGTATAATGTCTATGTTAATCGCCTAGAGAAAATACAAAAAAGTTTTTTGCGATATCTCGATTTCAAAGCAAGACAATGGTCCTTTGACTATGAACATCGCTGTAAACGATATCACTTCTTACCCCTTCACTTGAGGCGCGAAATAAATGACATTTGCTTCTTATCAAAGCTCGCAAATGGCAAAATAGACTGCTCAGAGTTGTTGTCAAAAATTGGTATCCGTTCTAACCCACTGTCTCTACGTCGGCGTCCTATGCTTCACGTACCTTATGCACGCACGAATTACCGTCATAACACTTTTATGATACGAGGTTGTGATACCTACGTTAAGTATAGTACCGAGCACGACTATGATCTATTTTCTACCAGCACGGCAACTATTAGGCGATCTATTGGTCAGAACTTTTTTGAATAATGTTATTATCTTTTGTATTGTTTGGACTGGGAATGGTTCTAAGTGTGATATGGGTTTATGAAATACTTTAAGATTAAGATTGTTTTATTATAGTTTGTTGTTTGTTACATAGTATTTATATGTGAGGGTTTGTAATTGGCTTTGAGGTGTTAGTTTGAAATTATCTGTGCTTTTGATAGCTGTAAACCTTCTTTAAAAATAAAAAAATAAAATAAAAAATAAAATACTTACCCAAAACCACATAATACTAAATAGTACCAAAACTGCATTGTTTTCTCGGAAGGTATAGAGTTACTTTATAATTTTAGACAATCGTTGGGTTAGTAGTGTGTAATACTTAGTCATGGTGTATGTTTTTACTGGTAGAAAAAAAGCATTCGTCATACTAATTAATATTGCCTTTAGGCCTTTACGTCCATTGCAGACGATTTAGTCAGTGCCACAGTGCCTCGGAGGCAACCTTTTTTGGTGGGTAAATAAACCGATGCGAGAGCGACAGATTATTCAGCAGGCCGACAGGAGTTTGCGGCTGATGTACTGGTACTAATACTTTTTATAGCATAACACAATAACTCTGTCTCTTTTAAATTTTACTGAACCACTTAAATATAATTCCTCTTCTCTTAGAAACACCTCTTGTTGTGAAAATCTATCTTGAATCTTGATAGAATATATATTACTTAGGACAGGCCTATTTCACTCCCCGTGTCGTGTCGGCTCGAAAACGCGGCGGCAACGCCGGCGTTGTAAATCCATAGAAATTAGGTCCGCAAAAGAGCTAGAATATATGCAATAGAAAGAGATGCAACGACAACGAGTGGCCGTTCGTAATTTGCCTGCGCCGTACAAGCTGAATTCTACTTTATTGCATTATAGTTAGAGTTGCTATTTATTTAAATGACTTAGCGGAGTGAACTATCTGTTACATAGTAACTATTTAGTAATCTGTGCTTAGGATGGATTTGCAAATGTTATGATCACTAGCAACCTATGATCTCCAAATACAAAACACTTTCTTTGACATTATACACCACTAAATTTTAATTAGTACAAAGATTTTAGGGGATGATAGTATCCACCAATACAAACAATTTTTACTAAGGGGCCAACCAGGGAATCGCGAAAAAAAATCAGCTGGTCCATACAAAAGTACAACACCGACTCGACTGAAATGTATGGAACCGCTGATTTTTTTTCGCGATGCCGTGGTTGGCCCCATAGTAAAAATTGTTCGTATTGATGGACACTATAATCTTCTAAAATCTTTGTACTAATTAAAATTTAGAGGTGTATTTATGCCTAGTGACTCTTTGCTGTTTTACCCGCGTAGTACTCGTTCCTGTTGGAATATCGAGATAAATTATATGTGACTATGTTACTCGGGACTAATGTAACTATCTACTGGTAAAAGAATTTTTAAAATCGGTCTAGTAGTTTTTGACTTTGTCCTGTACAAACATACAATGAAACAAAAAAATATTTTTTCCTCTTACTACTAGTTTATATATTATACTAGCGGCCGCCCGCGGTTTCACCCGCGTGGTTCCCGTTCCCGTGGGAATATCGGGATAAAAAGTACCCTATGTGTTATTCCAGACCCAGATCCTTTCAGTAGTTTTTGCGTGAAAAAGTAACAAACATCCATACATCCATACCCACAAACTTTCGCATTAATAATAAACTACACGACGCTATCCCGAGGGAATGTGATATTTTTCCGGGATAAAAAGTAGCCTAAGTTACTCCTTATTACATTAGCTACCTGCCAGTGAAAGTCCCCTCAAAATCGGTCCAGCCGTTTCAGAGATTAGCCGGAACAAACAGACAGACAGACAGACAAAAATTGTAAAAAATGACATTTTGGTATGTGCCGTATGTGTACCGTATATATAATCATATGCATGTAGTAAAAAGCGGTTATTTTAATATTACAAACAGACACTCCAATTTTATTTATTTGTTTAGATTAACTAGTACATATAGATATTTGATTGAATCAGGCGTCACTTGGCGGAAGTCCCTAACCATTGTGAAAAAAGAAATACCTATAAATAGTTCACTTCTGCAAAAGGAAGTAAGCTACATATTATATTTCTTTTTTCACAGTGATAAGTATAGATAGATGTTCCATCCTTTATTTAAGGAATTACAAACAATTTTAATCTAGGTATCGATGTTCAGAAATCAATGCGTAATCGTTATCTGTGACTCAGTGCCATTAAGTATGGCTAATCATGCACATTGAGTGACAAACATCCTTACAGTATTGTTCTGTTTTTAGTTAATGTGATTGAACATAGTAGTAGGTATAGGTTTTGTTAATGTGCGATAGACAGTGTCATTATAGTGATTTAAGTGATGATGAAGATTAAAGATTGGATTGAGCGAAAACGAAACGTAAGTTTTATAACATCTAGGGTAGGTAACATGAACTTAATCCAGAAGAATACAAATTACCTACATTACCTTAGTGACATGACCACAGGTAGTCAAACAGAGGTAGATAAATCGAGTGTTCATTATAGCAAGATCCCAGACCCGCCAGAC
The DNA here is from genome assembly GCA_949710035.1 of Crambus lathoniellus. NCBI lineage: Eukaryota > Metazoa > Arthropoda > Insecta > Lepidoptera > Crambidae > Crambus > Crambus lathoniellus. The sequence continues at coordinate 4,339,805 of OX453310.1, read as the reverse complement.
CTATGTCATAAAACTGCGATCTATCACGGTTGGGCTCATACTGAGCAAGTTTGGCCGCTTCAATTAATCTGGCTGCTTACAAAATGAATTTAAATAGCTGCTCCCTGAGTGACAATACACAAATCAAGACAGCGAAATTAATTAAAGTTAGTAGGTATCGTTATTCCCTTCCTTGAGCACCAGGTAGGTACCTGATAATTGGCCGTATGTCCAAGCTAGCGAGTATGCTTCCTTGTAAAAGACATTTATACACTAGGTACCCAATTCCACACCTTTCAGTCTTCAGAAAATATAAGGTCTGGCGGGTCTGGAATCTTTGACCATTATTACATTTGATAAACGATTAAGTACATTGTTGTATTTTGTCTAATTAGCATACACAGTGAATTAATATAACTCAAGGTCGTAAATTATGTGCTTTGACCGAAACACCTCTTGTGTTTCGGTCACAATTAAGTAGACGTCAATAAACTGTAAAATATGATAGATAATGTAATTCACTATCTAAACCATAGTTTGCAAAAAGTATTGACCACAATCTAATTAGAAGAGGTTTTTCTCAACAAACCTTGATTTGTTTAAAATAAAACAAAGATTTGATAAAAGTTGTGGGTCATGATAATAAACATGGGCCTACTCCAATTCCATAAATAGTTAAGTAAGAACAAAAAAGGTGCAAAATTACTCAATAATTTGTAGGTCTGTCTATCCTGTCAATTGGCAGGTTACACAACAACGAGCCAAGTCTGACCACGGTGCATAATTAATTATCTATGCTTTTTGTTAAGGCTTTCTACCTGCTAAGATTAGACAAGGTTTGTTTGCATTTCCACAGATTTATCAACAAATCAAGTAGATCAACGTTTATATTTTTTTATTTAAAAACTTGTGTTGCAAACTCAATGTCAGGTTTACTATTACAATGAGTGTTAAAATTTAGTAAAAGTAGATATCGTCGATGAAGTGACAATACCTTCTAACTATCATTTTTGATAATATTGTCACTTCATCGACGATATGTTAGGTTAGAGATATGAGCCTACGCGACTCACATCTACATCACTGATTTAATATCTTTTTTATTTTAGTAACTACAATAAAACTAATGGATTAATATAAGTTTTTCTAGACTTATTTTGATTGCTTTAACATATAACTAGTTAACTTAATACAATGAAAAATATTTTTTTTTTTTTTTTTTTTTTTTTTTTATTCTCTACGGGTTAGCACTTAGCCTTCATCACACCTGATGATAAGTGGTGATAAGGCTGAAGGTGGAAGCGCACTACTCCCGGAATCCTCAATCACTGAGGAACTGGCTATCTTATCTCTAACTGCCGGAACACAATAATGCTTTAAACATCATTGTTATGGCGTCAGACTTAGATAAGATGGTGGTAGCTAGCCAGGCGGACTAAGAACAAGTCCTACCACCAACCAAACCGAATACAATATGTACCCCCACTGGGAATCGAACCCGGGACCTCTGGGTCTGAAATCGGTGATATGAACCACTAGACCACAGAGGCGGTTGGAAATATATTGTAACTTGAAATTCATAACATCAGCTTAAAGCGATACGTTCAAGCATCAAACTGTCTTCAAACCAGCTGTCATTAAAGCGTACATCGTCGACTTTTGATGACTCAAACGTCAAAATAATAACATTCGCGACCCGCCCATACCGAGTTTCGTGACAGTAGCAATCAACAAATCAACTTAACTGGCACAGAGAAAGTCCAAAACAGCTTACGTCAATACTGGAACTCGATACGTGATCCACTTGTATGTTATAATACACGTAGTTAATGTAGTTATAGTTGTTATTGCTCACATTCGTCAAGCGAACTTCTTCGTTAAAAAATGTATCACGGAAATAATTTAATGTGGCACTTGGCTACCTTTTTACATTAGCATAAACGGAAAGAAATATAAATGGTCGTACGAATTAAAATTGAAGCCCAAAACAGACATTATGAATAATTATAATTAAATAATGCGAAATGTGAAAAGCATTTAACCAAGAATACGAGGGACATGGCTTCAAAATAATATTACATAAGTTAATTTCAGGAACGGAAGTAGGTATATTAAGCTAGTATCTTTTAAATTAGTAGGTAGGTAATGTAGTGTAAATAGTATACTTTCATTACAATACAATAAATACAATAATTAGTTAGACTATTATAATTGGGGAGCGTGTGTTCAAAAGGGACAATTATTTATACTTTTAGATAACACGTTACTTTACACATACTTAGATGGCTTTTCTTTTCTATGGCTATATCATTATCACAGTCAATTGTATCAAAAAAGGCCGACTTGTATAAATAAAAAGGTTAAGTTATAACATTAAAAAATTATACAATCACGATTTGGCAATTAAAATATGTTTATAAAAATGAAGTATTAAAAAAAACTACCAATCCTTCAAGTATTTTTGTGCTTCTCGTTTAATATTTCATTTCCAATGATAAAATATGCAAAAATTAATTAAAAGTAATATATGTTTATAAAATTACAATATTTAAACTTCAATGTTTGGTTCTTTGTCAGCTTTTTTAAAGGTAGGTATCACGTAGGTAGGTACATGAAAACCAACGAATTGATTGCTTCGAAATCTAACCTTGACTTCTCAAGTTTGATACGGCTTCCCCTTAAAACTTATATGGAATTGTTAACCTCAAAAAAGTTTCCTCTGCCCAATTAAAGTCTTTTTTCTGGAAGTTTTTATTTTAATCTAATCTGTGTTAAAATCTCGCGCCAACGAACTCGTTGGATCGGAACCTCGATGACTCTAGTGTCTCAGAGTAACCAGTTTGATACGGCTTCCTCTCACGGGAGATCGGTCGTAGTTACGGGACTCGGTACTGTTAGTTAAACAAGATTACGAAGTGAGATTGGAATTAGCATTACTTAGTACTGTCAACAGCAGATATCCAGATACCCACGGAAACGAGTACTACGCGATTAAAATCTATAGGTACCAATATTATAAAGAGAAAAGATTAGATATTTGGTTTGTTTGTAACGCAAAACTCAAAAACTACTGGACCAATGTCAAAACATCTTTCACCAATAGAAAGCTACATTGTTCCCGAGTAACATAGGCTATATTTTATCCCGATATACCCGCGGGAACGGGAACCACGCGGGAAGCCACTATTTTAAAAATAAGTGCGCACTAAAACATATTACTTACTTAAAACATTCATTAATTTTGATATGGTATTGTGTATAACAAATAAACATTTATTACGTCTACATATTATATTAATCAAAAGAAATGTATCATCCCATCATTAGTTATGTGATAAGAATTAAATCAGACTAGCAATATAATCTGTATTGATTCCATTAAAACAAAGATAAAGAGATAAATACTATTTATGATTTTAATATTACGATAAAATCACGTGTTTGTTTTATCTTTCTGTTTTCTTTATGAACCATTGAACTTATTTGGTTCCTGTATAATATATGCGAATAAGGTACTCAATTTATTAAAAAAAGGTTCATCTTTACTAATATTATAAAGAGGAAAGATTTGATTGCTCGTTTGTTTGTTTGCATCGAATAGGCTCCGTAACTACTGGACCGATTTTGAAAATTCTTTGACCATTAGAAAGCTACATTTTCCTGAGTGACATAGGCTATACTTTATCCCGATATTCCCACGGGAACGGGTACCACGCGGGAAAAACCTCGAGGATCTGCTAGTAAATCATAAAAGTGTTTGATGTAATGAATGATTCATTATAATTATGTTTGAAAAATCTTTCACCGTGATTTAATTTATATTTTACTTATTTAAAAGATTATCTTACTTTAATGATAAATAAATTCATTATCAATCGAAACCAATACTATCAAAAGTTGACTGAACAATAACTCCGGACACAAAACAAAAAAGCCTTTCTTTCATGTTTTCATCGTCACAGTCATTTGACCATTAAGAATGCAAAAATATGCAATTTAATGCTAAACGGGTAAGAGAAAGTGTTTTTTCTTGTAATGGAAGTGGACAATGCTTTAATGTTGAGGTTGATTGGGTATGATTTCGTGGGCCAACAGACCGTGCTTCCGCTGTGGCGGTGCGACCTCCGACGCGTCTCAAAACAACAAGGAGATCCGGAGAATAATGCAGAATATAATAATATTACTTGGTACAGTCGTCAGTGCGTCAAACTTAACACTTGAGCGAGGTAATGGCAGCAAGTTGATAACAAGACAGGGATACGTAAGGCCTCGTTTCCACTAACCCAATAGAGCCAAACTCATTCGCTCTTTGGAGACTCAACAATAATTCTATATTAGCAATATCTTAACATAGAAAATTAGATTATCTAGTTTAATAAATAATTCATTAGTAATCCACCAATATTTATGACGGCGACATTAAAAAAAACCAATACAAAGCTATAAAAAATCTATAAAAAATTGCAAAAATGGTATAAGTATTATTCACTTTATATTTGAATACATTTATTAATTATCTTTCGTAAAAGTATATTATCCCCCTAGTTAATGAAAAACAAATAAACTTTAAAAAAACACTCAACGTAAACTGAAATTGGCATTACACCTTTAAGTTAAAAATGCTATCAGAAACAACCGACTTCTTCCTAAAGTATTAGTTTCCCGTTTTATATCTTTATGGATTTCGACATTGGTGCTTAGATATGGTGAACATAAACACATGTTCACGATAAAATTGGTGATAGCATATTTGCTGTAAAATTGCACCATTTTCGGGGTAGATATAACTTTTTTTTGATACCTTCCAATACGAGATTATTTTGGATTCCAAAATATAGTCTCTTAAAATTATATTTAATGGCCGTTTACAAAAATTTGGCCTGTTTTTGATTTTTTTACAAAAATATCGGATAGTTCATGGGCTACACCTGCAAGTACGTCTTCTGCGATAAATGTCTGACAGTCTGTCCGATAGTAACTTGCAAGGTGTCAACACGTGTTTACACTTGCAAGTTGCTATCGGCTGATGGACATTTATCGCAGAAGACTTACTTGCAGGTGGAAATGAGTCGTTATACTTAAAAACAAATATTTTAATTAAAAAGCCAGCCAGCCAGTTTCTTTTGTGCCAGCCCAGTTTTAACTAAAAAGTTACGTTAAACTCATTTATGTTTAAACGACTAGGTACTTATACCAGAAAATAATAAAAAATATATATTTTCTTTTCCGCAACACAAATCTTCCAAATTGAGCCAACCTTGTCTTAGTTTTTGCTCTGCAATGTGTCACTGCGCATAAGTAGATATGTCCGGACAATCACATAGCAAACGTTCTATTTCGGCAAACCTGTTCCAAGGTTTGGTTAAAAAAAAAATAACAACTGCATGAAACCGACTAACAGAGATGCCAAAAAAAACTATTACCCTTACCACCTACTGAGGTGGTCAGGGCAATAGTAACCACTGGTATTACACGACAGCCCAAGGAATGTATGTGTTTAGGGTTAATATACTAAACCTAAAAGTGCGCAGGCCTTTTTTGAAGTGACAACCTCGTTGTGAAGCAAAAAGAAGTGTCTTTTATCATTTTATCTATACTTCTATTCTAATATAAACAGGAAAAATTAAATTTTTAATTGTATGGTTGTTTGTTTGTTTGTCATGGATAAACTCAAAAACTACTGGGCTGATTAAAAAAGTACTTTCACCATTACAAAACTACAAGGTTTTATTTTATCCCGATATTCCTTCGGGAACGGGTACCACGCGGAGAAAAAAGTGCGTAGCCCCTAGTCTAATTTTTTCATATTAATTATCCCATAATGCATGATCGACCGCAATGAAAGTTATTTTATCGCTGCAATACTTTAATTCATTCATTCAATGAATGAATGCGCTAAGCCAGTGTATAACGAGCTTCTCGAAATATTATGAAAAACTTTCAATACTTACAAATAACATTCATACGTTAGTATAGTTGAATACATAGTATTATTGTTTTTGTAGTAGGTAATACAAAGCAAGACAATAAATTATTTATCTATATTACTACACACTATCGCTAGTGCATTGTGTTTAAATACAAAAGATGTTTAAATAACAAATACTTATAACAAAGTAAATACCATACAAGCACAATAACAATTTATTTTGATAGATAAAAGCGGATTTACTTTAGATTACCTAATAACTGCTAATAACTAAATAAACAAACTAGATTAATTTAGTTATGTTTCTTTTTTTTCTACCAGATATTTATTAGATTGTTTAATTATTTGGGTATTTTAATTAATGACTAAAATATTGTAAATTGATATTAATTTGTCATACCTAATCAATGTTTTACTGTTGCATGCTACTTTTGCTAGCTGAAGAGGAGAGGAAACACAAGCTTTTTCATAAGGAAATAACATCACGAAGTACCTACTGATGTAATAGCTTTCTGCCCGCGGCGTTGTCCGCGTGAACTACAAAATGTGTTCCCGTAGAAATGAAAATGATCACCATCTTATATTAGTCTGAATCCATAACAACGATGTTTTCAGCTTTGTTGTGTTCCGGCAGTTAAGAGATCTGCCCCCTGATTCACGAACCGTCGGAAACGCTCCCGACAGCGGAATGTATGTCCTGTGACAGGACATTGTCTCTGTCACTCACTATAGAATAGACAAAGACAAAGCACATAATTCGAATCCGATTCCGTTTCCGACGGTTTGTGAATCAGGGGGCTGCTCCCTGATTAAAAACCGTCGGAAACGGAATCGGATTCGAATTCTGTGCTTTGTCTTTATCTATTCTATAATGAGTGACAGAGACAGTGCATAGATTCCGCTGTCGGAAGCGTTTCCGACGGTTCGCGAATCGGGGGAAGATAACCAGTTTCTCAGTAATTGAGGGTTCTGTGGTAGAGCGCTTCCACCTTCAGCCTTATCATCACCTAACATCAGATGTGATGAAGGCTAAGTGCTACCCCATTGTAAATAAAAATAAGATCAACGTAGCTAAAATAAAGTAGGCACCGAAGCGCCGAGGAATTCGAGTTACAAAATTTCTGATTAACCTCTCTCATCCAATTAAGTTACAAGCTATCAAACATACCTACATATCCATAGCACAAGTGAAACAATTACACAGCCAACCTCACACAATGAGTGACGTATGTGGCCTATTGTAGCAACTTTTTATACTTTCATGAATGAATAAAATGCTAAAACATGCATATGAAAGTGCGTACATAATAACTTGCCTAGTTAAGTGGCGCGTGATTTATTGTTTATAAGCTGTGATTAATTTGTTTTGTTTAATCAGAACATCTTTATTTGTACTCAGTAGTAGTATGAATGCCGTCTCAGTTAGCGTGTTATTGCTTAATAACTTAATAACATTCAATTTTAAGAGGATTTAATGAAAAGTTCCGGCTGAGAAAGTTACGACCGCGAACCGGACGACGTTCCGTGGGCAGGCCCCCTACAAGGTGGACCGACGATCTGGTCAAGGTCGCGGGAAGCCGCTGGATGCGGGCAGCGCAGGACCGATCGTTGTGGAGATCCTTGGGGGAGGCTTATGCCCAGCAGTGGGCGTCGTACGGCTGAAATGATGATAATGAAAAGTTTGATGATATACTCAAGTAAAGCAAAATTTTCGGGGTCATGCTTCTGTTCTAAGTTCGTTCGTAAGTTCTAGACAAGAGCCTTTTAGAAGATTTTTCGTCTCTACGAATATCGTTAAATAATGTTAACGATTCTTCTTTATTTATTTACATGCCAGCCGTTCAGGCTGATCGGCTGAACTGAACGGCTGGCATGATTTGGCTGCTGGACACATTAGAATGTAATTACTGATCGTGGAACAAAAGGTCAATACGTCCAGAACACAGAAAGATTTTTCGATTGTTACTTATGTTATGTCAATCTTGGGTACAATATGTTGCTGAAAAAGCTACTTCACAAAAGCTTTTACAACTTTTACTATTTTTGAGTCTTATGCGAGGTTTCTATATTCAACGCCTCTGTGGTCTAGTGTTTCACATCACCGATTTCAGACCCAGAGGTCCCGGGTTCGATTCCCAGTGGGGGTACATATTGTATTCGGTTTAGTTGGTGGTAGGACTTGTTCTTAGTCCGCCTGGCTAGCTACCACCTTCTTATCTAAGTCTGACGCCATAACAATGATGTTTTCAGAATTATTGTGTTCCGGCAGTTACAGATAAGATAGCCAGTTCCTGAGTGACTGAGGATTCCGGGAGTAGTGCGCTTCCACCTTCAGCCTTATCACCACTTAACATCAGGTGTGATGAAGACTAAGTGCTACACCGTTGTGGATAAAAAAAAACAACTTGTCGCTATAACTCAAATACCATCCAATTTCTTGCTACCGATAACGAATATCCTAATAATTTGATATAAGTACCTACCTTAGAATGGTTTTAGCTTACTCCTCGTAGCTAAAATTACCGTTTAAGCAAAACTGATCGTTTCTCAAATATGTAAACCGGGCATTTATTAGTTACAAGTATGTAGTTAGTTCCAGAAAATGCACTTTGTTGATAGATGCATACGAGGAAGTATTTCTCACTGCACTTCGCTCCTTATTGACAGACGTCATACGTCAAATGATTTCTGGAACGCGATAATTAGTCGGTGGAATGCGGGAACAGTCGCCCTTTGTGGCAACACCGACTGCTATAAATAGGATAAAGGACGACAGTGTTGAACTCCTGCGCCGATAAACTATGCGGTTATTAATAATGAGTTATCATATCGAGGAAGTAGGTACTTCAATTAATTATTTTATAAGAAATATGTGTTATCTATCTATAACTACTTATAAAAAAAAAACGTTAAGTAGTCATTATTTGGATTGTAAAGTAAAACTGCTACAATACTTTTAAGTACCGTCCGAAATGTACTCATTAATTATCATCTCGCTTTATCTTGTTGTTTTATAAAATAGTACCTATACAGGATATTTTTTTTATCAGTGCACAAATTTTTAGGAACGACTCAGAATCGACTACTGAACAACTTTCTCCTAGAAATATGGGTCGAAATACGACAAAAATTTTTGGACTTCCCATACTAATTCGATCACGTGATCAGTCTGATTTGTATGAAAGGTCTACATTTTTTTGTCATATTTTGACCTATGTTTCTAGGAGAAAGTTGTTCACTTAACGATTCTGAGTCGATCTTAAAAATTTGTGCACTGATAAAAAAATTATCCTGTATAGGTATCATTTAATGCAAAAGCCGCAAAAACTTTAACCCTGTAAAGAATAAAAAAATAAAGGTTTATACTTTTTGATTCAATTTTAACACAACACTAAGCTAAAATTTAATGAAATATTTATAGTATTGCGTTGATGTCTTTTACTAGAAGATATTATAGGCTGACGTACCAAAACAAAACACTAAACTGTTCACAATAGAGGGCAATTAAATCGATATAACATTGATGAATGGAATCGATCAAGATTGATCGATTACGCAATGAATCTAATAGGCGCGTATTATTGATATGTGCTACATACATTGTAGCATTTAATATTACATTTATTAAGCACTAGCGGATTCTCGCGGTTTTACCCGCGTGGTACCCGTTCCCGTGGGAATATCGGGATAAAATATAGCCTATGTCACTCGGGAAGACTGTAGCTTTCTAACGGTGAAAGAATTTTCGAAATCGGTCCAGTACTTTTTGAGTTTATTCGTTAAATACAGAAATACAAATCTTTCCTCTTTATAATATTAGTATAGACTAGTATAGATTCCTTTGAGATTTCTTTATTTTGATAATCTATGTTTTAAGAATTTATTAAATCTTACAATCTACTTAACAAGAAATCTGTTGAGTTACTCGAAATTGAAAGCAGACTTTTTTGAGTATTCCAAACAAAAACTTAAAACCGATATTTTATATCTACAAATTAGTTTTACAGTTAAATGGCATTGGAAGAAAATTTAAATGGTGAATTTATATCAATATGAATAAGTAATGAAATGACTTCAAGTTTTAAAAGGTGTTTGACTCTGTTTCTTGCGAAATTCCAAAACGGCTGCTCACAAACTCGGCATGACTTGAATAATAAATAGCTAAACGCAACATGCAATGTCATACACGAATCTAGATTTTGTGGGTAGAATAAAGGTGTCTTATATTTTTATTTGGTCATTGAACGTAAAAAGACTGGTTGCTAGTTCTAGGAGTCATCTCTAAATATAATTTGTGTTAGGTTAGAGCGATTCTTTCCTGCCAGCTGTTTCACAATGCCTAAGCCTTAAAATATGGTTATTTTGAAGGTAAATTTGATCCTTTGTTCCCAACCAACGCCAAACGAGTAACACTGTGACTTGGAACAAAAAATCCCAACCAGTCACATTAAGACTCGTTGCCACAAAATTTTAAGACAAATAATTCTAACCAGTCTCACTGTTAGGGCGTTTGTGCACTACACTGAATTTTACCGATCCGGAAAAAAACGGATGCTTGTATTTTAATAATTAATTATTATAAATAATAGAATTTATTTATTTCGTGTAGTTTAGGGTTCGAAACCTTGAAAATACACGAAATAAATAAATTATTACTATTATAAATGATTAAATTATTAAAATACAAGCATCCGTTTTTTTCCGGATCGGTAAAATTCAGTGTAGTGCACAAACGCCCTTACTCGTTGGTAACAGTGTGACTACGGAGCTAGCATGAGTAGCATGACAGCAACGACATAGTTTGTCGCGCTCCGTCTAACCAATCAGCACGTCGCCTTAAGGTGTATCGATGAGCTCAGTGGCGCCGCCAATGGAAATAAATCAATTGCATTTTATTAATGGCTTGGATTAAAATTTTCGGTTATTTCGCGCAAATAGAAGAGCAAAATGCAATTTTTAATTGTTTTTTCATGGCCTCAAATATGAGCACCAAGTTATGGATCTCGATATTGCCAAATGTGGCCACTTTTGGCACTATTGAGATTCACGACTTATTGCGTAAGTTTGAATTCTCAAAAGTATATTTATAAAATGCATTCCACTCTTTCACCTGCGCGAAATAACCCAAACTTTTAATCCAAGCTTTTAATAAAATGCAATTGATTTATTTCCATTGGCGGCGCCACTGAGCTCATCGATACACCTTAAGTCACGCGCGCTATCTACGAGCGATCTGATTGGTCGAAAGTGCCAGCGACTCTTTCTCACTCGAGTCGAGCTAAGTTGTGCTAGCACTACAGGTTGGGGTTTTTTGTCCCAACGAATTACAGTGTTACTCGTTTGGTGTGACTGGTTAATCTTTACAAGGACGTACCCAGGGGGGGGGGGGTCCAGGGGCCTGGACCCCCCCCCCCCCGAAATCCATTAATCGACGTTATCTCGCTGGAATGTGATATTTTTCCGGAATAAAAAAAAGCCTATGTTCCACTCCAGGCTAAAAAGTATCTGTGTCCCAATTTTCAGCCCAATCCGTTCAGCCGTTTAGGCATGATTCAGTAACAAACATCTAAACTACCCCCCCCCCCCCTCCACGGACCCCCCCCCCCCCCCCCCCGACAAAAAATCCTAGGTACGTGCTTGGATCTTTACTCTCTTTTCGTTTAGTGTTTAGTTTCGTTATAGTATCAATAAGATCTAGAGTATAATTCTTAACGCGAACGCGATATAAAGGAGTTCCATTCACTGCGGCCTACCTACATTGACCCTTTAAAAAAAAGGCTAAAAAAATTCTTTCAAAAATGTCAATGTACGATGCATTGGCCAATGCTTGGCCGAGAATGTGGAGTTGGCTTAACGTTTGGATATTGTCAAACTTACACGTGGGGTATAGATACCTTTAGAATGATCTTAGCGAGATGACTGTGTTAAAAAAATACTCTTGATCAAATTGTGGAACTAAATTGTCGTTGCGGACGAAGTCGCGGGCGTCACCTAGTTTTTTTTTTATTACCAAAAGTTAGTTTAGATAGGTAATTCGCTTTTTTTACTTTTGAAAGAAAATTGATAAACTTAAGAACTGAAATTAAATAAGAATAAGTTATACGTAAGCAACGTAAGTAAGTACTCATTAAGTTATTGTTTTAGATGATTTAAGAAAGACTTGACATTTAAAATGCTAATTTGGTTACTAATAAAGTGGCAAACACTTTTTAAAACGCGTGGGCATGACAGTTTGGGTCGAATTGCCTTTCCTGTTTTATATTAATAAGTTTTTTATACAACTCATTGTTGCCGCCTCGTGCCAAAAGTTAATAAAAAATGTGTCAATATCTTTACGTTACGACCATTGTCATGACACTTATTAAGAAATAGCTTTTGCTCGCGACTTCGTTCGCGGCTAATTCGGGGTGACATTTACTATTTCTCAATATAAACTTTAGATCCCAGTTTCCTCCCCATTGGGGCTAATTTTAAAAGAGCCTTCGGTAGCAAATGCCTACGCATAATATTGTACTGTACACGCAAGACAAACTGCATTCATAGATTTAAAAAAACGAATTGAATTTTATATGAAAAAATGGTAATCATTTCGAACACCTACTAAATTAAAATTGTTTAGGATATCTAAAATGAATAAATGCATTGTGTTCAAATATTAAAATTTGAACACAATGCATTTATTCATTTTAGATATCCTAAACAATCGATTTATTGAGTTAAAGAAAAAGGTTTTTTTCAGAAAGTTCGGTTTCGGTTCCTGAAAGGAATGCATTTTTTTTTATCCATGAATTTTATTTTTTTTATTTTTATTTAAGTACACAAAACAGACAACAATCAGTTTATTTTCATATAGATAAAGTTAAGTTTAGCACAAGATTGGTATCCTAAGCAGGTGTCCATTTCATGAATGCATAGTTTATAGTTATGATTCAAACTTACCCATATTAATAAAATAAATAAATAAAATCATTTATTTTCAGACAACAATACAGTCCATGTTGTTAGTAACATTCGTTCTTATGACTATGTTAGTAAAATTATGTAATCAAACTGAATTAAATTATTAAATTTAAAATGGGCCACCCTGGTATTATAAGTAAGTGTGGACGAAGATTTATTTTTGCTTAAAATTGCTTAGTACTTACTTATTCTTATTATGACATTGCAACAAAACTAAAGTTTTCAAAATTTTAACAAATTATTTCCCAATACTTTCTCCCATCCCATTAGTAAATGTAAATATTGTTTAAGGATGTGAGAGTGTTCCTCTAAGTGTTTGTTCAAATGATGACGATATAACCGCAGAAAGACAACTTTCACAAGGTAGGTATATTTTTTTTGTGTAATTCTTTTGTTAGATTGCCGAGCGACAATTCACGGGATTGCGATTGACATAATAGTTATCCTGGATCAGAACTACATTCCCTCTTAGATGATTTATATTAGGTCCAAGCTGATTCAGATACTAAAACTTGGAGGCGAGTTACAATAAACCTTTAAAGTCGCACTGAGTACAGAATCAATGGAACTTCAAAACCCCTAATTAGGTAATAAAAACAGGTTTGTCTAGACAGCATGTCAAGGAGATTCTACAAGGAAACTGGAGTTTTCAGCCTGAATAAAATAGTGTACCCAGCAAATTTGACATTTAACTATGTAGTGGCTGTCTGTTGTCTCATATGACCATACGTTTTGTTTCAAAGAGTAGGTGAGACGAAAGACAGCCACAGTCTACAAAAAAGTGTTAGTAGGTACTACTATCTCCAGTTTCCTTGGTTAAATCTCCTTGCAGCAAGTAGTAGAGTTAAATTAATATTTTTTTATTAGCACAAGCATTATGTTATACTTACTGCCAGTTCTAAATTATTATTTTTTATTTATTTCGGTACACACGGCGGCACATCAGACTATACATGTTGACTACGTACTACGTAATAAAAGCTGTTGTCGCAGTTCAGCTGTTGAGCTTGATGTGCTATCGAGTGTGCATTAAACAGCTAAAGGCCATGATACAAGTGTAATCTAAACAAGGCTCTATCAAGTCCCAGACTAGCAACTAGCAACCCACCCACCTCAGGGTCGCGAGTCGCGACAGGTGACCAGCGTTTACATAACCTATTAGTCACAACCACAAAGTCACCAGTGACTCAACTGTGTCGATCAACACTGATTTATTAAGTGGCCTCAATAAAAAAATCCTAAATAATCTACAAGGAAGCGGAATGCTTTTTAAAGTGTCATATTATACAATATTGCGTAATATACGATTGTTATAAAACCAAATGGATGCAAATTGGAAGGTGTCTTCTGTAATTTACTGACTGTAATCAGGAAACAATCTTTGATGCTACTTTACTTAAGCCTAATAAAACAAGCAGTCTTTGAAGACAAATAGTAGCTACTTATATTGATAAAGTTTTACGCATGTAGGTATATAACGCGGCGACTAAATAATTTTTCGGGTAGCAAAAATAATAGTAATTATTATTATTTTTATTAATTTATTATCAGAAACAGTGTAATACATTTTATATTTTACAAAAAAGTACTATTTAAACCTCTACCCCCTTATTACAAAACGTGGACTAAAGTTAGACCTGGTTTAAAATTTATGCTAATTCTGTCTTTCATTTGGAAAATGAAAGTGACAGCACCAGTTTAGTACCAGTTTTAAACCAGGACTATTTTAGTCCACGTTTTGTAATAAGGGGGCTAGAGTTTGTGTATAGTACTTAGAGGATTCATACACGTAGACAAATAATTGTGTGTTGATTTACCTTATATTAATTATTCTAATTAAACATAAATTAGGAACTCGAACATGGTTCTGACAGTAATTAGAATTACAATTTAATTTAATATGGTTGATCATTTCAATTTAATATAGACAAAAAATATTCTTTTAGTTTAGGTTTTATGTTATTTTTTTCGTAATAGCATTACGCGTGGCGGTGGGTAAAGAATTGGTTAGCCTAGGGATTAGGAATGCGCTCGTCCGTTCACCGTAGTAGTTGTCGTAGTTAGGTGAGCTCTTTGTCGCCAATAGGGTTGTCAGGCGGGCCATCACCTACCGCGTGGGGGCCTGGGAAGCTGGTCCGGCCGTCAAGTCGTAGGGGGAGCTTGCCATACCGGGCCCTCCACATTACGACTTCCACCGACGGCGGTGAGAGCAAGTAGTGAGGGGTTTAGTGGGTATTCCTCCTTTCTGACCCCCCATCGATTCTCCGCAACTGGATGGAGGGTCAGGAAGCGGCTAGGCGAGTCCCACATAATCACCGTCCGCACACCAACGTGGACGGGGTATGCGTAAAAGCATTCCCCTCACTATAATAAAAAAAAAGTGTTGTCAGGTGTCCGGATAAAGCCGGACAAGGTCAGGCTTTTTGGATGGTTGTCCGGCCAAATTAAACGGTGTCCGGCCTGTCCGGTTGTTATCTCTTTGGCCAACTCGCGAAATCGCAGGTCGCTATAATATGTTGATAGCGATATCAAAAATTATCTCAAAAACGAACTGAAACTTTTGAATGGTTCCTTCTTCCAAGAACCGAATCAATATTTTCATGCTTAAACAACGTTACAAAAAACATCTTGCTTGGTTTCTGTTCTTGGAAAGGGCGGTGTTACCGATTAGAAATCATTTTTAGTATAATATTCGCAGTACCTTGACGCAGAAACATAAATGTCGTGCGACTTACTAATAAGTGAAAATATGAAAAGCAACAAACAGGCTTTATCAAGTACTTCTTCATTGCTATAAAACTACACTAAGCTAGTTAAGTACTTAGAAGTAGTTCTCCAAAACTATAATATGGCAATCCAAGCATTTTCTGAAAGTCGTAGAAAGTAACCACCATATAGGTTTAAAGACAAAACACACCCAGTTTTTCTCGACCACTTTCCATGTTTATTACCTCGAAAGAATTCGAAGTAACATGTCGATGTTTCATTTTGTGAGAGTTCGCTTGATATTTCTACTAAGGTCTAGTAAGTTGTTTTCTAAAAACATGTTTTGCAGATTAAGACAGGGTCTATCTATTCTATACTGGCTTCTTTTTATGACACAATTCGTATATTTAGGATGATTAATATTCACATGTCCTCTATTATCTTGACAGCCAACATATATCTTAGTCATACCTTTAAACTATTTCACATTTTAAATATAAAATTCAATAAATGTTAACAACCAAGCACAAAATATATCACACGTCTATCAATTTTATATGTATCCAATCCAAACGTTCTCTTATAAATTCACATGTGCTATAAGAGCTATTAACACGACGATAATCAACATACACCACTATCATATTGCCGTTTTAATCTTAACTGTTAATTATACGGCCATTAAAATATTAGAACGCAATCTCATTTCGTGTGGGAACCGAGAGGGCTTAAATTTCTAACCAATTATTCTTTCTGAGAAACATTCCTGCCTCGTAAAAACTGAACTACACGGTAAGACCGTTATTATTTAAATTAAAAGCTTGTTTTAATGAAAATTGAGAATAATTGGAGCTTATAGTAATGTAGGATAAGTTTAAAAGAGAGATACTTACAGTATCTCTTCTAAAAATATTCTTTCTTTTTACGAAATAAAACGTTTAATTTTGACTTTTCGTTTCTCATTACTACGGCTTATTATTGTGTTTTTTTGTGTTATTCTTTTTTAGATTTTCCGCGATATGCCTTCAGCATGACAAACTTTTTTGCTGACTGTGCTTAAATATTGTATTGTCATCTAAACCAAACCAGTATACAAAATTTCAGCTCCATCGGAGACTGGGAAGTGGGTCAAATTAAGCTTGCAAGATTTATAGGTACCCCACTAACTAACTAACTAAAAAGCTTGTGAAAAGATCTAGTTTTCAATAGCTTAACAAAAGGTAACTTTATATAAGTACGAAAAGTATAATCACAGGGTGCTCTTAAAACAAAACTCAAAGCCATGGAAGTATTAAGTACTTATTGAATTCTGTGCTATAAGTTTACATTCCTTATCAAGTAACTTATTAGCGGTTAAAGCACCGAAAGGCGTTTAAAAGCCGCATAATTTTATTATAACTTACCAACCAAAGCCTGCAATTTTCATGTCCTGCCGATCTTAATTCTCTGTGGGACCTACGGAGAGAAAGTGCCCTGGAGTTTGTTCCGGCTATTATGCTGTTTCCTGCAGGGAAATTGTATATTGTAAGGTTCCACTTCGTTCTCAGATGTATGGGCATTTATTTACATATCCTGTAGTGCGTAGTTTATTAGATGATAGTGAATCGATTTCCTTGATGCGGGCGAGGGATAAAGATATTTGTGTTGTTGTAACTTAACTAGCGTACGCCTGCGAGTTCGTTTGCGTAGAGACTATTACAGAATTTTATTTATTTATTTCATAGAGAACCGTTTTTAACCGCCTTAAAATAAGGAGGAGGTTCTCAAGTCGTCTGAATGTTTTTTTTATGTATTGTCCAAACTAATGTGTTCGGATTAGTTAGTTCTAAGTTTGCTACTAGATGGCGCTGTGCCCATCTGCATCTCGCTCTGCAGGCGTAGCATGACGAACCCGACAAAGATTTTGTCTACCCCTTAATGTCATTTTTGACATTTCAACGTAGACAAAACCGCTCTCGAGGTCGTCATGCTACCCGTGCTGGTTTTGCGTTCGAATTTGGTTAGGTACTTGAATCCGTTTGTTTGGTCATTCTGAAAATTAGTGCAGTACTTCGATCAAGAATAACACGGAATAATACCTAGTTCTAGATACATACTTGGAACGCTTCCTGACATTTTTACCACACTTTTATTAGCTTCACTTGTAACTAAGTCACAATGTAAGAAAATCTTGGAAATCAATTTTAACCTACTTCTAATTGTCGTATTGATTTGAAACTTTGCAAGTCTATATGAATCCGATGACAATACAATAATTTGCTACCATCGAGCTGATCTGATGATGGAGTCAAGAGGTGGACTATAGAACTCTTCAATGGCTGCTAGGAAACCCCTCGAGTTTATGCTCATTTCTTTTGTTCTGATAAGACCTGTTCGTTACACTTGATGGTGAGGGTCTGATGATGGAGCAGGGAGGGAGCCAGTGGCACTTCTTAATGACCACTAGGAAACACCTCGAGTTAGGCCTCCGTTGTTTCGTTCTGATGAGACTTTTTAGTCGCACTTGGTGGTTAGGGTCTGATGATGGAGCAGGGAGGAAGTCAGTGGCACTTCTTAATTACCAATAGGAAACACCTTGAGTTCTGGCTCATTTGTTTCGTTCTGATGAGACCTATTCGCTACACTTGGTGGTAAGGGTCTGATGATGGAGCAGGAAGGAAGCCAGTGACACTCCCTAATGACCAATAGGAAACCACTCGAGTTTGGGCTCATTTGTTTCGTGTTGATAAGACCTATTCGTTACACTTGGTGGTGAGGGTCTTATGATGGAGCTGGGAGAAAGCCAGTGAAACTCCTTAATGGCCTCAAGAAAACCCCTCGAGTTTGGGCTCATTTGTTTCGTTCTGATGAGACCTATTCGCTTCACTTGGTGGTGAGAGTCTGATGATGGAGCTGGGAGGAAGCCAGTGGCACTTCTTAATGACCACTAGTAAACCTCTCGAGTTTGGGCTCATTTGTTTCGTTCAGACGAGACCTATTCGCTACACTTGGTGGCGAGGGTCTGATGATGTGAAGATAGAGCTGGGAGGAAGCCAGTGGCACCCTTAATGACCACTACGAAACCTTTTGAGTTTGGGCACATTTGTTTCGCTCTGATGAGACCTATTTGCTACACTTGGTGTCAAGGGACTGATGATGGAACAGGGAGAAAGCCAGTGGCACTCCTTAATGGCAAATAGGAAACCCTTTCGAGTTCTGCCTCATTTGTTTCGTTCTGATGTGACCTATCCACTACACTTGGTGGTAAGGGTCTGATGATGGAGCAGGGAGGAAGTCAGTGGCACTCCTTAGTGACCACTAAGAAACCCCTCGAGGTCGGCTCATTTGTTTCATTCTGATGAGACCTACCTACTCGCTACACTTGGTGGTGAGAGTCTGATGATGGAGCAGGGGGGAAGTCAGTGGCACTCCTTAATGACCACTAGGAAATCCCTTGAGTTTGGGCTCATTTGTTTCGTTCTGATGAGACCTATTTGCTACACTTGGTGGTAAGGGCCTGATGATGGAGCAGGGAGGAAGTCAGTGGCACTCCTTAATGACCACTACGAAACCCCTCGAGTTTGGGCTCAGTTGTTTCGTTCTGATGAGACCTATTCGCTACACTTGGTGGTGAGGGTCTGATGATGGAGTAAGGAGAAAGTAAGGGTTCGGCTCGCGCATCTGGTAACTAATAGACTCCACTTGAATTTGTAAAACTAAATACATACAATCACGCCTTTGAGTTATAATGTTTACGGGGTGAGCAGACACATGAATGGACTGTGAAATCGATTATCAACCACCCATAGCTTGCCATTTATTAAACTAAAAAGTAAAAAATAAATATGTAGTTTAAAAAACTAAAAAAAACACACTTTTATAGGAACAGACCAAAAAGTACAAAATAACCGTCTATTCAGTAACTGAAATTAAAAAGCGTGGTGCGCCCTTTGCAAAGCATGCATTCAAGTACTTAATATTGACAACGCGCACCACGCTTTTTAATTTCACTTACTGAATAGACGGTTATTTTGTACTTTTTGGTCTGTTCCTATAAAAGTGTGTTTTTTTTAGTTTTTTAAACTACATATTTATTAATGTTACCGTTCGGTAACATTCAGAATATCAGGGAGCGTTCCAAGTTTGAAATACCTTAGTATTGTTGATTATTGACACTGTCAAAATAATCTACTTATAATTATACTCTCAAGTGGGCTTATGAGGTTTGGACATATCTGTCACTCCAAGTACGTATCTAGAACTAGGTGTTATTGTTGATCGAAGGTGCAGTATTATACATATATAGTTTCTTTCCTAAAGTTGTGTGTTATTTAAATCGGGTACCTAGTAATTAAACCGCCTTCTTTTTAATAGCATTATGCGCCTTAAAAAATCTGCATTGCATTGCATTCGAAATTACTAAGTCAGCCGCTATTAATGCGCGTCCGAATAATACTGTCTTGACCACTAGTTATCTTCTATATGAGCCACTATAAATCTAACTCATCATGGTGGTTATTATTTAGCATCTAAATTTGTAACACACATTCAAGTAGTAAACTTCTAAAATATTAATTACCTATATGACACTAAAATAATAACTCTATTAGCTTCTAATTTTATAACTCAGTGCGTTTAAAATATAACTCGTCATACATGAATTAAACGTCAAATTGGTAAAAATCTTAAAATAAGTCGCCTTGCTAGGGTTTTTAGGAGGTGGGAGGGAGAGGGGAGGGTCAAGGGACCCCCCTCTTCAAGTTCCACCTGCCCGAAATGCGTAGTTTTCCAGATATGAGCGATAGAAGTTAGTATGAAAATCGTTACAAATCGCCTCAATAGGGGATTTTTGGGAGGGAGGAGGAGGGGGAAGGTGAGGTGACCCTCCTCTTCTAACCCCACCTACCAGAGTTGCGTAGTTGTAGAGTTATGGGCGATAGAAGTTTAGTATGAAAATCGCTGCCGCTTATTAGTTTCCGAGATAATCGACTTTCAAAATTCGCTCGAGAGTAGGCATAAAGTCGTTTCTGGCGCTTCGCCGGCCGCTACCGCGGCACGCTCGCTTCGCTCGCTCAGCTCGCGCGCTGGGTTCATGTCAACCTAACACGCTCGTCGCTACGCTCCTCGCACCTATCGCGTGACCTACGGTCTACGGTTTCTAAGTCCCAGCCCCATAGTACCCCCTTCGGTGCAGAATGAAAATTACCACGATGAAAATAATAGTCTCTACACACGTTCCGATCCGACAGCCGATTTGGTCTGCTCCCAACGCAAAAAATCGCAAAAATCTGCTATTGCGGAACACCTTATCCACTCGGGGCCAAATCACTGGATTGAGTTTTAGCTAAGCTGGTCAGGTTGGTAACTCGTCGGTTCATGAACCGAATGACGATCTCTGATTGGTGCAAATGACCCGTCGCTGCCAAATCGCGCACTCGCGCCAAATTTAAAAGAGGCTATTTGCACGATATTAGAATTATGATGTATCATTTTACATGCTAAGTTATAATATATGATGTTGCTTATTAAAGCTTTAAATTACAGTATTTGAGAAACTTGTGTCGATGCTGTAAAACTTAAAATAATGTTAAGTTACAAAATCCGTGGCTGAGTTAGTAAATTACGTGTCAAGTTATTAATCAGAAGGACAAGTTAAAATAATTGTTGATCTTTACTTGCCGCTTTGTTTAAAATATTTAGTGGGCGTTGTAAAAAAGATGAATTAATTTATTAGGGGCTAATATATTTTCCCGTGGCTTGGTTATAAAAAAAGAAAGGTAATGCATTAGAAATAAGCTCCCTCGATAGGGGTTTGCTGAGGGGTGGGAGGGGAGGGGGGAGGGGTACAACCCCTCTCATCTGCCGGAGATGCGTAGTTTTCGAGAAATATTTTTTTTGTAAACATAACCTCAAAACAAAAAAAATGCAGAAGGGAGGCTAAAAACAGGTGGGGAAAGGGGAGAGGTATGTAAAAAAACGTCGCACATGCAAAAACGTCGTTTCTGGCGCTTCGCCGGCCGCTGCCGCGGCACGCTCGCTCCGCTCGCTCGGCTCGAGCGTTTTTGGTCACCATACTAACCTAACCTAACCTAGTGAACTCTTTAGGCTTTTTTCATGGCGGGGGGCTTCGCCCCCCGAGCCCCCGCTTCCCCGTGCCACTTCGGTTATGACACTAATTATAAAAAACACAATAATTTGTTTCCACACATTCGCGTAGATTCGTAAGTAAGCAATCGAATCACAACACAATCGAATTCGAATGAAACGCACACAGAACACAACATAAAATGGCGGCCTGACCACAGATTAGGTAAAAGTTTAATTTTACTACGTAAATGACGTTTCTCTAATCACATTACACGTCATTTTTGACAGGAAACGTTTCATTTCACGTTAATGTTTACTTTTCCGTGTCATTTTTCGTTTCGTTTCACACAAAAACTTAGCAATTGAAAAAGATAAAAAAAAATACGTAGGTACCTTTCCGGCAACCAAAATCGATATCAGGGGTCTCAGTAAGACCCCCTGAGCCCCCCTACGGTGTCAGTTTCCCCAGAACGAGGGAGCTTATTTCTAAACCCAACCCAAAAGAAATTTAATCACGTGACCAATTAAAAATTCTGTGGCTGTACTTATTATTTCCCATTTAAATCTATAGTGAAATAAACATGGTGACGAAACTCGTGAATCGTGAAGTGTTGTGACTATGTGTAAGTGCTCAAACTTAGGATTACAGTGTATATACAGGACTTGGTAAAACCGTGAGTAGTAGAATAAGACATAGTGCAGTGACCGACCAGTGAGTGAATAACAGTTGTCAGAGACTTAGAAGAATTTGTGTAGATATCTTAAAGACTTAGGTCCGATTTCACCACTGATATTTAAACGCGATTAACGCTAAACGTGTTTAAAACGTATTTCTGTCCCTGTCACATTCAAACAGATGACAGAGACAGAACTATGTAATAACACGTTGAACGCCAAACGAAATATTGAGTTATTTTGTTTGGGCCATGGGGGTCACGCTGTAGGCGACACTGTTATGTTCCATTCAGGCCTTGGGGGACACCCGTGACCGCGAACATGTCTCATACTGAAACTGATTTTTCAGGCTTTGGATTTCAGTTCTAGTACAGTTATATATTTTTAACAATGTGGAAGGGCCTCCAGAATCTTATGGACATAATAACACTCAATAAATTTCAAGTAGTTAAAAAGTTATGACAAGTTTAATTTTTATGTCTAAATGTTGAAATGGATTGAAAAATGAATGATAATAGAAAGTAGTATATTTATTGAACATTATAATATGAAACACTGAAAAGTTTATCAAGTGATATTCTTAAATAACATAAGACATAAAGTGACATTTGACATTAGTTACCTATCTAACTGTCGCACTCAGAGACGTCAATAAATTTTTAATTGGCTTTAAAAACTATATATGTCTCTTTTTATGTCTAGTATTGAATAAAGTAGGAATGATAACTTAATGCCAATTAAAGTTAATTGACGTCTCTGAGTGCGGCAGTTAGTACCTTAATTATTAACGATGGATTAAATAGAAACAATCGAAGCAAAGAAATGGCTTATCTAGGCAGTCTTCACAGTAAGTAACCACTTTTTTGGTAATATTTTTGGCCTTGGCTCTACCTATATTTTTAACATTATTCTTGTAACAGTTATGGCAAGTTCGCCTGTTTTCTCTAACCGGACCAGATTTTCTTGCCAATTTGTGTTTTGTTCGTCTCGGTCTTGTATCACGTAGCGTAACCTCTTCGTCTCTTATACACAATCGATTTAACACTCTTTTACGGAAATCAGTGATCTGAATTTTCTTTTTAGTCACATTTTGATACAAAATTAGCGCATTTACCATGGCTGTACTCAGTAGCCAATTGATAGCCCATTTTTTATACCACTTGATAGATTTCCTCAATGGAGAAGAATAAGCTGCCATTTGGTCTGACAAATCCACTGCGCCTTTAGCTTTATTGTAATCTGTTACAATTTGTGGCTTTGAAGTGACTTTTCCTCTCTTCGTAACACTGACGAACTTATCAGAGTGCTTCGTTGATAAAACAAGAACGTCCCTCTTGTCTCTCCATTTCAGTACTGTAATTCCATCAAAACTTTCTTTCGCGATATGTCCGCCCGGTTTTAGTTTGGCTGTTGTCACCTCCTTAGGTAGATGTTTTCGATTTTTACGAATGGTGCCAACTAAATGAGTTTCAGCACTTAGCAGCTCTCTGGCTAGATCCACACTAGTATACCAGTTATCGGTAAACAAAGTGTGACCTTTGTTTAATAGGTTACTACATAACGACATGACGACATTGGTTGGCGTTGTATTAACTTGATCGCCATTTTTGCCAGCGTATACGTTTATTTTATAAGTAAACCCAGGAAGGGTGCACAATTTGAATTCCTTGATACCATACTTGTGGCGTTTTTGTTTATTGTACTGTCTAAATTTTATTCGACCGCGAAAAGGTACAACACTCTCATCTATGCAGAGCACTTCTCCAGGCGTGTAGATTGTTTGAAATTGATCATTCATTACATCAAGCAACTTCTGTATTCTGTGCAGTCTGTTTGTCGTATTAGCTTCATCTTCTTGAGAGAAATGCAGCATTTGTAACAGCAATTCAAATCGATTCCGGCTCATTATGCTTTTAGGATAAGTTTGGGCCATTATGCCGTCTGTTGACCAATAATCGGCGATTTTTGGCAGTTTTACCAACCCCATGAAAATAATCAATCCAAACAACTTCTTTATTTCGGAAGCCGTTGTTGGTGACCAATTTCTAATGCGAGCAGTCAGTGACGCTTCTTGTTCAGTAGTAATTTTTTTGATAGCATATATGTTAGTGTCTTCTGCTATCATTTCAAATACATGTTCTGGTACTACGAGACTATAAAAATCTTCTGGAGACTTGTCTATCATAGCTCTTACGATACGTGGTGACAATCCCGAAAACTCAGTAAAAGGAACAATTGTCCTCTGATCTCCTCGCGGAAAGCTCCATCCAGTTGGCGATGTCGTTGTCGATGTAGCAGTACTGGGATTCGACTGTTGTTCTTCGGTATCACTAGAGGTATTCGAAGATATAGACAATATACGCTGGCGTCTCCTTCTATTCGTTGGTAAAATTATATCATATTCTTCCAAATCTGATAGTTGGCTTATGTTTTCTTCTTCTTCTGTGTCTAATAACGCAGATGGAAAATTGAAGGAAAAGCTGAGACTTGAAACTTCTACGTTTTCTATATTTATCAAGTCCTCTTGTGTTATTTCGAAGTCTTCCCAGTCCATATTAAACTTTAAAAGGTACGTTGAAATGACTGTTTACTTCAAGCGACTCAGAAAAATCACAAAAATATGACGGCACACTTGGTTCAAGTTATCTCACAAGTCGTTTCAAGGAATGACTGACAAGCTTAACCCAAAAAATTGCACTCGGAAACAAATAAAAGCAAGCAGCACGCGTGCAAGCGGCTTTTTCTTTTATCTAGACAAAAGCACAAAATGCAAGCGACTTTCTTTTATCTTTATTAGTTTCTGCCGCTATAGTGTCAAATTAGCAAGGTAACATTGTAAGTAATAAAACAATATACAAACTAACAGCCCTCAGCTGTTTCATCCGTCCGTTGGTTCGCACCTACCTACAATACCCTACTCTACTGTGTGAGCGACGGTGTGACCCGCGTGGCCCTGCGAGAAGTAAATCTGATTTCTCTTCCCATGAGCCACGGGGGACACCATGTGTTCGACATG
Organism: Crambus lathoniellus; assembly: GCA_949710035.1. Classification (NCBI taxonomy): domain Eukaryota; kingdom Metazoa; phylum Arthropoda; class Insecta; order Lepidoptera; family Crambidae; genus Crambus; species Crambus lathoniellus. The sequence goes on along the minus strand of OX453310.1, from coordinate 4,314,474 downwards.
AGTTTTATTCGAAATTATAGTGAAAATCTGATTGCATTTAAACTAGAATAATTTTAATTGGTGTTATTTATCGATTTCATGAATAAAAGTCAAAGACGAAAATTTACCAAATATACTATTTTTGTCATGGCCTAAACAGGTATTGCACTGTCGCTCACATGGTGTCCCCCATGGCGTTCAACGTGTAACACGTTTAGCGTTAATCACGTTTAAATATCAGGGATGAAAGTAGCCCTAAGAATAATATGTGTTAATTTGGACATTTTTACGGAAATATTCGTAAAAAATTTAAAAGACTTAGAAAAATTCGAGACATTTTGGACTTATAAATTTTCACTTAGAATAATTTGCGACAAACATTTGAACTTAAAAACTTTGTATTCGTGTTGAACTAATTGTTCATTTCTATTACTACTGAACATCTTATAATTTACTGCGAACTTTTTATATTCTGGTGCAAATTTTAACAAAACAAAATGGCTGAAGATTTGATACTTTTACAAACTGAGTTATTTGAGAGATTACAAAAGGCAGAAAGAAATTATAAGAAGTCACCTAAGGAGAGAATTACGCAAGCATATATTGAAACTAAATTACAAACATTAGAGGAGTTATGGCAGGAATTTAAAAGCGGTCACAACAAGATTGTCGTCGCGGTTACGCCAGCTAAAAAAGCCACATTAGACTATTTCACAGAGGACACATATGACATCTTTGAAGAGCAATACACGTCTTATAAGAGCACACTGAAAACTGCTATTCAAAGGTTTAGTAAAGGAGATGGTCAGCACAAATCGCACGAGTCCATGTCACAAACTACTGAAGTGAAGTTGCCAAGAATTCAATTGCCTACTTTTACCGGCAAATACGATGAGTGGCAGAATTTTTATTACATGTTTGTATCGTTAATACACGATAACGTTACGTTGTCCGGAGTGCAAAAGCTGCATTATCTTAAGGCAAACTTATCAGGAGAGCCTGAGAAGTTGCTTCGTAATTTTCCTACAACCGAGCAAAACTACGAGGAGGCCTGGAAACTTCTTACAAAGCGATACAACAACATAAGATACAATACCAACGCTATTTTGACAAATTTATTCACTCAGAAACAAATTACGAATCCATCATCCAACTCAGTAAAACAACTTTTAGATACTACTACATCCTGCTTAAAGTCCTTGAACAACCTTGGAATTAAAACCCACGAGTGTGATGTGTTTATAGTTTACCTAGTGGTCTCGAAACTAGATCCAGAGTCCCACAGATTATGGGAGCAACAAATGAGTGCGTTATCGGATACATTACCTACCTGGTCACTACTAGTGGATTTTCTTGAGTGCCGATTTTTAGCTTAGAAATGATCGATGCTGGTAAACATACTACGAAATCATCACCGTCAACTGATAAACACACAAACAAGACAAAGTCGTTTCATTCAGCAGTTCAAGAGGAGCCTAAGGAAGTATACTAATGCTAAATGCATACTGTGTGATGGTCAACATTATCTATACCACTGTAAGTTATTTGAGCAACAACCTACAACAGAGAGAGTTGAGTTTGTACAAAAGCATCAGTTATGCTTTAACTGTATGTGGCCGAATCATGTGGTACATAAGTGTCGTCAATCTGCATGTTGTAGAAAATGTGGAAGAAGACACCACACGATGCTACATTACGAGAACAGAGAATCTTTAGTAGAAGATAAGACAAAGGAAAGAAGCAACACGCACAGCCAGAATCAAAATGAAAAATCCAACTCGCCAATAGCGCACACATCAAACAATGAGACGAGAATTGTAGCGAACTTTTCAAGTGGAGATCTTCATAGTTACAGTTAGTAATATTATAGTATTCTTTGGTTACAGTGTACTACTCGCTACAGCTGTGATCAACGCCCATTCAAGACAAGGAGAACGGTACCTTATTCGTGCATTACTTAGTTACTTAGTTAGCGAATAAACTGTCGGTAACTTGAATCTGTTTGTTTGGTCATTCTGAAAATTAGTGCAGTATTATAAATAAATCGTTTCTTTCCTAAAGTTGTGTGTTATTTAAATCTATGGTGAAATAAACTTGTATGTTCCACGAGTGTGTAATATATGATATAACAAAATGTTGTATAATACTCACAAAATATAACAACACATTACATAAAATCATTTCATATAACGTTCATTTTGTATAATCAACGAATGATATAAATTCAAAATATATAATTTTAAACCGTATAATGAACATTTGATATAAAAACGTTTCATATAATGATGATTATATGAAATAAACATTATGTAAAATGAAATTAGTTGAAGTGTTGTTATGACAAACGTTTATTATGTCATATGAACGTTATTGAAATGAAATTATACCAAATGAAATTATATCATTCATTACGCACCCATGTTCCACGATATCTCCGCCAATTATTGTGAACCGATTCTGATGTTTTTTTTTTATCTGATAGACCAAAGTTTCGATTTGGTCCCATGAAAAAATTTACAATAGTCGGACCAGAAGTTTCTTCAGAATCCTGAAAAAAAACACATTGTTGTCGTCTGGTAGTTCCTGCTTTACGCTGCAATATCTTCGCGAACTATTAACCAATTTCGATGATTCTTTTTTCACTTGAAAGAGTATACTTCTGAGGTGGTTCCATTGTAACCAAGTCAGGATCTGATGGTGGAATCCTGGGAAAATTGAGAAAAAATCGCAAGTTTGATAGATATTTTACGTGTTTTATATATTTTTTTAAGTTTTTCAAGTATTTCATCTTATGATAATGAGCTTGTGATGGAAGGTACAACTCCTCAATGGTTAGGAGTTGGTGGATGTTTTTTAAATATCATTAATACGTAAAAAAATGTAGTTGTAATATTCTTGGTCATTTAGGTGAGCTAATGATGAAATTTAACGCTTAGGAGTAATAGCATGTTTTTTAAGTACCACATGCACGAATAGACCTTTAGTTGTATTCTTTCAAGTAATTTAGGTAAGCTGATGGTGGAAGCCAGTGGAAGGTTAAACTGCATAACAGTTAAGAGTTGAAAGGCGGAGCTTGTCTTGGCGTTCTAATTTAGATATGGACAACCATCGGACACAGTTATATCATTATATGGTTTCGGTATATGGAACTTACTGATCTGTTTGAAGTCGGTGTCAAGCCGAAAGTAAAATAAATAAAAAATAAAATGCTCGTCCCATGCGCGGAGTGATGTGAATTGTAGCTGTGGCAAAGGCTTTTCTTATGGATGATAAGGAGAATGGGACATGCATGACTCGACAAACGGGCCTGACGGACGTGGATTGGAGGCTATTAAAAACTGCATAAAGCCGATACCCACGGCTTAACGTGTCTTCCGAAGCACGGAGGGGTCAAGATTATCAATGTTTAGTCAGCCATCACGTGACAGGCTATTGTAAAAATGGCGATACTCGACTGAAGCGAGATAGCAGTGACAAAACGACGCGCGCGGGAGCGAGACCGATTTTGCAGATTAGGCAAAAAACACGAAACCACTTCGTAGTAAAAAACGTATATGTATAGCGATTTTTTTTTAATGCTTCTACACGATCCTAAACATTATTGGTGTCCACTAATTAAATCAATTTCCAATAGTATATGTAGTAACCCCATTTAAGAATAATCTTGAATTTACGTATTTTTAGGGATCTTTACGAAAAGAAAAAGTATCGAGGCAAATCATAAAATCATGTTTCTGAAACAATACGAATCTAGATAAAGGTATAAAGAAATATATATCTTACTAGCGGATCCTCGCGGTTTTACCCGCGTGGTACCCGTTCCCGTGGGAATATCGGATAAAATATAGCCTATGTCACTCGGCAAGATATAGGTTTCTAATGGTCAAAGAATTTTCCAAATCGGTCCAGTAGTTTCGGAGCCTATTTAATGCAAACAAACAAACAATCAAATCTTTCCTCTTTATAATATTAGTATAGATTACCAGGGGGGCAAGTCTGCTAACGTTAAGTCACAATCGTGTCTCAATCGTGTTTCAATTTAGTTCAGTTGTAGTGCTCTTTAAAACACTAGTTACAAGAATTATGACAGTATGATGTGATGTGAATGTAGTGTGTGGTGTGACCATCAGTAGTATTGTGAAAAAAGTACACATTTCTTGTAACTAGTGTGTAAAAAGCAATTCAATTGAAACACGATTGAGACACGATTGTGACTTAACGTTAGCAGACTTGGCCCCATTTGTAATAATTCTAACCGTCCTATAGTTTTATTAAAAAGTCCATACTTTTTCCGAGTAGCCCCTAACCTCAACAATCGCAGGCCGAGCGCTCTAACCACTACGCTGCGGGCTCCTCTAGTCCTGTCAGTGCAGACTGTACATTTATTTATGACTAGTGGCCGCCCGCGGTTTCACCCGCGTGGTTCCCGTTCCCGTGGGAATATTGGGATAAAAAGTGTTATTTCTGACCCAGATCCTTTCAGTTGTTTTTGCGTGAAAAAGTAACAAACATCCATACAACGCTATCCCGAGGGAATGTGATATTTTTCCGGGATAAAAAGTAGCCTAAGTTACTCCTTATTGCATTAGCTACCTGCCAGTGAAAGTCCCGTCAAAATCGGTCCAGCCGTTTCAGAGATAAGCCGGAACAAACAGACAGACAGACAGACAAAAATTGTAAAAAATGACATTTTGGTATGTGTACCGTATATATAATCATATGCATGTAGTAAAAAGCTGTTATTTTATTGTTACAAACAGACACTCCAATTTTATTTATTTGTATAGATTTACTAGCTTTCCGCCCGCGGCTTCGTCCGCGTTAACTACACGACGTTATCCCGCGGGAATGTGATATGTACCTCTCCATGCTACAAAGTATCTGTGTCCCAAATTTCAGCCAAATCCGTTCAGCCATTTTGGCGTGATTGAGTAACAAACATTCAAACATCCAAACATCTAAACTCTCACATTTATAATATTACTAGCTTTCCGCCCGCGGCTTCGCCCGCGTGTACTACACGACATTATCCAGATGGAATGTGATATTTTCCGGGATAAACTATGTTACTCTCCAGCTCCCAATCTACCCCCGTACCAAAAATCACTTTGATCCGTTACTCCGTTTGGACGTGAAAGATGGACAAACAAATAATACAAATTAATTGATTTACCCGTGGGAATATGATACTATCCTGTGGTAAAAAGTAAAAGTAGCCTATTATAATCTTTGCCAGGGTCTCAAATTATTTACTTAAATACCAATTTCTGCCCCCAAATTAGCCCGCGCTTAGAGTGATTTTTTTCCATAGCAGTGAGATTTCCCACGGTAAAAAGTAAAATATGTCCTTTCCAGGACCTTTAATTACTGTCTCTATTCTAAATATAATCCTTCCATGAACTCAAACTATCACCTTAAATATCCATTCCATTCCACAGCTTTGCCTGAGCTAAAACTTATTTTACCATGGGAATTTATTACCGCCTTATTCCCGCATTTATAATAATAGTAGGGATAGTAGAAATAGGAATATGAATGGCCAGCCGCGACTACGTCCGCGAGTACTACATCGCAACATTTTGTGTCAAAAGTAGGTAGATAGGCATTCTCTAAGGTCTCATCAGTACCATCATCAATCTATTTTAATGTCCCCGCTGCTGGGGCACACACAGACCTTCATATAGATGAATAAGGAGAATGGGAAATAAGTTATGGTGTATTAACCAATCCAAATGCAGCCAGAAACATCGGCTTATCGTGTCTTCCGAAGCAAGATATATTTTTTAACAGCCATCCCGTGATAGACCATTGTAAAAGTCACACAACCTCAGCGATCGCAGGCTGAGCATGCTACCCACTGCTCTATATACCAAATTTCATGAAAGCCAGATCGGTGGTTTAGGCATAAGAAGGTAACGATACCTAGACAAACAGGAGCTAGTTTAGTATGAATAATATTTGGACATTCTCCTACTCTTGAACTACCAAAATGCGAAAAGTCAAGTCAATACTTTCCTAAAAAATGTGTAATACTGATTTTCTTGAGTTTTATTCCAATGCATTAAGAACTTTTTGCTTTGCACGAAAATGAGCTGTCAAGGGATCCATGCTTCATTGAATAAAGTGAATAAAAAAAACTGTATCCCACGGGAACTGTACTTTTCTCCGAGTTAAAAAAACCATATGAAATTTCCCAGGCCAGAGTTCAATTATCTCGATCGATTTAGCCGTTTAGTTGCGATTGAGCCACAAACATCCAAACTCCGTATCTTAAAATACTCCCACCCACCCTATATAAAAATAAACCCCCCTTTCTACCCTATTAGGGGTGTTTTTATTTTGCCTACGCAGATCATTTTTAATGATGGCCAGTATACTTCGTACCAATTTCCATACTGCTAGGTCCAGAAATGAGGAAATTTTCATATAACCCTTAATCCCCCCTTTCTACCCTATTAGGGATTTTTTTATAACTTCACATATGCAGATCATTTTCAATTTTATTGTGACCAGTATCCAACATACCAATTTTCATACTTCTAAGTTTAGAAATGAGGAAGTTCCATATAAGCTCCATTCCCCCCATTTTACCCCATTATGGGGATTTTTTTAACTTTGCTTACGCAGATCCTTTTCAATTGTAACCAGTATCTAACATACCAATTTTCATACTTCTAAGTTCAGAAATGAGGAAGTTCCATATAACCTTAATCCCCCCATTTTACCCCTTTAGGGGGGGAGTTTCCCAAAATCCGTTCTTAGCGGACGTCTCCTACTCATAATCTACCTTCCTGCCAAATTACATCTTCGTTGGTCCAGTAGTTTTTGAGATTTCGTGATGAGTGAGTTATGTCCACTCGATTATATATATCACAAAATTTTATGGCCAAGAGCGAAGCGGTGGGACCACAAGCACACTTAAAATGACTCGTGGATCCACTAGAGCAGTGTTTCCCAAGTAGTGGGTCGGGACCCGGCGGCACCGGGCCACAAAAATAAAATGCCGGGCGCAGCATTGACGTAAAATTGTAAAGAGTACAACAAAATCATGCACAGATGCTTAGAACTTTTGGTGGGTCACGATGGAGAAACATTAAAAATTACTGGGCCAGGGCATATCAAAGTTTGGGAAACCCTGCTTCGCGGTTGGTCCACGAGTCGGACGGGGATTAGTATAACAAACAATCTGAAACGTAACAAAATTCATACATAACCCATAAACTTCAGTCGTACACGTACAAATTACCTTTTCAAAGCGTGTTTAACGTTCTCTTGTAGCTGAATCAACGTAAATGCACAATAGCCAGTAAAAGTTGTTTCTTTAACCTTTTCAATACTCCATTTACGAATAAAGCCGGGTTTGTGACATAAGCAAATGTAGGGTTACCATAATAGAAGTTTGAAAGTCATAAAACACTTTTGGATAAATAGTAAATGTATCAAAATTTAGGGTCATTTCTGTCAGTCTATCGGTTTGTTCACTTTTCACGTAAAGTCCGTTCGGTTAGATAGTGTCGGTACACCCGCACGGCATTGTGGCTCTTGCTATAAAATGCAGATATAAAATAATACACTCAAGTTGGGTACCAAAGTCAATGTTAATGAAAATTTGGATATTTTTATATAAAAGGAAGTTATATAAGTGATTTACTGATCATCGCTCCAATTGTCACAATTCACAACCATCGTTACCACCTGTATTTATAATAAACATAGAATATTTAAGAGAACATAATTTGACTTTGCGGGTGTACGCTGCACGCGGCTTCTTTTGTTTATGCGGCGGCATCCTTTGACAAGAAGCGGCACGTGCCAAGGCGGCGCGATAAAAGGGCGACACTATCTAAGCGAATGGACTTTACAATGGGCGCATTTGATTTAGAAGTAGCGCCTAAGTACAGTTATCTACGAGTAATAAATAATATGTAGATACACAACTTAGGACTTTGTTATATTACACTATCAATGACTTTTGTTAGATAGCTTTGTTTCGGAAAACGCTACAATGTGACAAAGTTCTATGTTGTATTACATTTCATTGCTCGTGACTGTACATAAGTAAATTGGCTGCGCTTCTTAAAAAAAAGTCATAACCTTCTACGGTAAAACTCATTTTTTTAGTCTGATTAAATAAAAAAACTTGAACAGAAGTCGAAAAGTATAGTCACCCTAATTTAGTGAGATCACGACTGGACAATAATATACTATCTAAATAAGGATACTTGAATATACTCCAAGGTCAAATTGAGTTAAGTATATAGACTTTGTCTCTTGAGATATTTTTTTAACAAATGAAAGCTACACGCATCTACTTGGATATGTTTCAAGAAGATCTCAATACAAACTTTCATCCCATATTTAAAAGTCAAACTACCTAATAGAAAATAATTAAATTCAATTTAAGTAAATTAAGTTTCCTACAAAAAGTTGTCTATAATAGTTAGGTAGGTAGGTACCTATATTGTTTTGTGACAGTGTTCTGCCTTCGTCTTCCAAGCTCAATTTAAAGGAAATTACGCAACAATAGCACCTGATATTAATAATGATTGATTTAATAACCTTCTTTTACCATAACATAATAGACACACATCACAATGTTTAATTAAATTCGATCCGAATCTTTTATCACGCATCAATTGCTATTAGGTCAATACCATCAGCAGACCTCCACCTAGTTTTGTCGTCAAAATATTTGTTCACAAAACAAAAGCCTCGCAAGTAGGGTGCAATACAACCTTATACATATATATAAAGAATGTTTGTAAAGGTGTCGATACGCGTGACACCTCAATTTCACCAAGACACGCATTAAACTGACCTGAATACCGATAAATGACGATATGCTTTTTGAAATAAAACTTTATAGATTCAGAACATGTTGATATTTCTTTTCAACCTTTCGGCTTTGTTGGTAAAGTAAGATAGGTGATATCTATAAATACCTAATAAACTGCCTATTAATAGTAAATAAGAAAAAAGTGACTCTTCCATGTAATTTTCTTTGTGGTTTTTATTATAAGTAGTAACCCAGGCAGCTTTATTTTATAAACTGTGTTGAATACTCTCATTTCATATGAAATAAGTTGTTTTATTTTTTTTATTTAATTATGATGTTGTTTCTGTAATGAATGAATAAGAGGAAAAAACTTCGTGAAAATCATATACAATCAATTGTTTATTTTGCCGTTCACATTAGCCGTATAATACAATACGTAGAGGTACGCCCATATGTATGCTTCCTACGCTTCGTCATGGATCGGCCGCACTTTTAGTTACTAATTCTGTGTAAATACCTACAGACATTTAGACATCTAACAATGCCTAAAACAAGCAGATTGTGGTTTGTTCGTATTTAAACTTAAGATCCACAGACTGGCCTCGAACCGCGTTGCATCATCGCCTAACTGCATACTGTTTCAGTATGCAGTTAGGCGATGAGTAAGCCAAATCCTTACAGAGACTGCAGACAATACCAACAGAACTACTTACCTCAATCGACTTCAAACTTAATACCTGTTAAGGTTCAAATTCCGAGAAATTGATAAGTGTAGTATACTTTTATATGTCGTTCTCTGTACACAAACGTGCCGGTAGATGCCGATGCCAAATAAACCGGCGCCGGCGTTTCACAACCATCTGTGGGTTTATCAAGTAAAGGTCTGTAGACTTAACTTATTAGTCACTCAGTTAAAGTTGGTAAAATGGACGGTATTTTATGTAGATAGGTACTTATGGCTTCTGATGAAAATTGTAAATGCAAAGTTCTATAAAAATCGGAAAAGTGTGTTTTAATACTTGTATGAAAAGTAAAAAAAAATGTCACATTCCGACTCATGTTGTTCACTTACCGATTCTGAGTAGAACTTAAAAATTTGGCAGTGTTTTCAAAATAACCCTGTATACTTACATACTTTTGAGAGCCGGACATAACATGCAGATTAGGTAAAACTGTAACTCTGTCCAACAAACTATACCAAAACATACCTAACTACACACTTTACAGCACTATGATGTAACACAAAATCGATTATATATTGTTGAATAACGCACGCAACAATGCTTCATCTTACTCGAATACGGCCGTTAAATCGAATGGCTAAAATGTGACTTGCCTTATTTCTAAGATCACGAAACTACAGATCGTTAGTGGAATGACAAACAGAAATTAAGCATAGCTAATAAAAATCAGCGTTCCAATTTATATTGGTTGAAATACTTGTAATTTAAATGCTGTTTATGTTCTCAGCGAAATGATTAAATAACGGTTGTGCCGATATATTGAGAGCGGAGATTCGAGTCGTTTGAGTTGAGAGAGATAATATCCATATCTAGAGGGAATTTTTTGTGTGTAAATGTGAAAACGCCTATCACGTTTGCGTAAAATATTTGATATTTGATTTTAGGTAATAAAACAGAGCTACTTTGGATTAATTAATACTAAAGTCTTTGCTAGCTTTTCCAAAATAACAACATTGTAAAATTCTACAGTAACCTACTTCTTATGCCAAAATTTACCTATAACGCTAAGATCGGTCACGGTCTCGCGAAACGGGCGAAGGCTTGGTTTGGTAGTAGGGAATTGAAAATGTCTGACGACGTTGATTGTAGTTTTTTTATGCATTCACAATGCAATTCAGTTCTAGGAAAAATTGTAACAGAAAAACAGAGCGTTGGACTGGACTTCCACGGCTGCGACTTAGGATCCCGTCCGAAAGTCTTCTATAGGGCTGTGTTTTTTTCCATTACAAAGTTTCCTTTATCTTATCGGCTAGAATCAGAAGTAAACTTTTTTTTTTTTTTTTTTTTTTTTTAATATTAAAAAGGGGCAAACGAGCAGACGAGCCACGTGATGGGAAGTAGTCATCGTCGCCCATGGACATCTACAACACCAGAAGGGTAGCATATGCGTTGCCAGCCTTTGTGTTTAAGGGTCCTATTTACACGCTTTTTGAAAAACTTCTCGAGAAACTTACCAAGGAACTTGAACTTCATATCTGATTTAAGTTAGGTGCTGACAAGTTATGTAAACGCTTAATACTCGTTCCAGACGATAGTTTCTATACCGTCGGGCACTTTTCTATTTTCCACTCGTCATATGAATATTTGATTAGCGTCAGTCTCGAGACACTCGTATACTAGTCGTTTAGAAAGCACCCAAGTAACCGTGGAATATGTTAGGTAAGAACTAACAAGAATTCAAAACCAAATGGAGACTAGAGATGTGACATTAGCAGAAATGCTTTTAGAATCAGTCAAATATTTAAAAAATTAAGCGAAAAAACATAAATACTTAAATTTAGAAATTATTGAACTTATTGCGGGTAACCATTTATTGAATTAAGTTTTGTTTGTTTACATCCAAACTTGTTTGATTGTATGCATAAATAAACACAAATTAGTTTTCGAAAAATTCATCGTGGGCCGTACGCTTACGCTTTGCTAAGCTCTTACAAAATAAAAACAATATCCTGTAGATATTCACTTAGATAATAAGGAATTCAATACCCAAGCTAGATGGTATCAAGCAACACAACGCACGAATGGAAAATACCAATATTGAGTAGTTTTACATAACAATGTGTACGAAGTATTTCGCGTGTTAAATGGCTGACCGTAATTTGTAAAGTTTTGTTAATATAGATTACATTTAATTGCCAATTCATTCTTTAAAAGAAAAAAAGTTTATTACCGAACCATGTTTGAAAAATCTGAATTAATTCAAGAAAATGATAGGTCATCGAACTTCGATCAACAAGGTGTTAAGTACTTATTGTTGATCGAATTCATCGAAATGTATTTATTTCTAACAAGAAAGCCTAATAAAATTATTTTTTCTTTTCTTTTCAGAATGCCAGTTATGTAATCAACCGACGGTACTCGAAGGGCAAGATGTCACCGGTATGCCACAACTTCGTCCAGAATGCGTGGAAGAAGGACTTCTGTTCCAACTGCTTCAAATCCCGCGAAGAGCACGTCAAGCAAGAGCGGACGTCAGACGGCGGCAAATACCTAGCTACGCCCTTCCAGAACAGAAGCACTTACTTCAAGAAGACGCCACAAAGCATACTCAAGGTACATACCAAGAAAAAGAATAAACGAAACGTTCGATTCCCAGAAGAGGTATGCAGTGTCATAGGCTTCGGGGGCGATGACTGGTCTGACGGCGAGGAATTCGAAGTCTCGGAGGACAACGAGGACGAAGATACATTTCCAGACACAGAGGAGGAGAGAGAGCTTCATAGAATTACAAAATCAAACACTGATTTTAATACTGTGAAAGCTAATTTGTTAGGAGACTCTGTGAGCAAATCATACACATCCTTATTACTAGGTAAAATGCAGACTGATTCAGACGGCAAAAAGAAAACACTTTTGGTGTCGGTTACTCCTTTTGGACAAGAGAATAAAGGGCCCAGTGTTAAGTCTCATAATCGTAAACCTGCAGCAGTCATACATGTTGCTGAGCCACCTATGGAAGAAACTACTAACTACAAAACGAATATAATTTTGTCGTCGTATGTTAAAGAAAGCGAAACAATCATATGCGCCGAAGGATCAACGAGCACTATTTGTACAGAAAAATCTTTATTGGAAGAAATATCGGAGACATTGCAGCAAAATAGGATAAGTAATGGCTCGGAACTAGCTTTAACTCAAAAGGATAACAATAAGCCAATGGTCGTGGAAGGAAAAATCAAAGAAAGCATGCAAGACGAAGTGGACAAAAAAGAAATGAATGAAACAAAAAAGAATGGTATAGTAAGAAAGTCACCCTTGGTCAAAACACAAGAAAGGCCGAAAGTAAATTTAAGTCGGTCCGAGTTTAAATTTTGTAAAATCAATATAGAGAGTAGTAGTGTTGACTCAGCTGTTAGTACTTTAAACTCGACTGCAAACAACTCCCTCGCTTCTGACGACGAAAGCTTTAGCGGACGAACAGACTCAGATAACGATGATAGCGGCCATTTCTCCGAATCAAATAAGTGTGAAGAAACCGTAAAGATAAAAGTGTTCAACGATAGCGATAAAAACAACAAACTGTCACCAATGGGACAACTTCGAAAGATGGATGGCCAATCTAACGGTGGATACTCAACATTCCAAACTCCAATCATTGATATGCCGGTTATAATGCCTAAACAACCGGAAATTATGTTCACGCCAGAAGCTAGTCGAGAACTGGCCGGTGAACCTGATGGTCGGGCGGACCCAGATGAAACATCAGAAGCTCCGGCCTTACCGAAAAGCCCCATGCCTACAATGGATCCAAGACCTTCTTTCTTACACGGTATGATTACAGATATAATGCCTTCTTCAAAACCAGCATTACCTGAAAAGCCTAAGCTGCCGGCCAAACCCGTTATTAAACAGACAACTAAGAAAAGCTCTCTGTCAACAAATCAACAACATTTAACAATGCATTTACAAAGTAACATGAAAAGAGATGTCGAATTAATAAGAGCCAATAGCGAGGAGAAAAATAACGAAATAAACGAGGTACACGAAGATAAGCCAGAGCCTATTTATTATGCAAAACCAGTGTTAACGAAGCAAGATAGCGACACTTCGCTTAACAGCTTAAGTAAACGTAAAGCACCAACTCCTCCATTGTCTCCATCTGTTGAAGAATACTCGAATAACTTGTACCAAAGAAAAACAAATGGATTCATGAAATCAGATTCACCAGTAGTAAGGGAAATGGAAAAAAGGGAGAGAGCTTCAGGCTCTTCAGTGGCGCCAAAACAAAGACCGGTACAAGAAGAAACGCCGGAAGTAAAAAAAGCTGACACAGTTCCGGAACCAGCGCCAAGAAGAAACATTTCCTTATCTCATGACAATTTACTACTAGATGAGAAACGGAAAGGAAAACTAAAATTTTCGATAAAGAAGCTACTTCGTATAGGTTCTTCCAAAGACCTCGACAAAAAGGAACTTAGTGTTCCAACTGTTACGAAAGTTATTCCAAAACCAGATGAAATTTACGATTTAACACCGAAACCGAAACCTCGTCTCGTCATCATACACCCATTGGACATTAACGGGTCGAATGTGGAAGTTGTAAAGGCGAATTGTGATGTAACTGACAGTCTGCGAAGAGTGAGTCATGAGGATGTGTCCTCAATATACAGTGTAAGTTCGACGGAGGTGGAAATGCCTAAGGTTCTGAATAAGCCGCCTCCTCCACCGAGACAGTCGAGCGAGGACTACAAAGCTGTGTCGAATGTGCCAAAGCCCGCGCGACCACCGCCGCCGAAGTCAGCTGTTTTGCAAAAACAACAGAAACAGCAGACGTGGGCGCCGCCTAACAAGGGCGACACTATTTATGCTAACTTAGGTAAGTTACTAAATGTCTGTTTAATTTAACGTTCTCACGTAGTTACATCATTGACCACAATAATGTATTTTTTTTTTCATAATCAGGACACTTTGTGTTGTTTTCCTCAAAGTATTCAAGTACCTAATACATTACGAACTCAGATTTTGTGCAGTTGACAAAAATATTAAAATGAAATAATAACAACTCAATTCAGATTATAAATGACTTAGCAGTTTTCTTCGCACACGATTTATATGGAACATTTCATTTAAATACACCTTTATAAATTACAGGAGAAATAAGATCAGCGTTGGCACCTCGGAAACCTGAAAGAACAGCGAGTATGAGAGAGCGAGAGGCTCATTTGGAGCTTCCCAAGCGACGAACACCAATCGATGACGGCGACAAGGACGAAGTTGACGACGGCCCGCAGGAGCTGGTGCAGGCCACCAACGATGCCGTCATTCACAACTATGATGACGTCTACAACTCCGCTAAGTACGAGGAAGAGACAAGCGACTCGGCTAAAAACAGCGACAGTGATTATGAGTACGTTCACCACGCGAGATCATCCTCATCGCCCGAATGTGACGCAGCCACCAAACCAGACGACACAGAAAACACGTGCGAAATCAGAAAGAGCGTCGAAAACACCGAATTCCCTAAATACAACAATGGGGTATTCAACAGATCGTCACTGCCATATTGTGGAAGCGAAACGGAATCGGAAATCTATTCTCCGTACAGCTTCTATAGTTCAAACGACGCTATGGACAGCCCCAATAACGAGGATTACCAAAATGAGATGACACCAAAAAATACTACCAACAAATTGCGAGTGCGAAAGGGACGAAGCGTCGTGCATAGGAATCTGGAGGATAATTACGGTGCCGTCGTTATTGCGAATCACGAAGCGCTTGCGCAGGTTTTAGAACAGGTAATTTATCCGTACACTTAAGTCGTAGGGTATGTTTTTCTAAGCTTTATTGACTGTACCTATTATTAGATTAGACAGACACATTCAATTGCATTGGAGTTTATTCACCCGTGACTTTATGGAAATCTGTTTCCATTGTGTAACTTGATACAATCCTATTTGGCATGGTAAACGCAGTACTTTGAAATTCAAAGCGATTGTTGCGTTTAAACACATAAACAATAATACTTAATTCAGTGGAATCGGTATTCAATCCTATTGTCGTTCTATTTCAGGTTCAGCAGAGTGCTACAATGCAACCTTCTTTACGAGGGCTCAAAGCTTGCACCAATCTTCGGTGGAACGATTTTTCCGTCCAGTCTGGCCATAAGAATTGTCTGGTGCGAGCTGGTAAGAGAATCTTCCACCAAGCCATATGGAACTCGAATCAAGGACCTGTGAACGTGACCCTGATGTTGCATAAGGAACAAATGGCGTCTCAGATGATATGTCAGCAGTCAGTGCAACCGCAGACGCTCAGTCTGAATGCCATCACAGAGTTCTGTGATCTTGTACCAAAGCAACATTTTGGGGAAGAGGGAGAGGACTTAGTTCAAGGTAATTCATTGCAAACAAATAATACCTAAAAGTATCCTTGACTGTTTTCCATACTAATATTGTAAATATGAAAGTGTGTTTGTTTGTTTATCCGTCTTGCACGTCAAAACGGAGCAACATTGCTATCGGGATAGTTTGGGAGATGGAGAGTGCCATTGGCTACTTTTTACCCAGAAAAATATCACATTCCCGCGGGATAACTTCCTGTAGTGCAAGCGGGCGCAGCCGGCGAAATACTATAACAAACCCATATTTCTATGATATCTTTAAAAAAATAAGATTAAGTGTCTACTAAGTACTTTTATTTACTGTTTAAAGAATTTACTAACACAATTTATACATCAATTTTGATTACCTACAACATAAAAATCTCGTACTACATCAACTTAACATAATTTTACTTACATTCCAGCAACCATAGTGGTGCTAGCTCATGCGCAAGTTGACACCATCCAGTCATACGGGGAGAACCTTCACGCTGGCGAAGGTCTCACGACGAAGGAGTACCAGCTAGTTCAGACGGAACAGATCCACGAGGCCATATTCATGATGCTGCAACTCATAAACGGGCTGAAGTGTCTCCAAGCTAGAGGAGTGGAGGAGATACCTGAGACGTTGACAGCATTCATAGCGCTGAAGGACATTCAGCCCATAGCGTCACACGGCAGTACGCTGAACCTACCTTCGCCGGATGACAGATTAAACTCGCTTTGGGCGCCGAAAACAAACAGCTACGGACGGTTGTGTATTTTGCAAGGGTAAGTTGTGTAATTATTTTCATACATTCACAATGTTATTTTGTAAGTAAAGGAAAAATAGTGATATTCAGAAAAAGTAATAAGAAAATTCGACAAGTCTTGTATGCCTTTCGGTAGCTTAGTTGGTCAGAGCATCTGGTCGAATTCCCGGGGGCGCGCGTTCGAATCCTGCCTGAAAGTTTGCAAGGCTGGTGTTTTTTAATATCACAATTTTACCTTTAAAGTATGTGCTTTCCTTGCACGGTTAACTTTGTTCGTTTTTATTTAAGGAAGTCTTTAGTGCATACACATGCACTAAGAAGATACACCACACACACACACACCTTCTTAGTTTAATTCCGACATTTTTTTACGGTCACGGGATGACTGTGACTATGCTATTTCAATAAGTAGTACCTACAAGCATAACTTCCTCGCGTTGGGAACACTTAATTCCATAAACGTAAAGAATATTAGTCAAATAATATAAAATAACTTACCCTATTTTCTTTCTCTCTTTCCAGGCTGAGTGAAGAAATCAACTGCAGCAAATCCTCAGACGAGGAGCATCTCAACTCACTTTGCAAGTGTGCTATGAAAGCTCTCGAAATCCTTCTCCCAGGGGAAAAACTCACGCCATTACTCAAAGAAGTTCTTCAAGAAGAACGCGCCATATCGCTGAACCAGGCGAAATCTGTCCTCGAGTTCATGTTATGGGGTCCTTTAGACGTCGTTCAAGGGGTCCCAGTGGATGATAGGGAACTATCTCTTCAAAGGTGGCTGGATCTGGAAAGAGCGACTGTGTTACACGGGCTGGTTAGAACAAGAGTCCAATTAAATGTGTTTGAACAACTCCACTTACTGTTCTTGGTGCGATCCACCGCCAAAGCCATGTGTGACGCCTCGGTCCTTCTCGAGAAAGCCAGCGTGTATTAAAATGTACATCTCTAAGCTTTAGAATTAAAGTCTTGTTCGCACTGAGCTAGTTGCACCATTTAGTACAGTAGCAGTTGTTTGGTCACTTTAAAATTAAAAGCACCAAGAATTGGCTTTCTGCTAGCCTTTTGCAACTAGTCTAGTGCGAACAAGGCATAATAGTGCCCTGTTCAGACGCCACGTCAATTGTCATATTACAGTCTGTAAAATGTAAAATATAGCTTGCTTAAAATGACAGCTCATTCGTGCAAAGCAAAACGTTGCTTCTGCATAAGGAATAGGGTCTAATTTTCTAGCATAAGCTACATTCCGATGTCCGATGCTGTTTATCTTGAGCCTTATTCCAATAGCTTAAAGAACTTTTTGCTTTGCACGAATGAGCTCTCATTTAAATCAAGCTATATTTTACAGACTATAGTGAATTAACGAAGCGCGTGAGTGGGGAAACTATCTATAAACCTTAGTTTTAACCTAGTTAGGCACCTGAAAGACTTAATAAATTATAAATTATATTACGTCCATATCCCACCCGACGATTAAAGTAATCTGCTTCATTGCAATATTTTTTTTAATCCACTTTACCGAGTGTTGCCAAGAGCAAAATGTAAAAAATAAATTGTACAAAGAGTCCAGATAAAGAAAACAATTGGACTACAAGTGGAATTAAGGTTTAGGTGCCAATAAATAGAACTGAAATAGGTATATATACTCATTCTATGTTATTGTTTCTGGTGCCTTATTTACTTTTGTATTATATAGTTTACTGTAAATTTAACTCATATATTTATATTTTATGTTCGAGCTCTTTAAATGTAGCACACGAGTTCAAAATATTGATTTGTATTAAGAATTCATCGAATATACAGATTTTATATAAAACAACTGGTTTTAATTACAAGTCTTCTTCAAATGGATATGATAAGTCATTCAGTGATTTTGATCCCTAATTGAAACTCAGGCTTATCTAATAAAATGATATAAGTAGCTTCTTCATATAAGCAGGCCTGTCTCACTTCCATACAAGCGGCGCAAAATGCCCGAGATATTTACCTACTATTCTGGAACACAACCTCATTTCAACCTTTTACATTTCGTATAGCGTTCATAGTACAATAACTGTCTGCCGTCTCGCTTCAATCTGCTAGGGCTGTCAGAGGTACTACTTTACCTGTGAAAGTAATACACGCGAAGCGAGACAGATGGCAACACATGCGGATGCGTGCGCTGCGTGTGCGACAAGTCGAGCGAGTGCCAGCCTATTGAGACTAGTCCGGTGACCGGACGCTTGCGTTCATCATACCTAAACTCGGGAGTGAAATTTCTGTACCGTAAGGTACTAATATATATTCTGTGATATAAGTAGGCTCCCATCAAGATAAACATTTCAAATTATTTTTACCATTTTGCATTCACAGTGCAATTATTATTATTGAAAATGAAAATATTAGATAAAAGGAGCTAAGTATTTAAAGGATAAATGGTTTTTTAATGTATTTCATTTTCAAACATTTTTTTATATAAAAATAAACCTCATACTCCCCTAATAAATCTAATAATATGCCTAGTTCAATAGGAAATAAATTATAAAAAACTTTGGCCGAAAAAAAGTCAAAATAAGCACCTTTCATGGTTTATTGTCTCCAACAGTGCAATACAATTCACATACATAATATCACTTATATCAGGATTAACCGAAAATATTCGATCAGCATTGAACATAATAATGATAAAAATTACACACAAAATATGAGTAAAAAATAAAAAAGCAAGTTAGACTTCCTATTTTATATATCAGCTTCGATTGGAACGCTTTAGATTTGAGCATGTAAATGATTCACGTCTTTAAATCTTTATATAACAATCAAGTTTATTTAGAAGAGTTTAACTGGGTAAATAATCACAAAAATAACATCTAAAATAAAACAAAAAGCGTAAATAAAAAGTATAAAAGCGATAAAATAAAAACGTATAAAACGTTAATTAAGCATAAAAAATCTTGATATTCAATAATATTATAAATGAAATAGCAAAAGAAATAGGTATTCGATAAACGTTTATAATAAATTAAGATTATAGGCATATGAAAAACGATTACAAAAAATAACAAACATTTGTCTAAAATAACTAATTTGATTACGCAGTGATCTGAAGATGTAATAAATAAATATAATAATCCTCATTATAATAATTTATTTACCAACTATTAAAATGTCATACAATGTGGCAACGACCGACAATGCGACAATAAATTAAATGTCGTTTATCTGTTGTCGGTCCCCGTCTAAACAGGCGGTAGGTAAAGGTTGATGATTCGTAAGTACATATTTATTATGTCTATGTGAATAAATAAAATTAAACATTTTATCCTATCTTAATCTGTATAAAAAGAAAACAATTAAGTAAAAATATCCAATAGTCGAGTCATAGTAAATAATTTTTAATTTGTAACTTTTTCTACACGCTGTATAGAGTAGGTAGATACTAAGCTATTGCACATATATGGCGAAATAAGTTCATGTCGTTAGCGTTTGTGGTAGTCTCGCGTCTCCTTGGCATGATATGACGTTGTATAGTTTTTTTAATCTGTTTTCTGTTTAGTTCGTTGGAAAAAATATATCTTTTATTACTATCCTAGGATTTTTTAGGTAACATCGAAATAATTAATTCTACGAAGTACATAGTGCCACCAATGTTTTCATTTATTGTCACATTGTCGTTTCCACATTGTATAATGGATTGTTAACTAAATGGCACAAAAGCATATTTGTTAATATAGATGTCGAATAAATTTCAAACAATACCTTTAGTGGAATATTTTCAATGCAAAACTTTAATCGGAATGTATTAAATTTAACCACATAGCTAATAAAAAAATATTAACTGATTTAACATAGCTGCTAATTAATTCGACATAATTCACACTCTTAAAACAACTTGTGGAGCATTTACACTTGAGCCATGGTTGATACAGTCCACTAAGCCAGTCTAATATTGGCATCGTGTAAATAGAGACAGTCCACTACATTGGATTACGATACAATACGCATATAATAGGGATAGGACTGTTATTGATGTCAATATTTAAAAGTAACATTTAAAATATTACTTTAAGTTTAAAAAACGTAAAAAAAGGTCTTTCTGTTTGATAACAAGCAAGTAATGAGCTGCTGAATTGTGACTAACCGTGACTCTAGCTATATCTTTCTAAAACAAAAAATTATATGGAGTGAGTATGGCGCTACCTACGTTTGACGTCACACATAGTTAGCGCTGTCCTTGTCTAATACGGAAGTTTGATGCTCTATCTATATCTTCGAAAGTATGGTAAATATTTGAAAATAAATACTTGTGTTGCGTTTCTGATATTTCTAAAAACATTTTAAATAAATAAAATAAACAGTTCGATCCCCTATTGTCATAGTGGACTGTCCTTGTGGACTGTCTCAAGTATTGGCGTCGTGTAAATGCTGCATTACATATGTATTTCAAATGTTTTGAATAATTGCAGCGTTCACAGACTTTTATCGTTTTCTAAATCACTAACAACAAATTAACAACTAGTCCAATTCTTATAAATACTTTAACGGCATCGAGATTTTATATTCTAGTTTAGTAAGATCCACTTGCAGCACATTTGCTAAATCTCAGTTTTACTAAAACTAGATTTAGCCCATACGGCATACAGGAATTTCAATTTTTTTTTTCTAGATTTAACATTTTGTCATTTTCGTGTGGGTTAAATGTAGTTTCAATTAAAACGAGATTTAGCAAATTGTCTGCAAGTGGATCTAAATCATAATGGCAGATCTTTTAACTTAGTATAAATAAGGTCACAGGGGGAAATGCTTCCATGGGGGTAAATCCAGCTTTTTGTTGTTGTCCGTAACTAACTACTAATTACACTCCATTCAGCGAAACAAAACATTTTTAGTAAACAATATTGATATGTCTTTTTATCGAAGAAATGCAAAATAAGAAAGATATATTTTTACATACATTATCCATTTTATAATTTGAAAGCATGGAGTTACTTTGAATAAATCACTGTGTCATATTTTTAGTATTGCATCCCACTAATCCTACTATCCTACTAATATTATAAATGTGAAAGTTTGGATGTTTGGATGTTTAGATGTTTGGATGTTTGTTACTCAATCACGCCAAAACGGCTGAACGGATTTGGCTGAAATTTGGGACATAGATACTTTATAGTCTGGAGAGGAACATAGGCTACTTTTTAGAAATTTGGGACATAGATACTTTATAGTCTGGAGAGGAACATAGGCTACTTTTTATCCCGGATAAATATCACACTCCCGCGGGATAACGTCGTGTAGTTCTAAAAGACCCGTCAAGATTGTTTAGGTAAAATCTTTTGCTCCACTGAATAGACTGTAAACTGAAAACTGCTACCCTAGATGGCGGGAGTTGCTGTATTCCGTTTAATTAGCGAGTGAAATTCAAAAAGCTGCATTTACCCCACGGAGGCTTTTCCCCCAGGTGACCTACCAGCAACAACATCTAGTACACAATTTTAAATAATGTAACAACTTCTGTGTGGGTCAAGTATTATTTTTATGTTTTTCGACAGTTTTAATTGATGATAATTTGCATTTTATGGTGCTCCCACACTGATGTTATGTAACAATATATTTCCTAACAATTTTTGAGAATTGTAACATTCTTTTAAAAATTGTGGTGCTGGAGAGTGACACAGGCTACTTTTTATCCCGGAAAAACATCACATTACCGCGGGATAACGTCTCGGCTAGTCTTTAAAAATAATTGCAAGATTTTCGCCTAGTTCTCTAGAACTGTAAATGACTCGATAAATCTATTTACACAATTTATCATTCTATCACATTATACGCCTACAATATTATTTTATTTACAAGCCCTTGTTGAAATAGACGTATGAGGGAGGTCGGTTGCCTGTGTTCTTCAATATGTCGTTGTATCTCTCTGGCTCGAACCGTTTGATTGTGTCAATTGATAATTTACTGTGAATAAATAAAAAATACATGATTATACTTACATTATTAAGTGTATATATGACTAATATGAATGTTATTTTTAAAGTTATTGACACTTTGGGATATCTAAATATATAAATTCTTGCATTACTGACTGACTGACAGAAACTACTGGGCGCAATGTATGTTCCTTTAGGAGTGTAGAGGAGCACTAAGAGAGTATTTTTGGGAATTCCCCCTCTGAGTGGGTAAAAAAGGGGGTTCACACAGACGAAGTCGCGAGCGGAGCGCTAGTTTATAGTATAATTATTCACCCTGAGTGGGATTTTTTATAAAAAATGGTATATGATGTATACATATATAACAGTGAAAATCTATTTAAAAAATTGCCATAATATAAGAAATACTCACCAACGTTGTGGGAATAGCGCACAACCAGTGGGCACCATTACTGTTAGGCTGAAATTAAATAATAATAAAATTATTAACCTAATCATTCTTGTAATATAAAATACCAACGGGTCCTCGCGGTTTTACCCGCGTGGTTCCCGTTTCCCGTGGGAATATCGGGATAAAATTTAGCCTATGTCATTCGGGAAGAATGTAGTTTTCTAATGATCAAAGAAATTTCTAAATCGGTCCAGTAGTTTTGGAGCCTATTCGATGCAAACAAACAACCAATCAAATCTTTCCTCTTTATAAGAAGAAGAATAAATTTTTAGTAAAAATATCATTTTTATGGCAAGCTTTTTTGCTGACACTATTTTAATATTGTACTGTCATCTAAACCAAAGCTGTATACAAAATTTCAGCTCCATCGGACACTGGGAAGTGGGTCTTATTGTCCCCCACTAACTGCCGCACTCAGAGACGCCAATTAACTTTAATTGACAATTAAATCTCTTTCTGTCGCTTTTTTTATGACCAGTATTGAATAAAGTAGGAACGATAATTTAATGCCCATTAAATTCAACCAGCATCTCTGAGTGCGGCAGTAACTAAGTAACATACTAACTAACTAAAGGTTGACTTCCGAGCATCGCGGCCGATCGCAGCCGCGCGCGATCGATCGCGTGCGACTGACGCGCGCGGCTGATGCGACAATAGTCAGTGTACGAAAATGTATGGCGCTGCTTCCGAGGTATGCGACAGACGCGTGCGGCCGACGTCTGTCGTCGGCCGCACGCGGCCGTAACTGTAATGAAAACTTCTTTGTATTGTATAGATACTCACTTATCAAGACTAAAATCCATATTGTTTCTGACTTCACGCTTAAAAAAAGAAATTTCAGTCTCTTAAGGCGCTACTCGGAAAAAGTATGGACTTTTAGATTTAAAACTATAGGACGGTTACAGTTGTTACAAATCTGGTATTAAGATATATATTTCTTCATACCTTTATCTAGAATCGTATAGTTTCAAAAACACGATTTTATGATTTTGCATCGACACTTTTTCTTTTCGAAAAGACCTCTAAAAAATACGAAACTTCAAGATTATTTGTAAATGGGGTTACTTACACTATTGGAAATTGGTTTAATTAGTGGACACTAATAATATTTAGGATCGTATAGAAGCATTTTTGTTAAAATCGCTTTAGTTTTTTAATACGCAGTGATTTTGTGATTTTTTAGCCGAATCTGCAAGATCGGTCTCGCTCCCGCGCGCGTCGTTTTCTCATTGCTATCTCGCTTCAGCATAACTTTTCCGAGTATCGTCTTAAATCTCGGTGGGGTCGAAAACGCTTCGTACCGCCACAATGTCTGGTTTAGTATGAGGTCTAAAACGCCGCGTACCGCGCCAATAGAAAGAATAGCTAATTCAGTGCCGCAGTGAGCGTGTTACAGAAAGGGCGTTTCCGCACTACACTGAATTTTACCGTCCGGGTCCGTTTTTTTACGGACTAGCGGCGTGGCATGAAAAACACGGATGATTGGCTTGTGCAGTTGTCCGTCTTTTTACTCGCCGGGGCAGCGCAATGATTACCCCCGGGGCGGGGGCCCCGCCCGCTCATGAATATCACGTTTTCAGTTCAGTATCACAGTTTCAATGATTCAAAGCCGAAACTACACGAAATAAATAAATTCTTACTATGTATTATAAATAATTTAGGTTTAAAATACAACCATCCGTTTTTTTCCGGACGGTAAAATTCAGTGTATCTCGGAACGGAAAAAAACGGACCGGAATGGGGAAAAGTAAAATGTCGGACGGTAAAATTCCGTGTAGTGCACAAGCGCACATATACATTCTATGGCCTGCTATATCGGACCGTAAAAAATCGGACTGCCGGACGGTAACATTTTATAAACGCCCAAAAGGAGAGTTTATAAAAATCATCTCAATCCAGCGTTGACACATGGTTGACAGATGAATTTTCTAACAGTGACAGACAACCATAAATTAGAGATTAACATAAGGAAGATAACAGAAAAGTGAGTATCTATACTTACAAAGAAGTTTTCATTATAGTTACGGCCGCGTGCGGCCGACGTCTGTCGTCGGCCGCACGCGTCTGTCGCATACCTCGGAAGCGGCGCCATACATTTTCATACACTGACTATTGTCGCATCAGCCGCACGCGTCAGTCGCACGCGATCGATCGCGCGCGGTTGCGATCGGCCGCGATGCTCGGAAGTCTACCTTTAAGGTTTTTTACGGTCCGATATAGCAGGCCATAGAATGTATATGTGCGCTTGTGCACTACACGGAATTTTACCGTCCGACATTTTACTTTTCCCCATTCCGGTCCGTTTTTTTCCGTTCCGAGATACACTGAATTTTACCGTCCGGAAAAAAACGGATGGTTGTATTTTAATCATAAATTATTTATTATACATAGTAAGAATTTATTTATTTCGTGTAGTTTTGGCTTTGAAACATTGAAACTGTGATATTGAACTGAAAACGTGATATTCATGAGCGGGCGGGGCCCCCGCCCCGGGGGTAATCACTGCGCTGCCCCGGCGAGTAAAAAGACGGACAACTGCACAAGCCAATCATCCGTGTTTTTCATGCCACGCCGCCGGTCCGTAAAAAAACGGACCGCCGGACGGTAAAATTCAGTGTAGTGCGCAAACGCCCTTTCTGTAACACGCTCACTGCGGCACTGAATTAGCTATTCTTTCTATTGGTGCGGTACGCGGCGTTTTAGACCTCATACTAAACCAGACATTGTGGCGGTACGAAGCGTTTTCGACCCCACCGAGATTTAAGAGACTGAAATTTCTTTTTTTAAGCGTGAAGTCAGAAACAATATGGATTTTAGTCTTGACTAGCTTTCCGCCCGCGGCTTCGCCCGCGTGTACTACACGACATTATCCTCAGGGAATGTGATATTTTCCGGGATAAACTATATCACTGTCTAGCTCCCAATCTACCCCCGTACCAAAAATCACATTGATCCGTCGCTCCGTTTTGACGTGAAAGACGGACAAACAAATAATACCTACTACTGGTTTTCCCGTGGGAATATGATACTTTCCTGTGGTAAAAAGTAAAAGTAGCCTATTATAATCCTTCCCAGTGTCTCAAATTATTTAACCAATTTCTGGCCAGAAACAATATGGATTTTAGTCTTGATAAGTGAGTATCTATACAATACAAAGAAGTTTTCATAATAGTTACGGCCGCGTGCGGCCGACCTCTGCCGTCGGCCGCACGCGTCTGTCGCATACCTCGGAAGCAGCGCCATACATTTTCATACACTGACTATTGTCGCATCAGCCGCGCGCGTCAGTCGCACGCGATCGATCGCGCGCGGCTGCGATCGGCCGCGATGCTCGGAAGTCAACCTTAACGGCAAGTTAATAGAAAGCTTGTAAAATAGAGAAGTGGCAGGTACTCACAATGCGCCGACGATGACAGTCTGCACGCCCACGTGCGCCCAGCGCATGCGCTGCATGATGGGCGTGCACTCGATGCGACGCATTATCAGTGGTAAGAGAAGCATACCGGGAGCGCACATCGCTATCCTACAATAAAAAATAAAAAAACTTTTTACAATCACACCAATTAAGTATCTAAGCCCATGTAAATTTCATTGAGAAACTGTGTCATGGAAAACTTGATAACGGATAAATATATACTTAAATACTTTTTGTTTGTAAATACATACTTAACATACATAGAAAACACCCAGACCAAGACAAATAGACATGTTCATGCACACAAATATTTGTCTTGTTCGGGAATCGAACCCGAGACCTCTGGCGCAGAAGGCAGGTAGCCTACCCCTGCGCCAAATCGGTCGTCTATAATATAAGGTTCTTAAAATCATCTCATTCTACTTTTTTTTATCCACGGCAGGGTAGCACTTAGCTTTTATAAGTTTAAAAAGCGGTAAGAGTTCGATCATTGTCGTGTAACAACACGATACAACTGCACGCAGCCGAACAAAGGAGATAGTCCGAAAAAAGGCGTAAAGGCGTATTGTTATTTTTCACTGTGGGCAACTATTTGGCCGAAGATGTAACTGTTTTAGTTAAGTATGGCTTTCTAGATTAAGTATGGCTGTTGTTGTCACAATAAATAAAATTAAAAAATTAAAATTAGAAATATTATATTCTGGGTTTTAGTTCATACATACTGGACCGTCTCTTTTACATCCGGTCTAAACTGGATATTGGAGGCTCAGACGTCCTCAGACTCACCGCTTACTCAGGTCAGCTTCAGTTCTGTCAATCGGATAACCCCCCTTTCTAGGAGTCAGTCGGATTCGAAAAACTACGCAATCTGAAAACAAAGTACCAAGAATATTTGCTGTAAATTCTATACACACATACCTGGAAGTGATAACTTGTGAAATTCCTTTTGCTGGTGCAAGCTGTGACTTTCCTATAATTTTTCCGTTTTCATCCGTTACTTCTAAGCCTGGAAACAACAAATGAACTGTGTAAATGACGTTCATTCGTTTTCTGTTTATTATACAGGATATCAACGGGTCGTACCGTCTAATAATTCTGTCTGCCTCATCAATGGAATGTTCACACAATTGGCTGTGGCCACCGCTGCGAATGGCACGAATCTCTGCATGTAACAAAAGAAAAATACACTTAAACCAAAGATCACAATCAAATTAAAAGTTACAATCACAATTTTTGGGGTAGAATTTTAAGACCAAGTGCTCAATCAGCTTCAGAAGTATTGAGTAAATGTTTATGGACGACTAGCGCTCCGCTCGCGACTTCGTCTGCGTGGACGCCCTTTTTTACCCCCTTAGAGGGGGAATTTCTAAAAATCCTATCTTAATAATAAATAATAAATAAATAATAAATAAATAACTTTTTACATTCACACCAATTATCTAAGCCCATGTTAATTTCATTAAGAAACTGTATCATGGAAAACTTGATAACGGATAAATATATAAGTACTTAAATACTTTTTGTTTGTAAATACATACATAATATACATAGTTAACACCCAGACCAAGACAAATAGACATGTTCATGCACACAAATATTTGTCTTGTTCGGGAATCGAACCCGAGACCGCACTGGTGCAGAAGGTGGGTAGCCTACCCCTGCGCCAAATCGGTCGTCTTATAATCGGTATCTTAGTATAACTATTATGAAAAACGGGATTTTTACCATGTTTATTTTGTTTTTCGAGTTCCCGATATTTCGGCGCAGTTGCACACGCCATGATCACGGAGTAACTGAATAAAGTTAATGCGGGTGGATGGTATTAGGAGCTGACGAATCTGTCTACCCTCTTTCTTGTCCGTTTATTGCGCTAATATATCCCTAATATACCGAAATATCGGGAACTCGAAAAACAAAATAAACATGGTAAAAATCCCGTTTTTCATAATAGTTATAGTGATAATGACCATGTAAGTTTAAAATCTTATCCTATCTTAGTGGTCCCCGCCCGACTCTCCCCAAGGAACATACATGCCAAATTTCAGCTTCTTGCACCCAGTAGTTTCGACTGTGCGTTGTCTGTCAGTCAGTCAGTAACCCAAGAGTTTTATATAGTCGATGTCGATATAGTGAACAACAATTTAAAGCACCTTTAAGATCCTGCTACTTACCTCTAGCAATAGCAAGGCATTGACCCCTTTCGGCACGAAGTATTTTCACTTGTCTAACATATCTCTCACAAAGCAAGTACTCTGACATGATGAATGAAACGTTATCCATTTCCTCCTACTCACAGCTACCAATCTTTCTAGAGCGGATTTACAGCTAGCAAAGGATTCGCCCGTTTCTGCACGAAATACTTGAACCCCAGGGCCGCTCCCATGGCGGCGCTGGTGGCGGTGACGTAGGCCACGCCCATCTGCGTCGTCGAGAGGGGGGAGTTGGCGTTGCGGTTGGTGTAGTTC
This sequence comes from Crambus lathoniellus, assembly GCA_949710035.1. Taxonomy (NCBI): domain Eukaryota; kingdom Metazoa; phylum Arthropoda; class Insecta; order Lepidoptera; family Crambidae; genus Crambus; species Crambus lathoniellus. The sequence goes on along the minus strand of OX453310.1, from coordinate 4,285,668 downwards.
ACTAATGCGTTGAAGGACTGGTTCACCCATTGCCAGAATACTACTGCTGTTGCTGTTCTGTGGAAAGGAAAATTTATTATAAGTTAAAAAAAGAAGCATAGGTAGTATAAAACATATAGTGTCGTTCTTCTTAACGGCCTGGCCACGAACATGCGCGACGGCGGCGGCGACGAGCGACTTGCGGAATCATTGCGCACTCGCGACAGACGTAAGACTTCCAGCCTCTTTACCGCTTATTTTTATTGATTTAAACTACAGTACAGACTTAAGGCGCTACTCGGAAAAAGTATGGACTTTTTGATTTAAAACTATAGGACGGTTACAGTTGTTACAAATCTGGTAATAAGATATATTTTTCCTTATACCTTTATCTAGAATCGTATAGTTTTAGAAACACGATTTTATGATTTAAGCTCGACACTTTTTATTTTCGAAAATACCTCTAAAAAATAAGAAATATCAAGATTATTCTTAAATGGGGATACATATACTATTGAAAATTGGTTTAATTAGTGGACACCAATAATATTTAGGATCGTATAGAAGCATTTTTTTAAACTCGCTATAGTTTTTGAATACGAAGTGATTTTGTGTTTTTTTTGCGTTATCGGCAAAATCGGTCTCGCTCCCGCGCGCGTCGTTTTCTCATTGCTATCTCGCTTTAGCATAATTTTTCCAAGTATCGCCTTAAAAGCTGGCTAGATGGATGTAATCTTGACTTCTATCTAGGGTTGCCAGGCGTCCGGATAATGGCTTTTTTGATACTTGTCCGGCCAAATTAGGCGGTGTCCAGCCAATCTGGTTTTTACTTCTGGCCAACTTGCGAGCTCACCGGTCGCAGCGCGCGCGGCGAGAGTCAAGCGTGTATAAATATGGCTTTTATTTTAGAATTAAGGCATGAAATCCTTGGTTTTTAGGGTGTCGTGCCTTGACACCCGAAAGTCCAGATAAAACAGCGGGCCAGTCCAGTTTTTACGTTTTAAGACCTGGCAACCCTACTGCCATCAGAGGTAACCTTGCTTGTTTATCCATCTATCCGTTAGATGTATTCCAAATTTTGTTTGACCTTCCACAACTTTAGAGGAAAGGCGCGTGTCGCGAGCGTGTTGGCGCTTGGATGTAATGTTTACATCTGATGGAAGGCAACATTACATGCCAGACAGCTTATATATGATGTCAATATTTTTTATAAAAAGTTTAAAGCATCTACACACGTCCCCGCGAGAGTTTTCTATTCGCCAACAAAGTTATTACATCACACATGAATGACAATTACATCATGAAATTGACTTGCTCTAAAATTTAATGCTGTCGTCTTGTTGGTAGAGCTCAAATAACAGTTGTATTAAAACAGTGTGCTTAAATATCTTTTTAATTACGCGGGTTCGTTGCATTTAAGTTGAGACAGAGAATTTGAAAGTGTTGCGTAAAATGAGTCCCACACTATTTTATCAGATTGCAAGCCATATATGATGATTTTCACAAAATAAAAAGGAACAACACGACAAACTGTAACAAACATTTATTTTCAAACGAAAAAAGTGTCTCACAACCAGCTCCGATGGGACACGAACCCACGACCTTTCGCTATCCGGGCTGTAACTGGACTGCTCTAACCACTGTGCTACGGAGTTGTTACGAGAAGCGTCGAATTTATCCAATACTTATTACGCGCTGGTTGTGACGGGTCGTATTTTCTAAACACTTAATTTTCAATTTTTTCAAAATAAAAACTTTTAAAAACTATGTGTGCAAGACTACGTCCTGTAGGGTTAGAGACTGGTGCCGTGCCTGCAATAGGTTTACAAAGAAAACCGGTTACACAGGTCACCAACAAGGAAAAATATTAGTTTTCTCTTTTTAGCACATAACCACAGAATATTTAATATTACTAAACATAGCACAAACGTACTTGCTCTGCTCTTTCTTAACTTAAGCAAAATGCAATTCATCGTAATGAGGTATTTATGTTTATAGCATTTTTTATGAGCAAAAAACAGCTGACCATTGTAAATTATTACAATTTTTACTCTTTTGCATTCACAATGCAATTTTTCAATGATAAAAATTGTAATTGTAATTTAAATAACTTGCAATAGCGACAATTTCATCTTTAGCGATTGTCAAATATCTGGATAGGTATTTCTTTCGTGTTAGGGATTATATTAATATATAATATCTTCACATTGATGAAATTAACGCTAACTATACAGCGCGTAAGAAGTATGGGATGAATTCGGCACTTCTCGTAATGACTCCGTAGCTCAGTGGTTAGAGCAGTCGCCCGGATAGCGAAAGATCGTGGGTTTCGAGTCCCATCGGAGCTGGTTGTGAGACGGCTAATTTTTTTTCTAAATACTTAATTTAAAATTTTTCAGCTATCCATTGTCTTGTCACGCTATTTTCATGAATCGAAACGTACTACAGACTCGGGTTAGATTTATTTTTAAACACCTCGTGACAAAAAGAGGTGTGTCTCGATACCGTTTAGGTTGACCTTCGAATACTCATACAATGTTTACACGTATCGCGAAGTGGTATTTTAAGATTCAGTCGTAGAACTATTGGCATACTTTAGTGACGAACGATTGACAAAACAGAGAACGTAGTTTATTTTTACAACTACGTCGCGAGAGTCATATTTGTTAATCATAAATTATTTTCAAGCTATCCGAGCCAATAGCATTTTACAATCTTTGAAAATACCACGAGTATATAAAAAGAAATCTACGCTAATCAATACTAATAATTACAAAGAAAGAGGTAACTTTGTATGTCATCATCATCATCATCACTTATCCACGCCAGCCGTATCCGGCGACGACGACCACGGGGCGATTCCTTAGGGCGTTTGTGCACTACACTGAATTTTACCGATCCGGAAAAAAACGGATGCTTGTATTTTAATATTTAATCATTATAAATAATAGAATTTATTTATTTCGTGTAGTTTAGGGTTCGATACATTGAAACTACACGTAATAAATAAATTCTTACTATTATAAATGATAAAATTATTAAAATACAAGCATCCGTTTTTTTCCGGATCGGTAAAATTCAGTGTAGTGCACAAACGCCTTTACTGTCAAATATTAGGTGATGTCATTAATATTCAACCGCCTCTGTGGTCTAGTGGTTCCTGCTCTAACCACTGAGCTACGGAATCGTTACGAGAAGCATCAATTTTTTTCTAAATACTTCATTTTCAAATTTTCAATAATAAAAATTGCATTGTGAATGCAAAAAAGTAAAAATTAAAATAACTACTTATCTTATTTATTTTACAAAAAATCATTTTTATAAGAAATCGATTATTGTCGGCGGCGTTTTAATTGCATTGATAACGGCATCGACAGACGGCGGCATTTAGATTATTTAGATAAAACCTACAACAGCTACATAACATGTAATCTTTTCAAATGCTACAAGATAAAGAACAAACAACATTTTAAACTTACATGATCATTATCTATTACCCTATTATGAAAAACAGAACTTTTACCATGTTTCAATTTGTTTTCCAGTTCCCAATATTTCGGCAATAATATGTTGTGATTACTTACCTATTTCTAAATAAAAATATTTTAGGAAAGTTTATGATTGAAAAAAAAAACACTAACATCCTATGTATCACATATAGACAGCAACAAACAGCAATAGCAAAACTGTTTCCGCAACCATGGAAATCATGTACAAAATTTTCTATTAATCTTTAAAAAAAAGTATAACGGTACTAGCCTTCTGCCCGAGGCTTCGAAATTAAAATAAACAACACGGTAACTCTCAGATATATTACGTTATTGCATATTTGAAACGCTCTTAAACGAGGTTTATTTCTGGTCTTTCATTATATTACTGAATTATCTAGCTATTATAGTTCATCATAAAGTACGTAGTGGCTTGGAATACTGCAGTGCGGTTTGGAATCCATTCTATGATGTTTACAAAAAGAGACTAGAAAATATCCAAAAGCGATTCCTCTGGCATCTTACATACTCCTGCAATATGGGTAAAACTTTATTAAGATACGATGAAAGAATGAGTCATTTTGAAATGTGTTCCCTTTCGGATCGTAGACGTATGCATGATTTACTGTTTTTACACAAGTTAGCGAATGGCATCCTCGACGCTCCTGAACTACTGCAAGGTCTTACATTTTCGGCACCTTTGAAACTTCCTCGCTCATCAAGATTTAACATCCTTATAGAAGGCCGTAGCTACTCCAACCTCGGGCTTAATGCACCACTAACCCGCCTCGTGCGTGATTTCAAGGGCTTATCTAAGATCAAGGATGTTGATTTGTTCGCGGGTGGCATTCGCAGCTTTAAAAAGTCTCTTTTACACTAGTCAAACTCAAACAATGCAAATTATTCCTAAAGTATTAATTCCAATTAGTTCCTATAAAATTAAATGTAATGTTCCAGTATTTTATAATGTGATTTATTTTGTAATTTTTTTTGTGAAATTTAATATTTTTCTAAATTCATTGGTATGCCTATTTTTTTATTTTAATTTTTAATTTTCATATTCATATAAGTACTTAATCTTGCATTCTTTCTATAATTAGTTCATATAAAATTAATTTAATGTTTAGTATTTTGTAATGTGTTTTTTCTTTTGTGTAAGTAATTTTAATTATTAAATTTATTCGCATGCAAATTTTATTAATTTTAATTTTTAATTTTAATATTCATTTTATTATTTGTTGTTTCTTTTACGCATGCAGTCTACACCTATAATTGTAATAACATTAAGATGCTACACCTTATACTTTTCGTCTACATTGTTTATGTTAATGTTTATTATGTTGGTGTTCAAATAAATAAATAAATAAAATAAATGCTTATTATTATTAGCTTATTTATTGAAAAATTGAGAATTTAGAAGAAATCGACCTGTCTCACAAGTAGCTCCGATGGGACTCGACTCCACGACCTTTTGCTATCCGGGCCACTGCTCTAACCACTGAGCTACGGAGTCGTAACTAGAAGCGTCGATTTTTTTCTTAATACTTCATTTTCAATTTTTCAATAATAAACATTGCATTGTGAATGCAAAAAAGTAAAAATTAAAATAACTAGCTTATTTATTTTACAAAATAATCATTTTTATAAGAACTCAATTATTGTCGGCGGCGTTTTAATTGCATTGATAACGGCATCGACAGATGGCGGCACTTAGATTATTTAGATAAAACCTACAACAGCTACATAACATGTAATCTTTTCAATTGCTACAAGATAAAGAACAAACAACATTTTAAACTTACATGATCATTATCTATCACCCTATTATGAAAAACAGAATTTTTACATGTTTCAATTTGTTTCCGAGTTCCCAATATTTCGGCAATAATATGTTGTGATTACTTACCTATTTCTAAATAAAAATATTTTAGGAAAGTTTATGATTGAAAAAAAAACACTAAGTATCCTATGTATCACATATAGACAGCAACAGCAATAGCAAAACTGTTTCCGCAACCATGGAAATCATGTACAAAATTTTCTATTAATCTATAGAAAAGTATAACGGTACTAGCCTTCCGCCCGAGGCTTCGACCGCGTGGACTAGGCGATGTTAAACTGCGGGAACGTGATGTTTTTCCGGGATACAAAGTAGCCTATGTCAATCTCCAGCTCCCAAACTATCCCCATACCAAAAATCATTCTTACGTGAAAGACATATAAACAAACACAATTTCACATTTGTAATATTAAGTATGGATTTATCACTTACTTGTACCACTGCAGCATAGCTCCCGTGATGAGACAGCCGCCAGGCATTTGGAACGACATTCTGCCGAACACATTCTGAAGCTCCCCGCTGTCAGGATGGAAAGCCGATTCGTACAGCTGCTTTGCTCTTATGACTTGCTCTATTGATGTGCCACTTGGTTCTTTACCTGCCCTGAAAATTTATTCAATCATTAATAATTATTGTTAAATACCTACGTAACTAACTAAATAACTTAGCTTGCACATATCGTACTTTGTATTAACATTGTTTTCGAACATTATAGTTGATTAATAATACCTCCCGTAGCGTTTAATAATATTTTTTTCGGATATTGATTTAAATCAGTGATATTTATAAAAAAAATCATTAAAAAAATAAAAATCGTGATTTAAATCAATTTGATTTAAATCATGCAACCCTGCCATTATTCCTACAAAAAAGTGTAATTAAAACTCCATTGTAACTCCATTATTAAATAACAATAGGTCTTAATACCTATTGTTATTGGAGTTACATTTAAGTTGAAGAGGCAGATTTTGTATTTAACAAAATCAAATCGCATATTCAAATATTAATTTGTCGTTTTTTAAATGCTCTAATAAATATGATTAAAACATATTATAATATATTATTTTTCTTTTATTTATTTGCGTGAATACCTAAATAATAAAACACAAATAAATATTATCTTTTTTATTTAACCCATTGACATATGACTGGTCGAATAGGGCCGGAGAACAATGAAAAATCTATTGAGTCTCATTTCTGGGGCGTTGAAGGATTAAAAAGAATTGGAATAAATTGATATCTAATAAATGGGTCTGCGAGACCCACCCCAACGACTATGTAACACTTTTCCACTCCCATGACTCTGGGTTATATATAGTTTGATTTACTTTTATAATGAGAAATAATTTTATGTTCTCTTTTATTTAACCATACTTGAGTGCTTAAGCATAGATTATAACAGGAGTTTCTCAACCATAAGCTGTAGTAATAATAGGGGATCGGACTGATATAAAATACATACCTGTACTTTGTATACAGATCCTTTGCTTCATACAACTCCTTTTCAGAGGCCAAAGAAAGTAGAGGGTTGGAAATAAATGCAAAATGCCGGAATCTCCCGTAGAAGTTGGACTGGTCCCATAGTGGTTGAGTGATGTCTATTCTGGACATTTTCTATAAAAAATATATACATAATTAATTGATCATTATGAAGTCTTATAGTTAATGACAGTTTTTGGGAAAAGAGTGCTCATGCAAAGATTCTGCATTTAAGATTCAAAACATGTTTATTAGTACCTACCTAAATGAAATTACTATAAAACGTAACAAAACGACAGCATTTCATTAACCAGACAGCTAATTTTGTTACAAACAAGGTCATCCTTAGTTAAAATAGCTAGGTTGTTGCTAACTAGCGATATATACATCTAATTTTGAATCTAGAAAATATACGAGTCATTCAGAATAAAACTAAATTCAAATTTTAACCTCTCTATCCCCGAAACGAGTAAAGCAAGTAATTTATGCAAGAGAAAAATCTAACTTGTGAACTTAATTTACGCATAGAGATAAAGTGATAGCGTAAAAATTCAACTTCATGTGTACCTATACGCGTTTAAAATGTAAATTCAAGAACTGACCTTCGGAATTCAATAAAAAATTACAAGAACATGATTTTTAAAAAACTTTTCGATGTATTATGTAAGCACCGATTCCAAGCGAAAATATTAACTTACTGAGACAAAAAACTCGGTCGATCAGTTGCAAATATGCACAAGTATATGCAAGAAAAAGTTCTGAATTTTAGCTCTAAAAATCGGAAATATTTCACTGAAAAAAAGCTGCACAGCACACGACACCACAACCCACAACAAAACAAATAAATTACTGATTAGATAACATAAAGCAAAGAGGCCAAAGAGCAAAGCAAATACAATACGTCATAGATGTATACGTCAATGTCACACACTAGCGATGCGCGACTCCGAATAATACTATGTAATGTAATACTAATCATTCGACTCCACGAATCATTCGACTAAGTCGACTGCGATTGAGATTATTCGACTGGAGTCGACGGCATACGTCCGGCTGTCCAGTGTCCAGTCGCGTTCGGATTCGGTTCGACTCGCGCTTGGTCGGGTGGGCGGGATCGAAACTATTGTGCTTTTAATACTGTGCTGTGGGAATGATTAATGAATGAATAACCTATCGTTTATTCGTTTCGTTCCGTATTGACATTAGTAGTTACTAATTAGTAGTCGTTATTCGAATAAAGACATTAGTATACTACTAATTTTGCATTCGAATGGCCAAATTAGTAGTTATGAATTAGTCGAAAAGGAAAATCATTCGGAGTCGCGCATCGCTATCACACACTAATATACACAGATTAGCAACCGTGCGTGCCCGTGGCACCGAGAACTCAGGAGGACGTGAAAAAATGTATTACGTCAAACTGCGTTAAATAGATGGCGCAACAGTAGTCCACTATCCGCTACCTACGAGGGCGACCGCCCGCGTAGTTACTTTGTGCCTACGTTAAGGTCATAGCCAGCACAGTACACGCGGCGGCGGCAGCTAGCAGGCACCCAGCTGTCCACGCGCCGCCGACTGCTATTCCCCCTATAGGTGCGCGGCGGCGGCGTTGCGACCGGCGGGCGGCGGCGCGGTGACCGCTAGCATCCGCTAGCAGCATAGACTACTATAATACATTGTGCGTTTGTGCACTACAACTGAATTTTACCGAGCCGGCGGTCCGTGTTTTTACGGACCGGCGTGGCATGAAAAACACGGATGATTGGCTTGTGCACTTGTCCGGTTATTTACTGGCCGGGGCAGCGCAGTGATCTCTTTGAAACTACACTCTACGGACGCGTTTTAAACGAGAGGAATAATGAGTTCCTTGGAACGTCAGCAATTACTTGCTTTATTGCTTTATGTACGAAGACGTAGAAGACAGAAAGAATTTTGGGTTCATCCTCTTATCAGTGAAAATTGAGGCAGGATGAAAAATTATTTTTTAACTACTATCGAATGTCTACAGCTAGCTATATAACAAAAAAAGTTTCATCAAAATCCGCTTAGTAGTTTTTGCGTGAAACACGGACAACAGACAGACAGACAGACAAACAAAAATTTCAAAATCCATATTTTTGGTGCTAGATATATTACGTGTTATTGGTGAGAAATAATAATAATGATAATAAATAAATAACTTCTTACATTCACACCAATTATCTAGGCCAGTATGATACAGTATGGTATCATGGAAAACTTGATAACGGATAAATATATACTTAAATAGGTACTTTTTGTTTGTAAATACATACATATTATACATAGTTAACACCCAAGACAAATAGACATGTTCATGCACACAAATATTTGTCTTGTTGGAAATCGAACCCGAGACCACTGGCGCAGAAGGTGGGTAGCCTACTCCTGCGCCAAATCGGTCGTCAATCGAGAAAGGCGCTTGAATTTATTTTGGCGTGCGTTCATTTATTTGCGATAACTCCTAAGATATTAATTTAAATTATATGGTGTAAAAGAGTAAAATAATGTGCTTGAAATGCTTAAAGTGACTAACGTATTTAGATTGATAAGGGTTAATACTGTATCCGTTTAAATAGCTTTCCAAATTACCGCATTGTTCATAACCATTTTTTAGAGATAATATGGCTATAATATGCTATCCTTAAAAGATAGACATATGCTATCGCGGACTTTTTTGTAGATCTATAGAAGAGGAATATCCCAACATGCATTATTTTTTTAAATCTCGAAAGGATTAGGCAGCGTTTTTGCTGAAAGCTACCGGGCGGCTTGCCGTTTGCCGGCACTTTCGACAATTATCGTTATATTTCTACCAATTTACACAAAACTTTAATAAATTATATATTAAAACCTTCCTGAAGAACTACGCTACCTATTAGTGAACCGCATGAAAATCTGTTTCGTAGTTTTAAAGATTTAAGCATATATAGGGACAGACAGACGGGAAGCGACTTTGTTTTATACTATGTAGTGATTTATGATTAAAATAGAACCATCCGATTTTTTCCGGACGGTAAAATTCAGTGTAGTGCACAAGCGCTAATATGTTTTTCATTGCCGTCATCTCGGAACGGAAAAAAACGGTCCGGAATGGGGAAAAGTAAAATGACGGACGGTAAAATTCAGTGTGGTGCACAAGCGTCCATATGTTTTTCATAGCTGCCATATCGGTCCGTAAAAAACCGGATCGCCGGATCGGTAAAATTCAGTGTAGTGCACAAACGCCCATTGGCTAGCAGTCAGCGCGTGGTCACCGCGCGGGCCGCGCGGCTTCAGCGAGGCGTCTACTACCGAGCAGTCTGACGGCGCCGGCGGTAAGCTCGCGGACCGCGCGCTGCCCGCTATTTTATATTGTTACTGTAAAATGCATCTACAGTGCACGATAGTAAGTTCATATTTGGCTGCTCATACTTTGGTTGGGTGGTAGCGGTGCGGTATAAGATATGACCTTTATGGCGCACTTTTCAAAATAAGAAACTTTACATAATCATTAGTTTACCAATTTTATCGCCTGTTTAATTTTTATAATATTTATAAAAGACATAAGTACAACATGAGATGACAGACATGACATAAATGAGGGAATTTCGTGTCATAACATACGAGCAACGCGGGTCTGTTTCGTTCCGTTCGACGGAAGACCCGCGTTGCTCGAAGCTCTACTTTAGGTCCGGTTGCTCGTACATTTAACTTTTGTCAAAATTGACAAAAGTTAAAATTTAACTGATGTCAATTTTGACATCGGTAAAAGAAAAATACATTGGTTATTTTAGGGTTAAAAGTGTTGTCTGTACTATTTTATTAACCTTCCCTTAATTACTAATGGCAAAATTTAAACCACCCCCACCCTGTCGGTTATTTTGACCGCCGTTAAATCTGTAATTTGACTGCTCGTTAAAGTAACCGCTGCTTCAACAACGCTTTTTAAATTTGACCGCCGGTTAATTTTACTTTAACCATAATTTAACCCTAACCAAGCTTCGAGCAACCGGACCTTAGTCACCAAAATATTACGCGGGCGTATGCGGTATACTTCAGTCCGTCAACAAATGTCATATGAAGCCCATGTCCATACCAAGAACATACAAATTTCTTGGTCCATCCCTTTGAGTATTTGAATACTCAAAGGTCCATCCACACCCCGGGGGGCTGCCGCGTAACCTTATGGGTATGAACTTTATACGTTTTTTGGAACTTTAAGCACTTTTTCCCTGGGGGGCTACCGGCAAAAAAATATGGATATGGGTATGGGCTTCAAGTGTCATTTGAATTCCTTGTTTTGATAGATTTTTGATGCTTTTTTCTGTTAAACGTTGTTAGCTAGCTATCGTTATACCCGACGCCTTAGAATTAAAAACTGATAGTGGCTATTTTTTCTATAAAATTTACTAAAAGTTCCAAAAAACGTATGAAGTTCATATCCATAAAGTTACGCGGTAGCCCCCCTGGGGGGCTACCGGTTAAAAAATATGGATATGGGCTTCATCTGTCATTTGAATTCCTTATTATTGATAGATTTTTGCTGCTTTGTTCTGTTGAACGTTGCAAGCTAGCAATTATTATACCAGACGTCACTAATCAGGGAACTGGTGCCCTACCACAAGCTCTAATAGCAGTTATTTTTAAGTTGAGAGAGAGAGACGCCGCCATACGGCGTGTAAAGCGGCGTCTCACTCTCTCAACTTAAAAATTACTGCTATTAGAGCTTGTGGTAAGGCACCTGATAGCGGCAATTATTATTATAAAATTGACTTGCTGCCGCACTCAGAGACGTCATTAAAATCTATATCTGTCTCTTTTTTATGTCCCTGGGGGGCTACCGGCAACAAAATATGGATATGGGTATGGGCTTCAACTGTCATTTGAATTCCTTATTTTGATACATTTTTGCTGCTTTGTTCTGTTGAACGTTGCTAGCTAAGTTATCTTTATACCCGACGTCACAAAACAAGGAACTGATAGCGGCTATTTTCGTATGAAGTTCATACCCATAAAGTTACGCGGTAGCCTCCCTGGGGGGCTACCGGCTAAGAAATATGGATATGGGTATGGGCTTCAACTGTCATCTGAATTCCTTATCTTGATAGATTTTTGCTGCTTTGTTCTGTTGAACGTTGCTAGCTAGTTATCGTTATACCCGACGTCACTAAACAAGGAACTGATAGCGGCTATTTCCTTTATAAAATTGACTTAAAGTTCCCAAAAACGTATGAAGTTCATACCCATAAAGTTACGCGGTAGCCCCCCTGTACTGGGGGCTTGAAATGATAAGTTCTTCAATGTTTCTATTGTCAATTTAAAAACACAACTTAATTTTTAAGTACCTATTTAGAAGGTAGGTAATTTACATAATTCCAATTTTGTTTTTATTAATTTACAAATATTTTTGTTTGCTTGTTTTGGAACGTAAAGTATTGTAATTTTTTTCTTTTTTTTCAGTTTAAATATGGCGGCTGTCGCTGAAACAGCCGATATGACGATTGAAAAGAATTCACAAATTATAGTAAACGTGGAAGAAGCATTAGCAGATTTAATTGTTGTTTCTTATTGCAGTGAAAACAAAAAGTTTCAAGGAGTGCTTTTGGACTCGACTAAAGGGTAGGTATAGTGTTTATCAAGAGCTCAATTTATCGATTGATGGCTGGAATTTATATTATTTACATTAATTTACACATGTTTTACAGTACCTTGCCATTTGGAGTGTATAGCCTACACCCTGCATTCAATAAAAAGCCAGCAGCTTTAGAAAATGATGGAGATAAGCTGCTCTCCGTCAGCCAAAGATTCACGTATCAAGAGCCTCAATACGCAATTGAAAATAACCAGAAACCAAAAAAAGTCGGAGCCAAGGGCAAAACGCAGCCAAGGCAAAAGATGACGGTACGGCTTCGCCCACGGAAAGTGTTGTGTTCAAATTGTAAAGGGATTTGTAACGAAAACAGTGAAAATGTTGACGTGTCTAAGAAACGCAAATTAGATTCGGATGACGACGCGAGTGAAGCTCGGCCATCAAGGGAAAAAAAGTATCTCATGGGAGGCATGCTTATCCCGAAGCTATCACGACTGCAACCGAGTGAAATATCAGAGGCTCTAAAAGGTAGTTCCAAAAATTCTGGCAAGAGCACAGAGAAGTTGAGTAAAGTTAAAAATGAAAAGTCGAATGATAGTGAAGGAGAAACAAGGGAGCTTGCCTTCGTTAGTGTTCCTGAAGGTGAAGTGTATGACGACAAACACGAGTCAAAAGATGACAATGATAATGATGCACCTTTCAGTTCCATGTTTTCAAGTGCTCGGACATTAAAAATATGCTTTGGTGAAGGAGAAGGCACAGTAGTAAAAATACCACCATTGACTGGTGATTACAATGAAGATTCTGGTGTTTCCTGTGATATGTCAAAGTCTTTAAAACCTGATGATAAAGCTGCTAAGAAAGCATTGAAAAAGGCTAGGAAGCAAGCAAAGAAAAACACTATAGAGAAAGAAAAATTGGAAGTATGGATGGGTCAGTCACCTAAACACATAGGAGCGTTGTCACCACGAAACAATGTCTCAAATCAACCAAGTATGGACCCATTAGAAAAAAAACACAAACATAAAGTGAAGCATAAAAAGAAGTACAAAACACAGAAAAAACGTGATGAGAACACAAGCAAATGTGGGGATGGTGAACCTATGGATTTTTTTAGTGATATCAATGACCATTGTTTGAATCAGAAACTGTCAATTAGTCTAAGGAGGTTGAGCAGCAATTCCTATGAGAGGCGCAATGACCAAGAGAGTAGTTCTGAAGATTGTGACAGTGAGACGGTGCCAGATTTCCCAGCGAATGGTCAGGAAGGATCCGGTGGTAGATTAGTGAGGGTTTCACCTGGTGACATTGTTTGGGGGAAGGTGGTGGGATTTCCTTGGTGGCCCGGCAGAGTCCTGAGTGTAACACCTGCGTCACGAGCTCATGTGGCGTGGTATGCTTCAACAACTTCATCTTTAATGCCATGTGATAGTTTGAGTCCATTTTTAGAAGATTATAAGGTAAAATAATTTTTCATTGTATCCTTATATTATCAACTTTCCATGGCTTTCTTTTTCAATTTCAGTTCATAGCTTCTTTACATTTCAATGGAATTATAAAAGCTAAAAAACATATTTTTAATACCAAACATCAACATTATTTAGTATCTATTAGGTGTGACCTTCAATTGACTTTCAAAACTATTATTTATCAAAGTAAAAGGCAATATGTCCTTGATTAATTGAGAGGTGTCATAGAACCAAAGATAAAATAACAAATAGATTAATATATTGGTTATGTAGGTACTTGTTAATATAGATAGATCAAAAAAGACTTATGAAAACTTTTCACACATTTCAGATACGCTTTAACAAGAAAAAAAGGGGTCCATACAAAGAGGCTGTAAAGCAAGCTACAATTGAGGCCAAAAGGCATGAATCTCAAGTAAGTGACCCGTTAGGGAGTCCAACGCACTCAAACCTGGTTACTACGTCACCACACCCTATTGATGTGTTCTCTTAGGCACTTATTGTTAAGGTATACATTCGAATTTATTCAAATTCATGTGATATTGTACGGACTTGATAATCTGCACAAACATTGTCTGGAACCATACCAAAGTGTAGGTTTTATTAATCATTTATGTTTATATTCTTTTATTGTGATTTAAGGAGCTTTAGCCTCTATTTGTAGTTATTTGATACTATACGTTTTTAGACTTTAACAAACTTATTATTTATGTGTAAGGTCTAGTATATGTCCGATTCCTTAGTTTATTTTGAAAAATAAAAACATTTTTACTGTTTATGGCATTTAAATTAGTGTAAGCATTTATAAAAAATATATGATTCTTAGACATCTTAGATTTTTGCGCAAACTGTTCATTTAAATAAGACACTCTTTTTGTTTTTAAAAGATTTTCAGCGGAAAAAACTAAAAATCCTTTAAAACAACTACAAATTAACTAATATGTGTATAAAAAACAGGTGATAGAGTCTGTAAAGGAGTGTTATTCAAATGAATTTATTCAGTTTTACAACAGTTATTTTTTCCTGTGAAATAGTTGTTCAAGTTATCTTTGGAAACTTTTAGTAGTTGTTTTTGGTATGGCTCCAGTGTAACAGGCCATTTGTGTAAATACCTAAAAAACTTAATTTGTAGCCTAACCAATATATCAGTTGTTGTAAGATTTGTATGATGGCATTTCAAAATGGTCTGTTGTCTTTAAATTCTAGTTGTTAAGGCGCGAGTACACGAGCAATTTTTGAATTTCTTTTTTCACATTTGTTATTCAGTAATGTTATATTTCTGAATAACAAATGTGAAAAAAGAAATTCAATTTGAATTATAACAAGCGAATTATGAGCTACTTAATTGTGACTCTAGCTATCTCTTTCTCAAACGAAATTTTTAATGGCGAGTATGGCGCTATAGAAATGTGACGTCACATTTCTATAGCGCTCTCCTTGTCTAATTAGAAAGATTGATGCTCTATATCACTGAAAATATGCAAGATATTTGAAAATAAATACCTATGTTACCTTTTTACCGATTTTATAAACATTTTAAGTCAATAAAAAAAACAGTCAAATACCCTATTGCCTGGCAACTGTAATGGATCAATCTGTAGCAATGAGAGCTACCGTTTTTTGCTCACCAGTTGGCGTCACTGTCGCGAGAGGTCCTGTTAAAGTTTGTTTACTACTACGGCTCCTACGGCCCTACGCAGGTGTGAAAGAAAACAAATCTTAGATAATACCAATTTATCAAAAATATCCAGCATGCCGCAATGTTGTGCAGTCCCGTTTTGTTCTCAAAAACCTCTTTTTCTTAGCTCTGCTTTTGAAGCACTGACGCTCATTGCCCCGTAATTCATATTTGCCTTTTTGAATCCCGTATTGCAAAATACTCACAACATTTTATTTATTTTAGAAATAAACGCTCAGTACCTCACACACAAATATGACATTAGACGTTTCGGAGACCTCACGCGACACCAGCGCCTCTAGCGGCGAATTCATACGCGTTAGCCCTCATTAAGTGGAGCGTTGTTGCTCCGTATTTCGTGGTATTTTTTGGCCGTTTTTAGCAACATTTTGCTACATTTTGCCATCGCCCTTAATTCCTTGATGTGGTCGTGTTGTGACGTCATATTTGGCGGGGATTGACAGGATTTGCGCAATTTTAGTTGCTCGTGTAAGCGCGCTATTAGGTAGGTATGTATTGTATTCTATTGTCTGAGCTTTGATGCTCATAACTGTTTGATTGTTGTGAATGTGCAATAAGATATTTTTGGGTGTCTTGCTTCTTGTATTAAATGGGGAGGAAAACTAACTTTTTATGACGGCAGAGGGCGTAGGTGTTTTTGGGGGTGTGATTTGTTGATTAGTTGTTATATGACATAACTTCACAATAACAACCAATCATAAATTATAAACAAGAGTAACGGGACTCAACGCGACATTTATTATGAAGTACATATTATTATGTACTTACAGCTTGACGTTTCGGCTGTGTTGCAACAACCGTGGTCACAAGCAGACTGGCGGTGCGCGACGACGTCTGTTCGGGCGGGCTTGGAGATCTTCGGCCACCCTCAAATTGTCACTTTTTTTGTTTTTGTCATCGCTAGTGATGGGATTACGGCACACAACACTCACAGTATCGGGGTTTGTTTTGAACGGTAAAACTCGCGGCTTACACTTGTTAATCACTGGATTCCACGCTGATGACAATTTAAACCCGTCCTCCCGATTGAAATTTTTATACTTCTTGATTTCAATCGCTTCTCGTACCATCCTAGTATGGTAATGACGATCGGTGGAGAGGATTTTTGGATCATGTAACTCCATCCAATGATTAACTCCAGCTTCCAGAAGATGTTCAGCTACCGCGGATTTACTCGTCTGTCGATTTTTAACAGCTGCGATATGTTCTTTGACACGTTCTGCGATGGTCCGCTTTGTTTGTCCAATGTATGAACTACCACAACTACAATCGATTTTATATACACCCGGAGTCTGAAAGGGTATTACGTCCTTTGGCGATCGCAGTTGCTTAGATATTTGACATAACGGAGTATATACAGTCTCGATGGAGAATTTTCTGAGCACTGTTCCAACTTTATCCGTTACGCCTTTGATATATGGCAAAAATGCTGCCTGACGACTCACGTCCGGATATTTTACCCTTTTCTTTTGCCTATTGTATCGCTGCGACACCTTGTATTACCGCGAGTTTTACCGTTCAAAACAAACCCCGATACTGTGAGTGTTGTGTGCCGTAATCCCATCACTAGCGATGACAAAAACAAAAAAAGTGACAATTTGAGGGTGGCCGAAGATCTCCAAGCCCGCCCGAACAGACGTCGTCGCGCACCGCCAGTCTGCTTGTGACCACGGTTGTTGCAACACAGCCGAAACGTCAAGCTGTAAGTACATAATAATATGTACTTCATAATAAATGTCGCGTTGAGTCCCGTTACTCTTGTTTATAATTATAATGGAACGCGAAAGTTTAAAATCTTAAATCATAAATTATCCCACAGATTAGGTAGAAAGTGGACCCCCAATCACAAAACGCCATCTACAAAAAGCTTTGCCTGTTTCACCCATTGCACTAACTGCCGTGCTCGGAGACATAATTTAACATTAATTAACAATTAAATCTCTTTCTGTCTCTTTTTATGTCCAGTATTGAATAAAGTATGAAAGATTTGAAATTGCCAATTAAATTTAACTGGCGTCTCCGAGAGCGGCAGTAAAGCGGGTATTACACTACACGGTAGTCAGGGCTAGTTAGGGCCCTAATACATTGCTTGTTTTGATTGCATCACTTGCTAAAAATCGGCCAAGTGCGAGTTGGACTCGCACATGAAGGGTTCCGTACCGTATATATTTTTTCTAGATTTTTCATTCTCTTACTTTAAAAGTTAGGGGGGGGGGGGGGGGGGCGGGCGACGACACACATTTTACCACTTTGGAAGTGTATATCTTTTAAAATATTGACTTTGATAAAAAATTATGAATGAAACCTAAATATCATTATTAAATACCTATCTAAAGACACCTCACACTAATATGTTTATTGAAAATATTTTTTTTTCAGTTTTAGTTCCATGTATGGGGAGCCCCCCTTAATGTTTTTTTTTTTTCTATAAAAATCCTAAAGCGGTTCACAGAATATATCTACCCACCAAGTTGCAAGTCTGTAGTCGTAATAGTTTTGGAATAAAGTGGCTGTGACATACGGACGGACGGACGGACAGACAGACAGACAGACATGACGAAACTATAAGGGTTCCGTTTTTTGCCATTTGGCTACGGAACCCTGAAAAGGAGCTCAAAGAAAGCAATGTATTCTGAATTAGGGTCCTAACTAGCCCTGAATACCGTGTAGTGTAATAGCCGCTAAAGCTCCATGGAAGAAATGTGGTTGTTTACATGTCCATAATATGTGGTATTTGGCTTCGATCAACAATAACACCTAGTTTTGGTTATTATATAAAATGGAATCGCACCAAGTTTATATTGATCCGAGGATTATTGTGTATAGTACTTAGCTTTTGTTTAATTGAGTAATACAGATCTTACTATTTTCTATCATAAACAATACAGTGTAAAAATAAAATAAAAACTGAACTGTAAAGAATAGGTATGCAATAGAAATAAAAGCCAAGTCTAGGATTAATTACTGCTATTAGTACTGCCGCATCACGTGTCATTACTTGTTTTTCAATGAGAGATTTTCTGCCAGCAAATAAAAAAAAAAGTTTATTTATTAGCTCGATAGATGGCGCTGACCAGACATGTATCTCATCTGATCTGACCTACACTTGTATTTCAAAGTTGTGCAAGAAGGTGCAAGGCCAAAAAAAAGTTGACGTTGACGGAAGAAAAGAAATGACAATGACAAATAATTTTATTGCTCTTGTTTTACGTTGCAATACCATACCCACCATACCGCGAGTTGTAGATAAGCCTTTTCAGTCCCGCAAATGCTTGTTTTCCTTCTGCAAGTGTTTTTTTTTAAATTGACCGTCTTAACGTAGACTCCTTGCCAGCAAATAAAAAAAAAGCAGACCCATATCTGTTGAGTTTTTTGGAACTAACTTTTTTCTTTTTTAATCATTGTCAGAAAATCCCTCGTTACATAGTGGTTTTGGTAATTGCCATTATAATGTTATGGATGATTTATGTGGGTTACAGTGGTGAAGGGTCGTAATATGGCGAAAGTAAGCCAGACCAAAAATTGGTGGCAAATATGAATGATCTCCATAGTTGATTGGTAGGGTGGGGTATAGAGACGGGTATTTCTTCCTATTTTATTCCCAATGGCGTATTTTTTCCCATTGATTCCCCTTTTTACCGGAAAAAAAATAAAAACAATTTGGTTTCAACAAAATGACGTTTATGATAGATTTTTTTATTTCTTATGTTCTATATCATTTATTTATTGTTAGAAGACGACAAAGTCGCTTTTACTACATACATTTTAGACTTACTTTACTTGTTTTTACTTGTTATACTATCGTTAATTATCGAATTAATGGGAAAAAATAAGACGAGGGAATAAATAAGAAGAAATGCCCATCTCTAGTGGGGTATTTAAGGATTTTTAAAACGGAAGCTGATGGGAATCGATATGTTTAGACCCTTCGCCACCGATGGGTTCTACAAGTATATACAGGTTGTTCGTTTAAAGATGGGACATACCTACTTCAGGGTGTGAAAGTACCCATCAAACAACTATGGGACCATATGCCATATTGCGAAATAAATCACCTGTTCCATATATGTTGGCCCATTAGATTTGCACTTTTGTATGAAACAGCCGATATTTTTTTCGGGATATCGCACCACCCAGCCCTGACGCAAAGCCTATCAGGCTTGGCGGGAGGGCTGGGCGCGGCAAGAGACAGGCCTTGTCTGACTGAGTCCAACATGCCGTTAGCGGTATACGAAAAGACTGTATTTGCCCTCACTGTGAGATATGACTATTGGGGTATCTCTACAGGGCAGACCAAATAAAAGAGGGTAAGTTTACGCAATCAAATCTTATTATTGGTATAAGCGCGTTTACAGATCGGGTGCGCGGCGACGACTGCCCGCACCACGAGTCACACATCATAGGTAGATAGAACAGAAATATAAAACCTGTGGGAACACACCGTGTCCCCACACCATTCCCCTCCTAAGAGGAAAAAAAAAATTTTGGTACCCTTCAGTTCGGTCGTGGGCTGCATTGTTGCCGTCGTCCGCCAGTCTTCGAGTAGTTGCCGCAGGACCAAGTCGCGTTTGCTGCTGATCGTGGACCTTGTAGGCTTGACTCATCATGAGGGGTGGTATACCTTGATTCTTCAGAAGGCTGCTGCTATCACGTCGGGGTCACCAATGTTGAGGCAGGTTGTTTCGCCATATATTCAGTGAAAAGGGAAGTACTTCCTCCGAGCTAGGTGTCTGTGCTCGGGGACCGCGGCCCAACTGTTAGTAGTTGGAAATTGTATTTATGCGACGCATCTGATAAACTCTGTTAGCGCGATTCATGTTTCCATACAATTCTTCAGTTCTGTCTTGACGTAGTGTGTGACGTCAGGCTTGCGCGTCGATGTTTTACATTCGTACTTTTTCGCTGATCCTGCATTTCTTCAATACTCGGCGTCTTGCTTATGTTGCAATGTGAGTGCGTCGCTACACTCACTATAAAAAAAAATGGTTCAATAGTAAAAGTTGTATGTATTGATAGGTACTTTCACCCCCTGAAGTATGTCCCATCTTTAAACAAACAACCTGTATAAAAGAACCACGAACATAGGGGCTGAATTACTTGTTTACACTTCTTTTAGGAGCTGGTCCTCCATGCCATGTATCACTCTTTTTCTACCTCTGTTATTGTTTCCCGCTGAATTAGTTTGTTATATCCTAGGTTTCATGTTTGATTAAATCAATAACTTCTCTATTATGTTAGTTTTCCAAATAAGAACTTATTGGCCATGGGCGTGTTAGTTTGGAGGGCTTATAGACGTGCCGCGTGCGACACTTTACACTTTAGAGTAAGTAATTCTATTCACCACATTTTACGGTACGCATATGTTTCTAAAACATCGTCCATTCTTTATGTTTAGATAAACCATTTTCCTATAAAGGGTTATTTTGAAACAACTTGCCAAATTTTTTAGTCAATGTTACTATCGATCGCTTTAGTATGGGAAGTCCAAAAATTTTTGTCGTATTTCGACCCATGTTTCTACTTACCGATTCTGATTCGAACTTAAAAATTTGGTCAGTGGTTTGAAAATAACCCTGTATGTTTATATTTTTTATAATAATTATTTCCACATTTTGGCTCAACTCAAGTATAGACGAATGTCGTCGCTGACGATTCAGCGACATTTAACTTGTCGCCTACTACTGGTGTTCGTCTGCAAGCTCTCCTCATAGATTATTTAGTTTATTACAATAACTTAGTACGTACTATGGACAACAGCGTCGCTTAGCCACTTATCAAAAAAGCCACTTATCAAACTAAACGTATGTGGTGACGGCGCGCGCGGCGTGCAAGCCATTTTAACCTTAGTGGTTAAGCGACGCTGTTGCCCATGGTACATTGTATAAAATGGTTTTAAAATTTGATATGCATATTTTTAAGGTATACTTAACTGTTCTGTTATTTATATTGCTATTGGATATTATTTTTCTGTCTTATAAAATTATGATAAAATTGTAAAGGTAAATGCAACTTCTTGGAAGAGTATTGTGAACATATAGCATTATATACTCTTGCCCCCAACAAACAGCCACTGGGCTGTTTTTATACAAACATGCTCACTTTAGCTGGAGATATCAAACATCTTCTTAAAGAATCCCAGTTTCGAATAACTTCATAAATTCTTCAATTTACAAAAAAAAACAAATACTTATCCAATCTCCACGCTCCTTATAACGTTATAATGAGACATGAAGTTTGGCTTATTGTTTTTCTTTTTGAGAAAATTGAACAAATTTTGATAGTCATTCGAAAATTGGGCCCGCGGTAGTGATGGGTTTTTATCCGGATAAATACTCAAAATGGATAAATACTCAAGGCGGATAAATACTCTTTGAACATTTTTATTTTTATTTAACGTAAATTTTGAAATTAGAATGTAGGTAATTAGTATTTATAAGATAAAATATGTCTTTCTGCGTTTTTAAATTACAAATAATGAATAATAGCAAAAGAACTATCTAATATTTCAAGTTATTTATATTTTTTCTTCTTGCATTCACAATGCAATTTTTATTATTGAAAAATTGAAAATGAAGGACGCTATGAAAAACAAAGTAATTTTTCGCTGGTTAAAAAAATAGTGGTATACCCGACTCTATTACGACAAGATTTTGGTACTATTTTGACAAGAAAACAGCTACGCAATGTCAAAAATATTAAATAATCCAAGATGGCAGCCAAATTCTTTGTTTGTAGGCTGATTTTGATGAAACTCGACTTTTTGTCATATTTGACATTGCGTTGCTGTTTTCCTGTCAAAATAGTACCTAAAACCAAGTTTCATCAAAATCAGCCCACTAACAAAAAAAGTTGGCCGCCATCTTGGATTATTCAATATTTTTTAACATTGCGTTGCTGTTTTCTTGTCAAAATAGTTCTAAAACCAAGTTCCATAAAAAGCTGCCCACATTCGTCTAATCTAGTCCAGCAAAACAAAAGTTGTGCGTGCTTACAGCTAAAAAGATATTTATCCGTGATTTTGAGTAAATATCAGATAAAAACGGATAAAAACGAGTATTTATCCATTTTCGATAAATATCCGAGTATTTACTCTTTGAGTATTTATCCACTGCCCATCACTAGCCCGCGGACCTAACTGGTACTATAATTTTTGCTGTGTAGCATGGTGCCTATGATAGTTCATTCGTGCAAAGCAAAAAGATCCTTATACCTATTGGAATAAAACTCAAGAAAAGCAGCATTAGACATTTTTTGTGCAGCTTATGCTACAAAATTAGACCCTATTTCTTGTGCAGAAGCTTCATTTTGCTTTGCACGAATGAGCTGTCATAGGCACCATGCTACACCGCACAAACTATAAAATGCGATGCTTAAATGTAGATTCCTTATTTCGATATCAATAGAGCTCAATTTCGAATGTTGGAGGCAACTGAAGCGAGGCAATTCTTTTGGGGAAAACGGAGTCTACAATCTGAAGTCCTTTTTACATGTCTTTATGTCAACAATCTTCTCGCCTTTACAGGATAACTTTGAAGTCGTTAACCGGTAAGTAAACCGGTTCACAGCAATGTTGCCGTTCCGCTTCATAGCATGGCTTGTAAAAGACGATAGAGAAGGCTGTGGTCGAATGGATGCCAATGATTTCAAAGACACCCTGTATAATATTTATAAGAAATGTTGAAATGCTAAAAAATTACGTTCATTTGTAATATGGGGTAAGCCCGTAAAGGCGTCCTTTTGAATGTGTCACTAACTGAGAAAGTTGCATTATCCTCTACTATTGGAGCTGTGTTATAGGCCATTCCGTTTATACAAGATCTCTTGGTTTTGCATTAATAAGAAGTTAAATCTCAATATTATCTTTAAAAAATCTCGCTTTGAACTTATTTGCTGCAATGTTGTATTACTTTACCGATATTTTGTTAACTTGGCATTATGTCTATACCTAATTCAAAACCAAGTATAGATCAGTAAAATATTGTTATTTAATTTTTAAGCTTTTATGATTTTATATTATTTACATTCAGGTTATGGTGAAAAATGTATACTTTTATAAAATTTTATTAGTTAACCTCGTATTTTGTATTATTCTTGCTGTCACTAAAACGATGTAACTGCGAGACTATGGCTGGTTAGAATTTTGGATATTGAAAATATTTTAGGTACTTACTTACACTGGTAAGAATTTTGTAAATTAAGTTATTAAGTACCTATTATGATTGTAAAGTCACAAGTCACAAGTGATTCTCTACCATAATTTGTTTATTATTAGGCGTATGTCGCGTCGGTAACCGTAAGAGAGCGACTGTTTAATTTGTTTCGACTATAAACAAAGTGGCTATTTCTACAACTCGAATAGAATAGAAACGATGCTTACATTGTTTCACTCTCTCATCTTTATCTTGTGTTAATTCCAAAACCAACGTAAGATGTAATAATTTATCATAGCGAATCTATATTTTAGAATATAATTTTCTACCTATTCTATTTGAATCGTCGATCATTTGCTTAGTCGGCAAAAGTAAAATACTTAGATACGATGGCAGATGTATTTTTAAAACCAAATCTTGTAACTTTTATGTACCTTTAGCTTTCATCTCAATAAATGATTATGTTAATAACATACGATATGAAGCAGAAATATACATACTATACTTAGTACCTAATCATGCTTTTTTAATTTACTCTTTAATACAACTAAGTTTACTACAACTCTTTAATACTTTAAGTACAAGAGTGGAGATAGAAATGTTGTGAACAATTACAGACCAATTTCAGTACTACCCTCTATTTCAAAAATTATCGAAAAACTCATTAATACAAGATTACTAAAATATTTAGAAAAATACAACATCTTATCAAATTCCCAATATGGTTTTAGAACTGGCAAATCAACTGCAGATGCTATCGAGTCTCTTACAAGCTTAGTCACTGAACATTTGGATCATAAACGTAAATGTCTAACGGTCTTTTTAGACATGAAAAAAGCTTTTGACACCGTTTCTTTCTCCATTCTTGTCCACAAACTAGAGAGAGTAGGTATCAGGGGTACACCTCTTAATTTACTCACAGATTACCTGTGTGGTCGTACTCAAAGAGTAAAAGTGGGTCAGCATGTAAGTGGGGAAGGTAGGGTGGCTCACGGCGTCCCGCAGGGGAGTGTCCTGGGGCCAACGCTTTTCCTCATTTACATAAATGACCTCTGCAACTTAAATATTAAAAACGCCCAGATTTTATCGTATGCAGATGACACCGCGGTAGTATTCTCAGGGGAAAGTTGGGAAGCAGTCAGGTTGAATACTGAGCTTGGACTAGCTAGAATTGCGGACTGGCTAGCTACAACGTGATCACCATCGGAAGTGTCTCGAGCAGGGTAGCGTACCTGATACTCAGATTATCGAAACGATATTCGCTGAATGTTATCCAGGTCTACGCTCCGACCTCGAAACACGACGATGTCGAAGTGGAGGCTATGTATGAGGAGATCTCTAAAGCCATGCATAGCTATAAAACCCACTACACGGTTGTGATGGGGGATTTCAATGCAAAGTTGGGGCAACGTTGCGGTGATGAGCTGAGAGTGGGGCAATTTGGATTTGGGCAACGGAACGATAGAGGCCAGATGCTGGCAGACTTCATGGAGAGGGAGAACCTCTATATGATGAACTCCTTCTTTAGGAAGCCCGTAAGCCGCAAATGGACCTGGATCAGTCCGGACGGTAAAGTCAAAAACGAGATCGATTTTATCATGTCGACGAAGAAGCACATATTCAATGATGTCAGTGTGATCAACGCTGTTAAGACAGGAAGCGATCACCGTATGGTGAGAGGCACATTGAATATCGATGTCAAGCTCGAAAGATCACGACTGATAAAATCCACGCTCCGACCAATACCAGCTCAAATTCAAAACCCCGAGTGCTTTCAGCTCGAGCTTCAAAACCGCTTCGAAGCCCTTGAGAACAGCAAAGACGTGGACGATCTATACAACATGGTGGTGGATACTGTCCGCACGGTAGGGTCTAAGTACTATAAAACCCGCCGTCCCAAATTGAAGAAACTCTCCAGTCAGACTCTCCTACTCATGGATCAGAGACACGAAATGAAGCTGCAGAACTCAGCGGATGCCTATCGTTATCGGCAGCTCAATAGACAGATATCTAAGTCTTTGACGCGCGACCTTCGCCAATTTAATACCGAGCGTATTAAAGAAGCCATTGAGCGGAACAAAGGCTCCAAAGTGTTCGCGAGAGATCTGTCTATCGGGCAAAGTCAATTGACGAGGCTGAAAACTGAGGAAGGTAGCATCGTTTCGTCAAAACCTGAAATCCTGAGGGAGATTGAGAGTTTCTATGGACAGCTGTATTCCACGCAAACACCTGTTGAAAGCAAGGCTAAAGACCCTAGAGCCAAGCTTACCCGACACTATACAGAAGATATCCCGGACGTCAGCCTGTACGAGATTAGAATGGCTCTCAAGCAGCTTAAAAACAACAAGGCGGCGGGCGATGACGGAATCACAACAGAGCTTCTGAGAGCGGGCGGTAAGCCGATACTTAAAGTCCTCCAGAAGCTTTTCAATTCAGTCATCCTTGAGGGCAAAACGCCAAAGGCATGGGGCAGAAGCGATGTGATGCTGTTTTTCAAGAAGGGTGATAAAACTCTCTTGAAGAACTATAGACCCATCTCGCTTCTGAGCCATATCTATAAGTTGTTTTCGAGAGTCATTACGAATCGTCTCGCTCGCAGGTTCGACGACTTCCAACCTCCCGAACAAGCCGGGTTCCGAAAAGGCTACAGTACCATAGACCACATTCATACGCTGCGGCAAGTTATACAGAAGACCGAAGAGTATAACTTGCCACTTTGCTTGGCGTTCGTGGACTATGAGAAAGCCTTTGATTCGATTGAGACTTGGGCGGTGCTGCAGTCTCTCCAGAGGTGCCAAATAGACTACAGGTACATCGAGGTGCTGAGGTACTTATACCAAAACGCCACCATGTCGGTCCGATTACAGAACCAGAGCTCTAATCCTATCCAACTACAGCGAGGTGTGAGACAGGGAGATGTCATCTCTCCCAAACTGTTCACAGCTGCGTTGGAGGATATTTTTAAGCTGCTGGATTGGAAAGGATGCGGCATCAACATTAATGGCGAGTACCTAACACACCTACGGTTTGCCGATGATGTAGTTCTTATGGCTGAGACCTTGGAAGACCTGAACACAATGCTCGAAGATCTCGGTAATGCTTCGCAAAGAGTGGGTCTTAAGATGAACATGGACAAGACGAAAATCATGTTCAATGCCCATGTCGCACCCGCTCCAGTTAATGTTGGGAACATTACACTCGAAGTTGTTGACCACTATGTCTACCTGGGACAGACAATCCAATTAGGTAAGTCCAACTTTGAGAAAGAGATCTCTCGTCGAATCCAGCTCGGATGGGCAGCGTTTGGGAAGCTCCGGCATATATTCGCGTCCGAAATACCTCAATGTCTCAAGACGAAAGTCTTTGACCAGTGTGTGTTGCCAGTAATGACCTATGGAAGTGAGACGTGGTCTTTTACTATGGGTCTCATAAGAAGGCTCAAAGTCACCCAGCGAGCAATGGAGAGAGCGATGCTTGGTATTTCCCTGCTCGATCGAATCAGAAATGATGAGATCCACAGGAGAACTAAAACAACCGACATCGCTCGAAGGATTGCATCTTTGAAGTGGCAGTGGGCGGGACACATAGCGCGGAGAACCGATGGCCGTTGGGGCGGAAAGGTTCTCGAATGGCGACCGCGTGCTGGACGACGTTCCGTGGGCAGGCCCCCTACAAGGTGGACCGACGATCTGGTCAAGGTCGCGGGAAGCCGCTGGATGCGGGCAGCGCAGGACCGATCGTTGTGGAGATCCTTGGGGGAGGCCTATGCCCAGCAGTGGGCGTCGTTCGGCTGACATGATGATGATGATGATGATAGCTACAAACCTGCTTACCCTAAACGCAAGTAAAACATGTTACATGTGCTTCTCCATTTACAACAGCTCTCAACCGATAGTCGGTTATGAAATAAGGATCCACAATAGCAACTGCCTTTACAGTCATCATATAAATTGCAAATGCCCATCTATAACCAAAGTAAGTACAGTAAAATATCTTGGTGTTATACTTGACCAGAGACTTTCTTGGTACTCTCACATTGATCTGGTTGCAAGTAGAATGCGGAAGCTAATGTGGATCTTCAAAACATTACGACATATAGCTACAAAAGAAATGCTGAATCAAATTTACGTTGCACTAGCTCAATCGGTTTTGATATATTGTATAAGAGTGTGGGGTGGAGCACTAAAATCAAAATTTCTTGTAGCTGAACGAGCTCAAAGAGCCTTAATAAAAATTATGTATTTTAAAAAACGTGACTATTCAACTGAACACCTTTATTCCTTGTCTGATTTACTTACCGTAAGAAAGTTATTCATTCTCCATGCTGTCTTAAACAAACATACCTCACTTTTGTACGATCCAAATATTACAAACAGAAGAAGGAAAGATGTAGTAGCAGAGATACGACGTACAAAAACAAGTTTTGCGCGTAATCAGTGTGTACATCTTTCTTCCACCATTTATAACCGTATTAACAAAACCCTTAGTATCTACCCATTAACCTACCGAGAATGCAAACACAAGGTTACAATATGGCTTAAGACTTTAAACTATGATATGACAGAAAGGCTACTAAATTTTAATATATAATGAATAAAGCAATGTATATATATTTATATATATATATAGGATGTACCCAGTAGTATTATTAAAAATAGATAGAAATACACAGATACAAACATATATAAACACGCATGCACCCACGTATACACTAACGTACACACACACACACACACACACACACACACACACACACACACAAACTACACACATACATAATTTATTTAAATTGTATTAAAATAATTATATAACCTTACATACCATAAGAAACCCATGATCTGGAAGAGTGGTTTCTTTCTGATACAGGTGTCTTTACACTTACCAGAAGGAGCCTACATGTTTATTTGTAACAAAATGTGGTATTGAAATAAAAGATTTATTATTATTATTATATTATTATAATACTTACGTAAAACACAACCTATCTTGATAATTATTAGCTTATTGACTATGAGATAGTGAAAGGAAGTTATAAAGTGACAGAAAAGTTGAAAAAAAAACGTTAGGCTTGGTTTGGTATGGATGGACATGTTATAAGAAGGAATGATAATTAGGCATAGAAAGGTGATAGGATGATAAATGTGGATGGATGGATGGAGGAGAAGAAGACCGAATAATTATTCCATTAATCCCCACCAGTGGGGATTGTTACTTTTTTCCAGAAATCCCCACCAGATAAATAAACTCGGCTTAGTGGGGATTGCTGGAAAAAATAAGTAACAATCCCCACCAGATGTTGTTGATTCTAAATTATTAAACAAAAAATGCGTAATTAAAATCGTTTAATTGGATAAGTAAAATCGAAAATGTAGTTATCTCATTTCTTTCAAAAAAAAGCTCACTGTAATGTCTCCTTGTATTAACTCTAGTTGAGCATCTAAGATAAACTAGTCTTTTTCCTTGCTTTTTTGTGATCGCGGGTTCCTAAAGTGACTTTCGTTAGCACTTTTTTCATAAAACAAAGCGTCTTTATGCAAAAAATGTAGGAGTTTCAGTAAACTTGGTATTTTCTTCGATACAACTGCATTAAGCTTATTATGCCACCCTTCCAAAAAGTTAGTGGTTCACTATCTGTGTCCGTGAACACATACTACTTTTATAAAATCTTTTATCCATTGGCTTAACATATAACGGCGAAAACGTCGGTGTTTTGATTGTCTTAAAGCAAAGAAAAAGACCAGTTTATTTTAGATGCTCAACTAGAGTTGCGTAGAGAGAATGCAAGGCGACATTACAGCGCCGCTTTTTTAGAATAAATTAGATAATTTTACAATTCTGATTTTACTTATCCAATTAAACGATTTTAATTACGCATTTTTTGTTTAATAATTTAGAATCAACAACATCTGGTGGGGATTGTTACTTATTTTTCCAGAAATCCCCACTAAGCCGAGTTTATTTATCTGGTGGGGATTTCTGGAAAAAAAGTAACAATCCCCACTGGTCCCCACCAGTGGGGATATTTGACGGTGGGGATTAATGGAATAATACCCGAATAAGATGGACAGATTGCGTGGCGTGCGTAATGATATAGTATTCTAACAAATGAATCGTAAAGGGGTCGCGCTCTCTGCTGGGAAATTGGGGATATAAAAGAGAATGTAAAAGAGATCGTTCATAATCCCTACTATAGTCACAGATTACTAAATAGTTACTATGTAACAGATAGTTCACTCCGCTGGGTCATTTTAATAAATAGCAACTCTAACTATAACGCAATAAAGTAGTATTCAGCTTGTACGGCGCAGGCAAATTACGAAGTGTGATACGTTCTGGCCCGGCCACGGCGTCAAATAAGGCTGTGGTTGTGTCAGTATACGGTACGGATAAGTACCTGGTAGTACTTCGATGGAAAAAAAGAGTACCACAGTATTTCATCAGTTAAAACACATTTTTGGTGGCCGGGCTGCAACGCATACGACCCAGCCCGGCCACGCTTCTATCGAAATAAATAGATAACTTTACGATGCAATTTTGCTACTGGGTAATTGTACGTATTCTGTACCAACGAGAATGTGTCCGTTTCCTCTTTAAAATGGTAATTAAAACAATGTAATTAAAACAAAAATGGTAATTATTGGCTTTGAAATTTCTGAAATAAAACGCCGAATATTGTTGATTGAGCAATATACGTAGCTCGACGTCTTGTGTATATTTTTTTTTGTAGGCGCAATGGCTCATATGATTTAAACTAGGCTCAGTTAAAATTTGATAAAAATTGATAATTATACATCTATCTTTCCCCATTGGTCTTTTTCCACTTACATTTTGTTGAGTGTAAATAGTTTCTAAGACCCCAAAATATTTTAAAAGCTTAGCAGTCAGGGCTGCCTCAATACAAAAAGGTTTTCGTAAAGAAGAGTAAATATATTTTCCTATACATTTCGGAAAGGTGATATAGATTTGAAACATTTATCGTATGGTGGTCCCTTTTTAAGGGCATATTAAAATAATAAATAAAGTTTTTGAAACTGAACCGTGCAACATACCTATACCATAGGTATTAGAAAATAATCTCGTTTCGCAATTTGCTACAGTAGGACTCAAACCCACGACGTTTCACTGTCCGAGCGAATGCTCTGACCACTGTACTACGGAGTCGTAAGAAGACGCATCGAATTTCTCTAATACTTCTTATACGTCGATAGGTACGTAATCTTCAAACTGTCTTAAATTTTGCGAAAAATAAAAATAATAAATCGAACTCATCGCTTCATTATAACGTTATATGGGGGTAAAGTTTGACTTATTGTTTTTAGGGTTCCGTAGCAAAATGGTAAAAGGGAATCCTTATGGTGCGACTCTGTCTGTCTGTCACATACTTATGCTATCAACTTGAAATTAGATGACGTTTGCCCAACCATTTTGCAAATAAGAGAGAAATAAAAATATTAATATTTTTTTGGAACAGGGACTGAAAGAGGATCTTAAAAATTCGAAGTGGGGCTACTAGGGCATATGAAGTATTACATGAAAGAGCGCTGCTTGCAAATTCACAAACATCTGTTTTTTTTTGTTAAAGGCTGCATAGTTTTTGACTTATGATGAAAAATGTAAAAAAAATACCGTTCCCTCTTATCGTCGAAGTTTGCAAAAAGAAAATCTGAAATTCTTATATGTAATAGAAGTTTATGTAAAGATTACAGGAAAAATAAAACAATGTCTCTAAATAGTAAACTTTTTCAGAAATCATCAACAAATTTTTATTTACATTAGTTCCACTATCGGTCATGAGATAGCACTGATCTAAAACTGCATTATTCTACACCGCAAACACTGACGAATATAGCCTCGCCGATTAAAAAAAATTCACGTTTTATTTATCGGTGCGCGAGTCCGATTCACTCTTGACCGGTTTTTTTCTGTAGTTCCCTGTAGTGGCTGTGGTTTTCGTTATCGAAGTTTAAAGCCTGATTGTATCTACTAATATATTAAGTACAACAAAATAAACGTTGATTTTGAAAAAAAAAAACTTTTTGTTTCATTAATATCCATTTCATACATATATAACGTCTTTTAATCAACTTATAAAAGGAGGAGGTTATAATTCGGCTGTATATTTTTTTTTATGTGTGTTACCTCAGAACTTTCGTTAATGAACGGATTTGGATAATTCTTTTTTTTTGGAAGGTGACGCTTCTCGTGTGGTCTCATTAAAATTTCATCAAGAACTGACTAGAAGTTCTGGAATTATCCTGAATAATGCGTACCTATTTAGACTTTAGTTTGCTTATTTAGACGACTTCTTTATTTTCATCAAAGTGGGGATCTTTATCAAAAAATTTTTTGTTAAAGTTTATACTTCTGACGAGATCTTATTTTCACCAAGTCAGAGAGATGAAAGAAAGAGATGAAATCCCAGGAAAATTGAGAGAAATTCTCTAATATAGGCAACATTGTTCAATTTATTTTTGAATATAGTCAAGTATTTGCATCTGGTAGTCATCATCTCATAGTGATGAGCTGGTGACGGAAGCTACAACTCCTTAACGGTTAGGTTAGTGAGCTGATTGATGATGAGAGGTGAAACTCCTCAACATAGTTATATGATGTTTTATAAATACCATATTATGAACGAATGGACCTTCAGTTGTAAAGTTCGTTTAGGCGCATAATGTCCAATTCGCAAAATGTCCAGCGTTCGCAAAACGTCCAGTTCGCACAATGTCCAGTTCGCAGATTGTCCAATTCACATAATGTCCAGTTCGCATAATGCCCAATTCGCACAATGTCCAGTTCGCAAAACGTCCAGTTCGTGAAAATGTCCAATATTCTTCATAACGTCACACTATCAATCAGTTCGTTTATGGATTAGTGTAGTCAAGTTATTACTTGAAAATCAGTTTTTATTTTTGTAATTTATTTTAATAGTAATATATATCATAAAATACTAAAGTCAATATAAAAAAATCAAATAAGTCCTTCGGTGATTGTAATTTTTAACAGATCAAATAATGAAAAATTTACAATTTTATTTTTAAATTTACTATTTCTCATTATTTGATCTGTTAAAAATTACTGATTGATGGTGTGACATTATGATGAATATTGGACATTTTCGCGAACTGGACGTTCTGCGAACTGGACATTGTGCGCATTGGGCATTATGCGAACTGGGCATTATGCGAAATGGACAATCTGCGAACTGGACATTGTGCGAACTGGACGTTTTGCGAACGCTGGACATTTTGCGAATTGGACATTATGCGCCTAAACGGAATCTTCAAAAAAAGTCGGTGCCAAGCCAAAAAGAATAAGAACGAATTATACTGAGTGAAATAACAAAAAATAAAAAAAACCCGGTCCCAAGCGTGAGGTGTAGGACGTATTTACCTCAAATACCTATTAGACTTGGCACCGACTTCAAACAGTTCAGTAAGTACCAAGATAAGTTAGAAAAAGTCACGTATTTCCGTCCTTTGAATTAAAAATCCTAATTATTTTTTTCGTTTTTTAGTGTTTGTTAATTTTGTTTGAAGATTCTTTTTGAAGGCGGTTACATTAAAAAAAAGTTTTATTTCTAACATTACTTAAACATTCGTAAAACTCATATTTACAAACAATTTTTTGTATGGAGGCAGCCCTGAGTGATAATCTCAAGACGTCAAATTAAGTTTATTTGCTCAAACAATAATGTCAGGCGTTTTATTTCAGAAATTTCGATCCAAAAATAAATAGTTTTAATTACTATTTTAAAGAGGAAACGGGCACATTCTCGTTGGTACAGAATACGTACCATCACCTCGTACCAAAATTGCATCGTAAATATACCTATTTATTTCGATAGAAGCGTGGCCGGGCTGGGTCGTATGCGTTGCAGCCCGGCCACCAAAAATATAACGGTTTTACAAAACAATAAAACCGATATTATGTGCCGAGAGGGAAAATATACAGCATTGTCTATG
The DNA here is from genome assembly GCA_949710035.1 of Crambus lathoniellus. Taxonomy (NCBI): domain Eukaryota; kingdom Metazoa; phylum Arthropoda; class Insecta; order Lepidoptera; family Crambidae; genus Crambus; species Crambus lathoniellus. The sequence goes on along the minus strand of OX453310.1, from coordinate 4,252,009 downwards.
AAGAAGCAGTGTGTACTTAGCTTTACGATGGTGTGGTCTGGCCTTTAGCCATAGACAAAGTCGATCTTCCACTATTCGTCCGCTAGGTGTCGCCTGTGTCCCCAGCTAGGGCGGAAGGTGTTTGCCGCCATTCCGAGTCTCATAGTCTTCACCAGGAAGAACTTCCTGCAATGCTGTATGTTTTCCCTCTCGGCACATAATATCGGTTTTATTGTTTTGTAAAACCGTTATATTGATGTGCCTCCGGAAAACATACAGCATTGTCTATGAAGACGTGTTTGTTATCTGCTGGTGAAAATAATTAACACAACGCTATGATGATTAAGACATTTTATATTTATGTCTGATAAAAATAATGTTAAATTGTCATTATAATATAATAAGAAAGTTTTCAGAGTTAAAGAAAACGATCAAAATGGTTTTTACTTATTTCTAGGGAGACTAATCGTTTGCAATAATTGTTACAAAAATTATGTCTTGGACAATTTCCAATTGCCCCTAGAAAGTATTTTTTACCACCTCAAAGAGGCGAACAGATCTGCAGCTTCCTGAAGCTATCAGTAAGCACATTTTATACTTAATTTCATTTACTGCAGTATTAAGCTTTAATTAATTATTTAATTTAGTTACTTTGTCTTTTAGTCATGACCTAAAAGAAGTATTCTCTAATTATCTCGAGAAGTATTACTGGTATTACTGCCGGTATATTTGAAATGGTTTCCAAGCTGGCTATGAACATGTGAGTCAGTTTCAAGCCCAAAATATGGAATAAGAAAACTGTTTTAATGGACTCTGCGTCCAGATGATAAGAATAGTACTTTGCTGATATACTAGCGATATCGAGGAGTTAATAATCTTAGACTTGGTTGGCAGAAAGCTACTTTAGGAATAGACTTGGGTCCCAACCACATTTAAAATTTCGTTTCAAGTTTCAGTTGGAGAATTATAGTTTTTCTCTGTGAAGTCCAAAGATTATAATAATTTTTCTGTTACAATAGATTTATCAAGAATTTATGCGATATTATAAGGCTTAGTCAAGAGATGTTAAGGATCGTCTTGATTATCACCATCTAAAATATCTTCTACTTGCTGGCATATAAGCCGTTTAGGTAGTGTTCGCGCCGCGCTGCGAGCGGTGCGTTGTCATTGTCAAGGTCACGGGCGACACGCAATGCGCTCGGGCCGCGTGCAGACCAGTTGGCCGTAAGCTGCCGTGAGGCAAGTTCGTGTGTTTCTGTAGCGACGTGCCGCGCAAGTTACCTACCCATATTGGGACCGAGATTTCGTTTTGCACCTACTAGGGCTCCGGTCGGGGTACGGACTTGTAACCCGTGTGTGTTCGCTTTGAAAAGCGCCGGGAAAGTTTTAGCTGCCTATTAGGGCATTGTGTAGTATAAGAGTGTTAGCTGTAAGAGTATCCCATCGGGGGTTGTGTGGAGATCGTTTTGCCCGGCGCGCGCCGGCGCGCGTGTTTCTCACTTGGTGGATCCGATAATAGATAGACACTTATATAATTGTTGTCACATACTAGTGTTTTGATACGAGTTTACTCGCCTAGATGTGTATATTTTTTTTGTGTGTCCGGATTTATTTGACGAATAGTTTCGTTCAAAGTGTTGTTTATTAGTACCACATACTAGTGTTTGTTCCGAGTCCGCTTGCCTAGTTAAAAAAGTGGAACTAGTTTTAATTATTAGTAGTATTAAATTACGAGTATTATTATTAAAAATAGTTTTGTTTTCGTTTGTTGATAACGGTTTAGTAGTTGATTTGCGAGGTATGCCATACCGTTAATCCTATACGTTTTGTTTATACCGTTATATTGTTAGCCCTTGAAATTGGTAAGTTGTTAATAATTTATGAAAATAGTAGGGTCCGTGTATGTCGTCCGAATTTTAATTGTGTTTTATATTATCGTGACGCGACCTATTTCTATTGTTTTTTTTGTTGATGTTTACCACTTTTATATTTCTTTGTTTGCTTTGTTTATAAAACGGATTATAAATGGCTCCTACGAATCCGCTCGCCGTATCCAGGGCCGGCATCCAAGGAGTTTTGCGTTGGCTTGCTTGTGCGGTCACATTAATAGACCGAGCCGACCGGGTAGGCGCGTTGCTAGCTCGGTATGGCGGGCTGGCAGCTCGGCTGCAAGACCTGGAGCGCCACGCCATGGAGTGTCGCGCGCATTATTTGGAGAACCCCCCAGCTGATGATGCCGTGTCGGAACAGCTGGAGCAGGATGTAGCCCAGGCCTATGAGCTGGCTGACCAGTTCACGGAGGCGGCTGAGAGGGCCCTGGCTGTTCGGAAGGGGGAGCCGGTTTTGAGCGGGGAGGTCAAACCTACCCCGACGGCGTTGCTAGGCCGATTGCCTACATTGGAGATTCCCACTTTTAATGGGGATCTGTCAGCCTGGATGGGCTTCATTAATTTGTTTGACAGTTTGGTGGATTCACGACGGGACTTATCCCCTAGTGAGAAGTTGGCCTATTTGCGCTCCTCCCTGCGAGGAGAGGCCAGCTCGGTAATCCAGCACCTGCTCATCAGCGACGACAACTACCAGGTGGCTCGCCAGCTTCTGGTTAGCAGGTACCAGAATGTCCGGTTACTGGCGGACACCCCCGTGGCCACGATTTTGGCCCTCCCGCGAATCACGCGGGTACACCTGTTACGGAGGGAGTTGCTGAACCCGCTACTGTCAGCGGTCAACTCCCTAAGGCGATTGGACCTGCCGGTGGATCAGTGGTCCTTTATACTGCTGCACATAGTCCTCGCCAAATTGCCCGCTGAAATGAAGGGGCGTTTCGAGCAGAGGTACGGAGGCGACAGCGCCTCGTATCTCCCGCCCTTCGCGGACCTCCTTCGTTTTTTGGAGGACGAATGTAGGGTGACGGACCACCTGGAGCCCGCCCCGGTTCCAGGTGTTGGTCGTATGGTGGCGGCGAGGGAACAGCCCCGTCGCCCGACCAATCGCTATGCTGCCTTCCAGCAGTCCCCTCCCCCCGCACCGAGTGAGCGGTGCAGGTATTGCAGGGGAGATAGGCACGGGGTGCACGAATGTGCCAAATTTAGAGGCCTCCGCCCAGAGGGACGGAGGGCCGTTGCAAGACAGCGCCAATGGTGCTATAGGTGTTTGGGGGGACACATGCAGTCGGCGTGTCCCCAGACCGAGGATTGTCGTCTTTGCGGAGGGAGGCATCACCCCCTCCTTTGTTTGGACCGCAAGGACGCCGGGAGCGACCGGGGTTCGAATTCCTCGCGCACGGGCGGGGGCCCGGCAGCCCGGAACCGGTCCCCTAGAGATTCGGCGGGGCTTAGCCCCCCCGTTCAGTCCCCCCCGGAGAGGGGGAACTATAGGAGAGACGCCCCCGCCACGGGCGGGGGTAGGGGGGTACCACAAGAGTACGCCACGGTGGCGATGGGCACGGGCCCTATTTGCTACTCCCCCCCCCTAATGGAGAGGCCTCGATTGGGGTACTATGTACCGAGGCACGCCCCACACGGGTATTACCCTGCACCTAGGAGTGCTGTTGGTCGGGGCCAGTATGTACCCGATTGGGACCCGCTCGCCCGGTACGAGCGTCCCACATTTGGCGCGCCGACTCAGGCGCGAGGGGGACAAGTACCCCCCCAAAATTTTTAATGGCGCCCCTGTCGGACCCAACCACCCCTCCGGAGCTTGTGCTGTTGCCAACAGCCTCCGTGAATGTTTGGGGACCTAAGGGCAATGTTGTTACGGTGCGTGCCCTTTTGGACTCAGGTGCTCAGGGGTGCATAATGTCCAGGTGGCTTGTCCGACAGCTGGGTCTTTTGCTTGTGCCGCATCACGAAGCGGTACGGGGGGTGGGAGACTCGCGGATCCCTGATCCGATTGGTCGAGTTGAGTTCTCCTTCTCCCCCCACTTCGCGCCAAGGCCGAAGATCGGTGCTTCGGCGATAGTATTTGATAAGGTGGTTGGACGACTCCCGCAAGTGCGAGTGCCGCCATCCACGATTGAGCTGACGTCTGGACTGGCTTTGGCTGATCCTTCCTTCCACCGACCGGGCCCAATACACTTGTTGATTGGTGCGGATGTCCTCGGTCGTGTACTGTGTGGAAGCAAGCGAGTTTTGCAGACAGCCGATCTTGTCGCCTTGTCCTCGTCGCTGGGTCATGTGGTGATGGGAAAGGTACCACAGACACCAGAGACCCCGTCGGTAGACCGCCAGACCATTGTCGGTTCTACTTTGTCCGACGTTCTCCAAAAGTTTTGGGAGGTGGAGGAACCTCCCACTGCCAAGCGGTTGGATCCGTTAGCGGAGGAGTGCGAATTGTTCTACCAGAACAACACTGGGCGCCTCCTCTCGGGTCGCTTGATTACCCGCTTGCCCTTCTTGGCGGTTCGCCCTCCTTTAGGGAGCTCCCGGCCGATGGCCGAGAAGAGATTGTTGTCCATGGAGCGTAGGATGGCCAGGGATCCCGCATTCAAGGAGAAGTATATAGACTTCATGCGGGAGTATTTGGACCTTGGGCACATGTCCATCTCGCAGTTGGACTGGCGTAATGTGGAACATTACTTCCTGCCACACCACGCTGTTTTGAAGACTTCCAATGGGAAGATCCGCGTGGTCTTTGATGGTTCAGCGCCCACGTCAACCGGAGTGTCGTTGAATCAGTGTCTGCATGCGGGGCCGAAGTTGCATCACGATGTCTGTGATGTTTTGACCAACTTCCGCCGGCACGCTGTCGTCTTTGTGGCCGATATCCGCATGATGTTCAGACAGACCGTGATTCACCCGGAGGATAGACGATACCAGCTCATCCTTTGGCGTGAGGATCCCCAGGATCCGATGTTGGCTTACGAGCTGAACACCAACACTTATGGTTTGCGGTCGAGCCCCTTTGTGGCGATCCGTTCGCTTTTGGAGCTCGCAGAGCGCGAACGGCTACGCTATCCCCGGGCATCTGCTCTTATTGAGGGGGGGGCCTTATTTGTCGACGATATCTGCACGGGGGCCTCGAGCTTAGATGAGGCTCTCGTCTTACGTGATGAGCTGATTGCGCTCTTGAGGGCTGGTGGCTATGAGTTGCGGAAGTGGCTGTCTAACTCACCGGACCTATTGGCAGATTTGCCTAAGGACCACCAGCAAGAGCCGCTCCTCTTTGAAAATCCGGAGACTCCAGACATGCTGTCTGTTTTGGGAGTCCAGTATCGACCAGTCCCGGATTTGTTCACATATAGATTGGAACTGCCAGACCCAAAGGTCTGGACTAAACGCACGGTGCTGTCTACTGTAGCCCGTACCTTTGATCCGAACGGTTGGCTCAGCCCTGTAGTGTTTTCGATGAAGTGCTTCCTACAGGAGCTCTGGGCTGCGGAATTGTCATGGGATGAGCCCCTCTCTGGTAGCCTCCTACGAGAGTGGGTGAGGTTCGTGTCATCCCTACCCGACGTCAATCGGGTTTGTATACCGAGGCAAATGCTGCCTTCGGGAAAGTTTAAAGCCTCCCTGCACGGCTTTTGTGACGCGTCCGAAAGCGGATACGCGGCAGCCGTTTACATCCGAACGGTGGATGCAGCAGGCGTTGTCGCCGTACACTTAGTTACGGCCAAGAGTAAGGTCGCCCCCCTTCGGACTAGGCTAACCATTCCGAAGTTGGAGTTGTCCGGCGCCACTCTCTTAGTACGGCTACTCAATCATGTTGCCGACACCTTGGGAAACGGTGTCGACTTGGAGTCGATATTTGCGTGGTCTGACAGCCAGGTCGTCCTTTGTTGGCTGAAGAGTTCAGTCCACACCCTTGAGGTTTTTGTGGCCAACCGGGTCTCACAAATTCAGACTTCAAAGGCCCCGTTGATTTGGCGCCACGTACCGGGCGAATTGAACCCCGCAGATTGTGCCTCCCGCGGCTGCGAGGCGCCTGAGTTAGTGGACCACCACCTATGGTGGAGTCCATCATGGTTGTTACGGCCTGAGCGCTCATGGCCTGCCACCCCGGCTGTGGCCAGAGTCCCAGACCTAGGCATGCGTGTTCACACCGTGGAGACGGTGGCGGCTCCGCAGATGGAGTTTTTGTTAGACCGCTACAGTTCTCTTGATAAGTTGCTCGGCGTGACTGCTTGGATGAGGCGCTTTGTGCGAAATTGTCGCCAGCCTCAGGAGAAATCGTTGTCTCCGGTCCTCGCCCCACAAGAGCGGCAAGACGCCCTGTTGCATTGGTTGCGAGTGACGCAACAGCGAGAGTTTGAACCGGAGCTGAAAGCCCTGCGCTCAAGTAAGTCCAAGTTGAAGGGACCCTTGGTGCGGTTGAATCCCTTCTTGGACAGTACCGGATTGCTGCGTGTCGGAGGTAGGCTCAGACATGCCAACCTGCCGTACGGATCACGCCACCCTTTGTTGCTCCCCAAGGATGGACCGTTAGTTAGACTGTTGATTACAGACCGACATGTAAAGAATGCTCATGCCGGTTGTAATGCTTTGACCGCGCTCCTCCAACGAGAGTTCTGGATTTTGTCAGCGCGGAGAATAATCCGATCCGTTATTTTTCGTTGTCTCCCGTGTTATCGTTTGCGCGCCGATACGATGCAGCCCCAGATGGGTGATTTGCCTGCCGATCGAGTGAACGAATCGATGCCCTTCTCAGGAGTTGGAACGGATTTTGCGGGGCCATTTACCGTTAAGACATCGCGGCTTCGTAATGCTAGAACGGAAAAGGCTTACTTGTGTGTATTTGTTTGTTTGGCCACTAAAGCGGTCCACCTGGAGGTGGTTAGTGCCCTCACCACAGAAGCCTTTGTAGCCACGTTGAATCGTTTTGTGTCTCGCCGCGGAATGCCGTCGTTAATCAGGTCCGATTGTGGAACCAATTTCAAGGGCACCGATAGGTATTTAAAGGAAGTTTGTGAATTTTTGGATAGGAATAATTTTGAGATCGGATCCACACTCTCTCGCAGAGGGGTACGATGGCAGTACTCCCCGCCATCCTGCCCCCACTGGGGAGGGATTTTTGAAGCAACTGTAAAGGCCGCTAAAACTCACCTTCGTCGCGTTATTGGGGAGACGGTCCTCACGTTTGAGGAACTCGCGACCGTATTTTGTAAGGTTGAGGCGGTCCTCAACTCGCGTCCGTTGTGTCCGTTGTCTTCGGACGCGAATGATTTAGAGGCCCTTACGCCGGGCCATTTTTTGATTGGCAGACCGCTTAACGCCTTGCCGGAATATCCTTATTCCGAAGTGGCCTCCGGACGGCTCTCGCGATTTGAATTGCTCCAGCAGCTTACGCAGAGTTTTTGGCGCCGTTGGCATCTGGAGTATTTGCACATTTTGCAGCAACGCGTTAAGTGGTCGGATAGGACGACCCCACCCAAGACAGGAGACCTCGTGTTGGTAAAGGATCCAAACCTGCCGCCCCTCCGCTGGCGTTTAGGACGCATTGTTCAGCTTCATCCGGGGTCGGATGGTGTGCCCAGGTTTGCCGAGGTCCTGGTGGGGGACTCTGTTTTGAAGCGAGCGATCGCTACCCTCTCTCGCCTGCCCTTAGATTGAGTTGGCGGACAGTTTGCTACTGTCCGGGACGGGGGGATGTTCGCGCCGCGCTGCGAGCGGTGCGTTGTCATTGTCAAGGTCACGGGCGACACGCAATGCGCTCGGGCCGCGTGCAGACCAGTTGGCCGTAAGCTGCCGTGAGGCAAGTTCGTGTGTTTCTGTAGCGACGTGCCGCGCAAGTTACCTACCCATATTGGGACCGAGATTTCGTTTTGCACCTACTAGGGCTCCGGTCGGGGTACGGACTTGTAACCCGTGTGTGTTCGCTTTGAAAAGCGCCGGGAAAGTTTTAGCTGCCTATTAGGGCATTGTGTAGTATAAGAGTGTTAGCTGTAAGAGTATCCCATCGGGGGTTGTGTGGAGATCGTTTTGCCCGGCGCGCGCCGGCGAGACAACGTTCAGCCCCCCTGGATTACGGACACTATTTTCTAGTAAGGTAGGACTAGTTTTAATTTACTTAATTTTGCATGAGAAACCTTCGTTTCAATAAACTGTGGAACACAGTAGATGTGGTCATCACAATTGTGCGTGATCAGGTAGATTTACGTCAGTTTTGTTTTTATTTAATAAATCTTTTCCTTCTTATGACCACTCATATTTGACTACCCCACCCCCAATTTTTTAAATTTTCAGGTGATTTGTAATGCTTGAACCTGTGGAGGTGGCAGTAACAACGTTATACCTATCAGCGTCTTGGACAAGTGCAGGATTTCACGCGTGTGATCCAGAGATCGCGATTTCGGAACTTGTGATCAGAGAAAGAAAGCTCGAGTACACTCTGGCTCGACTATCATGCATGTTCTGTATAGATGAGTGCCCCAACTCTACTCGGAAGCGTCCGTTAGCTAGAAAGTGAGTAACTGGAGGTTCTAGTATTTTTGTCGAGTGGTTTATGGCTCCGCGCCACAACACACACAGCTGTGTGGCTCCGCGCCACATCATCTCTTGGCATACCTTTGTAGGAATCGAGATAGTATGTCGAAGTTACATTTTGTCGAATTAGCGTTACAATATTTGTGAGTAGTAGCGGCAGTGCGGCCGTGCCGTGGCCTACAGAATCTCGCCGGCCTCGCTATTACGCATAACGAAATTGGCAAAGCTCCGCCAGGGTACAGCAGACTCTAAAGTGCACGCAGGCCAGGCAGTACCTCTGTTCTATGAAGCGATCTAGACTCCTGTTGAATTTGTCTACTTGCTACTAAATTATTCGCTATATTTTGAATTTTCTGCTGTATTTCGCCGAATTCGGGAATATTCCCAGTGTTGAGAGGGCGTTAGGGTAGGTTTTTAGCCACGTTACCACCACGTTAGTGTTGCAATAATTTTTTACGAACTTTTGCTGGTAGGGTCTACGCGACCCAGCACGTTACTGGGTATCCGCGACCCAGCACGTTGCTGTTGCAATAATTTTCGACGAACTTTCGCTGATAGGGTCTCCGCGACCCAGCACGTTGCTGTTGCAATAATTTTCAACGAACTCTCGCTGATAGGGTCTCCGCGACCCTGCACGTTATTGGGTCTCCGCGACCCAGCACGTTGCCGTTGCAATAATTTTCAACGAACTATCGCTGATAGGGTCTCCGCGACCCAGCACGTTACTGGGTCTTTGCGACCCAGCACGTTGCATTTGCAATAATTTTCGACGAACTTTCGCTGATAGGGTCTCCGCGACCCAGCACGTTGCTGTTGCAATAATTTTCGACGAACTCTCGCTGATAGGGTCTCCGCGACCCAGCACGTTATTGGGTCTTTGCGATCCAGCACGTTGCAGTTGCAATAATTTTCGACGAACTCTCGCTGATAGGGTCTCCGCGACCCAGCACGTTACTGGGTCTCTGCGACCCAGCACGTTACTGTTGCAAAAGTGTATCAGCCTCCGCGTCGCAGCCTGTAGGCGCAACTTAGTAGGTGTAGGTCGTCATGACCTGACCTCTCAAACACTAAGCGGTTATATGAGACTGCGCTGCTGTCAGATCCCACAAACGAGAATGCAAACACAAAAACGAACCTTGATAATTGGTCCTTAAAACCACCCGATGCGATTGTGCAGTAGGGATACGAGTGTAGATTCCTTTACTCTAGTTTTATATCTAGTTTTTTTTTTCCATTCAGTCTCCAAGCTGAAGGAACACCGACTTCACGGAATGTGAAATATGACAGTGACTAGTTCTGACAAGTTATATGTGTTGGTGATGTAATTATAGTTAGGTACTGTCTGCGCAAGTAATAATAAATAAAAAAGTGATGAGTTATTTTAATTAACTATTCGTTCAGCTTTCGAAGATTGGATGCATTATTCCATTGCTTTTCTTCCGCAGAAAAGGCTTGGAAATGAGACTGGGAGTCTTGTTTATAACAAACAGACCATAATCCTTCCTTTCAAAAGTACCCGGATCAATCTGTTGTTACTGGTAATGTCATTGCATGTACATGTACTGGTATTGTCATTGCACTGGTATTGTCATTTAATGTTTCACTGTTACTTGTGAAGGCATTATTTTCTTTAAAAAAATGGTTAATGTGTGGCAAGAGCAAGATACACACATGAGATTCACTATTATTAACCCGCACAGATCAGTTTTGCGTATATAGAGGTAACTATATTGTGTTGACAAAACACACAGTTGGTAGTACGACCATAATGAAATACTATATAAACGTGTATAAAACAAACGTTACCTGTAATGTGCAAGATAGTGAAAGCCCAATTTACATGTGGGGTACTAACATTACGTTCTAATAAGATATATGAAGAAAATAATGTCAAATGTACGAAATAGCACATTGCTTTAATTTTTCAGTCTGTTTTATTATATTTTCGTTGCCGATGTGAAAGGAATTTGTTCCGTGAACATTTCTTAAATAATTTCAAAGATGAGGGTAGGTAAAAACCCAAGCTCATTTCTGGGAGCAAACGTAGCCTTTTTAATAAAATTCTACCGCCTTTAAATCAATTCACCTTTGTGTAAGTAAATTCAAAAGTTTATAAAGATTCACCCATGGGCAAAAGGGATAAAGACCCGCAATGCATGGTATTGATGTAACATAAACACTAGGCATTATGTTTTTTTTTTCTCTTTTTATTAATAATGTGTAATGAGTAACGATATAAATATCCTTAGCTCAGAAAACGCTAGCAAGTTTATTGTGCCTGCTATTCATGTTGGTTAGAAAAAACCGTAAACATAACTCTTTATTATTTTTAATTTCAATACCGGGTTGGTTAAAACATATCATGCAAAGCTTAAGCTTAAGCTTCCCTACAATTGTAGTGAACGTATTGCCGATTTTAAGAGTAACAAGGTTGAAATTCCATCATAAGTTTGAAAAGTTTCTTGTCAACTGGTTTGATGAACTTTTTATGTACATTTATTTAGTTCTAACAGTTTTGCATATCCAGTTGGTGTCTTGACATTGATACAAATCGGCTTAGTCAAGTTCTCATCAGTATTGTATTTGTAAAAAGACTGACCTGATATATCACGCATCGATCCGAGGATCGACCGTTACCTCAGCTCTTAGTTTCCTCTTCTCGGTGTTTGATGCTTGTTGATCAGTCTCACTGGAGCTGCTGGTCAAACTTTCCTCTTGTACTGGATCCCTCTCGTCGATGTCGATGTAATGGAGCCCGTTGACCAACGCCATATTTTTCCGCAAATTCCGTAATAACCGAGAAAAAAATAACAAATTTAATATAGATCGTTTATGAAAGACGTTAACAATTAACGTGTGAGTTGAATTTCCGATCTTTATTTGAAGATCATGAAGATTCAGGACGATTTTCGTCCGTACGTGACGAAAGTACACAACGCTATGAGACTCGGAATGGCGGCAAACACCTTCCGCCCTAGCTGGGGACACAGGCGACACCTAGCGGACGAATAGTGGAAGATCGACTTTGTCTATGGCTAAAGGCCAGACCACACCATCGTAAAGCTAAGTACACACTGCTTCTTCATAGACAATGCTGTATGTTTTCCGGAGGCACATCAATGTGTTATATCTGATGAAATACTGTGGTACTCTTTTTTTCCATCGAAGTACTACCAGGTACTTATCCGTACCGTATACTGACACAACCACAGCCTTATTTGACGCCGTGGCCGGGCCAGAACGTAACACACCCTATAGGTTACTCATTTCCCGAATAATTTGACTCATACTATAAATGCGATTGGATGTATTTTGGTACTCGATCACGGCGGAACGGATCTGGATGTTTGACACAGAAATAGATTTTATAGTGCTACACGAATTTATTTCTGTTCCGGTGAAAATCATAAGAACTAAAATATTTTTCATACGACTGTCTATTTTGACCAATTTTGACAGCTAATTTTGTATTGCAAGTGGCAAGTGGCTCCTCTGTAACGCACGACTGTCACCGGAACAGAAGTGTGGGACTATAGTTGGAATAGCATAGCATACAGGCACACGGCGGGCAATGTCGCGAGCGGAAATCTGGTTTTCAGTAAGTGTGGTTTTACAGTGACGTTTTCGCCAGCGCGGTTGGTAAGCATCGCGGCTAGTCTTTATAATTTGTGATCGCGGGCATTACATAGTTTAACCACCACGCATCCGCGCGACGGCAATTCCGTTTGTTGCCCTTGTTACTACCAATCTTACCACCAGTAGTAATACCGTTAATTTTTATTACCCTTCTTACTACTCCTGTTTGAAGTTGTAAGAAGGGAAAAATTAAAAAGCCCGTGTTACTACCGTAAGTACTCTTAGTACTTAAACAAAAATAAACAAATATTTTTAGAATCGGCTTAGTAAGCCCTTTCACTGGATACCACAAACGATAGGTTTCGAAACAAAAAAAAAATCCGTATGTACAAATAAAAGGTGACGTCATAACTCCTCTCCTTTTATGTTTTTTTTGTTCGTGCTACGGGTCAAATTGATTCTTATGGCGGTATTACACGGTTCTCTTCTGCCTTTCAATTTGGTAGAAGCAACCAAATTGAACAATGTAAGCGTAAAAGTGAATCATTCAATGGTAATGTTCAACCACATTCAGTCGCGTTGAAAGAGTTGAGCTTCACTTTTGCGTTCAAAGTTCAATGCAATTGAACGAAAGTTGAACGTGTAAGTAAACTTAAAAATTGAATGATTCACATTTTTTTTTTCTGAAACCTATCGTGTGTGGTATCCAGTGAAAGGGCTTACTAAGCAGATTCTAAAAATATTTTTTTATTTTTGTTTAAGTACTAAAAGTACTTACGGTAGTAACACGGGCTTTTTAATTTTTCCCTTCTTACAACTTCATACTGGAGTAGTAAGGGTAATAAAAATTAACGGTATTACTACTGGTAGTAAGATTGGTAGTAACAAGGGCAACAAACGGGCAATTCGACCGCGCGAGGTCGAGGAGTCATGAACATGTGTTTAGTGCACAAATTGACTAGTAGTTTAGGAGCGTCAAAGCGTATATAATGGTGTGCGTTGCAGTCTCGCCGGTCGGACGCGCGCGGATGCGTACTGTCACTGCTTCTCACCACCGGCTGCACACAGAACACTATATCAAAGAATACTATAATATCACTACGTACTACCACAGATAATATAATACTATACTAGTACTACACACAGAGCGGCTGCACGAGGCAGCAAACCAAGCGACACTTAAACTCGTTTTATAGTTACGAGCGGGTCATCCGCGCGCTTATCACCCACGCAGACGGTAAGCTTCACTGTAAAACCAGCCTAAAGTATAGTCGAACGAATCGTTTTTTAAGTTACTTTAGAAGTGAAGTCATAAATTGCTATCGAGGAATATGCTAGAAAGCTAAATCTGTTTTGTTTTGTTATTTCAACTATCTCTTTGCATTGGTATTGGTTTAGTTTAGGTCCTAATATAACTGACTAAGCTTTTAAGGACAAGAAATGAAACGATTATATGAACACATTATATGAATTTATTAGTAGCCTGACCAAAGGCACTACCTCGTCTAAAAAGGCACCCTTAAGCTGAAATTGTTCTAATGTGACAACAATATTAGCGTCTAAAACTTTAAAAAATTTACTGAAGCAAACATGTCTATATACATTATTATAATTTATGTTTTCCATTGTAGATTTAAAAATGTTTTTATAACAACAGCAAATGCTAAGAGTATTTATGTCCATTGTGAAATATTATAATGAAAATATATTGTAGAAATTACATGTGATAAAATTTTTTGTTGCAACTTTATATAACTATTATCATAATTTGTTCGTTTTAAAATTCGTTGTCAGTGAGTACAAACTGCGCAGCGCTACCGTAATCGAGGATTCTGTTCTTGATTCCCTTGAGCTTGGATATGTAATGCTTGTGAATCTTCGTGTTGGTCCTCTTGTAGCGAAGAGCAGTTATCATTTTATCGACAGTGTAATGCAGCCACAGTATGTTTGTGTATGGCTCGAAATTCTTCCAATCATTCCTGTGGACAAAATTAACAATGGTTAGCGTGGTTGTGTTAAGGGTGGAGAATATTGGTTGCCAGGAAAGTGTAAGTCGACTTATTAGCAAAATGAGTCATTATTAAATTTAATAATGACTCATTTTGCTAATAATTTGATTGAAAATCAGTAGTATCAATGTTAACAAGTTTGATTTTCGACTCTAGTGAATTTAAATACCTATTAGATAAATGGGTCGGTGGCCCGTGTGCTGCCAGGTTTAGTTAGGGCCTTTTTCCTGTTATGCGGGCCTATGTCTGAGGGCCTACAAGTAGCGGCACGTAAGTCTAGCGCTGACCGAAACGTGGAAGGGATGCGCAGAAGTCAAAAATAAGGTAGAGTGTGTGTCAGATAACTCTGCACGTGCCTGGCGCGTTTTTGGCGCTAGTTACAGTGCATTTTTTGTTCTAATGTTATAGAAAAGATTAGTATTCGATTTTTACCGCGCGCAGACTTATCTGACGAGCACTCTATTTTGGGCCTTACGACGTACTTCATTGGTCAGCCTTGAATCGACGTTGACAAGCATTGTCACTTATCAGTGATAAATCATAGATGCTTGAAGGTCGGATACCCCTAATGCGGTATCTATTGGTGATTATCTGTGGCGAGCAGGCACGATATGTTAACGCAACGCTATAGCGCTGAAAATGCCGAAAAGATCAATTTTCGGAATTTTCAACGCTACAACAAACGCTGTCTCTTTCCGATTTTCTCCAACCTATCATTGAAAGAAACAAAGATTCGATTGGAAAAAAACGACGAACACGAAGACATATGATAAACTTAGGTGGTTACGTTTGTCTATCACCGTATACACACACACTCACCCAAGTCTATCCCGCATGAGGCGATACACCTCGAACAGCCCGTCGTCGGTGGCCAGGTCGTTGTATAGCGCGGCGCGGTCGCTCACCAACGGCACGGACAGTCGGGACAGCGAGTAGTAAGAAATATAAGGTGCCCAGTAATTAGTGTCAAATATTTTCAGGGCTTGACATCCAAGTCATACTAAATAGGTCAGCAAAAAATGCGGTCCTGTTTGCAGGTTAGTTTGCGAGATAATATGACAAACAACTTGGTTACCTAATCACAAAAAACATCACCCTAAACAGCTGCTGAGCAACCACTACTATTGCAACTGTTAACGCCTGCAAGCATGACAACCGTCAGGCTTGCCCACGGCGAAAAAGGCATGAGGCCAGTGCCGTAATAGAAACGGATCTCTATGGACGATGGACAGCAGCAGCCAATCAGGAACGCCTGTCAGCAGCAAACGTCATCGCGTTGGTGACTGCACAAACTTCACTTCTATACCTTTTCTCGGCCACAACGGACGTCGGAGCGCGCGCGCGCTCCCATCATCCACCCATCACCTCGCCTCAATAATCTATCTTTATGTAATTTTGTACCAACTAAGTTTATAGTAAAGCAGATGCTAAAGCAAGCTATCTAAATCTTTTAATTATCAGCAAGTTAGATCCCTTTAATTCCTACTTCGTCATCATTCGTCGCAACGTGTCATCGTGTCACCGGGCCAGCCATCGGGAGCTTCACATCTCAACCACCGAGCCAGTACCTGGGCTACCACAACGACTTACTCACACTAGCGTACTCTTGCACACATGACCGGCGGCGCTTTCAACCACGAGCGAATACTATGTGTATTCTTAGTAATTCTTATGATAGTGTGAGTGCACATGTACAGGTTGAGCTCATTTTATAAATACTATGGCATTATTTTTCTGTTTGAAATATTAAGTTCTGAACTAACGTGTGGATTTTTGAAATATTTTTGATTCACCCCTGAAAATATTTGACACTAATTACAAGGCACCTTATATACACGCACTCACCCAAGCTTGTCCCGCATGAGGCGGTACACCTCAAACTGTCGGTCGCCCACGGCGTCGAACAGCCTGTCGTCGGTGGCCAGGCCAGGTCGTTGTATAGCGCGGCGCGGCACGGACAGTCGGGACAGCGAGTAATCATAAATATACCACTTCGGACCGTGGTCACACTGTTTTGTTACACTGGTGTAACTGTTGAGCATATATATGACCCATGGTTACTCTTTTATAATAATATGACACAGTGGCCACAAATAGAATGCCATTATAATGATAACAGTTACACCAGTGTAACAAAACAGTGTGACCACGGGTCCGAAGTGTAAATATACACACACTCACCCAAGCTTATCCCGCATCAGGCGGTACACTTCAAACTGTCGGTCGCCCACGGCGTCGAACAGCCCGTCGTCGGTGGCCAGGTCGTTGTATAGCGCGGCGCGGTCGCTCCCCAGCGGCACGGACAGTCGGGACAGCGAGTAGTCGATGATGGTGCCGGCCACACCGCAACGGGGGACTAGGTGGGCGCGCCCGCGGAGGACGAATACGGCGAACTGGAGATAAAACAATAAAAAATTGTTAAACATCAAACTAATGAGGATAGTGCAGTCAAAATAAATGTTTTTGTATGGAGTAGGTTGCAATTAAAGCACTTCGGGTGATAATTTAGAATAACATAAATGAATACTTGAAAAACCGGAAATCAGAATAATCCCTGATATTAACTACGTGCTTGTTCATTATTCATGTTCACTTGTTGGTTAATAATTAATCAATAAAATAGGAAAATACAATTTGGGTGTGAACAAAAAATGGAAAACTGGTGATTTTGTTCATGTTAGAGTCTTTTAGAATGCTTTCATTGAGGAATCAAAAATCTCTTGGTGATTTTGTTCATGTTAGAGTCTTTTAGAATATATCAAATTGTTTCTAACTTTATAACAATAATGGCACTCCGAGTGATATTTAATCGTGATAGAAAAAACGTCATAATGTGCAGAATATTGTTCTTACGACAGGGATTATTTGCTTATCATAATCTAAATGGTATCCATAGATTAAATTGTAATATTTACCTAAAGTGCTTTTGTCTAATAATTTATAAACGGCCAAAACACAACTTTAGGTAGTTATCACGAACGCGCACCAGTATACCTACAAAATTACGATTAGTGCTCAAAAGAATGGCAATACTATTATTTAAAAATAAATTATTTAAAGGTGCAATTAATGTGACCCCAAACGTTATTTTGCTTAAACTATGAAGCCTTGGTTCTCCACCAAGGATTGACCTAACTGTGACCTTATGATGGCCATCCAGGGAGTGATTGGAGGAGATTCAGATCGCCATACACAACCAACTGATCTGATGTGATCAGCGTTCTGAGAGATATAAGAATCAGAGTTTTCAGTTTTTGGATTTCCATACAATTTTATGTTAATTTTGCGGATTTTTTAAACATATCCTTATATCTTTTAGAATGCTGATCTGATCAGTTTGGTGAGTATAGCGATCTGAATCTCCTCCATTCAGTCCCTAGATGGCCATCATCTGATCACCGCTAGGTTAATCCCTGGCGGAGAACCAAGGCTTCAAAGTTACCTCGTTTGTATGAAAATCGACTGGTGTCTTTAATAATGTGACCGCCACTGTATTTATCCGACAGTACCCGTAACGTAGGATACATTAAAGCCCAAATTATTCGAAATCAGGTAAAAATACCCGCAACGGCAACACTGCTGACAATGGCAGTCACACAGCAGTGTCGCCAGTGTCCAGCCGGCCTAGCATAAGCGGCTTTTATCGCGCGATATGATATGGTACGGCAAGTTGTCTTGCTTACCCCACTAAGGTGTAAGCAAGACGGCATGCCGTACCATATCATATCGCGCGATAAAAGCCGCGCCCTAAAATGTAAATCCGTGTTCAAAATTAATACTCTGGGCCATGAAAAATGGTCAAATATTAAGAAATTAATTGTAGTATGTTTTTTATCTTGAAGCATAACACAAACGAGTATGTACTGTCCATGGGCATGATCCTTTGTCTAAAAAACCATTTAAATAAACACAATATTTAATAAAGCAAATTTCTTACGCGTTGCATACAAACTACCTAGCCATAACTACACATCACAACTAGGCTCTCTCTCTAAACTCGGCCCCTCATGACTGAGGATCGTGGTCATCGTTGGGTGGTCCGCAGCTGGCGCGGATTATTTGTCTCCAGCGGCCCCTATCCATCGCTTCTCTGATCACGTTCTGGAACTTGGCGGCAGGCGAGTCCTTGAGCTGGTCTGTCCATCGGGTTGGCGATCGGCCACGTGATCTTTTGCCTTCAGTGTTGCCAACCACGATAAGTTTCTCCAGGTTCTCATCGTGTTTCCGTACTACATGTCCGAAGTATGCCAGAATGCGCTGGCGGCACATGGTGGATAAGCGTGTCCTCACTTTTAGCTGCGCGAGGATCGACGCGGTTGTGCGTTTGGCAGTCCATGGTATTCTCAACATTCGCCTCCAGCACCACATTTCGAACGCATCGATCCTTTCTCTTTCACGAGCCAGAACAGTCAAAGTTTCAACACCATAGAGAAAAATAGGGAATATTAATGCTCTGATAAGGCGCATTTTGGTGGTGATAGTAATTCCCCTTTTCCTCCATATGCTCTTAAGACGTGTCATCGCGTCTTTGGCCATTCCAATTCTCCTTTTGATCTCGGGAACACAGCTACCATCACTACAAATTTGGGATCCAAGGTATATATAGCTGTTGACCGTCTGGATACCTGGAAAGATATTCCCAATATCTGGCAGCCTTCCCGCGCGATCTATGACCATGAACTTCGTCTTTGACCTGTTCACCGAGAGCCATATTTCCTCACTTTCTCTCTCCAACCTTTGGAACAGCTCACGCATGTCTTCCTTTGAGGTTGCCACCAAGACAGTGTCATCGGCGTACCGGAGATTCGAAATACGTTTTCCACCAACAGGAAATCCCTTATCCCAGCCTTCCAGGGTTCTTCTCATGATATAATCCCCTATAGATATTAAAAAGAGCTGGGGAGAGAATACAACCTTGGCGTACTCCTTTTTTTGCTGTGAACGCTTTCTAAAACTCCTTCCCTATTTTTACTGAGCAGCGATTGGTAATATATAGCTGCTGGATTAAACCGACCAAGTGGCAAGGCACTCCCATTTCAGTCAAGATCTGCCACAATTTACTCCATCACACACAATCAAAGGCCTTGGAGTAATCAATAAAGCACAATATCAGGGGGCAGTTAAATTCTCTACTCTTCTCTATGAGTTGGCGAACATTGAGAATTTGTTCCCGCGTGCCTTTCCCCTTGACAAAGCCAGCCTGTTCTTCGGGTATCTGTCGGGAGAGATAGCAGTGCATCCTCTTGTTAAGGATGTGCAGTAAAATTTTGCTTGCGTGCGATATAAGTGCGATCGTTCTATAGTTACTACAGTCTTTCATGGAGCCTTTCTTGTGTAAAGGAATGAACGCGGATTCTGTCCAGTCTTCCGGCCACTTCCCCGTTCTCCATATGGCATTGCAAATGTCGGTGATGGCCGTGATTCCTTTGTGACCTAGATTTTTTATCAGTTCAGCTGAGATGCCATCTTTTCCCGGGGTCTTCCCGCACTTGAGCGCATCAACGGCATTCTCAACTTCAGCTCTTAGTATATCTGGCTCATCTGGTATCCATAGGTTGTTCTGGATTACGGGGTCGCTCGAATCATACAGGTCTGCGCAATACCGTCTCCACCGTTCAAGTACTTGTTCAACTTCTGTAAGCAGGTGTCCGTGCTCATTTTCGATGGCAAATGTCTTGACTTTCCGTGTACCAGTAAGGTCTCTGACTCTACGAAATAGTTCTCGTACACTACTGTACAACTAGGCTAGGTAGCCGTTAATATGGAGCGTTTATGATCCAATTTGTGTGCAATTCAAACTGTGATATTTCTAGCAGTTTTCATGCTAGCGAAATAATTTATTTACCAATGTTTCTTTTCTTGAATGGTTAAATAAAAAAAACATAAAATATCATGCTTATTGAAATTAAATAACAGAGGAAAACAGAATGAATATTTTTATGCAGGCTAAACTAATCTAGGCAGAGTCAAGTCGTAGACAAAACTTTAAACAAATTATAGGCTAATTTTCTATCAATAAATATGTTAAACCAACCTTCTGATCAGTAGGAGCAATCAAAACGTTTCCCCAATGCAAATCACGATGCTCGAATTGATACGCCTCCTCCGCCACCGCCAAACCGAACGCAATCTAAAACATGATATTACAACATATTAACATAAGAATATACGTATTTTAAAAGCTAGAATATACGTATTTTAAAAGCTAGAATATACGTATTTTAAAAGCTAGAAAATACATTGTATTAAATGATCTCATAGTTAAAAGAGTGACTAACAATATTTTTTGATAACTGATAAAAACGTGAGAAATATCCGTCCGTGTTTCAAGTGCGTACTATCGACAGCCCTGACTTGAGCACACAATAGCAATAAGGTATATTTTTATAATGAAATTTTCTGTTGGTTGTGTCAGCAACAGTACATAAAATAGAGAGTGCGTTGCTTTGTGTATACAAAATCGGACGTGCCTATTTGAATCTACGATTCTAAACAACATAAGTTACGTTTCAAATAATGATGAATATGATGACTCATACATAATAATAAATTTTGTTGAGGAAAATTATAATTTTCCGCTTCTCTTAAAACAGTGAGAGAAAACATATGGGGGGATTTTACGTCAATGACTCAGTAGCCAGTAACCTTATTATGAATGTTAATGTTTACAAAATATATTTACATCAGCCATATGGAATATAAATACGTCACTTGGAATACGAGAAAAACAAGAGCAGATCTAAATCTTTTAACATGATGTTTTTCTAGAAGTGCTAAGGTCACTGACCGCGTGATCACACAAACATCTAAATTTCTAGTCGCTACGTACCGTATACTAGAGACTAGAAATTTAGTGCCTGATGTCCGATTAGGAGATACTTTTTTGTATGGATGGACTATCTGTCAAGTAACAGCTAATGAGAACTTACTTAGACATGTGAAACAGGCCCTTAGAGATCACCTGCAGGGCTATTCACGAACTGTCGGAAACTACACTTTTCGAATCCGTGAGGAAAGTTTTCGAAGATGTCATAGATCGCTATTCACGAAACGTAGGATTCGTAAACTTTGACATTACTACTCGGATCAATGACATTAGCAATCGAAAACGTTCCCGACAGCCATTGGGTGTCGGGAGACTTGTCGAAACAATTTAAATAATCAAATTTTACTAGAATAAAGTGTTTTAAGGGATTTTTTTTAAATAAGTGAAGTAGATATGACTTTGGTATATTTTTTAAAGAGGTTATCTTTTGAGATTTATATTTCACTATGTATATATAAAAGTGACCAAAGTATGTCGAGACATACAATGTAAGTTTTTGTGAGGCATTAAGTATTAGTTCAAATACTAAGCTCTCCTAATCGTTAAAATCGGACGCGTCACTCAATATTATAATAAAAAAATCCAACAAATATTTTCTTTTTCGTACTACTTATGAATAAAACTATTAATATCTAGGCAGTATGGACGCAAACCCTAGCCTAAAGAAATCAATATTCTCTTTGGTTGACGTCACGTTCACGTTTTGTTTATAAAGCTTGCTACGCCCTTAAATTTGAACATGTATTTAATTTCGAAATAAATTGTGTTATTGATGTTTTATCGTTTAATAAAGTTATGTTTTGTGACATAAAGCATTGTGTTTGCATTTGTGTGAGTAAAAAGCAATATTTGCGTCAATTTTGTTTTCTACTATACCAATTTGGTTTTCTACCACAATTTAGCACTCTTTGTAAACGCTCTTTACTGAAGAATATTGTTCCTAGCTAGTCTGCTTTCCGATGGGCTTCCGATAGCGTTTGTGAATAGCGATTTGGCCTCCTGACGGAAAGTATGAGTGACATTCGACTTCGGAAGCAATCGGCCACGGAAACTTTCGGACGATTTGTGAATAACCATGCTGATCTCTATTACTAAAACAACACACAGAATAAACAAAAGATAAACTTAATTCTAATTACTTACTACAAATATTATCATGGTTGTACAATAAATATTATTGATTTTTTTTTAAATAACATGCAACAAAACAACAGAAGTTTTAGTAGAAAAACAAAACGATGTGGCGGCACCACTGTAAACATCGAAAGCGATTGCAGTAATGCAGTTCCCGCAGAGGATAAGTGAAAATCTAGTCAAGATACTGATAAACTTGTACTAGAAATACACTTATCTTCCAAGGAAACAAATTCTTTCATGCACTTGTTCCAATGCTGAAAACAAACACAAAAAAACAAGACTACGCGCCATGTTCTATTCGACATTGGTGTCCAATTTTAGAGCAAAAAAAAAAAGAAAATAAACACGTAGTACATCGAACTGGCACGCACTCCCAACATAAATAAGAAAAAAAAAAACAACAAAACTTTTTAAAATTCAAAACACATTCTTTTTAATGGACCACAGCTTGAACATTTCAAACTACAAGCTGACATTAAGCTAAGTGATGCATTAAGTTAAGTTATACTTTCTAAGGTTACGCAACGAACTTTTATATAACGGCGCTTGTTACTATGCAAAATATAGAGTTACATTAGCAACACAATACGGTCCAGTACAATGGTGTTATAAAATTACGTAAGCACTTGTATCTCGGATTGCTTACTGTTTAACCTGGCATGTATAGGTACTGGCGTTAACGAAGCTGGCTTTTACGCAACATCGAGCATCGATCAAGCTTTTTAATTGACGCTATAATAAAAATTCCGACTTTCAGAGACCGACTTCAAAAACTTCCTGCCCACTGAAATGGAAAAAAATAATATCTAGAACCTTATCTTTTTAAAGTACCTAGGTTCCTTTTTTCATCATGCATGCTCCTGGCTGGCACCGACCTCAAAAAGGTAGGTATTTTAAAGATATAATTTTTTACTTTTCAGTTGGTAGGTACTTTTTGAAATCGGTTTAACTTTTAAAATATATTTTTTATTTCTCTATTTTGTCATAAAATATTCATATTTTTGGTGACAGTACTGAACCGATATGAAAAGTGGACTGTTCCCTGAATACACCTAATTTGAGTCAATCGACTACACCTGATTTAAATAATGATCTCGATATGACTTAATTAGTTTTCGAGAAATTCGTCGAAAAACATACATTCATAGTAAGACATATACTTACGAAATTTAGCACATAATAATATGCTTGGAAGCCTAAATAAAACGCTATACTCAAATATAATCCAATTCCAACAATATCACATACATACAGGTCAAACTGATAACATCTTTTTTTTAAGTCGGTAATAAAAGAGACCTTAATGTGTCTTTATAACGAAGGTATCTACTTGAGGACCTAGAGCCACCCATAACGCTATACTTACTCAACATCGGCCCGGAAAATGTAAAAATCATTTAAGCCAAATGAAAACGGTGTCGCCACGAAAAGAACAAGAATAAAATATACTTATAGAAATGTTGATAATTTGCACAATCATAGATCTGCTATACAGCAGGTGTTACTGGAGTGATGATTATTACGCATAAATTAGTGCCTTATTGTGTAATGATAATGACTAATAATAATTTATGGTATTATCAATTTAACATGTTTTACTAAATTACAACTGACAATAAAATTATGTTTATGACCTATTCTCAGATTGTGGAAAGTATTACTGGGAGTATCATTTGATGACGTAATCTTCTACCAAAATGATTTTTTTAAAGTACATAATAAAGTCTATATAGACTAGTATACAGCACAGTATATGTAATAGTGTCAGTAAAATACCAAATAAGAAATTGCTAGAACCTCGCCGTCCCCCAAAATTATCTGTCATAATGTTAATGACCTTTACGAGATATCTTATCGACCCATTCGCCATTATAGACAGGTTTCAGTGTATCACCAAATACTGTCTGCCACACGAGGAAAAAAATAAGTGCATAATTGCATTACAATTAATGCAGCAACGTGCATTGACGTCATTCGCGCGTCACTATGCTGTATCTACGACTGTGTTTGTTCATTGGTCGTTTGTCTAGCCGAGCCGTTGTCCTAGATGAGTGATGCGATGTGAAAAAAAGATGCGCGCAGCTGACACATGCATCAATTAATCAGTCCGCGGCACTGCTTATCATCGTCATCAAATTGCCGTCGGCCATGAGTAGTGGCGCAGACTCGGTATTTTTGCATCGTGCCGCATCGAGTCGCGATGGTCGTTCACCTAGGACAACGTGCGACCTCAATTCATGGAGCAATACTCTGACCAGTAATTACAATGACATCAGTCGATACTTTATCCAGTTTACTAGTTATAATGGGTTTAAAACAATGTTGCATTACAAACAATTGTTTGATAATACCGAATTCTATTAATGAGGTTAATCTGATGCAATTAAACTATATTTTGATGCAATCTAACTTGATGCTATAGACTAATGGCCGGTTTTAATAACCTACTCTCTGGTAAAGATAGGCTAACCCGAGCTTAGTTGCCTAGATATTTTTGTTAATTAGTGTCAAATAACAACGGTTGCTTTGTAACAACTATACTTAACTGTATTTATCATAACCCACTGTGTAATTGTAATGGAAACTGACCTTAGTCATACCATGTTAAGGTAATTTTTTAGTTTGACGACTCTGTATGAAATAAAACAGGGAGAAAAAAACAACCCCTGGAGTTTTTTGCCGGTTCTTCTCCATGGTCTCCCGCCGTAGGGTTTGCGAACCGATGGCGTAGCTTCTATGACGTTCACAAGTATTGTAAATAACAATCTAAATTGAATAAACAAATTTGACTCTTGACTCTTGTTGACTCTTGACAGAACCAGGATAAGCTTATTTTTACCGGGAGATAGGACACACAGCTTAATGTCATGTCAACTAGAAATCTCAAGAATAAATGATAAATCTCTAAATTTTAATTCATCAGTAGGTACCGAATCTATCAACCTCAAAATCTTGGCAGAAAAATCTTTCAGAATATTAGACATACGACCAAGTACACACAGTTTGCCAAAATAATGATCAATTTTTCCAAAACTATTCATGACAATTTCTGGCTTTCAAGAACTTGGCAATCGTTTTTGGCAGTATTCCCACGACATCATCTCCTACATTAGAAGCGTATAATACAAATGGAATAGGTATGACGTACCTACTTCCTAGAGGGCGTGTAGATAATCACTAGAGTATTGGCACGTGTGAGCATGTAGCGTAAGCAGCCATGCGCGTGTCGCATCGGGTTGCCAACTACTTTGTTTGAAGTAATTACTTTATTTGATTAGAAATAGTAGATCTTTGTCTAAGAGAATGTGTCATTTACTAAAAAGTTCGGAAGTCACTGGTATAAACTAACTATAACTTTGATTTGGTACTTGTCATTGACACGTTGAAGAAGACTGGTATAAAATAATAAAAGGTACACAGTTTAAAAATATAATGGCAACTGCCAACCCTAAATGCAACAACAAGTTGCCTTGTGCCGTGAAGATACTCAGCTCCTATCTGCCGCCAGACGATAGCATTATAGCAGTATGCGCTTGACCTTTGCCACAGACCTTCGTTGGAGCACGAGCTAGTAAAATTACTGAAGAACTAACTAAGGATTTGTGCAGATCACACTAATTAACCGATAATTTTGTCGTAGTCGGGTAAAAAATATGCTACTTTCGATGCTTAGAGTAGCAAGATATTTCAGTAAAACAATTTTAGCCTGGCACAGAATAATAAATGCCCAGAGAGAAAATTGCCCTGAGACAAACTGGATCACAAGAGTCGTAAAAGCTAGCTATTATTACAAAAAAAAATATTGTAAAAACAATATATAAATGGACGAAGCCGCTGGGAGTCGCTAGTATTAAAAAGATGTGGTGTTGTTTGTCTATTATGTACTGACTTGAATATTATTTTAACGCCTATTGGTTAGTAAGTAACGTTCAACTAAAATGTTCTTTAGTCGCGCCAACAAGACGTTTTAATTAGCCAAATTGATAATAGGCGTAGTATAAACGATAAAGAAGCCCAAAATAAATATACTTAGTGAAATATTTGGCGTCTGTTTCTAAGGCAATAATTCTTTATTGTTTTGTTCGTTATCGTACGAGACATAATGCAGATTAAATTTTCAAGCTGTGGTCCATCTGAGATAAGTATGAGATGCTTTATCATTAAAATGCTAATTTAAATCGTACTAACTATTGTTACATTGTACACAGTCGAGAATGATTTTACAGAATCTGTACAATACCACCTAAAATGTGAGGTACAGCCAGGGACAAATCCGGTGAACTACTTCTTACTTCTTTTCGTTTGGCTGGAGTCTCACCGTTCACTTGCATGTCCTATCTCTAATCGCTTATCCTTTGTACTACTTTAGTTTAATACACATAACCAAATAGTAAAAAAGTATGCGTTTGAATGGCGAGGCACCAGACTTACGAAAAGAATTAAGAAGTAGTTCACCGAACTTAAACATTACGAAATTAAACACTAATGGACCTTTACCAATTATAATTTATAGTAATGTGTAAAAACATATTGGTAAAAAATTAAAAATGCAAAAAATAATAAAATTTACAAACATCAACTAAGATTTTTTAAATTACTAATGCAAAACAAATCACAATAACAACACAAAAATCAGGGTATTGCAGGAGCTAATCAGTGTAATGCAAAACTGAGAAATCGTTATCAAACGCTACACTTTGCTGAAGAAAAAATAAACTAAATACCTTCTTTCAGAGATTAAGATTAATGGTAAATAATTCACAAAAACTGATTATTATCCACACTGCAATATACCTCACAGTTCAGCAAAGCACAATTTTTTAATATTGAAGATTTTGAATTGAATTGAGTAAGGATACATCTTCTTTCTGTGAACAGTCCTTTGCTGAACCATAGGAAGCACTTAGTACTATCAAATAAAATAAAAAATCCAAACTCATCTCACCTGCAAGAACAAAGCATGCGCCTGCTCAGCGTTGTTGAACTCAAAGCTCTCCAAGTCCTGGCCAGCGTTCGCCAACTCAAGCACTATGTACTGCTGGTCGGAGGGCAGTATGGCAGGGTTGTCGTTCTCGGACCCGTTGCACTCGTCATACAGCTCCCACAGGTCTAACAGGCGTGATGGATATGTACCGTATACGCACTTCACTGCTAACACCTGTTGGAGGTAATGGAATGTGTAATCGACATTCTGAAGTTTCAGCGGTGAATTTGGGAAGAAATTTAATGTTTTATACAGTTAGATACTGATATTATGTCAAGTATAAAATTTACACTAATTTGTTTTAAATTCTAATAATCTCTTAACTTTTACTTTCATTAGTTTGTGCACATAATAGAAGAAATAAAGTTTGTGATCGCATATAAGAGAATTAAAGCCTGCAAGCGCAACTATAGCAAATTGCAAATCTGTAGAAGGCACACTGCAGTCCTTGTATAATTAGGGCCTAGAAAAACTACACCTAAATTTCGTCAATAGTAAATAATCTATTATTAAAATACGATGATTAAATAACTAGTCCAACTACAGAGAGAGTGCCTCACATCTATATTAAAGTAGTTAAATATCAATTTGTATCGCAAGTTCAAAGAACTTTGTGTCATGATGTCATGTGACACATGATTGGTGCTAATCATAGTAGAAAGTTAGAGGTCATTTCTGGTCACGCTACGCATATCATAACTACCACTTTGGTATTGGATGGCGATATAGAAACCATGCATGCGACCTTGTGTTGAAACAGTGCGAAACAATAAAATAGCATTTAATTTCACTATTTTGATGTCATAGCATGAAAACTATTGTAGTAAATAGTTAAAAAATAGTAATGCAAATTGTCATTTAACACTACAATTTGTTTGAAATTCAGTGCCAACAGCATAAATTTTTTATCTACAAGGTCAAAAACCTTTTGACTTCCTCCTTCCAAAGACAATTTAATAATTTCATTGCCAGTTGGAGCTATTACATACTCCTTGTAGACATTGATAGCTCTTGACAATAAGTATCATCCATTCCCGACACATTCCACTAATAGTCGCATGTGATTTCTAGTACAATTTCAATACAACTATAAATTCATACCTTAAGCAAATGAGAATAAATAACAACAATTAAGAGCTTATCAATAAATGATAACACTGTTCAATGATAACAAACGGCCCACTTGGCTTATCATAATAGTGATTATAATAATTACAACTACAGAAAATGCTCTATCCTTGTCTTGAGTATGAAAGAGTGATTCATAGGTATTTATGCATTAACCATTTTCGTTATGCTAAAAGAATGTCTTATAATGACTCATTGAATTGGACTTTAGTCATTAGGTACTGAGAATTGGAGAAAAGCATTTGACATCAATATTAGTTTCGTAATGATATTGCTTGAGATTGTGACTAATGTTGTAAGCAGAAAAACTTTACAGACATATTTCTAAAGTGTGATCAATTTATTTTCAATTCTTGGATCAAATAAAGTTTGATTGACTTTATGCATATATTACGAAATTTCAAATCATATTAAATAGAAAAATTTGTCTGCAAATTATACTACCCCCTAACAATAAAAGGTGCAGAAAAAAGTGTTATGCTTATGATAAATGTTTATCCAGAGACTGTATTAGAAAAGCAGGTAAAGGGCCACCTCCTTTTTTTTTGTTTATTTCACAAAAGAAGGCTGCAGGTAGATTTTTGTAGACAAAAAAAAATTGATCTATTCAGATGTCGAGTTGAATTCATGGCATTCAGATATTATTTTATTGTGGTCTTACCTCATTAAAAACATCAGTTGCATTCTCTACAGAATGTAGATCCAATGCATCAACTGGCTTCCCTTCATCAAAGTCACGCTGAATTTCATGTATAGGAGTGCGTAGTGCACTCAGTTCCCTAAAATCAAATTACCTTCATTAGTATAATATACAATCATTCCTTTTTCTTCTTGTGCATTCTACCAGTTTCTAATATGTAAATAAAGGGCATTAATCCTTCAACACCCCTGAAATGAGACAATAGATTTTCTATTATTCTCTAAGCGAGTCAAGTCAGCGACAATGGGTAACCAATTCTTTTAAAAACCTGATTGATATTCATGATTTATTGACACAGATTATTTCACAAGTTTGAATTAGAAAACTGGAATATAAAGGTACATACATAGCAATCACAATCTCAGAGATGATCTCATGAAAGTCTTTCTGATGTTCGCCATTGACTTTAGTAGAGCCTGCAATGGGTACTATCTTCATCACACGCGCACAGCCATCTCTAGCTCTCCACAAAAAGACCTCACCGTAGACTCCCTCGCCTATCTTGCGACAATTCTTCAGGACACTAGGATAACAAATACATAATATATGAACTTCTATCACGGAATAAACAAATGTTAGGTATCATTATTTTCAAATCCTATTAATTGGATGGAGAATTTGGACTAAGGGTGGTATTCCACTTATCAAATATTTTATCAAAGAAATGGACGAGGACAAATTCATGAATGGTTGCATTGATAAATTCTTTGATCAAAAGCATATTGGACAAAGATCTTTGATACTTACATGGAATATTACCCTAAATTAAGTCTCAATTCATTTTTTCTATAACAATTAAAATACCATACATCTTTTAAAATAACACAGTTCAAGTGCTTGGCCTACATAACCACACTTTATTAGATTTTTAGAGCAAGGCCATACAATTATTCACTATTTGAAGGTAGGTACTACAAAAACCAAGCTACTCACGTTTCTGGATAGCACTCATCGAAGTGAATCGGGTCTGTTTGATTGCATCGACGCAACACGTAATCTCTCGCAGTGGTGACACGATTTGAAGTATCATGGAAGTTCTCTACAATAGTAACTTCGTGTACCGAATCGGCGATCGAGAGTTTTGATAATTCGACAACCGTATCATCACAATCTTCGGACAGAAATCCTGAAATTAAAGGCACGGCGTCAGCGAACGCAACCATGACACACAAGGAAGTGAACGACAAACTTTCCCTACGCGTAATTCTGTTACGTAGAACACGGGTACTTGGAAATCACGCCAGCGCAGCGTTGTTATTTCAATATTTGCTGTTTTATAAAGTACAAACTAACCTGTGTATTGCAGGGAAAGATGCATGCACTTGGCTTTGGACACTTTTTGTAGAACAAAGGGGCAGAACCAAGCTATTATCCCGTTAGGGATAAAGAATGGCAGTCAAATCGATTAACACCACAAAAATTCACACAAATGTAAATGTCCACACTGCTACTATTAGTTAATAATAGCAGTAAATATCCACTACACGTTGTGTAATACCACGCGATTCTTAAATAAAAATAAAATAAAAATATGGACAAAGACCCGACAACGCGTCTTCTTCCGCGAACGAATTCGAAGAACGAAAATCACAGATTAAAAAACTACCATAGCGTCTTTTTTTATAGATCAATGTTGCCAGGCTATGATTATGAGCACAGAGTAGTAGAAATATATTACCAAGACTTACACGGTTCATACTAGATTCTAAATAAATATTGAAAACAATTTATACATTATTGAATAATTACGCTTTTAATCAATCAAATAATTAATATAACTAACTATTAATTTAGTGGCTTAAGCAACCACGCGCGAGCTTATACTTTCTGATATGAAATACTGCTTTCATTAATTTAATTTCGCACTTTAACACCTAAAAGTTTATGAAGTACCAATATAAAATACAACTTACCTTTTAAATCCTCCGATAAAGTACTTGTGCTTAAACTTAGCCTTGAACTATTGGGTTCCTAAAATAGATAGTTTCCGTTATATCAAGAGAATTAAGAAAACACACAAACTACTTATAAATATAAAATAAATACATACTTTTACAATGCGAATCGTAGATCTACTAGGTTTGGATACGAAGGTACTTCTGCGACTAATAATGGAGTCATTGTGTAGTGAACCTAAAACATTACATATAAAATATATTAGTCGGATAAAACTTAGAAAAGCAAATACTTAAATACAAAACAAAAAAATCAGACCTGACATTACACTGAAACTTTAGGTGGAAGTGACAAACTGTGACTTGAAATGTGCCAAAATCTCCTTTTTAAATTTGCACATAGACTTTTGAATAAATCAAGAACTAGTGTCCAAAGAGACTCATTATGAGAATCACGCTACCATGCTTGTAAATAATGTTGTAAAATAATAAATAGAGGTCCTGGGACACGCGTACGTGTATAGTGCGCCAAGCTTTTCTGTTCCGGTGATATGATTATCTTTGGAACTAAAACAGTTTTCATACGACAGTCCATTTTGACAGCTAATTTCGTATTGCAAGTGGCTCTTCTGTCACGGCTGTCACCGGAACAGAAAAGCTTGTGGCACTGTAGTGTCTGTAGTATCAGCAATATAAAAAAAAAACACATAGTCAACAGTCTCGTGTATAGAGTGTAGAGGTAAAGGTACAATTCTGAGTTTGGCGGGCGGCAAGGTTGCGCGACCCAAGCGACCGAAATGGGTCGCGCGGCGGGGCGGCACCGTTTCGTATGGATTTATATGAAACACTGACCGACCGATGCAAGCGACCGCGTCCCGCAACCTGTGGGCTTGGCTAACACACCTTCCTAAATAAACAAAACAATTAAATTGTAATTTTTATTAATTGTAATAGTATAAAAACGCATTGGACTGGGTTCCATGAGTCTAGTTCGAATACCGCTCGAAAATCTTATGTGGCCTACCGTCTGTTTTTTTTTTTTAATTTTTCCTATACATAGCAAATTTCATAATTTAAGCTTTGACTTCTAAACTCCTAAAGTAAATTTTACTCAATAAATTTGCTTTGCTTATTTAGGAATCAAGTAAAAATTCTCTTAGGAGCTTAGAAGTTAAAATGAGGAAATTGGCTTAAATTGTTTTGCATATAATATGAGAAGGCAATTTAGGGAGGAAATAATAACCCTTTAACCAGTCGCTTCGGTTGCGCGACCCTGCCGTACCGCTAACGTCCGAAATTGTACCCTAAGGAGGAATAGTGCGACAAATATTTCTGTTCCGGTTTTAATCTTTGGAACTAAAACATTTTTCATACAACAGTCCATTTTGGCAGCAAAATTGTATTACAAGTGGCTCCTCTGTCACGGCTGTCACCGGAACAGACAGGAATGTGGGACTATACCGACTATATCTCTGTTTTGAAAAAGAGTCCGTCAAACTGCGATAAATTAGGTGGCGCCACAGTAGCGGCAGTGTAAATTTTAACATCCGCTCCGTTATGGCGCACTTTTCAAAATAAGAAACAAAGATACATTCAATAATTGTTTATAATTTTTAAAAACCTGTTTAATTTTTATAAAAAATTACACAAGTACTTACATAAATAAAATATGGGAATTTTATGTCACTCAGAGTCACTCTAGTAACTAAAAAGATATTTTTTTAACGCGGCATACTTCAGTTCGTCAACAACTACTACACTCAATTCATGGCAACTCAGGCAGGCCCTACGCCAGCGCCGTTGCGGACGATTTTTGAACTGTTATTTAGTGCTCATAGCTGGACACTTTTTCAACTTTACTCCTTAGATAGTCTTCCTTACCTCTACACTCTATACAGTCGTCTTAATATACAGGGTGTTTGTTTAAATATGGGACATACTTCAGGGGGTGAAAGGACCCATCAATACAAACAACTTTCACTATAGGACCAAGTTTCACATTGAGAAAAAAATCTGCTGTTCCATATATTTTGGCCCATTCGGTATTGCACTTTTGTATGAAACAGCCGATTTTTTTTCTCGCAATATCACACTTGGCCCCATAGTAGAAGTGGTTTGTATTGATGGGTATTTTATTAACCCCCTGAAGTATGTCCCATCTTTAAACAAACACCCTGTATATAAAAAAAAACAAGAAAGAACTAACATACCTCTGAGATCTTGCAACTCCATTGTACTGATTACGCTCTGCCTGTAGTTTCTACCTTTATTCTTTAATGGTTCATCCTCTAAAACAGAGTGATCAAAATGATCATTCATCATGGTCATTCTTCTGTAAATACTTAAAGATCTTTCCCACTTTTTCCCTGGTTGTAGCACTATTGGTTTAAGTTCTGGCCCACTATTATCTAATTTTGTTATTCCAGAACAGCATTCAACAGTACTGTTCGATTGTTTAATGGAATCTCTTGTAGATTGCTTTAAACTATCACAGTCTGTGTCTATTAGCTTAAAAGATTTTCTTGCAGATCCTGTAATTCCCCCATTATAGTTATTTATATCTATTGCCTCATCTGTAGCTTTAGGGGTTTTTTCTGCATCATCATTGAGTCTTACATCGGCCTTAACAGCTAGTTTACTATTACTAAGTACAGTCTTATCACAATCAGCACTGCTTGTGCTGTCCAGTGAATTGTTAAAACTTAATATTATTGAATTATTTGTAACTTCATTGCGTCTTCTAGTGGTTACGAAATTAAAGCATCTCTCTTCCTCTTCATGTCTAGAGCTGTCAATATAGTTTGATGAAATACTATCTTCATTACAATTAGAAGTATTAATGTTATCTTTTTCAAAATTTTCAAAATCTGTTGATTCATCTTCATTAATATCTTCAGTCACTTCTTGTTCTTTGAAATGATTTTGGTAAGATTTAGCAGCATAGTCACTTTCTAGATCATTGCAACATATAGAATCATTTGACATTTCAAGTGAATCACTATTTTCTAAACTTGCATAATCATCACTGTCCATATTGCTACTATCGTTTTCCTGTTCTTCATAATCACTCAACTGCTTGACATAATACTTCATAAATAGCGAATTATCTAACTTTTCAATATTTACAACTGGAATTCTTAAATCATTTAAAGCTAAATCATGTAAAGATTGATCACTATTACAGGTATCATAATCCTCAGTCTCTTTGCTATCAGAAGACGAAATGTCACTGTCCATTTCCTCTCTGCTTTGGCATGAAGTATCAATTTTGTTTTGAGGTACTTCATTTTCATCTTTTCCAATGGAAGCTGAATGAATATTTTCCTCTGATTCATTTGGGCCTGTGTATGATAACGATTCCTGAGCCAAATTGACCATTGAATCATCTATGACTTGTGGATTTGAAAATCCAATAAATGGTTCAACTTCTGATATTTGGACATCAGTAATTTCAAGACTTATTAGTTCTACAGCTTTAATAATGTCATTCTTGGAATCTTTAGCACTTGTTACTGTTGCATCTTTTATAGGTGATGGTGATTCAAGATCTAATTTAGAA
Organism: Crambus lathoniellus; assembly: GCA_949710035.1. Taxonomy (NCBI): domain Eukaryota; kingdom Metazoa; phylum Arthropoda; class Insecta; order Lepidoptera; family Crambidae; genus Crambus; species Crambus lathoniellus. Next base: position 4,217,796 of record OX453310.1, on the reverse strand, counting down.
GCAGTCTTGCTGCTTTTATCACTTTTATTACTCTTGTCTACTGACAACTGAATAATGGGTGACATTGGTTCAACATCTTCGATAGGAACTACATAATCTTTCTTCTCTTCAAGAATAACTACACTGTCATCATTTTGACTTTCCTCAACAATGGTTACATAATTTGGACTAGCCTCATTTTTCTCTATGCTAATTGGTGAGAATTTATATATAGATTGGCTCCTATATTTATCTTTGAATGGAGTACTACATAATGGAGATTTCGACAAATCTAGTGATGCAAAATTAGTAGTTAGCCTGTGATCTTGATATTTGAAACTACTTTTATCTAGAGAACTGTTAGAACCTCTAGAGCGTCTTATATTATTGAGCATTGATAGTTTTCTTACTATATTATTAATAGACTCATCAAAATGTTTAGGGCTAACCCGCTTTTGCTTTTCTATAACTAACTTATGTTTTCTTATATCTGTGACATCATGAGCAGATTCATTAGAGTTTTCTTTGTCAGAATCTGAAAATGAAGAGTTTCTGATTTAATACCTGTTTTGATATTCATATAAAAAGTATTCTCTTTTAATTAATAAAAATATTTATGTGAGTGAGCGCTCTTTTCAGAGATTTGGTCATTTGGCTGTTTTTCTGACATCCATCAAATGATATTATTGTCTTCAAATACTTAATATATAACGAATTAATGCAATAACTGAAAAGCCTATACACCCCATTGAGATAAAAGAATAGAGGAGACATCTCAACTAGAATCTTTGCAACACGAGTTGAGTCCACGTGGACTCAACTCGTTTAGTCTGTGGCAAGCGATAGACGCAACAACACGTGTGTGTACTCTGTTCTATTTTATTTAAAAATGTCGATATGTGGGTTGAGGTACTGTTTAAATAACTCAAAAAATACTAATAAAGCCCAAGGAATTACTTTTCACTAGTAAGTACTCACTAAAGTATCTAATAACATGCTACTGAGTAATTATTTCATTAGGTCGCCGAAAAATTAAGCGACGGCCATATTTCGATAGAGTCATAGATTAACAAGATTGGTTATTTTGTGGTGCAGAAGTGACAGTTTAAACGTTTTAGGTACTAGGTTTTAGGTGATTACTTGGGTTCAGGTTTTGATGTAAGTTTGATGTTTTTTTGTTATTCAACATTTGAACATTGAACTTACATTTATACTGCAAGTTAAATAAACGCATGTAAAATAATTAATAGTATTCATGTATTTAAACGTATATAAGTACCAAAAATAAACTCGATTAGTAAGTATTTCTCTCATGATGTCAATGTTTAATCTTAAAAAAATAATTAATTAAATAAAATATGAATTCTCATAAAATTTTGTAGGCAGAAAACACGCACAAAAGCTATGTCTGTTCTGCAATGTTTGATCTATGTCTGTAGCACTACTATTGGTTGCCGCTTTCTGCACGGGCGCTTTCGATTGGTCGTGAGGCTAACTCTTAGCTTAGCAAAAATACTACAAGATTTTTGTTTGGGATAGCTTCTCTAGTACGTTAGTACATTATAACTCAATGATACACCCCAACTAATTTATTTTATATTAAATTGAATTACGTTGAAAAAAATATTTTTTTAAAGAAACATCCAAGCTATTTGTGCTGATAGGTCTCCATGACTTTCTGACAGATTTTAAGCTCTACTATAACGTAAGAGAGCACGTCACGGGTTGCACGCGTATTGAATGATTAGGCAGTGGCTACAAACATTTTTAGAAACGGCAAAAAATGAATACAATTTTTTTGAAAAAATTAACCTCTATCAAAAATGTGTGAATTGATTCTACTCTCGATTCTGAACAAACTATTTTCTCAGTTTCGCTATTAACATGTTGTATGTAATAAAAACCGGCCAAGTGCAAATCGGACTCGCGCATGAAGGGTTCCGTACCATAAACAAAAATCATGCATGTTGTATGGGCGACCCCCTTAATTTATTTTAATTTAATTATTTATTTTTAAAGTGAATATACAACTAAATATTCTGTTCATATTTCAAGTGTCTACCTGTTGCTGGTATTAATATCAAGCAAAAAATGGCAAATAATCATGTTTGTTGTGTTTAATATTTATTTTATTCTATTTTTAGTATTTGTTGTTATAGCGGCAACAGAATTACATCATATGTGAAAATTCATGAGATACAGCTTGGTGACAGACAGACGGACAGCAGAGTCTTAGTAATAGGGTCCCGTTTTAACCCTTTGGGTATGGAATCCAAATTATATTACTTACCATAACTGTCACTGTTGGAACAGTTAAATTTTTTAGCATTTGCTAACTTCTTTCTGGTGTATGTTTTTCCTCCCCTAAAACATGTTTAAATATAAATAAACATTATTACTTACATGAGTTACATGCAATAACATATTACTTACATCAATTTGGATAACTATTCTGCATTATCTGATTGTCTATACTAATATTATAAAGAGGAAAGATTTGATTGCTTGTTTGTTTGCATTGAATAGGCTCCGAAACTACTGGACCGATTTAAAAAAATCTTTGACCATTAAAAAGCTACATTCTTCCCGAGTGACATAGGCTTTATTTTATCCTGATATTCCCACGGGAACGGGTACCACGCGGGTAAAACCGCGAGGATCTGCTAGTATACAAATATAATCACAATCGAGACTTACACCCTAGTCTGATGTTTACCAAAACATGGCCTACTATTCACAGGAGAGGCGGTTTGTCTAGGTGAAGAGGAATTCAACAGCTGGTCGAACAAATCCTGTGCTTTATTAACTCTTATAGACTTATCAGGCGTCAAAAATGCTGATTGAGATATAGAATCTCGTAGAGAATCTGCAGGCTCTACTTCCTTCACAATTCTTTTCACATATTTTCTTTTGCGCACTTTGCTGCCAGCAGCACCATAAGGGTTCGTGGAACCAATGCATGATAGATCTCTCTTAGTTTGTTTAATCTTTTGTATATAAAATGCATCGAATACCGAATCTTTTTCGTCTAAATTATGGATAACATCCCGGTGGGCGAGTGCATTTCCACTATCCTTTTTTGAACGATATGTCCGACGCATATTAACTTTATTGCTATCAGCAATACGACACTAAAATACTTTTTATATTTACATCATTCATATATTGTGAGTTGTTTGTTTCTTTCTAAATTTTCAAATAAAGTTGAAATTTCAAACGGACACTTTACTTTATTTTATAAACATAACATGTCAGTGTCAGTCACGTCACGTGTCACCTGTCACGCTGTCACTGTCAGCCAGCCAGTATCACCACAGACAGGCGTTGGAATCACCCATAATAGGTCAACACTTAGTGATTACAGTAGTGGGGATGCCCCTTTGGCCATACATTGGCTATAACTACGACCGCCATTTTGTTGGGGTGCCCCTATTGGCTAAAATTATGGCTGTCACTTTTTTCGAAATGACGTTTAGTTTTTGTGTTTTTTTTTACTCATTTCGGTTTTCTTTGATTATTTAGTTAATTTTATAGTTTTCCCATGGTTTTTCCACTTTTTCGCAGATATTTCTGTACAGAAATATGGATACGTTATTCGAAGATGCCCACGGTACGTAAGTAAATCTATTTACATAGTTTTTTGTATCAATAATTTATTACATTAACTTAAATTTTCGTTTGTTGTTTTAGTTAATTCCAAGAGGCAACTTTCTATTTCATAACAAACCAAAACAAAAGAAAATATAGTTTACAACTTAACCGGAGTAAGAAGATTCTCAAAGTTATGAATGAAAGGTAATGTTTGTTTATTTTTTATAAATGAATGTACTTACCTATGTTTATGTAATTTAAATATTGATTAGTTTTGTTGAAATCCATTCTAATACCTTATTTCAATATCCATTTAGAAGTGATATCATATGGTGATAATGATAAAGCACAGTAGATTACTTGGGATTAAATGCAAATAATCAGTTGTTACATTTAACTAGTTTCAATTTAGGGAAGTTGTTAATACTAAGTCAAGAGAAAATTAGGTACAGTGTTTCAATAAATTTGTCAAAACATTTAAAACTGACTTATCAGCAAATTCATATTTGTGACAAGCAGAACAGAATTATGCCAAATAAACCAGTAGGAAAAGAAATGATTGTTGTCGGTATGAATGACGGTTTATTGTGATTGTCTTACATCTATGTTATTACTGCTACTATCTTAGATCTTAATTAAGTATATAATTTATACTATACACATCCACTCAGTCCATGTACACTCGACAGCATATCAGGTTAAACAGTTGAACTGCGATAACAGCTTTTATTACGTAGGGCATAAAGGCGGTCTTAAGGTCAACATGTATAGTCTGATGTGCCACCGTGTGTACAAAGCTTATCTACTTATTAACTATTATCTAGAAACGTTGATATCTATAACTTAATTATAAGTACATTCAACAGCACATCAAGTTAAACAGTTGAACTGCGATAACAGCTTTTATTACATAAGGCATACAGGCGGTCTCAAGGTCAACATGTATAGTCAGATGTGCTGCCGTGTGTAGGTACATACCGGCACAATAAACAATGTACTTTAGCCACACAAGTACTCTTTCTTGATTTACAAACTGATCAGCTATCACTTATTTGTTTATAAAATGTTATGGCAGATTATAGTAACAATATGTAGAATCTATACTAACCAAATCTAATCTTTTCAGATAAGTTGAGTGTCAACGACGTCAATGGAGTGCTGCGAAGATGCCTGTGCCTGCCTATTCTTGCGGTTATAAATTATCAAAACAGACTTATAGTCTAAATTACTGCTGTTAGTAGTTATATTTATTTCATACTGTATTCAATGTTTAACTATTAAGCACCCAGTACAAGATGGCCGATCATGTTGGCCGACCATGATGGGCTATCGTGTACAGGGGCGGTTTGCGTTGCTCGCAGACGGCAATCACATGCAAACTGGCTCTGTACACGATGGCCCATCATGGTTGGTCAACATGATCGGCCATCCTGTACTGGGGGCTTTAGGAGTTAGTTATTGTGTTTTGAATTGAAAGTGATACCTATTAACAGTAAATAATGAAATGGCAGCTATACTGATTAACTACAAGGAAAATTAGCAATAGCGTTTGTGCGTAAAAACTATTTGCAAGCAGTTTAATTTTTCTTTTATTGGTTGTTAAAGTGTTTATATTTCTTGGTTTATTCATAAAGTCAATTTAGTAAGTAATAATTTAATTACTCTCATTCTTTGCCTTGTATAAATCTTAACTTTCACTTCAGTACTTTGTATTTAATATAAAATTATAATGTAATAAATGCCTGTTTTATCAAATAAATGAGTTTTTTTTATTTTGTCAGAATTCTAAAAAATCTATCACTAGGGATGTATGTAATTAAATATCGATACCATTATCGATAACGTATCAAGGGCGTCGATAGTTTTGACAGCACTATGCTGTCAATTTCTTATGGGGGCGCGTCATTCACTAACAAACGGCCGCTATAAGGCTACTAGTCTATATAATTTGTGACCACAGACTACTTACCTGAAAATGTCAACACTTTTTTTTTACGGAATTTTACGGTTTTTGGCGGATTTTCTTATGTTGTCTTTGATCATATTTAGTTCTTTTGCATTGATTTGACAGCACTTTGACAGCTATTTCAGAACGAAGCGTGAGCAGAGCAGCTATCATCAAGTCATCAAGTTGTCAAAATCGTTATCAGTTGTTCACTGTGAATATTTTTATTTCAGTATTAAAATTAATAAAATAAGAAGAAAACACTGAAATTTAGTTTGTGAAAGATCAGATGATATCGCAGTACATGCAATAAACTTTTAATTGTATATGTGTACAGTGCCTCACTCTTTCTTTACGCAAGGAAAAGATACTTTGAATTTTTTATTTATTCACGTTTCCACGAAGGTTTTTCCATGGATCGTTGTGTTGATTGACGAGGTTATATAGAAAGAGCTAAGATTTGTGTGAAAATGGAAGGCAGCAACGATACATTGTCGAGTACGAACTATTTTATCAATATTATATTAACTTTTAGTTGCAAAAAGTGTTTGTGTTATTTTGTGTTTTACAGTTTTAGCTCCGTCAGTAGTCAGCTCATCAACGGTGCTGCTGACTCCTGGCCGGACCAGGAACATAGCGCAAGACATGGAGGCCCTCAGGTTGTCAAGACAGGACAACCCTTACTTACAAGTAATGTCTGGTTTGTTATAATAGTTCGACTTACGTAAGTGCGCAGTGTGGCGTAGTGTTATGCATTCGAAGTTTTTTATAAGAACAGTGTTCTACCAGAATTATAATCTTTTCATTCAAGCTAGGTACAGCGTTAATTTGAAAACTAGTTAATTGTTGATTTGCGAAGCTGTTACACTAATCTATTTATTTGATGAAATTGCATTCTGAAGCTAGTAAATAATATGTTACAAACCTTACAGCAAGTGATGGCCAGTCGGGAGAGCTTGATAGAGAGTCAGGCCAATGATTGTGAATCTGATGATACTATTTTAATGTCGCAAGTAAGTTAAATAAGTAATTTTTTTTTAAATATAACTATTTAAATTAATGAAAACTATACTCATATGTGTTTGATAAAAACCTGCTAATCAATAAGGGATGCCATAATTTTTGTATACTTAGGTATTTAAGATTGCAATATACAGACCCCTTTGCAGGTATTCCTCAATTCCTTTTCAAGTTAGTATTTAAACATTCAAAGCACAAGTGGCCGTTTGTTTGTTACAAAGTTTTTGTGTAAAAAGTTTTTTCAAAAATGGCATGGGCTTTGAAAGGATAAAAAAGGAGAAACATTACACTGAAAAAAATATCACTATTTTATTTAGTGACTAGTTGTTCTTTTCTTAGTATTATTGTTTTTTAGGAATTTGGAAGCTCAGCATTGGACTTAGTGGAAGAAGATCCTTTAACTCTTAAAGAAGTACATGAACATATGATCAGGTCTCCGCCACCTATTAGCTGCTGGCCACAAGGTAATGTTGAATCTTATGCTTGATAATAAGTTTGAAGTTTGAATGAACATTTGTGTTAACTTGAACTTTTGTTTGATTGATACGAAACTAACCCCTATTGTCATAAACAGTTAATAAATCTAATATAGTTCAAGAGGTGTCATTACAAAATTATATCAAAATTACTTACATGTTTTGTTAGCCTGTGAGAATGTGTGACTGTTAGTAAATAATTTGATAAAAATACAGGCAACCCTAATAAAAAAAACTATGCAGTTATTATTAACTGTTCATTGGTAATGGTAAAAAGTAAAGCTTTATTCATAAAAATCCCTTAATTTAAAATTTATAATTATTTCCCTGTAATAATAGCCATTTTCAGACTAAATAATCAATATAATTTAAAAAGCTATTTAAGTTTTATTCATAAACAAAGATTGCCTGTAAATATTCCAAAAGACTAAAAATATTTGAAAGGTAAATAGCCCAGTCAATATCGACATCAAACATCGCAAACTCGCATGTAACTACGAATTTTTTATATGATGTTAGGTCCCTTAAGAGAAGTTTACACCCAAGTTTGCAACCCTGAAAACCCTGTGCTAACCCCACGGTGCTCGAAAAACTGCAAAATTTTGGCACTTGTTTCAGTTTTTTTGGAAAAAAATACAGGTTTTCAGGGTTGCAAATTTTAGTGTAAACTTCTCTTAAAGGACCAAACAACATATAAAAAATTCGTAGTTACATGCGAGTTTGCGATGTTTGTCGTTTTTTGTGTCGATATTGACTGGACTAAAAAGTCAATGACTGATATTAAAACATATTGTTATCAAAACAACCAAAAATTGGTTATACTAGCTAAGATAACACAGACTACCTGAGATAAATACATTTCTTATTGTGACTAGTATTTTGGTATTAAACTTTGTACTTGTTAATATTTAACAAATAAATTCTCACAACTTCTTTTTCATTAGAATAGATTCTTAATCGTCTTACCATAATGATTAGTAGCTGAATCCATACATTTGTTAATACCAGATTTATACAAATTAACTTTTCATAAGCCTATTACACATAGCAGAGTGACCTTCCACCAAATTCCTTTATTAAGTTGGACATAAGTAAAAGTTGAAGATATGTTTCAGATTATAATTTAAACTCAAATCATGTATTCCCTTTACATCCTAAGTTTATCTAAGGTTACGTAAATAATATAACTAGTACTAATAATATGTTTTCTGATTTTAAAATCCTCAGTTACTATACATTATACAGGTTTGCAGTATGAATGGGGGTTTTAAGGTTAGATGACTCATTTAATTCATAGTAAGTAAGTATAATATATTATTGAAATTCCCGGCTTACTGTGCAATGGGTGCGGTAAGCTAACATCGCCAGCTTTACATACAGGGTTATTTTTAAACCACTGGCCAAATTTTTAAGTTCGACTCAGAATTGGTAAGTGAACAACTTTCTCCTAGAAATATGGGTCGAAATATTACAATTTTTTGACAGTCTTTTCATACAATCATACTGGGGGCCAATTCTGCTAACGTTAAGTCATAATCGTGTCTCAATCGTGTTTCAATTGTAGTTCAATTGTAGTGCTTTTTTACACACTAGTTACAAGAAATGTGTACTTTTTTCACCATACTGCTGATGCAGTATGGTGAAAAAAGTGCTGCACACCACACACTACATTTACGTCACATCATATTTTCATAATTCTTGTAACTAGTGGGTAAAAAAGCACTACAATTGAACTACAATTTAAACACGATTGAGACACGATTATGACTTAACGTTAGCAGGCTTGGCCCCTAGATCACGTGATCGATTTAGTATTTTGAATTCCAAAAAATTTTGTCGTATTTCGACCCATGTTTCTAGGAGAAAGTTGTTCACTTGCCGATTCTGAGTCGAACTTAAAAATGGGGGATTTTTCGTACAGCTATAAAGAACAAAAAAGTTGATTTAAAGTGGCGACAGATGGCGCTCGCAATTAACAAAATGATCAAAAGTAATATAAAAGACTAGAAGTTAGTACAAAAACACGCACGCACGACGTTACCAGGCTATGCTTGTCATGTCATGTCAGTCGAGCGCGGAGATTTTACACACTTTTTGATTGCTTATGCTTCAACTAGTCGATTTACGTTGCGTTCTCACTGATCTTTTTGTTACTTCGTTGTTATTTTACTGTTTTAATATTAAACAGTGCTACCTACTTGCCACCTACGAATTTGAAAACAAATCAAAATATTAATAGTTTATTTCTGGTCAAACCGACTTCGCTATTTGTCAGCGCCATCTCGTTTCATTATTAGAACGATTTTTTTTTCTTCTTTTTCTGTCCCTCAGAAATCTCTCATTAGGCCAGTGGTTCCAAATAACCCCGTATTGACATAACGCTTGATAGTATTAACATAGCAATTTTCCTAGCAGATACGGTTTCGTACCGCGCGTCAAGTGCGTTCGACTTTGGCGCCGACAGCCCCGTGTCATATAGCGCTTTTTCGGTCAATTCCCAGGAAAAGGTTACTAACATTATGCCATATTTATGTGTTATACTATGCCTCTATTTGTTGTTTGTATGTGTTGCTTATAACTCACTATTTTGTATGGCTGAAAAACATAGACATTTTATAGAGTGCAAGGGGTAAAGGCAGGGCTTGGGAACGGTTCGCAAAATACTGCTTAATTAAGATCTTAAGAGCGGTTGCGCACTGCGTCCGATTCTTAGGCCTTATTTCCACTTGCAAGTAAACTTCTGCGATAAATGTCCGACAGTCTGTCCGATAGCAACTTGCAAGTGTAAACTACGTAGTTATTCTATTCTTATTCGATTCTTATCAGTTAAATGACGGTCCGGCGTAGTCATATAATATTTGTAAGGTAGTTTACGCACTAGATCCGATTTCAGTCTTCATCCTTGAATTTCCATTCCGAACAGATATGTCAGAGTTTTTAAGATCAGTATGTCATTTGACTAATACGAATCGAATAAGAATAGAATAAGAATCGGACGTATTGCGCAACCGCTCTAACGCTTAATCGATTCGCGAGCGTTATAGCCGCTGCGAATAACCTGGTTAATCGAAAGGGGCGGGGCGTCGGAGCGCAGTGACATCTGCCGTCCCTATCATACTCCCATACGGCTGCGTCTGATTGGTGACGCGTAATCAGAGAGCGAAATTAACCGGTATTTCAAGCAGGAACCGTTTTGTTTTGGTCTTTGATTAGAACCGAAATAATTTCGACGCTGAAAGAGGGAGACCGAAATGCAAATGCTCTTTTGATAATGTATGGCGTTTGTTGCGAACCGTTCGCGAGTTTTGCGTACCGGCTAAAGATCATAGCCCACTTATACCGCACCGCTTCCACCCAACCAAAGCATGAGCAACCAAATATGGACTTAATATCGTTCACTGTAGATGCACTTTACAGTAACAATATACAATAGCAGACAGCGCGCGGTAAGCGAGCCTGCCGCAAGTGAAGTGCTTAATGTCGTGCTCTGTAAAGTGCATCTACAGAGCACGACATTAAGTCCATTTTTGACTGCTTACTAAGTACTAACTAATACTTTTAACGTCTTACTTGTGTTCTGTGGGTAAAGCGACGGTACTGCATGCTCAAGCTTACACTATGTTTAGCTATTTCGTTATGTTTTATTCTCATTGACTCAAACAGTCAAATGTTTTTATTTGCTAGATATAAAAATATATGTGTTGTTGTTGTTTTGCTATTTATACGTCTTTGTTATGTACCTAAATTTAAGTATTTTTAACTGTGGAATATCTTTGAAAATTTTTGGAATAGGTATTTGTTTTATTCTGTGGACTAAACATAAAAAAATATAGCCAGTGAAATCATTATGCCAGTAAAAAAATATACCAGCCGTCTCGGGCAAGAAAGCAGATGCTAAATTTTCGCAGATTTTCCCCATTTTTTGGAGATGGCAATCTTTTGCTAGAATGTGTTTTATTTTTCACTTCGTTAATAAAATGTTCGTCTTCAATATTTGGTTTGTTATTTGTAGATAGTTTGAAGTTAGAAGTTGATACAAATAGCACTAGGTATCACAGATTTATACCTTGCAACTTGGGTCAAAAGTCAATACTGACGAATGCTAATTCGCTTTCGATCATTTCAAGTAATAAAATTGGCGAAATCGCAGACTGGCATGAAAGCCTGAGTACTATTGATTGTTGGAACGTTCTAAGAATAGCTTGAGATAAACTTAACCGGCATAAAAGTTGAACATTTTCCCCCTTATTCCAAAACGTGGACTAAAGTTAGACCTGGTTTAAAATTGATGGTAATTCTGTCTCTCATTTGGGAAATGAAAGTGACAGCACCAGTTTAGTACCAGTTTTAAACCAGGACAATTTTAGTCCACGTTTTGGAATAAGGAGTATGAAATTATTTAGTAGCTACTTACCTAACTACTATTGAGATAAGATTTAGAAAGTAGCTGTCTACTAGGTATCTTGATTATTTTATTGCCTGGTGCACCTGCGCTGTAGTGGTCCGTCTATAAGCTTGGGACTGCGGTATACCACCAGAAACAACAAGTCATGTTTGTATTTTATTCTTTATGTGGGGATTAAATGTATTGTTATTAGTCTATACCACTCGACACAAAAATAGATTAGATAGAAGTATAATGACACGAATTGAATGTTCAAACCAGTGTCGTCTCTCGCAGTCGCACGCAATAAAACATATTCTCGTATCACTGTGGAATTTCACGGGAAGTCGATTCTCGACGTGCACAATTTAGAGTAAGTAGAGAATTGATTGATGTCTGTTGAGGAAAGCAATGCAAGTGAACCAAGCAAAAAGTGGTCCTTTGCCCGGAGGATAAAAATAAAAAAGGATATGATTAAATGGCGAAAAATACAATAAGTAGGTAAGTAGTCTCCAGAGAACCCAAGTATGAAATTATTTATAGCTGTAAATAAATAAATACCTAGGTATTTTCTTCTTTTTCTTAACCCAGTTGTTACTAAAACTAAATTTTTCAGAAAAAATTAATAAGAATAAAATGACCACTCATAACTATTTATTTTAATTTTTAGTTTTTTGCATTCACAATGCAATTTTTATAATAGAAAAATGGAAAATGAAGTATTTAGAAAAAATCGACCCGTTTCACAACCAGCTCCAATGGGACTCGAACCCACGACCTTTCAGCGAAAGGCGACCTTTTAGCGACTACTCATAGGTAACTATGTTTGAACTTAGGGTAGTTTTGATGATTTTTTTTGATCTTTATAACGATCGGTCGCAGTAAATGGGTGAAAATATGTAGAAAGGACTTCTTTTCGCTTTTAAAAGAGTTAGGTTTTCTACCTGCTGACATCTTTCAACCTTTTTCTGTTCTCTTGTTATGTGATCTATGGGTACCTACCGGATAAACACCTTATTGAAAACTTAATATTAAAATAAACTACCCATCCTCCAAGTAGCTCCACCGAACCCCGGGTTCGATTCCCGGTCTACCTTTCACTGTCCTACTCGAAGGATGCGTCTTTTGTTCTAATATTATATTTTCAATAATAAAAATTGCAATTTGAATGCAGAAAAGTAGGTAAAAGTAATTAGTCACACCTTAAAAACTTGTCACATCATGAATGAAAAACCGGTCAAGTGCGAGTCGGACTCGCGCACAAGGTTTCCGTACCATTATCACGTTTGTTGTATGGGAGCCCCACTTAAATACCTACTTATTTTATTCTGTTTTTAGTATTTGTTGTTACAGCGGCAACAGAAATACATCATCTGTGAAAATTTCAACTATCTAGCTATCACGGTTCATGAGATACAGACTGGTCACACAGACAGACAGACAGACGGTCAGATTAGTCTTACAAACGCCCTTCGCAGACGAGGGACTTTTGTCCACCGACATAACCTAAAAGTGGAAACATTTGCTGCGAATGCAACGTAAACGAAGATCGTTCCGCCCATAAAGCTCCTCCTGCCACCTTGCTAGATATTTTACGAATGAAATAAACGTCGTATGCATTGAATTCGTGGCGAAAATTACCACTTTTTAAGTTAGTCCGGCGCGGCGGACAAAAGTCCCTCGTCTGCGCAGGGCTTGAACTCTTTCAGTCTTGGTGGTTAGTGTTAAGGCCGCCGACATAACATAAATGTGGTAACTTTCGCCGCGAATTCAACGTACCTATATCGACGGTTATTCCATTCGTGAAGGTCTAGCGAGGAATTAGGAGTCGCTAGATAGGTAACCTTAGTTTTCGTTGAATTCGCAGCCACTTTTAGGTTATGTCGGCGGACAAAAGTCCCTCAAATGCGCAGGCCTATAGACAGACAGAGGAAAGTGTAATCTTAGAGTCCCGTTTTTGCACTTTGGGTTCGGACCCTTAAAAACATGAAAGTCAACGTTTCCAGGAGTTGCTAGGCGGGCGGTCCCCGCGGCGGGCCCGGACTTTTGTCCATCGGTCGCCGCGACTTCAACGTGTATCGACGGTTATTCCATTCGTGAATGTCTAGCGAAGAAGCAGGAGTCGCTAGATAGATTCATGGGCAGAATAACCTTATTTAGTTTTCGTTGAATTCGCAGCCACTTTTAGGTTATGTCGGCAGACAAAAGTCCCTCAACTGCGCAGGCCTATAGACAGACAGACGGACAGTGTAGTCTTAGTAATAGGGTCCCGTTTTCGCCCTTTGGGTTCGGAACCCTAAAAACGTAAAAAGTAAATGTTTCCAGGAGTTGCTAGGCGGGCGGTCCCCGCGGCGGGCGCGGGGCGGCGACGAGCGGCCGGGCGGCGGCCGCCCGCGCTCCTCGCGGTCCGCCTCGCCCAGGTCACATGACCTCTCGCTGTGTGGACGACCTCTGTCACTGCCAGGTTAGTTCCCATTCCCATGGGCTATTCCCAAGGGTCCACAGCTCTATTGTTTCCAAAAAATGTAAGTTCATACTTTGATTCTCAACGGGTCCACCACATTAAAAATAAAAAAGAATTTTCTTTCCCAGCAGGGGGGCTACCGCGTAACTTTATGGATATGAACTTCATTCGTTTTCGGAACTTTAAATGCATTTTATATAAAAAAAAAACATAATAATAGCTAGCTATAGTGCGCCAATCTTTTCTGTTCCGGTGACAGTCGTGACAGAAGAGCCACTTGCAATACGAAATTAGCTGTCAAAATGGACTGTCGAATGAAAACTGTTTTAGTTCCAAAGATAATCACCGGAACAGAAAAGCTTGGCGCACTATAGCACCGTTCAACAGAGCAAAGCATCAAATATCTGTCAAAATTGTTCAGAATCGAGAATAGAATCGATTCCACACATTTTTAATTGGGGTTAAATAAAAAAAAACATTTTTCATTGTTTGGCGCTTCTAAAAATGTTTGTGTCTACTTAGTGTAGTCAATGAAGCTAGTTGACCCCCACAGTAATTCCTCAGTCACAAAAAACTTTACAGCATAATAAAGTATCAATAAATTAAAAGTATAAATAAAAATAAATAAATAAATAACTTCTTACATTCACACCAATTATCTAAGCCCATTTTAATTTCATGAAACTGTATCATGGAAAACTTGATAACGGATAAATATATACTTAAATACTTTTTGTTTGTAAATACATACTTAATATACATAGTAAACACCCAGACCAAGACAAATAGACATGTTCATGCACACACATATTTGTCTTGTTCGGGAATCGAACCCGAGACCATTGGCGCAGAAGGTGGGTAGCCTACCCCTGCGCCAAATCGGTCGTCAAGTATGGTATAGTTTTCCAAAAAATTATAATAATAGAAGGTTAGATATTTTTTAATGAAAGTCTTATTTCATTGATATCTTTTTTTAGGAAAAATGCTCCGTCTAAACTTTCTTCACCGGACATATTCATGTAACGTATAAAAACAATAATATGAAATATCCAAAAAAATATCCCAGCAGAAACACCAAATTTTAATAAAATAATTGTGGTGAATTGAACTGAAAAATGTCTCTGTCGAACTTTTTAACGGAGTTACCATTTTGCCAAGCATACTCATGCTTGAAAAAAGTTTTGGATTTTTATCAAGTATCACATACTAGTATAAATAGCTCATTTGGTAAAATAAATTTGGACTGAGAAATTATTCGGTTCAATATATAAACAGATTTGTTTATTTAGGTATAAATACCTAACTTCCGTGTGAGTTTTTTTTTGGATAATCATTTTAAAGTTTATGGCTCATGCTATTTTATAACCCAGCAAAGTTTCATCGACTGAGGAATTAGTGTATGGGTCTCCATACAAAGAATCTGTTCATTGCCTACACTAACTGCCTATTCGTTCAATACGCGTGCGACCCGCCACGTGCTCTCCTACGTCATAGTAGATCTTAAATTCTGTCAGAAAGTCACAGAGACCTATGAGCACGAAAATCACTGAAGTTTCTTAAAAAAATTTTTTTTGGTTAAGTTATTAGTTTGATCAAACAGGCTGGATCCAACAGTTTGAACCAGGAACATAAAATTACTTAAACGTGTATGGCTGCCATAACTCTTGAAAGTTTGTTCAAATGTAAAAAGCCTAAACTTTTAACTAAAGTTTTTATCTTGTTACAACCACAACTTGGTACATACAAGAAAAATACAAAACTTGTCCAATGTTTTTCAATAACATACTTACCTTTTTTTCACCACTTTTCAGGTGAAAGTCACCTCCGAAACGCATTGAGCAAAAAGCAAGGCCAACAAACATTCTCCCTACTACAGCAGCGCCCCCTACGAAGGCCCAGTGCACGACGCGACGACAGCGTGCAGCTCGTACCCGACTGCGAAAAGTAGGTCACGACATTATACTGTCGCAGAGTTCAATATACTGGGTGTAACGATACCTTAACCTATGTTAGAATGGTGCAACATTTGATAAAAATAACGCTACCTACGGTAAAAATACTTAAACCTACGATAAAAATACTAACCTACGGTAAAGATACCGAAACCTACAAGAAAAATACCGAAACCTACAAGAAAAATACCGAAATCTATGGTAAAAGTACTTAAACCTTTGGTATACTGTCGCTGAGTTCAATATAGGTACTGGGTGTAACGATACCTTAACCTATGTTAGAATGGTGTAACTTTTGATAAAATACCGCTACCTACGGTAAAAATACTAAACCCAAGGCTGAAAGTAATTAAACCTACGGTAAAAATACTAAAACCTACGGTAAAGATACCGAAACCTACAAGAAAAACACCGAATCCTATGGTGAAAGTAATCAAACCTAGCTACGGTAAAAATACCGAAACCTATGGTAAAAGTACTTAAACCTATGGTGACAATACTAAATTGAAACCTACGTTTAAAACAATAACGAAATCTAGGTTTCAAAATACCGACAGCTATTGGTACCTTAATGGATGGTATGAATACCAAATTCCATTGTAAAATACCCATGTGTTAAACAACTTATGTTACCTTGACATGAAAAACTACCTCTTCTCGAGCTAGGTGCCTAAATAAGGAAATGTCTCCAAAACTATACAAATCCAGTTAAGTAGGTGATATTACGTGGTTACCAAACGAATCCTCTTTAGAATTAATGGAAAATAAGTGTTAAAGGAATAAAGGTCGTGCTGTATTGGAATAAGGATGAATATCCTCAGTTCCTTTCGGTGTTGTTGGATATAGATGTATAGAAATGATGTGATGTGTAGAAATGTGGTAGGTCGCAAAATTTTTGATGTATCCGTTTTTCGAACTAATAAAAATACATGATATCTAATAAAGTTCCTTAGTTTCGCTCCGAGTATATAATTTTCAATATACTTATAATAAGAATTATGCTATCCATAATATTAATTTGAAAGTTGTTAATATTTAGAAAATCGTAGTTACCATTGATTTAACTCAATTAATTACAAACATTATTTGTGACCAGTTATTTTTTTTTAATGCTTCAATACATTCCAATCTATATACTTATTTTATATAAAAAGTAAGGTTTACAGCCCCCGCAAACTGCAGACTTTCTATCGGCCGATAGTTTAGTCGGGCTCTTAAGGCGATACTCGGAAAAATTATGCTAAAGCGAGATAGCAATGAGAAAACGACGCGCGCGGGAGCGAGACCGATTTTGCCGATTACGCAAAAAAAACACAAAATCACTTCGTATTCAAAAACTATAGCGATTTTAAAAAAATGCTTCTATACGATCCTAAATATTATTGGTGTCCACTAATTAAACCAATTTTCAATAGTATATGTATCCCCATTTAAGAAGAATGTTAATATTTCTTATTTTTTAGGAATATTTTCGAAAATAAAAAGAGTCGAGCCAAAATCATAAAATTGTGTTTCTGAAACTATACGATTCTAGATAAAGGTATGAAGAAATATATATCTTATTACCAGATTTATAGCAACTCTAACCGTCCTATAGTTTTACATCAAAGAGTCCATACTTTTTCCGAGTAGCGCCGTAATCAGAATGAAGATGTATGCAAGTGCGCACACTGAAACGATTCGGTATTGCCTTCAAACTAACTAGTCGGCCAACTATCGGCCGATAGAAAGTCTGCAGTTTGCGGAGACTCTTACAGTTCGGATTGCGATGATTTTTGTTTGGATAAGATTGTACTGTGAAAAGAAATCTTAAAATAGGTAAGATCAGGGATAAATTGTGGGTTGAATAGTTACATGGCTATCTGGAAAAGTTCTTGGGTGTTTACTATCTATTTATTAAAAATAGCATGTTCTTTCAATATAAACTAATAGTAAAAAAGCTTCTCTGATAATAAGCAATAATAACACCATACATCTCCGCCATCAATAAAATGCAATAGTAGAATTGGATTCATCTATTTAAAATACTTATACCTATTTTAATGATATATTTGGGGGTATGAATAGTTGAATAGTAACATATTTTAGGCAAACGGAACTGAAATCTAGGGCAACATTGATAATAAAGTCTTTAAAAAGTAAGCTGAAATTGTCTATGATTGTATCGAAATGACGTTTATAGAACGAAGTCCATTGGAGAAAAGCATAAAGTAAAATGACTAAAATAGTATTAAGTACTTAAAAAATAGTATTAGACGGTTTTGAAACAAAATGTATTTAATTATTGTCATTAAAGACATTTTCTTTAGTGCAGTGACTGTTGCTTAGAATTGCTTAAAGTTTCTTTAAAAGATTATTCCTTTTAATATAATAATAGTTACCTATTTTAATATTAATAAAATCATTGTATTTTTTGGGCAATCAAACAATCCCCAACGACAAATCCCACAAGTGGGGATGGTTATTTTTTTTCTAGAAATTACCACTGTTAAAATAAGGTTAGTCAGTTGATTAACGATTAAAGTTATAGTAGTTGGAATTGTCAGGCAGTAATCATTATGCATAGGATATTTTAAAATTATAAACCTTAAGGGTCAGTTTAGACAGAACGGAAAAATCCTCGCGCAGGTCCGAGCCTCTTTTGGCCACAATTCACATTGAGAGCAAAATGTGCTACGAGACGGTGGCACAACACATGAAAGAACATCCTCGCGGACTCCCGAGCATACGCGAGCCGACTGTATCGATATTCATACTATTTTTCTACGTAAGGCTTTTGTAATAAATACGTTCCTATTTTAATTGAACCAGTAAGTAAATTGCTCGGGAATTTTTCTGCTCTGTCCGAACTTACCCTTACGTTATAAATCCTAATTGAACAAAGATTTTACTTAATATCCAAGTTACCATTACGTTTAATAGCACATGTTGATTGGTGATTATTATTTGATTTGATTTTTATGAAGATTATTATTTCCTTATCAATAGTATTTCCTCGCTAAAACGAAACTTACACTCAACAAAGCAACAAAAGATGTTTACTACAATATACCTATTTAAGCGGATCACTTAGCATAATATAAACTTAAATGCTCACATTAGTCAGTTATTGCAGTTTTAGCGTTTACTGCAGTAAACAGTTAATTTGGTAGGATGCATTCACAGGCTGAAACGAAAGTTTATACAGGGTGGACATTTTTTCCACCTTGTATAGACTCGTATAACGCCAATACATACTTCAACTAGCGACCCGCCCAGGCTTCGCACGGGTGGAATGTAGATATGTGATATAAATTTTCTTATTTTAATTTTTAGTTTTTTGCATTCTCAATGCAATTTTTATTACGGAAAAATGAAAAATGAAGTATTTAGAAAAAATCGACCCGTCTCACAATCAGCTCCGATGGGACTCGAACCCACGACCTTTCGCTTTCCGAGAGCAGTCGCCCGGAAAGCGAAAGGTCGTGGGTTCGAGTCCCATCGGAGCTGATTGTGAGACGGGTCGATTTTTTCTAAATACTTCATTTTTAATTTTTCCGTAATAAATTTTCTTCTTCAATCGCACTGTTAATTTTGATGAGTAAGCGTACAGACAGCGAGAAGTGACTTCGTTTTAAACAGCGTGGATCGCAGACATGATCAGGAACCTTTTCAGACTCGGTAATTGATGGCCAATTCCAAGCAATAGTGGTTACAATAAACAAAAACGCTTTTTTTGTAACAGTAACCAGGATTTACTGAATCGGTGATTTTGTTAGGGAAAAATTAAATAAAAAAAAACTGTTTTTGTTTCTGGTAAGTAACTACTATTGCTTGAAAATGGATATCAATTAAGTATCATATATCAATACCGTGTCCGAAAATGTGATTTCTGATTACGTCTGCGATATCACCCTGTATAATGTAGAGATGATGGAAACTGCGCTTAATATGTCTATTTTCCAAGGAAACCCTACCCAATTATCGATTGTTAATACTGCAGTTTTTGCTATGACAGTAGGTTAAATAAGGCCACTGAGTTTAGTCTGTAAGTAAATAAGCTTTATTAGATGGTGAAATATTAATAGTATTAGATGCTGTAGTGTTAAGAAAGATATTTTGTTAGTCGAATCGCTGCCAAGCAAATACTATCATTGTTAGGTGTTTAATATAGTGTAGGTTAGACCATCGTTTATCCAGGATCATCATTTCAGCCGTACGACGCCCACTGCTGGGCATAGGATATCCAGGATAGTGTTTGTTAAAAAGGTGAAATAACGTAAGTCAATGATCCAGGGGCACTATTTTTTGAATCGCCTCGTGCCATTTAAAAGCGCCTACCCTATCGGTTCTATTTACAGGTAAAAGATGCCTTTTTTACAGCGCGCTTTAAAAACGCGTATAAGCTCTTAATAACAATGACCAGGTTTTGGTCAGACAGATAAAGATCAGGATGAAAGCTCTTTTTGTAATATAAAATAAAAATAAATTTTGCTATAAACACATACAGCATTGATTTAAATAACGGGTGTCCCAAAAGTAGGTAAAGTATGATTTGTCTCAATAAAACGCGAATGGATTGAAATTTCTTCGTAATTTTTTTATTTTAAAGAAGAGACTTGTACAATTTTATCTGAATAGAATATCTGCTAAATAGCCACCAAGGGCATTTTTGTTGTGTGCAAGTTTTTCATGACAGTTTCACACATTTCGCTGCTAATTTCACACATTTCGCTACTTATTTCACCAATAACTCGGCAAATATTTTGTCTATATTGTCTTATGTTTTGTGGATCGTTGGCGTAGACTATCTTTGACGTAGCCCCAAAGGAAGAAATCCAGTGGCATCAGATGGCAAGATCTCGGTGGCCATTTGACATCACCTCTTCTTGAAATTACGAGAATTTTCGACCTTTCGACGAGTGTTTTGATCGTGAATTTTTGTTAAATATTTGTATAACTTCTATGCGCTGTTTTATCTTGAAACGCTCCACGGTTAATTTTACATGTGTCAAGATGACGTATGTCGAATTTCAACATGCCATCTTGAATATTTCGGAAATAGCGTGAAATTCAAATCCTATACGTACTTTTGAGACACCCTTTATTAGTACTTATACCATTACTATTTTTTTTTTACTTTTTGCTGACAACTATTTGATTATATTGACGGCCTCCGTGGCAGAGTGGTGTACGCACCGGTTTTCAAGGTGCCGCTATCTCTAGAGGTCCCGGGTTCGATCCCCGGTCGGGTAAATGTTGAAAACGAATTTTCCAATATTTCCTCGGGTCTGGGTGTATGTGGTAATACCCGTCGTTGTTTCCAATTTCCATAATGCTAGTGCGTAGGCCTCTATACTTTGGTATTGGAACAATGTATAATGTATGTGATGGTGTCCAATATTTATTTATTTTTTATTTTATATTAAGAATCAGTTTTTTTTACAAATTCTGTTTTTTATTATAAAGCTCTGGCTTTCATCCTGATCTTTATCTGTCTGACCAAAACCTGGCCATTGTCATCAAGAGCTTACGGACTCCGCGTTTTTAAAGCGCGTAGTAAAAAAGCATCTTCGTTTTGTTCATAAACTATACATATATATTCGTACGATGCACGCAAGACGAATATATCATAAATACTGCCCAGTGGTTTCTACAGAAAACAACACATTTTATCGTTAAATGACAGTCATACAGACCAATAAACTCCTTGTATGTGTGTATAGTGCCGTAATAATCATACGAATTATTTTATTATAAAACAACGCTAGTTATAAATATAAGCCATGGTTAGGTAAATACCTATACTTACATACTTCTCTTAGGTGCGTTTAATTAAATCTAGCTTGTCTTTGCGAGCTTTGTGTAGGGAAATATATTTAGTGAATTCATTTGAAGATATTTTATAGCTAGAAGCTGTTAGTTTTAGCCAAAGAGCGTTAATTTTAAGCATTTTATTCTATGATTGATATTATAATTCTATCCTATTAAATGTTATGGTTTTCGTTAATGTTAACCCTTAATGTATGGGAATATGTATGTATGTATAATATAATTTTACCAGCAAAACTTGTTTTATGCTCTTTGTGATATAACAACTTATAACTTTGTTGTTAGATGTACTTTTTTTAAAAGTATTTCGTTTAAAACAACGTACCTACCTAAAAAGAAAAATATCTTAGCTTTTGCAGTTAATTTAATGATTTGAGTCAATAAACTAATAAAACCAGGAATTGCGCACTTTTAGTTGCTCGTGTAAGCGTGCCATAAGGATTAAACTCATACTGGCGCAGAGTTGAAACGAAGCGACGACGCATCATGTTTTTAACCTATAGTATATTCGCCTCTATTTTTCCATACACAATACAAATAGGACAATGACCATTTTTGTATGGCAGCTGGCGTCTTTTTTTTTCTTGCGGCCATCAACCAAACATTGAAATATAATTTGTTGGCAGCACTACATACAATATTTGCAAAAGAAGTATACCTATAAACTCGTTCGTACCGAGTGAGACTAGCTAGAACTTAACTTTGTTTTTCATAGTGTTTGTATGAATGACAAAGTTACATTTGCGGTATTTAAAAATGTTCTATACGAACGAATGGTTCTAACTTGGTTCTGACTGAGTTTACAGCTATACTGTCTTGACAAATATTGTTTGTTATACTATCAAGAATTGATGTTCAAACATTTTGTTGATGGCCGCGAGACAAAAAAAAAAGACACCAATTTTAGGCATTGCCTTTTGTGTTATGTGAATATGGGAGCGTCACTCGGGCGCATTGACGCGTCAGACGCCGACCACAATGCCATACATACATAGGTACACAACCTTAGCGCGTCGACGACGCGGAAAACGTGAAAAGCTTGACGCGGCGCGCTTCGCTGCGACTCTGCACCAGTGTGCGTTGAGCTTAAATGTTCCCCTAAATGGCGCTAATCCAAGAGAAAATAAAATAACAAGTTTGAGTTAGTAATTGTAGAAAACTCGCATTGACCATACAACTTATTTCAATTAGCTTCCATAAGTTTATGTTACTTACTAGTTGTAATAGTAGTGAATTGAATTATTCCATTTAATGTTTACGTGTTAATGTAATATTAATTTGTGTATTGGTGTAGCTAGACCATGTGTGCTCATGATAATCGAGCTTAAAGTTATATCTGTGTATTACTAAAGAATATGATGTTGGTTGTATACAAATAAATGCAAATAATTTCGTTTACCCAATATTTTTAAATTTTACCAGTTTGTCTAGTCGTTATTAGGCAGAGTATCATCTAAAATCGACTTCGCTTTAAATGAGTTTTGTTATTAATTTCACAAACTCTGATTGGGAAACGGTGTAATATACGAGAAAAGAAAAACATGAAAACTTTAATGTGTCGTTGATGGCGGCAAAAGAACAGTCAGTTCAAACTTTCAAAACTTACGATAAAAAGTGTTGCCTGTCACAAAATGTTGCCATAGCAATATTCATTAATTATTCCAGAACCAAAATTTAACAGATAATAATACCTACATTACTTACTTCTTATTGTTTAGTGAATATCATAGAAACAGCAAAAAATATATTTACCTGTTTTATAAATAAAATTATTGTCCTTTAGGTAGGTATATTCATTGCCTTGTTGGTCTAATATCAATTTATCAATATAACGTGTATCTATTTACCTGTTATGGTAATACTATTTTAGAGCACTATTTGTTAATCCTATCTCCAAGGCCTCCCGCTGTAGGGTTTGCGAACCGATGGCGTAGCTTCTATGACGTTCACAAGTATTGTAAATAACAATCTAAATTGAATAAACAAATTTGAATCTTGAATCTTGAATCTATTTTAAACCTCTAGAGATATGTTCACTTACTTGTTAAAATTACCTTTATTTAATTTATCGCAATGTTAACATCAGTTTCTTGAATAGTTATTGTTTAATTTTACTAGGATATCCTATATTCGCTTAAATTATAGTAAAGTATGCTCACGGTAACTTTTGTTTTGTTATTGTTTATGATATATTAATGTTTTTTATATCACTTCTCTGAACTTTATAAACCAAAGATATTAGAATTACCAAATTATTAACTTGATTTTTTAAATTAAGGGGTTTTGGATATAAAACTGGTTATTCGCTGGTCGATGATTCCAGATTGCGTCGAATTACTTAATAAAGAATTATATGATCCTTTAATTTATTGTATTCACTAATTACCCTTTCTCTTCCCTTCATATTTATAAAAAATGAGTTGTTTTACCTACTTCTTAAAAAGTTGTGATAATAAGAGGGTGTAAAGAAATAATACAAAAGTATTTTTTATTTATAATTTTATTAAATTAATTCTATAACTTTTTTTACATATAGTATTATATGTGCCACATTTCGTCAATTACATTGAATAATGCTGTCAAGTCGTATCAGCAGAAGTCATTATAGTACCTAATGTTTGCCTCTACGTTCAGACAAACGGACGCGGGTCGACGCCGCAAAACTCGGTACGCAGATCTACCCGAATGTTACTGGCAGGAAATAAAAAACAATTTGTTCTCGGTGATAATTGTCTATGGTTTGTTTTTTTAAGTGCCATTTCCCGCCAGTATACCATTCTTGAGTATATCGTACGTACGCCCGCCCTCGCCGACCCAACCACGCCTCCACGCACAACTTGGTCCAAGAATTTAATTTACGAAATAATTTGTATAAAAATTTTGGCTCCAATATTTACAAATTGCACTGTTATAATACCTTTTTACACCGGACTAATATTACATTTACAGAGACTAAGGGTCGGTGCAGACAGAACGGAAAAATCCTCGCGGAATTTTTTGAGGTCATTGAAAAATGAACCATGTCGCCATAGCCTAAAATACAAAATTGTATGAATAATATGCGCGCGAGGCGACGCTGACTTCTCTGTTGATATACATACAATTTTGTATTTTAGGCTATGGTGACATGGTTAATTTTTCAATAACCTCAAAATTTTCCGCGAAGATTTCTCCCTTCTGTCTGCGCTGACCGTAAGTTGGGTGAGGTTCGTGGGGACGCGGTTAGCTTCAGCGTGGGCATTGATTTTTATTGCAAATTCATTTCTAATAACACATTTCTTATCTAATACTCGGTGCCGCTACAGTGCGCGCACCGGTTCGATACCCTATCGTTACAGTGATACACCTGTCGCGTCGCGCGAATAACAACGATACTAAAAGAAGTGAACGGTTGGAAGATAGCAAATCAAATTCACTGTAGCAATAGGATACAGACAATTTATTTAAGGAAGAGACAACACTGAAGGCAGAGGCGACTGGATCCGTTGTCACTACTCCCGCCCGCGCTACTAGACTATCGTGCCGTGCGAGACGGCACCTTCTCCCTGTTTCGTGTTTTAAAATTAACGTTAGAATTAACACTCAAGTAGGGGCTTATACAGAATTTGTACTCTTTATAGCGTCCCGCCGCCGATTGCACCCATCACACTCGGTTGCAAATGAAACGAACTGATACACTTAAGCTAGAATTCACAGTGTCAGCGGCCCTGCGTAGGCAAAGCGAAACACCGGTACTTTTTAATAAAATCGACAAGCACTTTTGTAAAATAAATAAATTTGTTTATGCATAAATCAATTTTTAGAAGAATATATTAAATAATTTGTTGACAATTGAGGCAGGAGATGACAAGCGACGGCTCGCCGCGCCGGGTACCCTGCGCGCTACGTCCACCGTTATTGCCGCAATACCCTGTCGTGTGAACTGCACACACACTTATTGACCGCATATTTAACACACCGATACAAATTTATAGACTGCTACATTCAAATTCAAGCATAAACTTTTTTTCAATAAGTTTTGGCAACAAAAGTGTTTCGAAAGGCAAAGTTAAAAGTCATTCAGAATGAAAGCGCACACGTTTGCAATAGCAGACTGTTTATACTTATTCAATATGAACAGTAAATTATATTATTTATTTAAGAACACGATAACATTTGTACCTTCATTGTGAACGAGCCCTAACAGTGCTGGAAATATAAGTTCACAACTGAATAAGAAATTAGGCGTCTACTGTCCAAATGATAAAGTAGATTTTAGCGAAGCAATTCTATCACCGCGTTGCTTTTCATGTTAAAACTAAAGTAACATCTAGTTAATTAAAATGCATGTGTAGTTTTTACTTACACCCGTATTCACAACAAACATTATTATGAGGTCTCACAGTCCGCGCGCGCGTACGCACAGGTACAATTAGAAAGGGATGCAAATACATGCAACGAATACTTTCATCCCTTCTTAACTATTACCACAGATTACTAAATAGTTACTAGTAACAGATACTGCACTCCGCTAAGCCATTTAAATAAATAGCAACTCTAACTAGGTATAACGCAATAAAGTGGAATACAGCTTGTACGGCGCAAATTACGAACGGCCACTCGTTGCATCTCTTTCTATCGCATATATTCTAGCTCTTTTGTGGACCTAATTTATCTGGATTTGCACCGCCGGCGGTGAGGGCGAGATTTGCTCGCAAGTACATCGAGTGACAGACGCCTGCTATTACTATGCGTCCGCGCGCACTGTGAGACCTCATAGTAATGTTTGTGAATACGGGTGTTAGTCACATCATAATTACGCTTGTTAATTAGCTGTACCTACTGTGAGTTTATGACCGCTTTTGGTCTACTACTGGCTGGTATGTGACTAGCAAACAGCAACGCGTCGCAAAATTAACGAATCAAATGAACATCAACAAAATATACGTCTGATCATTTTACCTAAAGGCGCGCTTACACGGGCAAATAAAATTGCAAAATTTTACTGTCGATCTCTGCCAAATATGACGTCACAACCACATCAAGCAATTAAGGGCGATGGAAAAATGTCAAAATGTAGCAACCTGTTGCTGAGATACGGCCACAAAATACCATGGAATATGGAGCAACATCGCTCCACTAAATTGCTCCAGATTGATCCATTACAGTTGCCATACAATTATTGCCAAAAAAATTGCCCGTGTTGCCTTAAGATATCGCAAGCAATTTGAATCTCTTTTGAATGTTCGAATTTAAAATTCGAATAAAGAATATTGGTTTTTTTTACCTGCCCTGGTTCCAAGGCGTAGAGCTACAATACAGCCTGCGATATCTTTAAAAGTGATCCAATAAATTAACATCAATAAGAATTAATTACACAAAATGTGGACGATTAGCGTGTTTGGCAGAGTTGCGCCGAGCCTTGGCCGACGAGACGGAACCAAAACATGCATCATATCATAAGAGATCAGACTGTCATTTCTAAAACAAACGTATTATACTTACAAAATGATAATACCTTTACAACTATACTTATTATAACGTCCATACCTAAAACAATTTACAATATGCATAATAGAAAATAAACACCCGCTCAGCACAAATAAAACGAGAGTGCTGGCCGCTGCCGTCAAATAAACAGACATTTAATACAATCGAATTCAGTCGTGTATCATCCACAAAATGAATTAACAATTTATTATTACAAGATACAATAATATAACAAAAATATATGTGTACTTTTCTTAGCTGGTTTCCCTTGCAATTATTTTGTATCGACGCGGCGTATTGTCAGCTCCGTTCCATGTATAAATATATTTTTTGGTACATACATGAATGTTTACATAAATTAATATCCATTGAAGTAATTTCGTCATATCAAAATAAAATAATTAAATTGATAAAAAAAGCATTTTGTAATACAAGATTTTCGAAATGACTTTTAGTTGAGTAAAATAAACTTTTATTTATTCTTAGACGTTTTTACAAAGCTTAATTCACCCCAATCGGTAAGGGATCTAGCACCCTTATCCAATGCCTTTGTCTTTAGTATACTAGACCATTATCGTTTTTTTTCTGCCGCGCTTGGATACGTTTCGTCTAACTAAGAGATACTTAAGTCTGATCTAAAACAAACGGTGGTTATGGATTTTTTCTACACGTGTGCTAGAATCCCTTATGCCCAGCGTTCATAGGTGGCAAAACACATTTGTGTACTTACAGTCAACAAATAAGTGTAACAGTTGCTAAACATAAAACGGCTCTAACTGCGAATGCGATTAGAGCGCTTAAGGCCGTATCCCCAATATGCTCACTGTGAGCGGCTGACTGTCCGCTGACTTAGGTACTCTTGAGCGGCTCAGTGAGCTAACTGATCCGCAGTCCGCGAGCATAGTTCGCCAACTACGTACAGATGGCGCTGTATGGACAATAGACACTCCATTTAATTTAAAATATATAGGGAGGCAAACTTGAGGCTCGCTGCATGTGTCTACACACGGCAATGTTATCGCAGCGAGAGAGTGTATAGAAATACTTGTCACGACGATAACATCGCCGCGATCCTCTCGCTCGTGTAACCAGCCCCTAACTGTGAGCCTAATGCGGATACGGCCTAAGTACAACAGGGTAAATTTCATGTGCTGTGTACAAAATCACCCGCAAATACGAAGCTTCAAATGACAGATTACTCAAATGGACGTGTGACAATGAAGTGAGATCATTATTATTCAATATTAATACTTAACAATACGATTGTTAGTAAGTGATGTTGGACATATGGTCAGTGTTCTTACACCATCTAAATGTCTTAAAGTGTTTATGTAAGCCTAAGAAAACAATGGAGGCTTTGTTAAGTGGGGTTGATAAAATAAATCGAAGTTTCACATACGAAAACGCACCATTACAAAATCAGCTGTAAAAATAGTAGTGAAATTTCTCCAATTGACTTTGAACTGTAACCTGTTAGAATTTGGTTCAGAATTGATTAAAGAAATGCAATTTTGTTGTGTAGTCTTGTTGTTGGTGATTGTACGTTTAAGGCGTACATTAGACGGGCATGCAACCATCAGTCAATTCCATCAGTCATGCATGACTATCTAATCAACTGATATAGAGGAATCGGGCAGAGTTATGAATGGGTCATTTTGATTGACTAAAATAATCATGACTGATAGCAAACTGATAGTAAAACCTACCGTCTAATATACGCCTATGTCAAGCTTACTTAATAGCTTTGGAATTATTTGTATTAACAGGTTTTTTGCATCAGATTTTCTGAAAAGGAGGGCCATAGCCTCTTACTCCTTCCAGAGTTATTTTAGTTTAGTATATTTCGGGAAAGTTTTACCACCATCTTATCTAAGTGTCGCCATAACAACGATTTTTTCAGCATTGTTGATAAGACAGCAAGTTCCTCAGTGATTGTGCGGGAGTAGTGCGCTTCCACCTTCAGCCTTATCATCACGTAATATCAGGTGTGATGAAGGCTAAATACAACCCCGTAGTGGATTAAAAATCTATGTAAAGCTAACATTGTTTTCCTAGCATTAAGACATTCAGGGTGTAAAAGCAACGACAATAGATTTATACAATTTATAAAACAAATAAATATAGCAGTTACATTACAAATCTTCTTGGAGTTCTCATAGCCATCAAATAACTTAGTTAGTACTTGTTTTTCGACGGAAATGTTTTATTAAAAAAAAATTATATAAACTTTTGGTGGGTTGCCCTTGTGTGTACGAACCCAATAAAATTCAAGCGGCGTGATTTTCCGCAAAACATTCACAGATCTAACTCTATTTGATTAATTTATACAGGAAAAATAATTATATACAAAATATAAAATTGATATTTATTTATACAACATTAGCTAAAGTAGCATTTATCTTTTTTTTTGTGGAAATCAATAACAATAAGTACCTAAAAACTTTTTTCAAAACGCCTTTCAAAGGCCATATAATTTATTCGAATATGTCCGATACAATTATAAATAAAAAAATAAGATGAGCACTTTACAGTTTAATAAATAATGTCAATCTTTGAGGGCCCGGCAGTTGTTTTGTACATGGTGTATAGGAGCGCGAAGTCAGCACACTAGCGCCGCCATTGAAAAAAAAAACATAGTGCTTAAATAAATACGAAATTGTGAATTATCTCTCTCTAGTGCACTCCGAAGAAGCTTTGTGGTACTTTTTATCGCTTAAAGGATATTTGTCAGCCTGTAGTTCAGTTTAATTCAGTTTTATTGCGAAAAGTGGCCACTTTTAGCAATAAAACTCCATTAAATTAAACGACAAGCTAGAAAATATAGATAAAGCAATATAAAGTACTTACCGCAAAGCTTCTTCGGAGTGCACTACAGAGGTAAATCGCAATATGATCTTTATTTAAGCATTATGATTTTCTTTCCAATGGCGGCGCTAGTGTGCTGACTGCACGCTCTTAATATGAAACTAACTCAACACACTAGGGCCACAGAAAGCTATACATATTTTAGAGCATAAAACACGAGTTGTAAAGTTTTAGTATCAATAAAATTACCAATGAAAAATAGTTACACTTCTGCACAAAATTAAAAAAAAAATGAAAATGGAATAGACTTGTTTATCGATGTTGTAACAAGTATGGAATTGACATCGATAGACGACAGTAGCCATTGCCACAGATGAAAAAATAAAATTTTGATTAAAGGACACGTTTTTAAAAATGAGAAACGATTGATATTTTTGGCAATTTTGTACTCAAGTGATGGTTCGCAGATGTGTGTTGTGTTGTGTTGAATGTGTGTATGTGTCTGTGTGTGTGTGTGTGGGTTGTGTGTGCGTAGGCGCGGGCGCAGCCTCGTGGACGCCGGTCACTCTGTCACATGGAACTGTAACGCCGTCACCGCTCAGTCACAGAAACAACATTCGCCTTAGTAAATGTATCAACAAAATGTTCTACGATTGTTTACGTTACGAAGTTATAACGTAGCGAGCGACCCCCGCTCACCCCGCGCCCCGCATCTGCCACCTGCAACAACGTATTCCAGTTATTAAGGCGGTACCCTGACCGAAAAAGGCGTCCTCAGAGGTTTTTATTTAATAAGTTGCTAATAGAAAAGGATTTTTATAAAACTTTACATGGATTTTTCGGGTATTACCCGTGGCCCCACCGCTATGACCCACTGTGGTGGGTTCATAGGTAATTTTTATTCCCCGTAGACCCACTACTGTTTCACAGTGGGACTACGGGGAATTGAAACAAAACTGACTTTAACCGTGGTCCCACTGTTCGGTCGAAGTGCTTTTATGTTCGGAAAAGTATGAATAATAATTATTATTTTTGTATTTATTGTAATTTATAATAGGTATGTCTTTACCTATGAAATTGAAGATTTTTTCTGACGCAGCTGTGACGTCATAACTTCCTATTATTTATAATTATAATATTTTTATTTTAAATTTGTCTTTGGGGTAAAGAAAACCTATATTTAATTTGATAAAGTAAGTTTTTATATTTTTGTCTTTATTTAATTTTATGTCAAGTGGGGCGTTGCGGTGGGACTACAGTAAAAAAAATACCTATAAGGATATTATATGCATATTTGGCATATGCCTAGTGCAGTGGGTCTACGGGGAAAGAAATTACCTGAGGCGATTACCCGTGGTCCCACGGAAACTGACACATTGAAAAGCATAATTTAAAACTCTATTGCAGTGGGTCTACGGGGAAAAAAAATTAACTGTAGACCCACCAGTGGGGCAAAACGGTGGGGCCACGGTTAATACGTGGGATTTTTTAGGGCCCATAGTCTAGTAATTTTAGAAGGTATCGCTACATTACCTCATTGTCATTCGTAGAAGTAGGTAGGTATATAGCAAATGTGTCAAATACGGCCATTTTTAGCAGTATTGCTATCTACTTCTAGCAGTGACTACGAGGGAATGTAATGATATCGTCTAAAATACTAGACTATGAGCCCAAAAAATTCCATGTAAAGTTTCATTAAAATTGTGTATTAGGATTACAATATCAAATAAAATTCACCGCGGTGCCACTTTCGGTCTGGGTACCGCCTTAAGTGGCGATTACACTTACTGTAGTAGGGCCCTAATTCAGAATACATTGCTTGTTTTAGAATACTTGCTAAAGAAGAGCTCAAAGAAAGCAAGTTATTCTGAATTAGAGCCCTAACTAACTAGTGTAAGTGTAATCGCCTTTTAATGTATTTTTGAGAAACAAAGGAATATAAAATATTTTGTAGGCAACAACATTTTTTGCGCGATATTTGTAAAGGTTAATAATGTACGATCTTATGTCATAAATGACAGGAAGTACTTGCAAATATATGCTCAAGTGGCTCAGTGCATTGGTGCATATTTTCTCAGCCGTGTTTTTCATTCCCAACTATGTATATCCCTATAGGTGTTATTGTTGATCGTAGGGTCGCACATACAAACATTAATACTTTCTTGATGTCTTGAGACCTCAAGACCGGTCCGTATGGTCCGTACAACCATCGCACAGCAATAAATTGGGTGTTTGACTGTTGAAATGTAGATATTTAATTATGACTTTCAGAAATATAACATTCTTGAATATAAATTCTTCAATGTGAATAAAGAAATTTAATATGTATTATAACAAGCGAATTATGAGCTACTTAATTGTGACATTTGTGACTCTAGCTATCTCTTTCTGAAACGAAATTTTCTAAAGAGTATGGCGCTATAGAAATGTGACGTCACGTTTCTATAGAGCTCTCCTTGTCTAATTAGAAAGTTTGATGTTCTATATCGCTGAAAATATGCAAGATATTTGAAAATAAATACCTATGTTGTATTGCTACTAATTAAATGAACATTTTAAGTCAATAAAAAAATTTTTGTCAAATACCCAATTGCAAGTGTGTTCTAGCTCTAAAGAAAATGTTGATGAGACCCACCTAGACCCTCGTGGAGCGTCTGGGGCGGCGGGGCAACACCGTAGTGGCCGCGGCCGTGGGCGTGGCGCTGGCGGGGCTCCGCGCGCGCGCCCGCCGCGCCCGCGTCACGCCCACGCCGCTGTCGCCGCTGTGCCCGGACACCAGCGACTCGCTGTCGCTCTGGTTGGACGTGTAGCCGATCACGTCCACTTCATCTGGAAAAGAAGAAAAAGAACAATAAGTATTTGATTAGTAATGAAGTAATTACACTCGAAGTTGTTGACCACTATGTTTACCTAGGACAGACGGTCCAGTTAGGTAAGTCCAACTTTGAGAAAGAGATCTCTCGTCGAATCCAACTCGGATGGGCAGCGTTTGGGAAGCTCCGGCATATATTTGCGTCCGAAATACCTCAATGTCTCAAGACGAAAGTCTTTGACCAGTGTGTGTTGCCAGTGATGACCTATGGAAGTGAGACGTGGTCTTTTACTATGGGTCTCATAAGAAGGCTCAAAGTCACCCAGCGAGCAATGGAGAGAGCGATGCTTGGTATTTCCCTGCTCGATCGAATCAGAAATGATGAGATCCGCAGGAGAACTAAAACAACCGACATAGCTCGAAGGATTGCATCATTGAAGTGGCAGTGGGCGGGACACATAGCGCGGAGAACCGATGGCCGTTGGGGCGGAAAGGTTCTCGAATGGCGACCGCGTACCGGACGACGTTTCGTGGGCAGGCCCCCTACAAGGTGAACCGACGATCTGGGCAAGGTCGCGGGAAGCCGCTGGATGCGGGTAGCACAGGACCGATCGTTGTGGAGATCCTTGGGGGAGGCCTATGCCCAGCAGTGGGCGTCGTTCGGTTGACATGATGATGATAATGATAATTACCATCAATCGATGCCGAAAGTATAATATACCCCCGAGTGCAAAAAGAGGGGTGTTATCTACACACGTATTTGTGTGTCTGTCTCTGGCATCGTAGCATTCGTAGCTCAAATGAAAAAAGCGCAAATAAGAATTTGAAAATCAATTTTCTGGTTGTGGCTTTTTATTTTTTTCTATCACATAACACTCCGAGCACCCTATTAGAAAATATAGACGTGGCCGGATTGCAGGGTACACGGTATGTACAGCCCGGTTACAAACAAATGCTATTATAACAAAATATTATGTTCGTGGTACAATAAATCTAATAATCGTAATATACATCGATTGAATGCCTAAATCGGTGCACTACCATTCAGCATACATTTTAATATGCTCTTATTCTATCTCACAGTCAACATCATCTTTCGCCGCGTGGGTTTCGTTAGAGCTTGAGTAGGTGCATCGTCTTCTTACACTACTAACGCAAAGCCAAAATGTCGATCAGTCGCCTTTCAATCCCAAGTTTTATGTCTGTTAGTTAGGTAGGCAGGGCCGCTCCGACCCCCCACAGCGCCTGTGTGCGAAACCTATGAAGCGCCTCTTTTTTTCACGAATCTTAATTATCTTAATGTTTTAACTAATTCTTTTTATTTCTTTTTGTTAATTTTGACCGAAATAAATTTTCTTTAGTATTATATAATTAGATAATATTTTCCTAAATAGGTTTTTTTCTAAAAAAAAACCTTTTTTTCCTAAATTTTTACATTCTTTATTTATGATGTTCTATCTAATCGTATACTTACTTATATATTAATAATAAAATAAATGACTTTTTTCTTATAATACTAATTTACTAACTATTACGTTTTCTATGTTGAAAAACAACAGAGTCTAAAATGTGTAAGAATATAAAATATAGTCCAGTCAATTTAGACATCCGAAGATACATTAATTCGAAAGAAACTGAAAGTTGGTGAAATTTTTCAAAACATAATTATAAATTAAATTTAAAAAGTCCTCATCGAAAAACCTCACCCCATCCTCACCTGGAAAAAAAAAATTCGAGGTCAAATGTCAAATTCGCGTTTTTTTCAGCAAAACGGTAAGTTTTATCGTAAAATTAGCAAAGACAAAATTGTAAATCATGTAATTATCTATAAAAAATTACTCAATACTTTTTTCTAAGCGCCACCGTTTCTGAGATACTTATATCGATAAAAAAATTTGGAAAGGTGTAATAATGAAGCTCGACATAATACTGGTTACCTCAGTATTAAGTCGAGCTTCATGGGTGTAATCGTCATCATGACGTTTCCAAATGTACCCGCGATCACAAATATCGCGAAATACCCATTTTTTTACCTTTGACTTAGAGTTTTTTTTCCAGGTACCGGATCGATGAGGGCTTTTTTAAAAAAAAAAAAAATATATCATTTATAATAATGTTTTGAACAATTTCACCAAATTTCAGCTTCTTGCGAATTAATGTACCTTCACTCTTACTTTTTTGGTCTTAGGTATTTGACTTTTCGCCACATCATTATATTAAATTTTTTGAAAAAACATTGACATGACATAATTTCTTCACACAAATCATCGGCGGGCGTTAAGGCGCTACTCGGAAAAAGTATGGACTTTTTGATTTAAAACTGTAGGACGGTTACAGTTGTTACAAATTTGGTAATAAGATATATATTTCTTCATACCTTTATCTAGATCCGTATGGTTTCAAAAACACGATTTATTGATTTTGCCTCGACACTTATTCTTTCCGAAAAGACCACTAACAAATATGAAAATTCAAGATTATTCTTAAATGGGGTTACTTTACACGTTTGGAAATTGGTTTAATTAGTGAAAACCAATAATATTTAGGATCGTATAGAAGCATTTTTTTTTAAATCGTTGAAGTTTTTTAATACGAAGTGATTTTGTGTTGTTTTTGCCTAATCTGCAAAATCCCGCTCCCGCGCGCGTCTTTTTCTCATTGCTATCTCGCTTCAGCATAATTTTTTCGATGAATAATTTCGATAGCGGCGCCCCTATTGTCTTGGCGCCTGTGTGCGCCGCACACTTCGCACACAGGGGCGGAGCGGCCCTGGGTAGGGAGGCCTAAAGGTCATAGCCCACTTATACCGCACCGCTCCAACACAACACCGCCCTAAACGAAGGCGACAGCTAGCAGGCACCCAGCAGTCCACGCGTCGACTGCTATTCCCTCAGGTGCGCGGCGGCGACATGGCGCGGCAACCACTAGCAGTCAGCGCGCGGACAGCGCGCGGACCGCGCGACGTCAGCGAGGCGTCAACGAGCAGTCTGACGGCGGCGCAGCGGGCGGCGGTAAGCTCGCGGACCGCGCGCTGTCCGTTATTTTATATTGTTACTGTAAAATGCATCTACATTGAACGATATTAAGTCCATATTTGGCTGTTCATACTTTGGTTGGGTGGTAGCGGTGCGGTCTAAGTGAGCTATGACCTATAGGCGTGACAACAAGAAAGAAATCGTGAAATCATCTTAATCCATGAAGAATAGCTTCAAAAACGTTAAAATTAAGTAACCATAGTGAACGAACAAATCCTATTACCAAACGTAGGAATTACCGAAAGAAACAGGAAAACTCCTCGTAGATCACGGTTTAGGAATGAGAGATTTTAAAATGGTTTTTTAATCCGATTCCTCGCCGTCGCGTCATAGCTCGCTGCTTTTATCAGAGCGGAAGTGAAGCTTACCCGAAGCGACGCAGAAATAGCATCGTAATTCCTGCATCGAGGACGGTATTAACTTTTTTCGCGTCTACCGGATAAAGGATTAGAGTTGGCGTTGTTTGCATGTCATGGGACGTGTGAATAAGCCAAGGCTCTTTCAGCCATGTTGGTTTTTGAAAATGCATTTCTTGGACCATGCAAAATAGAAGTATAAGTAATTAAATCAAGAGTAGTTGATTGATACCAAAATGATTGTACTTAATAATAAATTTAATAGAGCTAAGATAGGAAAAATTGTGATAGGAAATAAACCACCAGCGCTGTAAGTAGCTTTCAGACCAGACACACAAAACTAGTATTTTCATATATAGCAATTTTCCCTATAATCACAGAATTTCATTGTGAATACTTATATACAAAAAAATTACAATCTTAGATTATAATCATTGGTTTTAATAACAAACAAAAAATGGAGAAACCGTCGACGATAGGAACAAAATTACCTTCTGAATAATAAATATTAACTTTATCAAATCCATAACAAATAAATAAACGGTAATATGAATTATAAGACAGACCAGAAAATATTAACTAACGCAATAAAACATTACATATATCCAAAAGCCAGGAGGTAAACTCCTAAATAACGCTACATAGCTTTGTTATTTCCTCTTCTCGCAGGTGAGTGGCATAGGAAACTAATATATTATTATATTGGTGAATATATTTTTGTAGTGGCTCGTGAAATTATTCTTGTGACTACAACACCGGTTCGATGTAAAACGTGGGGAATATTTGATGAGCGCAAATGGAAGATTCTCGTTGGATATAATCTTATTGGCAATATAAAAATATTTTCTCTTATTATTCCTGTCCGTGGGGATGTGAAAAGTAATATGGAAAAATGAAAATCGGATTGCGTATAAGCAATACAGGCGGTGTATTGTTGCGTAGCATTGGGCTTTTATTACCGACATGATAAATGTTCGTGATCATTTCTCTTTTCTTATGCAGTAGGTAAGTCTTAAGAAAACGTACGTTGAAATTTTCCGCAATGCTCCATAATGTATACGTAGGAAGTTTTACACACGTTATAACGTCAAAATACTTCCAACATAAGTAGGTCCGGATAGAACGTCACAGCAGCGACTATAGAAAGCTAGGAAATAATCCGGATATCTCAATGCCATACCTAATAAAAATACAAAGATCATATCTTACTTGAATTGTTAATTTACATCAATATTAACCCTAACATCAAAGCTTCCATCACTATGATCTTTAACTTCACCACGTTTGTAAGTGCCTTCAGTACTAGGTATCTACACATAGGATCTTCCAATATATTTCCGGATAGAACGTCTGTAGCAGAAACCACAAAAAGCAAAGTATTAATTCGGATATCTCACTGCCATAATAAAAATACACAGAACATATCTTACTCGAATTGTTAATTTAAGTGATATTAACCCTAACATCAAAGCTTCCATCCGTATGATCTTTAACTTCACCACTCTGGTGCCTTCAGTATCTAACTACACCTTGGATCTTCCAATATCGATCCGGTGGATAGAACCGTAAAACGTCAGTAGCAGAAGATCTTCCAATATCGATCCAGTGGATAGAACCGTAAAACGTCAGTGTAGCAGAAACCACAAAAAGCAAAGGATTAATTCGGATGTCTCATTGCCATAATTAAAAGTAATTCCAAGAGCATATCTTACTCAAATTGTGAATTTACGTAAATTTTGACCAAAACATCAAACATTCCATCACTATCATCTTTAACTTCACCACGCTTGGAAGTGCCTTTAGTATCTCAACTACACATAGGATGTTCCATTAAAGGTCCGGATAGAACGTCAGTAGCAGGCAGCGACCACAAACAGCAAAGCATTAATCCGGGGATCTCAATGGGCCTTTGATCGGGTCGCCTGTCTGTCGCGACCCAAACGCCGACATTGCATTCGAAGCTCTCTGCACACTAATTAATACACAAACGGTAAACCACATAGACGTAACTTTGAAGCTTTTCTACGAACTAAATAGTTGTCAACTTTCTGCGGTTACGAAAGGTTAGTCCACATAGAAGGTGAGTATTAAAGTTCTACAACTACGTAAAAAGGAGGTAATTTCTGTTAAATATTTCACGATATTATAAAATTTAAAGAATAATTTATTATGAGAAGGTTTAGGTATTACTGCTAAAACTGTCAAAGCATGATTAAAACTAAAATTATCCAGATATAAACGGAGCATGAAACTTTGGTATTGGACTCTCGTAATCCGATCGACTCAGGGGTATACTAATGCAAAAATATCAAATTCCACGTCTTAATAATTTTATATTAAATTCCTCCCCTTTCTCAAACACAAGAGGGATTGAGATTTCGCAAGCTGACCGCTTGGTACCGACAGAGATGTTTGTGCTTATTGACCGAAATTTATTTGACTGAATTCGCATAGCTCCCCGGTTTATGTGTGTGCAGAACCCTTTGTAGGATCGAAATGGCGTTCTGCGCCAATTTCCTGCAATACATGTAAAATGGCGACCAATAGCTCCCCCCGCGTCCCTCCTTCCGGCGCTCGTCCTCCCAGCTTTAAAATTGATGGGATAAGTGTTAGCTGAGGTTCAAATTGTTGCAATTACAGGATTGTGCTTCGCTTTCGAATGATATAGGTAAGTATTAAGTATATCCAGTAAATCTTCATGAATTAAACTAGCAATACTCTTGCTAATATTCTGAAATAATTATTCTCGACATAATAAACACAAGTGTCGAAAGATTTATTTAATCATGACGCAATTATGTTCTAAGCGTGCAATTATCGCGCCATGTTCTTTAATTAGGGAACGGATCAAACTTTAGTTACATAATCAATTACAGAGCCTCTGTTCGACACCCGTTCTTAGCGATTCATTTAAGGCGCTCTCAAAGCGCTGTCAGTCAATGCATGGTTTGATTGAACAAATTATACGGCGCGAGTGAGATGAGAGCAGATTCGTTGGCGCCCAACGCGGTACTGATTGGCAGCACTTGCCAAGTTTTAAGGAACATCTTAACTGTCTCTGTATATTAATACGAGTGCAGTATAATAATGCGTTCAGGATGCTTTTGGGGCTGCGTCGCTCATATAGCGCATCCGGGATGTTCGCTGAGGCTAGCGTTAGTTGCTTTAATGCAACTATGCGAAAAAGATGTGCTTCCCTGGTGCGCAGAGTGCGGGGGAGCTACAACAGCATCCTGGACCTGATTGCAAGCAGACTTGACTGCCCATTTGTCAATCGTTGCTGTGCCATTTCAAGTGGCATGGCAAAAACATACATATTATGTCTACATTTAAGAGGTTTAATACTAACATAGATTTAAGCAATATTGTTACTAACAAAATGAGTTATATTTGAAATTACTCGATGAATAAATGAATTTAATTTGTATTAAATTCGTGTACCTAGATTTAAACTGACAATAAGAATAACCAAAGAATGACGATACACTCTGTTCGATAACTCATTATAGTAAATTTATTTAAATTTTTTTGCATTCACAATGCATTTTTTTAATTTAAAAGAGGTGAGATTTGATTGTTTGTTCGTTGAACTGGACCGACTTAGAAAATTCTTTGACTACTTATTAGAAAGCTACATTCTTCCCGAGTGAAATAGGCTATATTTTATCCTGATATTCCCACGGGATCGGATACCACGCAGGTAAAACCGCGAGGATCCGCTAGTTTTCAATATTTTCAATCATTACGGTAAAATAAAGGTTTATTTTGGGACATTTATAACACCGCTTTCAGCATCAAACTAAGTAGAATGTGTACTATGGGTACTAGACACTGGATAATTTAATATTGATCTTAATGTAATATTGGATTGCACGACAAAGTAAAAATTATAGCTTTATTTATCTAATTACAAATTATCCACACAATAAATGCCATTACCAGCTTCTTAACACCACGCGAACTGATTTAACACTTAAACACACAAACGTAGATATTTGCGAAATCAATACCGATTCTGCACAAACAAAGATCAAAGGATGGGTAATGGATGTAGCATTAACGCCAGGCGCGTATCTTTAATGAACACACGCTCTCCATTTGTTCGATCTCTACAACAAATTAAGCCTTTTTGTTTACTCTTATTCGGGAAAAGATATTTTAAGGTTTTCTTAGAATTACGCTTCTAGGCTTTGTTGGCGCCCAACGTGGGGCTGTGAATGGGGATCATTACTGCCATTTTCTCACACCAGGTGGCACTTCGTCGCCATGGCCATCTGCGCGCAGTCATTATCGTCGTCGTCAACGACTCCATAGCTCAGCGGTCAGAGCATTCGCCCGGACAGTGAAAGGTCCCGGGTTCGATTTTCGGCGGAGCTACTTGGAGGACGGGTCGTTTTTTCTAATATTTCATTTTCATTTATAACCTAGCAGAGCGGCCGCCCTTAAATTCGGTTGATTGTCGGACTACCTCAAATTTCGAGCGAAAAAATAACTTTTGCCATATATTGGTTGAGTGGTTTATGCATGCTAAAGGAATTAGACAGGGTTACATTCGCATTTATATTAAGTATAAATAAACCTGCACAATTGGTACAATAGAGCAGTTGGCGCCGCCAATTTACACGATATTTCGACAGTTGAATTTATCCCCGCCAGAAATTGAATAGAGCTGCGTTCACGCAATAAATTCAGGAGCAGGCCGGATAGTGTTCCCCACGGTTTATGATCTTGGTTTGCTATTCGAAATGCAATTGCACTTGGCGCAACGCCGTTTAAACAGAGTGGAATGTAAAATTGTTGGTGACAGCGAAATGCCGTGTAGGTTTTTAGGCTGTTTTTGGTGTGTGAGATGTACGTGTTTTTTTAGGTCATTTGATACTTATGTCCTTGTTAGGTAAACCTTACTATTTGATTGAATCCGGCAGGATTGAAGGTAAACTTTATAGCGGAAATACACGGTTCACTTTTGTCTTTCAATTTGGATTAAGCAACCAAATTGAACAATGTAAGCGTTTCTTTCTTTTCCTTTTTTTCTTAAAAAGTGAATCATTCAATGTCAATGTGCGCCTGTATTTCTGCGCCTTTCAACCAAAGTGAATCAATTTGGTTGAACCGTGTAAAATTAGCATTACGTCAATAGTATGCAACAAAGTAGAAGCACAGTCTAGCACGGTTGATGTTCAATTATTCATTTTAGTGAAACTCAGTTCTTCTCAAAAAATATTACTAGTAAATGGTAAAAAAATAAAAGCTTAAGTAACTGTCAGCAAATTACGTATAAACTCGTAATCAAAAGCGTTCATTTTCAATCAAGAATATTACCCATTAATTAGTTTCTCTATAAGGATAGCGATTTTGCGAACCGATATTTCCTTTAGGCAAAATGTTTATTGCGAACAGAAATACTATTTTTAGGTGCAATTTACTGGATAAAATAATTCTCAAGTTGTTGATAAATTTTCCTAGAAGTGAGGAAAAAGGTGTTAAGAATTCTTTGAAGTATTATTTTAACGAGCATATCATAACCGTTTTTGTTTAATGAATCTGTTCCATAAAGGAGGTCGTTGATAAAGAGCCTTTTAGTCTCGATCAACAATGCTTAAACGCAATAATTTAAGCGATATTAAAGCTATATCTCCGAAGTATAGAACCGAGAAGACAACCATTATTTATAGCGGGCCTCAGAGGCTTGCCCTAATTAATAATAATACAGATGTATGGAAACGCTTCCATTACTTAACTATCTGAATGGACTTTGATTTATTAATGGCCCCATTTAAGTCGGAGACTTGGTAATCTGTTTCATAAATAGTAAATGCCATTTTGTGGAATGGCACCGAAATTTTGATGGCTCAAAACACCGTGAACTCGGCTGTTGTAAATTGATTAAAATCACGTTTGAATTATTGATGAGATGGAATAGTTTGGAATAAAGTGCTATTAATGTCTAGTGGGATTCGCATACCTAAATGAAATAACGTTAAAATACGCCAGTCTCTACCTACATAAATCTAAGTAAACGATGCCGATGTCTATTTTTG
Organism: Crambus lathoniellus; assembly: GCA_949710035.1. Lineage (NCBI taxonomy): Eukaryota > Metazoa > Arthropoda > Insecta > Lepidoptera > Crambidae > Crambus > Crambus lathoniellus. The sequence continues at coordinate 4,175,656 of OX453310.1, read as the reverse complement.
TAAAAAGTTTAACACTTAGGTACCTACTTAACTTTTTCCCCCTTATTCCAAAACGTGGACTAAAATAGTCCTGGTTTAAAACTGGTACTAAACTGGTGCAGTCACTTTCATTTTCCAAATTAAAGACAGAATTAGCATCACCAGGTCATAAACCAGGTCTAACTTTGAGATTTTATATTATTTTTATCCATTCACAATGCAATTTTGTAAGTATCCCGCCTGAAAGCTACTTATAGGGCTCGTAGTTTTTTACTATGACATTTTTCCATACAGGTCTAACTTTACTCTGCGTTTTGGAATAAGGGTGTTTAGGTTCAACGAAACGGCTTAGAATGCTTAATGCAATTCATGTCTAAGAAATATTATGTTATTAATAAAAACAAAAATATGGTACTGAGCAAATGTTCCAATCTATAGGGAAAGTAGCACTAAGTAAGTTTTTAGTAAAAATTTAATTTTTAAGGCAAGCTTTTTTGCTGGCTGTACTTTAATATTGTATTGTCATCTGAACCAAACCTGTACTTATACAAAATTTCAGCTCCATCGGACACTGGGAAGTGGGTCAAATTAAGCTTGCAAGATTTGTCCCCCACTAACTAACATACTAACTAACTAACTAACATGGCAAGTTAATAAAAAGCTTGTAACAAAAGAATAAGATTTTTCCATGTTCGCCTTTTCTTAGTCCCAAAACGCTTTACGCCGATGCTGTAAAAATGTCATATCGATTTATCGAAAAAATTCCCCGATCACAAATATTGGAGGAGACTGTGCAACCGACAGCATCAAATTTGATATGCATATATTAATATTTATGACTTGGCCGCGTCGCGATAGTGGAACACCTACGTGCAACGAAATCTGCATGTGACTGTTGTTTCAGCTTTGGTTGACCGAAAAAGACAGGTTTTTTTTGTGTCTAGACTGCTTAGAATACAACGATTGGCGAACCTATTAATTTTTCAAATGTTAGCATTATATACCTCTTTTTAATGAGTACTTATTTACAAAGCTTTAAAGGGATGAAAGTGTCCATCAATACGAAAAATTTTTACTATAGGGCCGCGAAAAAAAATCAGCTGTTTCATACATTTCAGTCGAGTCGATGTTGTACTTTGGTATGAAACAGCTTATTTTTTTTTTGCGATTCCGTGCTTGGCTCCATAGTAAAAATTGTTCGTATCTATCATCCCCTAAAATCTTTGAATTTACTTATTAAAATTTCTGTTTCATACATTTCAGTCGAGTCGATGTTGTACTTTTGTATGGAACAGCTGATTTTTTTTCGCGATTCCGTAGTTGGCTCTATAGTAAAAATTGTTCGTATAAGCCGCGCGGATAAAGAAACAATATGGAAATGGCGGCCAGCCGGTCATGCTATCTCGCTCACACATAATGCTTGGCCGCCATTTAAGTACAGATTGTTTCTTTAACCGCGCGAGTTATATCTATCATCCCCTAAAACCTTTGTAGGTCTTATTAAAATCTAGTGGTGTAAAAGAATTCGTTTGAATAACTTTTTGACGTCGTTATTGGAATAGATTGGAGACTTTGTATTAAAAGATTGCTGTACAATATTTGAGGAGCCCGTGGCGCAGTGGTTAGCGCGCTCGGCCTGCGATCGTTGAAGTTAAGCAACTTTCGCAATGGTCGGTCACGGGATGGGTGACCAAAAATTTATTATCTCGAGCTCTTCCGTGCTTCGGAAGGCACGTTAAGTTATTGGTCCTGTGGCCCGATTCTGCTAACGTTAAGTCGTAACCGTGTCTCAATCGTGTTTCAATTGTTGTGCTTTTTACACACTAGTTACAAGAATTATGACAGTATGATATGATGTGATGTGAATGAATGTAGTGTGTGGTGTGACCATCAGTAGTATTGTGAAAAAAGTTTACATTTCTTGTAACTAGTGTGTAAAAAAGCACAACAATTGAAACACGATTGAGACACGATTATGACTAAACGTTAGCAGAATCGGGCCCTGGCTGTATTTGCAGTCGTTAATACCCTCCAATCCGCATTGGGCCCGTGGGATGGGTCATGGCCCATTCTCCCTATCCATCTATAAGGAAGGCCTGGAGCTCAGGCAGTGGGGACATTAAACGGCTGATGATGACTGATACAATATTTATTACAAGAGTCATTGGTTTTTGTTGAATATTTCATTTAAATTTAAAATTATCCAAAGGGATAAATTCACTTTGTCTTACCTAATTTTTTATTTCTAGCCTGATTTTTCAATCCTCAGATAATATAGTTTTATCAACAACCAAAGTAAACGTCAATCTCAAAACAAGAGAGAGACAATCGCTTTTCAATTTGGAGGTAAACGATATCACACGAATAATTTTTATCCAGGTGTAATATAGGCGGTTCGGGACGAGTAAATAAAAGATCTGACTGCGATTATTTGCGATTTAATTAAGGTTTGCAATGGCTTATATACTGGTGAGAGATGTGTGTGTGCATATAGGAACTACACACACTACACAGGCATCTTATTGTTAATCGAAGCCGGTCATTGAAAAATCGGCCTTGATAACTATTATCTGAGGATTGAAAAATCAGCCCTTAGCCGTGCATATTTAGTTAAAGGTTTTGATAAAGTTCAAATTGAATGTTTCATGTAGGTACTTATAATATTTTCAGAGAAATTATGTCCCGTTTTAAAATTTCAATCAATCAATCAATCAAAATAAGTTTATTAATATACCTAAGTTGAAACAGGCACTTTTTATTTTATTCTGCTCGTATTTTATTATCATGAGGCAACGTCACCATTGAGAACTATTTGCAGTGCAGTTATTTACAGTTGTTTTATACAGGGCCCTGACTGGGGCACTCGGGGCGCGCGGGGCCCCAATAAATCCCCGATAATTTACCGATTGTTTGTCTTGCCGGCACATAAATCCACAGCCGTGCCGCTGACGTTACACCTACGCTGGGCGTCTGTCGCCGACACTTAGGTAAAAAATAAAATGCCAGCCGTACTCAGTTGAGCTTGGTAGGTTTCCTAATTTGTATTGTGAGACTAGCTACGCCATCCATCCATCCATTTCCCGTGGAAGGCGCAGCTAGTCATAAACAATACAAAATATGAAACCTACCAAGCTTAACTGAGTACTTCTGATCTGACATCTTATTTTTGAACTAAGTGTCGGCGACATACTTTGCAGTCGCACACGCCTCGTACGTAGGTAAGGTAGGTAACTACTCCGTGATCATGGCGTGTGCAACTGCGCCGAAAAATCGGGGATTCGACAACAAATGAAAATATGGTAAAAATCTCGCTTTTCGTAAAATTTACAGTATTTAGTTATTCTTTTGAAAAAAAAAGATTGCATAAAATTGAAGGTGATTCAATATTTTTGCTCGTAAAACTATCGACATCAAGTTCACCTATAACACCATTAATAAATCTTCAAAACCAGATTGTACTTAGACGAAAAAGATGAATGGCCCTCGTGACACAAAAAGTTTCTCGAAGGCTTAACACGAAAGTTGGTTATTTATATGTTTGTCTGTTGCGAATTATCGATGCCTCCGGCTTTAATGTTACTTAAGGGTGCCCAGCAAAGTGGTGATAAAATCAAACGTTGAGATGTCCGTAAAAAGATGAGAGGAGAGAGGGAACCGAAAAGGGCGGAAAAAAACAGAAACCTATTTGCGTAAAATTAGGATCTCGTTGGTGATTTGACGCGTAGAGAAATTCAATTCCAAACAAATTGAAGGGCGAATTAGATCCTTTACTGGATTCGGGAAGAAAAGGAGGTGTGCGAGGAGGTCTGAGCCTCCGACGCCTGGATCATTCGGTAAATCTATCGCATTATTTGACGTCACCGGCCGCCGGCCGGTTGCCGGCCGGGGGCAATAATCAATAGCTAGCATAGCTCCATACGAATCATTGAATTGGCCGGACGTAAAATATTACTGAATCTGAGCCTGTTTACTGTCTTTGTTACAAGTACCTTAGCCTGGGGAGCGAACAATTAGTTCATAGTTCTTAGTACATACAAGAACAACACCATTGCAAGCATTTGAAACGAATTTGTGTATAAAAACCTTCAAAGAAATACAGATATTAGTAATAGTTTTTCAGTACAAATAGGAATACTTATCATATAACTTACTGCCATCAAAATCATGTCTTCACTTCGATTATATAAACCTGATCGAAGTGTCTTCATCATAAGAATAAAGTCAGAGGCTGGTGTTCTAAACCAATGCCAACCTGGTGCTGTGTATGCAATTAGGCGGACTGCAAACTGGGCAATCCCTCATGCGGGGGCGGGCGGTAGCGTGCAATCGCATTACGTTAATCGCGTTTGTCAAGTGTCGCGCGGCAGCGTGATATGAATTACGATACTAGGGTTGCTTACTAATTACTATGTTAGTATAACTGTATCAGGATTTAGCTGACTTCAAAAAAGGAGTAATTTCTTTGTTCTATGCATGTATTTTATTATGACTTTTGTGGGTATGGTGGACAGTCCATCAAAATTGAAAATCTCGCTACGAAACTACTGTCAGCATCAAGTCGACAGCTGATCACGCTTAAAAGTTGCAATAAAAAGCTTGCAATATGGTCTAAATGTTTAGTTCGCTGTTCCGTCGATTATACTACGGTACTTCATAAAGTGCTGTGTTTGCAATAAGGCCTGCGCAGACGAGGGACTTTTGTCCGCCGACATAACCTAAAAGTCCTAACCTAAAACTGAGGTTTTTCTGCCCATGAAGCTATTTATCGAATCCTGGTTCCTCGCTAGACCTTCACGAATGGAATAACCGTCGATATACGTTGAATTCGCGGCGAAAGTTACCACATTTACGTTATGTCGGCGGACAAAAGTACCTCGTCTGCGCAGGCCTATAGGCGGACTGGACAATCCCTCAGGCGGGCGGTTCGGGCGGCGAGCGTGCAATAGCATTACGTTCGCGTATGTCAAGTGACGCGCGGCCGCGTGATATAAATTACACACACGAATGGAATAACCGTCGATATACGTTGAATTCGCGGCGAAAATTACAATATACAGGGTTACTTTGAAACCACTGGCCAAATTTTTAAGTTCGTCTCAGAATCGGTAAGTGAACAACTTTTTCCTAGAAACATGGGTCGAATTACGACAAAAATTTTTGGACTTCCCATACTAAATCGATCATGTGATCAGTAAGTGATTTGTATGAAAAGTCATAAAAAAATAATATTTCGACCCATGTTTCTAGGAGAAAGTTGTTAGCTTACCGATTCTGAGTCGAACTTAAAATTTGGCCAGTGGTTTCAAAATAATCCTGTAATACGTTATATCGGCGGACAAAAGTCCTACGTCTGCGCAGACCTATAGGCGGACTGCAAACTGGACAATCCCTCAGGCGGGGGCGGTTCGGGCGGCGAGCGTGCAATTGCATTACGTTAATCGCGTATGTCAAGTGACGCGCGGCCGCGTGATATAAATTACGTATAGTAGGGCGTCACTACGACGTAACCGAAGTTCCTATGACTTTTAGCAATGTGAGGTTGGCGGAAATCGAGTTTAACAATAGGGGATCAGACTGTGTTTTTTAATTTGTTTTTATTATTATTAGAAACACGACACAGGTATTTATTTTCAAATATTCTCCATATTTTCGGAGAACTACTTCCTCAATAGACAAGGACAGCGCTAGACACATCTGACGTTAGATGTGCTTAACGCCATACTTCCGCCATACTAAATTTCGTTTTAGGAAGAGATAGTTAGAGACACTGTTTTTCACAATTCAACAGCTCATTACTTGCTTATTAAGGCCCGTGGTATCGCCAACGACCTTGGGCATAGAAAAGTGGCCTAATTTTCCCGCCCGCTACCCGCACCAAAACCGCTTAAACACACTTTTCTTCAAAACTATGTATTATTTTAAAACGAAAAATGCTCAGTTTTAAGTTAAGCAAGTTAGCAATCTTTTCCTGAAAGAAACGTGAAAATATCACTTGTAGTTTAGAAGCACTAGCGTATTTCAAGTTGAAAACAGCTTCATTTCAATGTTGTTTTTTTAATAGTATCTTAAAGACTATGTTTTTTTTAAATGCTCAGATTGAAGTTTACATATCAATATTTAATATATATTAATTCTGGATTCATCAGTATGCTAATTAAGAAGTTTTAGGGCCTCAAAAATGATCGTTTCACGACTACATGCACCTTAATCAACATTTTGTTTTTTTTCCCTTTTGTTATTCTTCAATGTTATATTATTGAATGTTAGGTACTATTAAATATTTACAAATCAATAACAGTCCGATCCCCTTTTGCACTACCAAAAGGTGCTCTAACATGAGGCGTGCTCAAAGACAACATGTTGCTACGAGCGCTTTATGCTTAAAGCGCTTTCGACCGTGCATTGCCGTAGTCATCCTACAAATATTACTTGAAATATTGTCAATAACATCGTTGTTACAAAGTACTTGATAATAAATTGTCAAATTGCATCATTAGAAAGATTTTTCCAAGAGGGAAGAGATGAAATACTACGCTAAGTTTGTTTTCATTTCTTAAATCACTACTTCACTCCGATAGAGGCTAGCAGAAATTTCTAGAATCATTCCTTAACATTAACACTTCAATTTGTTACAAAGTCATACATATTTGCTCTCCTTTAACTTGCTGTTCGGTGCATTGCACTGTTACTTGTCGCGCTGCCGATCTCAAGCATTTTATAGAAAGTATATTTTTTATAAAATGCTCGCGATCGGCCGCGCGTAAAGTGACGTCAATACTTACGGTGTTCGGTAACAATGCACCGAACACTGGCTAAATCTAAGTTTATTCCAGACTAGCTTTCCGCTCGCGGCTTTGCCCGTGTGGACTACACGACGTTATCCCGCGGGAATGTGATATTTTTCCGGGATAAAAAGTAGCCTAAGTTACTCCTTATTACATCAGCTACCTGCCAGTGAAAGTCCCGTCAAAATCGGTCCAGGCGTTTCAGAGATTAGCCGGAACAAACAGACAGACAGACAGACAGACAAAAATTGTAAAAAATGATATTTTGGTATATGTACCGTATATATAATCATATGCATGTAGTAAAAAGCGGTTATTTTAATATTACAAACAGACATTCCAGTTTTATTTATTTGTATAGATAAAGTCTCTGACTGCCGCTAGTAACATAATAACTAATAGCACAGATAATATAATACTATAATAGTTTCATAACACTGTTAACACCTAAGTGACCGCCAGCCGTCGCGTCGTCGTGGCTGCAATTATGTATAATCATGTAAGTGAAGTGATACGATGAAAACTCTAAACATATATGAAACCTATATGACAAAGCTACAGGGTTGTCCGCAGTTCTGTCTGACGTGTCTGACCGTTTAATTTTATGGGCGAAAGGGATCCAAAGTACATTTAACTCTCACTCACTCTAATAATAATTGTCTCTTCAATTATTTTTTTAAGGCGAAGTATTATCATAAGGATCATCGAGTTAAAAATAATCACATCATTTAAGTACTATGTAGATACCAGCTTTATGTAGGTAGATAGTAGGCACTAACTTATTTTGTTTATTTGGTAATCTAATATTTAATTATGTATTACTTTTAATAGCTTGCGTTGACATCCTTGAAAATGGTCCGACATAATTGATATAATCTATGCACACGTAATTCTATCGATAGCTGTCCCCTCAAAGGTCAGCAAGCGCTGACTGAGCGAAATGCACTGTCACTCTCCCACTCTAAAGGTCAAGAAGTGAAGACATTAATATTTTGTGGTACAGTAAGACACATAGCATAGTACCAATTTTAAATTATCAACACCCAATTTCTTCCATTCAACTATTTATTTGTTTTTGTAACCGCAGTTGTATAAAACATTGAAGAGACATGTCAAGTTTTCGCTCTTGTTGTACTTTAAAAAAAAACACTTAAATTACATATATTTCTAAGCGTGTTCAGTTCAATAAATAATGCGCGTTTAGACCAGTTAAAGTTGATTTCAACCATAAATGAGTAAGTAATGCCAGAATTAATAACCTATCTACAGATAGGGATAGGTGCAATCAAGATTAGTTGCTAGGCAACACCTTGCAACACCCTGGCGACTGTCGTTAATTCTATGTTAATATCAAGCGTTGCATAGCAACTAATCTGGATTGCACCTATCCCTATCTGTAGATAGGTTATTAACTCTGGCCGTGTGACATTAAAAACGTATAATTTGAATCGTTGAAGGTACACTTGAATTCGCAAAACGCCAGTTCAAACTCAAATCAATATAAATTAAATTAGTAAATTTTTACAATTTACTAATTTAATTTATATTGATTTGGACATTTCCTTGGCAAGTACATTTTGGACATAACAATGACAATATAGTATTCTTTGACAATGATATTCAGGCTGTTATTCAGGCCAAATACTCAAATTACGACCCTTAGCTTTGGTAAACAAAACTATTATACCTACCTTATTCGGGTGTCGACGCCATCAAAATTTATTGTTAATGGATATTTTTGACACGGGAACATTGATTCCCGACATTCCCGTGGGAGTACAAAGTAAATATTTCGAATCGAAATAACGAATAAAGTGTTAAGGGCCCGCTATAGGCCAACGAAAATCAGATTGCTTTACATGATCGTCTGTAATATCAATATTAATGAAAAACTGAATTTCCAATTAAGGTGCAGAAAACTTCAGGACTCTAGTGATAATGTTACTCAAAAACACGATAGCATAAAATTTTCTCGAAGCTGTAACAAAAAAAGAAAGAAGTGGAATTCAAGATCATTTATGTTCACGATTGATGTTTAGATCTTGCCTATAGCGCCAGAATTTCAGGATTTTCAGCTCAGATGTTTTTTAGTTCTCAGCGGGGTAGCACTTAGCCGAGTACAATATGTATCTCCACTGGGAATCGAACCCAAGACCTCTGGGTCTGCTATCGGTGGTGTGTAGGGCTTTCGAGATGGAAAACTTGGATTTGTCAATACCATCTCATTACTACTAACATTATAATAAAATCAGAATAATAAGCTCATTTAATGCAAGGCAAAAAGTACGATTCTTGAGACTCACATGAAATTAAAGACGTGTATTAGTAAAGGTACTATTCTATTACTCATAATTGGAACTGATCGCTAATAAATAAGAAAGTGATTTTAGCTGGGATTTAACCCGTTGACCGCGCGTGCTATACCGATGACGCGTCATGAACGAATGAGTGAGTGAATGAACGATAGGTAGGTACGTACATAGATCATTTGGGCACATCCTGGCTTATAAGCCGTCATGATTTACGAGCGGAGAGCTTATCGGGCGCACTCTGCACCTCTGTTTGTTAATTACGTTTAAGCGACGAGACGGCACTTTTTACTATTGTATCAGTCTGCTTTAACTTAACACCTTTGCTATGATTGTATCCATAGTACATAATAAACGATTTTCGTAGTTTACTGGCGATCTCCATAAGTCGCTGAATCTTTTTATATTTTTTCATAAAAGATTCCCTTACCTTTACAATTTTATTATAGTTAAGTAATAATAAGAAATAAGTACAAAAAGGATAATTTTAGGAGTAATCCGCAAAAAAAATCCTTTATTTATTTGTCCGTTCAAGAGTATGCGCAACATTGAATGGCTTTAATGAGAAACTGTACCCTTTCAACTAGCAAGAGGACCCCCGCGGAGGTAAAAGTGCTTCCGAAATATGATATACGCAAGATATTTCTTCGCAAGAAATTATCCCGGACTCGCACGGCCCGACCGACCAGCGTCCGGTTTCCGGCTTAAAAAATATTGCCGTAATATATCCAAAGCTAGGATTAACTCCGGAGTAATGTTTGAGTAAGAAATCATAAGGGAAAATGCTCGTCGCTAAAGAGAAAATAATGTTCGCTAGTAGACTATTTGAAGGTTAACTCTCGCTGGGAAATACTTTTGTTATTTTTTTTTTGCTTTTTCTTGTATAACCGTTTGGCTCTTGTTCATTTCAATTTACGCTTTACTCACGAAAACATGAAAGTAACCGAGTCTTTTCTACATATTTCCAGAACTTCAATATTTTTGGTGAAGAAACAGTATTGATAGAGTTTTAAAGCTTCTTATAGTATTACTTGAAATATATATTATTTTAATTGGTCTTGATCTTGCAAACTTATACTATTACTTAAATATAAAATAATATAAATAATATATATTGGTAAAGAAAGGGATGATACCATATTTTTGCTTATGATAATAGCAAGCATGCAACGTAGAATTACAGAAAATGCCTACTTAGGTACATACAGACTTTTGAATTAGTTAATATTTTTTTACGCAAATGCTCATGGCATTTAATTTGATTACTTATAAGTTAGCTTCTGAGTGTTTTCAACTTTAATATTTGGCAACTACGAGTACCATCTCTAGTTTTAATAAACAAAAAGTTTCGTCAACCGTAAAGTTTCGGGGATTCCACTGTAGGGTTAAAAACCCGTAATTTATATTCCCAGTATTGTTCTTCCTTAAAAGTTTTTTCATCTTAATATTCGGACTAGGGGGTGGACATTCATAAAATCAGGTTGCTCCTTTTTTATGAGCCGTATATATCAAATACGGGGCTTAATAATACCGGGCCAGCCTTTGTTTTGAATAAACAAATATTTACTCGAATTTATCGTCCTGTTTTTGATTTATTGCGCAAATAAATCATGACAACTCTATTTTCAGAGTCCACTTTGCATTTTTATCGAGAAAACGTTTATGGTTACGTATATTTGTTTCTATTCGTAATACTTTTCAATAAAATTTTATTTAGGACTTTTTCTTGGGATCTGAATACCTACATAGCTCAATTTTATTTGTGATGGTTTTGCGATTTTATAGTGCATCAATAGCATTGTCTTATTTTATATAGTTACTTATACCAATGAAAACTGACAAGGAGATTGTGACGTGACTTCTTTCTTGTTCAAGTTCTAGTGCAAATATACTCAGTCGGTAGTGGAGTATAGTATAGGTACTCATAAAAAAAATACTTATATGGAATTTATTACAATCGCACACGATGCAATGCTTGCATTAATTGATAAAGATACTACAATCACTTTTTTAATACAATTCCGTTAATTTTAAGGAATGAAAGAATTTACTAAAAATTAACAGACAAGTTCCACGAAGGTACTATAATTATGTCTCTACTCTAGTAACAGACATCGCTATTCCGTGATTAGCCGCCATAACGGTCCGAATCGTCTACGTTATCTTGTCCGATGATGTCGGCAGTCTGCCTGCACGTCGCTTACGGTATCAGTGATTGCATTTGATAACGACATATTACATTTTGAAGACAACCTGCTTAGTTTGAGAGTGGGGATAATTTTCTAACGACATGTTACAAAAAGTGTTCTTGGATTTTTACTTCTTCCTTTTTGTTGTGTTTTCAGCTTTCGGAATATTGGTTGAAATGTTTATTCTTCCCCTAGAAATTGGCGAGTTTCTTAATGTATTTATTTATGTTACCGGAACACAAAAGTCTACACATTTTAGAAATAGGTACTTCAATCTCAAATATCGTTCCTAACCGCTCACTACTACAGGTGATCTGTGTAACCGCTCCGTAAGTAATTAATGCAAGCAATCAACACCGACATATATACAGGATGGATCATTAAGAACGGTCCGTATGGGCAAGTCTGAAAGTAGACATAAAGATCTGTCTGTTCTTACGATTTTAGTGACAAAAAAACTGCATTCATATATAGGTACTCTTTTCGGGAATCGAGTCCGGTCTTTTTGAGAAATAAAATTTACATTATATCAAACGGTGGTACATGCTCCACTAGCGATACAAAATTTCCGAAATGGCTGATAACTGTCAAAAAAGTATTTTAGTTCCGAATTTGGCCACCGGACCAGGGACCGTACTCTGAAACGCACATCCGTAACTTCGGTTAGCCCCGTCCCTTTCACCCGATTCTGTCATGACTTGAGCGTGCGAGGGACGGGTATAACGAAGTTTCGGGTTTTGCGTTTCAGAGTAGGCCCTCAGGCACTAGGTATATGTATATCTCGGACATTAGGTGTAAATTCTACAGCAGCACTGTTTTCAGGGAAAAATACTAGATCGTAGCACATTTGACGAAGTTAGACCTATTTGTTTTTTATCCACAATGGGTTAGCACTTCACCACACCTGATTTTAAGTGGTGATAAGGCTGAAGGTGGAAGCACACTACTTTCGGAATCCTCAATCACTGAGGAACTGGCTATCTTATCTCTAACTGCCGGAACACAATAATGCTGAAAACATCATTGTTACGGCGCGTCAAACTTAGATAAGACGGTGGTAGCTAGCCAGGCGGACTAAGAACAAGTCCTACCACCAACCAAACCGAATACAATATTAGTACCCCCACTGGGAATCGAACCCGGGACCTCTTGGTCTGAAAATCGGTGGTGTGAACCACTAGACCACAGAGGCGGTTATTCAAAGTCAAATACCGTTCCTAATCACTCCGTAAGTAATTAATGCAACCATCAGCGACAATATATAATGTTAATAATCCCTGCCCCCAACCCAAGACCGGATCGGAAGCCATAACTCGCGGTGGTAGGCTGCTCGGCGCGACCTTAATTAAAGTTGGGTGATCACCGGCCGTCGCAGGCTACGCACAGATTCATTTCCACATTAATCATGTAGAAAAGCCTCCAGTAAGATAGCATAGACAAAAATATACCAACTATCTATACAAGTAGTTCTTAAAAATAAAAATATACGGTGCCACAATCTTTTCTGTTCCGGTGGCCTAAAAGTGAAACTAACGTGTTTTATAAATGTCATTTTGCTGTCAAGTTGATGTCCAACCATGAAGCTCGACTTAATACTGAGGTAACTGGAGAGTGCAGTACTAACACTTTTGTCACCAAAAATTACACAGTGGCTGTCTTCCGTCTCACCTACACTTTAAAAAAATACGTATGGTCATATGAGACAACTGACAGCCACTACATACATAAATGTCAAATTTGCTGGGTACACTTTTTTATTCAGGGTGAGAACTCCAGTTACCTCAGAGTATTAAGTCGAGCTTCATGTGTTCAACCACAGCGCTGCTGGCAGCTGAAGGTCTTTCAGGACCGGTTAAATTGCAACAATAAAAAAAGAAAAACGTACATAGCGCCGCTGTCACCGGAACAGAAAAGTTTGTGGCACTGTACAATCTATTCGTAAGCAAGCTTTCCTGTCATTCAAAGATGTTAAGTGCATAGTATTTTCTGTGCAAAGGACTGTTTTCTTGTCATTAAGAAATGTTGTATGCATGTTAACGTGGTGTCGGTGTAAAAATTGTTGTATTTGTCAATCATAAGGCGACAAATTGACAGGAAACAGCGTTACTTTTACAGTATTATTTGCCTTTTTTTATTGATATTTAACTTATCCTATTTATCATCATATGTTATAGTGGTCACGCGTGAGGTAAAACTCTGTTCTGTTAATCCACAACGATTCTAAAATATCTTTAGTAGTTTAATAAATTTTGTTGTATCCGATAAATAATTCCAGAACTGTCGGAGTGCCAGTTGCCCCAGTTAGTGACAGACAAAAGGCTTTATTACGATGATCTATTATTAAAATACGTAATTACAGATGTAGCCTGAACAATACGCCCGTCTCGTCCGTCAGTTGCGAAGTCCGAAATTGCTATTATATCGCTAAATTGTCTTTCGACAAATACAAAGTAATGGTACGTCTCAAAGTGGAATTGTAGTCCGATTTGTAATTTTGTTTAAGTAAATTTGTTTAGTAATCTGGAGTTTACTTAACTCTCATTGAACTTGTTGATACTTTGAGTTGAGGAGGAAATTAACAATATCATATTATTATTATTATTATATTGTACTTGTTTAAATAAAGTCGTTTTTAGAGCCAAAAAGTCTACAGAGCGTTCAAGAATTCACTAAATAGTGGAACAGATATCTAAGTAGACATAAGTTTATATGAAAATAAGTAAATATTCATTGAACAAATCATTTAACCTCCGAAGTATTAACTGAAGGCTTATCCCGAAGGTTTTAAAATAGCAAACTTCCAAATATAAATCACATAGGTACTTTCAGCCGATGTTGCGTTTAAATTCTGCATCCAATTTCAAAATTCGCTAAGTTCGTTTAAAAATTCAACGTTCAAATGTAAATTTTGCCCAGCAAATAAATTAATTGCAGCACCTGGTGGGCAAACGAGAAAAACGTGCCAACTAGCAACTGTACGAACGAACAATTACCCGGTTGACCACTTTTTGGCGAATATCGCTTACACACAATGTATCTGCACGCTATTATGTACTACTACCAATGTAATGCCCGATTTACATTGGTGTAGTGCTTAGCAAGGAATATAACTACAGTTTGTGAGTACAGTGGTGTAAACCATAGGTGTAACTACAGGTGGTGATCTTCTCTGCAGTAGGAGTAATTTCGCCTTGACTCCTACTTTTTTGGGTGTATCCGTGCTGATTACTGAACACCTAGAGCTACAAGTCGCGAGTGAATCGGTATCTTCTAGGCAAGCAATTGTTTATTATTGACTCTTATGTTCTTAAACTATTCAAAGTTTTATTACCCTTGTTTGGCATTTATATTTATTATTTTATTTGCTACGTTTTTGGTTGGTGTGTATTTTAAAGAAACTCCCTTTTGGATGTCTATTTCTTAGGTATTGAAAATTATTTACTGCTATGATTACCGGTTTTTTTATTTTGTTTTTAAATTTAAGATTAATTTGTGATGGAAAGTGACTTTACGTATTATATTATGTTAAAGTCACTTTTCAATTTGACGACTCTGTATGAAATATGACAGGGAGAAAAAAAAGCCCTTGGCGAGTTTCTTGCCGGTTCTTCTCGTTACAAGGCCTCCCGCCGTAGGATTTGCGAACCGATAGCGTAGCTTTATTGACGTTCACAAGTGCTGTATCAGCCTAAAATGAATAAATGATTTTGAATTTTGAATTTTGAATTGAAAGCGCGATTCATCCTAGATCACATCATGGCTTACCATCAGGCGATATAGCGGGCAAGCGCTTGCCTTCCTACAATAAAAAAAAACCCGATCATAGCGGTCCAACAAGGCAGGCGCCTTGCAAGTTGATCCAAATAGAAAGGCTTTCTATTTTTTGGGCCGTGACACATCCCGCGGGTCCACTACCGCACTGACCGCACAGCAGTTACTGCTTGGTCACTGTCAATGTAGTCTGCGCAAATGCAGGCATTACGTATTTCACGATGTTGCTCGTCCATTTCGACGAGAAATTCGACTTGACTTGCTGTAGAGTAAACGGTCACTGTGTCCAAGTGCTCACGTTACCCAGTATACTTAATCGGACATAAGCGCGGTCGAAATGAAGCGCAAACAAACATCACCGTATCGAGGTCGGCCGGGAGTTTCCGCGTTGTACCGATACACAGGCGCAACCTCTATCGCTGCTCGCCCTAAACATTCAATTGAGATGCAAATATTTATTTTTACGGCTCTCGCATCAGCATGCAAACGACCGCCGATGGCTCAACGGCGGGTAGTAGAGTAACTCTACTGTGACATGTCATATACACGAGCGCTCTGTTCGACGGAGCGGATTTGCTGTGGTGGCAAAATGGAAAATATTATGTATGTATTTTTACGTATTTTTTAGACTAAATCATGACTAAATCATAAAAATTTTCGTTCCACATATTGACACGTGCCAAGTTATGTGGACTCTTAGAGTAAAACGCGAACCTATTTGCTACATAACATTTACAAAGAAAGTTTGCTAGCGTAAGCGGTATCATACTAAATGTAACATGAACTATGCCACGCCCGCGGCCAAATGTAAGGCCAATGAAGAATAATGGCGACTAATGAGACGTTTAATCGTCTCCCAACTATTTATACAGCCAATAAAGCGCTTGTTTACCATATCAATCCGATAGGCATAAAGCGGCAATAAAAGCAAGGGATGGCGAACTTTTTCCGACCCACAATGGATCACGAATTTATGTACGTCCACGAATAAGTGTGCGGCTGACAGTTAAATTGCAAAAGTTAATGCATAAATAAAAGGTAACAATATAGGCGGGCCTTCTCGACCCTCAGGGCTAAGCCTCTTACGATGTACGCTTCCAGCCTTGGGAGAAGTTCCATCGTTTAAGTCCACAGCCGTAAGGTTCAAAATAAACATTACGAGCCATTCGAATTCCCTTTTATTCTGATGTGAATACGTCATAAAACTCGGTCTAGATACGAAAGGCGGTTAGGAATAAGCGTGTTGATTGAATCCTTTTTAGAATTATCTTCTCGAAATAAAGGAGATTTATCGAGGTGTTTTTATGAGTAAGACTTACGATTTGATGGAGGTTTTCTCACGATCGTCGGATACGACGTTTGAAGGTTTCGTTCGATCACGCTAACAATAAGAAAGCAGATCATCCATCAGGTGGTAAATGTAATAACCAAATCAACTTATACCTCGCGCGTCGCCGAGCGCCCGCAGCACGTCGCACGGCGCCGCGTAAGTGTCCGCATGTTGTATGATATATGTCGCACTCACCGCTCTCGGAGACGGAGGAGGGCGACCTCTCTGCGGTGGACACGCCCGAGGAGGACTCGAGCGAGGACAGCGAGTCGGCGCGCGTGCTGTGCGGCAACGCGTCCCCGAGCGCTCGCAGCACGTCGCACGGCGCCGCGCGGAACTGCGCGAGCCGCCGCCGCAGGTAGCGTTGCTCCCGCGCTAACTGCTCCTTGTGACTCGAATGCCGTTTTTCTCTCTCTTCCAAACTCTGCAACAAAGGAGAGGGTCATTATTAGGTGCTATTTTAATGTTCTCATTGCTACTAGGGCGCAGGCTTTCCTTTTGTACGGAAGATAGGTTGTTTAAGCAGACGTGTTACGTTACTTATCAGAAATGTCGATTTTGTCATTGTTTTGTCACTTTATGTGGCTACCTATTAGTCCTAGTACGTATAAGTCTATGCTATTTTCAAAAGGTTTATTTAAATTGTTTACTTTCATCCTATAGCCGTACAATAAACCGGTATAAAATCAGTTATAGTTTATCGTTCTTTGAAACACATTTCAGTAAAGCCTATACCCACCCATTATCAAACGATTCAAAATGATACACAAATGTAATCGAAAAGACGAAATCATTATCGAAACGTAGTCAAACACAGCACACATAACAGAATTCAATGAGATCGTTCCGCACCAGTGGTCTCCATTACATAACCCACAGAATCAATCCCGCCGGAGTAATCGTTGGGCTAAACACATTAATCACGAAATTGATGATTAAGCGCTGATGGAATCCGATGTAATCCCCTTATGATTATCAATCTACTTGCAATGAGACGATTTGCCGTTGAGCAATATTACGTCTAGTTCTTGTGGAACGGGACGTGAAACAAATGAAGCGTGACTACGGAAGTTATTCTACTGAGGCCCAATAGGGAATGAACTATGCGAAAAGCAGTTAAATCTGTTTTCCTGCTGGTAACACGCTCGGTTTCGCTTTGCTAGTTTCGCGGCGGAGGTGTGCTGCTGGCGGACGTACGCTATACTACGCGCGCACGTTTAGGCACTAAACGCGACCACTAGTGGCTAGTCAAGCCGCTAGACGCAGCCACCAATCGCAGCCACTGGTGGCTTAGTGGCGGGAACCTGTCTCCGCCACTGGTGGCTTAGTGGCGGCCACCTGTCTCCGCCACCTTAGCCACTACTTTCGGCTGAATTCCGTTCATTTCAGTAGAGAGCTGGCAGGGGTCGAACGCGTTTGTGAATTGTGAAAAAACACTCTTGGTTATTGTTGACTATTTTATTCGATACGATTCGATTCGATCTAAATAAGAGAAAAAACATTTACATCTAAATCCGCCGACATCGTAACGAGCGTTCAGTTGCGTGCTTGCAGAAAAATGTACGTGTTAGTGTGATTGGACCCCCCTACAAGGTGGACTGACGATCTGGTCAAGGTCGCGGGAAGCCGCTGGATGCGGGCAGCGCAGGACCGATCGTTGTGGAGATCTTTGGGGGAGACCTATGCCCAGCATTGGGCGTCGTATAACTGATGATGATAATGATGAATCTCCCAACGCGGCTGCACATGCAGCTGTGTTTCATAAATATTGCCTGCACAGCTGCAGCCTGTAGCCGGAATCGAATAGCACCTTTACTCTCACTGCACTTCGAAAGTACATTCACCAGCTCATCTCTACGACAAACTCTTAAAAGTAAGAAATAAACTTGCAGTTGGGGGAGGCCTATGCCCAGCAGTGGGCGTCGTATGGTTGATGATGACACTGAACGCAGCTGTATTTCATACAAATTGTCTGCAACTGCAGCCGCAATCGGAATAGCACCTCTACCCGCACTGCACTTCAAAAGTACCTACATTCACCAACTCATCTCTACGAGAAACTCTTAAAAGTAAGAAATAAACATGCAATTGGGGGAGGCCTATGCCCAGCAGTGGGCGTTCGTATGCCTGATGATGATGATGATGACACTCTGATCGCGGCTGTATTTCATACAAATTATCTGCAACTGCAGCCGGAATCGGAATAGCACCTTTACCCGCACTGCACTTCAAAAGTACCTACATTCCCCAGCTCATCTCCACGAGAAACTCTTAAAAGTAAGAAATAAACATGCAAATTAGTTAAGTGATGAATTTAAAGCGAACCGTTTGAACTCGCCGGTATCAGTTCTAATATAATTGGTTATTTTGGAAACTTTTCCAATCTGCATGCGAAACGGTGTGGAGCTGAAGCTAAAGTTACTGGACGGTTAAAGTTTATTTTAAAATATTTTTAAGTTATATTATAACTAGTAGGTGTAGGGTTTTAAGGCACAGATAAACTAAAGCATTCATTTGTAACAGAACATCAAGCATTCGCTGTTTTTAAATGTGTCCGATACGCACTTGGCCGGTTTTTATTGACCTTCTTAAGCACCCGCATCTTAAAAGCTCTGCATTGAAAAAGAAAACCAAATGAGGCATGAACTAATTAAAAGCAATATCTGATAACAGTGATAACACAAAAAAGGTTATAAAATTAACTGCAATTCCGCGAAAAACCCACAAATAAGTTCTATTAAAGAATCCAACCAACAATGGAGCACTCCTGAAACAAGACAGCTTCACCGTACGAGCGCATGTATTGACATCTCGGATCGGCAATTCAGACGGCTTATCGCCGCTCTGAAACACTGAAAGGGTTCCCCCTTCACCAGTGGGGGGGAGGGGGGGGGTCTCATTAAAACCTTCACAAGCTGTGTAATCGCGGATTTACGAGGCGCCGCCGCCTGCATACGGCCGAAATTACGGCGATATCATCTTCATCTGAATTATGTGGAGTGTGTAGGTCGGAGTGAGTGCTGCTCCTGTTATTCATTTGTTGTTAAATAATCTTGCGAGCTTGACTGACAGGCGTGGAAGTCTAGTAGCAAGTGTGGTAAATATGAAGTACTGAGTGTAAACGTGACTGCTTTATATTATTAGACTAGCAAAATAATACTATCACGATAACGGTTACCATAATAACAGTTTTTCGTGCTAGGGCTACAGATGTCTCTGGAATCAACTTTATGATTTACTATGTCGAGATGACTTTAAAATCTTTAAATTAAAACTATTAAAGCAAACTTGAAGACAAAAAAGTGTAAAAGGTGAAAAGGGCTCCCTAGACTTTCACAAAAAACAAAGAAAAATACGGACTGGATTTGAACCGAGGTCTTCTGGCTTCAATGCCACCCGTCTAACCTGAGCTAGGTATTACAACTTTGGAATCGGTGGCGAAATTTGCCTTCGTATTCTAATGACATTGTAAGATTCTTCGATCAGGGGGCCGATTCTCAGGCAATCGAAAAAAGTTCACTTTTATAGCTCGAAATTCAAATATTTTACGAAGATAACACATTTTGTGTATTGTCAGAATTTCACAATCGCAAAAGTTCGATCGAAAACCAGTCGAACGCTACGAGTGGTAGAAACCAATAGATGTTCGTATACGAACTTAGCTGTCAAAATGAATTTGTTGACATGTGCACAGCTTAGTTTGTTTGAAACGTTCTAACTTTTCAATAGAAACCACAAACAAAATGTTCGACATACGAATTACCACACTGAAAAAGTTCGAATGCCTGAGAGTCACGTGTCCGTCTTATAGCATCTACACACGTTCCTATCCGACCGCCGATTTGGTCTGCTCCAGACCAAATCTGGACGTGTGTAGCGTCGTCGTCCGACCATAATTATTATTATTCGTGTTTGACGCGGTCGGCCGGATTTGGTTCGCACGAACTTCACTTCCTACCAAATCGGAACGTGTGTAGGCTTTCGCCCGGACCAACTTGGCAGTGTTGACAATTTTGGAAGTTTTCCCCTAGAATTAGGGAGAAAATATGTAAAAGCGGAAATATTTAAAGCAGATAGATTTACGTTTAAGGGATTTTCAGAGTATTCAATTTAATGCTCGCTCATGAGTTTTACGTAGTACTGAACAAATGAAAGGTTTAATTATGGAAATTTGTGAAAAGATTGTTTTATCTCGACGACCGATTTGGCGCAGGGGTAGGCTACCCACCTTCTGCGCCAGTGGTCTCGGGTTCGATTCCCGAACAAGACAAATAGTTGTGTGCATGAACATGTCTATTTGTCTTGGTCTGGGTGTTTTCTATGTATATTAAGTATGTATTTACAAACATAAAGTATTTAAGTATATATTTATCCGTTATCAAGTTTTCCATGGTACAGTTTCGTAATGAAATTAAAGTGGGCTAAGATAATTGGTGTGAATGTAAGAAGTTATTTATTTATTTATTTATTTATCTATTGGTTTTTTTTTTCGTTTATTTTATTTGAAAACTCATAATTTGTCCTAAAACTAAATATTTATAATAAAGGCATAACATCTCATCAATAAGTGCTGCTTTTAGTAAATATTTAGCATGTTCTAGTATTTTAATGAAAACAACAGAAAATTAAAAAATAATGAAATTGAATTTTTTAAAATAATAAAACATTAATAACCGAAAATATTTTTCTTTTTATCTATAGCTATTGTAAGCAAATCAATGTTTTCAGTATTTATAAATAATATTAATATTGGGAGATTAGCAGTGGCTGGCAACACTGCAACAACAGCTAGGTGCGGCCAGACCAAATCGGAACGTGTGTAGCGCCGACCGATTTGGTGCGGCAGATTTGGTTTGAAAGTGTGTAGGCGCGGATCAGATCTGCAGTGAAGTTCGCCCGCACCAAATCGGCGGTCGGATAGGAGCGTGTGTAGCGGCTATTACGAATTTTCGATCTGACGGTCACGTCACAAAATAAGGGCGACCGCCCGCGTAGTTACTTTGTGGTCACGTAATGTCCTGACGAGAGTTAAACATTTTTTACCCATCGCAAAAAGTGCACAACGCCGCAAAAGAAGTTTTCACTTCAAAGGTGTTAGAATCAATCAAGGGCGGATCCACCTTTGGCGCAAGGGGGGTCACACATAGTCGTGGTAAAGTCACAAAAATTTTTTTTATAGAAAAGCATAGAATAGAACCAACGACACTTGGATCAGATCGATAGCCAATGCACCCTAAAGGTTCGCGCAAATTATGTCGGGGCGCAGCGGGCCGGGCCGCAGCGCAAAAATCCGTCCAAATCGCTCGTATGTATTTTATATGAACTATCGCACACTATGCCGGGGAGCAGCGGGCCGCATAATCCGCCGCGGATTTTGTTGCGTGCGTGCGATGCGATGCGGCCCGCCCCGCCCCGACACAGTGTGCTATAGCAAGCGGATTTTTCTCGTACTACTCGGTCAGATAACATGACACCTACAAATTATACCCGTCTCTTTCACTCGATTCTGTCATGCCCGGAGAGTGAGAGGGACGGGTATAACCGGCAGTAGTAGAAGAAATTGGATGTTTGAATTTGGTTGTACTCAAAATCCGTCAATGCGCTGCGGCCCGGCCCGTCACTAATGTGCTATACTCAAATCCGTCAATGTGATGCGCTGCGGCCCGCTCCGCTTTGCCCCGGCATAATGTGCGCGCTCCTTTAGACTAATCAACAACTGAAGTGGTACTTTCAATGCGCCAGGTAAACGTTATTTATTTATATTTGCCAATTAACAGCCAATTAAACCAGTCGCAGGATAAGCCCCTCCATTCCAGCAATGGCTGCGCCTGTAGCGTGCCTTTTAATCAGTAATACATATTAATCAGCTCGGAACTGACGACGCAGTGGAAAAGGGAAATATTCACAGTGGTCGTACTGCTGTACATGGCCAAAATGTACCTATAGAGCAGCTGATTAGTCACGATTGAATGGATGGCCCCGCCCCAGAATAAAAGTTGTTTGTATTCATAGACGCTTTTATATCCTAAAATATGTCCACTATAGTCTGTAAAATATAGCTTGATTAAAATGACAGCTCATTCGTGCAAAGCAAATTGGAATAAAGCTCAAGAAAAACAGCATGAGACATGTTTTAGCTTATGCTAGAAAATTAGAATATGAGACAAATTTTTATAAGAAAAATATGATAGTAAAATACCACAAGCCCTATAGTTTTTTAAGGCGGGATAGGGCTTTTTACTTTCACATTCTTACAGAATTGCATTGTCAATGCATAAACTAATTTAAAATCTCAAGACAAATCTTTGCTTAATTATAATAAGTATTAGAGAAATTATGATGTTAAAAATATTTAAAGTCTTAAAAAATTATTTAAGTACAAAAATATAGGTAGGTACTTTTCTGCAAAAACGATCACCTCAGAATACCTTAACGAAGCATCTTGCGCCTCTGTTCCTTATGGATATTCACTTCCTGGTTTAAATTGGTATCATTTATATTGCCAAATTTATCGAAGCGATTGTTCCGTACAAGTGTTAAGGAAAAATGGGTTTCGTAATTGTTTGCCCATTGATTGTATTGGAAATTACTTGAAAATACTTCCTTAGCTACGAGTATTGGGATATTCTAATTGTTCAGTTGTTTTGTTTCCTCCGAATGGTGTTCTGGGACTCGATTGCAAGAAATATAAATAAGATTTTAGTAAAAATTTAATTTTCATGACAAGCTTTTTTGCAGACTGTAATTAAATATTGTATTGGCAGCTAAACCAAACCTGTATACAAAATTTCAGCTCCATTGGACAGTGGGAAGTGGGTCAAATTAAGCTTGCAAGATTTGTCCCCCACTAACTAACTAACATGGCAAGCTAATAAAAAAGCTTGTAAAATTGTATAAAATTTATGATTTATTAGGAAAAATAATTACTTAAGTATATTATTAATAAGTTGGTACACAAGTTGAAAGAGATTAATTAAGACAAAAATTATATTTTTGTAAGATACGGTTTTTTCTAGCTTAACCTGAGCGGTGTTTTGCAGAAAACGACCAACGCCAAAAACACAGTTTCGAGATATAAGCAGTTTAAGGTTTTTTTGTTCATGCTCGAAATTTATTGTAAAAATTGTTATAAATTGGATCAAAATTGTTAAAATGCTATCTTAGCTATTAAATAAACTATTTTTTAATACTGTAATAATTTGATAATTTATAGAAATATCGCATTTATTTATGGTCGTTTTCAACTAATTTACTGTTTCTTGCATTTACATTTTCGCAGAATGAGACCAAATGGGATGGTCTCGTTCTGCATAATAAAATTTCAAAGATCAGAAATAAACTGAATGATACCAATTCAATTGTTATATTTTGCAAAATTAATTTATTAATCTTCAAATGATTAAATTATTCAGTTTCTAATATCAATCAATCTAATATCCAGTTCGGGAATATTGTAGCCCTCAACAAGTTCATTGGAATCAGTGCCTGCATGAAGATTTAAATAGATTTCTTGGCAATCCGTAGGTATCATCATCATCATATCAGCCGAACGACGCCCACTGCTGGGCATAGGCCTCCCCCAAGATCTTCACAACGTTCGGTCCTGCGCTGCCTGCGTCCAGCGGCTTTCCGTGACCTTGACTAGATCGCCGGTCCATCATGTAGGGGGCCTGCCCACGGAGCGTCTCGTCTGGAAAACGGTTGCCATTCGAGAATCTTTCCGATCGGTTCTCCACGCTACTTATGTGTCTCGCCCACTGCCACTTCAACGATGCAATCCTTCGAGCAATGTCGGTTGTATTGGTTCTCCAGCGGATCTCATCATTTCTGATTCGATCGAACAGTGAAATACCAAGCATCGGTCTCTCCATTGCTCGCTGGGTGACCTTAAGCCTTCTTATGAGACCCATAGTAAACGACCACTTTTACTATCTCTCTTCTATAGGTCATTACTGGCAACACACACTGGTCAAAGACTTTGAGGTATTTCAGACGCGAATATATGCAGGAGCTTCCCGAACGCTGCCCATTCGAGCTGGATTCGACGAGTGATCTCTTTCTCGAAGCTGGACTTACCTAATTGGACCGTCTGTCCCAGGTAAACATAGTGGTCAATAACTTCGAGTGTATTGTATCTAACATTAACTGGAGCGGTTACAACATGGGCATTGGACATGATTTTCGTCTTATCTATGTTCATCTTAAGACACACTTTTTGAGAAGGTTTACTGAGATCTTCGAGCATTGTGTTCAGGTCTTCTAAAGACTCAGCCATAAGAACTACATAATCGGCAAACCGTAGGTGTATTAGGTACTCGACGTTGATGTTGATGCCGCATCCTTTCCAGTCCAGACGCTTAAAAATGTCCTCCAAAGCAGCAGTGAACACTTTCGGAGAAATAACGTCTCCCCGTCTCACACCTCGATGTAGTTGGATAGGATTAGAGCTCTGGTTCTGTAATCGGATAGACGTGGTGGCGTTTTGGTATAATTACCTTAGCACCTCATTGTACCTGTAGTCTATTTGGCACTTCTAGAGAGACTGCAGCACGACCCGTCTCAATCGAATCAAAGGCTTTCTCATAGTCAACAAATGGGCAAAGTGGCAAGTTGTACTCTTCGGTCTTCTGTATAACTAGCCGCAGTATATGAGTGTGGTCTATGGTACTATATACTTTCCAGAACCCGGCTTGTTCGGTAGGTTGGAAGTCGTCGAACCTGCGATTTGCAATGACTCTCGAAAACAACTTATAGTTATGGCTCAGAAGTGAGATAGGTTTGTAGTTCTTCAAGATTCTTATCACCTTTCTTGAAAAAAAATACATTACATCGTTTCTGCCCCATGCCTTTGGCGTTTAGCCCTTGAGGATGACTGAATTGAAAAGCTTCTGGAGAACCTTAAGTATCGGCTTTCCATCCGCACTCAGAAGCTCTGTTGTGATTCCGTCATCGCCCGCAGCCTTGTTGTTTTTAAGCTGCCTGAGAGCCATTCTAATCTCGTAAAGGCTGATGTCCGGGATATCTTTTGTGTCGGGTAAGCTTGGGTCTAGTTGTTGAACACCTGTTGAAAGCAAGACTAAAGCTTGCTTTCAACAGGTGTTTGCGTGGAATATAATTGCCCATAGAAACTCTCAATCTCCCTCAGGATTTTAGGTGTTGACGAAATGATGCTACCTTCCTCAGTTTTCAGTCTCGTTGCGAGCTTTTGTTCCGCTCAATATCAAGTATCAGATACTAAAGTAGACAATTACAAAAAATCTCATAGTTCGGTGTGCCTCCTAGCATAGGCCTTCTCCAACGACTTCCATTGTTGCCTGTCTTGGGCAACCCTTCTCCAGTAAGGACCTGCTGTCAACTTTAGATCATCTCTCCACCTTGTATGTTGTCAAAGACTTAGATATCTGTATATTGAGCTTCCAATAACGATGAGCATCCGCCGAGTTCTGTAGTTTCATTTCGTGTCTCTGATCCATGAGTTAGAGAGCCTGGCTAGAGAGTTTCTTTAATTTGGGACGGTGGGTTTCAAAGTACTTTGACCCTACCTTACGGACAGTATTCACAACCATATTATATAGATCGTTCACATCGATGCTGTTCTCAGATTTTTCAAGCTTGACGTTGATATTCAATGTGCCTCTGACCATACGGTGATCGTTTACTTTTATAACAGCGTTGATCACAACGACATCATTGAATTAAAATCAATCTCTTTTTTACTTTTTTACTTCACCGTCCGGACTGATCCAGGTCAATTTGCCGCTTACGGGCTTTCTGAAGAAGGAGTTCATCATAATATAGAGGTTCTCCCTCTCCATAAAGTCTTCTAGCATCTGGCCTTTTTCAATCTAAATTGCCCCGCTATCAACTCATCACCGCAGCGTTGCCCTAACTTCGCATTGAAATCTCCCATCACAACCGTGTAGTGGGTTTCATAGCTGTATTGGCTTTAGAGATCTCCTCATACATACCCTCCACTTTGACATCGTCGTGTTGAGGTCAGAGCGTAGACCTCAAATCAAATCAAATCAAATCATTTATTGCATGTCACATGACCTGATGACATTCAGCGAATACCGTTTCGATATGCTGAGTATCAGGCACGCTACCCTGCTCGACACACTTCCGATGGTAATCACGTTGTTGACAAGGGACTTGTGGACAATGAACCTGACACCACCAATGGACTGTTGGTCGCCCTCCCGGTGGTATAGTAAGTTACCGGATTGCAGGATAATCGAGGCCTCCTCCTCTCTGCGGACTTCAGATAACCCAATGATATCCCAATGTAACTAAGGTACTAATTGCCTCTTCCAACTCCACGAGCTTCGCGTCGAGCCTCAATGTGCGCATGTTGTAGGTTGCCAGATCGAGTCGTCGGTGTTGGTAGCCGGATCCTACCCGGGGATTCTTAGCTCCCCCTGCCCCGCCGTTACCATAGCTTATTAAGCAGTTTTCCCTCTGTCGCCTTTTACGACACTCACGGGAAGAGAGGGGGTGCTATTATTTTTATGTGCCGGCACTATACGCCACTACCCGTTGGTATAACTGGTAGTAAATAACTAAAATAGACCACACCGAATCTCGGTCTCAATCTAAAAATGATTATGAATTTTGCAGGAAGCGACCACTGCAATGGTCGTTTTCTGCAAATTAGTAAGTATGCAGTTTTGGATCATATGTATTTGCTGAAAGCAGCCAAGTCAGTTGGTCGCTTTCTGTTTTTTAAAGAATCTGCTTAAACTTGAATTTTAGTACATCAATGGTCTGGGCTTGGTCGCGTTTAACATATAAATGTGCGATACTGGTGTATGGTCTCATTTGACAAATTATTATCTCGAGTTTGACAAGTGCTAGGAGTTCGCATGTTTTTGGACATTGTAGATCAAAATAAATCTTAAGCAATGGGTATCATAACTCATTTTAGCAAAAATGGCCGTTGGTCGCTTTCTGCAAAACACCGCTCACCTGTAGCTGTAGCACGAAACCTTGTTGTTATGGTAATGGTTAAAGCAAACTATAGGTACTATCCGTCAAAAGCTGTCAGGGCCAGTTTTTTGGTCCGTAGTTAACTGAACCAATGGTTAAAAGTGCTTAACTAAATAGTCAAATATCTTGAAAATTTGTTTTTATAAACAATAGTTAGCATAATGTTTTGTGTCGTCCTATACAGTACAGTAACAGTACTTCACAGGACGACACAAAACGTTAAGCTAACTATTGTTTGAAATATGAATTTTCTTACTACTTACTTTCGTACTGTTTTCTAAGATACTAACGAAAGTTAAATTGTTTGTTATAGTTTTTTATTCTATTTAAAATTATATATGTGAAAGTTTAGATGTTTGTTACTCAATCACGCCAGAACGGCTGAACGGATTTTGCTGAAATTTGAGACACAGGTATATTTTTTAACCTCGAAAGGAACATGGGCTAATTTTTATCCCGGAAAAATATCACATTCCCGCGGGATAACGTCGTGTGGTCCACGCGGGTGAGTGAAGGCGGGCGGAAAGCTAGTTAGTTCAGAAGCTAGCTAATTAATAAGACCTCAATAAAACCTTTTGGAATGTTACGCGTATGTAAATAGACAATCGTGGAAATGTCTTGACAATACTTATTACTTAATTTAATTCATAATGGCGGGCGATGTTGTATTGTTTCGCCTCGTATGAAATCCCTTCACACTCCATTCCCCGAGCCATCAGAACACAATGAGAACTTTGCCTTCACATCGAAGACGCCAACGTGCAGGTTTATTTTACACTCAATTAGCGAACTACAGGGTTGCCATGATAGTATTCCTCATAATATGTTATCTGTGCTTTTATAAACTTATACCAATAAAATGATAACTATTTTTTCAACACACTTGCTCATAAAGTGAGCCTTATTACATCGATCTTAGGGCCATAAACCGAACTATAACACACGCGTGCATAATAATATTACAGTACTAGTTGCGTAATAGAATTATCCCTAAAAAGTTAAGTAAGTACCTAACTGCAAATTATATGCGAGTAAACAGAGACTTTTCAATTTAACCGGGTAATACAGTATCCCTACAAAGTTAAGTTAGTACCTAACTGCAAGTTAAATGCGAGTAAACAGAGCACTTACAATTTCACCGGGTAATAGGTACAGTTCTTTTTTTGTAACAACAAAGAGGTTTTATACGGATGAAAATCCATTTATGTTTTTAGAAAAAGAAATGTGTCCCTAATTAAGACAAAAAAACATAATTAAGTGTATTGTTATCAAATTATTTATAATTTACAATAATTTGTTATAAAACATTTGCATTTTATCACTATTATTATAATTATTTTGAAGTAGGCTGTATGGCTGTATGTAATCAATCAACTTACATTTGGCGCGTGCGAAAAAAAAACTTGCGCGCTTCTTCCCTTAGCTAATATTAAGTTATTATAATTATGTTATGTATTCAATAAATGTTTGTTTTTCCTCGCAAGTGTGTTGAAAAAGTGCGTATGGAACTCGTGAGCAACTTACTCACTAGACACTCGGCTGATTTACGCCCTCGCCTGCGGCTCGGGCTGCAACCCACAGCCTCGTGTATAATGAGCAACCTAAGCTCACTTGTATCATAATATACTATTTAAGGTCTGCCCTTCGCTCTTTTTTAGCGGAAGGTCGCAGGTAAGATTTCCGCTAAAATTAGTATGCAAAATAGTTCCGGCAATCATCAGCTAACTGGAATTATTATTATTATTAGCAGCTTGCACCGTCCCACTCCATTTATTACGGTGCTGAGCTATAGCGTGCCAATCATTCTTAAATGAGGTGAGATCGTCAGCCATCGCAGTCTAGGTCTACCGCGTTGACGTTTTCCTGGGGGTCCATTCAGTGGTGATTTTTGCCCAGCAGTGGCCGTCTGACATAGAAGAAAAAGAAAGGTGGTAGAAATGCCCAATTGTATTTTAGCATCACTGCTTTTTGAGAGAAGTCAGAATTTCTGACGTCACAGATCTGGAGCGCAGTGTCGAATTTTTGATACGATCCGAAAATTTAGCACCCCAGCTTGCTACGCTCTATCCCCCTTTGACACACCCCTAGGGCAGAGTTTAGTATTTTGGTCGAAGACCAAGTTTGGGCGCCGTATGTGAAGACGGGTAATATGCACATAACTGGAATAATATCGATAAATGTGAACAGGTAAAGCTCAACGTAAATAAAAGCCGAACTAATATTAAAAATAGCAAAGTAATTCTGTTTATTTGGTTTTAACGTTTCGTCAGAAGAGAGCGGTTACAAATAAAACGAGATCTACCGAAACCAAACATGGTGAGGATGTTAATTTTTAAGAGCTTTGAATTGTTAAGGCACCAAATTCTTAGCATAATAATAACTAAACTACTTATTTATTCAGTAGGTATTTGACCTGCCGTAATCGAATAGTATCCTATCTAAAACATTTCTCTGAACGACTTCCCCGGTTAAAGCCGAAGGGAATATAGATTCCCCTGTCCCGACTTGTCTCGAATTAATGCCGATGGGACCAACTGCGTTGGCAGTACGACGAGCATCGGGTAACTTGCACTTTGAGCCAGTACGAGGTACTAATTTCAGATTACTTAATTCTAAGCATAATAATAACTAAACAACTTATTTATTCAGTAGGTATTTGACCTGCCGTAATTTTATTTTATTTTATTGGTATATTTTATTTTATTCGAATAGTATGCTATCTAAAACATTCCTCTGAACCACTTTTCCCGGTTACAGCCCTATATTCCCCTGTCCCGACTTGTCTCGAATTAATGCCAGTGGGACCAACTGCGTCGGCAGTGCGACGGGCATCGGGTAACTTGCACTTTGAGCCAGTACGAGGTACATAAGCTTGATATTAAGGGGCTGACATTAGCCAACTAGCGCCGCCAATCGATTTTATTTTATTTCTTCTAAATAAGCCCAATTTCGAAAAAAAAGGAATCCGTCATGGTCTTGTGAATAACGTCTCATATTGATTAAGTTACTTTACACCATTACAAAATGCGTTCAATAGTTTAAAAATGGGTTTGAACCAAAAGTGGCCACTTTTAACAAAATCCCGTTTTAAAACTGTTTGAACATTTTCTAAACAGTGATATCAAATTCCTCAACCATATCAAAGTGACTTGTTTATTTTTGAAGGGTTAAAGGGAAATAGATTTGCGCGGGTTTCGCGAGAGCTTTGGAAATTTATTTATTAGGCAAACACTTATTCTTAACATTAAAATGTTTCCTCATAATTTCATAAAAAAGAAATAATCAACAAGAGATATCAAATTCCTCAACAGTGACTTGTTTATTTTTGAAGGGTTAAAGGGAAAAGAAAATTGCGCGGGTTTCGCGAGAGCTTTGGAAACTTATTTATTAGGCAAACACTTATTCTGAACATTAAAAGGTTTCTTCATAATTTCATAAAAAATAAAGAATTTACAAGATATATCAAATCCCCCAACCATATCAAAGTGACTCGTATATTTTAGAGAATTAAAAGGAAAAAGATTTGCACGGGTTTCGCGAGAGCTTTGGAAATTTATTTATTAGGCAAACACTTATTCTGAACATTAAAAGGTTTCCTCATAATTTCATAAAAAAGAAAGAATTAACAAGAGATATCAAATCCCGCAACCATATCAAAGTGACTCGTTTGTTTGTGAAGGGTTAAAGGGAAATAGATTTGCGCGAATTTCACTAATTCTTAACATTTAACAATATCCTCATAAATTTATAAAAAATAAAGAATTAACAAGAGAACATTTATCAGGCAAACTCTTATTCTTAAAATAAATGAAACCATTTTTCCACAATTTTATTATATATAACAAGAGATATCAAATCGCACAACCATATTAAAGTGACTCGTTTATTTTTTAAGGGTTAAAGGGAAGTAGATTTGCGCGGGTTTCACTTATTCTTAGGATTAAAATATTTCCTCATAATTTTATAAAAAAGAAAGAATTTACAAGAGATATCAGATCCCGCAACCATATCAAAGTGACTCGTTTATTTTTGAAGGGTTAAGGGAAATAGATTTGCGCGGGTTTCGCGAGAGCTTTGGAAACTTACCTATTATTATATTCTTTATTGCACTTTAAAAAACACAGTTTAATAAACACAAAATAAATGCAAAGGAGGGCTTATCTCTAAAAGAGATCTCTTCCAGCCAACCAGGATGTGTGAAAGATTAATGTAAGGAAAGTAGGAGAGGCAAAGTTCATAAAAAAACAAGAAAAACAAGACAAATACTAAAATCTATTCGGTATCTATATATTAGGCAAACACTTACTATTTCCTCATCACTACATAGTATAAAACAAAGTCGCTTTCTCTGTCCCTATGTCCCTTTGTATGCTTAAATCTTTGAAACTACGCAACGGATTTTGATGCGTTTTTTTTAAATAGATAGAGTGAATCAAGAGCAAGGTTTATATGTACTTTTTATCCCGATATTCCCACGGGAACGGGAACCACGCGGGTGAAACCGCGGGCGGCCGCTAGTAATTTTATAAAAAGAAAGAATTAACAAGAGATATCAGACCCCGCAACCATATCAAAGTGACTCGTTTATTTTTGAAGGGTTAAGGGAAATAGATTTGCGCGGGTTTCGCGAGAACTTTGGAAACTTACCTATTATTATATTCTTTATTGCACTTTAAAAAACACAGTTTAATAAACACAAAATAAGTATGCAAAGGTGGGCTTATCTCTAAAAGAGATCTCTTCCAGCCAACCAGGATGTGTGAAAGATCAATGTAAGGAAAGTAGGAGAGGCAAAGTGCATAAAAAAACAAGAAAAACAAGACAAATACTAAAATCTATTCGGTATCTATATATTAGGCAAACACTTACTATTTCCTCATAATTTTATAAAAAGAAAGAATTAACAAGAGATATCAGATCCCGCAACCATATCAAAGTGACTCGTTTATTTTTGAAGGGTTAAGGGAAATAGATTTGCGCGGGTTTCGCGAGAGCTTTGGAAACTTATTTGTATTCCGCGCGGGAGCGGAGGTTGACAGTCGCTTACCGTGATGGAGCGCGCTAATATGTTCCGGGAACAAATGGGAATTCGGATGGCACACTTATTGTGCAACCGGGACTCGTGGGAATTTAAAAAGAAACAGCGGATATGGAAGAAGGTGCGTATATGAGAGAAATGCGTAGTTGTTTCGTACGGATTGATTGAAGAAGACTTGTGGTCTTCAAAAGTCTTCTATCTTAACGGTAAATAAAACATTTTATTTGCAATTTATTCCGTGAGAACTAAGAATTTTGGGGCGATGCATGCTATAATGGCCTACAAACTTTCCAAAAATTGAGCTATCAATTAATGTGATAACAATCATCCGATCCAACTAGTATTTCCAGAGGCTAAGTAGCACGTTTACGCAGACAAACTATTATATTTGTACAAACCCTGCCTAAAATATATAAACATTGCATTAACAACACATGCACTTACTGACATAGTCTTCTTGTAAATGTTCCAAAGTATCACAGATGTTGAGCACTCTGCAATCAAACTGGGAGTAACATGATATTTTACAAGATAACAAACTTTTGATTTCGGAAATTTAACTTGGATCTTATATCGAGTAATCGGAGAACCGCGTAGAGGGGGCGTTAAAATTGAGCCCTGCGGCGAGGGAACGCGCAAATCCGCGTTTGCTTTATGGTATCGACTCTCTATTTAGTACCTAAGTAAAGTTAGAGTGCTCGTCAGATAAGTCTGCGCGCGGTAAAAATCGAATACTAATCTTTTCTATAACATTAGAACAAAAAAATGCACTGTTACTAGCGCTAAAAACGTGCCAGGCACGTGCAGAGTTATCTGACACACACTCTAGAACAGGGGTTCCCAACCTTTTCTAGGTCAGGGACCACTTTTATATCATTCTTGTAAGCAGAGACCAGGGGATGACGTCGATACCTTTTGATGTTGTTTCCAGTTAGCGAGAAATCAATAATTCGTCGTCTATAAAGTGAACAAATATAAGTAGTTGACAACAATTCGAAATGTCGGTCGATTCGTCACACTACTGCAAAGCGAAAAATGGCGACTTTTTTTCTTTCTTTGCTCCTTTTAATCCTTTGACATAAGTTCAATTCGAGCTTTGACTGTGTTATTGGAAAGAGGTATATTTATTATATTCACTCCGCGGACCATATTTTGGCTTCTGCGGACCACTGGTGGTCCACGGACCACTGGTTGGGAACCATTGCTCTAGAACGAAATTCACGAATTTTAGTATCGATATCAACAATAGAATAGAAATAAAATGTATGGGATTGACATTAGAAAGAAAGAAAAAGCATTTATTAACAACACACAACGTACAGTCGCCAGCACGTCAGGTTACTACAAACTGTCAAATTTCTTTAAATAAAATTCATCCTTATCTCCAACAGAAAGAGTTCAGCTTCAATTAATAAATTTTGACATTTTGTAGTAACCCGACGTGCTGGCGACCGTACACGACACAAATAAGACATATAAAACACACAAGGTATATAAAAAAAAAGTAATGGAAAAGTAAAGAAAAATCAAAACGAAGCGAAGTACAGAGTGTGCAGCTAAAGGGCCCTGTCTCCGCACAAAGTCTTCTGGGTCATGCCCAGATGGTCAGAATGACCCAGAAGCGCTGTTATTCTAACATTAGTGATCGAAATGTCACGTGGCCGCTAATGTCAATCCCATACATTTTCTTTCTATTCTACGGGCGATATCTTGTCTAGGCCCTATATTTCGTAGCTGTTGTTAGGAGCACTGCTACAAAAAGCTGGTCAGAAGTCTTAGCGATTTTCGGAAAGCCACTTTCTGTCAAACATTAAATCTGTGATAAATCGCCTTGTGATAGAGTCCTTACTCATGATTCTTGATAAAAGCGCAATGTCCAATGTAATTTCGTTCAAGAGTAACCTACTGCTGTTAATATACCAGCAATAAACTGAAAACATATTTCAAGTTGGGACCTGCTCCTAAGCTAGCCCCGCCCCTGTATGTTAGTTTAAGGTAATTAACAGCGGAACTATAGTCAGGTTATACACCTCTAAATTTTAAATAGGACAAATATTTTAGGAGATGATAATACCATATATCAATCGTAAAAAAAAACACCTGCGTGCTTACCATCAACTCTTATTGCGGTTTTGTTTAGGACCTAAACTGATCTGCTTCGCTTATTCGTACCACGACAGCTTAATATCAATGACAGCGATTCAGTGATCGATCAATGACATTTCACAGCCGCTAAGCTGTCAGGAACTCTTATTTGACTTATAACCCGGTCGATTTAACATGTCACCTGCAGGTTATACCCGTCCCTCTCACTCTCCGGGCATGACAGAATCGAGTGAAAGAGACGGGTAGAAGAAAAAGGACACAAATCGTTCGGTCATTAACATTTAGCAATTCATTTGCGATCCAGTTTTCAGAAGGTCAGAGTACGAAAGAAAGCAATTCATTTTAGGAACCTATTCTGCATCGCGCTATTTTTGAATCGCTGTCTTAAAGTTGATTGTAGGCACCCTGCTCCTAAGCTAGCCCCGCCCCTGTATGTTAGTTTAAGGTAATTAACAGCGGAACTATAGTCAGTCTTATACACCTCTAAATTTTAAATAGGACAAATATTTTAGGAGATGATAATACCATATATCAATCGTAAAAAAAAAACACCTGCGTGCTTACCCTCAACTCTTATTGCGGTTTTGTTTAGGACCTAAACTGATCTGCTTCGCTTATTCGTACCACGACAGCTTAATATCAATGACAGCGATTCAGTGATCGATCAATGACATTTCACAGCCGCTAAGCTGTCAGGAACTCTTATTTGACTTATAACCCGGTCGATTTAACATGTCACCTGCAGGTTATACCCGTCCCTCTCACTCTCCGGGCATGACAGAATCGAGTGAAAGAGACGGGTAGAAGAAAAAGGACACAAATCGTTCGGTCATTAACATTTAGCAATTCATTTGCGATCCAGTTTTCAGAAGGTCAGAGTACGAAAGAAAGCAATTCATTTTAGGAACCTATTCTGCATCGCGCTATTTTTGAATCGCTGTCTTAAAGTTGATTGTAGGCACCCTGCTCCTAAGCTAGCCCCGCCCCTGTATGTTAGTTTAAGGTAATTAACAGCGGAACTATAGTCAGGTTATACACCTCTAAATTTTAAATAGGACAAATATTTTAGGAGATGATAATACCATATATCAATCGTAAAAAAAAAACACCTGCGTGCTTACCATCAACTCTTATTGCGGTTTTGTTTAGGACCTAAACTGATCTGCTTCGCTTATTCGTACCACGACAGCTTAATATCAATGACAGCGATTCAGTGATCGATCAATGACATTTCACAGCCGCTAAGCTGTCAGGAACTCTTATTTGACTTATAACCCGGTCGATTTAACATGTCACCTGCAGGTTATACCCGTCCCTCTCACTCTCCGGGCATGACAGAATCGAGTGAAAGAGACGGGTAGAAGAAAAAGGACACAAATCGTTCGGTCATTAACATTTAGCAATTCATTTGCGATCCAGTTTTCAGAAGGTCAGAGTACGAAAGAAAGCAATTCATTTTAGGAACCTATTCTGCATCGCGCTATTTTTGAATCGCTGTCTTAAAGTTGATTGTAGGCACCCTGCTCCTAAGCTAGCCCCGCCCCTGTATGTTAGTTTAAGGTAATTAACAGCGGAACTATAGTCAGGTTATACACCTCTAAATTTTAAATAGGACAAATATTTTAGGAGATGATAATACCATATATCAATCGTAAAAAAAAAAACACCTGCGTGCTTACCATCAACTCTTATTGCGGTTTTGTTTAGGACCTAAACTGATCTGCTTCGCTTATTCGTACCACGACAGCTTAATATCAATGACAGCGATTCAGTGATCGATCAATGACATTTCACAGCCGCTAAGCTGTCAGGAACTCTTATTTGACTTATAACCCGGTCGATTTAACATGTCACCTGCAGGTTATACCCGTCCCTCTCACTCTCCGGGCATGACAGAATCGAGTGAAAGAGACGGGTAGAAGAAAAAGGACACAAATCGTTCGGTCATTAACATTTAGCAATTCATTTGCGATCCAGTTTTCAGAAGGTCAGAGTACGAAAGAAAGCAATTCATTTTAGGAACCTATTCTGCATCGCGCTATTTTTGAATCGCTGTCTTAAAGTTGATTGTAGGCACCCTGCTCCTAAGCTAGCCCCGCCCCTGTATGTTAGTTTAAGGTAATTAACAGCGGAACTATAGTCAGTCTTATACACCTCTAAATTTTAAATAGGACACATATTTTAGGAGATGATAATACCATATATCAATCGTAAAAAAAAAACACCTGCGTGCTTACCATCAACTCTTATTGCGGTTTTGTTTAGGACCTAAACTGATCTGCTTCGCTTATTCGTACCACGACAGCTTAATATCAATGACAGCGATTCAGTGATCGATCAATGACATTTCACAGCCGCTAAGCTGTCAGGAACTCTTATTTGACTTATAACCCGGTCGATTTAACATGTCACCTGCAGGTTATACCCGTCCCTCTCACTCTCCGGGCATGACAGAATCGAGTGAAAGAGACGGGTAGAAGAAAAAGGACACAAATCGTTCGGTCATTAACATTTAGCAATTCATTTGCGATCCAGTTTTCAGAAGGTCAGAGTACGAAAGAAAGCAATTCATTTTAGGAACCTATTCTGCATCGCGCTATTTTTGAATCGCTGTCTTAAAGTTGATTGTAGGCACCCTGCTCCTAAGCTAGCCCCGCCCCTGTATGTTAGTTTAAGGTAATTAACAGCGGAACTATAGTCAGGTTATACACCTCTAAATTTTAAATAGGACAAATATTTTAGGAGATGATAATACCATATATCAATCGTAAAAAAAAACACCTGCGTGCTTACCATCAACTCTTATTGCGGTTTTGTTTAGGACCTAAACTGATCTGCTTCGCTTATTCGTACCACGACAGCTTAATATCAATGACAGCGATTCAGTGATCGATCAATGACATTTCACAGCCGCTAAGCTGTCAGGAACTCTTATTTGACTTATAACCCGGTCGATTTAACATGTCACCTGCAGGTTATACCCGTCCCTCTCACTCTCCGGGCATGACAGAATCGAGTGAAAGAGACGGGTAGAAGAAAAAGGACACAAATCGTTCGGTCATTAACATTTAGCAATTCATTTGCGATCCAGTTTTCAGAAGGTCAGAGTACGAAAGAAAGCAATTCATTTTAGGAACCTATTCTGCATCGCGCTATTTTTGAATCGCTGTCATAAAGTTGATGGTAGGCACCCTGCTCTATACATTTCAGTCTAGTCGATGTTGTACTTCTGTCTGGAACAGCTAATTTTTTTTCGCGGTTCCGTGGTAGGCATCATAGTAAAAGTTGTTTGTATTGATGGACACTATCATCCCCTAAATCGTTGTACTGATTAAAATTTAGAGGTGTATAGTAGTCTGGCTAATAATAAAATTTGTATAGAATCCGCGAGACAGTATCTCCCGCTCACTACATAACGTGTAAGACGGTACATTCTGACAGGGTTGCGATAAGCCTCCGCCGTTCCATCTCCCCGGCGAATTCCATTGTCTCCGCCATCGAAACTCGGCGAGCCACTTTTCAAATGCCCCCGTGAGATCTGAATTTTAAGATAAACCCACAGACAAAATAATCGCCAGTATAATAATAAATAATAAATAAATAAATATTTTCTTACATTCACACCAATTATCTAAGCCCGTAGTTAATTTCTTAAGAAACTGTGTCTACGTGAACTTGATAACGAATAAATATATACTTATATACTTTTTGTTTGTAAATACATACTTAATATACATAGAAAACCCCCAGACCAAGACAAATAGACATGTTCATGCACACAAATATTTGTCTTGTTCGGGAATCGAACCTGCGCCATAGGTCTGCCTACCTGCCTTCTGCGCCATAGGTCTCGACCTATGGCGCAGAAGGCAGGTAGTTTACCCCTGCGCCAAATCGGTCGTCATAATAATGGGCGTTTCGATAGACCAGTGCTTAAACAGCTGCTATTACAGTAGCAAGTTTATTGTTACCTGATACCTCGCAGTCACCTGGCAAATCTAGTGAGATTCATTATCATTGAAAGATGTTCTTGGTTTTGATTATCAACTTTATCTTTGATTCTTACGTATTATCATGCTCCGATTTTCCAGAAGATGCACCATATCATCTATGTATTATTTATGGTTTAGGATAGATCAACGGTATCCTACTTATAATATTATAAATGTAAAAGTTTAGATGTTTGGATGTTTGTTACTCAGTCACGCCAAAACGGCTGAATGGATTTGGCTGAAATTTGGGACACAGATACTTTGTAGCCTGGAGAGGAACATAGGCTACTTTTTATCTCGGAAAAATGTCACATTCCCGCAGGATAACGTCGTGTAGTCCACGCGGGCGAAGCCGCGGGCGGAAAGCTAGTTATTTTATAAGACACGAATTAATAATCCGTTCGAATTTAAAGTCTTTCAAAAGTTAAACAGTTCTCTGTATTGAAACTTTTCGAATCTTCCAAAAAGTTTACACAGACCAACAACCTCTAATCATCTAAAAATAAGGTAGAGTACGCGCCATTTATCTTGGCGCGTGGGAATAAGGCTTATTCTTCCGACCGACCACGACGATCAGCGCCCTCTGACTAATGCCAAGTTATGTGGCGCGGACTTCTAGGTACTATTGTACTTCTTTCTATTTCAAACTTTTCGAATCATCCAATTGACCAAAAAGTTTTCATAGTCAGCCAACCTCTAAGGTGGCGTACTCGCCCTCTTATACTGCATCGGAAGCAACCGGTGTGGTGACGCGGCGTGCCCAAGTGCCGCTCAGACTATCTAGCATCTCTCCTATTAGAACGACTGATTTAATCACCCGCTAGTTATTCATAATGGCCACAGAACGTCTGCCGGAAATGCATGCGACGAAGTCTTTGTTTTAGTTGGTTGGTTTGGTTTTGCGTTTTCTTCTACATTTTTATCAGGAAAGGAGTAAGTAATATGTTTTGATAAATTCATAGTCTAAAAAGGTATGTACAATAGTTTCAATTTATCATTAACTAAAAATAAATGTAGGTATAGATTGGAGACCGCGTATCGGCAAACGTATAGTGTAGGACGCCCTCAGACTAGCTGGAGCGACGATTTTTGCAGGGTGGCTGGCAAGAGCTGGATGAGAGCAGCCATCTGATCGCGTTCGATGGCGTAACAGTACGCCATGTTGTTCAGCAGTGGAAGTTAATAGGATGATGATTGTCGCGACGAACGCGATGCTCAAAGAAGTTTGAACTTGGCGCCAATAAAGTGACATCATAACTGTCACGGCATGACAGGCCTACAGTGATTGTCAGTTGTAATTCCATAAAACGACGAGTAAATAGTTTAAAGTGATTCAAGATAGAAAACCGGGCTGAGTAAGCCGTGCTGAATATAAAGCTAAGTATTTAAACATGATAAGACACTTTACGATAATAAGTATTGACGGTGGAATAAGAAATTTACTTGATAAGACGTGATAAGACTAATCACAAATTATGATGTCTGTTTCTATGCGGCTTAAGAGAGAGCTGGCCAGTTCTGGGATGTGATCCAAGGTGTATCTCGATTGCGATAGTTCTATTAAAGTAAATGGGGTATGAGATACGTCTTGGATGGAACGTCCCCTTGGATATTGTGTTCCTCAAATGGGTTGATGATTACAAACGACGACGGTAAGGCATAAGTAAAATCTTGGATGGCAAGAGCTTAATGAAATCCGGAGGATGCTAGCTGTATAGCGTACTCTGAGACCGCTACTTGGGTGCGCCTTGAAGTAGTGATGAGAGATCCTCCGGTAGCCACAGCTTAATAATGAGACTAGATCACCCACGAGAGGAACAGGTATCAATTCTTATATACTTAAAATCCGGAGGATGCTAGCGGTATAGCGTACTCTGAGACCACTATTTGGGTGCGCCCTAGAGTAGTGATGAGAGGTCCTCCGGTGGTCACATAGTGTAACAGACTAATGGTAGAACTATGTTAACTATTTCTGAGAGTCACATCGGGATTAACTTGCCAGAACCTACATTAACATCTTAAATACTTAGAATGCACATATCAGTTGCATTATACTCCATTTATAATTACAGGAGGATGATGTAATTAACTCAAACCAAATTCTCAACACAACACCTCAGGGCTGGAAATAAGAATACCGTTTATAACACACTAAGGCGAAGCAGGTAAACATTGGCAAGAGCACTAATGTAGACATTAATTGATAAGGGAAGGAATCCTCAATGGTGAGTTCTTTCATCATCCATACATCGTGATCGGAGAACCTTACACCCATTCTTCATCACGACATGGTGGAGGTGCTGGGATATAAAACACAGGATCAAATGTACCTACCCACTTACAAGAAAACTAAAAAGAAAGTATTGTACTATAATACAAGACAATGTACTAATTTGTTCTTGATACCAAGCCCTGCAGTGTTGTGTGAGTGTGTAAAGAAATAACTAGAGGTAATTCGGACTTCAACTCTGAGGAACTAAAAATAAACGTGAATCTAGGACCAATTTTAGATAGCCTAGAGATTGTCATCAAAGCGATACACCTATCATCAGCGAGCACATCAAAGTCATCAAATCATTTCTCAGAGTATTAGCCTTGATATGGCCAAAATTTATAGGGACCAAAGGATTTTATTATTATGCAATTATTAAGGTTATTATTAACTCAATTGTGGGTCACAAACTTTTAACAAAATGTGTGCTTACATAGCATCTCATCTAGTGGTATATGTTTTTAACACATCAATGAGATAAAACTCAGAAAGGAAATAAAGAAATAAATTGTTAATTAAGTATATGAGTATTTTTTCCAAATTTAATCACAAAGGGAATAAATTAATTTAGACAGTGGTTATCAATTAATGTGAGTATAGTATTCACAATAAATTAACAATGCAACTGTTATAAACAAAAATGGAATACTAGGTACATACAAATTGTGACAGTGTTTAAATGAAGTTTTTATATGTTCTTTAAACATATAGTGCAAGTTATTAGAGCACATAAAAGATTTTAGTTAAAGGTTAAATCTATTAAAATAGCAAGTAAAAGTGTAAGTAAATTCAGTTTTCATAGTTAAAAGATTAACTATTTAGATTAGATTATACCTTTCCTTATTTCATTAAATAGTAGACCTGTAGGTTACTAAATAGGTAGTAAGACAAATGTCTAGAAATTAGGATGCCACATGTTCACAAATTATTTAGGTACCTATACTTAACTTTTTAACCTACTGAATAAAAGTAGGTACTTACATGTACTTACATTTTATCATAATACATTACAGCCATTTCACGTCAGATTGGAAGTATACAATTAGGTACTGTAAAAGGAAATTTTAGTGAAGAAACATTGTTACCTACATATTTTAAATTATATATGCATGAATAGAAAGTGAATAATAAGATTTGTTTTTCATATAATAAACTAAAATAATTGTATTGAACAATAAAAATATGAAACTAAAAATTTATTAAAGTTGACTAAGAAGATAATCAAAGGGTGAATTATTCGTGTTTTATTACGAATATAAATGTTATATAGGTACCTGAAAAATATTTTAATTGAAATATGTTGCTGATATTTAATACTATTCGTTTCTACAAACAATATTGATAGGCTTAAATAAAAATAATGTAGAGTAAGTATATAAACCGAGTTGTGTGAAAAGGCAATTTTCTTGTTAATGTTTCAGTTGGAAACATTCTACAGGAATTAGTGTTCAATTGTGACCTGTCCTACCTATCCTTTATCAACAAAATATTGCGAATGTAATGGAGGTGGTAGTGCGAACTCGTCTGAACTTAATGTTTAAAATTTTTAGTGAGGGTATTTTACTATTGAAAATGTTCATGTCATAACTAAGAAATTCAGACTTTCCAATGAGCGCTTCGTCACTGAAGCATACAACTAATTTAAACTAGTTAAAGATCCTTCTATATTCCTGGCCTATGCCCAGCAGTGGGCGTCGTTCGGCTGACATGATGAAAGATCCTTCTGCTGATGAAGTATCTTCTTACACCAATAAGCAAATGGAAGCGGATGAGTTAATTTCTGAGTTAGAAATAAGAGCTCCTTAATTTTGACAAAGGTAAAATTTATATTATCATGTGTCGATAATTCCAAATTAAGTGCTCGCTTACCTCGCATTGAGCTAGCCTGATTTGATGGCGATCTACTGAAATGGCATTAGTTCTGGGACCCACTTTCATCTTACGTGGATACGCGCAAAATTAATGATGTTGATAAACTATTGTACTTAAAATCTGTGTTAAGCGGTGAAGCTTCCACTACAAACAAAAATGATAAAATTGCTGTTGATACGTTGGATTAACGTTACAGTAAAACAAGTGCGATTATCGATGCGCACTATGTTGTACACTACAGAATTGAAGCAGATTGTAGTTCAATTACCGAATATAGAAATGTATTGAGTGAAGTGCAGGGTCTTAAAAGTTTGCAATCACTTGGTAAAGACGCGAATCATAATCATCTAAGAGTATAATGCTCATGGAAAAGTTTCCCGAAGATCTTATTTATGAACTCCGCATAAAGATGGGCAATGGAGATCAATCAATTGACTATATAAGTAAGAAATTTAAATTAAGAGAAATAACAATAATCAAAATAATAACTTCACCTAGGGTAGAGAGAGACTAGTGGATTAAATAAAGGTTGACAATTCAAAAGACAAGATAGAAATAACAAGAAGGTAGATGGACATTACAGCATAAAAGGAAAATTAGAACAAAACCATTATCAGCAGAGTGAAAGGAAAATAGCTTTTGGCGATATTGTCGTTTGGAGAAATAAAGGTCTTGGTTGTATCAGAAGGAATTGATAAGTGAATGAATGAATATTTATTTGGTTTACCACTCTATTTACATATATTTTGAAGTATCGCACTTAGACGCTAATTAATTTATTATAACATGTATCATTACAATTGTCAGGTACTCTAACTTAATAAAATAATATTACCGACGGTGGTGTTCGCTCACCTACACGGTTACGCACACACGGACAGTTTCTCTTCACATAAATATGGCGCGCAAAACAGCGGCGTTCCAATCGTCGTAGAAACCGCCTCGAGGAAGGACGTGTGTCGCTTGGTGATGCGTCGGAGCTCGTCGCCTGAGGAATGCGTCGTGAGCCGGTCAGGTCAGTCAGTGCGCGCGCGCGCCTCGCGCGCGGCGGACGGCCTGGCTGAACTCTCGTATTGTATGACATACTGGTAGGTAGGTATGTCATTACAAGCTAAAGTGTTTTGAGCCTTTCATATTTATTTATTTGTCTAATAAGTGTGTGCAAGGTGTTAAGGCTTGTTAAAAGTACTGATAATGGCGAAAATACACGGTTCACTTTTGACTTTCGGTTTGGATGAAGCAACCAAATTTAACAATGTAAACGTAGAAGTAAATCATTCAATGGCAGTGTACTGCCGCATTCAATCGCATTGAAAGAGTTGAGCTTGCTCAATAATTCCACTTTTCCGTTCAGCGTTCAGTGCAGTTGAACGAACGTTGAGCGTGTAAACATAAGAATTGAATGATTGACTGGATGTTCATTCTCAATGTACTACCTGATTGGTAGCACTTTTCAAGCAATGCGAGTTGATTGGTTAACTTGATAATTAAAATAGTTCACTTTTAAGATACTTATTAACAGCAGTATCTTTCGCTTCTGCGCTTTTCAACCAAAGTGAATCAATTTGATTGGGCCGTGTAATGTCGCCATAACTTAACTTTTGTGAAAGTAATCACTACAATGATGAATGTACCGAATACAAAGTTATTACCGAGGTTGAAAATTAAAACTAAAAGGTCGATGTTATAATCTTTTCGGAATAGGTCACAATGCTAGTGAATGTATAACTTAAAGAAGGTGCCGTCAGTGTGGTACTCTGGGACTGCACAACCGAGCTCTTTGTCCAGAAAAAGTCGAACAACAGAACAGAACTGCTGTATATTATTGGACTGCGGCAGCCAGCGTAGTCACGCAACAGAGAAGGTTGTAAAACAACTAAATATATTAGACGTCGAGGAAAATAGACTGTCTGTGTTTACATTTGGAGCACAAAACCCCCAGATAATTAAAAGTTCTATTGTCTATTAAAATTAGTCACGCGTATGACCTCTTGATACCTGGCGTCCTTTACAAAGTGCTAAATAGACCATACTTTATAGCCAGAATATTTTTAATCTCTTACATTGACAACGAACGGCCGACTTTTATGTAGCATCAATTGCCGAGCGTTTGTTTTT
This sequence comes from Crambus lathoniellus, assembly GCA_949710035.1. Classification (NCBI taxonomy): domain Eukaryota; kingdom Metazoa; phylum Arthropoda; class Insecta; order Lepidoptera; family Crambidae; genus Crambus; species Crambus lathoniellus. The sequence goes on along the minus strand of OX453310.1, from coordinate 4,130,909 downwards.
CCTGCTAAAAACGGTACTAAAAACGTGATTCGATGCAGCGAATAAAATTTAACCAATGGCAATAGTTGGTCCTTGAGACTTGACACGCATTTTGCAATTAGTGGCCAGAATTATTACGTACTCGTGCTCAGGAGTTCACAGCCGCCATGGCGGCACGTGGCCGATATACGTAAAGAGACCGCGATACTACAGAATTGCTAAACGATTCCGAGTATGATGTGTCGTGTAGTGACAGAATTCACACCTTCAATAACGGTATCCTGATCTTCAGCTGATAAAGAATCGAGCGACAATTCTGACAGCGATGATGGCGAAGACGAAGGTAATTTACCAACAGGCAGAGTTCGTAGTCGTAACCTCATCAGGATTGGTCGTCGAAGTCGGGGCAGAGGACGTACTCACTCCGGGGTTGGTACTCGTGCGGGCACTCGCAGTCGGGGTCCAGGTCTGTTTCAAGATGCAGCTATTTGGAAACGTGATGAGTTTAACGTTTGGTACTACCTGCAGAGCATCGGTGGGAGCCAACTGACTCCCGACACGCGACCTACGTAAATTCCTTATTTCTTATAAAATAAGGTAGCATTTAGTTTGGCCCATTCAGTCGCCAAAATTTGTCAGGTTAATTTGTGGCATTACATTTACATTCAATTCTATGCATATTTGAATACACTGTTTGGTTAATATACCTATACCTATTTATAGATTAATGACCTAAAGGCCTTTATAAAAATACTTAAACACAAAATGTCCAATGGCTTTGTCAAATAATAGTTAAAAACATTTGTTTTAGTGAAAACTCATGAAACGTTAAATTTATGTTTTATTCATCTTGCAAGGTGTCAGCCTTTGCAACAAAAACTGTTTATTGCTTTGTAAGGTACATTCGGCCTTAGTGACAACTAAGCTCATTAACCTGTACGCTCGGAGATGTGTCAAGTTGCATCAATAACTTGACACCCGTCAGTCTCGAACTTGAGGTGGCGGAAATCGAAATTTAAACTTTATTAATTACATAGTAACGTCATTTTTCGATTGGTTGGCTGAGGCACATGTACATAATCTGAGTAATATGTCGATATTTTGTTTAGGACGTCTGTGTTCCTAATCCGATCGTACGGGTTGATTGCTTAGGTGTCAGGAGGATAAATAAATGATCGGATTATACAGGCAAATGTTGTGGCTCACATAACTAAGGGATCACATGCCCATGTGGTATAGTAAGATTCGTAAGATACCAAACCTTGATATAGTTTTGAAAGACAACATGACATTGGCTGATGATGGTTCAAGGAATGATAATGTGGATACACTAGGTACTTGTCAATGACTATTACTTTTCATTCGCTTCCAATACAAGAAAGGAATTCAGTGACGATTTTTCGTGGTACAATCTGGGTTTTGGTTGGGTATGGTCTGGTAGATGCCAATTTCCTGAGATTAACCGAGACAAATTTTCTGTTTTAACACACTTTCAGTCTAGTGAAGTAATGGAAAATCACTTTTTGAACCGTATTTACCACTACAAAACGATAACCTTAAACAACTTGGGAACCTTGAATCTATTGGGATCACTGATTCTCCGAAGTGCTCTAGAGATGAGGATGCGATAAATCATTTCAATTACACCAATACATGGAATACACGGATAATCGATATACCTAATGTGAAATGGCCATGGGTAGAATATCCACCTACCACTCTTCTTGTGAACTACGGATTAGCATTGAGAAGGCTGACAAGTTTAGTTAAAAGATTGAATTCAGACACTTTACAAGCTTATAGTGATGTACTGAAAGAATAACTAGAAAAAGGGGATTATGGAGGTTGTTAAAGACACATAATCTTCAAGTAGATCATCCTGTGCATTATTTGCCACATCACTGTGTATTACAAGAAGGAAAAAATACAAGGTTGAGAGCTGTGGTCGATGCATTCGCAAAGATTAAAGATAAGAATAGTCTCAACGAATGTATATACATATAGATGACCTCTAATGTTAGAAAATCTTACTGGCCTTCTCGTCAGATTTTGTAAACATAAAATTGGTACCTATAATAGCAGACGTTGAGAAACCCTTTTTTACAAGTGGGTTTACAACTCCCTGATAGAGACGTGACTAGATTTTTGTAGTTGAAAAACATAAATGAAGACGTTACACCTGGTAACATTCAACATTTTCGATTTTGTCGTGTCCCATTCGGTATAATATCTAGCTCATTCTTATTAGATGCGGTCGTTAAGCAGCCTTTGTTCAAGGATAACGATGACACTAAAAACTCATTTCAGACGATATTTAGGTACTTAGTTAATTTTGTCACAGGGACTGATTCAGTAGAGAAATCTGTTGCACTATTCAACTATGCAAGGTAATAATTTGAAGAACTCGCTATGAAAATCAAGCAGTGGAAATCTAACTCGGAATTTTTTATTAATCAGATACCAAAGAATATACAAGATAACGAAAAGGACTCTATCAAAGTTATAGGAATAGATTGGAACATTAAAGCTGACGAACTAAGACTCAATCCCAAATGTACCTTCTTAAAGAATTTACAACAGAAGGAGGACGATCTGTGGAAACAGAAAGTTAAATGGTTCGATATTATTCCAAAACCATTTTGCGAAACATTGGACTTAATAAGAATCGGTTTCAACGAGGTCAAAGAAGTTAAAATACCTACATTTTACTGTCATGCAAACTATGATCAGGCTCCCAATAAAAACAAATATGAATTGCACGCATTTGCAGATGTGCAGATGTTTCAAAACAGGCATACGCTGCCGTCGTGTCGCGAGAACATGACGCTCAGGGAAATAGGACGTTTGAAAGTTTAATAGGTAAGTCGCGGTTGGCTCTCATAAAAAAAATCAAAAGGATTTAGACATTCCAAGTTGTTTACTTCGCTATGTAGATAAATCACTCCGGCTACCAATCCACAATCAATTTTTATGGGTCGACAGCGAGATTGTGTTGAGCCGGTATAATATCACAAAGTTATTACCACCTTTTGTAGCTAGACGGATTAATGAAACAACATTCAATAAAGAACTTACCATGATATACGTACTGACTGACCGATCTAAAACCCACTGACACAGCAACCAGAACCTGCAATTCTGTTAAAAATATTCAGTATTGGTTATCATTATTCATATGGAAGTAGTGTAGGATTTGTCAGTAGATGAATGTGCTATGGCTGTTGGAAGGTTTGTTGCAGTCAGAGGACTGCCACAAATTCTAATATCAGACAATGCTCTAAAGTTCAGGTTGACGGCGAAAGTATTAATATCGGATACACCAGAACTCGCGCCATGGTTTGGAAGATTTTATGAAAGGTTGATTGCATTAGTAAAAGGTTGTCTAACGAAGACACTTGATAAGCATTTGCTCAATCATAATCAGATGCACAATATAATCAAACAAGTAGAGGCGGTAATAAATACACGTCCTCTTACAACAGTCGGAGATGAATTTGAACATGTACTGACTCCTGCCGACTTTCTACGGATTAGTGGCTCAATCGTGACAGATAATTCTGAAGATGAATTTTTAGAACCAGCCGCTGTTACAAAGGAATAAATTAATTGAGGCGTGGGCAAGATATTTTGAAAGAATATCAAGACACAATATTTAGACAATTTAAGAGAGAGACGAAGCGTACACAAACAATCCAGAGTAGTTGTGGATAGAATTCTGAAAATAGGTGACATGGTGTAAATTAAAAGTGGAGCAGGGCTTTATAAAAACTTGGCCGTGTATCAGCGGTGATACCAGGTTCAGATGGAATAATCAGAGTTACACGAGTAACACTATCTTCTGGTGAAGTATTTACTTGATTAATCAGTCATTTATATCCTATTGAAATAGATGACACTGGCAAAATAGCAAATAGAAAAGACAACTCTAATTTAAACGCACCCGTAGTAGCCGAATAAACGCATCTGCATTGGGCATACAGCTTGCATCTGAAAAACTTGGACCAGAGGCAAACATGAGAGGACTAAAAGATTGTCGGCACAAAGGATTCAAAACCTAGTTTAAGCAATGAACCAAAAAACTAATAAAATTGGTTTAGTTACAAATTTAATGTTTCACTTCATTGCCATTAGTCAGATTGAGGTCTGAATTGCTATCACTTTCTTCTAGGGCGGGAGTGTCGTGAACAGTCACGATTCCAAGCCGTCAATATTAATGATAAATATTGTTTGTCAATAGACTGGCAACTGAAAAGTAAATGTCAGAAGTTTTCTGGTGATATTCTTTTGTCTGCAATTTGGCGGATACAAAAAAAAATATGAAAAGGTTATGTTACAGCGTTGTTAAGAGATAAATAAGAAATTGTATGTTAAAAAGTGTGTTCCTGTGACTTATGGTAAGTACAGGAAATCGATAAGTCGATGGACTTCCTCATTTGTAGTATTGGGAAGCAGATGCGTATCTTGCAGTTCATATCAGATGAGGCCGAGAGGCCAATGACAGTATGTGTGCAGATCCGCTGCAGGTACATACTTGTATGTGTGCACTTAAGTTTTTCTGAGTCCATAATGATTTGTAAATTTTTTGTTAACACTTATGAAACTATAGTTATAGTAATAAAGCCGTAAGTAAGTATTAAGGAATTAAATACCTACTTAAGTGCAGGTACATGCTCGTGATCTATTCAGTTTATGTATTTATATTAAAACCAACGTATGTTAACGTTAACATGTTTCATAACCTTAACTTTCCTGGAGGGGGGAGTGTCGCGACGAACGCGATGCTCAAAGAAGTTTGAACTTGGCGCCAATAAAGTGACATCATAACTGTCACGGCATGACAGGCCTACAGTGATTGTCAGTTGTAATTCCATAAAACGACGAGTAAATAGTTTAAAGTGATTCAAGATAGAAAACCGGGCTGAGTAAGCCGTGCTGAATATAAAGCTAAGTATTTAAACATGATAAGACACTTTACGATAATAAGTATTGACGGTGGAATAAGAAATTTACTTGATAAGACGTGATAAGACTAATCACAAATTATGATGTCTGTTTCTATGCGGCTTAAGAGAGAGCTGGCCAGTTCTGGGATGTGATCCAAGGTGTATCTCGATTGCGATAGTTCTATTAAAGTAAATGGGGTATGAGATACGTCTTGGATGGAACGTCCCCTTGGATATTGTGTTCCTCAAATGGGTTGATGATTACAAACGACGACGGTAAGGCATAAGTAAAATCTTGGATGGCAAGAGCTTAATGAAATCCGGAGGATGCTAGCTGTATAGCGTACTCTGAGACCGCTACTTGGGTGCGCCTTGAAGTAGTGATGAGAGATCCTCCGGTAGCCACAGCTTAATAATGAGACTAGATCACCCACGAGAGGAACAGGTATCAATTCTTATATACTTAAAATCCGGAGGATGCTAGCGGTATAGCGTACTCTGAGACCACTATTTGGGTGCGCCCTAGAGTAGTGATGAGAGGTCCTCCGGTGGTCACATAGTGTAACAGACTAATGGTAGAACTATGTTAACTATTTCTGAGAGTCACATCGGGATTAACTTGCCAGAACCTACATTAACATCTTAAATACTTAGAATGCACATATCAGTTGCATTATACTCCATTTATAATTACAGGAGGATGATGTAATTAACTCAAACCAAATTCTCAACACAACACCTCAGGGCTGGAAATAAGAATACCGTTTATAACACACTAAGGCGAAGCAGGTAAACATTGGCAAGAGCACTAATGTAGACATTAATTGATAAGGGAAGGAATCCTCAATGGTGAGTTCTTTCATCATCCATACATCGTGATCGGAGAACCTTACACCCATTCTTCATCACGACAATGATGATGATGATACTGAGAAATAAATGGGGGTTGTGCTCGCTTTCTCTTTTGCTTGCTCTTTAGAGATTTTTTATTGTTAGTAGTTTTAATTTATTGCGTCATAACAAATTGTGTAACATAAAATGAAAGTTGTAATAAGTTGATTCCAAATTTATGTTAAGGGATCTTTAGGCTAAGGCTAATTTAAAATTGATATCAAACTTGATATCTTTGAGATCCTTCTTTTGATGGTAGGTGATAAAAACATAAGTAAAAGTTCGAGTTGGTGGTATATTAGTCTTAAAGCGCAAACTATATTTGGTGCTACTTAATATTGTATGACGTATCCTCTTCCACCTGACCTTCTCATAGCACATAAATAAAAGCTAATGCTCCTATATTTAGAAGGGCAGCGCATTGTTCTATTCGGAGGTTCATCTATATTTATAAGTCCGTTTGTCTTATCTTGAACGCGGTGAAATCACGGAGAACCTTGTTTGGGTGTGATATATCAAATAGTTCCTTACTGTAGTATAGCACAATTACGGAAAACTCTCTTCCCATCATAAACTATAGTGCGACGACGGTTTCTGTTCCATGGGTGTGATATATCAAATAGTTCCTTACCGTAGTATAGCACAATTACGGAAAACTCTCTTCCCATCATAAACTATAGTGCGACGACGGTTTCTGTTCCAGTGGCCAGAAACTGGAACTATCGTGTTTTTAATGACATTTTGCTGTCAAATTGTTGTCCAACCATATAGCGCTGACCGACTGAAGGTCTTAGAAGTCAGCCGGCCTAGCATGAGCGGCTTTTATCGCGCGATATGATATGGTACGGCAAGTTGTCTTGCTTACCCAACTAAGGTGTAAACAAGACGGCATGCCGTACCATATCATATCGCGTCGTGTGATAAAAGCCGCTCATGCTAGGCCGGCAGGGCCAGCAGGAACAGAAAAGATTGTCGATCTATATTCGTGCATTTTTCCTGTCAGAATGTCTAAATCGACAAAAAGTTTGATACTTATATATAATTCTTAGGCCTAAACAAATATTATTATCATAATGAGGCACATCTCGCGAGGATGTATTATTTATATAATAACAGAGTCATTATAGACATTTATAGCTTTCTTACGTCGTTACGTGTGCAATAAATGTTTTGTTTGTACGGACAGCAAAACAAAACAAAAGTAATCATACAAAATCAACCCACTTTTATGTGAAACTAACGTGTTTTTTTTTTAAATGTCACTTGCTGTTAAGTTGATGTTCAACCATAGCGCTGCTTGCGGCTGAAGTTAGAAGTCAGGGCCGGTTAAATTGCTACAAAAAAAAGAAAAAAGTACATAGCGCCGCTGTCACCGGAACAGAAAAGTTTGTGCCACTGTAGATAAATCTGACAATAAAATAAATTTATATTGAATACCATCACATAGGTTCATTTTTCCGATCCCAATTTAAGTAGCTGAACCACTTGTGTTATGGAAATTGGGAGCAACGACGAATAATTAACCACGTTAAGATAATTTTCGATATTTATACCTACGACCGGGAATCAATGATGATAATATGTAGGAATCTATTTTTAATTAAGATAAGCTCTGTGATTTTGTTCGAGGCTTTGAGTTTTATACATAATTCACTACGCAATTTTATAAAATACGATCATGTTAATTTGAGTAAATTATTCTATTGAAAAATGATAAACGAAGTATTTTAGTAAAAATCGACCCGTCTTACAAGTCTCACAACTAGCTCCGATGGGACTCGAACCCACGACCACGACCTTTCGCTCTCGAATTCGATTCTTTCTAAATTTCTATTTTCTAGATTTGGTCTTCGATTTTCTCTAAAATACTTCATTTTCCATTATTCAATAATATAAATTGCATTGTGAATGCAAAAAAGTAAAAATTTTAATAAATTATTCTAGTGCGCCATTCTCCACAATAATGTTAAGATAAACTAACAAAAATATTATACAAACAAAATTTATTTGTAAAAGTTATTGTGAACAGAAAGCATTTTTATTTACGATTATACTTATTATACATTTACACTAGTTAGTATGATAGTGAGCCTTCTAAGAGAAACGTTGTTTTGCGGACCGTACCTCAATAAGCTCTCGTTACATGTGATTACTGAGCCGTAATTCTTTCTTGTCTCTGCATCATTTCGGCGCTCCAAATAAATTATTATTGCGAGCGTACTCTGTATGTAATGAGCCCGCTGTCTCTATGGTATATTTCCTATGTACGTTGATTAAAAATATGGCTGGAATAACAAATGTTCTTCTAAAGAAATTACTTTCCTCTCGTTAAAATTGCGTTAGCTTTCTATGTATATCTCTATTTATTAGATTCAAGATTCAAATTTGTTTATTCAAATTAGATTGCTATTTACAATACTTGTGAACGTCATAGAAGCTACGCCATCGGTTCGCAAACCCTACAGCGAGACCTTGGAGAAGAACCGGCAAGAAACTCAAAGGGTTGTCTTTTTCTCCCTGTTTTATTTCGTACAGAGTCGTCAAATTGAAAAATGACCTTAACATGGTATGACTTAGGTCAGTTTCCATCACAATTACACAATGGGTTATGATAAATACAGTTAAGTATAGGCGAACTGATCATAGTGGTGAACAATTTGCAATTACTTAGGAACTCTACTTAAAGCTTTAATATTAGTTAAAAACAAAAGACAATTCTACTATACTATATAATACTATGTATTAGATATTTAGACAAATAACAGCTTTTAGTTGAGAATGTTGATTGAAGCCTTACTGGCACTTGTGATAAAAAGGCTAGGTTTAAAAAATATAATTATGGGTACTGTAAGGTAAAGTACTTACTGTACTTTAGATACAGTTCGGTCCGCAATTATTGTCAGTCATGGATCATAAACTGTACCAATTTAATTTCATAGAACAATAGGCTGACTAAGCCAACATGGTTGAATCTACTAAAATGTAGCTGACGAAATAATAAAGATTTTCGCCTTGAGATATGGAATTTTTTCTTTAGCGAAATAATTAAATTTTCAATGCCTTGCCAACGAAATATCTTAAGTTTTTTGGTGCTACATACAGGTTGATAATATCAAAATATCCTGCACATAAAACCTTTCACACAACAGCTATAGAAGTTCACATACTTGGGCCCGTTTCCCGTTTGTTGTCAACAGGGAAACGTATAGGAAATCAGTGCGGTTCATTAGGCCGAGAAATATCGTCCCTGCGGCCGAACAGGTAAAAAACTTCATTCCTTGCTATATTAATTTATTTTATATCGAAGTTTAGTTTCGTAGTTAACTTGAAAGGAAATAAAATATGATAATCAAACGTCAATTTATTAAAAAATAACCTCATATCGTTACTGAACAAGACAAAAACGAAAAAAAACTCACTTTTTTAAGAACGACCCATCAGTTTTCCCCCGTTGTTAACTGATAAAAATCTCATAACAATTACTCTGATTCGAACATGCTGCTTCTGTATTGTGAATAGGTACTTAATCATAGAATGTTGCTAAGACATTCAGTACTTTTTAATATCAAATAAAAAGCATAACACATCCAAATTCCTTTTATAAGAACAACCGACCAGTTTTCCGCCTTTTTTAACTGATTAAAAACCGATAACAATTACTCTGATTCGAACATGCTTTTTCTGTATTGTGAATAGGTATTTACATTTAATCATAGAATGCTGCTAACGAATTCAGTACCTTTTAATATCAAATAAAACGCGCAAACTCGTCCCGTTAAAAAGTTAAACAGCACATCCAAATAACAGCGCCAATTCCAACTCACTTTGTACCGAAAATAATAATACTCAGGGGATTTTTAATAAAAAACTTATATACAAGGGATGTCATTTTAATTTCGTGTTTACCAATATCTGTCAAAAGGCGTTGCCGAAAAGCGCGCGTAAATCTCCAAACACCGCGCGCCGCCATTTTAGTTTCGCCTTTTTGGCGGGAGAAATTAATAAGCGCTCCAATTTGGATGGGGTGAGTCGAGTCGAGCTTGCCCCGGGCGGGGTGTCCGTGTCCGTGTCTGACTCGCCGCAATTACTGTACACCCGACACCGCTGACACAAGACAGATAAGTGCGAATACACTGTTTTACATGGACATGAACACTGTCTCATGACAAATTATGCTATTGTTCTGAGTGTAATACAGAGCAGCCCCTGTAGACAAGTGGCTTTCTATTTTCGATATCGCCAGTAGAATAGAAAGACAAATGTATGGGATTGACATAAGCTATCGAAATGTCACGTGACCGCAAATGTCAATCCCATACATTTTCTTTCTATTCTACTGGCGATATCGATAATAGAAACCACTTGTCTAGGCCCTCAGTAGTGTTAGTATACGTCTATTTATCTAATAAGGCTGGACTCAAAATAAATGAAACATAGTAACAAGTGCTTGTTTGAATATCCGCTCTGATAGTTAAATATTAGCTCCACGTGGTTCAATGGTAAATTGATTGGTAAAACCAAAATAAAATAGTTTCAGTTTTCTTTATATCTACATTTAACAAAACCAAACAGTTAAAACCAGGGAGCCCGGTATGGGGACTGCAAGAAAACAGTGACTGCAAGAGAAAATATATAAACTTAATTAGAGGTTCTGCCAAAGCAAAACTTGAATTACCCAGTTTCTGCCTTTATCGTCCAGAATTACTGCGAGCGAGGACCACCCCAGGTCCAAACACGCATTAGAAGTCAGTCCTCAATGTTAAACCTTATTTGACGTGACACACGACCGCGTCACACCCTAAATACAGCCCCGTATCATAATCAAAATACATCATAAAAACCTTTGGTTCTATCCTCACGTGTCAAATGACATATGACTGCCTCGTTTGACGTCACATCACACTTCGTAACTTATGTATTTTTAATTTGGCCGAGCTTTTTATGAAAATTACTAGGCGTGAAAAAAGGGGTGAGTCGGCCCCGAGGCTATCGTATCGGTAGGCCATTACGATTATATTTAACATGGCTCATAAACATGCTTACACTTTTTTTTGGTTTATGAGAAGCGAGCCTAATAAATCTTTTACGTAAAAGAGGAAAAAGATTTCTCACAAACAAAATGGAAGTTGTTAAAATTATGTAACAAACATAGTTTACGTTATGTACGTTCTTAGGCTTGCTTTTAAATTAAGTTCATAGAAAAGTTACTACGAACTTTTGATTTCAACGTATTTAGTTAATATAGATTTAGGGTTTTGTGGTGTTATGCCCGAATACTCGAACGCTACTTAACTTTGGGAGCGTCTCAAGCATGGCCCCGTTGCTTTAAATCTCAAAAGTATGAAAGAGATGCCATGATGTTTGAGACGCTCCCAAATTTTATTTGCGTTCGAGAATTCGGGCGTTAGTGTTATGTTTTATCATAAGTTTCGACATCTTTACAAAAGTCAGATGACTTTTGTAATGGATGAGAAAATATCCTTGTCAGGAGTTTCCCGACTAAAACAAATGATGTACGCGAAAAATTTGTTGTGATTCCTTCAAACTGTTAATTTCTCATGAAAGACGACCAACCCAAAATGACCAGCATGCTCACTAAGCCAGCAAACGTCGTCAAAAAATAATTTGCTAATCCCCACCCAAGCGGGCTTTAATTATTTCTGTATAAAAAGGCGACTGTCGCCTTTCATACCATTCATAAGTTGGGTCGTAAAGAAAATTTGAGCAATAAAGCGAAGATATAGGCCGCGGGGGAGCCCCCGTAATGACCGTGTCGCCGCGCTGGATTAATATGTGAGACACTTTCGGGAGCTTTGAGAAGAGTATAAATTCATTTAACGGTAGCCTTCTTATGGATTTGTCGAAGTAATTAAAATGTTTTTTTGAAGTGAAAACTTCTTAAGCGTCGTTGTGCACTTTTTGTGATGGGTAAAAACTGTTAAACTCGCGTCAGGATCACGTGACCGTCAGATCGAAAATTCGTAAGACGGACACGTGACCTGATCGAAAAACTGTTACAATGTCATTAGAATACGAAGGCAAAAATTTCGCCACCGTTTCCAAAGTTGTCATAGCTCAGATTAAAAAACGGGCGGCATTGAAGCCAGAAGATGTTGCATGTAGAGTGCTCGTCAGATAAGTCTGCGCGCGGTAAAAATCGAATACTAATCTTTTCTATAACATAAGAACAAAAAATGCACTGCAACTAGCGCCAAAAACGCGCCAGTCACGCGCAGAGTTATCTGACACACACACACTCTAACGCAATTTGTGAATATAGAATAAAGACCTCGGTTCAAATTTCAAATCTAGTCTGTATTTATTTCTAGGGGGAAAAGGGGTCTAGGGAGCCCTTTTTAACCGACTTCCGTTGTTTTTTTTCTTTAGACCACAGAACACCAGAAAAATATAAGAAAGAGCATGTTATGTATTTTGTACTGAATGCAGCATGAATCGGAACCTAGGTACAGTCGAACCAATTGAATCATGACCCATTTTGCAAAAGATGTTTGAAAGCGTCAAAACTACAGTGTTAATGTCAAAAAGTTTAAATTTCGACCTTACTGAATTTTTATATCTATTCGAAAATAGCCTTAGGGTCACGATTCAATTGGTTCGACTGTACTTAGTGGCCATGATAAGTTGAAGGAATTCAAGATTTGAGTTATTGGTTATCCAGTTCATCTTTCTATAGTTACAAAGCCTTTAAACAAATTCCATGAGGTAAGTACCCGTCTTTATTTTTTTATTTGATTTTTCCTCCATGGCAACACTATCCAGCCGCAGTCGTAATTATCGCTAGTTGGGGGTTGGCTTCGTAAAATATGGCTTTGGGGAACAATAACGGGCCGGTGGCGGTGGCCGCGGCCGTTTTCAATCATCGGCAGACAAGAAACATCGGCGGTAAATTGTCGGCGTTACCATGTGGAAGCTGCGGTTGTGTCATGTCGGAAATTTATGGCCACCTATAGGTTCGTGGTACGATCGAAAGTTTGATCGTGTTTTGTCTGTGTACGGGGTTATTTGAACAATAATGAATGACACAAATAGATTACTTAAAAGTATTGTTAATACGCCGGCAAGAAACATTGGCGGCGGTCGGCGTTACCATATTATAATGGGGAAGCTGCGGTTGTGTCATGTCGGAAATTTATGGCCACCTATTGGTTTGAGGTACGATCGAAAGTTTGATCGTGTTTTGTCTATGTACGGGGTTATTTGAACAATGACACAAATAGATTAGTTGAGAGTATTATTAATACGCCGGAAAGAAACATCGGCGGTAAATTGTCGACGTTACCATGTGGAAGCTGCGGTTGTGTCATGTCGGAAATTTATGGCCACCTATAGGTTCGTGGTACGATCGAAAGTTTGATCGTGTTTTGTCTGTGTACGGGGTTATTTGAACAATGATACAAAATTGTAGTAAGATTAGTTGATAGTATTATTAATACGCCGGAAAGAAACATCGGCGGTAAATTGTCGGCGTTACCATGTGGAAGCTGCGGTTGTGTCATGTCGGAAATTTATGGCCACCTATAAGTTCGTGGCATTCGTGGTACGATCGAAAGTTTGATGTGTTGTGTGTTTTGTCGGTGTATTGGGTTATTTGAACAATGACACAAATAGATTGAGAGTATTATTAATACGCCGTATTGATTCATTAACAAAACTTCTGAATGAAAAAAGTTTTGTTAATGAATCAAATTAACAAAACTTTTTTCATTAGGTATAATGTAATGTCAAACCTGGCATACAATAGTTTAAAACATTTCCTCCAAAGTTTTCGGCTTCACTGGCCTAAGACCTTTCCAATTTCATCACAAAACATGATATTTATTTAGGTACCCACACATTTATTTTTAGTAAAGGAATCGACGAGAATCATTTTTTCAAGCTTAAATTACTTGAATGAGCTTTGCCCAAATAATTCAGATGTACGGATACAGTTTTGTTTTACGAATATTTTGTATGTATTTATTTACCCTTTTGGCAGCTCACTCACAAGTTACACATGTCTGTTTTGAAAAGCGCTGTTATGAAGTAAAAGCAAAACAATGGTCGGCCAATTCACCCCAAACATCAAAACACTTTCCGCGCGACGGTACAATCGCCGCCACGCTCCAGCGCATCGCATGCAACTTTTGTCTTTACATGTACACAGTAGGGCTGTTAAAATAGGAAAATAAAATACTGTGAGTAAGGTAAAACCAAATAATTCATTTATTTTTGCATTTACAATGCTGTTTTTATTTCACAACTAGCTTTCCGCCCGCGGCTTCGCCCGCGTGGACTGCACGACGTTATCCCGCGGGAATTTGATACTTTTCCGGGATAAAAAGTAGCCTATGTTCCTCTCCCGGCTACAAAGTATCTATGTGCCAAATTTCAGCCAAATCCGTTCAGCCGTTTTGGCGTGATTGAGTAACAAACATCCAAAAATCTAAACATCCAAACATCCAAACATCTAAACTTTCACATTTATAATATTAGTAGGATTAATGTTTGGCTCCAAATCAGCTCAATCATTAACAAGTGAAATGCCTTTCCAGCCATTGCCAGCCAAACCCAGAAACATGACACGAAATAAAGCGTATTTTCTATTTTACCCTCTCGAAGAATTTAAAGCTTTTGAATCGATTTCATTGAAAGAAGACTCGAAATAAGTTTTTTGTAAAAATTTCATTTTCATGACAAGCTTTTTTGCTGACTGTACTTAAATATTGTATTGTCATCTAAACCGTTTGGTTTCTGTACCTATACAAAATTTCAGCTCCATCGGACACTGGGAAGTGGGTCAAATTACGCTCGCAAGATTTGTCCCCCATTATCTAACTAGCTTACATGGCAAGTAAATAAAAACTTGTAAAAACAAAAATTACTTGCTGTATCAAGCAAGCAAGAGTGAAAAAACGTGCCAAAGCTGTTAATTCCGCAAAAAACACAATGTGCAAGATGCACCGCCCGCCCGCCCGCAAAAAATTGCACCTGCACACCACGAAAACACCAGTGCACAATACCTGCATCTAGCAAGACAGCAATACACCTTGCACCGTCACCGATTAGACTACTCTACACGTGTTTCGCCCCAACCCGGGGCATCCTCAGGAGATAGTTCGTGCTAGTTCGTGCGAAAAACCAACACCAATTTCGTGCAAGACAATATTTGCAAAGGAAGTATACCTGTAAACTCAATCCGAACCGAGTGAGACTAGCTAGATCTGGTGCATCTTGCATATTGTGTTTTTTGCGGAAGTAAGCTACATATATTTCGTTTTTCACAATGGTTAGGGACTTCCGCCAAGTGACGCCTGATTCAATTAAATAATTATGAACGTAATTACATGATCTTTTCAGCATTTCCTTAAAATGATATTTTGGTCAACTACCACAAAAGAACTTTATTTTTATGAAAAAAATATATTTGCCAGCCCTATAAGAGTGAGCGAGGGAAATAAAAACAACACAAGAATAACAGCCAAATCCCTAACGGATGTGATTGTTTCGGCAGGCGCCGGCGGACCGGACAGACCAGCCCTTTGTTTCAGGTCCAAGAAACATCCCAGTACACTAGCGGGATATAAAGAAATATGTAACATGACTAATACGGCATAGACAATATATGATAAACTAGCGGCCGCCCGCGGTTTTACATGCGCGGTTCCCATTCCCGTGGGAATATCGGGGTAAAAAGTATCCTATGTGTTATTCTAGCCTATAATCTATTTCTGTTGCAAATTTCATACAGATCTGTTCAGTAGTTTTTGCGTGAAAGAGTATCAAACATCCATACATCCATACTCACAAACTTTCGCATATACCTAATGTGAATTAGTAGGAAGGTAAAACTATGAAATAAATGTTATGCTACAGAAAAAATAACGACATTTGGGAAACCAAACTGGACGAACCATCATCCCTTAGTTTCGGCAGCTCTTGGAATAACCCACTACACTACAGAGATATTATGGAGATACATGAAATAGATGTTCTGCTATACAGACCATTTGATAGTTGGACGTTTTGCTAAATGGACATTCTGCTAATTAGGCTTACTGCTCATCAGACGTTTCGCGCTGTTGGACATTTAGCTACTTACACCATCAGGAAGGATATATAAAGGTCTTTAAGTTCACTGTCTTCATCAGAAATCACCCACATCAACATTGTTGTCATTTAATTTTTTTCAAGAGTATTATATTCTACGACACACCCCTCATATTCAATTTATCTCAAATCCTAAACGAATCCATACATCTAACTTACATCGGCCTATTAATTTGTCGTTCATTCAAGCTCAAATTGAATTGAACGAAAATTAAGGGTACCTACCGAGTGTTGGAGGCAAATGGAGGAATTAATCAAAACAACCTTTGATCGGGCCAGCACAATGGATCACATCGAGCACATTCCGTCAGACCGACTCAAACAATGCGATCTGATCCCTGCCTGTGCCCAATATTTAAGCAAGTTCGCACTCTGACGTCACACTTGAGATGTCTTGTGGAGGCAAAGGCAGTATGGGAACTTCCCATACTGCCATGTGGACTGGGAAGGTCACTTCTTTTACGAGTCTTTACTTTTTACGTACCTTTAAGGCAATAGACCTTAGGCTTAGAATAATAATTATGTATATACGTTCGGCTGACATGATGATGATGATGATGATGATATAAAGATAGTGTTTCATGTGAATAAATGAATCTGAATCTGAATCTGAATAGTCGTCATACAAGCGCTCTGTCAAAAGTGAAGCACTAAACCGATTCACACTTTCGTGTAGATTACTTGCTTGCGCTCGGTGACACGCACACGTACACTCGTAACTCCGTAGTGTACATTGAAAACTCGGCGTTTGGAGCCATATCTAGATCCACAGATAAGATAAGATATCATTTATTTCAATCAACCAGGGCTCATAAACAAGATAAAAAAAAGCGCGGAATTACTTTTATACGTTACTAGCTGACCCGGCAAACGTTGTTTTGCCATATAAATTTTATTGGACACGAACTTCGTATACAGTTCCTGACAGAAAATGTCACTTATTAAAGAAAAAGAAATCCTAAGTGGCAAAAATGTCAGTGATTACATACTCTTTGACATACCTTCTCTTTGGAAGCGGCTAAGAAATGAGAGTTGTGTGAAGTATGACAGTTTAACGGTTTTCTATACAAAATTACTATTTTTATTTTATAATTTTTCTGGATAAAAAGTAGCCTATGTTACTCTCCAGCTCTCAAATTATCTCCATACCGAAAATCTCGTCGATCCGTTGCTCCGTTTTGACGTGAAAGACGGACAAACAAACAAACAAACAAACAAACAAACAAACAAATAAACAAACAAACAAACACACTTTCACAATTATAATATTAGTATGGATTATAGGCGTCGATTGTAGACGATTCAGTGTCTTCGTTCGAGGCAACTGTCTAACGATGAGATATACAATTTTGATATGTATTTCTTATACATTTTATATAAAAAATAAAAAGACAACTCATCAACAATCGCTGTGTCTGATCTGAAACCATATTATACACCTATTAAGCATGTTTACTCTTTTTGGGTATAAAGTATTATATTTGATTGAATCAGGCGTCACTTGGCGGAAGTCCCTAACCATTGTGAAAAATAAATATATGTAGCTACATATATTTATTTTTCACAATGGTAAAGTATTATACTTATGTAAATACTAAAACAATGTCTTTTTCACATTCAATGCTGAAACCCAAATACGATTTTCTGTTTTAGTTCTCTTTGTTCCCGACACAGATTTTCTAAAGCCCGAAAAAGCTCTTCCTAACGTTTTTCTGCATAAGGCCAGCTTTACCGTATTTAAACACTTAAATACGTTTTTCATTTGACACTACTGTTAAGCGTGTACTGTGGTGAAGTCGAGTTTTTTTTTTTTATTGTTGATAGGCAATTTTGCTCTGTCAATAGCAACTACTTATTTTGGGTTGAAGTCTTATCCATACAATCGCATTGGGATAGTTCTTGATCTGTTCTGATGTTAGTGGAAAGTGGACCTAAATCCTAAGTATTTAAAGTTTTAAAGATAGATTTCACAGATATTTAAATATCATAGCAATAAAAAAATTATTTGCTATTTCATCTACACTTTTTAGTTTTATTTTCACCAATAAATTAACCCATAATAGGGTCTGTTCTTAAACTTATATAGATTATTTTTATTGTCTGAAAAAAAATAAAGGTCTAAGTAATGTTTTCACATGAGATTTATTTAACAACTAGCGGATCCTCGCGGTTTTACCCGCGTGGTACCCGTTCCCGTGGGAGTATCAAGATAAAATATAGACTATGTCACTCGGGAAGAATGTAGCTTTCTATTGGTGAAAGAATTTTCGAAATCGGTCCAGTAGTTTCGGAGCCTATTCGATGCAAACGAACAAAATAAAAACAATCAAATCTTTCCTCTTTATAACATTGTAGTATAGATTAACAGCAATCAACACAAACGCCGCTCACTATCTCCTTTCCCTATTACGTCACAACACCAATGCCTCGGCAATTTCGTTTTCAAAAAGCTGCTAACTACACACCCGCATTACCACGTCATCATTTCCCCATTTCCCTGCAAGCCCCATCCATTTCACGCCCTTCTGTCGCAATTTCATCCCCCTTTCTCTCCAAAGTGCCGCGCTGGACAGTCTTAAATTATTCAGCGTCGCGAGATGCGGCGATTCACAAGATGTGTGATGCAACTCTCTCATTTTCAACCGCTCTGTGTACACAGAATGTAATGCAGTCTGTTTTTGCCCTCAGAGTTTTAAATATCTAATGGTCTGCAGACAAGAGGGCATTTTCGCACTTATAACTCATTTTTTTTCTTTATAGAAATAGAAATTCTGTATAGAAATTCTAACCGCCTCTGTGGTCTAGTGGTTCACACCACCGATTTCAGAACAAGAGGTCCCGGGTTCGATTCCCAGTGGGGGTACATATTGTATTCGGTTTGGTTGGTGGTAGGACTTGTTCTTAGTCCGCCTGGCTAGCTACCACCGTCTTGTCTAAGTCTGGCGCCATAACAATGAATGTTTTCAGCATTATTGTGTTCCGGCAGTTAGAGATAAGACAGCCAGTTCCTCAGTGATTGAGGATTCCGGAAGTAGTGCGCTTCCACCTTCAGCCTTATCACTACTTAACATCAGGTGTGATGAAGGCTAAGTGCTGCCCCGTTGTGGATAAAAAAAAATTAAAAAAAAATATTCTTTATAGTTTAATGTTTATAGAAATCGATATTGATATTATAATATTATAATATCAATATCGATATATTAAAATATGATATTGTAAATATTAGTTTACAACACTTATGAAAATACAGTCCATTATAAGCTCATATAGAAATTCAAATATACTAACGTCGGTTTCACGAGAGGAGCTCTGAATGTGGTTGGTTGACGTTGAATGAAATTGAAATAATATTATTGAAACGACGGCGTTATACACTGCTAATAGTGCCTTTTCCTTAATAAATTATTAATACTGCTCTAACATCTCATTTAAGAGCGTTGCCGCTAAACAGAATACTGATGATGGGACCTACGCCACTGAAATAATTACCAAAACTAATAGTGAACCTAAGGCGATAAGGCGAAAGTGGCGACGCGGTGAATTTTATTTAATTTTGTAATTCATACACAGTTTTAATAAAACTTTACATGGAATTTTTAGGGCCCATATGCCCGAATTCTCGAACGCAAATCATCTTTGGGAGCGTCTCAAACATCATGCCATCTCTTTCATACGTTTGACATTAAAAGTGACAGGGCGATGTTTGAGACGCTCCCAAAGATAAGTAGCGTACGAGTATTCGGGCAATAGTCTAGTATTTTTAGACGGTATCATTACACTCCGTCGCTCATAGTCAGTGCTAGAAGTAGATAGCAAAACTGCTAAAAGTGGCCGTTTTAGACAAATTTGCTATCTAGATTTTTTTAATATTATTTTTATGCATTCACATTGCAATTCTGTAAGTATAGGAAAAATGTGATAGTAAAAAACCACGAGCCCTATAAGTAGCTTCCCGCCTGAAAGCTACTTATAGGGCTCGTGGTTTTTTACTATCACATTTTTCCCATAAATTTGCTATCTACTTCTAACGAATGACTACAAGGGAATAAAAAATCCATGCAGGTACTTAAAGTTTTTTTAAATCTTTTTCTATTAGGTAGCAACTTATTAAATAAAAACCTCTGAGTGCGCCAGTTTCGGCTAACCTATCGCCTTAACTATGTAGGTTAATAAAAAACCAAGGCCCAGTTAAGATACTTATGCGAACACATTGACTGTGCACATTTGCTGGTAAAGCGATACCTACCGGGCATTTTTCCGAGCACTCAGCCCGTCTAATCACCTCTGGCCGGGATATTTATGGCAGGTCAACCCTGCAGAAACAGTACTCGGGAGAAATCGCCACCGTGGTTCGTTATTACCCCTTGATTAATGCCCGCTCTGATTACAATGTGCTGGTTAACGGTTTAGGCTAGATGGTCAATACGGGGTGAAAAGATGGTAGGTAGTAGAAGTGGTAGATTGGAAATTCGTTTGGTAAACAGTTTGAGAATTCGGAAGCATAGCAATGATGGTGGATAGCATCCTATCCTACTCCAACTTTTATCCATACTCCATACTAATATACTAATATTATAAATATACTAATATTATAAATGTGAAAGTGTGTTTGTTTGTTTGTTTGTCCGTCTTTCACGTCAAAACGGAGCAACGGATCGACTCGATTTTTGTATGGGGTTAGTTTGGGAGCTGGAAAATAGCATAGGCTACTTTTTATTCCGGAAAATTATAAAATAAAAATGATTATTTTGTATACAAAATCGATAAACTGTCGTACTATACAAAACTGTCATATCTTCCATAGCCGCTTCCAAAGAGGTATGTCAAAGAGTATTGTAATCACTGACGTTTTAGCCGCTTTGGATTACCAACTTTTTAATAAGTGACATTTGTGGCAGGCAGTGTATAAAACTTCTTCGCGATATTTTCATCCGTCTATCTATCTATCCACCATAATTATTATGGCAAAACAACGTTTGCCGGGTCAGCTAGTAATACTATAAATGTGAAAGTTTAGATGTTTGGATGTTTGAATGTTTGTTACTCAATCACGCCAAAACGGCTGAATGGATTTGGCTGAAATTTGGGACACATATACATTGTAGCCTGGAAAGGAACATAGGCTACTTTTTATCCCAAAAAATTCACATTCCCGCAGGATAACGTCGTGTAGTCCACGCGGGCGAAGACGCGGGCGGAAAGCTAGTAAGGTAGTATAAAACTTCCATAATATATTTTACTCGTACATTCTCTAATAAAAATAAAGTACTTTTTTAAACTTTTTTATGTGTTTTGACATTGTAATACGGAATTCTCTTAAAAAATTCATTCATACATAAGCGTTCCGAATATGGTGGTTTTATGGCAGAACACTTTTATGAGCTTCTCGCGACTTTTTTTTATTAGTAGATCCATTATTTACTTTCTTCTTCTACTAAATTTTTAATTATATTTTAATGAGTGACACTGTAAGCATAAGAAACCGGCAGACTCATTTTGTAAGTTATTAGCAATCACTTAGCAATCAAAACTGACAGAAATTGCATTAACATTGCTGCTTTAGTAAGACAGTTGTCACATTTTTACTATGGTAGCCATGAAGCTCGACTTAATACTGAGGTAACTGGAGTTCTCACCCTGAATAAAAAAGTGTACCCAGCAAATTTGACATTTATGTATGTAGTGGCTGTCAGTTGTCTCATATGACCATACGTATTTTTTTAAAGTGTAGGTGAGACGGAAGACAGCCACTGTGTAATTTGTGGTGGACAAAAAATTGTTCGTACTGCACTCTCCAGTTACCTCAGTATTAAGTCGAGCTTCATGATGGTAGCAATCTAACTGTCATTTCAATCAAATTTGACAGGCAGTCGATTGCTAATAAGTTACATAATCAGCTCGCGGTCTTCGATCAACAATAACACAGCTCGCGGTTCTTTTTATTTCTGTAATCAAGTAAACTGCTGGTCAAAGAGAGGCCTCTCATCAATTTCCACCTTGGAAATAGTACTCAAGAGAAATCGCTAAAAGAAAAGGTAATTACAGCCGGTGATTAATTGCGAGCCTAGATAACACATTATATGTTCTGGTTAACGTTGATTTTTGTAATTGGTACGGTTAAGAAGACGTTTAATAAATATTTCAACAATTCATTAAAACTGTAGTTATACCGATCGTTTTAAAGATTTTTTAAAAGAAACGCTTTACAAGTAGGTAAATAAATAAAAATGTTGAATTCCGACTTCTGGCAATCCAGATTCCGGAATGTTCAATATTTTATAGCTCAATATCAATTCAAGTGATATAACTTAAGCGAGTAGCGGCCGCACTGAAATATTCAAGTCAGCTATTTGTCCGATCTGGCTTCATCATCTTAGTCATTTAATTTTCTGATGATGATGAAACCTTTTATGCCGGAACACAACAATGCTTAAATAGTAGATTGTATTACAAGGGAGCAAAATAATATACGCCGCCCGAGGTGAAAATAATTTTGCGGCCGAGTAATACACTCTGCTTTTCATCCCCCTCTATAAGAAAATCAGTAAAGACAACTCAAACTACCTACCTTTCTTTGTCGTTCGGATTTTTGAAATAATAAAAAAAAATTAATAAAAAAAATATATGTCCATCAGATTCCTTATAAGTATCTCCGGGGATGCCGTAGGGGGTTAAAAATTTTGTTAGATTTTAGCTACGACTCACCGTTTACGAGATAATCTCAATTTTATAAAATTCCGTTTTTGAAAATTTCTCGATCATACAAAATCAGTTGAATTTTTTTTAAGTACTGCACACCCTTTGCTACACTCCAACCAATGCTTCTTTTATTATGTTCTAAATTCAAATCTCATCGTTTTGGACCCTGTTATGAAGCTGTTCAAAATTCAAATCTCATTTATACCCTCTTGTCATAACAGGTAAAAAATGAATCGTTTTGGACCCTGTTATTAGATAAACAATCATCGCTTTTCGAATCGATGGGATGAAAACATAGTTATTATGGCGTCAGACTTAGATAAGATGGTGGTAGTTAGGCGGACATTGAACAAGCCCTATCATCAACCAAACCGAATAAAAATGTACTCCTACTGGGAATGGAACCCGGGACCTTTGGGTCTGGTACCGGTACCTGACCAGATAATTTGGTGAGTGTTAACAACTGAGCGAAATCGTGCTGTTTAACATGCCTTTCGAAGTATGGAAAAATCTACGATAATAGATTGTCGTTTAAAAAAAATGCTTAATAAGCCAGTCACCGTAGACATAAAAATCGCGTTAGCTCGCAAAAAATCGCCAGGGGTTGATATTTTCGGAAGTTGTTAGGATAGATACCAATAGTGTAAAACCAAATTTGCAACCTCTAAAGAGCTGTGCTAACTTCCTGGTCCGCGAAAAACCCCGGAATTTTCGGACATTTTTCAGTTTTTGGCTTATAACTTCTAAAACATAAACTTTACAGCAAATTCATCTATGACACATCGAAAGAAAATAAAATTACCGTCAATTTGAGCGCAACAACAGCACTGTGTGTTAAACCGATCTCGAGATATAACACTTCAAAAATATTATATGCAACCTAGAATGTTTTAGATTACTGGCCGATAACTCCGGAATCGCAGTCACAATCCACTATCTACTACGCCACTGAGCTCTAAAAATTTATAGCTCAATATCAATTGAAGTTCTTTCAGTAAAATTGTATATTAATATAAGTTATCGTGCCGTCCGCAGTGCTATATTCGCTTCGGGACTTGCTTGCTGCTTTATAACTTCGATAACTTCAATTTTTGGCAAACAAATTGATGTGGTAGTGGAAGACATTCAGTTTTATTTAAGTAACTTTTATCAAATATTGATTTTTTAACCGTTTTGTTTGTTTTTTTTTATCAACTTGAGATATTTCAATTCCACGCGCACGGAACGCTAGTTAGGTATAAAATTCATCGGGCTATGAATGCTTTTGTGTTTGTACTACTAAAACGGTTCAATCATTTTGTGAATTTGCATATACCTACATTAAAAATAATTACGGCAGCTAATAAAACAAAATGAAATATGTACATCCATTTCAAATTCCGTTCTCTACACTCAAAACATTAAAATAGGTCGTGAAAATAACCACTGACATGACACAAATATAAAATAGTTTCATTTACATACATGTTTTAGAATATCGACGTTAAAAAAAACATGACTAACTATCTACTACGAGCTTTGAGCAACGCGGACTACGAGGTGCTACGAGTAGATATTATGTTAGTTCTTCCAATGACATCGAAATACTAAAGTAGGTACCTTGTCGCATTGAAAAGTCCACAAAGTCCTCAAGAGGAGCTTAAACAATTACTCCGTGAGATAGAGCGACAAAGAGAATACGCTGTGAAAGTGTATGCAAATACATGTCCACATAGTTAATCGCATAACATTACTGTCTAGTTACACTGCAAGCTGTTATACATGTCTAAACATTTGTACAAAAGAAATATAAGATAAGATAAAATGGGTAGATTTTTTGGGGATGATAATATGAATTGAATAAAAATAAAGTATTGCAATCCAGATTCTTCAAAAATCGAAAATTACCTAAAAATTCGTTTTTTTTGTGTTTGTTATAAAACCGGGCTAAAACTTCAAATCCGGATACAAATCCTGTTTACATCAAAATTGAATTAAAGCTTAAAAAACATTTTTTTCTTAATGCTTACATTTTCTCTGATGTCTGCACCATTCCGTTTTTTGCCACTGTTTTATGAAATATTTATTACAGATTATCACTAAACTCAAGTAGCATAAGCTACTGGTATTGGTACGATTCCCATAGCGACAGTTTTACGTGCCAGGCTACAGATAAAAAAACGCTTTAAAATCCTGTGTTTATAATTTTTAAGCTGTCAACACAGTCGTCACATAATTCATGAAAGTATACCTATCAATCGTAGTTTAAGGCGAAGCACTGCTTCATAAACCTCAAAGATACGTATTGCGTTTGACAGCATTTTAAAATGTTGGTTGATTGACCTTTTAAGAATAATTTTTACCTTTTCAATATTATAACTGCACGTTCACTCACCTGTAACAAAAAAAATATAGAATTAAATGTATATAGGTACTCAATGTTCAGAAAACGATCGAATGTTATTCAAGTCTTATTATTTTCAAATCTATATATTGTGAAAAATCTATCATCATCATCATCATCAGGCAGTCATTTAATTCTTATACTCGCGTCATTTGATAAAAATAGTAGATTGTATTACAAGGGAGCAAAATAATATATTTACGGCGAGGGCGCTATTTTGAATCCTTCACTGCGCTCTGGATTCAATATACGCCACCCGAGGTGAAAATAATTTTGCGGCCGAGTAATACACTCTGCTTTTCATCCCCCTCTATAAGAAAAGCAGTAAAGACAACTCAAACTACCTACCTTTCTTTGTCGTTCGGATACATCATAGCGCTAGTCGGGCAAGAAAAAAAAATTGAGTTTTGAAATAAAAATAAAAAAATAAAAAAAATATATGTCCTTCAGATTTCTTATAAGTATCTCCGGGGATGCCGTAGGGGGGTTGAAAATTTTGTTAGATTTTAGCTACGACTCACCGTTTACGAGATATTCTCAATTTTATAAAATTCCGTTTTTGAATATTTCTCGGTCCCGAAAAAAGTCCCGGCCCCATACAAAATCAGTTGCTTTTTTTTAAGTACTGCACACCCTTTGCTATACTCCAACCAATGCTTCTTTAATTATGTTCTAAATTCAAATCTCATTGTTTTGGACCCTGTTATGAAGCTGTTCAAAATTATTTTCACCTCGGGTGGCGTATATTGAATCCCTCGCTGCGTTCAGGATTCTACTTTAGAATCCCTCGCTGCGCTCGAGATTCTACTCTAGAATCCTTCACTGCGCTCTGGATTCAATATAGCGCACTCGCCGTAAATATATTATTTTGCTCCCTTGTAATACAATCTACTATTATTGTTTGCGTGGCCAAATCTATGCTATTTGGCCCCTACAGCTGGGGCACAGGCTTTCCTTAAAGGTGAATAAGGAGAATGACCATGACCCATTACGCGGGCCCAATGCGGATTGGTGTTTTACAACTGGTGTTTATCAACAACTTTTTTCATTATTAATATTCCTCGACTTTTTTAGGTTTAGTATTTATCGCGAGATAGTAGAGTGGCAAAGATTTTCTAAATCATACCTCGCCTAAACTAGAAATATCCACGATGCCTGCACGAGAAGTGAACTTCAGGAAGAGAGAATAAATCATGGACGATTTCTCCCTTCGGCAATAATATTAGTGGATTCTAGGAACCTACTCGAAGATTTATAATTTCCGCGGGGGTAGGAAGTGAGTAGGGGTGAAATGAGCGGGGTGTGGAGTGCTGGAGTGTTTGCTCCTCGGTAATCGGAAAACTTACCGCCCAGACTAAGCTATTCTAAAGTGTGTGAAGCAATTAATGATTATAGCTGCTAATTATTTTGTTTGATTACATTGTAACGTGATACATCACTGTAACGTCATATAGCTTATATGAAAATAAAGTTAGGGGACGTGGTAATCTCACAATTTACGGAAAAACTTTCATACCAAAGTTATGTTTTAAAGTGTTACACAGAAATATTTTTGTTGGAGAAGTATAAGTATAACATTTACACCAAGTGATTTAAATTTTTACTTTTTTGCATTCACAATGCAATTTTTATTATTGAAAAATGGAAAATGAAGTATTTAAAAAAAATCGACCCGTCTCACAACCAGCTCCGACGACTCCGTAGCTCAGTGGTTTGAGCAGTCGCCCGGATACATATTAATAATAATAATATAGTCTTCTCAATAGATCTCAAACCCAGAGTAACATTAAGGTTCTAAAATTCTAAATCAATCGGGGAAAGAAAGACACAAAGCAAAATGTATTTTTAGCCTACTTAACTTAACGACCTACTACTACCTTCTTTTGGTGCAGGGGTGGATGCCTGCCTTCTGCGCCATAGGTCTCGGGTTCGATTCCCGAACAATACAAATATTTGTGTGCATGAACATGTCTATTTTTCTTGGTCTGGGTGTGTTCTATGTATATTAAGTATGCATTTACAAACACATATCCGTTATAAAGTTTCCATGACACAGTTTACTAATGAAATTTACATGAGCTTAGATAATTGGTGTGATTGAAAGATATATTTTTATTATTACTATTTTTAAAGCTCACAGTCACAGTAAAATTGACACCGTATCGAGCGTTCCCAAACGGAGTATTATTATAATTAAACTGTACCACCGACATTAAGCTAATTGCGGTCTCGTCAAAATGGCGTGTCCGCCTCGCGTGCATACCAAATATTCTATCTTTGAAATTAATAGCCAAGCTGTGATAAATGTACTTGTCTAGAGAAATTCGTTCGTTTAATGGCCAGGCGATTTTTAACTCTATTGTCAAGGTGTAAGGGTGATGGGAGTTGGACTAATGTAGTTTTTGTTGAAGCTATTATTTATGGTATGAATTCGGTGTTCTAAATGTATTTGCTAATTGTAACAAAACTTTGACGTTTGAAGTCCTACTGCGATAGTCGTAATAGAAACTCATGCGGTAAATTTCTGATTTTTGCACTTCCAAATAGGTAGAGTAGGAATGAATAAAACAATGTGTACAAGAAATGGTCGTTAAGTCGGATAATGCCCAATTCGCGAAATGGCACCCGAGTCTTGAAAGGACCAATTCGCGAAATTGCTAATTCTCAAAAGGATCTATTCTGGAAATGGCCAGTTTTCAAAAGGACCAATTCCTGTAATGGTCTATTCTCTAAAAGACCTATTTGCAAAATGGCCAATTCTCAAAAAGACTAATTCGCAAAATGGCTGATTCCACGAATGGCCTGGAGAAATGGCCAAAAGGACTAATTCACGAAATAGCAAACTTTTATCAACGCTGAAAATATGTAATTATCAGTCTATATAATTTTTATTTATATCCGATTCATAAAAAATACCAGATATATTTATTATTTATCAGAAATATCGCGTATTTTTAAATCCCGGTAAATTATATATCTAGGGATATTAACATATCGCGTTGATAAAGATTGGCAGTTTTGCACAGTCCTTTTGAGAAATGGCCATTTCGCAAATTAGTTCTTTTAAGAATTGGACATATTTTCGCAAATAAGTCTTTTTGATAATTGACCATTTCGCAAACAGGTTTGAGAATTGGCTATATCGAGAAGGGGTCCTTTTGAGAATTAGCCATTTTGTGAATTGGTCGGGTGTCATTTCGCGAATTGGACATTGTCCGACTAAACGAAAATTGTCGATTATGCTAATAATTCAATACTGTTGATGCAAAATGCTGCTAGACACTTTGTTTTTGTCTATTTTAAAGTTTCCCTCTGCTGGGACCTTAGCTTTTCTTATGGTTCACTAACAAAAATAGGCTTAAACCCACCGCAGGGCAGAATGCGGTCAGTGTTCACTCAAAGAAGCACGGTAGAGCTCAACTCAAGATATTCATTTTTGAATACCCATCCTTTGAGTGACCATAGCGAAATGTCATTCAGCCACTGTGTAATCTAGTAGTATACTAATATTATAAAGCTGAAGAGTTTGTTTGTTTGAACGCGCTAATCTCAGAAACTACTGGGCCGAATTGAAAAATTCTTAAATTCTTAAATAAACATCACGTTACGACCAACAGAAGCGGAGCATTAATATTGCAAAAACGGGGAAAAATATTTCTTTTAGTAGGTTTTTCCTTTTCCCCAAATTGAAGCAGGTGAAGCTGCGGATCACAGCTAGTTATATTATAACGCAATAACTCCATACCCTAAACAAATCGTCAGTTCATAAAGTCCTTTCAATATTTACGGGCAAGATATATGGCGGGCCTGTGAATGGCCGGGCTCACAAAGGCGACATATTTTATCTGTTTGAATAGTAATGGCGTTTGATTTCTACAAGATATTTATTCGGCGCGGGCCCTGTGGACGTTGATGGATCGTCCTGGCCGAGGTGTAGGGCTGGCAGCTGCGAGTTGAAGTGAAAACTTCTTTAGCGGCGGCGTTGTGGACTTTTTGTGATGGGTAAAAAATGTTAAACTCGCGTCAGGACACGTGACCGTCAGATCGAAAATTCGTAAGACGGACGCGTGACCTGATCTAAAAACTGTTACAATGTCGTTAGAACTCGAAGGCAAAGTTCGCCATCGTTTCCAAAGTTATTAGCTGAGCTATTAGCTCAGATTAGAAAACGGGCGACATTGAAGCCAGGACACCTCGGTTCAAATCCAATCCGTGTTTTTTTTTCAAATTATTTTTTTAATGAAAATGTTTAGGGAGCCCTTTTCACTTCTGTCGGCACTCCCGGAGTGCAACCCGTTGTTTTTTATTCACAAACGGGGTAGCACTTAAGGCCTCTACAGAAAGAACCCGGCCGGCGGGTTAGGCCGACGGGCTAGTTTTGCGGTAATTATAATATATTCTATAGAGGCCTTTAGCCTTCATCTTATCTGATTTAAAGTGAAGGTAAGGCTTTTTTCTTTTTTGTGGCAATTTAACCTGCCCTGACTTCTAAGACCTTCAGCCACCAGCAGCGCTATGGTTGGACATCAACTTGACAGCAAAATGACATTAAAAAAACACGTTAGTTTCACATTTTTACCACCGGAACAGAAAAGATTGTGGCACTGTAAGTATAAACTTCGAAGCATAAATAAACAAAATAAAATGTTAACCGTTGAAGTTAAATTTAAACAAACTTCTAACCGCCTTATTTATAAAAATATTTAAGGTATGTTTAACTTAAACATTGTTTTGTCTCTTTTGCTCAAATTAGAAATGATATTTTGTAAAACAAAGACAAAACATTAAAACAATAAATTTAAACATAGATTAAATATTTTTATGAATACGGCAGTTAGTTGGCAACCCTATCCATAAGCGTAGAAGTTGAGACGGACTCATGTATTTAACTTTCTCGGCCTTAGGGAGTGTTAAAACTAGATAGTTGGAAATGGACGTAGGTATAGCGCAGGAAACCTGGTAACAGTTTATTAAAATACTAGCTGCGCCGCACGGTTTTACCCGCGTGGTACATCCCGTGGGATTATCGAGATAATGCAGCTGCCTATATCTTAATTTTTTGAACCTTTATTGCATAAATTATGGGTAATATTGAATTGCACCACAAAAAATACTGAGTTGCACACCTAAAATAGGTACTGGAATGCACACCAAAACTTAAGTTTGGTGAGCATTTAGCCTTTTTTGATGTGCATTTCAGTATTTTTGTAGGTTAGGTTAGGTTAGATTGGTGAGCAGTTGAATAGTAACCAAAAATTACTAATGACGGACTTAATGCTAGTAAGCATTTTCTATCAGTCGACCGGACTTAAATCTATCATTTGACTGAACTTGAATAAAAGAGACCTTAAATTCTTGTCACAAAGATCCTTCATAGACATACATTTATATACAGCCATTTACTTTTTTAGGTGTTTTTATAGGGTTTGTCACCAACTCGACACGAGAGGCTGGACACACGTGTGTCCAGTTGGTGAAACTCAAAATTAGTATCATTTACTTACTTGTCAATAATAAATTTATTTGAAATCAGTTTGTAAAGTCCAAAGCTGAATAATACCTCCCCTCAGTGTAGTATCTACGGTACGGTCAGCAGCGTCATGTTTAATGCGTCGTGTAAAACGAAAAGCGGTGGGGAAGCGCGCGGGGTACTTACAAGTCCCTTACAACCAGGCCACATTTGTGTATGACAGTGTTATATTTGTGTCCTAACCAGAAAGTAAATCTGGTCTACTCTAGATATTGGTAAATGTGTCAGAGGCCTTATAATTATTTAAATCTTTGGTCACAGGAATATTATAAAATATGAAAGTACAGTCGGCAGCACATCAAGTTAAACAGTTGAACTGCGATAACAGCTTTTATTGCGTAGGGCATAAAGGCGGTCTCAAGGTCAACATGTGTAGTCTGGTGTGCAGCCGTGTGTACATAGCTCTGTCTATCTTACAAGCTTTTTATTAACTTGCCATGTTAGTAAGTTAGTTAGTTAGTGGGGGACAAATCTTGCAAGCTTAATTTGACCCACTTCCCAGTGTCTGATGCAGCTGAAATTTTGTATACAGGTTTGGTTTAGATGACAATACAATATTTAAGTACAGTCAGCAAAAAAGCATGTCATGAAAATGAAATTTTTACTAAAAACTTATTTATTTTTTATATTTCACGCCTAAACTACTGAACCAATTTTGATGAAAGGCTCAAAGATAGATCATACCTTAGAGGCCATAGGCTGTGCGACCCGATGTTTCTCGCGTGGTTACTGTTCTTGTGTGAATATCGGGATAAAAGGTATTCTTTATGTCATTACAATCTAATAAAATCTACCTCAAAGCCACATTTCAATATGTTTAGCCGCTACAAACATCCATCCATCCAAACTTTCGTCTTTATTTAGTAGCATTATCGTTTCTGTTGATGTCCCACTATTATTAAAGCAAATCTTTTTTATATTATACTTACGATAGAAAGACTCTTCGATAACAAAACC
The DNA here is from genome assembly GCA_949710035.1 of Crambus lathoniellus. Classification (NCBI taxonomy): domain Eukaryota; kingdom Metazoa; phylum Arthropoda; class Insecta; order Lepidoptera; family Crambidae; genus Crambus; species Crambus lathoniellus. The sequence continues at coordinate 4,099,420 of OX453310.1, read as the reverse complement.
TATTTATCACGCAACACTACATCAAAACATCATACCAACATCCTGCAAACATGGTAGGGGCTTTGTCCGGGCGACCGGTGACGAATGCGCGCCGCGTCCGGCGACCGGCCATCGCTCACGGGCGCCGACACCGAACGGCCATTTCACACATTACCCCACGAGTATCGCTTCAGTTATTAACGCTATAGCTTACCCAGTAGACTGTGGACCTAAATAAATTCGAGTTGCGTTTGTTTTTATTAATTGAAAGTTTTTTGCGCGTGGTATTGTTTTGTATATTATTCTAAGGAACCAGGTGAACTTCGTATCACCAACATTTAATTGAGATTTTTATTTACTTTGAAATGAATCGCTTCTAATACTGCTTTGCTAAGTGCCGTGACGCAGTGTCAATCGTTTCGCTGCAAGGTATTTTTTTGGCCTACGTGTATATAATATACCATACCCATACCTTTGAGAATCAATTTTCTAAATAACAGAGAAAATTGCATCGAAATCTGTTGCGTGGTTTAAAAGAAAAAAGCTTAGAAACAGACCAACAGAGGCGGAGAGCGAATTTGTTTTGTACTATGTACTTAGTGATAGTGATAAATAAATGCATTGCGTTGCTATGTACAGTCGGCCAAATATGTGGTCTACCACCGTAAGGGTGAAGTTCGTTTGTTCGTCAACTAAGAACAAGGTTGATTTTCCTTTGCTTCAATTTTATGACACTTCGCGAATTCGTTTTTCGAATTTCGAATTGTCGAATTTTGATTCTCATCAACAACATACCAATTTCTTGATTCTAATATTGCGGTATAAGGGCGGTTTCAAACTGGCGTTTTTTTCTCTGAGCGTATACGGTCGTTTCGGCATACGCGCTTTCACGCGAGCCACAATACGGACTTCAAAAAACTGAATAAACGGGCATATTTCGGCGTGTTCGCTCGAACCTTGCGCTTGATTAGGTAGCGTATGGCTCGCGCTTATACAAGCATACAAGCATGTCAACGCTCGTACGAGTCGCGCGTGTGGCAAAAGGCACGCCTATACTATACGCGCCTACATTGCGCTTCCGAAAACGAGCTTATACGCGCATATAATACGCTAATCTGAAACCGACCTAATGTTCCTTGGGAAAATTGTTCAGTTATCGATAATGAATTACCAATTTCAGTATTTAGGGATATTTTTGTAAGGATAGTAATTAACCGATCGACTAAAAAACATTTTAGGGTACCAAAACTACTAGGTGAGCGACTTAGTCGCCAATCTAACCTAACCTAAACCTATTTTTCCGCTGCTCACTGCTCACTTAGTATTTTTAGTCGCTCAACCTAGTAATTTTTAGTCGCCTGGTTCACTTTGCATAAATGGATGTCCACTGCTAAACGTAGGCTAAGTGGATATCATTGGGGGAATTATATCCACTTTGCTCGATTAGAAAAGGACGGGACAAGGGTTGTAACAAGAAGCGGTAGTGAAAATGCTAATTATTTGGTTGTTAAAAATATTACTTTTCACATGGAATAAGTCACTTAAAAAATTAAATGTTTAAATCTTGTGTAGCCGCCATCTGCCTCTATGACTTCTCGGAGTCGGTCCCTCATTGAGCCCACCAGCCTCGAGCAGATGTCAGACTCACGGGTTTCCTCCCATACCTCATTGCAGTGCCCTTGCAGTGCTTTTGCTGTTCTTTAGTTGCGGTTCCATCATGTCTGAGCCATAAGACACATTTAATTCTCTAGAAATCTCAATAAAATTGAATCCATCATTGTGAAGTGCTATTATTTGAGCTCTCTCGGCTATGGATGGATAAATTTTGAGGCATTGTAGTAAAATAATGAATAAATTTTACTTTAGTTTAGGGAGTTTAGGAAAATACCTGTGACATTAATTTGTCAGTGATATAATATTATGTTCTTTTTCAGTGAAAGAGTTTTCTACTTTAAAAATCCTCCTTAGTTCTGAAGTTTATGAAAAACATGGCGAAAATAACATTGTGTGTTTGCTCTATGATTTCATGTCAGTTTTCTCAGTAAACAAACAATTTTAAAGATTCGCCTTTAGCGATATTTTGTTGACACGGGAACTACTGTCAAAACTGGTAGACCACTTTCTTGGCCGGCTGTACCTACCTACATTAGATTATAGTGTAAACATTTTTGTTTGTTAAAATTATAAAGGCCTACCTTTCCGCCCGCGGCTTCGCCCGTGTAGACTACACGACGTTATTCCGCTGGAATGTGATATTTTTTCGGGATAAAAGACGCTTATGTCACTCTAAAGCCCCGAAACTATCCCCATACCATTTTCATTTCATGTGATAACCATAAATGCATTGCGATAATACTGCAGATTAAAGGTTTATCTTTGAAAAATTGAAAATGAAGTATTCAGAAAAAATCGACCCGTCTCACAACGAGCTCCGATGGGACTCGACGAACCCTTTCGCTATCCGGGCGACTGCTCTAACCACTGAGCTACGGAGTCGTTACTAGTACCTAATTGCATTGTGAATGCAAAAAAGTAAAAATTCAAATAACTAGGTTTATTCTTGTTTGTTTTTTACGAAGAAGATTACTTTGTGCAATCGTTCATTGGCTTTTGTAATTGAGTAGGTACTTAATTGTTATTTTTTTACGGTTCCATTTTGTTTGAACGCGTTGTATAGATAAATGCATTGCGATTTAATACTGCAGATTATAGATTTATCTTTGTTTGTTATTCTACAAAGATTGGTTTGTGCAATCGTTCATTGACTTTTGAAGTATTCAGAAAAAATCGACCCGTCTCACAACGAGCTCCGATGGGACTCGACGAACCCTTTCGCTATCCGGGCGACTGCTCTAACCACTGAGCTACGGAGTCGTTACTAGTACCTAATTGCATTGTGAATGCAAAAAAGTAAAAATTCAAATAACTAGGTTTATTCTTGTTTGTTTTTTACGAAGAAGATTACTTTGTGCAATCGTTCATTGGCTTTTGTAATTGAGTAGGTACTTAATTGTTATTTTTTTACGGTTCCATTTTGTTTGAACGCGTTGTATAGATAAATGCATTGCGATTTAATACTGCAGATTATAGATTTATCTTTGTTTGTTATTCTACAAAGATTGCTTTGTGCAATCGTTCATTGACTTTTGATATTTTAATTGTATTACCTTAATAAAGTAAAAATTAAATGTGAAGACCTATTATTGGCTGTCTGTTTTTTATGTTAAGATTAATATTCAGTTTTTTTTAGTTGTTGGTTTTCCGAAATGACCCATTGACGCCTGACCGGTTGAATAAGGCCGGAGAACAATGGTACATCTATTGTGTCTCATTTCTGGGGCGTTGAAGGAATAATAAAAAAGCAAACACAGCTAAAATTTATCAACGTGAATCCTAGAGATTTTCAAGGTTTTCCCTTTCAAGTTTTAGTTCAATTTCAACCTTTGTGCGAAGTTAGTATTTATTTTCGTTTTTCTCTCCTATTCACGGTAAGATCTTAGTGAAAGCGTCCATTTCTTAAAGCGAGGCGACAAAAGAACGAGCTTCGCCTCTGGCACCACCTAGGGCTGTGAGAAGAAAGAAAAAGCTGGTCTAAAAAGATTTTTAAGACGCTTTTCGTTTCTTTTAGGGTTGGCGGTACAGTTTTTCAGTTCCTATAAGTGGTTGTTTATTAATGAATGGTTGTTGAAGAATGATTTATTTGTTTTCGTGTTACTACAACATTGAAAATTGCTATTAAAAGAATATACCTGCTTTTTATTATATGTCATGTGCACAAGCATCAATGAACCTAATTAACGTTTACTAAGTAAAGTTCTCACAGAAACTAAAGTTTACTTGCAGCTTACACGAAAAAACAAAACTTTTATCAAACAAGAAACATGTTTGTTATTATTCTAGCATTACCTTTTAAAAAAACAATCAAAATCAACATGTTTATTACAAACATAACTTTACAATACGTTTGTTAGTTTTAGTGCCCAGTGTTAAGCAATGAACATTACAGATTAGCATCCTTAGCTGCCAGCCCTAGGGCCGGAAGCTGGGGCCCGGAAACAGCGGCGACCGGAAACGCGAACCCTTTGCCCTTTGTTTATCGAAGGCTTCAACTATTTGGCCGCCGGAAGATGGCGCTGACGTCGGCCGGAGGGGTTGTGATAAGTTTAAACGTTGAATAATTATATTTTTAAATGAAAACATGTTGTGGAATTGTCTTTTACAGACATGACGATGCCAACACTGCGGCATACCCCGAACAGCGTTATTGAAATCTCGCGATTTCCAATCGCAATATGGAATTATATACTACTAGCTTTCCGCCCGCGGCTTCGCCCGCGTGGACTTCACGACGTTATCCCGCGGGAATGTGACATTTTTTCGGGATAAAAAGTAGCCTATGTTCCTCTCCAGGCTACAAAGTATCTGTGTCCCACATTTCAGCCAAATCCGTTCAGCCGTTTTGGCGTGATTGAGTAACAAACATCCAAACATCTAAACATCCAAACATCTAAACTTTCACATTTATAATATTAGTAGGACTACCGCCATTTTTAAATCGCGAGTGCGTATGTTTACCTACTAGCAAGACAGGCGGACAACATTTTTATTATTATATCAACCCTGTATACGCTGTTTTCTGTGAATACTTTCATTTCATTTCGATGTGTACAAAAGGCTGACAATTTTTTTTATGCGGATTACCTATAGCGTAATATTTACGGTAACATGTTGATATTTTATTTTGGGAAATTAAGCCTACGCTGAAAATACTCTACTTTCAAGGGAGTCTTAACAATTATCTTCTACGAGTGCGTGGCGTTTTTTTACATTAAAAAAATTAAGTACTGGTTACTGCTCGCTGTAATTAAAAACTTCTTAACTTAATTGTTTGTCTATAAAGTTAAAACATTGAGAACTAATGAAAAGTAAACTAAATTGATAAAAAAAAACACAATCTTATTATGGAAATGATGAAGCCATGGGCGAACGCTAGATAAAAATTACGTAAAACGTTTTAGCATTATCCTTCAACAATAAAGACGTATTAAAACATTAATTAAATTAAGTTTTTGTGGCGAACATATCCATTATTCATAGAGCCACTGAGGTTAATGATTAATGAAACACAGCCTTTTCATTTGCTAGAGTGGCGATTAAAAAATTAATTTGTGTCGCCTACCGCCCGATAGGACGTCCTGAGCGGTTTTTTTTTTAATTAATTGATTGAGATTGCGTTAAAGTTTTATAACCTTGTTCAGTAAGACAGCAAAAAAAAAAACACAAATTAATTATAAATCTCTATTCATAAAACAAACACGTTTCCCACCGTCCGCGTCTGTATGTACCTTGGTGAAAACACACCATGCTGAAAATTTATGTCATTCGTACATAATGTACTACGCCTGTTTAATATGAAAACATGAAAGCAAGAGAAATAGTTGATCTAGTAATTGTGAAACGACTTGCAAAAGAAATATACTCTTAAATAATTTGTCCTGCCTGCTATTTCTTTCATTATTACGTCTTAAGAGTTTATTACAAAAAAGCTTAAGTCGCTAAGCCTAATTACGTTCCTCGGTAGGTACATTAATAATGTTTTTCAGCCAAAATATATTCTTTCTCCATACTCGTAATTCTATTTTGTATTCACATCACAATATTTTTGTGATTTTTTTCACATGCAATATCAACTTTTGCGCAAAAAATGAAAATATAAAATCTCGCGTAAAAGGTTTATTGTTACTTACGAATTTACATGAAAATGTTTGTAGACATCCATGTTAGCGTTGCGGAGTGCCTCGTTATGATTAAATTGAAAAATACAACGTTTTAGGGTGTTAACACACTTTGCTACCGGCGTGTTCTCAACGTTGAAAACAGACTGTGTAAATAATCTGTATGAGGTAAACTTATATTTTATTTTGGGAAAAAAGATCTTCAATCGCTACGCCTGCGATCGTGAGCTTAAGCAACTTTCGCAATGGCCGGTCGGTCCGTTACTATCTACCAATCCGCATTGGGCCCGCGTGGTGGGAAATGGCCCATTCTCCTTTTCCTTTCACAAGAAAGGTGTATCCAGCAGTGAGGACATTAAATTACTGATGTTTATGAAAAACTTTTGATAGGTACTATTCTGTCCATACGAAATGCTGATTTGATTTACTTTGACTTGAAAGGTAAAGCCCTCTACAGCTTGAAGATTCGGCTGTTGAAATGCAGTTATTTGCCGAGCGCAGGGTTAAATTAATATTAATTTAAACTATCAATAAAATGTAGAATATTGGGAATCTATTTGGAGTCAACTTAAAAAAAAGAGTATTTCGTCTTATAGCCAACGCCGGCGTTTAGTATAATCTTTTAATTCCTATCGTCTGCGTTGTACCAATTTTGCGTTTACTGCGAGATGGTATAAGCTCTTTAAGGCTAGGATTCCCGAGAATAGTCAGTCATAAGTATAAAATTTTTAAAGGGCTTTATTCATTTTCAAAATTACCTATTTTGCTAAGTACGTATACTGAACCTCGCGGTGGTCCCACACCGATATAATATGATGCTTTTCAATTGTTTCTGCAATCAAAACCGTTTGCCATTTATCAACGCGTTTAACTACAGGCTTCGATTAAAGTTCATGGTATTGACTGTACTATGTTTAAAATACGTACCTTTATAAACCTTTTGGCTTTTGTTAATAATCCTAATGTTGTGTGTCGTGACGTCTCCGGTCCGAGGGGGACCATGTCCTTGAGTTTCTCCAAGCAACATCTGAGGTGTGCTCTCCTGAAACAAGGCAAATAGCTTAATATTAATAATCTAATAAAATTAGTTATTGATTTATTCATAGTGACGTCTTTTCATTTCACGTCCACTTGGGCTAGTGCACTGAACACAAGGAGTTAAAACTATAGACCTCTGAAGCTCTACTTCAGAGCCCCGCCTCTTTCACACGATTCTGTAATTCCCGGAGAATGAGAGGGACGGGTATAACGAAATTTAGTTTAAATAAAACACTTTCACGGATTTTTTCACGCAATTTATTTAACAACTTGGTTAAATTTTAGTAGTTTTTTGAGAACCAAGATACTTTCCCAGATTGATACGCGAGGCTATTGAAATAAGCAAATACCCAAATTTCAATAGAGAAGATAGTTGGAAGATACCACCAGCTTGGGACCCTATAATCCATCAAGTAAAGTCTCAACCCAAACAACACACTGCAAGAACTAAAGATACGGTTAGTTTTTTTTGCAAATAATTTTAATAAACGGAGATCGTCCCCCTTCGTGAAGTTTTCTTGCCAGTTCTTTCTCCGAAGGGCTCCAACTTTTGTGAACCGGTGGTCGAGTCAGTAACTTTTTGCTTTGCTATAAATAATTATTATCCAAATTACTTAAACAAATCAAAATATTAAATTAATAAATCATTTTTGTTATAATTAAATATAAAGTTAAAATAACCAATACCTAACCGTATCCTGTTTCCGAACGAAAAACAAAGACAATTAAAGTGGGTATATTCTTTTATTAAAATCAAAAAATTGTGGGTAGTTTTCCGTGACCACGGCCCCTGGAAAGGTGCCGAAACGTCGGATAAACCAAAAAATCTCTAAAAAAAAATAAAAATTTAACCAAGTTGCTAAATAAATTGCGTGAAAAAATCCGTGAAAGTGTTTTATTTATATGGACAGTTCGCGCAGAAATCTAAGATGAAATTTAGTTTGTCGTTGAGTTAGGAGTAGTTCCTCAGTTTACCGCTCGCGGCTTTGCCCGCAAGAGCGAGACGATATTTAGGTACTCGTGGGAATGAGATACTTTGCCGGGATGAAAAGTAGCTTAATTATTTAAACCATAATCTATCCGTGTCAAAGATTATACAGATCCGTTTAACCGTGATTGAACAAAAAAAAATTGTTACTCAATCACGGTGGATATTATCCAAACACCTAAACACCCAAACTTTCGCATTTATAATATTAGTTATGAGTAATAGTGTTCACGCCGCGCGTGATTCATTCATTCACGTTGATTCGTGGGGTCGGCGCCAACCGCCGCCCGCGCGACATCGCGACCAGTTGGCCGTAAGCAGCCGTGAGGAGCGCCCGGTCCGGGTACGGACTTGTGACCCGTGTGTGTTCGCTTTGAAAAGCGCCGGGAAAGTTTTAGCTGCCTATTAGGGCATTGTGTAGTTATAAGGGTGTTAGCTGTAAGAGTTTCCCATCGGGGGTTGTGTGGAGATCGTTTTGCCAGGCGCGCCGGCGAGACAACGTTCAGCCCCCCTGGATTACGGACACTATTTTCTAGTAAGGTACGACTAGCTTAATTTACTTAATTTTGCATGAGAAACCTTCGTTTCAATAAACTGTGGAACACAGTAGATGTGGTCATCACAATTGTGCGTGATCATAATTTTGGTAGCAGAGCTTAGTTGATATAATTAATTTTCATATTAAAATTAACTACATAAAATTTCATAGTAAAAATAAAAAGCGTACCTAAAAAGCGTACCTAAAAATTATTTTTTTTTGTTGAAATCTCGAGGGTATTTGAAGATCCCGAGACGATTTGAAGTACTAAGAAATTGTTCTAGTAAATTCTCGAAGCGAATGTTTCTCACTTGGTGGATCCGATAATAGATAGACACTTATATAATTGTTGTCACATACTAGTGTTTTGATACGAGTTTACTCGCCTAGATGTGTATATTTTTTTTGTGTGTCCGGATTTATTTGACGAATAGTTCGTTCGAAAGTGTGTTTATTAGTACCACATACTAGTGATTTGATACGAGTTTACTCGCCTAGATGTGTATATTTTTTTTTGTGTGTCCGGATTTATTTGACGAATAGTTTCGTTCGAAAGTGTTGTTTATTAGTACCACATACTAGTGTTTGTTCCGAGTCCGCTTGCCTAGTTAAAAAAGTGGAACTAGTTTTAATTATTAGTAGTATTAAATTACGAGTATTATTATTAAAAATAGTTTTGTTTTCGTTTGTTGATAACGGTTTAGTAGTTGATTTGCGAGGTATGCCATACCGTTAATCCTATACGTTTTGTTTATACCGTTATATTGTTAGCCCTTGAAATTGGTAAGTTGCTAATAATTTATGAAAATAGTAGGGTCCGTGTATGTCGTCCGAATTTTAATTGTGTTTTATATTATCGTGACGCGACCTATTTCTATTGTTTTTTTTTGTTGATGTTTACCACTTCTATATTTCTTTGTTTGCTTTGTTTATTAAACGGATTATAAATGGCTCCTACGAATCCGACCGCCGTATCCAGGGCTGGCATCCAAGGAGTTTTGCGTTGGCTTGCTTGTGCGGTCACATTAATAGACCGAGCCGACCGGGTAGGCGCGTTGCTAGCTCGGTATGGCGGGCTGGCAGCTCGGCTGCAGGACCTGGAGCGCCACGCCATGGAGTGTCGCGCGTATTATTTAGAGAACCCCCCAGCTGATGATGCCTTGTCGGAACAGCTGGAGCAGGATGTAGCCCAGGCCTATGAGCTGGCTGACCAGTTCACGGAGGCGGCTGAGAGGGCCCTGGCTGTTCGGAAGGGGGAGCCGGTTTTGAGCGGGGAGGTCAAACCTACCCCGACGGCGTTGCTAGGCCGATTGCCTACTTTGGAGATTCCCACTTTTAATGGGGATCTGTCAGCCTGGATGGGCTACATTAATTTGTTTGACAGTTTGGTGGATTCACGACGGGACTTATCCCCTAGCGAGAAGTTGGCCTATTTGCGCTCCTCCCTGCGAGGAGAGGCCAGCGCGGTAATCCAGCACCTGCTCATCAGCGACGACAACTACCAGGTGGCTCGCCAGCTTCTGGTTAGCAGGTACCAGAATGTCCGGTTACTGGCGGACACCCACGTGGCCACGATTTTGGCCCTCCCGCGAATCACGCGGGTACACCTGTTACGGAGGGAGTTGCTGAACCCGCTACTGTCAGCGGTCAACTCCCTAAGGCGATTGGACCTGCCGGTGGATCAGTGGTCCTTTGTACTGCTGCACATAGTCCTCGCCAAATTGCCCGCTGAAATGAAGGGGCGTTTCGAGCAGAGGTACGGAGGCGACAGCGCCTCGTATCTCCCGCCCTTCGCGGACCTCCTTCGTTTTTTGGAGGACGAATGTAGGGTGACGGACCACCTGGAGCCCGCCCCGGTTCCAGGTGTTGGTCGTATGGTGGCGGCGAGGGAACAGCCCCGTCGCCCGACCAATCGCTATGCTGCCTTCCAGCAGTCCCTTCCCCCCGCACCGAGTGAGCGGTGCAGGTATTGCAGGGGAGATAGGCACATGGTGCACGAATGTGCCAAATTTAGAGGCCTCCGCCCAGAGGGACGGAGGGCCGTTGCTAGACAGCGCCAATGGTGCTATAGGTGTTTGGGGGGACACATGCAGTCGGCGTGTCCCCAGACCGAGGATTGTCGTCTTTGCGGAGGGAGGCATCACCCCCTCCTTTGTTTGGACCGCAAGGACGCCGGGAGCGACCGGGGTTCGAATTCCTCGCGCACGGGCGGGGGCCCGGCAGCCCGGAACCGGTCCCCTAGAGATTCGGCGGGGCTTAGCCCCCCCGTTCAGTCCCCCCCGGAGAGGGGGAACTATAGGAGAGACGCCCCCGCCACGGGCGGGGGTAGGGGGGTACCACACGAGTACGCCACGGTGGCGATGGGCACGGGCCCTATTTGCTACTCCCCCCCCCTAATGGAGAGGCCTCGATTGGGGTACTATGTACCGAGGCACGCCCCACACGGGTATTACCCTGCACCTAGGAGTGCTGTTGGTCGGGGCCAGTATGTACCCGATTGGGACCCGCTCGCCCGGTACGAGCGTCCCACATTTGGCGCGCCGACTCAGGCGCGAGGGGGACAAGTACCCCCCCAAAATTTTTAATGGCGCCCCTGTCGGACCCAACCACCCCTCCGGAGCTTGTGCTGTTGCCAACAGCCTCCGTGAATGTTTGGGGACCTAAGGGCAATGTTGTCACGGTGCGTGCCCTTTTGGACTCAGGTGCCCAGGGGTGCATAATGTCCAAGTGGCTTGTCCGACAGCTGGGTCTTTTGCTTGTGCCGCATCACGAAGCGGTACGGGGGGTGGGAGACTCGCGGATCCCTGATCCGATTGGTCGAGTTGAGTTCTCCTTCTCCCCCCACTTCACGCCAAGGCCGAAGATCGGTGCTTCGGCGATAGTATTTGATAAGGTGGTTGGACCACTCCCGCAAGTGCGAGTGCCGCCATCCACGATTGAGCTGACGTCTGGACTGGCTTTGGCTGATCCTTCCTTCCACCGACCGGGCCCAATACACTTGTTGATTGGTGCGGATGTCCTCGGTCGTGTACTGTGTGGAAGCAAGCGAGTTTTGCAGACAGCCGATCTTGTCGCCTTGTCCTCGTCGCTGGGTCATGTGGTGATGGGAAAGGTACCACAGACACCAGAGACCCCGTCGGTAGACCGCCAGACCATTGTCGGTTCTACTTTGTCCGACGTTCTCCAAAAGTTTTGGGAGGTGGAGGAACCTCCCACTGCCAAGCGGTTGGATCCGTTAACCGAGGAGTGCGAATTGTTCTACCAGAACAACACTGGGCGCCTCCTCTCGGGTCGCTTGATTACCCGCTTGCCCTTCTTGGCGGTTCGCCCTCCTTTAGGGAGCTCCCGACCGATGGCCGAGAAGAGATTGTTGTCCATGGAGCGTAGGATGGCCAGGGATCCCGCATTCAAGGAGAAGTATATAGACTTCATGCGGGAGTATTTGGACCTTGGGCACATGTCCATCTCGCAGTTGGACTGGCGTAATGTGGAACATTACTTCCTGCCACACCACGCTGTTTTGAAGACTTCCAATGGGAAGATCCGCGTGGTCTTTGATGGTTCAGCGCCCACGTCAACCGGAGTGTCGTTGAATCAGTGTCTGCATGCGGGGCCGAAGTTGCATCACGATGTCTGTGATGTTTTGACCAACTTCCGCCGGCACGCTGTCGTCTTTGTGGCCGACATCCGCATGATGTTCAGACAGACCGTGATTCACCCGGAGGATAGACGATACCAGCTCATCCTTTGGCGTGAGGATCCCCAGGATCCGATGTTGGCTTACGAGCTGAACACCAACACTTATGGTTTGCGGTCGAGCCCCTTTGTGGCGATCCGTTCGCTTTTGGAGCTCGCAGAGCGCGAACGGCTACGCTATCCCCGGGCATCTGCTCTTATTGAGGGGGGGGGCCTTATTTGTCGACGATATCTGCACGGGGGCCTCGAGCTTAGATGAGGCTCTCGTCTTACGTGATGAGCTGATTGCGCTCTTGAGGGCTGGTGGCTATGAGTTGCGGAAGTGGCTGTCTAACTCACCGGACCTATTGGCAGATTTGCCTAAGGACCACCAGCAAGAGCCGCTCCTCTTTGAAAATCCGGAGACTCCAGACATGCTGTCTGTTTTGGGAGTCCAGTATCGACCAGTCCCGGATTTGTTCACATATAGATTGGAACTGCCAGACCCAAAGGTCTGGACTAAACGCACGGTGCTGTCCACTGTAGCCCGTACCTTTGATCCGAACGGTTGGCTCAGCCCTGTAGTGTTTTCGATGAAGTGCTTCCTACAGGAGCTCTGGGCTGCGGAATTGTCATGGGATGAGCCCCTCTCTGGTAGTCTCCTACGAGAGTGGGTGAGGTTCGTGTCATCCCTACCCGACGTCAATCGGGTTTGTATACCGAGGCAAATGCTGCCTTCGGGAAAGTTTAAAGCCTCCCTGCACGGCTTTTGTGACGCGTCCGAAAGCGGATACGCGGCAGCCGTTTACATCCGAACGGTGGATGCAGCAGGCGTTGTCGCCGTACACTTAGTTACGGCCAAGAGTAAGGTCGCCCCCCTTCGGACTAGGCTAACCATTCCGAAGTTGGAGTTGTCCGGCGCCACTCTCTTAGTACGGCTACTCAATCATGTTGCCGACACCTTGGGAAACGGTGTCGACTTGGAGTCGATATTTGCGTGGTCTGACAGCCAGGTCGTCCTTTGTTGGCTGAAGAGTTCAGTCCACACCCTTGAGGTTTTTGTGGCCAACCGGGTCTCACAAATTCAGACTTCAAAGGCCCCGTTGATTTGGCGCCACGTACCGGGCGAACTGAACCCCGCAGATTGTGCCTCCCGCGGCTGCGAGGCGCCTGAGTTAGTGGACCACCACCTATGGTGGAGTCCATCATGGTTGTTACGGCCTGAGCGCTCATGGCCTGCCACCCCGGCTGTGGCCAGAGTCCCAGACCTAGGCATGCGTGTTCACGCCGTGGAGACGGTGGCGGCTCCGCAGATGGAGTTTTTGTTAGACCGCTACAGTTCTCTTGATAAGTTGCTCGGCGTGACTGCTTGGATGAGGCGCTTTGTGCGAAATTGTCGCCAGCCTCAGGAGAAATCGTTGTCTCCGGTCCTCGCCCCACAAGAGCGGCAAGACGCTCTGTTGCATTGGTTGCGAGTGACGCAACAGCGAGAGTTTGAACCGGAGCTGAAAGCCCTGCGCTCAAGTAAGTCCAAGTTGAAGGGACCCTTGGTGCGGTTGAATCCCTTCTTGGACAGTACCGGATTGCTGCGTGTCGGAGGTAGGCTCAGACATGCCAACCTGCCGTACGGATCACGCCACCCTTTGTTGCTCCCCAAGGATGGACCGTTAGTTAGACTGTTGATTACAGACCGACATGTAAAGAATGCTCATGCCGGTTGTAATGCTTTGACCGCGCTCCTCCAACGAGAGTTCTGGATTTTGTCAGCGCGGAGAATAATCCGATCCGTTATTTTTCGTTGTCTCCCGTGTTATCGTTTGCGCGCCGATACGATGCAGCCCCAGATGGGTGATTTGCCTGCCGATCGAGTGAACGAATCGATGCCCTTCTCAGGAGTTGGAACGGATTTTGCGGGGCCATTTACCGTTAAGACATCGCGGCTTCGTAATGCTAGAACGGAAAAGGCTTACTTGTGTGTATTTGTTTGTTTGGCCACTAAAGCGGTCCACCTGGAGGTGGTTAGTGCCCTCACCACAGAAGCCTTTGTAGCCACGTTGAATCGTTTTGTGTCTCGCCGCGGAATGCCGTCGTTAATCAGGTCCGATTGTGGAACCAATTTCAAGGGCACCGATAGGTATTTAAAGGAAGTTTGTGAATTTTTGGATAGGAATAATTTTGAGATCGGATCCACACTCTCTCGCAGAGGGGTACGATGGCAGTACTCCCCGCCATCCTGCCCCCACTGGGGAGGGATTTTTGAAGCAACTGTAAAGGCCGCTAAAACTCACCTTCGTCGCGTTATTGGGGAGACGGTCCTCACGTTTGAGGAACTCGCGACCGTATTTTGTAAGGTTGAGGCGGTCCTCAACTCGCGTCCGTTGTGTCCGTTGTCTTCGGACGCGAATGATTTAGAGGCCCTTACGCCGGGCCATTTTTTGATTGGCAGACCGCTTAACGCCTTGCCGGAATATCCTTATTCCGAAGTGCCCTCCGGACGGCTCTCGCGATTTGAATTGCTCCAGCAGCTTACGCAGAGTTTTTGGCGCCGTTGGCATCTGGAGTATTTGCACATTTTGCAGCAACGCGTTAAGTGGTCGGATAGGACGACCCCACCCAAGACTGGAGACCTCGTGTTGGTAAAGGATCCAAACCTGCCGCCCCTCCGCTGGCGTTTAGGACGCATTGTTCAGCTTCATCCGGGGTCGGATGGTGTGCCCAGGTTTGCCGAGGTCCTGGTGGGGGACTCTGTTTTGAAGCGAGCGATCGCTACCCTCTCTCGCCTGCCCTTAGATTGAGTTGGCGGACAGTTTGCTACTGTCCGGGACGGGGGGATGTTCACGCCGCGCGTGATTCATTCATTCACGTTGATTCGTGGGGTCGGCGCCAACCGCCGCCCGCGCGACATCGCGACCAGTTGGCCGTAAGCAGCCGTGAGGAGCGCCCGGTCCGGGTACGGACTTGTGACCCGTGTGTGTTCGCTTTGAAAAGCGCCGGGAAAGTTTTAGCTGCCTATTAGGGCATTGTGTAGTTATAAGGGTGTTAGCTGTAAGAGTTTCCCATCGGGGGTTGTGTGGAGATCGTTTTGCCAGGCGCGCCGGCGAGACAACGTTCAGCCCCCCTGGATTACGGACACTATTTTCTAGTAAGGTACGACTAGCTTAATTTACTTAATTTTGCATGAGAAACCTTCGTTTCAATAAACTGTGGAACACAGTAGATGTGGTCATCACAATTGTGCGTGATCAAATAGATAAGATGAAATGTCGAATCGAAGACAAGTTAGTTCAGCATTTTGCTTGATATCTTTTCACGTCTGCTGGCACGGTTTTCTACTCGACTAATTTTGATAAAATGTGACATAGATATAATTATCATACTCGTATAATTAAAACCTTGAAGAATACCTGTAAGAGTTACTAAGCTTTCTTAGTGGCGAAAATTATAAGTGGTTATCTAAGGACCACGACATAACAAAATTCTAAGCAGGAAAAGTCGCATTCGTCCGCAATATCGTGTAAAACTATAACTACGAAGTTATTCTGGTTTTCGGTAGACCTACGCACTGAGCGCACTCGGCAGTAATTGCGCCACTAACCGGGCAACATTAGGCGGTACCGACGAGGCACAAACGAAATGTGGGGCCCTATTTGCGATCGCCCCTACTAACGTATGCCTATCGCCCTGCACAGACGAGGGACTTTTATCCGCCGAAATAACTTAAAAGAGGAAACATTTGCTACGAATGCAACGTGAACGAAGATTGTTTTGCCCATAAAGCTCCTCCTGTCACCTTGCTAGATCTTTACGAATAAAAAACGTCGTATGCATTGAGCTCGTGGCGAAAATTACCACTTTTTAAGTTAGCCCGGCGGACAAAAGTCCCTCGTCTGCGCAGGGCGTATAATGTAACTTACGTAATAAGATACGACTTCTTCATATAATCAGCGCAAAAGGAAGTAATTCCTCCGAGCTTGGTGTCTGTGCTGCGGCCCAACTGTTAGATGTTCACAGTGTGAACTGACGACGACGATGACTTCAATATATGATTTATGTTTCCACAATTGCAATTCTTGTTATGTTATAATTTTTATGTAAGTACATAATGTACTACATAATAAAATGTCGCATTGAGTCCCGTTACTCTTGGTTATAAAAAATTTTGCAATTCTTCAGTTCTGTCCTGACGTAAGTGTAACAGACTTGAGCGTCGATGTTTATATACTATTCACTTATCCATTGTGTAGTCCCCATAGTATAGATTTTAAGTTTCGCTATTCGTTCGAATTTTTATCATAACTTAATTACAAACAGCTGACTGAGCAATAACGCAAGTTCGACTAACTCATTTACTTTAAATGTTGTAATTTCAAAATACAAATAAGTTCAATTTTAAGGAACGTAAATTTAGGATTTAGATCAAAATCTTTAACAAGATACTTTAACTAAGAAATTGCTAATGAGGAGCGATCAAGTTATTAATTAACCTTTTGACCTTTACTAAAGTGTTGTAATTATTAATAACTAAATTCTGTAGATTATTAAAATTTGAGTCTAAATGAGAATTACCTTCTCAGTCTAGCTTAAGATTACTGGTTGTTACAACAATAATTTATGTTGTAGGTTTAAATTATAATAACATCCCGTAAGACGGTTATCAAATTTAGATATTTTTAATGAATGGTTTTCCATACTTATTTATTTATATGAAAGAGTATTGTACAATCCATCCATTATCAGCCATTTTTATGTTCCAATTTTTATTCATCATCATCATCATCATGTCAGCCGAATGACGCCCACTGCTGGGCATAGGCCTCCCCCAAGGATCTCCACAACGATCGGTCCTGCGCTGCCCGCATCCAGCGGCTTCCCGCGATTTTTATTATACATATAAAAATGAATCGCTGTTCGCTAGTCTCGCTAAAACTCTGAAACGGCTTGACCAGCTTGAATCTAAAAAAACCTATATAAAAATAATGGCAAAAATCCTTAAAGATACCTAAAAATATTGTGAAATAAAAATGGCAATTTTGTATGGAAAATCGTCTAACTGCTATACAAAACTAAAATTTCATCCATGGTCGCTGTTTAGACGTTTCCGATTACTTTTAATAGGTGACATTTGTGCTGTGCATTTGTGGTAGGCAGTGTATAAAACTGTGTTCTGAGGCTTAAACCATTCGTGTTTCCATGGTAGGGGATACAAATAAGCTTAGTTAGCGCATAGCGGCGCTCTGCGTCCGACCCCGCTAATTTGAAACGAATCGCGACGAACGCAATGGTATATGCTATATACTGTATTCCCTGTATTTCTCTCCATTTCCGAAGGACACAGTAACTGCATTAGAATCAACGTGTAAAACAGAGTAATACGTCGCCTGTAATTAATACATGGGTTTGTTTTGAAAAGCAAGGGAATGTGTGTTGTGTTTAAAACAATGATTTATGAGTTCATGTCGGATTTCAACTATTTAAATTTTTACATTTTTGCATTCACAATGCTATTTTTATTATTGATAAATTAAAAACGTAGTATTTAGAAAAACAACTCCGTAGCTCGGTGGTTAGAGCAGTCACCCGGATAGCGAAGGGTCGTGAGTTCGAGTCCCATCGGAGCTGGTTGTGAGACGGATTTCAATCTGTTTAATTTTATCTTTAGGTATTCGATTTTGATAATAAATTATTATATACCTACTTATATACTTATGTGATTGTATTTAAATACCTACTTTGAGGAATGCAATTTAGTCGTCTAGACGACAGATTTTTGAAGAGTTTGTAAAGTTTTGACGATATAGTAACGTAATCTGTATGTTTGTTTCCGGAGACCTTTTTCAACGTTTTATGGTTTACCAGCTGCGCCCAGCGGTTTCACCATCGTTGTTCCTGTTCCCTAGGGAATATTTAGATAGCCTATCTATGAGTTATTCTAGCCTACAATCTATCTCTGTGCCAATTTCCATTCATTTCCGTTCAGCCGTTCCATCGTAATTGAGTAACAAACGTCCATACTTTCACATGACGTGTAATATTAGTAAGAAACCTTATATATACCTACCATTTACAAAATAGATATCCAGTTTTATTCATTGGTAGCCACAGTCGACTAAAAACTCTATTGATCGAATAGGTTTATATATTTTTCTGCAAACGAGACAGTTCTTTAGGAAAACCACTTTCAATTTAGCATCGTCCGTCACATATCAACGCAAAGTGATCCTTAAATATTCTCAGACAAGGTATAGTATAATTTAGCTAATTACATTTCAGCCAGTAACACGAATAATGTCTTGAATAAGCTACTCCATTCCTGAGAGAGTATTTGTCGCAATTTTTAATTTATAGCGATGTTATTCCACAACGGAGACAGAGAGGAAAAAATAATATTGCGAGAAAACCTGGCAAACTAAGAATAACTGGCGCAAGGTGGGTTAGGTAGGGCTGTGAGCTGTGACGCAATATTTTCTTAATAAATTATGATTTGATGTCTCTGCAATAGTTACACCACAGATAATATAATAATACTATACTAGTACACTTACTTTTTTGAAGTGAAAACTTCTTTAGCGGCGGACGTTGTGCACTTTTTGTGTTTGGTAAAAAATGTTCGCGTCAGGCAGGACACGTGACCGTTAGTTCGAAAATTCGTAAGACGGACACGTGACCTGATCGAAAAACTGTTACAATGTCATTAGTTTCCAAATTAGTAATAGCTCAGGTTAGAAAACGGGCCGCATTGAAGCCAGAAGACCTCGGTTCAAATCCAATCCATATAATTTTTTTTTGTCGAATTCCTTTTTTTTTGTGAAAAAGTCTAAGGAGCCCTTTTCACTTCTGCCGGCACTCCCGGAGTGCAGCAACCCGTTGTTTTTTCTTAGTCATAACACATTTAACAAACAATAAAACGAAATAAATATTTTATTATAATATTGTACTTGAATAATAAATTAAGGTAGGCTCAGTTGTCTCCATATTTAAATAATTGTTGTAATACAGAAACCGTTCTAATTAATCAGATAAGTACTCAATATGAATACTTATCTAAATTCTTTTAACTTGACAGTGCAGTCAACTTTACATTTTATCCGGCATATAAAAATGACAATGTTTATAAGCGTGCGTGATGTGTTGTCGACAACAATGGGCAAACCCTATACAAAATTGAAAAGAGCTAAGTATATTGCAGCTCTCATCCCTTATTAGTCGCTCCTTATACTAACAATATTTTCAACCTGCAACCTTGACAGAAAAATCTTTATAAAAAACCAAGCAGTAAGTTTCAGGTAGGTATAACATACAAATACATAGTTGGTATATTTTCAGCAGTTTTTCTGCTATAAATAAAATTACAATAGCTAGAACCAAATAAATAGTCGTTTTTTTTTAGATTATTGTTATATTCGCTCACACTTATCCCTTACAGTCACTTTTTATCCTAACACAAGCGCTCCGCTCGTCACTTCGTCTGCATAGACCCCCTTCTTTACTCTCATAAGGTCACAGCACATACATCAACTCGGAAAGGGATCGTAAACGTATCAACTCGAGCGGTTCAGTATTCTTTGTATGAAACTCCCTACTGCAAAGCACACTAATCGGAATCGTAACGTAACGTTTTTTTTTTATGGAACCACTGTGCGGCGAGCCGTAAGCGCGGCGTCGCCTAGCCGTAGCCGAGCCGACGTACCGACGATGATCCGGTTTGGTTACGTGCTTGCGTTAGGTTGACGCCTGGTTGACGGCGAGGCGAAAGGCGATACGGTGTCGATCCCTTTCCGAGTTGATGTAATGTGCTGTGACCTTAACAGGGAGAATTTCCTAAAAATCCTCTCTTTGTGCTCCCCTACACTCCCCAAAGAACATGCATGCCAAATTTCAACTTCATGCACCCAGTAGTTTCGAATGTGCGTTGTCTGTCAGTCAGTCAGTTTTATATAAGAGTTTACGCAAGAGTTTTATATAATTATACATATAAGACTAGAGGATCCTCGCGGTTTCACCCGCGTGGTACCCGTTCCCGTGTGAATATCGGGATAAAATAAAGCCTATGTCACTCGGGAAGAATGTAGCTTTCTAATGGTGAAAGAATTTTCTAAATCGGTCCAGTAGTTTCGGAGCCTATTCGATGCAAACAAACAAACAATCAAATCTTTCCTCTTTATAATATTAGTATCGATTGTTGTCACCAAATGGACAACCTTAAAGGAAAACCAATAAAAAGTTTCAGCTAGATATTTTTTCAGTTTTTTTTTTTCTTGTTAGTATAAATAAAGCTACGTTAGCTAAACCAAATAAATAGAGGAATTCTCCGTTAATTGGCACATTCGGGTCAGTCTCAACCATTTTTAATGAAGGCGGATTATGCTAATGTTTAATTAGGCTCTTTGAGGTGCATAATTATCAGTCGTTAAGACGAAGCTGAGACTGGCTTTTGTGTTTTTCCTTCTCTATAAAGCAAGAATATATTAGAACAAAGAAATAAAAAATTGCAGTAATGGAGAATAAGGTAGTGGATTTGTACAAAAAATATAAAAATGATGTCTTGAATGATAAGAATGTATAAAAAGGACATATCCTAAAGTGTATTTTAATTTAGATTTTAGGAATATTCTTCTCTATAGTGTTCGTTTGTATGTGAACTTTTAATTACCAAAATCACTGCATAGTATCGAATCTGTACCGAGACTCAGATCTTTCAGACTACGCAACAGATATCAATGTGGTTTTCATGAGTGGACAGAGTGACTGAAGGGGAAGATTTAACTTCAATGTATAATGTCACATTGCAATTTTTATTACTTATTGAAAATAAAATATGAGAAAAATCGGCACATCTAATAATAGTTTTGTTTGGCTTTCGTAGAATCTCCAACAGAATTAAGTGCATTGAAGATTCCCGATTTGATGACTGAGCATCGTTATTACAATCAACGACACGGACTGGATATTTCACTCACCTCTGGCTTTCAATTTTAATGTTTTCATTTATTCTGCCACCCAGGGCAGTATTAGTAAGGGTCGAAATTAATATTAATAAATCATAATTTGAAAATATTGATAACTAGCCTTCCGCCCGCGGCTTCGCCCGCGTGTACTACACGACGTTATCCCGCGGGAAGGTGATATTTTTCAGGAATAAAAAGTAGCCTATGTCCTTTCTCAGGCTCTAGACTATCTCTGTACCAAAATTCATTCAAATCGGTTCAGTAGTTTAGGTGTGATTGTGTAACACACAGACAGACAGAGACGCATTTATAATATAAATAAAAGTAAGGATTAAGTGTCAGAAAAAATCGACCCGAATCACAACTATCTCCGATGTTACTCGAACCTAAGACTTTTCACTGTCTTGTCACTGTCATGTTCAAAACTGCATTGTAAATGCAAGAAAAGTAAAAATAATTTGAAACTTTAGACTTACGTTACAGTCTGATCCTGGCTAATTATTGGCTAACTGGCTCAACTATCAATAATGTGATGTTATCATTCATTTTTATATATTTTCTCTTCTTTATCTTCAGAATCTCTTAATATTTAATAGGTGTCGATTGTACACAGCCTATAGCAATATCTATTAATTGAAAAGGCTGGTACTTTTGGCAAAAACTAGGTCAGGCGGGAAAAGGGAAATGTGAGTCAGAAAAAATAGAAAAATAACTTGTTTATTTTTTTCTATTGTTACTTTTTGTCATGGCCCCTGGAGCCGTCCCTGGCGTCTCCCAAGAGGCGTCTCGTCGATGTTCAAACTGGTTTTTCTTAATGGAATCCTTGTCAGCTTTCAAAATGTCGGATGTGTCGGCGAAAAGTGAAAGGTGATATTTTAAGTGGAAATTAAAATACACTCGGCAAATAATTGACACAGATCTGTTACGCAAAGTTATCTCGAGTTAAAACGTTTTGGCAACGACATCGGTACCATTTGGAATTGGAATAATAGAAGAGAAGAAAGTGAAAATAGATGTTTCGCGCTGAAATAGACTTTCGGAATTTTGTTACGTGGAATTATAATACTGTAGAAACTTTCATGAGTATATTTTACCCCCTCTTAAACAGATTTTTCGCGAAAAAAGACCCTTAGGGTTCCAGGTTCTGATCTTTCTTCATACCTATTGCAGAGATAAGTGTATTGAAACTAACAACATATCACTTAATTGCATTATTATTAGATTGGTATATGATGTTTTTTTGTCAATAAAATAACATTGCTTAATTGAACTTTGTGTTTAAATAATAATTAAAAGGAACAAGAAACTACTAAGCAATAAACTAGAAACTAAAAACATTTTCACTTTATTGCATTAGTATTAGATTAGTATACCTATGATGTTTTTTTTTTTCAATAAAATAAAATTGCTTAATTTAAACTTTGTGATTAAATAAAAATTAACAAGAACAAGAAACTCCTAAGCAATAAACTAGTGTTAACTCCCTTCGTTTGTAAGTTGAACATAATTTAAAACGTAACTAGCAAATGACTAAATGTAATCCAGGGTGACAACTATCTTACAGAACTAACAACTAAAATATACTGTCGATTCAATTCTCCAGCCCATTGAGCGAAAATTAGTTTGAGGCCGGCGCACACTACCGGATATTGACGGAACTGGCTGTTTGCGCGGAATGCAGGGTTACTATACTAGTTATGGCTTTATATTTTAAGCATTTGAAGAAGGTCCAGTAAAACTTCTTTTGACAATATTACGCAGAAAACTATTACGGAGGAAAACTCTTTTCAAAATAGCAACTATAAAATAGACTGTACCTACTACTACAATCGCTACATTTCGATAATCAATCTACGTATAAAATTAGAGTAAATAGAAGACAAAATCAAAATCGAAAATCATTTATTCATTTTAGGCTGATACAGCACTTGTGAACGTCAATGAAGCTACGCTATCGGTTCGCAAATCCTACGGCGAAAGGCCTTGTAACGAGAAGAACCGGCAAGAAACTCGCCAAGGGCTATTTTTTTCTCCCTGTCATATTTCATACAGAGTCGTCAAATTGAAGTCGACAAGGATGCCTACTAAGATAATATACTATTCCTCGAATTGTCTTCTAATATTCATTAACAAATATCTTTATTCTCAACATAGGAAATGTCTCAATTCGAATAATCTCAAAATAATGATTGTGATAATGGTATGTCTTTAGTCTTAACACTGGTTTATAATGTTTACTGTTGTTTGTATGTGTTGTCTCTCATTACACAAGGTGACCTTAGAGAGCAGATCTAAATATAGTGCTGAGAAGTGTTTTTCTTCAATAAATGATTATCTTTCTTTCTTTCCATTGACAAATGTCCCACCAAGGTTTAAAACATCAAAAGGGAGCCAAACGAAATCCATTCCTCTAATCCGTACTTACCATAAACTCAACACAAAAAACAGAAGGAATAGAAACATAATGTCCCAAAAACAATCCAAATTCGTTGTGTATCGCCCCGACATTGTTATCAGCGGGCGACTTTACGACGCAGTAAATTTACGTAGGACTCGAAAACTCGTAAAAAAGTAATCAAGTCGAAATTGGACGCACTTCACTATGATAATGTTGCGGACAATCGGCGTAATTACGCCACCGAACTCATAAACTATTCGATTTATGAGTCATCAAACTCCAAATGAAATGGTTGCGTTCGACAGGTCGCTTCATAAATCCCGTTTTAATTTGTAAAGCAGCGAGGTTAGGTTAGGTTCGGTTAGACCCAATTCACTATGACACTGTTGCGGACAATTGGCGTAATTACGCCACCGAACTCATAAACTATTCGATTTATGACTCATCCAACTCCAAATGAAAGGGTTGCGTTAGACAGGTCGCTTCATAAATCATGTTTGATGTGAAAAAGAAGCGAGGTTAGGTTAGGTTCGGTTAGACCCAATTCACTATGACAATGTTGCGGACAATCGGCGTAAATACGCTACCGAACTCATAAAGTATTTGATTTATGACTATTCCAACTCCAAATGAAATGGTTGCGTTCGACAGGTCGAAGCGACCTGTTTGGAGTGAAAAAATATAAGATCAGGGTAAATTAGAACGCAGTGGTAACTAATATAGTAAACCACAGTTCGCTTTATTTATAAATCTTGTTTGGAGTGAAAAAATATAAGATCAGGGTAAATTAGAACGCAGTGGTAACTAATATAGTAAACCACAGTTCGCTTTATTTATAAATCTTGTTTGGAGTGAAAAAATATAAGATCAGGGTAAATTAGAACGCAGTGGTAACTAATATAGTTAACCACGACAAACATAGGAACTATCTAGTACCTACGTCTAAGAATGAGACGCTAGAGGTCTCGGGTTCGATTCCCTAACAATACAAATATTTGTATGCATAAACATGTCTATTTCAAATTTTAAATAAATACTACCCTTAATAAAATTGATAATTGGCTACACAACCATAATCTAGAATTAAATGTAAAAAAAACTAAAATTATTCAATTTAAACCCGCACAAAAAGTTCCACTTAAACTTTCTTATAAATTCAAAAATATCGAGCTAGAAATCGTTAGTACGGCTACATTACTAGGAATTGGTTTAGATACAAATATGACATGGAAACAGCACATAGAAAAAATAAAAAACAAACTATCCTCCTTCACCTACGCTCTATACCAACTTAAACGCGTTACTGACTTTAAGAGTGCACTAGCAGCCTACTATGCATATGCTTACTCTATTATGTCTTATGGTATAATACTTTGGGGAAACTGCTGTGTAGTAAACGAGATATTCACTTTGCAAAAGAAGTGTTTAAGGATACTAGCGAACATTGACCAGATGACATCCTGTAGATCCTTTTTTGTAAAATATCAAATGTTGACCCTTACATCCATCTACATTTTAGAAGCTTGCAAGTTTGTGAGGAACCATGGAGAGTTATACACTCCAATAGAAAACATTAATAAAAGAAATAATAGAAACCTTAACAAACTAAATAAACCACTCACCAAAATGGAACTTGTCTCATCTAGCCCTCACCATATGCTAATAAAAATTTATAACCATATTCCCAATAATCTAAAAATTATAAAAAAGCCTACCCTATTTAATAAACACATCAAAGTATTTTTAATAAATAAATGTTATTATGATATTTCTGAATTTTTTAATGATAAATTTTAGAAAATAAATGTACCAATTTGTAACTGATCACTCTGATTTTTCTAACAAAATAGAAATTTTAATAATAAATAGTATTTTTTATAATTTAGATAAATACTAATAGTTTATATATCTATCTGTTTTCAATTAAATTTATTTAATGCATGTGATAATTTGAATATTATTTTATATAAGGAAATCTATCTTTTAAATTTAAATTTATAAGTAAGAGGCAATAGTTGCCCCTCATGTTTGCTGTGCCCTAGCAGGGCGTCACTTGTACCTTACCAATTCTACAACACCTTCTGTAACCTGTGACTTGCAATAAATAAACTAAACTAAACTTCTCTTGGTCTGGGTGTTATCTATGTATATTAAGTATGCATTTACAAAAAAAATAATATAAGTATATATTTATCCCTTATCTAGTTTCCATAACAAAGTTTCTTAATGAAAACTACTACAAAAAAAATTGGTGTTATTGTATGATTTAATATATATATATAAATAAGTATATATTTGTTCGGCCATGATGTTTCCAATGTTAAATCTTAAATATCCGAAAAAGTGTTGTAACCCGTATCAGATGTAAGACACCATCTTTACAAATTACGTTATGACACCAGTCGGCACTCAGAGCGCCGCGCCACAAACAAGAATGTATTGCCTCTAAACGCGAGGGCCGCGAGTGCGAACGCCAAGACGAGACGGTTTATTATTATAGTCTTGTGTTTATGAATGTGTACCTGTAAGCTTAGCACGATCGTCCAAAACGTGATATATATCGCGTGATGTAGCGTTTTATCGACACTCAAACGTCAAAACACATTGTCTTTTGACAGTTAAACTTGATAAAGCGCTATATCATATCGCGTTTTGTTGGTCATGCTACTTATAACACACAGCTTTATTCTACTATATTCTATAGAAATACTTTTATTTTAAGCTATCATTACTTGAAAAAAATGGAAAATGAAGTATTTAGAAAAAATCGACCCGTCTCACAACTAGCTCCGATGGGACTAACTAACTAAAAATAACTAAAAATTAGAATAACTATCATTACTTTACATTTACTGTCTTATATAATTAATATTAAACTCTAATCTCTTATCAGCAGAATACAGTAGGTACATGACATGACAGTAGGTACCCAAAAGACGATAGGTACTAAAAAGATTATTTGATTAAATCAAATAAAAAGACAAGAATATTGAAGTGATTTTAATTTTTAGTTTTTTGCATTCACAATGCAATTTTTATTACTGAAAAATGGAAAATGAAGTATTTAGAAAAAATCGACCCGTCTCCCCGATCACCCGATCTGTGAGACGGGTCGATTTTTTCTAAATACTTCGTTTTCCATTTTTCAAGAATATTGAAAGTTAAAAAACTGGGTTATCATCAGATAATAGTTATCAGTCATTTAAATTAATAACCAACCAAAAGTAAATGTCAATCTCAAAATAAGAGAGATATGAATAACAATTGCTTTTCAATTTGGAGATAGGTATTTAACGATATCAGACGAATATTTTTTTATCCAAGCATTGAAAAATCAGCCCTTATCTGGAATTAAAATATGTAACAACTGAATTGTATTGTAATTGATAGTATCAAAGAAGCATAATATTATGAATGTTAGCAATTTCGCAAGTCTCCATCAACAATCAGAATGGCAGAAGCAACAAAACAACAACTTGCATTCGTCTTATTCCATTTCGTTGTCAAAGCGTAATGAGATTGCTCGAACACAAAGTCATCCGACGGCAGATAAGTGAAACAGATGATAAACACGCATATGTACGACCTTTACTTACACCCGGTGCCGACGCAGAAACCTTAGGTCTCGAATATAGTGGGAACCGAGCGCGGTAGCGACGGGCGGGCGCGATGTATCAAGTCATCCGACGGCAGTTAAGAGGTTTACATCTTTCTTGTCAGTTAAAAAGTCTTGAATGATCGGTAGGAAAAAGTTGATGATTCATAAGTACATGTTTATTATATATATGTGAATATTTATTCACATTGATATAAATATTTTTTCATATATTTTACACCACGCGTCGCAGAAACCTTAGACCCAGTACATAATACGGAGCGAGCGCAGTTGCAGAAGCGGGCGTGAGCGTGACAGATATATCATACGAATCGGTTGCAGGTTTCATTGTGAAGCACAGGCCCAGTTGAAGCCGCAGTTATATTGCATAAGAATCAAGATTAAAAAAAACATTTTGGTGGATATCTTCTGTGGGTTTACCACGAGGTTCGAAAGTGGACTGTATTTAGGATTATAGCTGGTTAAAAAAATAAAAATACGTATGCAATATTGGTGTTCGATTAATTTAGGTCTTGCAAAAACGCTTTGGACACATTTGGACGAAGAAATTCGGCTATGGAGCAGGATTAAAATGAAGGATGCACGCACTCACCTGTTCCTCACGACACGTCGTGATCACTTTTTGTTTCAATAGCAGTTTTCCTTGGATTTTCTTAGGCACCAATATCACGTTGAATAAGTTCAATAAACAAAATAATAATAGTTCACACACGGCACCTTGAGTTCACACAGCAATTAATTATCAATTAAAAAATGATGTATGCAGCGGGCGCGCTACTAAACCACTGAGCCGCAAGTAAGCAAGTAAGCTAATTCACATATCTTCAAATGTCAATCGCAGTCATGAGACGGAAACATCTTCATAGTGCGTGCGGGAGAGTAGGATGGAATATATGAAAGGATTGCGTCTTTGCAAATGTCCCATCTATGCATTAATAAAATAAAATAAATTCGATATCCAACATCCCCCCGGCCTTGAAGAAACCCTTCAAAGAAAAGCCTTATAGCGGTAAATACAAATACTAAATTTGGTTATAAGTAATAAAAACTAAACTAATAAATTAAAAATAAAATACTAAGATAAATATATAAAGATCACTGCGTGGGAAGAGGGCATAAGCGCACTACCGGACGCTTATAAGTGCCAGATTTAGTTTTTACTTCCGCAACGCGGACGACTCCATCCTTACCAGGATATAAATTAGTAATGATTCCTAATGGCCATTGTAAGGGTGGCGCGTTATCTACATTTAACAACACAACGGTACCGACAGTTATAGGATTTGATGGAGTATTCCATTTTTCTCTCTGTTGAAGATTGTGCAAATATTCCGATCTAAATCTTTTCCAATATGATTGGACTAGCGAATCGAGTAAAGAGAAGCGCGACAAGAGATTTGTTCGTTCTTCCGATAAGTCGGCCGCAGGCAAACATTCTAGCGGAGCTGTAGATAAAAAATGAGCGGGGGTCAACGCGAGCGGCTCTGAAGGATCAGAGCTTAAAACGTAAAGCGGACGGCTATTTAGCACGGCCTCAATCTGTGTAAGCACGGTCGACATCTCTTCATAAGTGAGGACTTGATTACCGATCGTGCGAAACAATAATGTCTTAGTACTCTTAACATTAATTTCCCAGATTCCACCAAAGTGACTTGCTGTGGGAGGATTCATTTGCCACGTGATGCGGTTCTTCGCGAGTTCACTACTAAAAGTTCGATAATAATCAACAGATCGTAAAAACTCGTGAAGTTCGTTAAAGTAGGCTTTGGAAGCGACGAAATTGGTCCCGTTGTCGCTATATAAAAAATTACAAGGACCACGTCTAGATATAAATCGTTTAAATGCGTCAATAAATGAAGCTGAAGTTAAATTGGAAACTAATTCGATATGAACCGCTTTTGTTACAAAACAAATAAAAATACAAATATAAGCTTTCACGCTTCGAATTCCGCGTTTGCGATAAGGAGTAACATACAGCGGGCCTGCGTAGTCAACGCCCGTGTGTAGAAACGCCTTGCATTGCTCTAGTCTACACTTTGGCAAATCAGCCATAAGCGGGAACGTAGGTTTCGGATTAACTCGAAAACAATCGTTACATTTATGTATATGTTGACGAACAACACGCCTAGCGGAGAGAATCCAGAATTTGGATCTTAATATCGAAATTAATAATTGCGGTCCGGCATGACAATTGTCGCGATGATAATATTCAATAAGCAATTTAACAATGTGTCCTTTTCCGGGTAGTAAAATAGGATGTTTAGAAGAATAATCTAACGTCGAGTTCGATAAGCGACCTCCGACGCGTAAAATACCGTTACATACAAATGGAAATAATTTCCGTAACTTAGCCGAGCATGGTTGGCCTTTAGAAATATTTTTAATGTCTTCAGAAAAATATTTGGATTGTAAAGCACGAATAATCTCTAATTCTGCGGTATTTAAATCATCTGCGGTAATTATATCGTTTTGCGGTAATTTTTTTATAAATCTAAGCGAATAAACGGTACTTTCGAGCAGTTTTTCCCAAGTGGAACAATCTGCTGCTAATTTAATAAGCGGGTTATCAATTTCATTGGCTTTAACTACATGCGAAGCGGTTTTTTCCTCCGGTAATAAAGACCGATTAGGTGAAAAGCATTGTATGGGCCAATCTTGTTTAGGCAGAGAAAGCCAAGACGGTCCTTTAAACCACAATTCATGCTGAATGAGCTGTAAAGGTGTGAGTCCACGAGACACACAGTCTGCGGGGTTTTGTAAACCGGCGATATGATACAAATTATCAGGTGCAATATTATCCTGGATTTGAGAAATGCGGTTAGCAACATAAGTATTAAATCTGTGTGGCGAAGCAATTGACCAACACAGAGCTACTTCAGAGTCTGAGAACGCGTATATATTGTCAATTTTATGTCGCATTGATAAAGTATCATAAACAGTTTTAAGAAGTCGCGACATTAACAGTATACCGTTCAGCTCCAAGCGGGCGAGAGTAATTTTTGGTTTAGCGGATGCGACACGCGATTTAGAACAAACAAGCGAAACGATCGGTGGCTGATCGCCATTTACAACATGTAAATATATAACGCAACCGTATGCGGATTCACTCGCGTCGGAAAACGCGACTAATGAAACCATAGAACCGGTCTCTATACCAAAATGACGCGGGAACGTTAATGTTGATATTTGCGGTAGTTCTAATAAATATCGTTGCCACGATTTAATTATAGCGGGAGGGGGAACATCGTCCCAATCGAGATTTAATAGCCAGAGTTCTTTAATTAATAATTTAGCAAATAAAATTATCGGGCCGACGAGCCCTAAGACGTCGTACAGCCGTGCGGTTGCGGATAAAATGGCGCGCTTAGTACAAAGAGGCGGAGGACTTGAGACTTCAAAAATGAAAGCGTCTTGAGCGGGTAACCATCGCAGCCCTAGAATCTTAAAGCTGTTTTCGTCATCAAACGAAATACATTCAGATTGACGGTGCGACTCGGGAATATTTTCAAGCAACTCGACCGAGTTAGACGTAAATTTGACCAAGTCAAAACCACCAGTTTTGAAAAGCTGGATTAGACCAGTGGCTGTCTCGACTGCTTCCTCAAGGGAAGAAGCAGACGAAGCCAGGTCGTCCATATACATATCTCTTTCTAGTACGGCTGCCGCATTGGGGAAATTGTGCCGTTCATCGCTAGCAAGTTGACGTAGCGTGCGGAGCGCCAAAAAAGGAGAAGACCGAAGTCCAAATGTAACTCGAGTGAACTCGAAAACCTCGAGCGAGTCGGTATCAGAAAATCTATACAAGATACGTTGATACCTGCGGTGCGGATTATTTGTATAAATACATAAATACATTTGTTTCACGTCTGCAAAAAAGGCAATACGGAAAACGCGAACATTTAAAAGTATATGAAAAATATCAGCCTGTAGATTGCAACCCGTATACAGGATGTCATTAAGTGACAACCCTGTATCGGTCTTGGCGCTGCCATCCAGCACGGGACGGACCTTGGTGGTCGCCTTGTCGTTGCGAACTACTGGGTGATGCGGTATATAAAAACCCGGGGTAGAAATTTCCTCGGGTGCGGTGCGAGACAGAATGCCTTTATCGAGGTATTCACGAATGATTTCATCATAAATAAGTTTTAAATTAGGATCCTTAGAGAACCTTTTTTCTAAAAGTAGAAAACGTTTTTTCGCGGTTGTATAAGAATTGCCTAGATTATTGGGGTCTTCTTTAAAAGGAAGGTCAACAGAATAACTGCCGTCAGAGTTACGTACAGTGGTAGACGTGTAAATAGTTTCACACTGTTGATCATCAGGACTTAAAAACGTCCGTGAGGGTAACTCCTCGACTGCCCAAAATCTTTCGACAATCTTATCTAGCGGGTCCGAAGAAAATGCACACAATGTGCGGGTAGCGGGTTGCGGGGAAACAATAGGCGCGTCACCTAAAATTAGGTAACCTAAGGTCGTTTCAAGTGCGGAGGGCATACCGGTTGACGGGCTTTTAATGTTATTATAAAGTAAAATTTCACAATAAAGTTTGACACCTAACAAAATATCTATAGGTCCCGGTTTAGAAAAGTCATCGTCAGCAAGCGGTAAGTCGCGTACGAATTCGATAGACGCGGTATCGACACGGGTGTCCGGTAGCTGCGACGTTATATTTTCCACGACCATGGGTTTAATAGAATACTCGCAATGGTCGTCAAAGCGCGACGAAAACTTAAACGAAGTAACGCCGATAATCTTTTGCGATGCTCCTCCTATACCTTGAACTTCCGTATAGCGGGTTTGTTTACAAATTGGAAGCGACAGTCGCTTACAACAAGATGCGGAAATATAATCACTTTGAGAGCCAGGATCCACTAGACATCTCAAATAGTGAGTGCGGTTAAACGTATCAATAACTTTAATTTTAGCGGTCCCTAACAACGTAGTCGTTAAACAACGATCTACTCGATCGTACGAAACTGTACAGACCGATGCACTATTAGAAGCGGCGGGAAAATTCAATGCGGGTTGACTGCGCGCGGTAGAACGCGGCGGCGAGCCAGGAGCGGTAGCGGTTTCATAAATAGCGGAATTAGCGGGTTCGTAAATAGCGGGATTAATAATCGCGGAATTAGCGGGTTCGGACACCACTGCACTAACGTTACAATTAGATTTAATATTTTGCGGCAAGTTAAAGTGCAATAATGAGTGGTGTCGCATAGAACAATGAGAACAATTATGTTTAGACGTACACGAAAAAGTTTTATGTTTTACACTTAAACAATTGTTGCAATAATTATTTATTTTAATGAAATTATATCTTTCGTGCGGGGATATTTGCATAAAAGATGCACAAGTATATAAATGTTCATGTTGTTTGCTATTACACAAACCGCATGTTTCGTTTGCCTTGCGCCCCAAGTCCGTGTTTATAAAAGACTTGGATGGCTTAGGGGCGTGCGTTACAAAACGTTGTTGTTTATTATGCGAATTATCAACCGATTTATTAATGTTTGGCGAACGCGACAAAACTTTAGTCTGTTCTTTTATGAATTCCGTTAATTGTTGATAAGAAGGTATTTTTTCCTTACGATAAGTAGTTTCAAATAATTTAATTGTATCTGCGTCTAACTTTTGCAAAGCTAAATGTAAGAAAATAAAATCGGTTAAATTATCAAGTTTGAGCTGCTTAAGAGCTTCCACGGACGAATCAAAATTATTAATAAAAGAATCCAGCCCGTTGGAACTAGAAAGGGTTAGCGGTTTAAAATGCAACAATTGATTTAAATAAGCGGATGCGAGTGAGCGAGGGTCGTCATACTTTTGCACGAGTGCCTCCCAAATAACAAAATAATTTTCAGCGGTTGGAGCCAGCCCTGCGCAAACGCACGATGCCTGCCCGGTCAGTTTCCCGACCAAATAGAATACTTTTTCACTATTTGTTAGCGATGCGTTATCGTGTATCATATTCTTAAATTGTTGGTAAAACAAAGGCCATTTCTTAACATCACCATCAAATGACATTAAGTCGATGGGAGGAAGGCGCGGACTTGAGTTTCTAAATGAAGTTTGCGGTACAGGACACTCGTTTTTATGCTCGAGTAAAACCTGTTTAATAAAACAATACATTTCTTCAAATGACAACCAAGAATCATAATCGACCTCAGTGCCTGGGTGTAATTGCAAATTTAACATATTAAAAGAATCTAAAACTTCTTGATATTCATTACGTAATGTATCTATATTCAAAGCACTAGAACAAAATGAATTATAAAACTGAGAATCTTTTATCGTCTTTTGTGCAAGATCAAAAATATTTTCAACGCGTTTGTATAATACATCACGCTTGCAAATATAAATAGTTAATTGATTTTTATTTGTAGAAATATCAGTATCAAAATACTCTGCATCACTGCCTTTCCTTCTTGATTTAACCATTTTGAAAGTTATATATGTATTAGCGGTAATCGAAATGTAAATATGATATGCGGTAAATAAATTAAAATAACTATAATGCGGGTTAAAATAACGCGGGTGAATGAAAAAAAATGCGAAGAAAAATAAAAACGGTAGTCGCGCGCTGGCTGAGTCAAGGTCGTGCGAACGAACGAACAAATTTCTAATACGTAAAAATGGCGGAATTAAATATGGAATGATTTGCGGTTTTGTTAGAAATAACTAAACGTTGTGTTGTACTATGTAATGCGGTGCGGTAATAAAATAAAAATAAACTAAATAGATAGTCGCTGCGGGGAAAATATAAAGAAATAAACGACGATCTATTTAATTACGTAGTACAGTGACCGAAACAGTTATAACTAGCGGGGCGGTAATTAAATGAATTAAATAATATTTTTACGTATTATGCGGTGTAATTAAATATAAATTATGCGGCCGAAGTGACCAAAAAAAGATGGTGGATATCTTCTGTGGGTTTACCACGAGGTTCGAAAGTGGACTGTATTTAGGATTATAGCTGGTTAAAAAAATAAAAATACGTATGCAATATTGGTGTTCGATTAATTTAGGTCTTGCAAAAACGCTTTGGACACATTTGGACGAAGAAATTCGGCTATGGAGCAGGATTAAAATGAAGGATGCACGCACTCACCTGTTCCTCACGACACGTCGTGATCACTTTTTGTTTCAATAGCAGTTTTCCTTGGATTTTCTTAGGCACCAATATCACGTTGAATAAGTTCAATAAACAAAATAATAATAGTTCACACACGGCACCTTGAGTTCACACAGCAATTAATTATCAATTAAAAAATGATGTATGCAGCGGGCGCGCTACTAAACCACTGAGCCGCAAGTAAGCAAGTAAGCTAATTCACATATCTTCAAATGTCAATCGCAGTCATGAGACGGAAACATCTTCATAGTGCGTGCGGGAGAGTAGGATGGAATATATGAAAGGATTGCGTCTTTGCAAATGTCCCATCTATGCATTAATAAAATAAAATAAATTCGATATCCAACACATTTGAATATGATTATCAAATGCTGCCTTATCAAAAACATATAGATGACGGCGAACATTATGAATGGATTAATAAGATTTTACAAAATCCTAAGGAATAAAGCAACAGAAAATAATAAAAAAACTACTTCTAAGTTAATGTATGATCCTAATGACAGCAACACGTGTTCTCTTGGTCACGTTGCGCTGTGGCCACCGCACCCGCTTCAATCATCACTCAAGACCGCTACCTTAGCGATCGCGCATCCATCTCACAGATTGAAAAGTTACAAACGCGCTCAGCAGAAACGAAACGCAAACGAGAATTCGCTTCGATGTACACTGCGCGTTCGTTGCATGACAACAACACGAATTTCGAAATTTCCAACGCTGCAAAATAAATCCAATTTAATTAAGTGTGAACACAGAATATAATAATAGTACCTAGGTACTAACGTGTGTAAGACAGATTTTTGGTTAATTTTCTTTAACTGAAAAGGAATAACAATAATATAAAGAAAGAATAGTTATTATATGTTGTAAGCAATAATATGATTATTTTTAAGTTAAGGGTCCCGAAGTTTTTTGATTATTCATTACCAACAAACAAACAAAAGATCAAATCTTCTTTCCTCTTTGTAATATTAGTATTCTATACTAAATTACTACTATGTTATCTATAACATGAAGGGCTTTTTAAAATATTTAATCACCCCGAAGGTTTATACTGACAAAAGATTTATACTTATATTTTTTTGCATTTATTATAGGCTTAGGTTTAAGCAATCACCAGATATAATGAAATATAACGCCCAAAAAATCGTAAGTACTTACCAGAATTTAATCCCCATTTTAATATGAACTTATCACCAATAAACGTAAAGTCTGCTAACCTGAAAAAGCCAAGTATCTTCAGAATTATCGCTGAGCTACCCAAAAAGGCCACGCATGCACCAAATATGTACTCGCATTTTATTTAAAAATTTCATCCAGATATGTTACACAATTTTATCCTAATAAAGTAAATTAATATATAAAAATCATTGTTTACCCAAAAAATATAAATGAAGTTCTAAAGGTTTACCGATACTACCGTAAAATGTTAACTAAAGGCTGAGCTTCTTAGAGCTTTCAATAAAATAACGGCCCCCAACAAAAAACATAAGTTTGAATTCATTTATTAATGGCTACCATTTCAAGCGGCAGTTTACATACGAATAAACTTAAAACTTAATAAGGCAGTCCTCAGTGTAATTTTAAAATTAGCGGTGGCGGTGTAGCGACGGATGGGAGGGGTGGGAATAAAGCCGCGAGACTCAACCAATTTGCCATCAATATAATATACTTATAGTGCGCCAATCTTTTCTGTTCCGGTGATGATATTTGGAACTAAAACAATTTTCATACGACAGTCCATTTTGACAGCTAATTTCGTATTGCAAGTGGCTCCTCTGTCACGACTGTACCCGGAACAGAAAAGCTTGTGGCTCTGTACTTGGTTATATGAATATGTCACCGGAAAATAATAAAAACCGCAAATTCATAAATGTTCTAAAAAAAAATAACCACGAAATTTAAGGCAATCGCTTCGCTGGCGCTTCGCGATCGCCTTAAATTTCTAACCTATCACGTGTTCTACAGGATTTCCGTAAATTTATAAATTTCCTAGGAAAATTATAAATTTGCGGTTATTGTTATTTTCCGGTGACACATACATTTTATGGCAAACGTAGTGATATAATTGGGTAGTAATGACACAAAACTTTGCTAGTTAAAATTTGGTGCACGCGTAGCCTTTTTGGGTTATGAAAAGTTTTTGTAGTGCAGGCATGACTTTAAAAGCCCGAAAAATTTTGGTACAGGTTTCATTTATTTGTACATAATATATTTTTTTTGGATGAGGCTGTTTAGGGTAACGATTGTTTTTTTGGTGGTCATTAAATTTTATCCCTTTATTATATATAAGAGACGTTTTTATTGCTTTTTTATTAATTTAACATGATTTAATTACCCCCAGACAAATTTTACACTGATAGAATTAGATACTTTATAAATGGATGCTTACAAATTCTCCAACTAAAACCGCTTTGTACAGTCAAACTACTTGAATCGTGTCGTGTCTCACCATAGGTAAATTTTCATACAGATATTAATATTATTATTCAATAAGATCGAAATTCAAACCTGTTGACATAGGCCTTCATAGTTTTGACGCTTTCAAACAAATAATTAGCAAAATGGGTCATGATTCTATTGGTTCGAGTGTACACCAAAAAGCGTATACCCACGAAAGCGTTCCGTTACACCACGCACACTAGTTCTTTGCCAAACGGTAATAACGTACGTAATGCGATGCGCAGCTAACTTCGCGATAAAAGAAAACATACTTAAGTTACTTTCGCCCCCAAATTGAGTAATGGCGGCTGGCGACATGTTATCGTTGAAGTAATTATGAGATATATGTTTGGTAACATGTGCTAGATGTAGCTAATTGGATAACGCGGTTGAATGACGCAGCTATGTGCGTTTTAGGGATAATTTTATAAACAACTAGCCTTCCGCCCGCGGCTTCGCCCTCGTGTACTACACGAAGTTATCCCGCGGGAAGGTGATATTTTTCAGGAATAAAAAGTAGCCTATGTCCTTTCTCAGGCTCTAGACTATCTCTGTACCAAAATTCATTCAAATCGGTTCAGTAGTTTAGGTGTGATTGTGTAACACAGACATTAGACAGTGGAAGAGGCCATGGTTTATATTATAATATAAATACAAAATAAAAAAAAAATACAAAATACAAATATTTATACACGCTTAGCCTTCATCTAAGACATAAGCGATGTTAAGGCTAAAGATGGAAGCGTCATAATCTCGGAACTAACTATCTTATCTCTTACCACCGGAAAGTTTTAGTTAAGGTGACGGTATCTAGCCAGGCGGACTTTAGAACACTATGAACCAAATGAGGAATTCTTGGAATCAATCCAGGACCTCTGCATCTGATACCGGTGGCAAGTACAACTAAACCACAGATGCGAAAAATTGTATTAACATCAAATATTAATCAATTATTGTATTGTTCATAAGTACAAAATGATTGATTAATTTGTGTATACAGGTTTGTTAATAAACAATTTTTGTATCTTACCAAAAACCAGTACCTACTACGTTAACCTGCACGCTCGGATTAGGCACTCAGACGTCCTACACAATTTATCGCCCTAACTTGGATTAGGCACACATGTGTACCTCAAATAACCAATCGAAAAATGATGTTACAGTGTAATAAACTACAGTTTAAATTACGAATTCCCCGCTACAAGCTCGACACTGACGGGTGTCACGTTGCATAAAATCTCCAAGCGTACAGGGTGCCTACCATCAACTCTTATTGCGGTTTTGTTTAGGACCTAAACTGATCTGCTTCGATTATTCGTAACACGACAATTTAATATTGATGACAGCGATTCAGTGATCATTCAATGACATTTCACAGCCGCTAAGCTGTCATATGTCTTATTTGACTTATAACTCGGCCAAGCTGACATGACACCTGCATATTATTTACCCGTCCCTCTCACTCTCCGGGCATGACAGAATCGAGTAAAAGAGACAGGTAGAAGAAATAAGGACACAAATCGTTCGGTCATTCACATTTAGCAATTCATTTGCGATCCAGTTTTTAGAAGGTCATAGTACGAAAGAAAGCAATTCATTTTAGGAACCTATTCTGCATCGCGCTATTTTTGAATCGCTGCCGCGCTGTCTTAAAGTTGATGGTAGGCACCCAGTTTAAATTACGAATTCCCCGCTACAAGCTCGAGACTGACGGGTGTCACGTTGCATAAAATCTCCAAGCGTACAGGTTTAATAACAATCAATGACTACCGAAGCACAATTACAAACTTGCAGTCACTTGTAACCGTAGACGCGTAAGCTCTGTCGAGACGTCTCGTAGTCGCGTAGCGTTGTTACAATATGCTACGGCGTAGCGTGTATACGATTCATGCTACGGTAGTGCTACAGCCCGTAGCAATAGTCGAATCCTGTGTGACGCAAAGGCCGGAGGATGTGTGAGTGACCAGCTATTATTATTAAATACCTACTATGACAAATGCCGAAGCACAAATAAAAACTAGCAGTCACTTGTAACCGTAGACGCGTAAGCTCTGTCGAGCCGTCTCGTAGTCGCGTAGCGTTGTTACAATATGCTACGGTGTAGCGTGCTACTCGTACGGTTCTGGCTACGGTGCTACAGCCCGTAGCAATAGTCGAATCTGTGTCACGCAAAGGCCGGAAGATGTGAGTGAGATGATATTATTATTAAATACCGACTATGACGAATACCGAAGCACAAATTAATAAAAACTTGCAGTCACTTGTAACTGTAGCCGCGTAAGCTCTGTCGAGCCGTCTCGTAGTCGCGTAGCGTTGTTACAATATGCTACGGCGTAGCGTGTATACGATTCATGCTACGGTGCTACTGCCCGTAGCAATAGTCGAATTCTGTGTGACGCAAAGGCCGGAGGATGTGCGAGATGATAATATTGTTACTGACTTTTGTTTTGTGTATTTTTGTATTAAAGATAATATTTTATTTTAATCTATACTAATATTATGAAGAGGAAAGATTTGATTGTTTCTTTGTTTGTTTGTTTGCATCGAATAGGCTCCGAAACTACTGGACCGATTTAAAAAAATAATTGACCATTAGAAAGCTCCATTCTTCCCCATTGACATAGGCTATATTTTATCCCGATATTCCCACGGGAACGGGTACCACGCGGGTGAAACCGCGAGGTTTCGCTAGTTTGGATATAATTTTAATTTCTTTCACCTAGTATAAAATTATTTAAGCATGTAAGGTTTCAAATACAATGCAATAAATAAATATTCTATTCTATTCAATTCTCATAATCACTTATGCTGCGGCTACACTGTCGGGATATGCCGATGTTCAACTTCGCTTGGATTGTCGCGAGAATTATTGCGATAAATTTATCGCGATAGTGTGGCCGCTCAATCGCATAAATTCGCGAGATAATCGCCACTCAAGCCATCGGCATAAGGCATACGGCGTACTGAATGCCGTAGTAAAATTATCGCTTTGATTATCGCGATAACGTGGCTACACTGTGTTGGAATATGGCATATCCCGTTGATTATCGGCGTATTCCAAAACTGTTCGTATTATCTTATCTCCAACAATAGATGGTAAGGTATATACACGGCCCACCCGCTCGCTTTGCATACAGATTGGGCCGGACCACGCGTGTGCGCGGACGCGGACGTGTTGCCGGCGGCCATTTTGTGCTTCAGTAATAGCTCGACATGTGTCGCCCAATTTTGAGGAGTTGGTTGGGTTACTACTTCCATTTTGGGTGTGTTGTAAGCTACGATAAACAATAAAACCTAGGTCTAGATACATAGTTGGAGTGATAAACATGGCCGAGCGATATACGCCCACTTGAGCGTATATTGTTCCTGTCATTTATGACGTCAGTAATATCGTGACATTATTAACCTTTTTTCTCCGTTTAAAGGTGCCATACAAAGCTTTTATTTCGTTCGTAAGTATTAAAACGTAGCCTATGTTCCAGGCTACAAAGTATCTGTGTCCCAAATTTCATGAGTAACTAAAGACATCTAAACTTTCACAATTATAATATTAGTAAGATTTAGTCACAAAACATATTTTGTACAATTATTACTTAAAGAAAGGACATAAAAAAGTTAAGTACAAAAATACTAAAAAGCATTATTCAAAAAAATACATAATGCCCGTCGCACACGATCTTATCCTACGTATAAACTTGTGGCACAATCTCGTTACTGCACGCGGCTGCGGTAAACATCGGTGGCATACAGCTCCCTCGGCCGCTGTGCGTCTATCCCGTTAATCTTGTAGGAGAACTATAAATCTGCGACTGCACGGCTGCGCGCCTACCAAGGGGATTGTAGAGTAAAAAATGTCTTGTAAAAACTTGTTGAAATGGTTGAGTCTGAAGTACTTAAAGGAGTGAAAAGAAATTATGAATGAAGAGTAGTAAATGTATTAAAGTAATGTAAATAAATAAATAACTTCTTACATTCACACCAATTATCTAAGCCCATGTTAATTTCATTAAGAAACTGTATCATGGAAAACTTGATAACGGATAAATATATACTTAAATACTTTTTGTTTGTAAATACATACTTAATACATAGTTAATACCCAGACCAAGACAAATAGACATGTTCATGCACACACATATTTGTCTTGTTCGGGAATCGAACCCGAGACCACTGGCGCAGAAGGTGTACCCGCCTAGCCTACCCCTGCGCCAAATCGGTCGTCGAATGTGTGATGTGTGTGTGTGGCAGGTAAAATAGGTTTAAGTAATGACAAAACTGTATCCTCAAGGCGATTTTGGTGGCGATAGGTTAGCCGAAAGTGGCGCCCTCAGAAGTTTTTCTATACTAACATTATAAAGAGGAAAGATTTGATTGTTTGTTTGTTTGCATCGAATAGGCTCCGAAACTACTGGACCGATTTCGAAAATTCTTTAACCATTAGAAAGCTACATTTTATCCCGATATTCCCACGGGAACGGGTACCACGCGGGTAAAACCGCGAGGATCCGCTAGTATTTAATAAGTTGCTAATAGAAAAGGCTAATAAGCTAATAAGTTTGCTAATATTTTTTTTAAATAATATTGTAATTATAATACATAATTTTAATAAAACTTTACATGGATTTTTAAGGCCCCATAGTCTAGTATTTTTAGAAGGTATCGCTACACTCCCTCGTAGTCATTCGTAGAAGTAGATAGCAAATATGTCAAAAAGGGTCACTTTTAGCAGTTTTGATATCTACTTCTAGCAGTGATTACGAGGGAATGTAATGATACCGTCTAAAAATACTAGACTATGTGCCCGAAAATTTCCATGTAAAGCTTTATTAAAATTGTGTATTAGAATTACAATATTAATTTTCACCGCGGCGCCACTTTCGCCTAGCTTATCGCCTTAAAAGATTCCAAATTCAAACAATCAGTCGTTATTTAAATACCTAAAGTAAAAATAAAACGCAACTTTTATCGTCACTAAATTAATTCATACGATTAAGGTATTTGAATAAATATAAATAAATTTTGAATAATTGACTTGTATCCATATTCTGTATTTAAATCGAATATTTTGCGATTCATTTTTCAATCAATTAGGCAAATAAGGGAAATCTGTCAGACCGGTGGCAAATATATTGTTTCATATTTTATCATCGGGTCGGGTTAAAGTACTCACTGGTACAGGTTAGATAAAGGTCAAAGTTAATAAGCAGAAAACCGATATGATTTTTCCAATCATTGTTACTGTCGGCGACAATAAAATAATGTTATTGATATAATTTCGTGTGTGGTTTTACCTGAAAGACGTGTGTGTGAGTGATTTCTATTTTTCTAGTAAGTTGATATCAATAAAACTTACTTATCAAAACCTTAACTATTAATAATAACAAGACTTAAGATGTATTCATTCATTAAGCTATATAAGATAAAACTCACTATTCATTTAACTTTTACATTCACTTAACGTTCGATTCGCGCGGTTGGTGGTAGGACTTGTTCTTAGTCCGCCTGGCTAGCTACCACCATCTTATCTAAGTCTGACGCCATAACAATGATGTTTTCAGCATTATTGTGTCCCGGCACTTGAAGATAAGATAGCCAGTTCCTTAGTTATTTCGGATTCCGCGAGTAGTGCGCTTCCACCTTATCACCACTTAACATCAGGTGTGATGAAGGCTAAGTGCTACACCGTTGTGTATAAAAAAAGTTATTTCATCAATGCGAGAAAAACTTTTTAAATGTATGTAATAGTATGTTTATATATTATTATTATTATAAATAAATAATGTATATGTAATGTAGATAAAATAGATTTTCCACTTTACATTTTTGTAAATGTTTAAAAGCTACTCAAATCCATAAATCTGCGTTGCCTTACCCTTTAGCACCAGAGGCCGTCTTATAAGTTTGATTCGACCCCAGAGAATAATTAGCAAGTATGTACAAGACGCATTTACGTTCCGCCGGCACTGTTGACATTTGACGAACACAACATTTAGTTTAATAAGTAATATAAATAGTTTATTCAAAAGGTCAAGTTCCTTATTTGCCGTTTTCACCAAAACAACCAGAATAAGTTAGCTCGGCACCTGGCTCGAAAACGTCGCTTACACTCAGGTGCCGAGTTAACTTGTTCGGGTAGTAGTTATGCAAAGACTTAGGCGATTCATAAGTTTTGGTGAAAACGGCCATGTATCACATTTTTGTCATGAAAAAGATTCTTTAAAACTTCGCCTAAATAAACCCATAACCGCACTGCGTGTGCCTTACCCTTTACCGCCAGCCAGGAGCCGTCTAATAAGTTTGATTCGGCCCCAGGGAATAATTACCGAGCAGAAGACGCGTTTGCGGTTCGCCGGCTCCGCTGTGCGCCGCGCATTATGTCACGCGGAATATAAACTGCGTACGCGGGAAGACTTGCGATTGGGCGCGGTGGGAACTTCGCATAAACGCGCTTCGTGTATTGTAACCTATAATACGATTTGTGTTAAGTGCTATGAAGAATGGGTGAATGCGTAGGTACTATTGCTTTTGGCGTAAGTAATGGAAATCGGATCGTAATACTTTTAAAAATAGTTAAAAGTTACCACTTGACTTATCATAAGATGTGAATATGCCCTTTTAAACTGTATGATTGTACTATACCGTCGTCTACTGTTGAATAGTTTACTGCTACTTTGAATAGTTTTTGCAACACACTCTTCGATTTTAAGTAGTTACATATATAGCTAGTCTATTTGTGGACAAAGGCAGTAGATAGAACTACACGCTTAAGGTGCATGTAGTCGTGAAACGATCATTTTTGAGGCCCTAAAACTCATAAATTAGCCTACTGATGAATCCAGAATTAATATATATTAAATATTGATATATAAACTTCAATCTGAGCTTTTAAAAAAAACATAGTCTTTAAGATACTATTAAAAAAAACATTGAATTGAAGGTGTTTTCAACTTGAAATACGCTACTGCTTCTAAACTACAAGTGATATTTTCACGTTTCTTTCAGGAAAAGATTGCTAAGGTGTTTAACTTAAAACTGAGCATTTTTCGTT
Organism: Crambus lathoniellus; assembly: GCA_949710035.1. Lineage (NCBI taxonomy): Eukaryota > Metazoa > Arthropoda > Insecta > Lepidoptera > Crambidae > Crambus > Crambus lathoniellus. The sequence continues at coordinate 4,055,886 of OX453310.1, read as the reverse complement.
TTAAAATAATACATAGTTTTGACGAAACATGTATTTAAGCTGTTTTGGTGCGGGAAGCGGGCGGGAAAATTAGGCCACTTTTCTATGCCCAAGGTCGTTGGCGATACCACGGGCTTAAAGGCAAGCAGCTAGCTTATTCTGTAATCTTAACCTTTGAATGTCGATTATAAGCACCACAAGTAATCAAAACTCTTTAGTTGTGTGTTACATAATTAGATAGCCGGTAGCCGGTAGCGTGAATTGCCATTGTGATAAAAAATATTGCTTTATCAAAAAAAAAAAAAGATAAAAGTAAGACGGATAGATCTCGGAGGCCAAGACCCTAATGTTTGCTTAGCCAACGAAGTATAGTGAGTAAGTTTTTAATTAAAGAACGGGAACTCAGGTTTTAAACTATATAGCTTTAATTTTGAGCCAAGGCTGTTTGCTAGTTTAGGCAACAGCCTGATAGTCATAAAATCAAACTCGCGCCTCAACCTTTAGTGGCAAGAATCTATCTAATACGAAAAGTTTAATTCAGATCGGGGCCCCATAATTAGGGCCGCTCGCTCCGACGTTCGTGGTAAACATAAATAAAATAACTTCGCGCTGATCAGCTCCGAAAGCGGTGATATAGAATAATCGCTGGCGGGGGGGATAGGGTAAATGGTGGGGGGACTAATAGCCTTGGTACTGTCGACTACATGTTCAAGATGACGTTAAATATTTTATTGCATTTCACAGAACCAGTATTGGGCCTTAAGGCTTCCATCACACTGTCTCCGGTTTCCGCACTACCGGACGGAGTTGCGGCGTGATTTGTCATACACTGCGGGTTTTGTATGGCACATCAAGATTCTACAGCCATAGTTAAGAAGCGCACTACCACAAACCGGAGCGGTGTGCGGTGCAGTGTGGGAACCGCCTTAATGTCTCAATTTACTCACTCCAAAATATGATTGTAGAACAAAGTTCGAGTTTATCAATACTATTGTAATATAATGCCAGTTTGATATAGCAAGGCCAACGCGCAAAGACTTATACATACTTTTAATATTAAATTGTAACTCTACCTTCGTCCTTTTATGAACAATTTTTCACCCTTTTAAAATCCTTACTGCAGCACATCTAGTATTCCGCAATAAAAATAGTTTACGTTGCGATCCCCTTTTAAGATCATAGCTATTGCTATTTTATACGTTTGGTATGTATAAAAATATAAATATGGTCATATATTCGCTACAAATAGGTATAGGCGTCATTAGTTTTAACCATTTTCTTTCTATTTAAGATTTTCCTTGCCTTTTAAGGGCTGTCTTCACAGAAAAAACCATCACCCACTTTAATATCAAACTAAGCCACACCATAACTGAACCGTAAGAGATCAGGAGTAGTTCGTTAACCCTACAATATATGGTTTGATGACGTCATAAATGGTGTTACGACGTCACACTTTGTTACTATCTCGCAGTTCATTGGACGAGCTGCTAAAAGTTACATTAACTGAAATATTATGGCCGCAGATAAGTATTAAGTGGGGTACAACCGACCGAGCATCATACTTGAGGCTGCTTGTCCACTAAAGGGGCACGGAGTTGCGGAGCGACGGGCGATGGGCGCTTTAAAAATCCACCAAAGTGCATACAATTCTGTCCACTGAGGCTGCTTCCAAACAGGTGCGGTGTGGCTCCGTTGCGGCGCGGTGTCTGAGCGGTACTACTGTGGTTTCATTCACATAAAAATGAATGGTATGGTATGCTAGACAAGTTTGGAAGCAGCCTTAAGGCTGGCATTCCCCAAAATAGGGTATTTTAAATTATGGATTACTCGCAAATCACAAGTACGTAAAACTTGGAAAAAATATATGTTATTTTACAGTTATTTATCTAGTGTTTATTGCCCTTTTTTTTCGATTGGTGATATTTTACTGTGTCAAATAAATTCCCAAACATCCGTCTAATTGTAATCTAAATATCGTATTACTTGCAGTATACTTGGTTTTAGTTAATGAAAAATATACGAAAATAATTGTCTTTGATTAGCAGAGGGATACCGGCCGTTATAAGTGTAAATTTTTTATTATTTAATTTTTTATTGAATTTAAAGTAATTTTCGGTTCGCGGGGCGCTCGCGTGTTCACAGTTCACTGCCGGCTGCCGCTGCGTCCGCGTGAAGTGTACCGCGCGCGGCCGAGCAAGCGTTAGCGTGCCTATTTCGGTCGGGAATCATCGCCTTAAGAGGAACGGGGGTTATGTGCAATGCTATTAATGGATTTTAAACTCGCTCAACGCTCCGCAACTCCGCTCCGCTTTGATGGACGGGCAGCCTAACAAATTAACTACAAAATGCGCCTTTATTATATTCGTGATAAGAGTATGCTCAAGTGTTAACTTTGATCTGTTATAAACTGTGTGTTAAACGTACGTTTAGCTTGATGATGAACTGCTGGTTACATACCTGTAACAATAAAATGCATTTGTTAAAATATGTTGGTAAAAAGTCCATCAAGAGGAAAGTTGTTATTTTTAAATCGGCAACGGGGTAGCACTTAGCCTTCATCACACCTGATGATAAGTGATGATAAGGCTAAATGACTGGGGAAGCGCACTACTCCCGGAATCCTCAATCACTGAGGAACTGGCTATCTTATCTCTAACTGCCGGAACACAATAATGCTGAAAACCTCATTGTTATGGCGTCAGACTTAGATAAGATGGTCGTGGTTGCTAGCCAGGGGGACTAAGGACAAAACCTACCACCAAACAAACCGAATACAATATATACCCCACTGGGAACCTAACCCGGGACCTCAGCCGGCCTTTTTTTTTTTAGCATGAGCGGCTTATAACACGCGATATGATATGGTACGGCAAGTTGTCTTGCTTCCCCACTAAGGTGTAAGAGTAGGCCGGCTGGGTCTAAAATCGGTGGTATGAACCACTAGACCACAGAGGCGGCTAAAAAAATTCAAAAAGCCAAGGCATAAGTTACGTTTGACGTCATGTTTTGTGCTATAATTGAGAATCCGGGCAATAGTTCCGAATGTTTATTAAGTGTACAGAAATGTATTATATCCATTAGCCTGGATCCCGAACATTACAAGTGACTTTAGTTACAGTTACTGAAAAAGAAGGTAAATTAAAGTTACACAAAGAAACCAATTTTCCCAATTCACTTCACTGACCCACAGTGAAATAAAGTGACGCATAAAAATGACACTCGGTCAGACAAAGGCCCGATTGTGGCGCACACAATGCCACAAAGCGCAGGGAGCGATTGGTCGCATTGTGCCGACTGACACAACACGTTGTATACTGCACAGTATACATGAATAGAGGTCTATACGTTTCTGGTTCTATACAGCTAAACTTATCCTTGCTTAAATTAAATTATATTGAAAAATTAAAGACTTTGGAAAAAAAATCGACTCATCTCCAAGTAGCTCCGCCGGAAATTGAACCCGGGACCTTTCACTGTCCGGGCGTATGCTCAGACTGCTGAGCTACGGAGTCGTTACGACTCCTTAGACTCTGGTTTCAATATAATCTATACTTCTATATTATACTAATATTATAAAGAGGAAAGTTTTGATTGTTTGTTTGCATCGAATAGGCATCGAAACTAATAGACCGATTTAGAAAATTCTTTCAGCATTATTTATTTATTATCCCGATATTCCTACGGGAAGAGTAGGCCCTCAGGTACCACGCGGGTGAAACAGCGAGGATCCGCTAGTTGTGAAATAAAATGGCATTGTAAATGCAAAAGAAAGGAAAAATACCTTGGTTTAAAAATTAAAAAACCTGAAAATTACCTGGCATAATATTTTTAGAGGCTATTCGAACTTTCATTCATCTTAAGGGATAGTATAATTAAATATAATATAAGTAAAGATAACTTACAAACCGAATCAACCTTCATGAATACCTGTTACTTAAATACATGTTAAAAATCCTTCACTGTAACGAGAAAATGCTTACGCAACTAATGCATTGAAACAAAATGACTCAGATGAAGTCGCAGGAGCTCGCTAGTGCCCGACATCCCCCCACAGTGGATCGGGATAAAATCAACGTCCCCCATTTCATCCAAAAGATATCTTCGAAGGGGACATATCCGGCCCCTTCAGATGTTTCGGGACTTTCCCTTCTATAATTTGAATTTTACTCATTCCCATGTTTTTAGTTATTTATTTATACTTAGTAACTTCCTTTGGGCGGCTGAAGTTTATAAAAACACTTTCAATCGTTATCAAAGTCAATGTCTTTTAGATAGTGATTAATCAATACTTGTGAACATCATAGAAACTAAGCCATCGGTTCTCAAACTCTATGGCGGCAGAATTTGGAGAATATATCAAAACGCATCTAAGTGTGAAGTTTGATTAAGTTCCATACATTTTAAGACGAATAATACCAAGAAGCTAGTCCCTCTTTATAACACTAGCTTGCAACATTAATTATTTGAATCTGAGTTTAGTTAAAAATACTTTCTTCAAGTTCCCTCATATTTGCTAAGCAAAGCGTTGGAGCAATTTCCGACATTCATCATAATTTATTTCGGCCCTAAAAATGGTACCTAAGTCAAATATGCACACTAAGACAGTAGCATATTTAAAATAAAAGCAAGTAGGTACTATTAGTTTTGCTGAATTCAACTTCAGGATAAAAATACGATATTGGCACTTTTTCGTTATTGCTAGGACTCGTTTTTATACTGTAAAACTCCCATCTATGTTAACTACGACAATAAAACGTAAAATCCGAATTCATCGGAATCGCTGAAAAAGATTCTTGCCTATTTTCGCAATAGCCGCCCAAGCTCTGGAATATCTAGTTTATTTTCGAATATTATATTTCGTTGATTTCAATATCTGGAATATTCCAAAGTAAAGCTCTGCTATCGGGAATTAATTGGATTCAGAATTTCGGCTTCATTCGATTTTTGACGATGAAATATAAAGCTTGAATGGCGTGAATAAAACTGAAATTTTAATCCTGCATTGTACAATGCTTTTAGAGAAATGCAAGCACATAAAAATTAAATGCCGATTCCATTTTACATCAATGGTAAAAATAACAACACGACGGATTCTGTTTAATTTAAATGTAGTGTTTTTTTGTTCATGTCTAACAAAAATGTAATAAAGTAAGAATATTGTCAAGTACTTATGTCATATTTCAAATTAGTTTTACTTTCACAGTGCAATTTTTATTATTGAAAATGAAGTAAAGTAAGTAAGTGAGTAAGAAAATGAAGTAAGTAAGTATTAGAAAAAATCGACCCATCTCGCAACTAGCTCCGATGGGATTCGAACCCACGACCTTTCACTGTCTTCCTCAGAGCATTCGCTCGGACAGCGGAAGATCGTGGGTTCGAGTCCCATCGGAGAAAGTGGTTGTGAGACGGGTCGATTATGCCATATTATTAGGTTAGGTTTTTATACCCGTTTAATTCATCATCATCATCATCATGTCAGCCGAACGACGCCCACTGCTGGGCATAGGCCTCCCCCAAGGATCTCCACAACGATCGGTCCTGCGCTGCCCGCATCCAGCGGCTTCCCGCGACCTTGACCAGATCGTCGGTCCACCTTGTAGGGGGCCTGCCCACGGAACGTCGTCCGGCACGCACCCGTTTAATTATGTTTAATAAATAAATGTTAATAAATTAAATAATTATAAGAATAAAATGGAGAACAAAACGAAATATACTAACAAATTACAATAAAGACAAACATTCATAAAGTATAACAATAATGCAGACAAAATGGTATCCACTCAGCATGTGTCATGGCAGGCCATGACGCTGATTTGTGTATCGTACTGTATCGTTTCATCTTGTATCCAAGGAAAGGGGACAATCACAAGCTAACTTTAGTAACGAAAATCTATTTTGACGGGGGCGACATTAGGGGTATGAAAGTTACTGAGAGATCACTGCTATATTACGTGGATTATCAACTACTCAGGGTAAGTTGCATCAATGAAATGCATGTATGAAAAGATTGATGGATATGAATGAAGCGAAAGAAGTATGCATGGATCGTAGCAGGTGGCGATCCAAAGTATCTGCCTACCCTCATTGGAAACAGGCGTGAGTATATGTTTGTATGTAAGTTACATCAACTTATTTAAAAAATAACATAAGTATGTTCAAATTACCAGGAAGTTAAAAGACTCAACAATTGACATAAGTTTAATTATATTTTGGTTAATAACAACACCATTTCTATGATCGTTTTAAGTAACTAACAACGCAAAACAATATCATAGTTCATACTTTACAACAAAAATAAATAGCGTTTTATTTTAATCCAATAGAGAAATTCTACTACATTAAACTGAATAGGAGCTTAGTGAAGTTATTTATAGACAAATTATAATAACCGTACCATCGCGCCATCGCTAAAATGAGGTAAAACTAATAATACGCTAGTTCCGCGGAATGGTAAATTGCTGAATACAGTGTAAATGCGAAACTACACAGATTACTTAACGGCAGTACGTTCAGTGCAAACGTGCAAGATAATATTGCTGTAATGCAATTAGAAATCATAATGACTGTTATATTTTTTGTTTTCTAGACGTGTTTGATTGAAAATTTAAAGAATGATCGCTTTTGTTCATTTTTTTATAACTGGCGTTATTATAAAATTGAAAGTTATTTAATCATTATTGGAATTGAATAATACATACGCATGTATGCACTGTAATGTCATACGCATGTATACCTACTCATATATGAGGAGTTGGCACACAAATGCGGATTTGTCTATACCATCAGTTATTTATATCACTGATGCTTCACCTGCGTCTAATACCATTAATTAGCGCGCTATTTGATATAATTCGCAGGTGTAGCCGGGTCTTAGCGCACTAATTTGATACAATGAGCGCGCTAAGACGAGCATGCCATTATTAACGCCATTAGGCGTCGCGCAGGTGAAGCCCCGGCATAAATGTAAACATCTGTGCATTACCAAAAGATTTCCAATCAATTCGGTCTCTTTCCTGTACAAAAACTACTACTAAATTTATTGTTGAAAGTTTAATTGCTTGTTTCAAATTTTTACCTCTCCTTTAAAATATTGTTCATAGGACAAGTGCGCATTTGGTTGGGTTCGAGTCCCATCCGAGCTAATTGTGAGATGGATCTTTTTTCTTATACTTAATTTTCAATACTTAAAAGTTGCTTAACTATCAGTAAGATTTGTAATTTTTTGTTTGGGGAAGTTTATAGGTACATCACGGTACCACCTTTGATCAACGTAGATAATCATTCACATGTATTCTAAATAAAATAAGCAATAGCCATCTCAGAAACGAATCAAAAATGTTGCAGCATTAAATAAACAGATATACACAATCGCAAGGAGCTTTCTTCAACAATAAACATTCCTGTCCCAGTCATATTTTTCTAGTCTGTGGCGGGTGGGGCGTTGCGCCGGAAATGAGCTTTCGATATCCGGCCTGCGTCCACTTTGTCCGAATCAATTTGCTTTACAACGCCACCTAGCGGAAAAATGCATCGCAAATATTTGAACGGAAAAATAATCCTGCGTTGTTCGTAAAGCGAGAATGAGAAATATTTAACTTTTTACTAGGATGATAACTGTTATTACTGCTTGAATTATCAAATAAGCATTTAAAATCGACGATATGTTATGAGTTGAGAACAATACATTCACTTTTTTTTATTGCAGCAAAGCTGGTCGCAGAAGGTAATAAATAATCAATCACCGAAATTAATTCAAACGATTAAAAACTCGATTACGAGACGAATCTAATAATAGACGCTATGAGGAGCATCAAAAAAGATTCCCTCCGAAGAACTGAAAAATAAAACTTTTGATCATTTGGTATGGGGTGACCAACAAATCTTTCATAACCTCCTTACCAAATGCGAATGAGACCATTTTACAAGCTTTTAAATAACTTGCCATGTTAGTTTGTTAGTTAGTGGGGCACAAATTTTGCCAGCTTAATTTGACCTACTTCCCAGTGTCCGATGGAGCTGAAATTTTGTGTACAGGTTTGGTTAAGATGACAATAGAATTTTAAAGTACAGTCAGCAAAAAATCTTGTCATATAAATGACATTTTTACTAAAAACTTATTCGTCTTCCTGATCGAATGCGAATGGGACAAGCTGCGTCAGACCCCTCAAGCCGTATGTCAATGTACTAAGTAAGGTGTGTAATGAACCTACTGGTATATTTTTCCCATCGACCGATTCGAGACATGCTCACACTTGTCTGCGAGAATTCCTAACCGGCTAGATTGAATATAAACTTAGCGATGGCAGTCACAGGCATTGGAATAGGGATGGCACATGGGTTGTAAGGTGTAGGGAATCATCATGACCTTATATTAATTAATTTGACACCGGTGCACTATTATTTTCTTTTTCTTGGATGAAAATCAGTCTTCTCATCTTCGATCAACAATAACACCTAGGTCTAGATACATAGTTGGAGGAGTGACAAACACGGTTGAGAAAATATGGGCCCACTGAGCCATTTGAGCGTATATTTATAAGTAGTTCCTGTCATTTATGACATAAGATCGTACATTATTACTTAAGCTTTTTTCTCAGCTATAAAAAGTTTTGATTTAGTTCGTGAGCCTTCATCTAGTACTTACTATTGTTGATCGAAGCTTCTCCTTCATAAATTAGTTCAAATATCGGCCCTCTGTTTTACCTACCTACGCAATATTGAGGTAGTTAATGAAAATTCGAGCTTAACACTACTTCTAAAGCGCTACATCGGTTATTAAATCTATACTAATATTATAAAGAGGAAAGATTTGATTGTTTGTTTGTTTGCATCGAATAGGCTCCGAAACTACTGGACCGATTTCGAAAATTCTTTGACCATTAGAAAGTTACATTCTTTCCGAGTGACATAGGCTATATCTTATCCCGATATTCCCACGGGAACGGGTAGCATGCGGGTAAAACCGCGAGGATCCGCTAGTTTTTAATACAACTAACATTTAATGAGGCAGGCAATGTTTTTTTTTAATTGTCGTTCTTAAATTTTTCTTCAAGTATTTTTAATTTCTATTCTAATACTTATTTCGATAAGTGACAGCCCTACAAGTCAAGCGAGCACTTACCCGCTCCCGAGACTTTTTACTCGTAACACTTCTATAACTCAGCTCGGTTTATTAGGCTGTGGGGTAAGTGGCAAGCAGACCGGCCTTCGCCTAACCGTAAACATCGTAACAATCTGTAAAAAAAGCTTGAAAACATGTGAAAAAGTCATTTTGAATAAGGTTCGTGATCTGATCGTACACGACTGAAAATAAAGTAGCATAAAAAATAGAATAAACAAAATTAACTAAGTATGCGATTAAAAAAGATTGCAAATTAATTTATAAACATTGTAATTGAAGACACTGTGGCCTGTAACACAGTTTTCACTTTCTGTGAGGGCATAGGGCAGAGAGGGCATTCACTAATTGACGAATGACCGGCCGAAAAGGCCAGAGAACAATGGAAAATCTATTGAATTATCTATGTTTGACTGTACAATATGTTATGTGATAGGAACAGGAGGAATTAAATTTAGAATATAACATTATTTCCAGTTGTTTTTATGTTCAGTAGGAGCATCAGAACATGTATGTCCCGATCCTCCTATCAGTAGGAGTAATTAGTAGGAGCACACGGAAGAACTGCTCATTTCTGTGGCGTTGAAGGATAAATACTTAGAACATAAAATTAAGTGATATTTAAATCCCTTAGTTTCGAAAGCTTGCTCACTCAAACCGCACCCTTATCGTTAGGGGCGTTCTGTTCTAAAGGCGGATTAAGCGATATTCAAAAAACTTCGCGAATAAAGTCGCGAGACCATCGCTACGCTCTAAACTCTGTTTTATAAAGTTTAAATGTCAAGAAAATGGACCATGGACGGGACACGAAGCTGTTACATTCTGATGGTTTTTCCTAAGGATTATATGACCTTTTTTTCCGACAGGACCATTGGTTCAGGAGCTACAATGTCACAGACAGATACACAGAGAGGTCAAACTTATAACACCCCTAAATTTTAAGTCGGGGGTTTAAAACAAACTGTAACAGAAAAAGTTGCACGTTTTAACGACTCTGTATCTCAAAATCGGCAATCTAGAAGCGGATAAAAAAGTAATCTTGTTGTTGTTACAAGTTATTTAAATTTTTACTTTTTTGCATTCACAATGCAATTTTTATTATTGAAAATGAAGTACCCATTTAGAAAAAAAAACATGAGATGGCTCGATTTTTTCTTAATCCTTCATTTTAAATTTTTCAACCTTGTTACATGTTAAGGTCATTTTTCAATTCTTGCCGGTTCTTCTCCAAGGTCTCCCGCTGTAGGGTTTGCGAACCGATGGCGTAGCTTCTATGACGTTCACAAGTATTGTAAATAACAATCTAAATTGAATAAACAAATTTGACTCTTGACTCTTGACTCTACATTTAATAAAAAAAGAAACAAAAAACGTAGCAAGTTGATACAAACCCCATGTCGATGTTCAAAGGGATGCGAAGTGATGGCTTCTTATGGGAGTTCGTATCACTCGCGGTGCCATGGGAAATATGCCATGGCGAACGCTTATGTGACGAACGAAAGTGGGTTGAAGGGTAATGTACGTAATGTAATATGTGCGTTTGAATATACTAACCGCCTCCCGTGACTTTTACCGTGTGAGTTGAGGTTAAATTTTTCAAAAAATCTTTTGTTTATCTTTTTCATAAATCTATTCTATTATTTTTTACAGTATGCGCTTAAGATTGAGTGTACTGATTTTTTATTAATTTGATATAATCACAGTGCAGGTAAGTAGATATAGGAAAAATTGTGATAGGAAAAAAATTGTTTAATAATTCTTAATTATTGCGGTTGACTTAAACTGATATTAGAAATAATAGTAGGTATTAAAATAAAAATATTTCCACTACGGCACGTATTTTACACAAAATCTTAATTTGTTTAACTTAACCCGGCCGCGTAAAAACCGTTTCACCATTCTAATGTTTTCCCACATCTACATTATTTAAATTAGGCAAAGCATTCAAACATTTCAGCAAAACATACACGTAGAGTAAGATATATAAAAGTGTTCAGGAGTACCAAAACCACTTATAAATAAAGGCTGTTCTAATTACGTCGGCCATTGCGCGGGCTCTCAAATGTATTATTTTTAATTAAGGTGTATCGATGAGCTCAGTGGCGCCGCCAATGGAAATAAATCAATTGCATTTTATTAAAGGCTTGGATTAAAAGTTTCGGTTATTTCGCGCAGGTGAAAGAGAGGAATGCATTTTTATAAATATACTTTTGAGAACTCAAACTTACGCAATAAGTCGTGAATCTCAATAGTGCCAAAAGTGGCCACATTTGGCAATATCGAGATCCATTACTTGGTGCTCATATTTGAGGCCATGAAAAAACAATTAAAAATTGCATTTTGCTTTTCTATTTGCGCGAAATAACCGAAACTTTTAATCCAAGCCTTTAATAAAATGCAATTGATTTATTTCCATTGGCGGCGCCACTGAGCTCATCGATACACCTTAAGCACGGACATTTTAATCGCAATTGTACTTTTATACGTGAGCTTGGTAAATACCATTTTATTCATAAAGGTATAGTTTCCTTTTTCGACTAAAGTATATACTTTGAAGTTGGTTAAAAAAATATTCCATTAGTTTTAATTATCTCAATAGAATAACAATAATTATGACTATTGACCTCGCTGTGTCTACGCAGTTGCAACGGTCTTGAATTTATTAAATCTTTTTTTATTACCTAACCAGGACAAAAATTCATTATTACACGCTTTTTATTAACTTGCCATGTTAGTTAGTTAATATGTTACTTAGTTAGTGGGGGACAAATCTTGCAAGCTTAATTTGACCCACTTTCCACGTGTCCGATGTAGCTGAAATTTTGTATAGGTTTGGTTTACATGACAATACAATATTTAAGTACAGTCAGCAAAAAAGCTTGTCATAAAAATTAAATTTTTACTAAAAACTAATTAGAGTTGAGTATCATATATTTTTAGTTGGTTAACCATTTTTCTCCAGTAGATACTTATTTAATTATCCCAATTGATCTTGAATAACAATATGACTATGACCTCAGTATTTCAACGCAGTTGCAACGATCTTTAATTTATTAAATCTTTTTTTAGGTTACCACGACAAAAATTCATTATTTTTTTAATAATTAACATGCGTGACATTTGGCAGTATCTAAATAAAATTTAATCCTACTCGAAAGTGTGTGTCAGATAACTCTGCACGTGCCTGGCGCGTTTTTGGCGCTAGTTACAGTGCATTTTTTTGTTCTAATGTTATAGAAAAGATTAGTATTCGATTTTTACCGCGCGCAGACTTATCTGACGAGCACTCTAGTCATTCTTATAAGTAGGTACACAGATTCACAGCAACAGCAAGAGCAAAACACAATCTAATCTGCATAACATTACGGGTGATATTCGCACAACATGGTAATGGCAAGTGGAACGCTCAGATGCCGTTCCAGCCAGACAGATATCATTACAGAAACTGACACTTGACAGTTCCAATCACATTTCATATTCGCGCCCATTTGAATGGAATTTACTTACCTAATGTTTTTCCCGGAACCGAAAAAAATAAGACTGTACGATCAATGCATACAAAAACTCAACACACAAAATTGAAATCAAATAAGTACCAAAATAGGGTCATGATCATGAGCCGTAAAAAAATTAATATATTTGATTGTATCAGGCGTCACTTGGCGGAAGTCCCTAGTCCCTACGGACAAACATCTCCTGAGGATGCCCCGGGTTGGGGCGAAACACGTGTAGAGTAGTGTGATCGGTGGAGGTGCAAGTTTTGTGATTATTTGCGGAAGAAAGCTACATATAGGGTCCTTCTTAAATAGTGCACATAATTTTAAGGGGTCAATGTACTCATGCATACAAACAACTTTTACTATGGTACCAACATTGAAATCGCGAAAAAAAATCAGCTGATCCATAGAAAAATTTAAATCGAATAGATCAAAATGTATGGAACAGCTGAATTTTTTTTCGCGATTTCAATGTTGGTACCATAGTAAAAGTTGTTTGTATGTATGAGTACATTGACCCCTTAAAATTATGTGCACTATTTAAGAAGGACCTTATATATTTATTTTTCACAAAAATTAATATAGGTAGATCGTTTTTCATTAATAAAATAAAATAAAAAATATGAATTGACTTACCATATTATTTTTAACACGAACAACGGAGGAACGTAATAATACTCAGCGTCATGTAGGTTTGCTTCTTACTACAAACAATGAAGTTATTCCTATAAAAAGTATAATAGTAGTGCAAGTACAAACACATTTTAAACTTTAAAAATATTAAGGTAAGACAGTTAATCCTTTAACCACAGATCAAAATAAGGACTAATTTATTTTACTTCTGTATGTGATACTCACGAACGATACTTGTTTTAAAGAGATCCCAAGCTTAATTCGTTCCTAGACAGCAGAACCTTTCCTCAGGAGGAGTATTCAACGCCAGCTCGTTAAACCATCTTCAATTTATTAAAGCGATGGTAGTACAGTGAACAACACAATCTTGTTAAAAACCTTAATTGTAAAAGCACCTCTAATGCGTACGTTATAAGAACCATTTTCTTAAGGCAATTGGTAAGTTTGTTGTGTTGGTCGTTGTAGGACTGGTTGACGGCTATACAAGCCGTACCGCACTTATACAGGATTTATGCGTTTGCGCTTTAAGATATGCTGTTAACACTCTCAGTGGTTTTAGCTGCGTGTCTAGTCTACCCATAAACATTGGACAACTTATTTTCACTTTGCATGTATCGAGGTAAATTACGCTACTGAGGTAGTCGGCTTGATTTACGGTTCATGACCGACCATAAAATAATAAGACGATAGCAAAGTCGGTGGTTAATTTAATTACTATAAATATAATGGAGTCTGCACACCAAACCCGCCGACGTGAGTCGTCGACTTTTTTGTCGGCGACTTCACATCTCGTTAAACTTTGTCGCGGGGCAAGAAATCAGCAACTTATTTGGTAGTTAGTGACAAGTCAAGTGTTGGCGAGCAGATGCGTCGCCGCCGCCGCCGCGCCGGCCGACATGATTCTGAAATTAAAGGGGCTATTACACTACACGGTATTCAGGGCTAGTTAGGGCCCTAATTCAGAATACCTACATTTCTTGTTTTGATTGCATCACTTGCTAAAAAAAAGCTCAAAGAAAGCAATGTATTCTGAATTAGGATCATAACTAGCCCTGAATACCGTATAGTGTAATAGTCGCTTAACCGCCGACACCAATCCGCCCGGGCTGTGTCGGCGGGATTAGTGTGTAGACTGCTTAAGATCGATCCTAAAGGTAGTCGCTAAAACAGCAGAGAGAAATAGTCACAACAACAAGTAGCCACCTACTATAACTGAAGTAAGGCTAAAGCCAGACCCAATAATACAATGCATAAGTATTCATCCATAAGGAAGGCCAGTGCCCCAGCAGTGGGGACATTAAACGGCTGATGATGATGAAGTACCTACATCGTCCCGATGCAGCCTATTTTTTTATTTTATGATTATTATTATGATATGATTATGAACTTTTCGTCACAGCCTTTATACGAATAAATAGGTACAAATAAAAATTATTAAGTTCTACAATTAAGTAACCAAGAATTTGCGCACAGTTTTTCAATTAGTTCTTATCGCTCATGAAATAAACCAATGCCAAGTTAAACAGCCAAACCAAACTTTACAGATACGAAGCACAAGGACCGTTTTGCTATGCCACTTAATCTGAAAGTAAGTTCACTGAAATTCCATTACAGGAATGAAAGAACTTCCGTTGCAATATCTTATTCCATTCCCGGGATACGATTTATATGTTTTTTTGTGGAATAAATGAGAAAAGTGAGTTTTTGTTAGGCGACTTAATACGATGAATAAAAGATAATAGTAAGTTTTAGTATCAAGGGAAATTGTGAACTTGATATCTTCTTTTAATATCAACCTTTTTATCACAGTCAACAAATCATCCGAAGGATTTTATATGCCAGCGTTTCGAACACATAAGCCCGCCCGCCCATTCTTACGTTACAAAACATACAATCGACTAGTACAGTGAGACAACGTTTTCTGTTCCGGTGGTCAAAAACTGGACTAAAGTGTTTTTCAATGTCATTTTGCTGTCAAGTTGTTGTCCAATCATAGCGCTGCTGTCGGCTGAAGGTCTAAGAAGTCAGGGCCGGTAAAATTTCTACAAAACGAAGAAAAATACATAAGTAGCGCCGCTGTCACCGGAACAGAAAAGTATTCACATTACACGACGCTATCCCGCGGGAATGTGATATTTTTCCGGGATAAAAAGTCACTCTCCAGCATCCAAACTATCACTATACTAAAAATCACGAACGACCTTTGCTCTGTTATGACGTGAAAGACGGACAAACAAACAAACAAACACACTTTCACATTTTTTTATAACATGTATTTCCAATATTGGTACTATTGGATAAATGTAGAATATCCAACTTAATAGATCATAGATTATAGTACATCGTGTACATTTCAATGTAACAGATTACAACGCAGACCATTGTCGGACCGGCCCATTATCTAAGTTGGCAGTAATGGAACTGCCACTCATTGTGACACTCCAACTCGGAACATCACATTAGGTAACCATCAATGGAGTTATATGAAGTTTAGGATGTGATGTGACTAGTAGACTGTTTGACTACAGACTGTGGTTATAATGGTTTTAGGGTCATCATAACATCATGTTAATAATCAAAAATTAATTATATCAAATTGCAAAATCATTTTTACCCCTAGCATACACCCCTATAACGTATACAATACTATACAATTATATTAGTAGTTTATGTGACTGTCGCATAATACCGAGTTATGTGCAGTCTCATACACTACTTTATCTACACTCATTACATTTATCATATATTTCAAAAATTAAGCAAAAAAATATTAATTATAAAATGTGGATTGGCGCCAAACCCCACTGATAGGAGTCTATACGGTCTATACCTTCTAAATTCAAAATTCTAATTTTAAAAAAGTTTCTTATTGTTGCCGGCTAAAGAAGTGCCGTAAAGAAGACTCTTTCGTGTTGGAAGTCAGGGCCGGTAAATCCTACGGTTGCCATGGAGATTGTAAAATAAGTGTTTTATAATGAGTGAAAGCTGTATCCGGTTGTATCATAATGACCATTATTAAACACTTTTATTTTTTAAAGTTGACTATGGCATAAAGTGTATCAATATACGTTCAGACACGAGTTCATAATTCTAATATTATAACATGAGTGTAGATAAACCTTGTTAAATTATTATGCAGTTGTCTGCTTTGTGCTTTAGTTTAGAAAGGTAATAAGAGCTGCTCTTATCTTATAGAGAGCATTAAGACTAATTAAGGGATGAATTTGTCAACTGAAGAAGGTTTTCGGAATGTGACCGTACCGTACATACCTACAATCATACTATTAAACGTAAACTGTGAATGTAGTTTTACTAGTTAGGTACGTAAAAATTCAGAAAGGTTAGGATTTAGCTGGGTGACTACAATTTTTTTAATGAATTCTAATAAACTAACCAACTGTGGAGATCCTTGGGGGAGGCCTATGCCCAGTAGTGGGCGTCATTCGGCTGACATGATGAACCAAGCCCAGGGCCAGCCCTAAAATTTTACTAATATTATAAATGCGAAAACTGGACGTTTACATGGTTCGACATATGTTACTCAATCACAGCGAAACGACTGAACAGATCTGGATGAATTTTATTATTATGCACAGATATAGACTTTGGTCTAGAATAGCATATAGTTTACCTTATCCAGGTAAAATATCTGATTACCACGGGGAAACATCGTGTAGTTCTCCCGGGCAAAGCAGCGGGCGGAAAGCTAGTCTTTGATATTGTGATTAATTTATTGAATCACGCGTCACTCTCGACTGAAAGAAATATTTTACCTTACTTCCGCAAAAACACAACATGCAAGATCCTACCGCAAAAAAAAATCACATGCTCAATAGGAAACTATCAGTGCACAATACCTGCAGCTGCAGATAGCAAGACAGTGACGCATCTTGCACCTTCACCGCCGATTTGACTACTCTACACGTTATTATTTAAATTTTTACTCTTTTGCATTCACAATGCAATTTTAATTATTGAAAAATTTAAAATAAAGTATTCAGTAAAAATCGACCCGTCTCACAACCAGCTCCGATGGGACTCGAACCATTCGCTATCCGGGCGACTGCTCTAACCACGGAGCTACAAAGTCATTACGAGAAGCGTCGAATTTATCCAATACTTCTTACGCGCTGTATAGCCAGCGTTAATTTCATCAATATGAAGATATTACTACCCTCCCTAGCGAAAGGTCGTGGGTTCGAGTCCTACCGGAGTTAGTTGTGAGGGGCGATTTTTTCTAAATACTTCATTTTAAATTTTTCTACTTTACACGTGTTTCGCCCCAACCCGGGGCAACCTTAGGAGTAGTTAGACCGCGCGAAAGCCAGCATGAATGTACGTGCATCTATGATGTGGTTTTTGCGGAAGTAAGCTAAGTATATTTCTTTTTCACAATTTTGATCAATATTTTCCAACTATATTACTTTTAAACTACCAACCTCACGGCAGTTATGGTCTGTTCTCCCCTTGACCGCAAACGATAATTGCAGCCATAGTGTATTAAACCTATGGAAATACAGACCGTTAGTGGTGTGAGGTCGGCCGGTGCGGTTATCACTGCCGCCTGCAGTTGTAAAGTTATACTGCATTAAATTTGGTTGGTATTTCCCTGCTCGATCGAATCAGAAATGATGAGATCCGCAGGAGAACTAAAACAACCGATATCGCTCGAAGATTGCATCGTTGAAGTGGTAGTTACACATAGCGCAAAGAACCGATGGCCGTTGGGGCGGAAAGGTTCTCGAATGGCGACCGCGAACCGGACGACGACGTTCCGAGGGCAGGCCCCCTACAAGGTGGACCGACGATCTGCCCCCTGATTCACAAACAGTCGGAAACGCTCCCGACAGCGGAATGTATGCCCTGTCTCAATCACTCACTATAGAATAGACAAAGACAAAGCACAGAATTCAAATCCGATTCCTTTTCCGACGATTTGTCCGACGAGTTGGGAAGCCGCTGAATGCGGATAGCGCCGCCGGACCTATCGTTGTGGAGATCCTTGGGGAAGGCCTATGCCCAGCAGTGGGCGTAGTACGGCTGAAATGATGATGATTATGACAGTTGGTTGGTGCAAAAAATAATTATTTCATTGCTTATCTTTGATTAACAGTAGCGCTTGCTTACCTACAAAACTGTGATCGTTAATCTATACAAATAAATAAAATTGGAGTGTCTGTTTGTAATATTAAAATAACCGCTTTTTACTACATGCATATGATTATATATACGGTACATATACTAAATAACATTTTTAAAATTTTTGTCTGTCTGTCTGTCTATCTGTCTGTCTGTCTGTCTGTCTGTTTGTTCCGGCTAATCTCTGAAACGGCTGGACCGATTTTGATGGGACTTTCACTGGCAGGTAGCTGATGTAATAAGGAGTAACTTAGGCTACTTTTTATCCCGATATTCCCACGGGAACGAGAACCACGCGGGTGAAACCGCGGGCGGCCGCTAGTATTATAATAAAGAGCGTCCTATAGCGGGAATAGCTTTGGCCTTTGAATAATTCCTACAAAACCAGACTCCAACCGAGACAAAGTTAAATTTTTCATTCTTCTGGACGTTTGTTTTTTAAAAAGATTCGTTGGTTCCGATGATCGAGAGATCCATATCACAGTAGCTGTAAATTTTAATAGGCATTATATGAATAAATGATTTATGAATGGTATCACGGTCGTGTTTATCTATTATTTTTGGCGGTGCTGGGGATGTTACTAACACATTAGTATTACGCAACCATGTCTATTAAAGATCTGTTTTTAAGTTAAAACTTCCTTAGCGGCCGGCGTTGTGCACTTTTGTGATGCGTAAAAATGTTAAACTCGCGTCAGGTCAGAACACGTGATTGTCAGATCGAAAATTCGTACGACGGACACGTGACCTGATCAAAAAACTGTTACAATGGAATAAGAAAGCAAATTTCGCAACCGTTTCCAAAGTTATAATAGCTCAAGTTAGAAAACGGGCGGCATTGAAGCCAGAATACCTCGGTTCAAAACCAGTCCGTATTTTTTTTGTGAAAAAGTCCATGGAGCCCTTTCACTTCTGCCGGCACTCCCGGAGTGCAACCTGTTGTTTTTTAATATTAATCTTTTAGAAGGCATAAAACGTTAGACAGGCGGTGACTCAGAAATCCACGTTTAATGTTTTGAGCAATCACGTATCTCTAAAACCCGCTAACCCACGGGAACAATGTAATTTATTCAGAATAATAAAATGTGGAAACGCTCAGAAACCTTAATATAATTTTCAACTACGCAAGCGTTCCCTAATTGCATCCTTAAATTAACGCTGAATCAGGAATTACCTCGTCGTTTAAACAAGTCAAGTTATTGCACGACAACCGAACGATACGGTTTACGATTTTGTCTGGGAGCGCGAAATTAAATATGGTTTCGTTGTATTTGTATCTCGGCGGTTGGGTGTACGTCTTTGACATAGTAAATATGTTGGAAAAACAGAATTTTATGTTATTTAGGGGGTAGTTTAGCTTGTCATTGACTTCCTTGCATGAAAGGGTTTTTCTCAATAACCAATCAAGGTATGGCGGTCAAAAAAAAATTTAGCTACAACATGTATTATAATATGATCTGAGGGTATATATAACACAAATGTGGTGATTGTTTTACCTTTTTTGATATTTCGCTGATAAGATAAGTACCTATTTAAAATTAATTATTTTTATGCATTCACAATGCAGTTTTTGTAAGTATAGGAAAAATGTGATAGTAAAAAACCACGAGCCCTATAAGTAGCTTCAGGCGGGATTCGAACCCGCGCCTCCGGGAATCCGGCCCGATACTCTGACCAACTAAGCTACCGAAAGTATACGACTCGTCGAATTTTGCTATCACATTTTTCCTATACTTGTCATTGACTTCCTTACATGAAAGGGTTTTTCTCAATAACCAATCAAGGTATGGCGGTCAAAAAAAAAATTAAGCTACAATATGTATTATAATATGATCTGAGGGTATATATAACACAAATGTGGTGATTGTTTTACCTTTTTTGATATTTCGCTGATAAGATAAGTACCTATTTAAGATTAATTATTTTTATGCATTCACAATGCAATTCTGTAAGTAAGGAAAATGTGATAGTAAAAAACCACGAGCCCTATAAGTAAGTAGCTTTCAGGCGGGATTCGAAACCGCGCCCCCGGGAATCCGGCCCGATGCTCTGACCAACTAAGCTACCGAAAGGCTTACACGACTCGTCGAATGAGCCCTATAAGTAGCTTTAAGGCGGGATTCGAACCCGCGCCCCCGGGAATCCGGCCCGATGCTCTGAACTACTAAGCTACCGAAAGGCTTACACGACTCGTCGAATTTTGCTATCACTTGCTACGCTGTAGGCCAGCGTTGCTTTATCAATGTGAGAAAAATAAAAAATAAAACGATGGGTTAGGTAACCCATCTTGATTCCGGCCATTGCGACAGTTGCTTAACATTCGTAATCTTCGACCGCGCTATCCATTGTACTATCGAGGTAGATTAAAGTCGTAATTAATCAAGAGAGCGCCTCGTGACAACGCCCCCCCCCCCCCCCACCCCCCGCCCTTCACTACTGCGCGCTTTTTTATTTTTACAACGAAGATACCTGCATTTCATTAGAGCTACAGAGGAAGATCTCTCCTCCTGACAATCCAGTTACATTAAATGTTTAATGTCCTAACTTTATTAAGTTTCTTCTTTTAAAAAGCAACATTTTTATTGAGTTGCATTCCCGGGAAAGCTCCGTCCGTTGTTTTACTAACATCATAATTTGCTGAAATTCTCTACTGCTTGTCAACGAATTGTGTTGTCTCGAGTTTTTAAGTATTTAAGTATTTTTGTGCGTCCAAAAAGTATTTAAGATAAAATCAAATCTATTTATTGAGAGATGACTCGTAATTTCGCAGGTTTTTGCTGTTATGATCAGATCAAGGAATTATTTGCCAAATGCCATTGAAAGATTTTAAGGCTCGGAATCGAAACAAGCCAAAACTTCTACCTGACACCACCCACAACAGTATTTTATACTATACCGACTGAAATAACTACTACGAGTACAAGACTTGAGCATTAACTTGTAACAGAAAATCGAGCATTCGCCGTTTTTAAATTTGTCGAACAGAACAACGAACAGAGCCAAACATCGCAACGAACATTTATATGATCTTGCTAGCGAACGCTCTAGTCGATGCTTGTCAAAAAAATATTCTGTCCTTTCGTTAGAATGCTCGCCAGAACGCTCGATAGAATGCTCGCCAAAACGCTCTCGTTTATTTTTCTGTAATGTTCCATTCGCAAGAATGCTCATTACAAGTGAATGCTCAAGTTTATCAGCACCTTTACGTTCAAAAGCGCAGCGTATTTGTCTTCATATAAAAGCAAATCAATAATGAAACTTGTCATGATAATGCTGAAAGCATTGATTGATCGTTTGAAACAGCATGACTTGTCCAAAAAATCCCTTGATAATAGTTTCAGAAAGAAAATCTCTATTAACTATATGTCAGGAACACCGTTAC
Organism: Crambus lathoniellus; assembly: GCA_949710035.1. NCBI lineage: Eukaryota > Metazoa > Arthropoda > Insecta > Lepidoptera > Crambidae > Crambus > Crambus lathoniellus. The sequence continues at coordinate 4,034,138 of OX453310.1, read as the reverse complement.
CCACTCACTGTGAAAACACTCAATCATTTTAATTCAAGTTAAGATCGCAACCGGCCAGTCACGGAATCCACAAACGTGCCTACTCAGGTGGGAATTTTAAATTATTCACCTGTAAAGCAATTGGAATTCATATTCAAATGCGTGTGTGGCCTGAACAATAATTACTGCATTTGTAACGGAAGTTAGGTGTTTTAAGCTTAAATTGAATGCTTTTTTGCGTCATAAAATAGCCGGCTTCGGGTGCAAAACCAATTTGTTTACTCGTATAATTCAAGAAAGATAACCACTTATATCGACTGCAAAGGATGATGGGCCTTTTTATGTGGCGACTGGACGTATTAACCAACAGAAATTAAATCTGTCGTAATGTGTCGTATTCCATAGCAAAATAATGTTTACATGAATTTCATCTTCATTACTTTACATATGTGAAGTCCAAAAGGTGGATAAAAGCTGGGATCAAAACGTCGAAATACACTGAATGATATCTAATCAAAACAAGCGAACAACGACTCAAGTGTATACGCGCGCTGCGAAGAGGGATTATTGCAAAATAATTATAAAATAACTCGAAATAATTCATGTTATAAACAATTTATAAACGTAAATATTCAGATATTTTTAAAAAGAATAATAGAATATCTTTCTATTTCTATTTCTTCTATTTCTTCTGCGACTGTGACGTTAACACACCTTAATACCTACATAATCCACGCAAGCTACGGGCGATTGTAGCAATATCTTTGTACTCCAGGTACTTGAGTAACTTGTTGCCATCTTGTTGCCATATAATGAAATGAAGTACTAAATGGAAGCTATCATATGAGATGTATTTCGATTCTAAATAAGATTTTAAACGTACATGGTCATTATCACTATAACTATTATAACTCGAAACTCGCAAAACGAAATAAACATGGTAAAAATCCCGTCTTTCGTAAGTTATAGTATTTCGATTCTGTTGGTTAAACGTCCAATTTGCCCATTATACTTAATATCTTACAGCCCAAGCAAATGAAGAAATACGAAATTCTCAGTTAGCTAAAAAGTTAGTAAAAAAATAAGAAAACCCAGTGTAACTCCCACTTGTTCGTTTTTTAAGTTAAAGTTGTAGCTAAAGCTACTTTAATCTAATTGGAGGATGGCCAGTGGCTGATAAGTGCGCGTGCAAGGTCGTTACTTTTTACTGGGGCTTAAGCGCAGCTGTAAAGATACCAGCTTTAGTGCCTAGTGCCGATACGAATGGCCGACACGAAGCTTTTTAGGTTTCCGAAAATACCGATATGTGTATGTCTAGCTCTAACATATCACGGCTTTGATCGTATGGTTAAAAATTAGCACGATCAAACGACTCATGACGTTTTAGCTTGGTTATTTTTTTTTATCTACACTTGCAATAAATGATTGAGTATTAAGGGCAGGATCTTCCAAAAACTCTGTCTTTGTCTTTTTCCTTACGTGTGAAGAGTAATGAAAATAACCTCACTTTTTAATATTTTCAATGTTTTTGTTGTTATTTTGAGCATAAATTAATTTTTTGAAAAAGTAGCCTGAGAATTAGTCTACAATATGTCCTTACCTGTTTTTCTATATATTATTCGTGAATTAGAGATTAATAATCTAAGTATAAAACTAATGAAAATTTTCTTTGCTTTTGAAATTTTTTATTGTTGAGTTACGATACGAATATCGTGTTTCTAGCCACAAAATAATCAAGATCATTTATGAAACTTCAACATTATATTTTTATCTGCTCTAAATAAAGAATATTTGATGGTTTACTTTTGAATCAAAAATAGGTTGATTTCGATAATTTGGAAGTACGTGCCCTTAAGTAGTAAAGATAGCAGCTTTACTGCCGATACGAATGGCCGACGCGAAGCTTTTTAGGTTTCCGAAAATTCCGATATGTGTATATCTCGCTCTAGCCTAGCCTAGCTCTAGCATATCACGGCTTTGATCGGGCTAATTTTGAACCATAAAACTAAAGCTAAAACGTCATCACTTAGGTTTCATCCTACGAATATTATAAATGTGATAGTTCAGATGTTTCGTCGTTTGGATTTTTGGATATATTGGAAAAATATCACGTTGTCTGGGATAACGTCGTGTAGTCCACGCGGGCGAAGCCGCGGGCGGAAAGCTAGTTTTCAACAAATGCTATGATTCAGTCTGAATATTTTCCCTAATATTTTTTTCTGATTTACACATGCAATAAATAATTGAGTATTAAGTACTTTTTACCGGGCTTAAGCGCAGCTGTAAAGATAGCAGTTTTAGTGCTGGGGGCCGATTCTCAGGCAATCGAGAAAAGTTCACATTTATAGCTCGAAATTCAAATATAACACAGTTTTTGTATTGTCAGAATTTCACAATCGAAAAAGTTCGATCGAAAACCAATCGGACGCTACGAGTGGTAAAAACCAATAGATGTTCGTATACGAACTTAGCTGTCAAAATAAATTTGTTGACATGTGAGACAGCTTAGTTTGTTTGAAACGTTCTAACTTTTCAATAGAAACCACAAACAAAATGTTCGACATTCGAATTACCACACTGAAAAAGTTCGAATGCCTGAGAATCGGGTCCCTGATACGAATAGCAGACGCGAAGCTTTTTAAATAAATAAATAAATATAAATAACTTCTTACAATCACACCAATTATCTAAGCCCATGTTAATTTCATTAAGAAACTGTATTATGGAAAACTTGATAACGGATAAATATATACTTAAATACTTTTTGTTTGTAAATACATACTTAATATACATAGTAAACACCCAGACCAAGACAAATAGACATGTTCATGCACACAAATATTTGTCTTGTTCGGGAATCGAACCCGAGACCTCTGGCGCAGAAGGTGGGTAGCCTACCCCTGCGCCAAATCGGTCGTTTTAGGTTTCCGAAAATACCGACATGTGTATGCTTAGCTCTAGCATATCACGGCTTTGATCGTGCTAATTTTAAACCTTAAAACCAAAGCTGAAACCACGCATTTCTTTTTAACTTAGCTTAATGTTTCCCATAATTTCATATATTGCGTCAGAATGATGTAGCACACGCTAAAACTTGAGTATCGTTTGAGTATTCGGAACGTTTTCAGTCGAACTTTCAATGATATGTACAGAGAAGAAGCAAGTAGGTATTTTCTGTAAATATTAAATGTAATATTAGCTCAAATTGCTGGAGCTCTGAAGTGAGGATTTCTGCGCATGTATTCATTAAAATTCCCTTTTTCATTAACCCATTTATTAGAGAAAAGATCTTTTGGTTGGAGATTTCAATTTATGAATTACTAGCGGTAAGGCCTTCGGGAATTAAGCGGACCATTTCAAATAGGATATAGAATACATTATGAGATTTATTTCGTGAAATGAATTAGGTAGGTACAGAAACGGAATAAGAAATTCTGAGTTTAGAGCTCTCGCCCACGGCGATTCTTTGTAGCGATGCAGTAGCGACGCTGTAGCGCGTTAGTAGCAATGCTGTCGCGATGTGGTCGCTAGCTGTAAGGCCTAGCCCACATAACCACGATTCAGTCACGATGCAAATGCGATACTGTCGCGCTTCTGTCGCGATGCACACGAGATTCAATAACGGCACAAAAATGCCTTTGAAAGAGTAACAGCCCTCGCATACGGCGACTTTTTTTAACGATGCTGTAGCGCGTTTGTAGCGATGCTGTCGCGCGTTTACGAGATACATCGCGACAAAAAGTCGCGATGGGTGAGGGCCCTTCCATTGCCAAGAAATTACTCTTTCAGGTACCAAAGTCTAATAAATTTTAACACAACAAATTTTTTTGTGCGAGAAACTGTTTGATTAACATTCTAAACACTTTGAACGGTTCCAAACAAAAGCTGAAGAAGTTTAATTAATTATACTTTTTGATTAATCGCCGCGCCGCAGTTACTTTAATAAACAAAGAATAAATCACAGTCAAAGAATGCCTAAATTAACGCAAGCCATTTGGCGAGCTGTTAGCAACCTGTTGCCATGTTGAATTACTAAAACGGCAGTTGTCATCCTACTCATATTATAAACTAGCGGCCGCCCGCGTGGTTCCCGTTCCCGTGGGAATATCGGGATAATAAGTTTTTAGTAAAAATTTCATTTTTATGACAAGCTTTTTTGCGGACTGTACTTTAATATTGTATTGCCATCTGAACCAAACCAGTATACAAAATTTCAGCTCTATCGGACACTGGGAAGTAAGTCAAATTAGGCTTGCAAGATTTGTCCCCCACTAACTTACTAACATGGCAAGTTGATAAAAAGCTTGTAAAAAGTATCCTCGGTTTTAATCCGGGCAATCTACTATCTGTGTGCTAAATTTCAGCCAAATCCGTTCAGCCGTTTTGGCATGATTAAGTAACAAACATACAAACATCCAAATTCACATCCTTCTAATATTATAAATGTGGAACATAAACTTTTTATCCCGGAAAAATATTACACTCTCCCGGGATATCGTCGCGTGTAGTCCACGTGGGCGAAGCCGCGGGCGGAAAGGAAGTTTCTTATAATTCTGATGATGACAATAGTACAGAACAATCCGATTTTTTATTGTGTAGTGTAAGTAGCAAGGCTAATAAATGACTCATCCAACCTACTTTATTAATATTATAAATGTGAAAGTTTAAATGTTTGGATGTTTGTTACTTTACCACGCCAAAGCGGATGCACGGATTTGGCTGAAATTTGGGACACAGATACTTTGTAGCCTGGAGAGGAATATAGGCTACTTTTTATCCCGGACAAATATCACATTCCCGCAGGACAACGTCGTGTCGTCCACGCGGGCGAAGTACCTAGCGAAAAGCAAGTTAACTTATATTCTGATGATGACAAATAGTAGGTACAGAACATTTCGATTTTTTATTGTGTAGTGTAAGTAGCAAGGTTAACTCATAACTAGAGATCGGATAATCGGATGCATATTTACCTAAAGTTAATATTTAGCTACGAAAATATGGAAGCGGCTTCTTATAACACGTTTTTTTATATAAATCCCGGGATTTCAGAAAATTCGCGAATGCAAAATTAGTCAGTAACATGGTGTGGAAACGATGTCTTTAGCATGAGCTATTTATTTTAAGAAATTCGATACAAAAGTGCATTCCATAACAGCTAACACCTCAACTTTAGGTAAATATGCATCCGATTATCCGATCACTGCTCATAACATAAGCAATAAAATATCATCTTATTCCAGCTGAAGACTTAACTTCTTTTTTTTTCTACGAAAACGCAATAAGTGTAAGTATTATTGTGAGCTTACCGTACTCAATGTAAGTGCCATATTAACATTTCTGTGTTACATTACAACAAGATGTAAATAAGAAAAATAAAAAGCCTTCCAATAAATAATAATATTGATGCAACCAACAAATAAATCCTTACTTATATTATATTTATTATATCCTTACTTTATATTATAAATGCGTCTCTGTCTGTCTGTGTGTTACACAATCACACCTAAACTACTGAACCGATTTGAATGAATTTTGGTACAGAGATAGTCTAGAGCCTGAGAAAGGACATAAGCTACTTTTTATTTCTGAAAAATATCACCTTCCCGCGGGATAACGTCGTGTAGTACACGCGGGCGAAGCCGCGGGCGCAAGGCTAGTTATATTATAAATGCGTCTCTGTCTGTCTATGTGTTACACAATCACACCTAAACTACTGAACCGATTTGAATGAATTTTGGTACAGAGATAGTCTAGAGCCTGAGAAAGGACATAGGCTACTTTTTATTCCTGAAAAATATCACCTTCCCGCGGGATAGCGTCGTGTTCTACACGCGGGCGAAGCCGCGGGCGGAAGGCTAGTAAGTAATAAATAAAATATAAATATTGTACACCATCACATACATTGCTCCTATTCCAAAACCATAGTAGCTTGAGCACTGATGTTATGGAAATTGGAAACAACGACGACCCGAGGAAATATTGAAAAGTTCGTTTTCAATTTTTATTTACCCGCCCGACCGGAAGTCGAACCTTGGACCACTAGAGATAGCGGCATCTTGAAAACCGGTGCGTACACCACTCGGCCACGGAGTTCGTCGGAATCGTAGAAAACTCGTTTCTGATTCCTCTCAAATAATATACCTTTAGTTTAGATACGACCATAAACAATGTAATTATATCGACGCCGCGAGACGTATTCAAAGTTAAATAAAGATAATCCTAAATCATAAACGGTGCTTCTTCACCCGTCACACTGAAGCGAAATTATAATAAAGGTCACAATGAAAATAGACCGAGACATGATCAGGCTGGATTAAAATAAATGGTAGTCTGGAAACAGCTCAGCGAATTGCGAATGGAATCAATGAACCTGCTCCGCACGGTGTAATTGCGGTCGGCGAGTAATGCTTAATGTAAATTAAACGCGACATTAAAATCGCCACGCACAGAGTTTTTACGGTAAATTAAATGTGTTACGATAAAAGTTTCGATATATTAATTTGGTGTGAATATTTCAATTTCATGCAGCAAAGGGTGTAAACAGTTTTTTTATGCTTACGAATTTATATCTAATGAAGTCAAAAGAGAAAAATAATGGCAACATGCCAATTTTTAACGCGTTAGCTGAAAACTCACCATATCATCGAAAATAAAAGTATTTGAAAAAATCGACCCTTCTCACAACTAACTCCGATGGGACTCCAAGTCTGCGAGACTTTCCACGACCTTTCACTGTCCGGGCGAATGCTCTAAACACTAAACTACACAGTCGTTTCTTCTAATACTTCATTGTCAATAATAAAAATTGCATTTTAATAGCAAAATAAAATAACCATATCATCTTCGAAAAACAACTATTAAGAGGGGGTATAAACCTAGAAAAAATAACATACAAAAAAACAGAAAAAGTAAAAGCCGAATTAGTTTCATTTGAATTACTTGTAAAATAAACATTATTTTTGCAAATCGTTAACCTAACGATTACGCTACATAATTTAATATTATGTATTGAAATACGCATAACATTGGCTCAGTAATTATGCGTCTTAATAAAAATAAATTGATTACTTATAGCTGAAAATTGTACCAGAACTTTGTGATTTTTTTTATCGACAAAATGTTATTATTTTATGTTTTCGCTTTGTCCAGACCCTTTCAAGTAGGTACGCTGTAATATCTATAAACTTTTTTCCAAATAATTCGTGGTTTAATTTGTATTGTAAATATCAAATCTAAGGCTGGCGATTTGCCTTTATACCCCCTCTCTCGACAATTATAATTATTAAAAGTTTTTAAATATCTTTCATATTGACTGCTGTAAAGCCTGACCAGAAAAATAAAAAAATTTTTTATTTTTCTGGTCAGGCTTTAAGATCAAGTCAACTGCCATTTCCATAAAAAACCAAACATTAAATTAATATATCTCAGTAAAACTTAATTCGTTCCAAGAAATTGGTTGCCCTTGAAAAATAGACCGATAGCAGGCCATCCATTACTCGTTCCAACATAAATTTTCTTTCGTTAATTTCTAAATGATGAGATCCAACTTGATGAACTATTCAGATTTGCCTCTGGAGCTTGGCTCGACGAAATTTAACAATTTCCCCTAATCTCGGGAGCACTTGGCGAATTTACATTAATTTGTTATACTTCATTATGGCAAATTAGTTTACACGTCTGGCAACAAATGTGGCAAACGAATTTAGAGGTTGTCCTAATCGAATTTCAACTTCTGTGGCGAATAAACACAATACCGAAATTATTTATTGTGTTGGAATATGCAAAAAATAATTCATTTTTTGACAAAGGCATAGCTGAACGAAATATGACCTAAATAAACAATTCTGTGACTATGTTGAAAATATGGCTACGATAATGTCTAAGTAACAAACATTCCTTATTATGCTAACATTTCCAAGATAAGTTTTGTACAAGTTGCAGCTTTTTAGTGGGTAAAATTAATCTTTTTTTTTATAAATTTAGATTACCTGAGATAATAATAAACAAAAATATATAAATAAATATTGAACATCATCTTATACATTCCTCCAATCCCAAGCTGGGTAGCTTAGCTCCCTGTGTTATGGCAATTATATTTCGCAGTAACGACGGGTATTACTTATCACATACACCCAGACACATGACTTGAAATACCTACTTTATTATTTTCCACTAAATAAGTTTTTTATCACTACGATTTTAAAAGTAAAATATTTTAGATTATTCCTTGCAAGCCACTTTAGCATAACAGCTGGACACTTTTACCTCGTACCTAGAAACGTATCGCTGACTGGCATCCTCAGAACGAAAGAGTGGGGCATCATGCCATTACTGAGAATCGGCGAAAGTAAGCCAACTGGCGTAAAGTGCCAACTGGATTATAAAGGTTAACAAAGGTCAAATTAAGTTACTTGAATTATATTATTAGCTGCGATGTAAGTTCATCTCTCTGACTCTATTTTAAGTAACTCAAATTAGGGTAAAACCGCCTTGTATCGGCCACGTCCTGGTATCGGCCGCTTCCTAGGAATTTCATCAAAAACTATTAAATATTCGATCCACTTGCACAAATTTTGCTCTATAATGAACATTATATTGTTGTCTTTTAATAAATTAAATAAGGCGGCGATCAAAGTTCATTTGACAGTTCAGTAGCATTGGATCTTGTAACCTGCGCAGTCGTGTCGAAATTCACGCCATTTTCTAGTCAAAATTGACGAGTTCGAGGTTACGGGGGAAAGGGTTTGCAACTTATCTAGGAGGTTTAAATCGTTGATTCTTGCTTGTGAAGGTTAAAGAGATTATAACGCAACATAATTGATTAATATTTTTGTGTTTTTTTTAGAATTTTAATAAAAAATCGAATGGCCGGATTTAGGGTTGATTATTTCATAAAAAAGCCTGATATCGGCCGTTAAAAATGGTGGTGGCCGATACAAGGCGAGTCAAAATCCTGATATCGGCCACTAAATACTAAGTCATGGACGATACAAATGTTACTTTATACAAATCTAGGTATCTACACTAGATTAGATATTTAATTTAGGTAATTATAAGACTATTGTGTGCGATAATTTAATGACAGTGTCACCTACGTTTCTAGTTACTTACGTGAAATGTTAAAAAAAACGTGTTTTTGTTTAGTTACTTTTATGTGGAAGTATCATTGTTGATGTGCAAACTGTAATATTAAATTTATAATAACTTGTCAATACCTAGTATTTATTTTATAGACTTTCCTTTAAGACATATTAAAGTTTGTAAAATAATCTAAAATCTCTAAAAAAAAAATTCCGACTACAAAATTTATTTGTTACTATTGAATATCTTTATGCAAGAAAAAAACAAAAAAAATTTTTTTTTATTTATTCTAAACACGTTAATTTGCCTACCACTTAAGTTTGGATTGCAAAACAAATTCAGGATATATGTACGTTTTTTTATATATCTCTATGTATAATCTTTGTATATCTTTATCTTTCTTTATTAATTCGAAGTATATTTGTATTGCTCATAATGTTAGCCTAGGCCGATACATGGCAAACAGGTGGGCGATTTTTGGGCGCAAGTGGCCGATATTAGGGAAATTGGGTGTGTTCAAAGAAAAACATCAATATAAAAAAATGTTATCCAAATTTCAAATATTTTATTAGTTCATAGGAAAGTCAAATAATAACAGTTTATTAAAAAATATCTCCTAGAAAGCTAGGCTAATAAATGTGAGAATAGGAAGCAAATCAATGTGAAATATTGTTGACGTGGCCGATACAAGGTGGTTTTACCCTATGTCTTTCGCTTCCTTCAAATAATATCACATCATATATTATTCTATCAATATGTCTATGGTTTCCCTCTTCTTCTATATCTATCTACGATCATGTCCATTCTTAGAGTAACAGTCGCGTGTTTTTCTTGCCAATGGTAGTAGGTAAATGTAGGTAAAAAAATGTTGGACGAATCATAAGCATTAATTTGTCTGTGGTTTTCCTCTTCCTCTGTACTTATCCATCTACTATTATGTCCATTCTTAGAGTAAAGCCTAAAACAAATTATCGGACGCGGCTGACAGTCGCGACTGATAAGTGTGCACTCTTTTGGGACGTTGCTTCGGCTGACAAAAACATCCAGCGCACCAGATTGCTATCGGACGTCGTACGTTCGTCGTTCGTCGTCCGACGTCGTCGGACGTAGGACGTTAGTCGTTGCGTCCGCGACTGACGTCCGATAGTTTGCACACCTCAGTGTATTTTCATAGTCCAGATATCTTTAACTCGCGGCTGCCAGCCACGTACATAAGCCGCGTCCGATAATTTGTTTCCAGCTTAACAGTCGCCCGTTTTTCTTGTCTATTAAAACATGTCCATAATGGGTCGTAGGTAAAAAAATGTTGGACGAATCATAAGCATTAATTTTATTTAATCTATGTGAATAATTCTTTTTCACTTTGAATAATGCAACATGCTTCTCATTTTTTTCGAAACATTTCATACAGAAGCCCTTTAAACTTTTCTATCAAAATTCTTTTACATAAGTACCTACTCATTTTTCATTGTATCCATTCGCACCAAGAGTAATGTGAATAGGTACAATGTATAGATACATCTTGAAAATTCTTATCTTTACCAAAAGTTTTATTCAGATTGCTGAACATTTTAGATTATGTTAAAATAAAATTCATTATGCTAGAACTGATTAAAAGGCAAACGTTTTAGACGCCATAACACCAGTAGATTGTACCTTTTACTTCAAGTCAAGTAGAGTCACTGGTACCATTTAACTAGCACCAAAATGCAGAACACTATCAGCCTTATTTTACATACAAATAGAGGCTAAAATTCCCTGATGACTCACACAGACATAAAGCTTTGTTCCACTTGGGGCCTCAACACGCGGCACAATTAGCATGAAGTTGGAAACAATTGAAAGTCGGCCACGTGTCATTTCCCATGCCGCTGCAATTTGCCAGCAGTATGCAAGCCTTCAATTAACTATTTATACATAAATAGCCCGTAATGGGAGCTAATTGAACGGTGCCATGGCGGGATTTGTAGGTACACACTCTGAATAATTACTCCTTAGGTAGCGTTAGAACGTAATCAAGAGAAATAATAGGTATATTGTGGCTTTTAACAGTTTAACAGTTTCAGTGTAATACAACTAATCACTTAATACAATAAGTCGCAGAACAGATGGCCGGTGGAGCAGAAAGGTGCTAGAGTGGAGACCACGGACCGGCATCAGAAGCGTCGGCCGCCAGAAGGCTAGATGGGCAGATGATATCACTCATCATATATCATCTTGAAATCTTAAGAAAGAATTGGATGCAGAAAGCCAAAGATCGATGAGGATGGCGTGCAATTGAGGAGGCCAACAGTGGGTGACCAATGACCATAGAATGAAGAAGAATACAACTAATGCAATAGAACTTGAATATATTATTTCTATGATGATTTTTTCTTGCTGCTTTGGTGACATTTTTATATGCTTTACGGCGGCGTAATAGTCCATACTTTTCAATACTTAATTGCAATAAAACTAATTAGCAAACTGTCGCGTTGATAAAAAAATCGATTACAAACAAACGAAAAATCTTTACTCTTTATAAAATTAAGTATAGATTAGTCACTTGTGTTGTCGCAAATAATAAATTTATAACTTACGAAAAAGTTGGTAGGCAACGATTGTAATTTTTACCTGAAACAAAAAACAAAATATTTAGACAAAGTTTCATATTTGATTTTTTTTTTTAAGTATATATATTTGAAGAATAGACGAAAACACATTTTTTCAATAATTTTTGTCCTCTTCGTTTCCTGTAAGCAAATAAATAAGTATATTCATGTTTTATTAATACTGTAATTTTTTTGGAATACCTATACCTACGAAACTACTTTGGAACACTCAACTACATTCCTAAAGTAACACCACAAATGTGTAAATGAGTTTACAGACACACACAGTAGGTATACTTAAGCAAAACGTCTTCAATCAGACTTTTAATCAAAAGTCGTGTTGCATGTGCGTTAAGCGAGTGCAGTTTTTTTACAGCGGTTGCATAATCCGGTGCAGTATGAACGCGAACTGCACATTTATTCACGCCCACCGCTGCTTCGCTCACCCTGGGAACGGAATTGCAACTTTGATTGATGTCGAAATTATTAAGGAGCTGGTTTTCTATTTTTTCTGTGGCTCGTTAAGCGTTCATCCCGGCTGCATTTGCAGTCGTTAATACCAACCAATCGCATTGGGCCCCGCGAGTCATGGGTCATTCTCCTTATCCATCCATAAAGAATGCATGTGCCCCAGCAGTGGAGAAATTAAGTATTTATATTAAAGGTAGCCGAATTGGAAATAGAACTTAGCTTAAGGCTGTGCAGTCTGCACACTAGCGGCGCCATTGAAAAATTAAATCATAGTGCTTAAATAAAGACGAAATTGTAAATTATCTCTCTGTAGTGCACTCCGAAGAAGCTTTGTGGTAAAAAAACTGCATTAAATTAAACAACAAGCTAGAAAATATTGATAAAGCAATAGAAAATACCACAAAGCTTCTTGGAGTGCACTACATAGAGATAATTCGCAATATGATTTTTATTTAAGCACAATGATTTTGTTTTCCAATGGCGGCGCTAGTGTGCAGACTGCACGCTCTTAACTTTCAGTTCTGATTCAAATGAATCGTAACTTAAAATCTTGAAACTGCTGAGAAATACTTACAAGTAAGTTTGATAACAAAGACAACTAAAGTATCAAAGTTATGTGGTTCTACCATGAGGATACGAAGTAAAATTTCACTAGTGTTAATCTAAGCTACTATTCCAAAAATCAAAACCAACCGGCGCCGGCCCGGACATTATTCTCCAATGCGGGAAAGAAAATTGAAATGTATAAACAGGAATTACTGTGCATATTAAGCTGCACCGTAAATCGCCGCTAGCATTCCGCGACGCCCGTACAGCTCATTACAGCTTCCGCGGCACGCCACGGCTCCGAACGGAAGCAATCGGCATTTTACAATATGGTAAATGAAATTGAAATATATAAACATGAGTTTCAGTTCATAATAGCTGCAACCCGCTAAACTTTGTTTGCATTCAGCGACGAACGGCTCCGTATAGACGCGGACGGTAGCCGCTCCGAGCCAGGCCGGGCTGTTCGAGCCGGTATATTTTTTTCAGTTATACCCTGTTTCCTTACCCTACCTTGTTTCTTTCGTGAAAGACCATAGGCAGCACATTACATAAATTACCACAAACAAAAACGGACAACCCATCCCAAATTAAAACCAATAGTAAACGACTTCCACCGTTTAATTTACAGATCTGGTTAATTGGCAGTTACAACAGTCTGCAATCAAGCATAACACTGAGACTGACGTCCAAATAATCAGCCGTGTATAAATCCCGGTTTACGTCGGAGTTTTATTTTACAACCTTATTCGAAGTGGCATCAGCGCGAAGGGACGCGCCGCGCTTAAGTGATTAAAATCGCGACGACTGCGCGGGAACAAAGCAGGCGAAATGTTCAGATGAATTTAAATGGAGGAACGAAACAAAGGACCGTAGCGGAGCGCAGCCATGTCATCTTGTAACGAGCCCCGCGGCATAGACTTACAGGCATGCAAGATTAGCGGAGTAACTAAATTACTTTCCACGTGCAAGGTATTTTGTAATCTCGATGGAGGTAAAAATAAACGTCTTAACAGTAGTCATTAAGTGGAAATGCAAACCCTTCTTGACCTATTCAAAATTCACTGCATCGATAAATACTACGTTTATAATGAGAAAATAACTGATATATATGGTCACGTCTAAATTAAAAAACTTTTAGGGGAGTTTTGTTAAAGATATAAAATTGACATATGTAAATATTGACAATACCTATTCAAATAAAGGTGTGGCTGCGTCACTTTAAAAATAAACAATAACGATATATAAAAATTGATCTACTACTCTAATGGCGGAAATACACGATTCACTTTTGCCTTTCAATTTGGATGAAGCAACCAAATTGAACAATGTAAACGTAAAAGTGAATCATTCAATGTCTATGTGCGCCTGTATTTCTTCCACCCTCAACCAAAGTGAATCAATTTGGTTGAACCGTGTAATATTAGCTAGTAATTAGAAACGATATAACTCTTGAGCACGATATGCAATGTACACCTAACTTAAAGATTGTAAGAAGTGCATTACAAAGCTAGAAACATGAAAAGATGAATTTCTCAAAGCTACAACATACAAGACGCGTCGATTTCTCCCGTATTAGAGTATCTAGGTCTATGGTATTCGGTGAAGCATGCACCATTTAAATGCAAGCGAGGCGACCTTTGAAACGCCAGGAAATGCCCTCCGTATTTCGATCCAAGCAGTCACACAACTGCAACGGATTTTCTACTTATGAAGGTGACTCTTGGAGAGAAGCACGATTTGACGTCACCAAAATACGAAGAATGAAGCAAAAGTTTAATTTTATGTTAGACGTTTTAAATTAGTTTGAAAAATAAAGTATTTATGATTGCTGACTGGTATCACTTATTTGCTTATTTTTAACACTCACTGATGAAAGTAGAAGGGCTTCCTCAGATCCTCAGTTACTTAGCATTATTCAAGTAATAAAAACTCAGAGCTTAAGATAACGTTGGTAGGTACTATTAAGGTAAGTTATCATATCTCCAAAACGTATCATCATTCTGCCAATATTCATTCTATTAGTAATATTTGTGGCTATATCTCATTAATATATCAGCGTATTGGCAGCAAGCAGGGAAGAGTACCTAATGCCATAGCATAGAAACCACAATACTATCTATTACTTTACCTGCTGCCAATTTACAATTCATAGTTTAAAGAAAATCTTATGGAGCCATATCAATCTTCAAATACTAATAATAATAAGAGTAGGGGAAAGGTGTCCAAAATGATCCACCTAAGGGAAACCCTTTAGTAACCTATTCTGCATCGTGCTATTTTTGAATCGCAAGTTGATGGTAGGCACCCTGTACTCTCACCGCCATGACAGTTTATTGGACTACTGAGTGGAGTACAGGGAAGACGTTAGCCAACAAATCGCATAGATGGCACTAGTATTTTCGTTGAAACTGTAGGGAATCATTTTACCTCGAGGGATCATTTTGTACACCTTTCCCCTACAGTGTATTTTGATCTCGAGTCCAAATTAACCAAAAGATCAACAAAAAGTTCTGGAAGAAGGAGAAACCACTTTATTTTGATAAAAATAAACTTGGTGTTTGGCTACGCAGTCGGGCAAACTTACTGGGCTTAATTTAAACAAGGACCCAAATATACTTTTAGAAATTGAGAGGCGAAGTTGGATTTCATCCTTCAACGGGATATTACACTTATTTGATTTTAGGAACTGTGCGGGGTGTACAAGTACTCTCAAGGACGAATAAGGTGAACCACTTCTTAACTTCTTTTCGGGGCGATTCTCGCGCAAAATAGCCATATGTCGAATTAGAGATAGTCCGCGCCACATAACTTGGCACACAAACACACGCCAATGTATATGGCGTGTCTGTCAAAATAAAATGGCGTATGTCGATTGTAACATAACTTTTGTATCACATTATAGAAATGTCTGTCTATGCCCAGCGCTCGACTTGCAACGAGTGGTCAATGTCAGTCGACATGAATGTCGCGCGTAAATCTATATATTTAAAAACTATAGACATACATTTTTGTGGCATTTTCAGTATCAGGTAACTCTGCGTGCGCCTGGGACGTTTTTGACGCTAGTTACAGTACATTTTTTTGTTTAAAGCTTATAGAAAAGATAAGTATTCGATTTTGACGATGTCGAATTAGAGATATCTTTAATAGATCTGAGAATCGCCCCCGATGTCTCACTGTTCACTTGCAGTTCCTATCACTAATTGCTTATGCAGTAGGTATACAACCTTAGTTAAATATATGATCTAATAGTAAAATGGTCTGCGCGTGACTGACGAGGCGCAAGCCACACGAAAATAAATAAGAAGTGGTTCACCGAATTGGGCCCTGATTGTACCTATACCTAGCAGAAGTTTTCAATTATCATTTATCTGATAGCAAAATGTGATGCAGTGTAATTTTTACGTCGCAATGCAATTTTTTTACAAACGCACAGTCAAGGTTGTAGCTAGGGTTGAAGGCAACCTGACCTGACCAATTTGTCGGTTTCTCAAAAAATATAATTGCGCTAAGGTACCTCTTCTTGAGATCTATTGTAGACGTCCTTTGCCCCATCCAGGAGACATAGGATATTAAGTAATAGCATCTACACACGTTCCTATCCGACCGCCGATTTGGTCTGGGAGCAGATCAAATCGGCTTTCGGATCGGAACGTGTATAGACACTTATATAAAGTAAGTCAAGTGAACAGCTCTTTCCTTTATAGATTAATTATTTATTTCAAGGTTTCAAAAGTTTAAAAAGAGTTTTTTTTTAATCACGACTCTACCATTTGACGGTAAAATAAGATTAACACTTTACGAGTATGATAGTAACTAGTAACTATTTAGTAATTTGTGATGATACTTTCAATTATTGTACAGTCCGTTTCAAAACTCCGCGAAGGTCGAAGAGTAATAAGATAGAACAAAATCTCTAAACTGAGGCGTCAGAGCATTTTGGTGGTAGATACTTCGATCATATAAACCACATACATAATACACAATTCCATACTAATTTTTGAAACCGCTCAGCGACGAACCTATTAACTACGACGCGTTAAAATAACTATCGAGTTATTTTAACGCGTCGTAGTTGATAACGTCTGTTATTGAACAGAGCACAATGAAATCAACTCACAACGAGCCTATTCAACACAATCGTGTTCTTTGTTTACCTTTATATGGATACGGGGTAGTCCACAAATACATTAATATTGTACTATAGAGGAATTTCCCGGTCTATTACTTTCTGGCTGTATTGGCTTGATCATGATCTACGTGCATGCTAATACACCACAAAATTTTAATTAAGTAGTACAAAGATTTTAGGGGATGATAGTGTCCATCAATACCAACAATTTTTACTATGGGGCCAACCACGGAATGGCGAAAAAAAATCAGCTGTTCTATACAAAAGTACAACATCGACTCGACTGAAACGTATGGAACAGCTGTTTTTTTAGCGATTCCTTGGATGCTCCCATACTAAAAATTGTTCGTATTGATGGACACTATCACTAATTAAAATTTAGAGGTGTATAAAGTGTTAATAAATTAGGTACTGTGGTATTATATTGTGAGGATATAATACCTTCTTGCGTTGTCTATGGACGATTGATGTTTTTATAGTATTCAAAATATCGAATGCATTGTCATTACCTACGCGAGTAATTTGTTTGAGTCCAGAACGATTCCGCGCTTGCGTGCTGTAGTTGTAGTAGATAGTTTATCTCGGCCATGAAGCCGCAGTAAAAGAATTATCGCTATAAAATTCCGTTTCTTTCAATTGGTTCCCATACGTGAACCTCTCAGTACCTACCAATACCTTTAGACATTTGTACTCGCCTCTAAGTAGATTAAAGTATAAGTAAAACAATTTCTAAATGCTACAAAATTAGGGACACAACTTTTACTCGTACTTGCTTCATCTTTATACACAACGGGGTAGCACTTTGCCTTCATCACACTCGATGTTATGTGATAATTAAGGCTGAAGGTGGAAGCGCACTACTGCCGGAATCATCTATTACTGAGGAAGTGGCTATCTTATCCGTGCAATGCTATAAACATCGTTGTTATGGCGTCAGACTTAGATAAGGTGGTGGTAGCTAGCCAGGCGGACTTTGAACAAGCCCTATCACTAACCAAATCTGAAGATAAATCACTGAAATTCATTACAAATAACGATATTCTCTTGATAGAAAGTGTGAAACATCTTTCTCTTGTCGGATAAATGCACTGGATAGTTATGTTTGAGCAGAATTTCAATTCATTTTGTTCAGCAAATTAAAACAAAATTATCACCATAAAAAGTGTTCGTAACTTATATTTAAGTTAATTGTTTTTTATGTAATGTAACATCTCTGAAAATAATGGTAAATACCTGCTTAGCTTATTACTTACGCGCGTTTGCCATGGAGCACAAGCAAATATCGCTCATAATTGGTCGACCGGGTTTCCTCGATTGTACCGAAGCCGTGCTTGTTCGAGCAGGTGTATAATTAATTCGACGATTGAAGCCGCGATACAACAATTATAGAGTTTCTGACGTTTATGTAGTAAACGTACGGCTGTTTACGTTAGCTTGAATCGACAGTCATTTAAACTATAAAGCTGCTCTAAAATATTTGAAAATTGTAACCAGCAACGCGGGTCTTCACAGAAGGCACGCGTTGCTCGAAGCATAGACATATTCAATTTAAAATATCGCATTATAGAGGCACACATTTAGTTAGAGCAGGCAGTCTCGATGGCACTCCGCGCACTCATATCTTAGCTATTTATTGGCATAGCTTTAGCTATTTATGCTTTAGTCTTTCTGAAAGACTTATCCAGTGAAGTTTTTGAAATATTAGGCAGTTTATCAATAAGCATTGCCTCACATAATAAAGACATTCATCATTCTTCACACTCATACTACATCAAACCAATATTTTGCATTTTCACACCCATTAAACTTACAATCCATCAGTATCAAATTAACCAACTTCGAGACAAAAGCGGATCGCATAGAAGCACACATTTAGCGCAGCGCACTCAGACTGTGCAAGATACATATTTGTTAAGTCCACTTGAGCCGCAGTGCCTCGGTCGCTGCAAAATGGGCTGATAAAATCTATAATAGACTTGTATCATCACAAGGACTATGTTTCTTAGCATTGGATTGGCATAACTTTAGCTATTTTATTTTTTGGCAGTGCATAATTCTTCCTAAAGATCCCTAATATTTCAAAAACTTCAGTAATCTGTTTTTCTGAGGCTATGCTTGTTGATGTTCGTTAGGCCCACTCGAGCGCAGCGCCTCGGTGTCGCTGCAAAATGGGCTGATAATAATCTATAATAGACTTGTATCAGCACAAAGACTGTGTTTCTTAGCATTGGATTGGCATAGCTTTAGCTACATATTTATATCTTAGAATTGAAGTCTTTCTCAAAATCCTCCACATTTCAAAACCTAAAACAGGCAACTTGGAAATCAGCGAGCTATATCTGAGAACCAAAAATCATCCACACATATAAACCAATAACCAAAACACCTTGCCATCAATATTCAACAAAAAGCGGATCGCATTATAGGGGCACACATTTAGCGCAGTCTCGATGGCACTCGCGCGCACTCAGACTGCAAGATGTTTGTTAGGCCCACTCGAGTCGAGGCGCAGCGCCAAGGTGTCGCTGCAAAATGGGCTGATAATAATCTATAATAAACTTGTATCATGACAAGAAATGTGTTTCTTAGCATTAGATTGGCATCATAATAGCTTTCATCATGTCGAGCGACGCCCACTACATATTAATTTCTAAGAATTGTAGTCTTCCTCAAAATCCTCCATATTTCAAAACCTAAAACAGGCAACTTGGAAATTAGCCAGCTATATCTGAGAACCAAAAATCATCCACACATATAAACCAATAACCATAAACCTAAACCATCAATATTCAATTAAAACACCGAGACAAAAGCGGATCGTATTATAGAGGCACACATTTAGCGCAGTCTCGATGGCACTCGCGCGCACTCAGACTGTGCAAGATGTTTGTTAGGCTCACTCGAGTCGAGGCGCAGCGCCTCGGTGTCGCTGCAAAATGGGCTGATAATTAATTCAGAGAGGGAGACGGCGCACAATTAGTTGGGGCATTCATTACGTCATACGCGTAACTTTGCCGGTGGCCCAAGTAATAAGCATCCATTTAAAAGAGGGGGAAAATGAACTTTAGCAAGTCTAAGGTTAGTTCATAAAAAAATCGACATAAGTAAAACACAGATGAAAAATCCTCTAGAAAATAGTAACAAGCAGTATATTTTAATTTTTAGTTTTTTGCATTCACAATGCAATTTTTATTACAGAAAAATGGAAAATGAAGTATTTAGAAAAAATCGCGAAAGGTCGTGGGTTCGAGTCCCATCGGAGCTAGTTGTGAGACGGGTCGATTTTTTCTAAATACTTCATTTTCCATTTTTCTGTAACAAGCAGTATTTTAATGAGTTACATTATTTTTATTTGTGTTGAGTGCATACCTTACTCATTCAATACAAATAAAAATTTTACTAATGATGTTAAAGGTGATTTTCAAACGGACAACAACAAAAGACAGAGAGACATGATAAGACGCTTTCAACGGTAAATAAAATAAACTTTGTATAAAAATATGTTATTTGTTGCTATACGTTGCTATTGGTTTGCGATCTGTTGTGCCCTCATTCAGTGCGCCAAAAAAAACTACATAAATACTTCGATCAACAATAGTAGGTATTAGATGAAGGCTCAGGAACTCAATCAAAACTTTATGGTTGTGAAAAAAGGTTAAAGGTCACAGCATATATATCAACTCGGAAACGGAACGTAAACGTATCAACTCGAGCGGTTCAGTATTCTTTGTATGAAACTCCCTACTGCAAAGCACACTAATCGGAATCGTAACGTAATCGCCTCGCCTCGGGACCGGCGAGCGGTAAGCGCGGCGTCGCCTAGCCGTAGCCGAGTCGACGTACCGACGACGCTGATCTGTTCGATATTAACTGTCAACGTTTACGAAAACTATCGGATGAACTGCTCATGTCGTGAAGCAGTTAAAGGACATGGAAGAGGTAGAGCGATAATTTTCGATTACGAATACATTTTGCCAAACTCATACTAGGGGTACCGGTTTGGTTACGTCATACGTGCTTTGTGCTTACGTTAGGTTGACGCCTGGTTGACCGCGAGGCGAAGACGATACGGTGTCGATCCCTTTCCGAGTTGATGTAATGTGCTGTGTCCTTAATAATGTACGATCTTATGTCATAAATGACAGGAACTACTTATAAATATAAGATCAAGTGGCTCAGTGGGCGCATATTTCCACAGCCGTGTTTGTCACTCCTACTATGTATCTAGACCTAGGTGTTATTGTTGATAGAAGCATAAAATATATCTACGGGTACAAAATCGCTAGAATCTTATCGCTTAACACCGGTAGTGATAAACCGATCCACGCGGCGTCCTCTCGACTGTCTTGTTTAACAACACATCGGCCATCATTCATGTTTTTGCAGGGAACCAGCCGCAGCTCCTATGTTTATTATGAGTAGTTTACGCACGAAGCTTTTACGAGTGGAATAATACATCATAAAACGTACAAGTAAAGAATAATGATGCATTCATTAATAGTTGACGTATAAGAGGCGTTTCTGCGTTAATGAGCGATATTTTTTATTTATACAATTAGAATAACGGTACAGAACTACATAATCAGACCAATAATAAGTTATAGTCAAGTTTAAATCTAAATCTTTTTATTTTATTTTACTAATCTGTCGCCAAAAATTCGCAAAAATATTACTTCGGAAAGACGAAGGCACTAGGAACTCTTCACATCGTTGAATAAACGCCGACTTACTACTTTTGTTTAGAGTCTCCAAACGGGTCGGTTGCTCAAAATATGTTGACCTAAGGACGCCGGAGAGGCCGAAAAGGGCCAGAGAACATCCCAAATTACGTATGGCTGTCAGTTCAAGTCCCGTCGCGTCTCGGGGCAAAGTTGAAAACTTGTAAGTAGTAATTTAGGATTTCTGGCGTTTACTTATTTCCAATATTTACCTGCCATACAACTATCTTAAAAACAGTACCAAAATTTTTTACTTAAATAAATCTTTTTATTTAGTCTTGTCTCCTAATTATAGACGTCAATTAAGAGCTTTTGAGATCACTTTAGGGCAGGCGCCTCGGAGTTTTATTTTCACTGATTAATTTAAAAGAATCTTCTTAACACTTAATTACCCTATGTCGAAAGTATCCTATAAAGTGTAAATAGTTAGTTCATTTGGCTTATTTTTTACTTTTTTGTGAGCTTATAGACATCCTCCTTCCAGACATAGGAAGTATTAAGGCTATTATATATTCTGTGATTAAGGGCAGGATCTTCGTAATTATCGAATTTAACCTATTTTTGATTCAAAAGTAAACAATCAAATTCTTTATTTTGAGCAGATAAAAATATATGTTGAAGTTTCATAATCGATCTTGGTTATGTTGTGGCTAGAAACACAATAATCGTCTCTTCACTCGACTAAAAATCAAAAACAAAGAAAATTTTCATAATAAAATTATGATTTACAAAAATCCTCAAGTCTAATAATTACAGCTTCTTGCGCTCAGTAGTTTCGGCTGCGCGTTGTCTGTCATTCAGTCAGTTAGTTACAGAAGAGTTCTACAGGATGACAGTGAAACTCGACCAATTCCTTGCAAGGGGTTATACTAGAGGTCATTAGCAACAAATTAAGTCCAGTGAACCAGGGGTCAAAACTGGAAGGTTACCGAGTTGTAGCGGTTCTTTGATTTTTTAGAAATTTTCCGAAATGTTACCAAAAAAACATAAATTGTGAAAAAACTACTCCACTTTAAACATTAAATTGGTTCTTTTGTGAAAGCCGAATAACTCGGGATCATTTTAAAAACCAGCGCTTGGCCAAAAACTTTCTCAACTGTCTTTAAAAAAATCAGCAAAAGAGAGCAGGTCAGACATCCTGTATATAGTATATAGTTGACAGTCGAAAATACATATAATGCGAACCTCGAAACACAAAAGCTTTAACGCTATATAATTAAGAGCCAAACACACAATCCTAATAATATAAAGGAACAAGAACACGGTCCCATACAAACAAACGTGAACACAATGAGCAGCCAACACAATCGAGTCGCATTTCCACGAAATACGAGACTGCATCACGTATATTACACTGATCCTAAACTAAGGAAGATAAGCCTTTGAATTATGGAAAGCAGAACCACAAATACATGAAACCAGAAACATTGCGCTATCAACAATATCCTGTGAATAGCGTCTTCACAATAATGTTGGGTGAATTAGATCTTAATATTACTAACATATAGTGGGTTAGCTACTGCGAGTGTTCAGGTAAATCATGTTTCATGAAGACGCACTACAAAGTCAAATAATACTGCGATACAACATATTTGACGACCTGCTTTCAAGGTGCCGCCGCTATGTCTGGATTGCCCGGTCGTGTAAATATTGAAAACGAACTTTTCAATGTTGCCTCGGGTCTGAGTGTATGTGGTGTGGTAATACCCGTCGTTGTTTCTAATTTCCACAACAATGTTGCTGGTGGCAAAGTAATTTATGTTATATTATTTTATATTAGTGAACTAAGACCAAACTTTGTTTACTGTTTGTTTACCCAAATAAAAAAAATAAAGATAAAAACACTAGTGCTCAAGTATTTGAAGCGCTACTCGGAAAAAGTATGGAATTTTTTATTTAAACTATAGGACGGTTAGAGTTGTTACAAATCTGGTAATAAGATATATATTTTTTCATACCTTTATCTAGATTTGTATAGTTTCAGAAACACGATTTTATGATTTTGCCTCGACACTTTTTCTTTTCGAAAAGACCTCTAAGAAATACGAAATATCAAGATTATTCTTAAATGGGGTTACATACACTATTGAAAATTGGTTTAATTAGTGGACACCAATAATATTTAGGATCGTGTAGAAGCATTTAAAAAAAATCGCTATAGTTTTTTAATGCGAAGTGATATTGTCTTTTTTTTTGCCTAATCTGCAAAATCGGTCTCGCTCCCGCGCGCGTCGTTTTCTCATTGCTATCTCGCTTCCGCATACTTTTTCCGAGTAGCGCCTTAAACGATGTATGTGGTGGTGTCCAGTATATATTAAAAACTAGCGGATCCTCGCGGTTTCACCCGCGTGGTACCCGTTCCCGTGGGAATATCGGGATAAAATATATCCTATTGTCACTCGGGAAGAATGGAGCATTCTAATGGTCAAAGAATTTTTTAAATCGGTCCAGCAGTTTCGGAGCCTATTCGATGCAAACAAACAAACAATCAAATCTTTCCTCTTTATAATATTAGTATAGATTATTATTATACTAGCTGCCCCGCCCCGTCTTCGCACGCCACCTTGTCCTAATAGTACCAGAAACAACAAAAAATATTTATTTAATTTGTTGCAGTAGTCGTTCTAAAGTTATGCGCTTACATACATTTCGGCGATTCATTTTTATTCATATAGATTATATTGCCATTATTTAAAGCAAAAAGTCACTAATTCAATAGGCTGTTCTAGCTGTTACAAGCATTTGTGATGGACAAAGAAGCTACGTCATTGGTGCGCAATGGAAGACCAATAGCGAGAAGAATTAACCGACAAAAAACTCGTCAAAGGCTCTTTTTTCCCCCTATTATCTTTCAAACAGTACTATCATTTTGACAAGTGGTTCATCTTAGAAGGTTTAAGTGAGCTGGTTTTATCGCAAGAATTTTGATAAATTAGCCTATATAACTAGCTAAGTACATCTTCCTGAAGTATAAGCTATCTGGGTGCCTACCATCAAGTCTAGCTAACATGACACCTGACGGGCATGAGAGAATCGAGTGAAAGAGACGAGTAGAAGAAATAAGCACACAAATCTTTCGTTCATTCACATTCAGCAAATCATTTGCGATTCAGTTTTTAGAAGGTCATGATACCCAACAAAGCAATTCATTTCAGGAACCTATTCTGAAACGCACCAGTTTTGAATCGCTTTATTACAGTTGATGGTAGGCACCCTGTAAGCCTAGCATGACCACCCAAAACTCGATATGTATCGAATGATAAAGCGATTTATCGACATTCAAACGTCAAAACCCATAGTCTTTTGACAGTTAAACCGGATAACTTATCATATCATATCGTGTTTTGGTTGGTCATGCTAGGGGGGCTGGTCGCTTTTATCACGTAAATAGAACTTGGAATTTTTTTGAGGTTTAGGCTTTTTGCCATCAGGGGGCCAAGTCTGCTAACGTTGAGTAACAATCGTGTCTTAATCGTGTTTCGATTGTAGTTCAGTTATAGTGCTTTTTTCCACACTAGTTACAAGAAATATGTACTTTTTTCACAATACTATTGATGGTCACACCACACACTACATTCACATCACATCACACTGTCATAATTCTTGTTGCTAGTGTTTAAAAAAGCACTACAACTGAACTACAATTGAAACACGATTGAGACACGATTATGAGTTAACGTTAGCAGGCTTGGCCCCCAGTTCAGTACCTTACCTAGGTAATTTTGTCGTATCACAGCCAGTGGCTACCTATATTCCGCTTCCTGGAGTAATCCCCACAAGCTATCGATTTGTTCGTGGTCGTCGGCACGTCCGCAAATATGTTAAGAACGCTCAAGGAGGGTTTAACGCCAACGGCGACGGCTTCTGACAGTCGCGCGATGGTTTAGCACTCCTGTCTTTTGAGGATGACTAAAGAGTATGGGAAAACAACCTTCTAGGTAGTTATTTAAATTCACAATGCAATTTTTATTATTGAAAAATTAAAAATGAAGTAGGTATTTAGAAAAATTCGACCCGTCTCACAACCAACTCCGATGGTACTTTCGCTGTCCGGGCGACTGCTCTAGCCACTGAGCTACGGAGTCACCTCTCACTCGATTGGAGTAGGGCCTAAAGGCTCTTTTACGCCGAAGCAACACTGTGCGACATTGCCGCATGCTTCATATTGTGGCGTACGTCATCTTGTGTTATGCTACATATCCAACATTTGCGGCATGCGGCAGCCTATGTCAAAAATATCGCATGGATAATCCATCGTATTTGCATACAAGCTGCGACAGTCTACCACATGACGCAAGCAAGGTGTTGCCATGCCGCACGACCCTTGCCACAATGTGCGACATTTTTTTTAGCATGCGGCGTAAATAAGCCTTTACGTTCGCCATTGACGGATATGTCAAGGAGGACGATATAATATAACCCAGGTTATTATTGCAACTAAGTGTACCTACTTGATTGCAATAAGCTGTTGAAAAGAAGCCCCCTTCCATTTAGAGATCAAAATAGTTTTTATTTCAAATTACGTATTAACAAACACTTATGAACGTCAAAGAAACTAACGCCACCGGTTCGCAAATGTTACGGCGGAAGACCTTGTAATTTTCAGCACTTCGTTAAAAAGTTATTTTTCCAAATCGTTGCCACAAATAAAAAAGTAAACGGACAGCTTTCATTTTGCCGTAATAAAATTTCTCCCTGATTTGCAGTCAACGAAACGGAGTCTCTCCCTATATTTTTACAGCCTGCTTTATTATGATCCCGTCCGAAGCGCATATTTCCGCGTTTCTCTCTAAGCAAATAAGGCTCGCTTATGTCCAATACATTCCATAACAGACAACGGGATAATATTTTGTGAATTTTACGCTTCCGAAGGAAAATTCTCTATGTAACAGTTTTAATAGACGAGGATCGAAAAGCAATGGAATATGGCTTGCATAGTCGCGATCACAAAATTGAAATACTGACCGTTAGATGATTGTTTTGAGTCCGTAATAGCCTAGCCTAGCGTAATAGCCATAGTTTTATTAATCCTTTATTGCACCCCTAACAATTTAACCAATGAAGGTATCATATACAATCAATATGTTTATACGAATCGAACGTCCGAAAATTTCGTACGAAATTTTACCGAAACGTTCACCATCGAATATTTGTCCCGAATGGGTTTCGAACCTACAAGTCCTACAACCACACAGTTCTATAACTGACTTTAAGTTTTATTGAGGTGAAAACTTCTTAGCGGCGGCGTTGTGCACTTTTTGTGATGGGTAAAAAATGTTAAATTTGCGTCAGGCAGGACACGTGACCGTCAGATCGAAAATTCGTAAGACGGACAAGTGACCTGATAGAAAAACTGTTACAATGTCATTAGAATACGAAGGCAAATTTCGCCACCGTTTCCAAAGTTGTAATAGCTCAGATTAAAAAACGGGCGGCATTGAAGCCAGAAGACCTCGGTTCTAATCTAGTCCGTATTTTTTTTCATTTTTTTTTGTCAAATTCCTTTTTTTTTGTGAAAAAGTCTAGGGAGCCCTTTTCACTTCTGCCGGCCCTCCCGGAGTGCAACCCGTTGTTTTTTCTTACAGCTTTATGAAAAAATCAATAAAAATAAGAGTGACCGTTAATAGAAATTATGCAGCATAAAGCCATCCAAGTCAGTGCAAGATTTAAAGCATCACACTAGCATGCAATTAATTTACGACAACACTTTAATCAGCAAGACGTCTCAGATGAAAATCTAATTCATCAAACATGACACATGTCAGATTAGACGTGGGTCCTGATAAATCGCGATGTTTACTACATAATTAATTGTACAAATTTAATATAGTACAGTGGACAGCATGGCTGTTGTTGTACAAAAACCACTCACCAATTATCCCTTTTTCATGCAGTACAGTGCACTATGGTGTTGTACATTATGCATAGATGTTTTGATAGCTTTGTTTGCTTAGATAAATTTGAACACTCTGACCGCTCATATAAATATGAAACAATGAGTGCCTAGATGTTTTGAACACATTGCGCGCTTAGAACAATATGATGATTTGAACTGCCTAGATCAAATTGGTTTTATGTTTTTCAGATCTTTTTGACTACTCTAGACGCTTATATCAATTTGACGCTGACTGTACGAGTATGACTTCGTTAGATCAATTATGACTTTAACGAAACTTCGTTAGCCCCGCCGAAGTTTCGTTTTTCGTTGAATTAGAGTAAGCCTGCTGGTTGTAATAAGTCTTTGGCAAATCGATCTCAATGCATCGGAAATTTTAAGATGAATATGCTAATACACAATTTAAAACCGCCTATGTAATTAAAGTAATTAAAGTCTATGCAAATATTATAAAGAGGAAAGATTTGATTGTTTGTTTGCATCGAATAGGCTCCGAAACTACTGGACCGATTTTGAAAATTCTTTGATCATTAGAAAAGTTACGCTCTTCCCGAGTGACATAGGCTATATTTTATCCCGATACTCCCACGGGAACGGGTACCACGCAGGTAAAACCGCGAGGATCCGCTAGTGTCAAATATTTTCAGGGCTGAACATTATAAGTCATATTATTATGGATAACGTATCAAAAACATTGTATGGCTATGTATAGGATACGCTTCGGTAAATCAATCTCATATTTGAATACGTCCTTACCAGATAGTCTATAGATCAACTTTTAATCACCAGTACCTGGAACAGAGACAAACAACACATTATTATTGTGGTCAAGTGTAAATAGATGTATAACATAAATGCCATTACTGACAGACAATAATGTTTACAATAAGTACTGAAATCGTTTTGAATTAGGTATGTTTAACATCGAACGTGAAAGGTTTTTCTATCGTCATAATATAATTATTGCCATGTTTTATTATTTTAAAATATGTAGGTATAGTCTACGTTTTTTAACTGCAATTTATGTCTGCAGTTTTTTGGTCGATCTCATATCATATGTGCACCCCAAGACAAGTGGCTTTCTATTATCGAATTTGCCAGTCGAATAGAAAGAAAATGTATGGGATTGACATTAGCGATCGAAATGTCACGTGACCGCTATTGTCAATCCCATACATTTTCTTTCTTTTCGACTGGCGAATTCGATAATAGATAGCCACTTGTCCAGGGGGGCTGGTCATTGTGAAATAACTTTTCAACTTCAAAAATTATTTAACACCAAAATGATATCAAAATCACATTAACGCGACGTTTTTTCTAATCCATCAAAAAACGTGCCACTCCCGTCACAATTCAATTAAAATGCCCACTTAATTTGCAGGAAACATTCACGCAAACCACCGTATCCGCACGGGAAGCCCCGCGTCACTCGATACCAGATACCGATGTCGAGTACGGTATCAGTGATATTGCGATGCCGTCACTCGTGTTACTGCGCGAGTATTCGCTACTCCTTTCGGTTTAATTTCGGCGAGGAAGCCGCAAGAACGCCTGAACCGAGTCGGGTGGGGTCACAATTAAAGCGTGTGAAAACTGAACATTTCATGCGATAAAGTTAAATAAAAAGATTGTGATTGATTACAACCAAAAAATAGCAATCAACGTTTTTAGAGTTCACCAATATTTTAAGTTTTATCTCTCAAGTTTCATAAGATAACTTATAAGTTACGCCTAAAGTAATCAACAAATATGTATGAGCGAGCATAATAATGTTATGCTTATCCATATTTGTTGATTACTGTTTCAACAGATCCTCAAAAAATAACTATTTGTTCGATATCAAAAGTAGTTTAAAACTTTGTATCGTCATACTAAGAAATTCTTAATTAAATAAGTCGCAAACCAGTACTAAGTCCAACGCAATAATATATGAGAATGAGAGGGACGTGTATAACGAAGTTTCGTTTTTCGTTGAAAGAGAGTATTAGGCCTACAGTTCTGTAAGTTCCAATTGAACAGTGACATTGATATGTGACACCACACTTTAACCTCAAAGCTGGGACTTGATTCTGTCATGCCCGGAGAGTGATAGGGACGGGTATTGAGCTCGCCCAAGCTGTTTAACTTATACATGAACAAGCTGATCGAGGAGCTCAGCAGTACCTATATAGGATGCCATGTTAGTGGCGTGTGCATTAATAACATTAGCTACGCAGATGATATGGTGCTGCTGAGCCCATCGATCGGTGCATTAAGAAGGTTACTTCACATTTGTGAAAAATATGCAGAGGCTCATGGGCTCCGATACAACTCTCTTAAAAGTGAGTTTATGGTGTTTCGTGCTGGTGCGGCCGGGAGTCAGCGGAGCATACCCTCTGTTACTCTCGGGGGCACTACACTGAAAAAAGTCCACCAGTTCCAGTATCTAGGCCACTGGGTCACTGACGACTTGTCAGACTCCATGGATGTGGAGAGGGAGCGTAGGGCATTGTGTGTTCGCTGTAATATGTTGGCTCGCAGATTTGCACGCTGTAGTAAACAAGTCAAATTGACGCTTTTCAAAGCTTACTGTCAGTCATTCTACACGTGCGGTTTGTGGGTTAACTTTAC
The DNA here is from genome assembly GCA_949710035.1 of Crambus lathoniellus. Lineage (NCBI taxonomy): Eukaryota > Metazoa > Arthropoda > Insecta > Lepidoptera > Crambidae > Crambus > Crambus lathoniellus. The sequence goes on along the minus strand of OX453310.1, from coordinate 4,004,111 downwards.
GCAGCGGACCTATAATGCACTACGCGTCCAATACAATAACGCGTTCAGGATGCTGTTCGGCCTGCCGCGTCACTGCAGTGCGTCATTAATGTTTGCTGAGGCGCGCACTAATTGTTTTTACACCATCATTAGAAAACGCTGCGCTTCGCTGTGGGCGCGCGCACGCGACAGCTCGAACAGCATTCTGAGCGCTCTGGCTGATCGATGGGACTCCCCACTGCTGCGCCGGTGGCTGCAGCTACATGCCCCTGTCACGCGCTATAATTACCTATAGCTAAGGAGCCGCATTGAAAGCCACAATTTGTTTTTATCAGTACATTGTTTGTTACTAACACTATTATAAGTTTGTCATGTTACTAACACTTATGGATTGTAAAATCTGAGAATAAATGATTAATAATAATAATAACGAAGTTTTGTTTTACGTTGAATTAGAGTAAAAAAAACGCCTACAGGGTGCCTACCATCAACTCTTATTGCGGTTTTGTTTAGGACCTAAACTGATCTGCTTCGCTTATTCGTACCACGACAGCTTAATATCAATGACAGCGATTCAGTGATCATTCAATGACATTTCACAGCCGCTAAGCTGTCAAGAACTCTTATTTGACTTATAACTCGGCTTAGCTAACATGACACCTGCAGGTTATACCCGGCCCTCTCACTCTCCGGGCATGACAGAATCGAGTGAAAGAGACGGGTAGAAGAAATAAGGACACAAATCGTTCGGTCATTCACATTTAGCAATTCATTTGCGATCCAGTTTTTAGAAGGTCATAGTACGAAAGAAAGCAATTCATTTTAGGAACCTATTCTGCATCGCGCTAGTTTTGAATCGCTGTCTTAAAGTTGATGGTACGCACCCAGTCCTGTAAGTTGCAATTGGATCTCTGTGACATTGATATGTAAAAACACTTAAACCTCTACCTACGTTGATATCGGCACCACCTATTTCCCCGAAATTGAAATAGCTGTTCCCCATCCGAGATCGCACGTACATCGCAACTTCCTTCAGCATTCAAAACAACTTCAGGCGCGGTCCTTTTGAATCGTGACGCGGAATGATTTGATTGAGCTCCCTAATAATACCTAACACATAGACCTTATTGTTGAAGGCATAGAGCTCAATTTACCCGGTAGGTTGGAGGACAAAGCTCCGCTTAGAATTTGAACGTGAGCGTGCATAATGTTAGCATACATCCCAGAGATGGTCTATTTGGGAGCCTGCTCCAGGTTTCAATGAGGAATTTACATAGTTCGTAAAACGGTTGAATAAGTTTTCCTGATACATTTACAAAAACTATTGTAAAAGCAAGGATTTATACGAAACGCAGTCGTCCGCGTGGCATTTTCTCAAGGGAAAGAAAGATGTTACTTACTGCAATAAAACGTATAAGTACTAGTGTTGATCCTGGTTTAACTACTAGTTGACAGACAAACCGTTAATAATATTAAGGCTGGCATTCCCCAAAATATGGTATTTTAAATTATGGATTACTCGCAAATCACAAGTACTTAAAACTTGGAAAAAATATATGTTATTTTACAGTTATTTATCTAGTGCTTCCGGCCGTTTTTTTCGATTGATGCTATTTTACTGTGTCAAATAAAATCCCAAACATCCGTCTAATCGTAATCCAAATATCGTATTACTTGCAGTATACTTGGTTTTAGTTAATGAATAATATATGAAAATAATTGTCTTTGATTAGCCGAGGGATTCCGGGCGTCATAAGTTAAAAAAAAAAATTATTTGATTTTTAATTGAATTTTAAGTGATTTTCGATTCACGAGCGCCCGCTCGCGAGTTCACAGTTCACTGCCGGCTGCCGCTGCGTCCGCGTGAAGTGTATCGCGCGCGGCCGAGCAAGCGTTAGCGTGGCTATTTCGGTCGGGAATCATCGCCTTAAGAGTTTCAGTGTATATCCTGCCTACAGTACAATATGCATGAACATGTCTATTTGTCTTGGTCTGGGTGTTTTCTATGTATATTAAGTATGTATTTACACACTAAAAGTATTTAAGTAAGTATTTATCCGTTATCAAGTTTTCCATGACACAGTTTCATAATGAAATTTTCATGGCCTTGGATAATTGGTCTGATTGTAAGAACTTAGTATAAAGTAATTCCAATTTTTTTTCTTACAAAATCCTCAGAGTCGTCCTAAATTAACCTTTCTGATTATTCCACGGTTGGTGGATAAAGTTACATAACGAAACTCTTTGAACCACTTATTTACTTACCATGTAATGAAAAAACTCAGGCAGGAACATCAAAATATATTATGAATTTATTTTTGGTACGTTGGTTAGTTTTATCACTGTAAAAATCGTGTTTATTCAAATGTAGAAATTGATGTCATTCAGCTTACGAAAAATAATGAGACATCGTCTTACACTTTTGCGTCCAAAAACGACTACTTATAGCGCTAAATTAAAAAAGTATCCTGCGAGGTATTGTAAAGAAATCCTTTTTTTGACACAAATTAATAAATTAAAGACTTATCAAACCGCCCTCGTATAGTAAATAATACTGTCTCATGTAAAAATTCGGCCTCGTTTGTATATCATTAATGTAATGATTTAAACTGTTGACAGTTTGATTGACAACATAATTCGGTGTTCTATCCTATTTCCTACAATGTTCCGACGTCAGAATACCTATCGTTAGGAGTGGAAATTACGTATAATTAGACTTTATTACAAAATAAGACGCTTTCAAAGTGGAAATTTGCCTTAATAACAGTATATTCGAAAATTCTGTTCAGTGACCGATTTTATATAGCTTGTTTTATTTTTTACATGAAAGACGTTATAAATAGTATATTAAAGTAAGTGGGCAGGGCGCGAGTCGGAAACCTTTTGTTTAAAACAGAAAACCCTCCATACATACACATGCAATTAACTATCAACATTATTATTGTGTTCCGGCAGTTAGAGATAAGATAGTCAGTTCCTCAGTGATTGAGGATTCCGGTACGTTTAGTAGTGCGCTTCCACCTTCAGCCTTATCACCACTTATCATCAGGTGTGATGAAAATTAAGTGCTAACCCGTTGTGGATACAAAAAAATCCAACTTTGTACAATTTTGAATTTATTTAAGTTGTCATAAATTGAAAAATGGAAAATGAAGTACCTATTTAGAAAAAATCGGCCCGTCTCACAACTAGCTCCGATGGGACTCGAACCCACGACATTTCGCTTCCGGGTGACTGCTCTAACCACTGAGCTACGGAGTCGTTACGAGAAGCGTCGAATTTATCAAATACTTCTTACGCGCTGTATAGCCAGCGTTAATTTCATCAATGTGAAGATATAACTTCCACACACGAAAGAAATACCTTTCCAGATATTGGACAATCGCTAAAGAAGAAATTACTATGGCAAGTTATTTAAATTTTTACTTTTCTGTAAATTTTTTCTAAATACTTTTCAATCATAAAAATTGCATTGTGAATGCAAAAAAGTAAAAATTTAAATAACTTGTCAATACCTAGGTACTCGACCAGAATGTATGGAACAGCTGATTTTTTTGTTGAGTTGCAGAGTTGGCCCCATAGAAAAAGTTGTTCATATTCATAAACACAATCCCCACCTAAGAGGTTTTGCGCTTATTCATTAACACATTATTTTTCTTTGGTCACAATGGTGACGCCGACCGCCTTATTTAATCAAATCCACAACATGTTCCTATCTATCTTGTAATATTCTATTAGTTCACATTTTGAAGACAATGAAGTCATTTAAATTAGTTTAAAAAAAAATAATTAAAAAACAAAATAGTAACTGGTTCAACCTTCAACCATTTTAATAGAAAAGAAAACTCACAAAGAAACTACTCAGCAAATAGTGTTCTGATCCAATTCCCCATTTACAAAGGTGAAGCCTGCCTGGTGTAATTGTTTGCATTCCATAGAGCGAGCTTATATAACATTCGGCCCTTTGCTGCTTTCCTAGTACTAGTGCAAAGTATCCACAAACCAACCTGCCTGTTGTTTTATTCAAAGTAATTAGTGCTCCCATTACGACTAGGCTTTGAGAATAGTCTAACTAGTTATTAATATTTCAGATTTTTTCAAATATTAACAACTGTAGTTCATTTAGAGTTCATTCTTTAATGATTCAATTAGTTGAATAGAATTTGGAAGATACTTACTTGCGTTTTTAATTCTAGTAAAAAAAGATTTAATTATTTTCATGGGCTCGCTCGCAGAACACGGAAAGATTTTTTTCTCTTGGCTCGCTCTACTGATCAGGGAACTCCACGATACAAACATTTATACCTATATCATTTTGTTTTATGCGTTGTTGCTATTATCTACTTAACGAAACCCGTCGTTGGCTCTCAACTTCCTCACACAACCTACATAAAGCAGATCAATATAGGTATCAAATTACTTTTACTTTTTTGCATTTTCCATGCAATCTTTATTATAAATAAGAAATGAAATATTAGAAAAAAAGTCCCATCCTCCAAGCAGCTCCGCCGGGCGTAGCCACTTGGAGCATGGGTCGTTTTTTAATATTTCGCTTTCAATAACAGATCAATGTAAGTATTGTAAGGTTTGTACTCTATGCACAGCCAAAAGATAGCATTGTAGGCTGTGGCACTTTTGGGCAGGTTATTTCTCCTTGGTAAATGTATTTGTTTCAAACCAACAAGTGGTAGGTATAATAGAGGTCATAGTGACCAGCAAGTAGATTTATAAAAAAAGATCTGGTTTGACACATTCCTGTGTAGGCTCTCGTAGAAAGAGGAACTATCCGAATTGATAAGCCAGCTATGCTAGCAAGTGTAATAAAAATAATAAGAAATATCTCGAAATAAAGTGTTATAGTGCAGCCACCTCTTTCAGTCAGCTCCTGTAGATCGCTCGCAGGCAGGAATAGGCGCATTACAGAATGTATTCTGTCCAAATATTGTTTTATAAAAGGTCTATAAAGCTAGCACATTCAAACAAAATACTATCAGGCTATCTCGCAAGGGAGCGTTCACACAGAGCGGCAGCAATAATTTCGATCGCGACTGACCTTTGCAGGCGTCCATTAAGCAACGCCATGAAATATAGCCCAAAACTGTCGCTGCTGAATTATCTATGGCTCGGGCAAAATGGCCGCGCTTTTCGTGTTTGGAACGCTCAAATTTAACGGGACACTTTCTTAGAAAAGGCTTCCTTCTAACGGTTCCTTATATAGATCTTTCGGGTTCAGATGTTAAGCCATTGGATATTGAGTGTCAATGGCTAATGTAGCTATAATATAATGTGTACTAACTAAGTAACCTAAGAATTTCAATGAAAATATGTGTAATTTTAGCTTATTTTATTACCTTAAGTAGATGAATTTATTGGTCTAGCAGGGGTCACCAAATGGCGGACCGCGGTCCGGATACGGACCGCCGACCTACTTTGTGCGGACCCGGAAGAGTTTAAGGATATCAATATCAAATAAAAAAATATAAAAAGAATTAAGCAGCGTGTTCCAAGATAGACTTCATTAAAAATAAATTTCTATCTCGTCTTACCGATAACCATCTCCAGGATTGTTTGATTTCTTTCGCTTTTATTTATTCCACTATCGGCTGCATGTGGTTTCACCTGCTTGGTTCCCATTCCCGTGGGAATATCAGGATAAAAAGTAGCCTATATTTTCTGTGAGCCAAATTTCCATCCAAATCTGTTCAGTAGTTTTTGTGTAAAAGAGTAAGAACATTGAGATAAAAAAGTAGCCTTAATGTTTTCTGTGAGCCAAATTTCATCCAAATCGGTTTCGTAGTTTTAGAGTAACAAACAAAGGAACAAACTAACAAACTTTCCCATTTAGATAATTAGTAGGATTGACATTCTTAAGTTTTGGTTGCTAGGTAGTTATTATCATAAACCAAACGGACCGAGATAGAGTTATATTTGTTACAAACGGACTCGCAATGAAACTAGTTGGTGACCCCTGGCTAGTAGAACAAGCCAAAATGACCCACAAGTCGTAGTTGGAGCACTCCAATCAGTTTTATTCCCATGACGCCAGAAATGAATTACGTTACCTCGACTGTTCAATTTCGGTTCAAATTAATTTCTTTATAATTATACCTACTTATATTAATTACCTGAGAATCATGTAAAGCGTTTTAAAAAATAGTTTCTTTTAACATATGGAAGACCTAAATAATTAAGTTACTTTTGGTTTTGAATATCCTCAATGGTAAAGTTAAGTTTATAGTAAAGGGGATGTGATTTTCCGTAGAAAATAATTCTTACTGGGATAGTCAAGTCATATGAACTTTCTCATTAAAAGTACAAATATATTTCAAGATCTGCTTCCTCAAGGCACTCCTTCCAAAAACTCGTAACTTATAAAGAAATAACGTTGCGAAGTTGCGAAGAGACCGGTTGATTCGAGCGTGCGTTCGTAACTTTTCACCTTTGAAATGAACATAATAAGCGAAGGGGAAACTCGCTAATGAAAGAAAATTGTAAGTTTGGTGGAGCGCCCGCCCGCCCCCGATTATGCAACGTAACGTACGGAGTTCGTATCGCTGCGGATTTGAAATACCTATATTTTCGCTGTTAAACGACTCAAAAATGAAAATGAAATGAATAGCTTCCGCCCGCGACTTTGCCTGCGTGAGCTAGAGGTATGAGGGTTTCTGGATCACAATCTATCGCTGTGTGCCTACCATCAACAAGAAAACCATTCAAAACTGGTGCGTTCCAGAATAGGTTCCTAAAATGAATTGCTTTATTCCGTACCATGACCTTCTAAAAACTGAATCGCAAATGAATTGCTGAATGTGTCCTTATTTCTTCTACCCGTCTCTTTCACTCCATTGTGTAATGCCCGGAGAATGAGAGGGACGAGTATAACCTGCAGGTGTCACGTTAGATCGACCGAGTTATAAGTCAAATAAGAGTTCATGACAGCTAAGCGGCTGTGACATATCGCTGAATCTCGATCGCAATCAAGCTGTCGTGATACGAATAAGCGAAGCAGATCAGTTTAGGTCCTAAACAAAACCGCAATAAACATCCAAACTTTATAATATTAGTAAGATTTACTAGAAATACACCGGAAATCTACTGCTACTGAATTTTGAGAGCTTCTTACCAGCCGCAGCCCTGCAAGTAACTGTCAGCGGGATTCGAATCCGGCCAGCAGGCTGATTATAGACGATGCTTTAAGACGATGACGATTATGACGATGATAATTTAAATTATTAGCAATCACTGCAATCAAAACTGACAGAAATTGCATTATGCTGCTTTAGTAAGACAGTTGTCACATTAATTCTTACTAAGGTAGCAATCTAACTGTCATTGCAATCAAATTTGACAGGCAATCGATTGCTTATAAGTTACATAATCAACCCGCCGATATGCTCAGACCGTCTAAGCTAATAAAAGGCTTACAAGACTCATCGAATTTTGCTGTCACATTTAACGCTGTACTTCGTCCTTACATAGATGAAGCATCGCTGGCTCGCTGGCCAGCGATGGTTTAGGAAACCCTCACATTCGGAAGAAACCTTTTTGAGGGTTTCCTTACATTGATGAAGCAACGCAGGTTTTAAAAAGCGATAGCAGAACTCGATCGTCTTCCTGTCGCTTTAAATCTCAAATTTATGAGAGGTGTCTATGACTTTAATGATGTCTAAGTAGCACATGAAGTTGAGTAAACTATCAGCTATCATTGCTTGTAATCACATTACTTTCCGGGTAGTAATTAAATCTTGAAGGGGTGAAATAGGTCATCATGATTTAAGTTATTATTATTATCAAATTATTATTCATTTATTTTCAGATTTTACAATCCATAGGTGGTAGTAACATGACTTCCCCAGTTGCAGAAAGCTCCATTAAAGTTAATTCTTCATTAAATCTATTGCTGTCATTTTTTCGTTGTCAAGAAAATAAGTGACAGCAGTAGATTTAATGAAGCATTAACTTTAATGGAGCTTTCTGCAACTGGCGGAAACTTATAATAATGTAAGTAACAAACAATGTATAGATAAATAATAAATTGTGGCTTTCAAAGCGACTCCTGAGCTATAGGTAATTTAACTATAGCGCGTGACAGGGGCATCCACCGGAATTATGGCAATCCGCAATTAATATTTAAACTTACCTATTTAATTTTACAATACTTACCTACAGTAGGAAGTACATGAAGCTTTAACAGATGCACTAGGACAACCTTATTGATTACCTACCTAGGTACCTAAGCTATAAAGGCACTTTCAAGGTTAATATTTCAACTCCATAAACACAACGGTGTTGCTGGAAAACAAAATGGCGCAATTTGTACTTTCCGTTTCCGTGCCAACGCACATTAAGCATCGACTTTAATTTTACAGCTTTTATAGCACTAATCTCCGCCCTTTACAATGTTGGCCGTATAAATGACAAACTATATACTAGGACATAAATATCATTTACACGGAATTAAAAAACACTATTTTATTAACCTCCGAACCTTAAAACTCTATTCAATGTTTTTTTCGATACACCATCTGTATCCCAATTCGCTTTAAGCTCATGTGTTAGTTAAAGTGACATATAACCACCTTATGACGACCTCCTAGGCCGAGTGATGTACGCACCGGTTTTCAATATGCCGTTATCTCTAGAGATCCCGGGTGTGATTCCCGGTCGGGTAAATATTGAAAACGAACGGGTAATTACCTGTCTTTGTTTCCAATTTCCATAATACTAGTGCTAAAGCTACTAGAGTTTTGTATTAGAACAATGTATATGATTTTATTTTATTTTATTTGAGGAGCTTACAGCATCATTTACAATGCATCTTGATACGTTGATACTTATAAGCTAAAGATGGATGCTCGGATGCGAGGGTTTCCTCACATTGATGAAGCAACGCTGGCCTACAGCGTAACAAGTGATACCAAAATTCAACGAGTCGTGTAAGCCTTTTGGTAGGGTTCGAATCCCGCCTGAAAGCTACTTATAGGGCTCGTGGTTTTTTACTATCACATTTTTCCTATACTTACAGAATTGCATTGTGAATGCATAAAAATAATTTAAAATCTCATCATCATCATTTTCATTTTTAAAGAAATTTAAATCGCTCTCGTAGTTCACAAATCAAAAAACAGAACAACAAACTTCCGATACAAGAATTAATTACATAAAAAAGCAGTGCATTTCACAAATTAATCCTACATTTGCTTGCATAACAATGCACTTGAAGCCCTAAGGCGAATGGAAATGGGTCGATAACAACACGTTCGTTAGTACATCTCGAACTCGTGTACTAATGAGGCAGGAGGATTATGTAAACGAGCGAACCCGCGCGCGAATCTAGTCCAATTAGCCTCACAGTTAGCGCAGTACAATTTTAATAAAATTGAAATAATTTGCTCATCCAATTTCAAAGCTACTTCATTGGTTCGTATGTGTCTTTACTTTGTAATCTATGTCATCCTCAGATCATATTATTATAATACTATACTATGTGATCTGAGATATCATCTATGAAACCGCCTTAAAAAAAATCCACATAAAAGTAAGAAATAATACCTCTAATAACGTAAGTACTTTGAAGTCGGGCGTGAAACATGCACATTTTTTTGTTTATTGTGTTTTTGTTTAGACTCAAAGTACTTACGTTATTAGAGGTATTATTTCTTACTTTTATGTGGATATTTATTTCACTCTTTTTAGTGCGTCATGCAGGCAATTTTCGTATATCCTGGTAAATAGGTATGATGGTTGAACATCCGTCTTAAATTCATATAGTGGTAACGAAAATGACAGTATTTTCAAGATTTCCTGAAAACTACTGAACCGATTTCAAAATTTCGAAAAATGGGACCAACTTGGGGAAAAACCTGATGTTATAACGTTTGAGTCATTTCAATCGGTTCAGCCGTCTTCGAGTAATCGGTGTACAGTCAGCATCAAAAGTAACTAAACAAAAACAAGGTGGCAAAAGTAATAGTCACGTGTAAGTGTCTAAACATACTCATCATTTAATATTTCAGAATTATATGTCATTTTTTGTGTTCATATTAGATGGTTAAGACAATAATGCAAAAGTATATTACCTTACATTTTCCAAAAGAATCGTAAACAATATTAATTCAAAATTAACGGAAAGTGCAAAAACTCACAAGAGAATGAACGTAGTTGACGCCTTGCATAATAATCATGTGTGGCTAGACAGAAATCCATTCTTAGAACTTAGGGGGGCTATCACGAAAATCAAACGTCGAAACGGCTCGATCTGACGATCATATCGCCATATTTTATCTCTGACGCTCAAATACGTATGAACAAAGATGGCGATACGATATCTTTTGAAGACAGCTTTTTCGAAGTTCTATTTTCATGGTAGCTCTCCTCATAAAGATATATATTTTGGAACTTATGCATGAATGTCAACTATGTCACCGCAAGAAAATCAAATTGAGAAAAAAAATATTTTAATTTTAGAACAATCATTTATTTGGATGCATTCCAAAGAGTTTTGTCAAATGTATTTCAGTTACTTATGAAACAGTAACATGTCAGATATTTATGAAATGACACACAATCAAATAATTATAACTTCTCTGAAATTATCTATTTTTGAAATTTAAGTTTTAGTTTATTTAGAAGTTAGTGACGGTCATGTACTTTTGACTCAAAAGCTATGTCAGACAACTCTGGTCATTTCAACCGTAACAATAATTTGAAAATTTCATATGCTAAGCTACTTTTGATGCTGACTGTACATATATATAAAAAAAGGAAATAAACGCGACGAATAGATAACCTCCTCCTTTTAAATTTTTGAAGTGGGTTAATTAATGTTGCTAAGCGCAAAACTCTAGAACGGCTGGACCAATCCGGTAAATATTTTTTTTCATACGTTCCATAAGGCACACGGAAAGTTTTTATAGGGAGTAAAACATAGAAATTGCGTGGAAAATAGTAAAAACAACACTTTACTTTTCCGATATAAACCGCTAACGTAAATATGAATCAATAGTCTTTCACGTCGTGATTTTTGGTATGGGGATATTTTGGGAGCTGGAGAGTGACATAGGCTACTTTTTATCCCGGAAATCAACACATTCCGGCGGGATAACGTCGTGTTGGCCACGCGGCCGAAGCCGCGGGCGGATGCCTAGTCTATATATATAAAAATGAATCCCTATTTCCCTTGGTCACGCCATCACGCGTGAACGGCTGGACCGATTTGGCTAATTTTGGTCTTGAAATGTTCGTGGAACGCCAAGGAAGGTTTTAACGGTGAGAAAATAGGGGAAGGAGGGGTAAGTAGGGGTAGAGTAGAAGTAGGGTAGGGTAAAGGTAGGGTAGGGTAGGGTAGGGTAGTGGTGGGGTAGGGGTAGGGTAGGGTAGTGGTGGGGTAGGGGTAGGGTAGGGGTAGAGTACGGGTAGGGTAGGGTGGAGTAGGGGGTAGGGCCACGGGAACGAAGTCGCGCTGGGTCAGCTAGTGTAATATAAAAATGAATTGACGTTAGTCTCGCTAAATCTTAAAAACGGCTTGACCAATTTGAATAAATTTTTGTTGGGTTAGTAGTAAGACAGTCAATATGACAATGTTTCAAATGTTACTGAAAACAAACATAGTTTTATTTACTACGTTACTGTTGACTTTTCGAGCCAAATTCAATTTACAAATCGTAATGAAATGTCTGGCCTACAGCGCTCTTTTGGTTGATTTTTTATGCTTTGTCTGCTTGTAAAGTTAATAACTATACTACCTTTTTGTAAAGCTTATGAAACTAGTACCTATGTTATTTTACTAATTTGTACGCTAACTTTCATACAGCTTTATTGCAAAAATTTGCGGTGAAGTTGGAGAAAAATACACAAAATAAAAAATATTGTTACTAAAGACCTTTTATTTCTGAGATTATGTAAGTTTTGCGCATGCGGTATTTTTTTGAATAATCCCGAATTATTCAGCTTTCAGAAAAGTACCAATTTAATGTTTAAAGTCGAGTAGTTTAATAACAATTTATGTGTTTTGGTAACAATTCAGAAAATTTCTAAAAAATCAAAGAACCGTCACAACTCGGTGACCATCCAGTTTTGACCCCTGGTTCACTGGACTTTATTTGTTGCTAATGACCTCTAGTATAACCCCTTTCAAGGAATAGGTCGAGTTTCACTGTCACCCTGTATAAAAAAGCTAAAAAATATTGTAAAAAAAGCTAATTTTGTATAGAAAATCGTCTAGCATGCTATACAAAACGGATGAACTGATTTTGTCCAGGGCTGTATCCTACGAGTTTTTAATTGCACCGCAAACAACGACAGTTCACTTGATTGATCGATCAGTAGCTTGGTATGAGAAAAATTCAAACGTAGTTTTTGTAAATAAATAATCAAGCATGTCAAAAGTTCTCTGGAACAAGGCAAAGTGCATAAAGCAGTTATTTTGACGACATTTTAAACATAAACTTAGTGCCTGTTTCACATTGTCCGAATAAGAGACACTTTCCAGTTTAATTGACAGTTTTGTATGGACTATCTGTCAAGTAACAGCTATTGAGAACTTACTTAGACATTGCTCAAGAAGCCCTTAGTTATAAATAATAACAGTAACCATTATAATTTTGAAAAGCAAAGCTCTTATCAAAGTATGATCCGAGCAAAACATCGTTTAGTACCGTAGCATGTTGCGGAGCTTAATTTCTGTGGTCTTATTGTATAAGACGTCTAAACGTTGCCATAAAAATAAACCATTTCCTCCCATCGCCATTCATGCAGTCACGATCTCCACATCCATACTTCATAGTGACTGGCCTCTATGATAAATAGGATTACCGAGCAAAGGATAAAAGACCTTAACTCTTTTGGAATAAAATACATTTTGTGTGGAAGAAAATATTATGTGACATTCTGACAAAGGTTGATAACGTCTCGAGATGTCAATGACATGGAGTTATTTCTGTTCTACATATTCCTCGTGTATGTTTAAAACATCAGGAAACATAAATATTGCAGCAGTTATCACTGATTCGCATGATTTGTTGAGATTTGCAAACTGGGGTCAGAAGCCGTAGCGGTTCTTAACCCCAGCCTGGGTGCCTACCATCAACTCTTATTGCGGTTTTGTTTAGGACCTAAACTGATTTGTTTCGCTTATTCGTACCACGACAGCTTATTTGCGATCGAGATTCCATTGCATCAATGACAAGCGATTAATCGACATTTCACAGCCGCTTAGCTGTCATGAACTTATTTGACTTATAACCCGGTCGAGCTAACATGACACCTGCAAGTTATACCCATCCCTCTCACTCTCACCCGATCCCGACAGCATCGAGTGAAAGAGACAGGTAGAAGAAATAAGGACACAAATCGTTCGTTCATTCACATTCAGCAATTCATTTGCGATTCAGGTTTTAGGTCATGGTACGAAATAAGCAATTCATTTTAGGAACCTATTCTGGAAAGCATCAGTTTTTAATCGCTTTCTTATAGTTGATGGTAGCCACCCTGGAATACGCTTTAGTCCATCTAAGAAATACGAACTGCTTTAAAACTCGCAATGAAAATACTGACAACTAATCAATTATCATCGACTTCAGAATCACCAATATCATGATAATACATTTAACCGCCTCTGTTGTCTAGTGGTTCACACCACCGGTTTCAGACCAAGAGGTCCCGGATTCGATTCCCAGTGGGGGTACATATTGTATTCGGTTTGGTTGGTGGTAGGACTTGCATATACTTAGTCCGCCTGGCTAGCTACCACCATCTTATCTAAGTCTGACGCCATAACAATGATGTTTTTAGCATTATTGTGTTCCGGCAGTTAGAGATAAGATAGCCATGCAGTTCCTCAGTGATTGAGGATTCCGGGAGTAGTGCTCTTCCACCTTCAGCCTTATCACCACTTAACGGCCGGCCTAGCATGAGCGGCTTATATCACGCGATATGATATGGTACGTCATTCCGTCTTGCTTACACCTTAGTGGGGTAAGCAAGACAACTTGCCGTACCATCCGGCCTAGCATGAGCGGCTTTTATCACGCGATATGATATGGTACGGCAAGTTGTCTTGCTTACCCCACTTCATGCTAGGCCGGCATATCATATCGCGCGATAAAAGCCGCTCATGCTAGCACAGAATAAGATGCTAGGCCGGCAGGTGTGATGAAGGCTAAGTGCTCTCCGTTGTGGATAAAAAAAACTATCGTTGTAACCTAATCTTTACTGAAACAATTTCTATCAACTATCTGCAGCTGCAGGTAAAGTGAACAGATAGTTTCATGGTGTGCATGTGCACTTTTTTGCTTGCATCTTGCATGTTGTTTGCGGAATTAAGCTAATTATATCTTCTATTTTCACAATGGGTAGGAACTTCCGCCAAGTGACGCCTGATTCAATCAAATACTCATAAAAATCGTTTCGGGGAAGATCGATAACACTGTGACACGAGATTTTTATATATTAGGTTTACAAATTTTATCACAGTCTTAAAGTCTAAGCAGTTTTCTTAATCGCTCATCACCCTATATAGGCAATGAATATTTACACTAACGCTAAACATTAATTTTCTATTTCAAAGAATCCTTTAGAAAGACTTATAGGGGGTGATAGCACTCCCCGTCACAGCTCAGTGAGTCCATAACGTTACTATCGTCGACCTCAAAATAATCGTTCGATTCCACCCGTCCATTACGCATTCGCCGAGGAAGCGTCAATCACCACTGACTATAAAGCAGGCATCACCCCTATATATGTAGATTAAAGAGCCATAAAACCACCATATTGGGACAAGGGAACGTTCGAATTTAACGACCAATGAAAACCAAGAGATGAGGTCCGCTATGAAGCAATAACTGTTAAGATTCAGACCCGTCGGAATGCGAATGGTGGATTTTGTTAAGACCGACGAATGCACACTCAGCTATTATGAGAAGGTTTAAACGTTAACCTAGATCATTGTCTAAGCCATCATTTATAACATTATAGCGCTAGTAAGGTCTGGGAACCGCGAGATACAAGACAAATAAGGCTGAGTGTAAGTAGTATAAGTAAAACATTTATCTAAACACGATCTTTTATTATCTTGCCCCGAGTAGTTTTTATGTCAAACTAGCGGCTGCCCACAAGTTTGTCCGAGTAGACCTTTTTCCAATTCTTTGTACAAACTTCTATCCTCTAATTCACTACTTTCAAGATTTGTTTTCGCAACAAAAGATAGTACATGCCCCTTTTCTAGGTCCAATCTATCTCTCTGTCAAAGTTCGTCTAAATTGGTGGAAAGGTTCAGACCTATTTGTTTCCTTACCAATATTTTTTGTAAAGTGAGTATATTTTTATAATAATGTCTGTAGTGTGAGATAAAAGCACAGTAGCCTTGATATACATCTACTATATAACCTTTATAAGTCAACAACGTTATTGGCTTCACAGTATTTTTAGAAGAGTAACTCCAAAAAGCCATTTTTTGCGACCAACAGTAAAATCTGCAAGCTCGTAGCTGACACGAAATGTCTTCTTTCACGGTTTTCACTTTTAGCATTTATAACGCGAGTAGTAAAGTTCAATTTTGAAGGATCTGTTTAAAATTTCCTGTCGCGTCATCTTTGTGTGAAGGTAATTTTCCGAGCCAACGATGGAGATTATTTGACGTTCATAAGCGCATGATAACCTAAATTGAATCGAGATTCATTTTGTATTCTTCACTTCAACTCTCTCATTTTCTTTTCCTTTTAATGATAAGAAGCTATGTTCACTTGGCTCGAGGAGATTGCTCTTTGACACAGCTTTATAGTTTGGTTAAAGGTCAAATATTATTAGTGCTACACGGTAGATAAAATCGTGGTTAAAAATTATAACAACGACAATGTTTAAAATCATTATACTATTACTCTATTCCAAAGTTAGGTAATAATGTTAAGGCGCAGGCTTTCTTGATGGAAATAAAGGATGAGGTATAGTCTCAGATGGACGATAACAGGACATTTGCAATCAAAATGCATAAAGCCTTGTTCTGCGTCACTGTTTCAACGTTTAATTGACGGCACTGTCGTGTATAAGTTGTACGACAGAGTAAAAATTTAACATGCCAGTATAGTAATAACTATAATCTAACTAGGCCTATCGACCTCTTTACATGTCTAAACCTTTTTATAAATCGGGGAGGTGATCTCCCGGGTGTCGATCACCGAGGCTTACGCCTGATGGATGGGGTAACTCACTATTTATTAGCACTGGTTCCCGACTTCTATTGCCGTGGGAGAGGACCTTTAATACACTCGCAATGACGTCATTAATCACGCGCTGATAGCGTCGGCAAGGGTGCACAAAGACAAATATCGACTTCTAATGTTGTTAGGTTTTGTACAACATGATACAGCTAAGGCATTGGTTATTGAAAATAAAGTTTTAGAAAAAATCGACACGTCTCTCAACTTCAGCTTCAAGTAAGTACCACTTCATTTTCAATTGTAAAAATATATTGCAAAAAGTAAAAATATTTTTAAAGGCTTTGGTTGCCTTGGTCTTTTTTCAGTCTAATATGTAATTAATAAGTAGACTGACACTTCATTTTCAATTTTTCAATAATAAAAATTGCATTGTAAATGCAAAAAAGTAAAAATTGAAATAAGAAGAGACGTTTATACTAAAAAATCTTTCCGTGTTCTGTGTTTATACTTTTTATACGTTTTTTTATAATTGCTTTCTCTAAAGCAAGTATAAAAAGACAGATCGGGCAGCGCAAGACCGATCGTTGTGGAGATCCTTGGGGGAGGCCTATGCCCAGCAGTGGGCGTCGTTCGGCTGACATGATGATGATGATGATGATGATGAAAGCAACTTGGGCTATACGCTGTACTAGATTTGCAATTATACTTTTTAAAACATAAAGAACACCACTTATATCCCCTTCGACGTCATAAATAACATTTATAGCAAAATAAAACACAAACGCTGAGGAAATAACAATTAATAAAGGCTATCCGATCCATTATTTGGTGAAACAGCGAGGCGGCATAAAGTTCGCGCCATAAATGCAGTGAGTGCACAAAGGTTAGTAAGTTGGAACTGGTTGGTGCACTGGGGCAGAAAGAGCGAGTGCCTAAGGCAGACTTTGCTTAGCGCTAAGGTTGCAACCGGATTATAGGTTCGCAGTTTATTAAATATTTAAAATATACTACGGTAGATATACCTAGCAATAAACACTCGTCGTACACTCAAAAAAATTCTATTCTACAATACTACCAGAACGTATAGTTGATTTTATTTTGTCTTCATTACAATATTTAAGTGACTCTAACAGTTTTTCCAGTAACGTATGCTCTAAAACTATTTGTAAATACAAGTCATATCGTAGTCTTTACGGCGCGATTATAGTAAATGTGATATTGGAACGGTAACAATAATTCATGTAGTGGGAACATACTGTTTTGTTTATACATTTTAAACTGAGCGATTTGCCACCATAACAAAGTGAAATATTGCATTAACAACTTTGCGGAGTAATAGATACCCATTGATTTAAATTTTACAATAAATTGAGTACCTTAAACAAAATTATGTGTTCCGAGTACAAAGCCGGGGGTGGGGCGGAAATCGGCCATGTTTGTTTTTTTCATTCGTGCGTTGGTTGGAGTCGATCGCGCAGCGTACAATTTAGGAAATCTTTAAAAAACTTGATTTATGCGCATATTGTGGGTAAAGAATAGTGATCTATTATTTAAAACTATCTGTCGACTGTTGTTGTGTTGTTAATTTGATTAAAATGAACGAAGACATCGTTAAAATCCTGACGAATTGGTCGCTGGCTGAATACATCGACGTACCTATTCAAAAGTAAGTAGATACTGGGTTATTCATAACTCTGTAGACAGTTGCGTATTTCTATATTATTTTTTCACGTGTAATTTAATTGATGATAAGCTCATGAACAAATAAATAATAAATAAGCAGTGGGTCGAGAAAGGCTGATAATGGTGAAGACGATGATGAAGCTCATGAATTAAATTACATGTGAAATCACACGTAGGTACCCACTTAGTGCAAAAGTAAGTACCTACAATTGTTTCGAAGGTTTGCTGCTTAGCTAGGTACCTACTAGCGTTGAATATTGCGAAAGATATATTTTGTTTAATTATGTATATGTGTAATTTGTTTAACAGAAAATATTGTTACAAATTTATCTATTGTGTTTACAGATGACAATGATTTACGGGGTACTGAACCAAAGTTGGGAAACCCACTAGCAAAAGGAAGGAAATCTAACAGGCGACCATCAAAACAAGAAGTCAGTGAGGGATTTATTACTCACATCTGTACCCCAGCAGATCTACTACCACTACTACCATCGAAAGACTGAGAAATAAGTTCCAACAACATAATATTACTTGCATACTACTATGAAATTTTTGAGTATTTGGCCGTAAGAGTACTTGTAAATTCAAACGACTTTTAGTATAAAACCTTCTTTTCCGAAATCGTTTAAAAATTCAGCTGATCCATACATTTAGTGTAAAAGTTTTTTCTAACGATTTGAAACTAACTTTCATACAAAAAGTTTTTTTTATTACTCCAGAAACTTCAGGAGGTGAAATACTTTTTTCAATACAAGCAACTTTACTACGCCAACAATGAAATCATGAAAATTTATCAGCTATTCCATCTATAGAAAAGTACAATACCTATTGAACCAAAGTGAATAGAACAGCTAGTAATTTTTACGCTAATTCGTATTTGACTCCATAGTAAAAGTTACTAGCTGTTCTATTCACTTAGGTTCCATTGATTTGAACTCTCTTAAAACTTTGTGAACATTTTCATATTTTTTTAAAATAAATAAGAAGACGATTGGTATAAAATAGTTCTTTTTATTCTCTTTGACATTATTATCAGTATATACTGAACGTAACTAAATATGTGCTTATTTTATAAATCATTTATAAAAAATTGGGCACATATTTTTTACCTTCAGTATATACTGATAACAATGGTATTAACCCCATCTGCCAACACTACCTATAGGTGTAACATTCTGAATAGTCAATGGTACATATATTATAGTAGGTACAACATATATTTATAGTAGGTGCAACGTATTTTCATAGTAGTTGTAACTTTCCTGTAGTTAGCGCAACAAATCTCTATGGTAACAAGTACTAAAACCAATGGATATTTTACAAAATATTTTGTAATTGTTACAATAAGCTTAATAAATGCTACCATATAATCATGTTGAGCCTAATGGAGGTTCTGTAAATACAACGATTTTTTTTGTTGCTGACAACATACATTAATAGTGTACTATACCATTATAAATTGTCAAATATACAATTTTTATCGTAACAAGAACAATAGCATTTAACGATAATTGTGCAGTAGACCATACAAACCGTCAGGGTTGTCACATATAGCACTATAAAAATAGTACAGTGAACGATAATTCTCGTTTGAGTAACCATTTTTTTTTTCAGTGTACTACAAAATATAACTGTAGTTTCATTATTTGGAGGTATGCACATATCGCGCCATAAATACAGTGAGTGCACAAAGGTCGGTAGTAGCTGGCTGGTGCATAGGTTGGTGCACTGGGGCGGAAAGGGCGAGCGCCTAGAGCGCACTTTGCTTAGCGCTAGGGTTTACAACCCGGAAGTAAAGGCTCACAAGAAATAAGAGAAAACAATGTCATTACTACTAGTAAAACGCTTAGCAATTTAAAAGACATTAAAGATATCCTATGGTATATCTACACACTTATCAATTATCACACGCGTACTACAGAGAATAGCTACACTGGTTGACCCATTATTTGGTGAAACAGTATAAAGCCGGAGTTAAAGGCTAGCAATAAATAAGAGAAAACAATTTCATAGTTTAAAACAGTTCGATTGGGTTCGTTACTACTAGTAAAATGCTTAGCAATTTAAAAGACATTAAAGATATACTATGGTATATCTACACACTTATCAATTAACGCATGCCTACAGAGAATAGCTACACTGGTTGATCCATTATTTGGTGAAACAGTATAAAGTCGGAATAAAAGACTCGCAAGAAATAAGAGAAAACAATGTCATAATTTAGAACAGTTCGATTGAGTTCGTTACTACTAGTAAAATGCTTAGCAATTTAAAAGACATTAAAGATATACTATGGTATATCTACACACTTATCAATTAACGCATGCCTACAGAGAATAGCTACACTGGTTGATCCATTATTTGGTGAAACAGTATAAAGCCGGAATAAAAGACTCGCAAGAAATAAGAGAAAACAATGTCATAATTTAGAACAGTTCGATTGAGTTCGTTACTACTAGTAAAATGCTTAGCAATTTAAAAGACATTAAAGATATACTATGGTATATCTACACACTTATCAATTAACGCATGCCTACAGATAATAGCTACACTGGTTGATCCATTATTTGGTGAAACAGTATAAAGCCGGAATAAAAGACTCGCAAGAAATAAGATAAAACAATGTCATAATTTAGAACAGTTCGATTGAGTTCGTTACTACTAGTAAAATGCTTAGCAATTTAAAAGACATTAAAGATATACTATGGTATATCTACACACTTATCAATCAACGCATGCCTACAGAGAATAGCTACACTGGTTGATCCATTATTTGGTGAAACAGTATAAAGCCGGAATAAAAGACTCGCAAGAAATAAGAGAAAACAATGTCATAATTTAGAACAGTTCGATTGAGTTCGTTACTACTAGTAAAATGCTTAGCAATTTAAAAGACATTAAAGATATACTATGGTATATCTACACACTTATCAATTAACGCATGCCTACAGAGAATAGTACACTGGTTGATCCATTATTTGGTGAAACAGTATAAAGCCGGAATAAAAGACTCGCAAGAAATAAGAGAAAACAATGTCATAATTTAGAACAGTTCGATTGAGTTCGTTACTGCTAGTAAAATGCTTAGAAATTTAAAAGGCATTAAAGAGAATACTAAGTATGGTATATCTACCCACTTATCAATTATCAGACGCGTACTACAGAGAATAGCAACGCAAGTTGATCCATTATTTGGTGAAACAGTATAATAAGGGGAAACTGCGCGGTATGGGCAAAAAATTTGCATAAAGGCATAAAGATCGGTTGTGACTGGTTGTTGTGTAGGTTGATGTATTGGAGCGGAAAAAGGCGAGAAAATATCAGGAAGTGCTAGTGCATAACGGGATTTTAATAGTTTAACCGACGGAACTATTGTTATCAAGAACTGTAGAACTATTGTGAGATGTTAACTTCACAGACGTACTAGGTAGGAGGTAGACTGAATTCCTGCCAGAAACGATATCTTCCTCTTCAAAACCAAAAAATCTTGTAAAGTCTAGTACACTGTGTATTTATTATCATATATTTTTTTATTATAATATTTAACACTGTCAACCCTATAGTAAAAGCTGAGATTACGCGGAGAACGCTCGCTGACCCACTTGCATCAGCAGACAAGCGACCGCCCTGTGTGCAAGCCCTTACATCTTGTGGCCATCTCGTGGACACACGCCGAAATAGATAAACAGACACAATAAATACATGTAGGTTTAGGGTGATTGGAATATATCCATATAATAAAATAACTATGTTCTATAAAAAACCATTTTGAGACCATAATAGTGCATAGGTACAGCGAAAAAAGCATCAATTGGAGAATAAAAAGAGCGAACATCAAAAATACTGTAACCTACATACAGGCTTTGCTACGCATTCTTTATATTATTCAGTAGCTACAATATATACATCGATAAAAGAAAACATCCTTCGTTGTGGAACAAATACACTTTGTAAGGTGTTATTTACAATTAAAAACAATGATGATAATAATGAAAACGTTTTAAATTACAAATGCACACAGTGTAAGTAAATATTTACAAACAATCCACCACCAGCTAAACCATTAGGGTGCAAGAGCCAACGCTCCGGCAACCCAACGAACGACACTTTGCTAAGACTTCGCAATGTATTACACCGAAGATATTGTCGCGAAATGAAATATAATAAATATGAAGCGAGTTACAATAACGAGCTCACATTCTGCAAGCAAGTTGGCTCGTGAAGCTAATGGGCCGTGAAGCCGATACGAGAATTGCCAACAACTCTCCGTCTCCTTCGCTTCGGAGGATACCGAAAGGGAAGCACTAATTAGCGAAGTAGCGAAGTCGCCGAAGTCGTGAAGTTGAACCGATATACCATTAAACTTGGATACGTCTATAATGGTGATTTGTGCGATACGAATCAATGTGCCGACGGAGCGTCGGGATCGAAACGTCTTAAGAACTTATTGTTTTCGCCGACTAACGTTAGAAGTAAACTGTAATTTCAGCCAGACTATAAGAAGTTTATTGTTTGATGTCAGTAAATAGTGAGCTGGTAACCATTACTATCCGCTTAGACGAGACTCTACCCTTTCCTTCGCAATCTGCCGAATACACTGATCATGTATGAAGTTGGTCAGTATATTCAACCGGTAAAACTTTAAGATTATTTCCAAGTAGTTTAAAATGGAAACCATTACTAAGCGCTCAGACGGCACTCAACCCTTTCCTGCTGCGCAATCTGACGAATACACTGATCATGTGTGAAGTTGGTCAGTATATTCAACCGGTAAAACTTTAAGATTATTTCTAAGTAGTTTATATAATAAGTAAGTGGTTTTCTTATATTTTTACCTGAATAGAAACAGAAACCTTTGTGAACAAAAACAGCATAGCCAATGCAATAAACTAACTAAACCATCAGTTGCACATCAAGCAAACACATAATGGAATCTAGACTAGAAACTTTAAGCAGCAGGTAAGTTTTCCAAGGAGTGATTCAACGTTACTCATTGTAATTCACTAATTTAATTTTCCCAAAAACTTAAAACAAAAAGTTTAGTACAACCAAACTCCCTGTTCCACAAATACGTCAGTCCAATTTCGCCCAATTCCACCCAACTTTAGAGATAAACAAACCCAGTCCACCGGTCCTTAGTCCATCAGTTGCATAAAATTAAGTTTCCACTTTCAATTTCGACTGTCACAAACAGCTTCCACAAGCATCGCGAGATAAAACAACGCGATCTATCAGGAACATCGCGAATCGCACATTTGTTTATTCGAAACGAGGTAACTTGGGAAATAAATTGTGACAAGAGGAATGGCGTCTTCTCATTAGATTGAGTACGTATTCAGCGCGGCAATGTTGCCTTCTTACAAAATAAAGTGTTGTTATTAAAACTATGCGAGGCAAAAGTAGGTAAATTACTTTTAAACTAATGTTATTTTAAAATTACTTTTATACCAGAAAAGAAATGAAATTTATCTCCAACATGCTGAGCTGAGACTTGCCTCAACCTTTGTCTTGAATTGTCAACGGTATTATCTCGGCAATGGTTGTGTATAGGTTAATTAACGAGTGTTTTTCTGGTATTAAAATTAATGAAGGAAAATACTATAGTGTTAATGTCATTATTAATATATTTTTAAGACAAACCAACCTTACTATTCAGCCGTAGATAGACAGGTAACTCACAAAATCTAAATTATGTTTCAGTCATTGTATTTAAACGTTAGACAAAATAGACAATATGATCCCTCAGAAGCAAGAATCTATGCCCACAATTCCTTTCACCAATCGCCAATAACAAGTAGCACTACACCCTCCCGTGCCTATGCTCGTAAGTGCAAAACAAACAAACGTACAGGATACTCCAGGAGCGCTAATCCCCCAGTCGCGTGAGGCGCACTGTTTGCGTCGAGTGCCGCCGGTTATGCAGATCCGACTCGACACCCGCAAACAACGGGCAGGACATGCGATGTGTGGGGATTGTAGGGTTACCACGCCTAAGGTATCCAGAGGTTGCAGCAGTTTTTGCTAAGCTCTTTGGGTCCAGTCCTTAAGCAACTGATATTTGTGGGAAGAATGTGCTTGTTCTCTGCGCTGTTTGCCTCAAGTACCGGTGGTTAGAATTACAGATCCGACTCGACACGCATACAACGAGCAGGACATGCGATGTGGGGATTGTAGGGTTGCCAGAGTCCGGAGATATCAGGATTTTTAGAGGTTTTTAGTGATGATTCTATCGCCAGCCGGCACAGGTTTCACTTAACCACAACTATCATGAACATTATAAGATCATAAGGGCGTCTGTTCCGTGTGCTGTTTCCGTCGAGTGCCGGCGGTTATGCATATCCGGCTCGACACCCGCAAACAACGAGCAGGACATGCGATGCGTAGGGATTGTAGGGTTGCCAGAGTCCGGAGACTCCGGACGGAGATATCAGGATTTTTAGAGGTTTTTTGTGGTGATTTTATCGCCAGCCGGCACGAGTTTCACCAAACCACAACTATCATGAACATAAGACCATGAGGGCATCTGTTCCGTATGCTGTTTGCGTCGAGTGCCGGCGGTTATGCAGATCCGACTCGACACCCGCAAACAACGGGCAGGACATGCGATGTGTGGGGATTTTAGGGTTGCCACGCCTAAGGTACCCAGAGATTGTAGCAGTTTTTGCTAAGATCTTTGGGTCCAGTCCTTCCGCAATTCCGATATTTGTGAGAAGAATGTGCTTGTTCTCTGCGCTGCTTGCGTCAAGTACCGGTGGTTAGAATTACAGATCCGACTCGACACGCATACAACGAGCAGGACATGCGATGTGCGGGGATTGTAGGGTTGCCAGAGTCCGGAGATATCAGGATTTTTAGAAGTTTTTAGTGGTGATTCTATCGCCAGCCGGCATGGGTTTCACTTTACCACAACTATCGTGAACATAAGACCATGAGGACGTCTGTTCCGTGTGATGTTTGCGTCGAGTGCCGGCGGTTATGCAGATCCGACTCGACATCCGCAAACAACGGGCAGGATATGCGATGTGTGGGAATTGTAGGGTTGCCAGAGTCCGGAGACTCCGGAGATATCAGGATTTTTAGAGGTTTTTAGTGGTGATTCTATCGCCAGCCGGCATAGGTTTCACATAACCACAACTATCATGAACATAAGACCATGAGGGCATCTGTTCCATGTGCTGTTTGCGCCGAGTGCCGCCGGTTATGCAGATCTGACTCGACACCCGCAAACAACGAGCAGGACATGCGATGTGTGGGGATTGTAGGGTTGCCAGAGTCCGGAGACTCCGGAGATATCAGGATTTTTAGAGGTTTTTAGTGGTGATTCTATCGCCAGCCGGCATGGGTTTCACATAACCACAACTATCATGAACATAAGACCATGAGGGCATCTGTTAGGGTTGGCATAGTTCTTAAAGTTTATTGTCTTTTAACTGCCCTTGGAAGTAATGGCCAGAGTATCCCTCCTACAACTAATATTAAGGCGCAAAACATTTTCTTACTTCTGTAAGGAATTTTTCCTTAAGATGATTCTTCATAATAAGAAAAATTTCAACCTTGAAATATACTACACTTAAGACTATTTATTCTCAGTCGAAAGTACTATGTGCGATTAGAAAGAAAGAAGAAAGAATAATAATTTATTTGGGACATCACAACAAAATAATATTTACACAAAAACACATTGAAACGTACGGTACCTATGTCCCAAAATGGTCCCGATTACTGTCAAGGACTTTCGAATTTCCTATCTGGTAACCCTAGCTGGGGTGAGCACAGTCATTGAGACAAAGAAACGGTGATAAATCAACGATTCCAAATGGTACACCCATTGCAGGCCGTGGAAATCAATACACATACCACATTGTCTGTCACGTTCTGACAAAAGGTTTATATTTATTTTATTGCAAACAGAAGTTTTATTTATTTAATTTTCGAAATCGCAATCATGGAGACATTTCTTTAGCTTCTACTTTAAGTGTCTGTTTCACAATGTCCGATTAGGAGATACTTTCCAGTTTATACAGTTTTATATGGACTATCTGTCAAGTAACAGCCAATGAGAACTTACTTAGACATTGTGAAACTGGCCCTATGAGATCCAGTTCCTTTTAAACTTTAGTTGTAAAGAAAAAATTAACGGTTAAAATAGTATAATAATAATAATAAAAATATATTAATAACCAACGTGTTTAGGCTACTAAAAGTTACAACTATAAACATAACTTTGAACTTAGTTGTATTAAACCTTAATAAAAACAAGACGAACTAGAAAACCTGTATTTCCGGTGCAGTGCTCTTTCTCGCACTCTGATCAAGAGGTTTAACCAGAAATTTAAAAATATATAAACTAAACTAACAAATATATGCCAGAATCATTATAGAACCTTTAATTTTATTTTAGTGATTTACTATAGACAGTACTTAGTAGACAAAACTTTAACGTTCCCATTGCGTAGTCATGCCAGCACACAGCAAACTAAGTGTAGCTACCGTCGAGCCAGACATTGGCAAACACCTTGCATATCACTGGATCCAAAGCTCACGGGAACCCTCCGCCGCATTTTCTGGACACGTCTGGCATTTTCCATTTTGACGTGCAAATGCTGCACGGATATACAAAAGATTTTATCCCATTTGAAAGTCAAAGTATTCATGCAAGCGTTTTACGTCTCAACGCCTCTGTGTTGCAATGCAATACACTTCGCTGGCGAAACCATATTGGGAGAAATGAAGGAAATGATTTTTTCTTACATCCACGAATCGGTCCTAATAACCTTATACAACGTTAAAATGAACGGCGGAATGATTTATTGTAACAATGTGATTTATGAAATGGAATTATGTTTGCACTCCCCCGTCACGGCAAACACAAAGCTTTGATGTTTGGTGTAGAAAGAATCGAGTTCACTCTACGAATTCTCTTTTTCTATATCGGCGACAGGCAAAAAACACACACACTATTATCGGGAAGCACTCGAAATAAAATCGCTGCCGTCGCATCGTAAAAATAAAAATCGGATGTAGGAAACCTCTCAGCAAAGCCGCGTAGTTAAACAACGCTGTATGTTTACGTGTGTGGGGTACTCAGGGCCCGCCTCGCGACCGGGGGCTGTGAGTGGTCGCGTGCGCGCAGATACCTACACGTAACCCTTCGACTCTTCACCTGGTCTCGAACACCCGTATCGCGTTCACTCTACTTATCACCGCGACGTCGTTATCGCCGAATGAAGCACTAAACGATCCCCTAAAAGCTGTTTAATGTCCATTATAAGCGAAAATACCGAGGCACTTAAGGAGTCCGGATTCGACGGCAGAAGGCGTAGAATTTGCCGGAGTACTTTTTCAGATTAAAATTTTGGCATCGGGGAAAGCGGTCTGTAATGAAACCCGTACGGGCCATTAAGCAGAGGATCGGGGGCGGGCGGCCATTAGTTGTTCACGCTCGCAATTACACCGGTTTGTGAATAACGGCGCTGCCGGCCGGCGGCCGCGCCGGCCGCCGCCGCCGGACGCATCGATCCCTGGCCGCTCACGTGCCATCGCCGGCTAATTGCACAAATTATGACCCGACCCGCCCCGCATCACCCATAAAACACAAAACAACCTCGCTCATGCGGGATTCTGTTACGCATTAAAAGTACTAAAAAAACAATACGTTTCTGTATTAAAACCAACAAATGCGAGATTAAATTGATATACAAAAAACATAAAGCAGACACAAAATTTAATTAACTGTGACAGGCATAAAACAAAAGATAAGAGCAAAAGTGAGACTTCATAAACTACGTGAAACTTTGAAAGGGTAAAATTTAAATAAAGAGCAGAAGAAACAATAAAAACAAAAACATATCAAACCAAGCGGCGCGGCGCTTATCAAATTCAATTCCCAAAATCTCTAGCAAAGATCCGAGCGTATGACAGGAAAACATGGGGATGATTCTACGAGTGTGTGCCCAATTCAACACAAAAAGACGCAAAGCGACGACAACAAAAAGAGCTAATAATCAACCGAATAGGAAAGAAAAGAATGGTTCTGAACAAGCGACAAACTTCCCGGTCAACTACTATAATGGTGAAATTCACTTGCTCATATCTATACGCGCACTGTACCGTATGTATGCGAAGTCTAAGAGAAGCGTAAGCAAATAACGCCTTTACGAGATCGACCGGAAAGTTCCTCGACCGTACACATATCTCAGAGAGCGTTCTCGTTTTACTAAACAGAAATATGTAACTAAATTCTATTCTGGTCCTCTGAGCTGGAAAACTGTGCTCGTTATCTCGGCAAGGAATTCTCAAAAGAGCCCGTGTAAGCATCTCGTGTCACGTTAAAAATCTCCTACCTAACAGGATTAAAGATTATACCCGACGATATTTTACTTCGAATATAAATAATATGGCAGTTTTATTAAGAATAATAAGAGAACCGAGATATAATTTTATACGTAATCCTTCTTAACAGTCGTGTAAAAAGAATTTCAAATACGCTCCTTTTGTTTTTACATATTCGAATAAATAGATAAGTATTCGTATAATGACATAGAACAGAAGCAGAAGCGGGGAGACAATTCTTAAAATATTTCGTAAGCTTTAAATAGTACAATATTTACTGATATCCAGTACTATAAAAACCTAACAAAAATGTAGTAAGTAACTCCATTCCATTTCATGAAATTTTGTAAAAATAGGTTAAAGGACACAACTAAATTTATTTAAAGATCCTTGGAAACTAATATCGTATACTTCGATTACGCGGTTAGACTGGACCTCCTAAAATTGGATGAGCCAGGAGCGAGCAGGGACACCTGGCAAACCAATTGTCATGCGTTGCGGTGTAACCGAAAAACCGTATTACGACACTGATTTATACGATTACCTGGAACTGGGAGTCCGGAAACACATTTCATCCAGTCCAGCATTGTGTGGAACCGAGTATCGGGCAATGCAGATAGATCTATAGATCTATCAATGCGAGTCGGTTGTCACCGCGAACCGTAAATTAGAAGCTGAATGGCGAAGCTCCTCGCCACGGAATTAACATAATAAAAAGGGCACACATTCATATGGCGGTCGTAAATAAAGTTTTATAGTCATCGCTCTAATGCGCCGAAAAATGTCGTGAGGGGAGGTTGCGAGTTCGCACCCCGCGATTCACTTGCCCGAGTTAATGATCTGCAGCGAGCGATGGTAAATAGCTCGGAAG
Source organism: Crambus lathoniellus (assembly GCA_949710035.1). NCBI lineage: Eukaryota > Metazoa > Arthropoda > Insecta > Lepidoptera > Crambidae > Crambus > Crambus lathoniellus. Next base: position 3,975,089 of record OX453310.1, on the reverse strand, counting down.
AGATTTTTTGTGATTTAAGGCTTGTTCCGTGGCGCTTGAATCAATATTGCCCGTTTTGAGAGAAGAACGGGTTAGAGCCTTTTAAAAGTAATTTAAATCGATGGTAATATTAACAAGAAATCGGAGTGATGAAACAATAATTGATATTGAAGCTTTAATAATAAAAATGGCGATAACGATGATACAGCAATAAATTCTGCAGTCATTAGAATAACAGAAAAAGAATTTGCCTTACAGTTTGAAGGGAATAAAGAAATTAAGCAAACAATTAAGCTTTCGAAATATAGAGGCCATAAAAACGTTTTAACAACCACAAACGACTACGAACGAATCAGTGAGATGAGAAAAGGAAATTATAGTGATTACAAATCAAATTGCAACCTTTTATTAATATTTTAGAATTATAACCGACGGAATTACTTTCCGCGTAGTTACACTGAAGGAACATCTCATTTATAATTTTCTTAAATTATAGCTTCGTGTTTATGTAAATTGCAAATAAATCGCCTTAAAAGCTTAATATAATAACTACCAAAATTTAGCGTTTTTAGAAAACAATATGTGACTCCGATAATCAAATGTTAAAAGTTTCAAACTGGGCAAAAGAGGTTGTTATTAACGCAGTTTCTGAGTACAGATTATGTAGGTTATATAATCTGTGCACTGGGGATGTATGTCCAAAGTTTTCGGCCGTTGAATCCAGGACCAGTTTAATAACTACAAATACAATGACCAAACATCCCCGGACGGGTAATAAAAAAGAAAAATACGGGAACCAAACACAAAACACGCTGAATTCTTAAATTATAACTACCAAAAAACAAAAGAATTACATTTAAACTGGGCAAAAGAGGTCGTTACACGCTAAACGCAGTATCTGAGTACATAATCTGTGCACATGGGATGTGGGTCGGCAGATAAGGGGCGGTAAATATATATAGCGCCATAAAAGTCGAACGGACACAATTGCTCAGCTATCCGCCGTACACACTGTTGACTCTCCGCAAAAGCATACTGTATTCATTTGGAACGCAATAAAATATGTTTGGATTAAATTTTACGTCGATAAAGCTGCGCGAATCTTGAATAATGGGGATTTGTGTTTTTAAATTACAATTCGTATAGGGATAACGGAAATTATTTAATTCAATTATTATTAGAAACACCAAAATTAACATTACAAAATAGCGAAAAATAATTAAGTGGTGACAATAAAGCCACTTTAAAGTATCTAATATTATTACTCATCTGTTATTTAATTGAAATAAAGAATAATTGCTAGATACTGTCTAGATTGATACATCGCACATGGGTTGCCTTAATAAATCCTGTTCCTATGATGTTAAAAAATAAAATGTTTACCCCAAAGAGAATGCTCAAACCCCATAGCCGAAACTATTGGGCGCAAGAAGCCGAAATTTGGCATGTATGTTTCTTGGGGAGTGTAGAGGAGTACTAAGGGAGGATTTTTGGAAATATTTGGAAAGAAGTATATTACCAAGGCCTCCTTACCTGTTTATACATTAACTCCAAACTTAGCCATGATTCCTTCTATGCAGTGTTTAATCACTTCATGTTTTCCTTTGATTTAAGGAAGCGCCGGGCCTGCGTTTCTTATTGAACATTCTCCTTCGCTTCAACATTTTATAATTTAACATCATAGGCTCAGGATTAAGCTAGGTAAACCTTGTGCAATGTATCAATCTAGACTAGACATTATCTAGCATCTATACTTTATTAGAATTAAATAACGGATGAGGACAGAAATTTCTTCTCGTATCATAGACTATATCGTCTAAAAATATCGTGTCGAAAAGCAACGAATTTTATCTTTTATCCGCCTTTCTAACAGTGTGCTCAACGCTTTAGTGAAGAAAAATCCACGTCCTTAGTTTCTCCTCAGTTTGTAATCTCTTGTTCCCAACCTTCGCCTGCAAGTAATCGCCCCCTACTCCGGGCGGGATCGTAAGTAAACCGCATCGTAAACGACAAACGGACGCGTCTAGCTAGCATAGTTGAATTACAGGATAAGAAAGCTGGAAGCGAGCGACCACAGTAAATGCGTACATTATACTAGTGAAATTCGGAAATATCGCGCTCGTTATGGATCTCTTAAAATAATGTCCCTCAAATTCTAATCATATTTATTCAGATAATCTTTAGCACAAAGAACATTTGAATTTTGACCGACCACCCATTCAAGACTCTCGTAACAAGAGAACGGGCACAAGAAACTCATTGACTTAAACAGAAGCAACAAAATGATGTTGCAGAGCACAAATGTAGAATATTGTGACACTAACTAATCTATTCTATTCTATCTCTTTACCAAAATAGGGTTAGCGGTTTGAGCGTAAAACAGTCGCATAAAGACAGAGTACTTTCATTTCATTCATGACATTAGGGAGGATGATTACTATTAAGACTTTACGAAAAACGGGAATTTAACTATGCTTAACTGAGAATAATAACACTGTAATCGAGGCGAGGCAGCACAACGACCTAATTTGCAAATGGCGTTATTAGTTCATCACTCTTATAAATTAGCAACATAGTAAAGAAACCCAAGCAGTACTACCTATATGCATAGGTAAGGTACTACAAGACCCCTTTGGGCGCCTACGAAACCAATGCTACGTAACTACTAACGTACGAAGAATAATTCTTGTTACTACGATACTCTAGTTTCGCTCAGAAACCGGAGCGTATCTGACAAATTGGTTCTTTCTTTTAGACTAGTCAAGATAAAACATAAAAATATAAAGTTAATTCAACGCAAAATACCGTCTCTCGGCATTAAAATACATGAACTATAAACTTCTATTCTATCTGCCGGCATAATAGAATTTCAGTCAAGTTTATTAACGACGTCATACTAAAGTATTCAAGACAAAGTTAAGAGACTAAACCCTTAAACTCGAAAGTGTGTGAATAAGAGAAGATCTACATACCTATAAATTTCAGCTCACGCTTGGGAATAAATTGTACTTACTTCGGTGACGTTAGGAACGTCTTTCGGAAATATTTGTATAAGGATTACTTATTGTAATATTCTTATGGGTGACACCAGGTGCTCACACGGGCTTGGAGTGTCTGTTAATATTTAATAATAGAATGCTAATAGGATTAAATGAGATGTATACGAAGAACATGATTTAGAATTATAATGAAAACACGACTTTATTAACCTATTTGGGCATAATGATATTAAAAAACAACCGTGTAATAATAATTAGTCAATCATTAAATAATCCACCTCATTTATACCAAATTTTCCACAGAACTGCCAACAATAACATGTCGAACAAAATCACTGAACAACTTTCGCGGAAGTCCGTGTTTGGCCATCACAAAGGGTAGAGCGAGTTCGAAGAAACCGATTCGTTATAATCCAAACTAAAACTCGTTGATGCAAATCACCTCCGAAATTCTAAAACATTATCAAAGTTCGGGTACACAAATTGGTTCACAGAAGGATTTCATGGCGGTTGAGTTAACGAGCATGCGATGAGCGGGCGCGGCGCGATCCACAAGCGAATGCGGAGGAGTAATGGTCACTGACTAATGGTCATCGTTAAATCTTCTTTGAACTTAAGCATAGCTCGTCTTTCGGTACCTAGCGATATCTTACTTGCTATCGTAGACACTTTTACATTCGTTCATGTACCTACTATCGCTTATGTGTTAGGCAAGTCATAGGCTTTGTAATTTAGGAAAAGGCTTATTTTAGTCAAATACATCAGAAAACTGAACGACTATCATTTGAATCGAATTGACGTAAAGTCACGTGGAATAGGCGACTTTTGATAATTGCTATTAGGCAAGTCAAAGGCTATGTAATTTAAGAAAAGGCTTATTTTAGTCAAATACATTAGAAAACTGAACGACTGTCATTTGAATAGAATTGTCCGAAAGTCACGTGGAATAGGCGAATTTTGATAATTGCACATGACATGAACGTAACGAAAAATAATATGCCAAACCATTTCCAAATAGTAAACGGCCTACGTTTGCGTAGGCTAAAGTAAAACTATAAAGCGAAGTGAGTTAAGTGTTGTTGTTTCTTATTCGTGTAAGTGAAGTTAAAATAGATATTTATTTCTAAAACAATAGACACGCTTTATCAATTGTTTCAAATATTCCTTAATTTCTGTTTTGAAGCACCCGTCTTTCAATTGTTAATTTCTAGTCTGTCGCAAATGATCTCTTTTGACTTGCAACAGCAGTAGTGAAATAGAGATAGCAGCAGCGGTCATCAGATGCAGCTACCCGAGCCATCGAGATCGTATCGTTATATCCAGCCACTGATGGTAGCTGCACGGACGATCAGCAGTCGTTACGGAGTGTAGGGTTGCCCTCCATTCCCTTTGGGCACATTAGTCGCCGAGACCCATCGAATTACGTCTACAGAACTCTGTTCTCAATGCCCCTGGCAAATACTCAACTCGGCTATTGTTATATGTCCCAAATTTTTGTGGTATTACAATGAGAGTAGAAAATTTAACAAATTATAATAGGATTAAACACGGACTTCCTCGCCATAAAGAAAAGAGTTCTGAAATTCAATAGCACGTGAACTTAACACGGCTGGTCTTTTGAAGGCGACACATCGTCTCGCCCTAATAACTTTGAAACAATACCAAATGTTCAAAGGTTAAACTTGCTAGTCACAAACGAGGAATTGTAAAGACGCCATCAATAAAGACGGATCAAAAGTTCAAAACTAATCCATGGAGTTTTGTTTGACAAATGACTGTAATTCGTCACTCATTGTCCTGAGATGATGTGGCCTTTTGCCACAATGCGTAGACGCCGAGAGCCGACGCCGCAAACAGCCGATATATTCATAAACAAAAGCTGATGGAATGGTTAAAACATAACAACTGAAAGTTGTACTATGATATATGAGAGCTTGATAGAACAAAACTCTAGCGAATATGATAAAAAAACCTTTGAATGCTTGCCGATGTTAATCTGTAATGTATCGGAGATAGAGACATTGATATAATGTAGTAGGTACACGGCCTTTGTTATTGTGATTATACTCGTATTAGTAATAAAATCTATTAACGGTACATACAAACAATAAGTAAAGCGTGCTTTAAGGGTTTCCGTTTAGTTTTAATTAACTTGGTTGATATAACGTGATATAACAGATTTTGCTAATTTCAGATCTATTTTAAATTTGAACTCAAAAGTTTATTATTGTGAGAAAACGACGACACCTCAAAACAAAATTGTTAATTATGTATGTGTTCAAACTTCTTCTTCTTCTTACGTGTCGGCAGGAACTGAAATTAAATCTTCCCCGCCCAGAACTCGGCTAATCGAACCGCAGGCTCAGTAGCGAACCACAGGGCCCCGATCGCAGTAATTCTATGACGCATTAGTCAAGTGTACGTGCAGTTGCAGTGCAGTTGACGTGCAAAACCGTTTTTGATAACGCGCGGCTTTGACAGTGCGACAACGTTTTCTGTTCCGGTGATAATCTTTGGAACTAAAACAGTTTTCATACGACAGTCTATCTTGACAGCTAATTTCGTAATGCAAGTGGTTCCTCTGTCACGGATGTCACCGGATCAGACAGGATTGTAGGACTATAGGTTTGTGTGACGTGTGCGTCGTTATGTCATTACGGCAATACGAAGTCAAACGTCAAGACCCAAACGCGATGAAGACGCGCTGCATAGAATTACGGCGATTGGCCCGCTCTGGTCGTCAAGTGTACAGTTAATCGGACACTCTGGGCAACGTAGGAGATGGGACATAGATTGTGGAGTGTGTGTGTGTGTTCAAACAAAAGACAGACTTTTATTAAAAAGATATTAAACACACTGAAAGGCGGATTTCAAATATGATTAGATAGGCACCTACCTGTTAAAAAAGGTTAGACTAAAACTAGATTACGTTTACGTCAAATTTTTGTTACAAAAGCATGGATTTAGCTACCACCACGGCAAATTTGGAGGAAACGCCTACAATTCATTAAGGGTAAGGAGAAGAAATAAATATTGGACACACCATCACGTTGTTCCAATACCAAAGTATAGTAGCGTCAGCACTAGTATTATGGAATTTGGAAACAACGACGGGTATTACCACATACACCCAGACCCGAGGAAATATTGAAAATTTCGTTTTCTCTCGGCCACAAAGGTCATCATGTAAGTCGAGACTTGGATGTAAGCAGTTGCTAAAGCAACAATGGCAAGGTTTTCTATTTGGAGGTTCACCAAGACACAGTTATCGACTCGGCTGCGATGCGAAGGCCACACGGCAACACGCTCGTAACCAACTTTGACAATCAATATGAAACTATCTACAGTTTCATTGCCTAAAAGGCTTATTTGTCTAATAGCGGCCGCCCGCGGTTTCACCCGCGTGGTTCCCGTTCCCGTGGGGATAAAAAGTACATATAAACCTTCCTCTTGAATCACTCTATCTATTAAAAAAAACGCATCAAAATCCGTTGCGTAGTTTCAAAGATTTAAGCATACAAAGGGACATAGGGACAGAGAAAGCGACTTTGTTTTATACTATGTAGTGATACGCTATTTGCGCAGCCAAAACTTATTGCTACAGCAGAAACTGGAGAACTGATTTCTAATCATACTACATTTTTCTATCTACTACGGGGTAGCACTTGGCTTTCATTACACCTTATGTTATATGGTGATAAGACTGAAGGTGGAAGCGCACTACTCCCGGAATCCTCAATGAGGGACTGGCTATCTTATCTCTAACTGCCGGAACACAATTGGGTGTTTGACTGTTGTTCAAATGTAGATATTTAATTATGACATTCAGAAATATGACATTATTGAATAACAAATGTAAAAAAAGAAATTCAATATGTATTATAATAAGCGAATTATGAGCTACTTGATTGTGACTCTAGCTATCTCTTTCTAAAACAAAATTTTCTATGGCGAGAGCAGGCGCTATAGAAATGTGACGTCACGTTTCTATAGCGCTCTTCTTGTCTAATTTGAAAGTTTGATGCTCTATATCGCTGAATATATGCAAGATATTTAAAAATAAATACCTATGTTGTGTTGCTACTAATTAAATGAACAGTTTAAGTCAATAAAAAAAATTCAGTCAAATACACAATTATGCTGAAAACATCATTGTTATGTTATCGCGTCAGACTAATAAGGTGGTGATGATAAGTCCTACCACCAACCAAACCGAATACCATTTAAACCCCCACTGGGACGAACCCGGGACATCTGAAACCGGTGGTGTGAAACACTAGACCACAGAAGCGGTTAGCTAAATTGAATAAAACAATGTGTATTTTTAAAAGAAACACGAGAATAGCCGCGTTACTTGCGGGTTGAACAGAAATATGGGTATGGTTACTGCATTTCAGACAAGCCAAGAACTGTAAAATATTTTCAGAGTTCGCTCTAAAGGGCTCCAATTCAAGTAAGTGGCGATTAGGGCTCCAGCCAAAGCCAATAGGAAGCCATTGTTTTAAAAGCTGTGCATATTTGATATGGTTTACTTGGTTCCGAGAAATTTCGTTACAGTATACAGATTATAAGTAACTACACATTTTTGTACACTAATATTTTAAAGAGGTTGAATTGGATGTTTGAGATAATCTTTGGAACCACAAAATCTATATTGAATATTCTTTTACCAGTAAAAAGCTTTTTTTTCCTCTACAACGGGGTAGCACTTAGTCTTCATCACACCTGATGTTAAGTGATGATAAGGCTGAAGGAGGAAGCGCACTAATCCTGGAATCATTCCTGACTTAGGAACTGGCTATCTTATCTCTAACTGCCGGAACACAACAATGCTGAAAACATCGTTGTTATGGCGTCAGACTTGGACAAGATGGTGGTAGCTAGCCAGGCGGACTTTGAACAAGCCCTACCACAAACCAAACCGAATACATTATGTACCCCCACTGGGAATCAAACCTTAGACCTCTGTGTCTGATAACGGTGATGTGTGCCAAAGACCCACACAGGCGATTAAAATTAGCGAGCTATATTATTCTTGAGAGACCTAGGTTATATTTTATCCCGATATTCCAACAGGAACGGAAACCACGTGCGTAAAGCCGTGACATTGTATATGTTTGGAGCCAAGAATACAAAGAATGCAATATTTTCTCCTTCATAAAGATGCCAGCTACGTAAGTCGAAAGTATGCTTTTCCTGGAAAAACGAAAACATTGCCTAAAAATTTAGCTTTTTAGATAAATCCTAGGAGTAAGTTTCGCATAGAAAGATGTAAAATATAAGTTGCAAATTATTTGCCGTGTACTTTTGTTGTGTACCTATAATTAAGCATAGGTATTATTCATTCATTCAAATATACCTTTTCAGGTTTAATTTTTAATAAAATACACGATAAATACTTAACTTTTACTGAAAGATTTTGAACTGTGTTAGTAAAGGAAGATAATTGGAGATCAATAATAAAAAAGAAAGCGAAAGAAAAATTTCCCTAGTTATCTACAATAATCTAAGTTACTTATACAAAAATCGCAGGAGTTTGCCACCCGAACGCATTTAATTGGCGAAAAAAGGGGACTATTTTATTTGTGCGCAAAAACCCTGAGCACTTTAGCCCTTTGATGTCCCTTTATACCGAAATATTCCAAAAGTATCATCATTAAGAGCTTTTTACCTACTATTTTACAAGAGTTGTTGTGCATCGCTGTTATTAAGGCAGATTTCACGGATGCAGCTGATTCCTAGGGAGAAATGTATATTGAAAAGCGTCACCGTAACGTTTAGCTCTGGATAGGGGTCTAAATAATGAGCAATGAGTGGTAGTGATGACTGTACAGACTCTTTTTATTTGACATTGTTACTCTTTAAATTTAATAACTCGCAGTGAAGTAGGTACCTAGACGGGTTTAGTCAAGTTCTAGCCTTTTTTTTTTATTATAGTTAGGGCAAATACACTTATTCCTACGTTTTAATTGGTTGGCTTAGCAAATTCGTAGTATTACTATAATTTGAATTTGCATCTTGATAGCACAAAAAATTTTTTTTTTATTATAGTGAAGGCAAATACTGTCTTTACGTATTCCAAACGACATGTTGGACTCAGTCAGACACAGGGCCTGTCCCTCGCCGCGCCTTTTCCTCCCGCCAAGCCTAATAGGCTTCGCGTCAGGGCTCGGCGGTTCTAACCCCTGCCGAGATCAGTAAAAGACAATAGTTCTTTCTGCCATAAAACTCATTTTAACTAATTGGTTGAAAACAAAAGATAAACTCTAAATCAAAACTCGTTACAATTATATTAATACGAAATAGATCTAGATCGGCTATTTCTGGAGTCATTCCAAAGTTCCTACCCCAAATGTTTCTCATCTAATGCCTAGATCATACCAATTACTTACGCCTAAATGAAAGTCACCCAACCATCTCGTGAACTTCTCAAAAAGAACTGGGGCTCAATTGTTGGATCGTTCGTTTCATATCAGCGCTTTGTTTTCTACCAATATTCGTTCAACTTCGAAAATTCTCTATTTTCGATACGCTAGTGTTTTTTTATATTATCATATTTTATCATATCTCTACTAAAATTATAAAGAGGAAAGATTTGATTGTTTGTTTGTTTTTTTGTTTGCATCGAATAGGCTCCGAAACTACTGGACCGATTTCGAAATTCTTATTCCCGAGCCTAATTTTGTCCCGATATTCCCTCGGGAACGGGTACCACGAGGGTGAAACCGCGAGGATCCGCTAGTTTTATATAAATTAAATAAAATGTAGAGTAAATGTCAAAATTGTGACGATGATTCAAAATGTCAGAGAATTGACCAAGAAAACGTGAGTTCACTAACGCCATTAATACATAGAAGTAACCACATAAATATTTTTTTAGAATGACGCCTACCTTAAGGCTGTCAAGTGCTCTTTGAATTAAATATTTTAGGAGAACGTCACCTCAAATAAACTAGTTTTTCATTGAAAACTTTAATGGATTTAGTAAACATCTAGCATGTCAACCATTTTAGCCCTTTTCTTACAATACGATACTTACAGACGAATGGTATACTACGCTATTTGTGGAGATCAGTCATTTGTATTCCGTGTACAATACAAATGTATGGGAGACCTCCGCGACTCGTCTCCGTGACTGGCGTATGATACCACTCGCTACTCGTCTCCGTGACTGGCGTATGATACGACTCGGGGCTAAGTCTCACACGAAAATAAGATTCGAGTGATTCAATGCTAAAGCCTCTAACTCCAGATAAGGCGGAAAGCGAGTAATTTTTCCGCGATGACTTGCGAATACCGACCATTTGTTTGAAAGTGAAATGGGATATTAACTTTAGCCAGAATGTTCGCTAATAAACAGGCCCACCTAACAAGGCCGTTCGTCGACTCATCCTGTACTAGGGTTATAGCGAGCTTCTTTTGTTTTGGATTAAACAGGGATCATTGTTTTCATATCTTTATTAATCTTTTGTAATGCCACGATATAAATATATGGACTGTTGGGTAGTCTTGAGCACATAATATTTCTCGTTATCCACCCAGGTGGACAACACGGGTGGACAACGGGCGATAGGGGGTGTATACATACGGGTGTAGATACTCAGAATGAGGAGAGCTATTGACGATTACAAGACTTGTCTTGGACTAGAGCTGTTATAGATAGATAGAGGGGATGATTGCTTTATTTTCTTGCTTCATTACATAAAAATTCTTTTCTTATAGCGATGTCCTTTTGTTTTTCTTGAATTAGGATTGAAACTAACCCCCCTTACTATTAATCGTTGAAAGTTTCACCTCTGCACACGTAGCATGACAAACCAGAGAAGAGTTCTGTCTACCTCGAAAGTCCATAATTGACAGCCGAACAATAGGTTTGTCTACGATGAAATGTCATTTTTGACGTTTCGATATAGACGAAACCTTTCTCGAGTTCGTCATGCTACCCGTGGAGGTGTAAATCTGTTTTTGTCACTTATGTTGTCCAAAATGATGATAGAGACAACACCAGATGTAACTTGACACCACGTTTATTAGTAACTAGCGGCCGCCCGCGGTTTCACCCGCGTGGTTCCCGTTCCCGTGGGAATATCGGAATAAAAAGTACATATAAACCTTCCTCTTGAATCAACGCATCAAAATCCGTTGCGTAGTTTCAAAGATTTAAGCATACAAAGGGACATAGGGACAGAGAAAGCGACTTTGTTTTATACTATGTAGTGATGATGGGGTAAGTATTTATATACTGATTCCTGATACCGGAAAATACTTTATCGAGCTTCTTGCAAGTTCACTGAAATAAAATGGGAAGAAGCTCATGATAAAGTGTTTTGAGCGAGTTCTCTACCAAACTGCAGCACAGACCTTAGAAAATTGTGAAAGAAATTCAGAAGTAAACTTTTAAATTTATCAAACGGAGAGTATTTCTTCTTGCTTAAATGCTAGCACAAAACCTACCTACGGAGAGATAGAACCACTTGGGATCATGGATTCGGTCTCGAACCAGACAAACATTAATTATGTGACGAATTTGTTTGTATTTGTTCGTGTTTGGTTCTACAACTTTAGTGTATATTTGTGAAAATATATCTTCGTTTGTTTTGATATTCAAGTTTTCGAGCTACTTTTCTCAGTCTCAGATAAAGATAAAAGATAAAATATTTATTTGTTTATCGTCAACAATTTTATTTCAGATCAATGAAATGTAAATGTCTGTGCGGTATCCTACTATCCTACTAATATTATAAATGTGAAAGTTTGGATGTTTGGATGTTTAGATGTTTGGATGTTTGTTACTCAATCACGCCAAAACGGCTGAACGGATTTGGCTGAAATTTGGGACATAGATACTTTATAGTCTGGAGAGGAACATAGGCTACTTTTTATCCCGAAAAAATATCACACTCCCGCGGGATAGCGTCGTGTAGTTCACGCGGGCGAAGCCGCGAGCGGAAAGCTAGTCTTATATAAATGTGAAACATTTTTATTGAGGTCAAGCAATTCGACCAAGGTTTTGCGAAAAAACAACGTAAGACCAACCCTACAAGAAACGGGAATTAAGTGCTGCGTTAAGTATCTGTACAGAGAGAGAAATTGTAGCTGAACCGGCCCCAAGCGATAAATCTATGTCTTTTAGCTCTTTATTACTTTACTTAGGGACATAGTTACTACCAGTACGGACATTAAATCGTTTAGGTTAGGTTTTGAGGAAAAGGCAGATCTTTTAGTCGGGGGAGCTTTTTCGCCTAAAGCATTTGTCTGGTAATAATGACCATAATAACCTATTTATTTTCATAGAAAAAAAAAAGTAAAATGATAAACACATCTTAGATTTCTGCGCGAACTTTTCATTAAAATAAAACACTTTCACGGATACCTATTGCATTATTGAACAACTTGGTTAATAGTGGGTAGTTTTCCGTGACCACGGCCCCTGGAAAGGTGCTGAAACGTCGGAAAATTGTATATGCGAAAACATAAAAACTGTGTATATTTTTTTTTTTTTTTTTTTTTTTTTTTTTTTTTTTTATTAAATTTGTTATTCTTTTAGTTGTAATAATACTGTATGTTGAAAAATGGAAAATGAAGTATTTAGAAAAAATCGACCCGTCTCATAACTAGCTCCGATGGGACACGAACCCACGACCTTTCGCTTTCCGGGCGACTGCTCTAACCACTGAGCTACGGAGTCGTTACGAGAAGCGTCGAATTTATCCAATACTTCTTACTCGCTGTATAGTCAGCATTAATTTCATCAATGTGGTGATATTACTACCCTCACACGCGAAAGAAATACCTTTCCAGGTATTTGGCAATCGCTAAAGATGAAATTACTATTGCAAGTTATTTTAAAATAATACTGTATGTTTTCCGAATAAAATAAAATAAAATAAAAGCATAAAATCCTTTTAAAAACAACTAAAAATTTAACCAAGTTGTTCAATAAATGCGTGCAAAATCCGTGAGTGTTTTATTTAAGTAAAATGATGTTACTGCAACTTGCCTATAAAGAACCTGACTACGATAGAACGATTTCTATTTTTCAATCTTAGCTTTATTTTATTGTCTACTCCGCCCTGCCTTCGCAAGTCCTATTTCTGCATGTATTATACATATTTACTCTCCTATTCTGTTTGTCTGTGTATAGATAAAAACCGCATTTAAAATTCTTTGCGTAGCCTGAAAGATCTAATTATGTGTAATGCAACGACAGGCAGCGACATTGACCCCTACTCGGTTGTGCACACGACTAAACTAAATTAAAAACTAACCTTAAAAAATCTCTAATTTTAATCAAGTTTTAGTCTAAAGCTATTCCGTTGGACACGCCAATCTAAACGAAAAAAGGACTAAAGTCGACTAATTTGAATTGATGGTGTTGCAAGTATAATTGTGATGTGAAAACCCAATTTGACAGCACTAAACCTAAATTTAGTCTAGTTTAGTCTAATTCGTGCTAGCCGAATCGATACCATTGTCGAAATTTTTTTATTACAGACCCAACTACGGAATCGCGATAAAAAAAAAGCTGTTCCATACATTTTAGTTGAGTCAATGTTGTACTTTTGTATGGAACAGCTGATTTTTTTTTCGCCATTCCGTAGTTGACTCTATAATAAAAATTGTTCGTATTGATGGACACTATCATCCCCTAAAATCTTTGTACTAATTAAAATTTAGAGGTGTATAGCGATAGCCCAAAAATGTTCGTCACCAACCTTTAGAATAACCATTCCAAAAGTAATATTAGTTCTAGCGAGCGATGTCAAAGTTAAACACTTCGATTTACTCGCTATACGTTCGCTCGCATACAAGTATAACAAAGCCCTACAGTAATCGATTTCATTGCCATCAGCTGATGTTCTGCACAGCCGTCAATCGTTAAATCCCCTCCGTAAGCAAGGCCGCGGTCACAGTACCGGAGGGTGTCCCTAATAATCGATATGTTAAGTCAGGTCATTGAATTGATCATTTCATAAATACAAATTCAAAAAGAAAAACTTCGATGTCATGGAAACCTTACATTAATTTCCTCAATTTAAATTGATAATTTCATGACATGAAATAGACGAATTTTCATGATCTGACCATACTTTGTGGAAAATATAACTAAACGTTGAACTTCCAACGATATTGTTACAAACAATCCTTTAATCACATACGAAAAAAAGGCATTTCCGCTATTTCCGTTTTTTGAGGGATTAAACTGGTGATTTTATGATACAGACAACTGGGTGCATACCATCAACTTTAAGACAGCGATTCAAAAATAGCGCGATGCAGAATAGGTTCCTAAAATTAATCGCTTTCTTTCGTACTGACCTTCTAAAAACTGGATCGCAAATGAATTGCTAAATGTGAATGACCGAACGATTTGTGTCCTTATTTCTTCTACCCGTCTCTTTCACTCGATTCTGTCATGCCCGGAGAGTAAAAGGGACGGGTATAACCTGCAGGTGTCATGTTAGCTTGGCCGAGTTATAAGTCAAATAAGAGTTTATGACAGCTCAGCGGCTGTGAAATGCCATTGAATGATCACTGAATCGCTATCATTGATATTAAGCTGTCGTGGTACGAATAAGCGAAGCAGATCAGTTTAGGTCCTAAACAAAACCGCAATAAGAGTTGATGGTAGGCACCCAGAGCTGTTTGCGTTTCATAAAATACGACTATTTCATCAAATTACCAATTTTATTATCTGACCACGATACATACCGGATACTGTGTAACGTCTAGTCGCACCGCATTGGCATTATTAAATTGAAACTTAAAATAAATTTTAATTCTTTAAAATTATAGTTTATCATTCTTTACAATGATTAAAAATTCCTTTGTTTGGTGACATTTGGTAAAAAAATAAAAATTGACTATGGGGTTATTCACCCCAAAAGGAAGTGAAATGATAACGAGATCGGAATTTTGTATAGGTAGCTTGGAAGCGTCTTTGAGAATGAAGCCGCGGTAGGCAGCTTACAATAAAACATTGAATAATTCGATAACAGTACTATAGGACCACCAAGGATTTGCGGCAACTCGATCAAAAGAAACGAAACTTTAAAAATACTAGATACTCCCACTGCTTAAAAGCAATTCGAAGGATTCTCACGTAAGGTATTCTATCTTTTTACAATAATACACAGTTTAAGGTCCCTACTCACTTATCAAATCCGGACCAATAGCGCGGCCGCGGTCGCGAGTTACGATCCGACATTACAGGTGGATATGGTCCCGGTATCGCACCGCACGTGCGCCGTAACGACGGCACGTGACGGCCGGATCGTTCATTGCCGGACCAGTTAATTGTGCAGCGTGTACGCTCCTTTATGAGTTACGTAACGTGAAAATAATCAGGACCTTAATTATTCGTTGGGTTTAATTTGAATAAAATTACACTTAATGGTTCTTGTAGGCAGTCACGTTACAAAGCAGTTTATTTTTTACATTGTAAAGAACATGGTGGTGAACTGATACTGGTAGCAGTTAAACACTTATAACACTAATGTATAGTCAACAGCATGTCAGGTCTTACAAAACAGTTTTTTTACACATTATATTCTTACAAAATGCAAATTACTTTACGGTAGCTTTGCAGATAAGAGAAATACCACTTAATTTAATACGAAACAAGCGAGAAGCATTAATTTAAGAGCAACATTATAAAGGTACCCTGTTTCAAGTGGCGAGTGTAAGTACATGAGTAGATCTTCTTAATTAGGGTGATTAGGGTAAGTTCGTGGCCCGCGGGACCGTGGCCATTTGGCTAAGTAAATGGGGTAACCACTCTTTGTACATGTGCGAGTATACGAACGTTTTGGTCCGGTCCGGAACATCTTCTACCTTACCCGGGTAGAGTGTTGTGTGAACTCGTCTTGAGTAATTCCTGGATTTTCCCATAGTTAATATTTGTTTGGTAAATTGAGAAAATGAAATGTGTTGCAACGTATTTTTTAATTATTTTTAGGGTTAAAATTATTTTTTTAGTTTTACTAGATTTACTGATAAAAAGTAGGTACAGCACAAAATGAATTAAAATGAATTAAATTTATAAGTTATTTATTATTCGAAACACTTATGTACCCATTACTTTACAGCGTGCGCTAAAATATGAATTTATCTTAGTCGGTCTCCAAAAATTTTATAAAAATATTACTCAAATGAATTTTCTTGAAATTTTCACATTCATCAATAAAAGTACTCAGAAATGTCAAACTAGGTACTCGCAAGAATTTATTATTTGTCTCGTAACAAAGACTGACAAGCTTAGAGTATCAACTGTAAATATTCATCATTATTGTAAAGAAACGACAAGACACTTAAAATTAGATACTTAATTCAGAAATCAATACTTTCCACTTCTAAGATTTTTCACATGCACTCCAGACAAAAATCTTTTCACTTCTCATGCTCGTAAAGTTCGTGTTTATGTTGGGTATAGGCTGCATAAAATCGCTTTTTATGCTCTAGTGCATAAAGTAAAATCTTCGATTATTTGAATGACCGCAATGCATGGTCATGATGTAACACATAACATAATCACTGTTTAATATGATGTATTTTTATACTAAGCAATTGTTGTATTAGTAACGATGTTTTTTTTTTTGTAAATGTCGTTACCTAACTAAGAAACGCTGGCAAGTTTCTTGCGCCCATTCTTCTTGTCAGTTAAAAAAAGTCTTGAATGGGTGGTAGGAAAATATTGACGATTCATAAGTACATATTTATTATGTCTAAGTGAATAAAGAATATTTTTATCTTATCTTATCTTATCTTCGTCTAAATCTCAGACTCTAAGACAAAGGTCATCAGGTAAACAGTCACACACGCAATTAAACTTCGTTAAATAAACTTGTTATTTCATTATGTTTCTTTAATTTTGTACACAATCCATTTTAAACTACTTACTAAATTAATAAAACTAGGCAAAATTAATGAGTTTTGTAAGAAATAAGTATTTCAAGAGCATTATGGACTATGATCTATGCTAAAGTCACGTGCTGCCACTGCCACGTATAAAAAAAAAGAAAGTCTTCCCGCCAATATGGCGAAGTCTTTATTTTTTCTTTTTTGCAATATTGTTATTTATTTCCCTCACACTCGAAGTGAAAAGCAGAGTGTATAACTCGTAGATAAAACCCATTTTACCCTCGAATTGACTATCACCCTCGCCTACGGCTCGGATAGATATATACGTCTCGGGTAAAATGGTACGTTTTATGCACTTGTTGTACAATCTACTATTTAAATTGCCTAAAATATACGTTTCGTAAGCACATCCGCCTGCAGGCAACGGCCTGTCAGTTAGCCGCAATCGGCCACACACTCACAGTTTTCATACGAAAACCGAATGTCAGGCGGTCTGTCCGATCGCGGCCTGCCGGCGGGTTGATAGTCTGTGAGTATGAGCCCCTTTAAGGCGGTGCCCTGACCGAAAGTGGCGCCCTTAATAAGTTGCTAATGGATGGAATGGAATAGAAAAGGATTTTTATAAAACTTTACGGGGAATTTTTAGGGCCCATAGTCTCTTCTCACTAAGTCCTAGTTTGCAACTACCTATATTGTATAGTATATAATAGGTTTATTATAATTTATTTATATAGATACGATTATATTTATAATAAGCATATTTATATAATAATAATATAATAATAATAATAAGTTTCATTTACTTCATCTAGTAATTTACGTTGATTTGCTGGTGCACTACCTTTCGCTGTTTATTTTTCCTGTGCCTCAAAGGTTGTCTGGAAGAAATCGCTTTCAGCGATAAGACCGCCTTTGCCCACATACCTATGTGTCATCTTTTTCCTGTTTTTGTAAATTTTATTTGTGTGTGCAATAAAGAGTTTTCAATCAATCAATCAATCAATCTAGTATTTTTAAGAAGGTATCGCTACCTTCCCTCATAGACATTCGTAGAAGTAGATAGCACATGTGTCAAAAACGGCCACTTTAAGAGGATAGGCTGCGCAAAATGCCTAATTTATTTTTACTGGTTAGAAGAACGTAGCTATACCACATGTTTAAGAAAAATAAGTTCTTCTGCCAAGAATATAATGCTGAGTTCTATCGTAACATAATCATCACAAGTCATTCCAAAATTGAGATAAAAAATAAGCCGAATATGTCTGAAAAAGGTTTTCATGTTGAGTTTTAAGATTATTTGTGCAAAAATCCATGCATAATATTTATGAATTAAAATCAGCATAAACTTTATTAAAGTCTGAACGAAACAGATTTTTGCTAACATGTTTATTTTTTTTAATAATAAAATTAGTGGAGACTAGCGAGAGCTCTTCTTAGCGTGGTTTATTAGTGTTATGCCAAAGTGGTCCTTATATTGATATTTATAACGCCAATTTTAGTCGTTACAAAAGGCTTATATCAGACCTTTTTAGAGATGAATCCTCTTCTTCTACTTAAACCCGTAAAAATTGTGCATAGTTTTAGTTTTTGTTAGTTTTAAGTTTATTTTTCTATGTATATCAAATCTTTTGTTGCATGTCTGTTAGTGTTTAAGTAATATGTAAGTAATAATGCTATATGGTTTTTTTATCATGTTGTTTACACTAATTTTAGGTTATTATCTAGCTTTACTTAACTTGATTTTTATATTCTAAATTTTAATGATAATAATCTGTTTGTGTACCTTTAAATAAATAAATAAATAAATATACGCGCGGCCGGACGGCTGAATTTCCGAATCCACTGCATCAGTAGGTACCTACGCAGTAGATTCGGAAACTCAACCTTCGTTGGCGCAGATAAAGATCACTTTGGCATAACACTAATAAATCTCCGTTAGCTGCGCAGCCTATCCTCTTAAGCGCTATCTACTTCTAGCAGTGACTACGAGGAAATGTAATGATACCTTCTAAAAATACTAGACTATGGGGCCTAAAAATTCCCCGTAAAGTTTCATTAAAATTGTGTATTAGAATAACAATATAAAATAAAATTCAACGCCGCGCCACTTTCGGTTAGAGTACCGCGTTAAGAGCCCCACGACGATCAGTCCGCCAGCAGGCAGCGGTCTGTCAGTTGACCGGAAGCCATGCTATTTGGCCATGATTTTTTGTATGAAAAACAGTGAGTGTGATCGATTGCGTGCGGCCAACAGACAGCGGGCCGATCGCCGTAATTCTATGCAGCGCGTCTTGATCACGTTTGCGGCTTGACGTTTGACTTCGTATTGCCGTAATGACATAACGACGCACACGTCACGCAAACCTATAGTCCCACAATCCTGTCCGATTCGGTGACATCCGTGACAGAGGAACCACTTGCAATACGAATTTAGCTGACAAAATAGACTGTCGTATGAAAACTGTTTTAGTTCCAATAATTATCACCGGAACAGAAAACTTTGTCGCACTGTCAAAGCCGCGCGTTATCAAAAACGGTTTTGCACGTCAACTGCACGTACACTGCACGTACACTTGACTAATGCGTCATAGAATTACCGCGATCGGGGCCCTGATCGTCTGTGGTACCCTTAAGATTTCTGCGCGAACTTGAAATAAAATCACTTTTCTACGAAATTAATCACGCATAAGTATATTGTTCCCATAATTGGTAATTAGGAAAAGTGCTGCAACGTCGGAAAAAACAAAAATCTTATAGAAACACATTTCTAAATTACCAATTAAGTACATGTATTGTGTACACATTTCGCGTGATTAAATACGTAGAAAGGAAATTTTATTTCAAAATACGTTTCATTCTTGGTACGATATATACTTAGGTACTTAAGTAGGTACTCATAAATTCAAAACATTCATACTTCACGATATTTATACAATCGGATTAGATGTGCTTGCCGACCTTTCTTCAAATGATTCACTTACAAAGCAGCTTGGCTCTTAAAACAAATGAAAAGGCTCTTTTCTAACAAAAGCCTATTCAAAAATATATTAAAGTCGAGACAAAGCCGAATGTATTTTAAGATGTACAAAACAAGTAAGTACATACTTATATAACATCTCTCGAAAGAGTCTTCAATATAAAATGTGATAGTAAAGGTCTTATTTCTCAATCTCGGAGCTTTTATATTGAAGTCAAATACTGAATATATTTTCAATGGCCAATACTGAGCGTCGCTCTAACATTATTTTTAATATTTTCACCACAAACAATGTCTTTGCGTCCACCTTTTGAATATTCTTCCCAGAATGCAGTATACTTGTATAGTATACCTACTTACTTGTTATTTTTAACCGTATTATGTTCTAGTGCTTGCGGGGAGGCGAAAGATTTAAAAGCTTATTTTCCTGACACAAATGTTAAATCAAATTGTAGTCGCGTGCGACTTTGTCTTGGACTAGGTATTATTAGAATAGGTCGTAGCGTGATGCCGTTTTAGGTACGTTATCCCGTGAAAAGTAGACTTTTTTGACGACATTGAAAGAATCAATTGATGTAGGTTGATAGATAATTTATACGTAATTTTCGCGTGAAAAAAATTGATTTGTATTTTTTTTTATTCATTAGTTTTCAGTATTATTGTCAGTGTAAGAAGTTTTCAAAATGGGGCAATTGTGTTCTGGCAGTTAGAGATAAGACAGCCAGTTCCTCAGTGATTGAGGATTCCGGGAGTAATGCACTTCCATCTTCAGCCTTATCATCGCTTATCATCAGGTGTGATGAAGGCTAAGTGTAACCCCGTTGTGAATAAACTAAAATGTTGTGAATTTTCTGTTGCAATTGCAACACAGCCTTATTGTTAACATACTGCAGTCTGCAGATATATGCGTTCACTGGCAGTGGCAGCACCCTACCCTTTAATATAGCACGTTAACGCGGCTGTCAATGCTACACGGATTACTTAATTAGCTAGCACATGCACGCCTGCGGCTGATGTCTGAGAGACAGGACTGCTATATCTATGTTTTAGCGTAGAACGTTGGATCAGCACCCGTTGGAACGCCAGACATTAGATAATACCTAACGCCAGACACAGAACAAACATGTGAATATTTGTGCCTGCTGAAGATCAAACGGCTCACCTTTGGCTCAGTAAGAATATCAGTCCGTCTAAGTCAGCGTTTCCCATTAAGGTTTGCGTACATTACTTATGTCGGGCCGCAGCGGGTCGGGCCGCAGCGCAAAAATCCGCTCAAATCGCTTGTATGTATTTTTTATGAACTACTGCACACTATGCCGGGTCGCAGCGGGCCGCATAATCCGCCGTGGATTTTGGTTGCTGCAGTTAGAGATGAGATAGCCAGATCCTCTGAGGATTGCGGGAGTAGTGGGCATCCACCTTCAGCCTTATCATCACCACTTAACATCAGGTGTGATGAAGCTAAATTTAGACCGCACCGCTCCCACCCAACCAAAGTATGAACAGCCAAATATGGACTTAATATCGTTCACTGTAGATGCATTTTACAATAACAATATAAAATAGCGGACAGCGCGCGGTCCGCGAGCTTACCGCCGTCAGACTGTTCGGTAGTTGACGCCTCGCCGACGCCGCGCGGTCCGCGCGCTGTCCACGCGCTGACTGCTAGCGGTCGCCTCGCCGTCGCCGCCGCGCACCTATAGAGGGAATAGCAGTCGACGCGTGGACAGCTGGGAGTCTGCTAGCTGTCGCCGCGTGGACTACTGGGTGCCTGCTACCTGTCGCCTTCGTTTAGGGCGGTGTTGGAGCGGTGCGGTATAAGTGGGCTATGACCTTAAGTGCTACCCCGTTGTGGATAAAAAAAGATGGATTGATGTTTTTGTCACTGTAACTGGCTTTATGCATTGAAGTTTTACTAAAATGCTAACACACACTTTGCTATTTTCCTTACTAAAACTAAAAATATAAGAACAATGTTTTAAGCTTGTCGCGATGCATAAAGTTCCTCTATTATTAAACGTGGCAAACGTGGAAATCGTTATACAGACTGCGAACTCAAATCGGGCGCTGTAAGTATAATATGGCAAGATGGGGCTTCATCGACAATACGAATACGCACTGCAACTGTTGAGCCCGGTCTCAAACTATGGCGCACTTATTAGAAGGCCCTCTGTCGCCCACCGTATGCAGCAGGGAGGAGCTGAACTTGGCGACTGATAATGCAGTTGCCGTCGCCCGATACTGGGAAGGGCAGATATAAATGATTATAACATTGACTCGATGAAGAAGAATAAACGTGGAGCAAAGTTACACCTAGTCTTAAACTGATGCTGTCAATTTTATTCGCCAAAAAGAAGTCAGAGACAACAACAGATTTACATCAGGTGTAACTTTAGTCCACGTTTATTAATAAGGGGGATTAAGAGTAATTAATTCTGAGCTAATAACTCGTTTAAGACCATCCTATCCACCGGTTTGTTATTTACACTGCATAGTCTGTAGGTACACTAAAGTAGGTATTTACCCAAATGCACTGCATAACTGCATGTTATCGCGACCCTGCGCTGTCGGTGCCGTAACAGATAATTCATCAATAGCAATGCGGGCGAGATTACAAATATTATTTACCTAATTATGTACGCTAATATTTATTATTCCTAAATAAAAGCTAGTGTTAAATGAAACTTATTAAAATTCTACCCCCATTTAAATTATAATATAATGTAGATTATGTTTTTGTTAGGGGGTCCCCCGACAGAGCGAATTTTATTTTGTTTACCTACTTTTAATTTAAAATATTTTTTTTAAGTTTGTCATGTCCAAAGTCGTCCACCAAAGGTTCCTCCAAAACACCAGCATTGCAGTGTCATGTCAGCCTCTTATCGCTGCAACATTATGCTGAGGATGGGGCCTAGTTGGCGACATGCTATTTTTTTCTCGTCATGTTTTTAATGTAAGTATTACTGTTTTTAAGTCGTCAATAAAAATGTTTTCTTTCTTTCTTCCTTTTTTCAAGAATTGTCCCATTCAATTTCATTTCAGAGTAATTCGGCTGGACTTACGCCATCGCCATCAGCCAAGAACAATACTATGACAAAAACAATATTTATCCAGCCGAATATCATTTGACTAATCAAGTCGTCAGAACTTTTTTGACATAACCCCTTTATGAGGCAGAATGTTGGCCATAAAACATTTATCAGCCGTCCCGACAGTATGAATCTAAATAGGCCAGTCGTAAAATTGACTTCAACAAAAACCCAATTGGATTTATCAGTCCTATACTTACTTATTTTATACAATCCTGTTTACCTGATAGTCTATCAACCGTCATATTATCGTGAAGGAAATAACTATAGGACTGAATAGCTGAGACAGAGACAAAGTAATTACAATAACGCAGTATTTTTTTAAGTGAAAACTTCTTTAGCGGCTTTGTTCACTTTTTGTGATGGGTAAAAAATGTTAAACTCGCGTCAGGACACGTGACCGTCATATCGAAAATTCGTAAGACGGACACGTGACATCGAAAAACTGTTAAGGCTTGAGCACACCAAACGCGGGTCAGGAGCAGAGCAGGACAGTAGCAGCGCGGGAGTCGGCGGGAGTCGGTACACTGAACGCAGCAACAGTTTCAAAGCAGTTGCAACGCGGGCCCGCGTTCAAACCGCGTTCAGTGTGACGGGTTAGGCAGGCAGTAGGCATAATACAACTCTCGGCAACTGCTTTCGACGCGCTGCGCTGCACTGCAAACGCCCTGCCTCGGTGTGTCATGCTAACATGGCCGCCATAGTTATACAACAGCGCGGGCCCGCGCTCAAACTGCTCTGCGCCGCGCCTGCGCTGCTTCTGCCCCGCTCCCGCGCCGTTTGTAGTCCGGCAGTAGCAGTGCGGCTCGGCGCCGCCGGCGCGGCGCAGAGCAGTTTGAGCGCGGGCCCGCGTTCAAATTTAGTGTGACATAGTTCATAGAGTTTCTTGTATTACAACTTGCGCGGGCCCGCATTCAAACAGCGCTGCTTCTGACCTGCGTTTGGTGTGCTCAAGCCTTCACAATGTCATTAGAATAAGAAGGCAAATTTCGCCATCGTTTCCAAACTGAGCTATTACTCAGGTAAGAAAACGGGCGGCATTGAAGCCAGAAGACCTCGGTTGAAATCTAGTCCGTAGTTTTTCTTTTTTTTTTGTCATATCCTTTTTTTTGGGAAGAAGTCTAGGGAGCCCTTTTCACTTCTGCCGGCAATCCCGGAGTGCAACCTGTTGTTTTTTTTAATGAAAGCAGCAATTTCAATTTGCGACTAAGACATTTTTATGGGTTGAGGTGACGGACGACAAGATAGTTTTCCTCGAATCATTTGAATTAAATTGAATGTATGGAGAAGAAATTAACACATCAATAGTTTTCTGTGACAATGGAACTACTGCATCCCATTATCAGATCTTTGATCACTGGCAGAACTATTAATGGCATTTTATTTTAATAAATGAATAAGAAATCATTGTGGAGGACAGAAATCTTCCTGTTTAAAGCAAGGTACTCACCTAGCTGGTAACATGTAACGTATGTGCTATTGTATCAACCTGCAAGTACGGCTCGTCAACGGTCACCGCGTATCCAGCTACGAGCTCCCGGATCCGCAGTGCTAGCCGCCTTTGTGTTCGCAGTGATACTACCTGTACTATATTTTATTCTGTGGTGATTCACAGAATGCGTCGAGTCACTGCGAGCTTACTGCGCTCCATGCGCTAGCGGCTACGTACTCACTTGATACAGTAGCAGATCGTTACGTACTTCATTTGATGTTGATGGCAAAATAAGTCCCATGCCAACGATTTATTATAAGAGCACGATAGTTATTCTGTTCGATTATATTTACCCTTGCAGAATAACAGCCAGATTTATGCTGAACGTAGCGTCAGCACGAAAAGCAGTCGCCGAGCTCGTAAATAACGTTTCTTATTATGCGCCTCGTATTTCCTATATAGATTTATTTTATTCATAGTGCCGTCAGCTCTGACGCGATCAAATTGACACATTTCCGTGGCGATTCGGTTAATATTTATGAGAAATGTAGTGTTTGTCTGTCGGTGAACGATCTCGGGCGTAAAACAGACACAACGTAGAAGTATTGCTGCGAATAAAACATGTTTTTATTATACGTACGTCTTGGGTATTGAAAGGATTCGAAATGTACGCCAATGGATATGTTTTTGCGTCTAGACTGTACGTATAAATGGAATTGGGAGACCCAATTCGCTTTCATTGTGTGTAAAGGAAACAGTTACGTGGTAAATATGCTTTAAGCGAAAATATTTTTGTACAACAATAACTGTTTGCATGTTTATGGCTTATAATACTCGAATATTTCGACTCGCTTACTTATATTAGCTGTTACGTAAGGTTATTTCTATCAGGTAACAGCAAAAAACAATTATTTAATATTGTGAAAAACGAAATATATGTAGCTTACTTCCGCAAAAAACACAATATGCAAGATGCACCGCCCGCCCGCCCGCTAAAAATTGCACATGCACACCACGAAAACACCAGTGCACAATACCTGCATCTAGCAAGACAGCAATACACCTTGCACCGTCACCGATTAGACTACTCTACACGTGTTTCGCCCCAACCCAATTATTTAATATGAAACTAAGCCTATAATATAAGAGCAAAACAAACACTCAAAAACCCGTTCCAACAAAATTTTCTAAAAGCTACACCAATGGAACTAAATTGAGGGTTAAACATAGAAAGACCGGTGTAATTAAATCCCCAGCAGAATGGCGCCGAGTGCAAGGGTTAGAGCAATAAAGATGGTACAAGCGAGAGCGACCTCAAACGGGCCTACAGCGCAATAATAGTTATAACTTGAATAATGGACCAAGAACGGAGCCGACCCGCTAATTGAAAGGAACTTCGAGAAAGTTAATTGAAAAATCTCTGCTAGAAAGTAGAAAGGTTCAGGAAAAAGGTATTACCTACGGAGAAAATCTTTAAGTGCTAGCGACGACAGTGTAAGTGCACACACATATGCATCAGGTTGAACAATAATGCATCGGTTTAAGTAAAAAAGTTTGTAAGATATATCAAGTCTGCGAAGTCTTTAACCGGTGGTTGTTAGATAGAACATTGTAAGCGAGATGATATTTTAGTTATCTTCAATATTGCGATTACAACAGATAGCACTGTTCTCTTCGATCATATATCGAAGACTGTTCTACTTTAATTTTTCCAAGCTTTTATTTAACTTGTCATGTTAGTTAGTTAGTAGGGGAACAAATCTTGCAAGCTTAATTTGACCCACTTCTTAGTGTGAAAGTTCCCAACTGAAATTTTGTAGGTAGGTATACATACAGGTTTGGTTTAGATGACAATACAGTATTTAAGTACAGTCTGCCAAAAGGCTTGTCATGAAAATGATTTTTTTACAAAAAACTTATTACTTTACACGTCTACACACAAGCCCACACAGATCGGCGGCTTGGTGTCGCCGGCTTTATTTAAAATATCATGTCGGCAACTCATTCGCCAACATTCGAACTGTCACTACCTACCAAAAAAGTTGCTGGTTTCCTGCCGCCGACAAATTAGAACGAGATGTGATGTCGCCGACTAACCCGCCGACAACAAAGTCGACGACTCATGGCGGCCAGACGGCGGGTTTGGTGTGTAGACTCCATTAGAATTTAGACAAAGTTTCTATTACAACCAAGAAACAAAACAAAACCGCACGAAAGAATTCCGCCCAAGATTATACCCTGAACTCAGTGGGCGCGGTAAATCTCGGCATGGGGCGAAAAAAGCCCGTTTGGGCCCATTTGTCATCGTCCCGCGACGCGGGGTGCCCGGGCACGGCCTAGACCGCACGGCTGGCGACTTGGCATGCCGCTCCGCATTCGGGACTAATGTGGAACTTTCATGAGCTGATTAAATCTTAACGACTTGAACCAGTAGGTTTTGGCTTGTGAAAGTTTCTATAATGTGCCTCTGATGACGTTCTAAACAGACTTAGGATTAAATGATTGTCTGGCTAATCGAATAGAACCTTAAAAGATAGTGCTTCAACGCTTCTATAAGTTACCTTTAAAAAAAAGCCAATTTATCCTCGTCCTGTGACGCGGTTCGCCCGGGTCAGACAGACCGGCTGGCAACTTGAAATGCCACTAGGAAATAATGTGGAACTTTCATGAGCTGGTTATTTTCTTTTTTGTAAATACTCGCAAGTAACTCAAGTGGCTGTATAATCGCTAAGCCGAGTTTGTCACTCCAACTATGTATCTAGCTAGACCTAGGCGTTATTGTTGATCGAAGGAAGCGACGCTATATAAATTGCTATTACACAGAAACTTAGTAAATTTAGAAGAACACGGGTTTTAATCCCAGGCTCATGTCTCAAAGTATCAACACCGTTCGCAAAAGTTTCGGTTTAATACTTACAATGACAACATCGTTTTATAATTTCAGTTACGTGAAACATGAAATCTCGAGCAGTATTACAATTTTCGACCACGTTTGCAACAATTACAACTCTTAAACGTTCCCTTGTAACCTTAAAATACAATTTTCATTTCAACTACAACAAATCTACAGCATATTCATTAAAAACTTCTCGTTTCAAGTCTCAATCGGCAAAGACTCCTCACTCATTTACGAAACTGAACAGCTGAACAATAAAAGAGAGAAACAAAGTACGATCGCCACAAAGGCGAGATCTGTGGAAAACTTAAAGTCATCGGTTCTTGAAAAGACACATGTCTCTCGGTTTGATCCTCAGATCGTTCGAACCGAGGCAGCTATAAATTCACACGAGACGTCGATCTAATCGAACGTGGAACGATTTGAGAAAGATCTGTACGTAACGTTTTAATGTCCGTTCAGATGACCGCATTCCGATTTTACTGCCGTTTCTTTGATGCTTTAGTATGTGTGTTTCCTATTTATTAAAAGATTCGTTCAATAATTTTAAATGAGTCTGGTTCATGTGTCGATGCTTCATCAATTCATATCTCTCTGACGATTAATTTAAACTTTATACTTGGGCTTGAAACTGTGTAAGAAAATGTCTTGACAGACCATAACTTAGAATTAAGTGATCTTACAAGAATTTCTCCTTTCTATTTCAAGGAACTGTATCCTGAAAGGACCTCACTTCACTACAAAGAATTATTCAATTTGATTTATAACTGACTGAATGTAAGTCGCTTGCTTTGATGTTCGCAATTTGCAGGCGATTTTCGAAATTGTCAGTTGAATGACATCGTGTCTGATTCAATATGAGAAATAAATCGTGGATAGATTTCGAAATAACGATATATGGAATATTGTATATTAAACGTAGCACTTATCATGGGTACTGCTGGCTTCATTTTATTCCTTAAAAGAGAAAAAGTTATGTACTTAGTTTGAATTAATTAACTTCCTTTAATTAGACACTTGTATTTTCGACCCACACAATCTATTGTAATGTAAGCGTAGCTTATTAATAACTAGCGGATCCTCGCGGTTTCACCCGCGTGGTATCCATTCCCGTGGGAATATCGGGATAAAATATAGCCTATGTCACTCGGGAAGAATGTAGCTTTCTAATGGTAAAAGAATTTTCTAAATCGGTCCAGTAGTTTCGGAGCCTATTCGATGCAAACAAACAAAACAACAATCAAATCTTTCCTCTTTATAATATTAGTATAGACTAGCTTTCCGCCCGCAGCTTCGCCCGCGTGGACTACACGACGTTGTCCCACATTAACTCCTACCGACGACGGCGGTGAGAGCAAGGAGTGAGTGGTTTAGTGGGTATTCCCCCTTCCTAACCCCCGAGTCCTTTGCGACTGGATGGAGAGTCAGGGAGCGGATAGGCGAATCCCACCCACATAACCACCATCCGCACACTAACGTGGACGGGGTATGCATAAAGGCATTCCCCTCACTATAAAAAAAGACCTTGGTCTGGTACCACTAGACCACAGAGGCGGTTAATGCCTACTTTTATAACAAAGAAAGTGTCCCTGTATTTTATTATAACGAAGGCTTACCCCTCGACATAATAGTGACTGGCTAATGTGATATATGTATGAGCCGGACATAAATCGACGGAAGGCACAGCTATCGACGTCTCTTGCGTTCAGTTATCGGTCAACAGGGTTGACAAAATAATAAAAAAATACAACCTTTTTTTGTATTTTTTTATTATTTTGTCAACCCTGTTGATATTAAACGATATGAAAATGTTTTACGTTATCTCTTATGGTAATGTAAGTCTTGTTCGATAAGAACACTGAAAGAGATGCATGAACAAGATTTCTTTATTGGTGTTTAGATGTCTTGTAAGAAATTGTTTTAGTGTCATGTCACCCACACGTGCCACAACCACACCACATCGAGGCGACAAAATGTGGTACGTGTGAATAGTGTCGATGCAACTTTTTGTAGTTGCGTTGTGGTTGCGATGTGGTAGTGCGACAAAATGTCGTTGTCGCTAGTAGTTGTGATGTGGATGTGGCCGGCCGGTAGTTCACTGCGTCGTCACTGGTGATTGCGTTGTGGCCGGTATCACCCACGCGGTCGATAATGACTTGACTTCAGAATGTGGTACGTGTGAATTGACTAAGTATTCATTTCCAATACAAAATGCGCCCCGCCCACGTGGTGCCCTAAAGTCACAGATTGTTAAGTTTGTTCAGATATATGAAAAGTTTAATTTGCTTAAAAGTTTATCACGTTTACCTTATCTTTTTTATTTTAAAGTAAAATGAAAATTGCAACAACCCTAGCCATATCTAAAATGTATCTCGTCCACACCATTTGACGATTCGGCTCCTCCGAGCGCCGCCTTTTTGCAATTTATGTCGTTGTGCCCAAATTCTATGTATTTTACATATATACAGAGAAAAATTTAGGTGTTATACCCTCCGCTTTCCATTTTGTACGCCGCGAGAGTTTTAATATATTCAAAATGAAGGCTGTTAGTTTAAAAAGTTTAGTGTTTTTTAAAGGAGATGGCGACGATTATTCTAATAGCTTTGGATATTTTGAGGTGTAAATTGTTTGATAGAGGTTGTGGATAATTGAGTAATTAAACTTGACTTTTGAATAATAGATAGGTAATCCTTGTGTCTATTTCAGAATGTTGACTCCTACTTTTAAATCCTACAGTAATTATACAGTTACTTACTTAATAATACAAAACTCGAGATTTTAAATTATTTTATGCATTCATAATGCAATTATGTAAGTACATATAGGAAAAATGTGATAGTAAAAAACCACGAGCCCTGGGTTAGTAGCTTAGGTATATCCCGCCTGAAAGCCTATACGCCGCCTATACCTAAAGGGCTCGTGGTTTTTTACTATCACATTTTTCCTAAACAAAACTCGTTTGTATAAATAGCTCAAAATGTTTCTAATCTAATTATTGGAGGAGAAACATAACCTTTGATTTCAATTTTCATTACATATGTACTTATAAGCCTGCTCTTAAACATTGCTGGACAAAAGGCTGAATACTCGAAAGCGACTCAGCTTCGGGAGCGTCTCAAACATTAATTTTTTATTTTTTATTTATTTAATCTTTATTGCAAAACACAGCAAATGGCGGACTTAATGCTAATATGCATTCTCTTCCAGTCAACCGGAAAGGGTGTCAGGGAGAAAATGAACAGCGGCAATAAAACAAAAAGTGACAATACAAAGAAGACAAAAGTAACTAGGTAATTACAATGCAAAAAAAAAAGTAAAATTAAATAATAACTTACAATTTGTAGATGCTTATAAATATATGAGTACTAATACTAACTAAACTAACAATCATGTTATATATAATTTATACAAACACATACACATATTATATATACAAATATAAATATATATATATAGAATATAAATAAATATATATATATACATATCTAAATAACACACAAGTCAGAGCAGATTTATCAAGATTTAGTGTAGACAGCTCAAGTAATGTTCGCGGACCATTTTCCTGAAAACGCACTTGCTGGGTGCACTACGGATGCTTAGAGGCAAGTCGTTCCAAAGTCGTACAGCCGAAACGGAGAATGATTGGGAGACAATGATTGAATGATTGAAACATCATGCCGTCTCTTCATACATAGGCAACAGGGCCGGCGGTTTGAGGCGCTCCTCAATGTAAAAGTTGAGCGCTTAGTCGACTAATGACCAATTCGCGAAATCACTACATAGACGACAATTGACCAATTTTATTCTCGAAATGTACAATTCTCTTAACGACTAAATCGACAAATGACCGATTCTACTAATGGCCAATTTGCGAAATGACTAACTTTTTTGTATGAATGAAAACATAAGTTGCTTAGCTTGCTACCTACTAGATGACGATATTATGTAAGTGTAACATAACATAACATGTCTTTAATATAAAAAAATGTTTGAAATAAATTATTCGTTATCCCTTACCTACATTGCATTTTATTTACCACTAGCTTTCCGCCCGCGGCTTCGCCCGCGTAGACTACACGTCGTTATCCCGAGGGAATGTGATATTTTTCCGGGATAAAAAGTAGCCTAAGTTACTCCTTATTACATCAGCTACCTGCCAGTGAAAGTCCCGTCAAAATCGGTCTAGCCGATTCAGAGATTAGCCGGAACAAACAGACAGACAGACAGACAGAAAGACAGACAGACAGACAGACAAAAATTGTAAAACATGTCATTTTGGTATATGTACCGTATATTTTAATGTTACAAACAGACACTCCAATTTTATTTATTTGTATAGATATTCCTAAATTTCCTAACAAAAATACTGTTCCCATACAATAAAAAAAATTGTCATTTCGCGGATTGGTCATTAGTAGAATCGGTCATTTCTCTATCCGATCTCGCCGCAATTTCACCAACCAAAACCTAAATTCGGTTCGAAACAAAACACTATCCAACACAAATCCTGAGATAAGAGCAGCGACTAGTATTTCAGAGCAGGCATCCATTGTTCCTCGATACGGTACCATAAAATCTAGAATGATCGATCTCATTAGCAAGCGGGTCCGTGTAAGCCTCACTATCTGTACATGGGAGCGCGCCCTAATCTTCGGGAGCATCTTAAAACCGGCCTTATCTGCCTCGATCCGGATTAGGGTGGCCACGCTGCTGCTTCTTATAAGATTATACAATTTGCACCAGCACGTGAAACTGATTTGAATTAGAAATACAAATTGCGAGTATTGGCAAAGACAGAATCGCCTTATTAGAGGAACAGTGACAGTAAGGGCGTTTGTGCACTACCACTGAATTTTACCGATCCGGAAAAAAACGGATGCTTGTATTTAATTAATTACTAATATAAATGATTAATTATTAAAATACAAGCATCTGTTTTTTTCCGGATCGGTAAAATTCAGTGGTAGTGCACAAACGCCCTAAGCCGTGGGCCACACTGGAGCGACCGCGGGGCGCGGAGGCGACCTGCGGATCCGCAGGACGCGCGAACACGTACAATTCCCTCCGCCCCGGTCGCGGCAACCGCCGGACGCGCCAGTGTGGCCCCTCCCGTCCATCTCAATATATTTGTTTTTCCCGCTCAACGCGGACGCAAGACGCGCCGCTCCAGTGTGGCCCACGACTAAGTCTACGCGTAATGTCCTAAATTAATGTTTCTGCTTGATTAATACGCAGTTGTGTTGCTTTGATTCAAAATTCTGGTTATATCGGGTGTTTTTTTAGAGGCGAAGAGCTTTAAATTGAAATTAAACACAGAAAACGGTTTTTAACATCCATGAAATAGACTTTATTTCAAAGATATTTTTTTGACATTTATGTTTGAAAATGATTTCCGGCATATGGCCGCCGCG
This sequence comes from Crambus lathoniellus, assembly GCA_949710035.1. Taxonomy (NCBI): domain Eukaryota; kingdom Metazoa; phylum Arthropoda; class Insecta; order Lepidoptera; family Crambidae; genus Crambus; species Crambus lathoniellus. The sequence goes on along the minus strand of OX453310.1, from coordinate 3,942,446 downwards.
GCTGGCACGTACATGGCGTCATCTGGTGGTCCCATTTTTACACACTTTCGATCGGCAACGCGTCGAATGTTGGCTTCCAAGTGCTTAATAGTTACTGATATATCGACGCAGAGATGCGATTTAACATTGGTACCTACCCCATAGAAAGTTATTTAATATCGTCAAATTACACGAACGCGACGGCCCGTTAACAGGACCATTTCGTGAAATTATATGCTTGCCAGAATGTGTCTTTCAGCAAATTAATTTTAATTTTAACTATTTGGACGCGGTCCCCCAGTGTGATTCTATAAACCCTACTAACCCGAAAACAACCAAGGACTGTCAAATCGGCTGTCACAAAAAACAGTGGTTTCAGTTTAAAGTTCTCCACCTATAAAAATACACCCGTTGAAACTTCAGTAAGCAGCTGAGCAAAAATGTCAGTACCAATTTTTACGAGCAATGTTATTTAAAAACACAGAAAAGTCTTGCCAAACTTTTCTTATTCCACAGACTGCTTAAACCATGGACCTCCCAATCGAAATCCTTATTGTTCTGTGAGAAATCTTCAAGTCATAGGAAAACGTTCGGAGGATAAGTCAACATACTAATCCGATAACACCGGCTTAATCATACGCGTTTTCAACTCCTTTGCGTTTCAACTTTGCGTTTCAACTTTGCTACGTGCCAGCGAAGAGTTTCTACACGTTTACGAGTTATAAATGATAATTCTAAAGCCTCCGTTTACACGTAGTCACTTGTGTAGCTTTATTTTGTACAGTTTATAACAGGTATTTGGGGATATTTGGCTGTTGACTGTTACCTACTTATTGGACCGTGTATATTAAGTTATAATTCGAGGTTAAGCTGATTCAAATTGTGTTAATTGTGATCAGAAGTTTTATTACGAAAAAAACCTACTTTATCTTGAAGTATGAAAAGATTGATGGATGTGAATGAAGCGAAAGAAAGTGTGCAATGATCGTAGCAGGTGGCGATCCATATAGGTAGTCTCTGCCTACCCGCGTGGGAAATAGGCGTGAGTGTATGTATGTATTTTGAAGTATTAATCTATGATTAATGAAGAACGAAGTAGAAATTTTATATTATATCAAAAGCTAATATTGGAACAGGGTGCCTTGCCTACCATCAATTCTTATTGCGGATTAGTTTAGGACCTAACTGATCTGCTTCGCTTATTTGTACCAAGACAGCTTAATTGGGATCGAGATTCTATTTCGTCAATGACAAGCGATTCAGCGACATTTCACAGCCGCTTAGCTGTCATGAATGAACTCTTATTTGACTTATAACTCGGTCGAGCTAACATGACACCTCACTCTCACTCTCCGGGCTTGACAGAATCGAGTGAAAGAGACGGGTAGAAGAAATAAGGATACAAATCGTTCGTTCATTGACATTCAGCAATTCATTTGCGATTCAGTTTTTAGAAGGTCATGGTACGAAATAAAGCAATTCATTTTAGTAACCATTCTGGAACGCACCAGTTTTAAATCGCTTTCTTATAGTTAATGGTAGGTACTTACATTACCTATTTGATTAGGTACCAATCTACAAAATGTGGAACATCTAATACTAGCTCCTTATTCCCGTACTATAAAACGCAATGAATATCATAATAACCAATCCAGAAGCGTTACACAAATATTATTTCCACAATCGTACTCGAAATGAAATAAAAACATTTCAATCTGTGAGTAATAATATAATCAGGAGAAACGAATCAACATTTGATGGAAGGAAAGCGTACGTCGACACCCGGAGCAATATCCGCCCCGTAATTATGTATTCTTGTCCGGGTGTTTGTGTATCGGCGTTATTTACCTCGCGACAAGGCCACATACCTGCAACAATAAAGAGAAAATCATGTATACATAATCAATCACACAAAAAAGGCTGTAATACAGCATTTACACGGGGCCGACCCACTAAGCCAGTCTTAGGTCCGGTTGCTCGAAGCTTGGTTACGTTAACTATAGGGTTAAATTATGGTTAAAGTAAAATTAACCGGCGGTCAAATTTAAAAAGCGTTGTTGAAGCAGCGGTTACTTTAACGAGCAGTCAAATTACAGATTTAACGGCGGTCAAAATAACCGACAGGGTGGGGGTGGTTTAAATTTTGACATTAGTAATTAAGGGAAGGTTAATAAAATAGTACAGACAACACTATTAACCCTAAGATAACCAATGTATTTTTCTTTTACCGATGTCAAAATTGACATCAGTTAAATTTTAACTTTTGTCAATTTTGACAAAAGTTAAATGTACGAGCAACCGGACCTTAATAGACAATAGATTTATCTATTGATTATTGGCTTGGGGACAATCCAATGTAGTGGACTGTCTCTATACACCACAAAATTTTAACTAGTACAAAGATTTTAGGGGTGATAGTGTCCTTCAATATGATTTTTTTTCTACAAAGCCAACCACGGAATCGCGAAATAAATCAGCTGTTCCCTTCGATCAACAACAGTACCTACTAGATGAAGGCTCACGAACTAAATGAAAACTTTATATGGCACAGAGTGACTTTTTTTAAACGGAGAAAAAAAGTTACGAATGTTACGGTCTTACATTATAAATGACAGGAAGCGTTCCAAGTTTGAAATACCTTAGTATTATTGACTCTCCTTATCCATCCATAAGGAAGGCCAGTGCCCCAGCATTGGGGACATTAAAAGGCTGATGATGATGATGATGATTGACACTCAAAATAATCTACTTGTACTCTCAAGTGGGCGTATAACGCTTGGCCATGTCTGTCACTCCAACTATGTATCTAGAACTAGGTGTCATTGTTGATCGAAGGCTGTTCAAAGTACAATATCGACTCGACTGAAATGTATGAAACAGCTGAATTTTTTCGCATTTCCGTGGATAGCCTCATAGTAAAAATTGATCGTATTGATGGACACTATCATCCCCTAAAATCTTCGTACTAATTAAAATTTAAAGGTGTATACGGCGACAAGATTTGGAGACAAGTGATGAGAATGCCACCAATGGGTGCACAACTCTGCTTATGAAACTGATGAAAATTTGACAACATTTTAGATTATTGTTTCCAGGAAATAGATTGCTATTGCTAAGTAGCGGTATAAAAAAATTTAACTGGCTTAGTGGATTGTCTCAAGTGGCTTAGTAGAAATGCTGTAAACATGAAATTGTAAAGTTCCAATAAGTACATCTTTAAAGGTAAGTAAGGTTTGTTATGGTTCTAGCGCTTCGGAAAATTTAGATAAAAGCATTACATGTAATACATAATCCATATTATACTATACATTTTAACACGATACATAACTCTGAAACTCGTTTTTAAAATTAAAATCACGAGCTGAGCAACCTCATGCTAAGCTGTTTTATTGCATACAACAAAATTTAAGGAGCTATCGCTATTTGCGAAATTTTTTGCCGGCACTCTAATTTAGAAGCTACGATATTATATAGAATATTATTATTATTGCTTGGTAGAAAAAAAGGTAACATATAAGTTTGCATGTCATAATTATAATTTTGTAGCTAGGTATAGGTAGGTATATAACTTTCTTAACACCAGAATAACACGAAATAAAACTAAAACGCGAAACTAAAACCTCTGAGAAAGTAAAAGGATCTCCCATACGTCACGTACGTAGTTTATATTCGATTCCCTAATAGAAAAAAGCAAATCTCCAAGTTTCTTCGAGATCCGAAGTAATTGTTTCGTTTTCCCTCTTAGGGGAAAACTAAAAAAGTCTTTTGTATCGGAAATTGATTCCTAAACGCAATCAAGATGAAAGGGAGGTAATTGAAGACCCTGTGAAGATGCAACCCCTAGTAGATTCTCATGAATATAAATGAGAATCATAATTTCGACACTTTTTCTTTCGTTTAAAAAATGTTCCTTAAAAAGGTGGAAACCGTTTACAACAAAAAACAACTTGATAATTGTTATGGATTTTATTATGATAGAAATAAGTGTAGAATGAAAAGAATTTGTAATCTAAGAGATTAAAAATAACTCAAAAAACAAAATAAAAAACCTAACATTGTTTGATAGTTAACGTTTGTTTAAATTAAAACGTAGGAAAAGGAAGCTTGTATACATAATTATGAAGTACTTTGAAACAATAAGAAAGTAGGTACCTAATCAAATTAAAAAACGTTTTGGCAAAATCAAATTGTTGTTCCGAACAATACTTTAAAACTTACAGCTAACTCCTAAGCTTTCACTCATTTATTTATGGTAGTTGTTAGTTAAATGGGATAAGAAATTTTGCAACAGAATATTGCATTCGACCCCCAACGCATTATAGAAATTGTGATGGGGTGGCGAGGGGCGCCATCACAGCCATCAGCCATCAGCGACCATTTCAATGGAAATAAATTTAGGATTTGAAATGAAGTTGAAAAGGTCGCACTGACTGACGAACAGCTTGCCAACAATTAGGAATAATAAATAAAGCTTTGGAGAGGAAAAGAAACGATTATAATTTCAATAGAGGCGCATTCAGCAATCTTATTATACGGAACAAAAAAATCTATAATGGCTATTCTGTTGTTAGAATTAAATTGTGTTCTAAAAAAAAAAGTCTTTTATCACTCAGAATATTTGGCTTCAGAAACTATTGGCTTTTTTATAATTAAACTAGTGCTCCGCTTGCGACTTCGGCTGCGTGGATCCCCTTTTTTACCTTTTTAGATGGGGAATTAAAAAAAAAACCCGAATTACAAAAATCCTCTCTTAGTGCTCCTCTACACTTCCTAAAGAACATCATCATCATCATCATTTCAGCCGTACGACGCCCACTGCTGGGCATAGGCCTCCCCCAAGGATCTCCACAGCGATCGGTCCTGCGCTGCCCGCATCCAGCGGCTTCCCGCGACCTTGACCAGATCGTCGGTCCACCTTGTAGGGGGCCTGCCCACGGAACGTCGTCCGGTTCGCGGTCGCCATTCGAGAACCTTTCCGCCCCAACGGCCATCGGTTCTCCGCGCTATGTGTCCCGCCCACTGCCACTTCAACTGAGCAATCCTTCGAGCGATGTCGGTCGTTTTAGTTCTCCTGCGGATCTCATCATTTCTGATTCGATCGAGCAGGGAAATACCAAGCATCCTAAAGAACATACATGCTAAATTTCAGCTTCTTGCGCCCAGTAGTTTCGGCTGTGCGTTGTCTGTCAGTCAGTCAGTAACGCAAGAGTTTTATAAAAATATAGATATTTTTTGAAAGGCGTTGTGTAGATATAAAAAATCTAAAACCAGCAATATAAATGTTACTAATATCTCTTAATAGGTCTCTCTCTAAACAGCTTTCTAACAACAACTCCACTAAGTAAGTCTCGGGATCAGCAAACACTTACGAGGCAGCATTAGAGAACGCAAAATTTACTCCATGTAAAAGCACTATTAGTTATTTCCCCAAATCTGGGCGTACAGCCTTGAATAAACCCACTAAGCCCAGCTTTGCCGCTTTTTATCCCAAAAACAAACAGGTTCTGAGCAATTTATTTCCCTGAGCCACCAACTATCTTTCGTATACATTATTTGCTCATTAGTTTATATGGTATTCATCACGCCGAACTTATGGATAAGGGAATTCATTTTCATTACTAACAATCGCTCATACGGTTGTTTTCCTTGTTCCGTGTTTATCAGCGTTGGGGTGTTAAGGCGAAAAATAAGGAAATATTTTAGTACGTAGCTGAGAGCATTGTTATTTGTTAAGTAGGATCTCTTCTAAAGCAATCTCGTTTCCATTTAAGATGTTTAAACCGCGAAAATACTTTGCTTAGAATAAGGGTACTCGGTACTTTGTACCTACTTATTTGCCTTCTTGAGCTTTCAAAGCAATATACGGGATTGAAGCTTCAAAAGGATTGGTAAGAGAGGAATGAGCTGAGAACAAAATGGCGCACCTAACGATTGCGATCACAAACAAGTGTCAATCAAACGTTGCCGTGGAGTTGTTCCTGTATTCGACCTACTTATGGGACTTGGCGGGACGGTATGGGAACATCATTGCTAATTATAGAAGTCACAATAAAAACAACTTTTTCTAATACTTCATTTTCAATTTGACATCGCTTTAATTACAAAATTGTTAAAACACATAATACGTTATTTAAATTATTCTCGTGAACGACTGTCAACGACATTGAATTTAGGAGCAAATATCTAACCACAGAGAGAAGAGAAATACCTACAAGTTGACATAATTCTAAAATTCAGCATGGTAGTACAAGGAAGGAAGGCTTAGACTGATTTCCGCTTTAGACACGCCTGTGCGGATCTTTACGGCCCTGTCGCGGCGACAAACGCAGCGCATACATTTGCGGGTCCGGAACTAGTGAGACTAGTGACTAATAGCATCAAAGGGAACTAGTGAGACTAGTAAAGCTACTGCCGAGGGAACTACTGAGCCCAGTACGTCTTCGCCAGAACACGTGCGGCAGTTTATCGATCCCGCCGGGAACCGGGGTATATTTGCAATCTGTATTACAAACATGTGCCAAGGAGCGCGAATTGTGCAATAAAAATAACGGCCCGAGTGTGAGGTGCGACGGTGAGTCGGTGACACACAGAAACCGAGATGTCATACCTTTACACCGAATCAACAACAAATATGAAAACGTATTTAAATACTAAAGACGCAGACGTCTCTTGAAAAGTATTCTTAGTCATATTATATATGTCGCAGGGATTTTGTCAAAGTCGTGATATTATAATTCCACTAGTGAAATTATAATTTCTCGTGATATTATAATTCCACTAGTTAAATTATGAATAGACAGTACGAGACAGTATGCACACGGCTGCGAGCTCACGAATTTGTCTCGTAAAAAGTCCTGTACTCCTCGGAAGTCCTGTAGAACACGTGATAGGTTAGAAATTTAAGGCGATTGCGAAGCGCAGCGAAATTATAATTTCACTAGTGGAATTAAATTATAATATCACGACTTTGACAAAATCCCTGCGACATATACACTGTTTAGGTATTCATAATTATCACAGTTATAAATGAGCAAGCGTAAATCATCGAAGCATTGTTTAAGCCGACGGTAAATAACAGAGCTGTTTAAACGATCCATTAGAATGCACGGCCGACACGAAAAGAGATCAATGCCATTTGGTGCGCTGACAACATCTGTCACTTGCTAATAATTAACTATGAACACTCAAGTGGTTCAAACTCTTTAAAACAGTAAATAGTTAATCCATACTAATATAATATTATAAAGAGAAAAGATTTGTATTTCATTTGTAACGAATAAACTCAAAAAGTAAACTAACTAGACCGATTTTAAAAATTATTTTACCTTTGGAAAGCTAATTTCGTCCCGAGTAACATGGGCTATCTTTTATCTCAACATTCCCACAGGAACGGAACGGTACCACGCAAGTGAAACCGTGGTGAGACACTAGTCGGAATATGAAAAGGTACAACAGGCATTTAAGGCGATACTCGGAAAAATTATGCTAAAGCGAGATAGCAATAAGAAAACGACGCGCGCGGGAGCGAGACCGATTTTGTCGATTCAAAAACTATAGCGATTTTTAAAAAATGCTTCCATACGATCCTAAATATTATTGGTGTCCACTAATTAAACCAATTTTCAATAGTATATGTATCCCCATTTAAGAATAATCTTGATATTTCTTACTTTTTAGAGGTATTTTCGAAAATAAAAAGTGTCGAGCCAAAATCATAAAATCGTGTTTCTGAAACTATACGATTCTAGATAAAGGTATGAAGAAATATATATCTTATTACCAGATTTATACCAACTCTAACCGTCCTATAGTTTTATATCAAAGAGTCCATACTTTTTCCGAGTAGCGCCTTAATTAGGCAAAACGTTTCAAGAAAATTCTGATGTGAATTTCAAAATTAAGAACTCGACTCACCTCTACATTCTAGTTTAAACGAATCTCACGATGCATCTGTGAAGGTTACCTTGTTGAAAAATGAAAATAGCTTGAAAACCAATTTAAGCTAAGCAGTACTGTTATACTGCTCCTGAATTCTGCATTTCCGATCTCTAAATTGATCAGTGCACCTCTGTTCGGTGTGAGAGTGCGCAGTATCTGAATCGCGATCGCATCGTGTGTATGTAACCGACTGGCGCGCCGCAGCCTCTGCCAAATTATTAACATAAACACCAGGCAACTCTGGTTATCGTCTACCTACTATATTGAGTGTCATAAGTTCCTTGGTCTAGTCTTAACTATTTCAAAATTATTCATGAACGCGAATCTCATCTGACGAAAATTGGCTCTTCGAAAGTTCTTTACTCTTGACATGCAGTCTTTCTTCATTCGTTAGTAGGAACACCGTTCTTAGATAGTGTTTTGTGCAAACCTATCTTATCTTAATGTAAGTCTTAAGTACAAAAAGTGGATAAAGTGACAAACTATTATTATACAGTATGCATTACACATTAAAATAGAAACTGCAACTTTCGAATTATCAGTAATTGGTACAACTTGAAGATAGCAGTAACGTGAGACATAAAAATAAACTGAAAGATGAAACACATCTACTATTTTTAATAATCTAAAATGCTTTTGTACCGAGCGCTCACAACAGAACATTTAATACGGCGCTGTATAAGAACGAATTATACCGAGCAGGGTGAATCTCGTATTGAAATACGAGTGCCTCAGGGTGTACTGGAAATAATTGCCCCAATCTTATTGCGGAAAAGTGATACCTTTACAAATGAAACAAATGTCTTCGGGGTACAACTTCAAGTTGCCGTTTACAATGTAGAAACAGGAAAGGAAGATACGTTTAATAAGCACGACGACGACTTTGTACACAATTTAAAAAGAACTTTCCTTGTGTTGCGGGGAATTGGTATTAATTTTATGTTTAAGAACATACAGATACAGTGCTTTTATATTATTCGTGACTCTCGACAACACGTGCCTGTTTTTCCGAGTGATGTGAGAAGCATGTTTCGTTCCGACCTTATATACTTTTGAGGGCATAGCAAAATTATTAAAACTAAAGCAATTTTGAAGGAGATGAAACAGAGAATAATTTTTTCTCAAGTTGAGTATATGAAAATTCTTGTCTCTTGGGGCATTTCAACGCTGCGGTCTGAGATTGCTGTAGCACAAAAATATAAAAAACCATACCCTGTTCTACGTAAATTTGACGGATCACTGCAGCATGTTTACGAACGATTCTGTTTGACGTCCACGTTTATTATTGGACAGTTGGTTTGCAGCCAACCAACGTTGGAGATTTACTGGCATACATTGTCATAACACGAGATACAGTACAATTGCTTAACAGATCTGATTGGCATTGGAATTTCGTACCGAATCTTGAAAGAAATTTTCTACTTTACATCAAGTTTTGTTACATATTTGAGGGACTTATAACAAAGGGAAATCCGGTATTTGATCCCACGGTCACGATAAAGGGCACCTTTACCGAAATATCCTATCGTTATAGGAAATATCCTTCGACAAGGAACAAGAAGGACCCTTAGAACCTTTGTAGAATGACGACCTCCGCAAGGATAAAGCTAATTGAATTCTTACGTATGACCAAAACTCTATGTTAACTGTGAGGATATTTACAGTATGATATGCTATACAGAAATTATGTCTCAATATTTGGTCTTAAAATTTTGGCATTCTATACGTTGAAACGTAAACATTTTTCTTAGCGTGTAAAGCTTAACAAAATAACTATAATCATTCAGTATGTAACGGTTAAAATTAAGTAACTTTTGGAAGTGTCAAATCTTGCCATAGTATCGAGTGTGGGTACGGAACACCCCTTCAATTTGTATTAAATATTCACTCATCGGTATAGCCTGGTGGCTGTTACATACGTGCACATAACACCACCCCTATGTGTAGCAAAATAAACCTTATCACAAACTAATAGAGTACAGTTTCCTATATGAAACTCAGCAAATTTATATGGACCGAGTTCTCACGTTTGCCTAGCTGGACTTCATACATTATGAAAAACAACATTAGGAGCCCTTTCTTTAAAATTTCGTCGTTATGACATTTAGCATTGATAAATCAGAGCCACGACATAGATTTCAATATTTAAGCCATCATGCTATCTTTGTCATAACCATTTAAGCAAATCAATTGTATATACTACTAGCTGACCCAGCGCGACTTCGTTCCCGTGGGACTACCCCCTACTCCACCCTACTCTACCCGTACTCTACCCCTACCCTACCCTACCCTACCCTTACGCTACCCTTACCCTATCCCTACCCTACCCCTACCCTACCCCTACCCTACCCCTACCCTACCCTTACCCTACCCCTACCCTACCCCTACCCTACCCTTACCCTACCCCTACCCTACCCCTACCCTACCCCTACCCTACCCCTACCCTACCCCTACCCTACCCCTACCCTACCCCTACCCTACCCCTACCCTACCCCTACCCTACCCCTACCCTACCCCTACCCTACCCCTACCCTACCCCTACCCTACCCCTACCCTACCCCTACCCTACCCCTACCCTACCCCTACCCTACCCCTACCCTACCCCTACCCTACCCCTACCCTACCCCTACCCTACCCCTACCCTACCCCTACCCTACCCCTACCCTACCCCTACCCTACCCCTACCCTACCCCTACCCTACCCCTACCCTACCCCTACCCTACCCCTACCCTACCCCTACCCTACCCTACCCCTACCCTACCCCTACCCTGCCCCTACCCTACCCCTACCCTACCCCTATATCCTTCCTTGGACTTCCACGAACATTTCAAGACCAAAATTAGCCAAATCGATCGAGCCGTTCACGCGTGATGTCGTGACCAAGGAAAATAGGGATTCATTTTTATATATATAGAAGATATACAAGGTGTTTTTCTATAAGGTCCTCTTAGGTAGTGATTGTGCTCATGAATATGAAGAACTTTTACAATGGGGCCAACTCTGCAACTGAACATAAAAAAACAGCTGTTTCATACAAATTGTCAATACCTACTCGACCAGAATGTATGGAACAGTTGATTTTTTTTTGAGTTGCAGAGTTGGCCCCATAGTAGAAGTTATTCATATTCATGAGCACAATCACCACCTAAGAGGTTTTGCACTTATAGAAAAACACCCGATATATATATATATATACTAGCACCGTTATCTTCTTGGTGTCGCATGTCGTGATGCATTGTTTTAAACGAACCTAACCCCTCAAAGAAGAGACTAATAATCTTTTAATGGAATGCAGTATTCCGATCCGAAATGAGCGCGCGTCCACAAATTTTCGCTAAAGATGGTAATATAGATATTGCATATTTACTTAGTTTTGAACAACCGTAAACAAGTTGCAGCGTAGGAAAGCCAACATGCTCAAAGTGGTAAAGCGCTTAAATAGACGTAGCCCGAAGTTGGAGCCTTGAGAGAGCCCTCCGCACTATGTAAACTATAAAAACCATTTGAGCGGAATACAAATCCTCTTATCGTGGCATAATTTTAAATAAGGAACACGGGTGGCGGTATTTATTTTAACCTCCTATAGATATACATTACCGTATTAGCTTTATAGGAGGAAAACTCGTACATTGAAACGTGAAGAAAGCGGAAGTAAAAAGGTCTAACGTGTTATCTCGATAAAATATCTTGGAGCTAAAAAGCGAACCCGCATTATTTTCGAAGTTCCCCGAAACGACGAGGCATCTTCGAGGCTTTCATAATTTTGAGTGCGTGATCCTAAAAATGGGGGCCCGCTATTTTTTCTCCAGAAACGATACTGATGATCCCAAAATTATGTACAAGGTCGAAAGCTCTTCTGTTTTTAAGGAAACTTTTAATTTGAGTGTTAATAAAGTTTCAAGTTTCGTACCACGTCAACATCGTAAGGAAAGGGAAAAACAAAATACTGTCAGTTTGTCTTGCTGAATATTCGAATGGTGCAGTTTTGTGTTTTCCTTATAAGAATTTTATAATTAATTAAATAAATTAATAATTTGTACACCTACTCATATTAACAAATCGTAAAACAATCCTTCATTCAGAAAATTATACCTCAATAAACGCAACGAATCGAATTATCTTTCATATCCATAAGTGTACTGTACACTACTGGCCCTGAATTCGGCAAGCCGTCAGTTTGTTAGCATCACTTTATCCACGTGACAAGAAAGGTCTCCTGTTCCGCACTAATAAAAAACCGGCGACATGTTAGCACAAGTAATGCTTGAGTCAACACCGGCGAGGTGCGTGCCCGCCTGGGACCGATCCGGCACAGGAAACTTTTTTCCATCATTTTCCTAACGTGGAAATGGCCAGATAAGTACAATGTCCGAAGCACGCGTCCTTGATATAACGGTGACACACAGTGTCGCTAACGGAGCAGATTTTCGGCGCTGCAATAGGGCGGTGTCATGTGTTTTTTATAGCATATCGTCGACGTTACTGTGTTTAATATTAAAAATATTTATACCGATTACATTGCATATTTTAGGCTTTGTTTTACTCTTTTTAGAAATGTCCACAGATTTTGGTTTACAGTACGACTTTTAAACCAAAAAGAAGCTTAGTAATATAGAGACATCGCAGTTTAGGCCGACGATCTACATATTTAAATTTATTCACTGTTTGCTACAGGCTCACATACATATACGACAAGCGCTATTATAATGTCCGAACTCTTATTGAGTACTCGGAGAGCAAGAGTCCGCTTCTCTTTTTGTATTTTGCCATATGACTGCTCACATTTTCCAACCGTGGCAGCCAGGGCAATGCCGCGAAAAAGTCAAACGCAGTTGCAACCGACCAAAAACGGGCAAAAAAAAAGGCAGTTGAAAAGGCGGACACTCGCTCCGGCCAGCGTTCGATGTTTTCAGAATGCCTCGAATAACATACAATGAAATAGGAAATTTACAGAGGGAAATTGCAGCATTCGTCTCTTCCTCTCGCTTCAACGCGTATTAGTCGCGACAGAGACAAATCGACAAGTCAAATTTTATAGACGTTGTTTTTCACAAGCCTTGATTGTTTCTGCTGAGGCTTAGGTCGGCGTCATTTGTCTTCCGCGTTGCGTCTCTATAGCAGCAATTTGCGAAAACATATAAAGTGATCGACAATGAAAGCAGTAGAGATATAAAAGAGCAAATAGAAACGTTTAATCACGGCCCGACGTCGAGTGATTTGTTGCGCAAAGTTCTCCGAGTGACTGCGAGTAATAAAGGCCCTTATTTATCTTACGTATAATAATAGCATCAATTATATTCTTCATTAACTTCTTGAGCTCCTAAGCGTCACACCATTAAGTTTTATGTGCACAATTCCAGGCGAAAATTGAGCAAATTTCATAACTAAAGAGAAACTAGTATCTAACACCGAGGTATTAGGGTTCCGGCGACGTCCTCAGCTGGGAAACATTAGGAGGCACGCTGACTAAGCAGCCGTGTCAGTTTCAAAAACCACTACATGTTGGTATATTTGCAAATTAGAACTGACAAATTTGTACAGCGCTACGTATACGCAAAGGACTTAAATTACACTAATTCCATATGCAACATAACCCCTTTAAAATAACTGAAATGCAACGCTGATTTCGTAGAATGTTGCAGGAATAATTTACACGAAATGGAATATCTAATTCGCTGACGAGAACAGTTTGCAAGAGTTATTAAGGGTTTTCAAGCGAAGGCTCTTTGATTATTTCCCGCCTAAAAGATTGAATTCCCATTAAAAAGAGCACGCTTGAAGTACTTTGACCATTGGAAGTAAGTATTTTAAAAGACGAATAAAAATTTAAAACAGACTTGTAGAATTGAGACTTGAATTTGAACTCTGCATACATATTCAAAGGAAATCTTACGTAGAATCAATTGAAACTTATTGGTTTCGACAATGTAGCTCCAAACGTTAACGTTACACGAGTTGCAAATATCTGAGAAAATACGAATTCACCTGGAAACAATAACGATCGACCCGGTCGCTCCGGTGTAATTTATATTGCGTTCATAATTCCTATACAGGCGGAATTTATTAGGGCAAATTAATTTGGCGGGCGAGCCCCTGTAATCCGGCCACATCTGCGCTGCTCCCGAATTACACTTCATAATATCGATATTAAAAACATTCACGAGAGCCTGCGAGCTTAATAACTAGTGATAGAAACTGTAATAACAGTTATGCAGCCTCAGAACTTGGTAACGAGGGTGATAATGAAAGAGGGCGAACAGTTTTCAATCCTGCCGAATAGTAAAATACTGTTCTATTCATAACCGAGTCTATTACACTATATAAAGAAAGTAATTAAGAGACGCGACGAGCTGTTCATTAGAGAAATGCAATGACAACATCCAAGTTTTGTTGAAATCAAGACTAGCAGAATTCTAGTCACCGTTTATGAGATGAGAAAAACTATAAAAAAGTTTTGATCAAAGCGATAAACTTATACACTCTTAATTAATAGTAAGAATATATTGGCAGTAAAAACGACATCACTCGCGACGGTCATAACTAGAAGTGTCTATAAATAAACAAGTTTTATTGTGTGATTACGGACAATCGTAAAAAAACAATTTGTTCTCAACCAGACATCTGTTACTTATCAGGAGATCTAAATATTATTAAACACTTTAAGACTACATTTTATTGCTTTAAATCGAACAAATTTTCCAAGTGAAATAATAAGCTTTGAAAACATTCATGTATACTTAAAACAAAATCTTTCTCAAAATATTGATAACTTTGAAAATAATACTCCATCGCATTACATAAAACCATTAGAGATTATTTGAGAAAGCTGACTGCATCTAACGACGAAAACCGAGATAATGTTGTGTGCATTCAATCGAAAATCTATAATGGCATATTCGCTCGTATGACGAGCACAAACAGTGACGTAAGTCTGAACAAGTGGATGTTAGCTGCCGTTTTGGCAAGCGCGTTAGGTTAGGACCATTCGGAATGGCGCGGGTAAACACCGATCACTGCGGCTCTCCGCTTCAATGTCGTCGGATCATGTTTCAAGACTTTCTTCACAAGACTGTTTGGACCGTTTATAAAGTTTAAATTTAGTTTTGCCTCGACTTCGGAGCTTTGTAGTTCGGCTTCATCTGTCACTACAGTGACATTGCTAAGTGGTTTAATTTCGAAATGGTTTATACTTAATTTCACTCAAGTTATAACGATAATGCAGTGTCGATCAAACGATTCCCATTCTGCAATTAGCTTTGAAGGCTAAGACTCGGCTTGGCTCTGGGTGCATGCGTCACAATCACAACACAATGTATTCCTGTTTACAGGAGTGACCGGCACATTCGTAGCAAATGGAACCTTTTTAGCAGATGGCAATCAGTAGGATGCCGCTATCGGATCGGCGGAACCCTCGTCAACCGTGTCAGGTTCACCTCATTATGCTGACCTCTTGCTTGTTCGAGGTGAACGTTCTTTACATACTAAGTCACAGATTTTTCTCAGTAAACATTCGAAAACATGTAGATCTTTTTGGATTGGATTACATCGTATGGAAATTGGAATACGCTTTTGTTGCCACGTGCAAACATTGCCTTTCCGTGATGAAGGTAAAGATCTCCTCAAGTCTCTCAATAGAAAAGCTATATTGATTTCGCGACAAATGTTTTAAAGGGGAATATTTCTTCAAAAAAATGTCAAGTCAATTTGTAAAGGAATGGTAACTATATAAAGGCCAAGTTTAAGAGATTATTCAAGGCAATAACTTCTTGAGTGTTTCTTTAAAGGAAGCGAAATAGTAGCTAAGTTGTTTTTTCTTCGAGTCATATTGCGACGACGTGCAGCCGTCTAAGAACAAATTTTTTATGAAGTCTGTCAGTTAGTCCACTTTGCGTTTGCGGTGCTAGGCACAGCTCGTCCCTCTAATTACAGAAGCTTCCTATTTATCAGTGAGTCTACGCGATTTCCGTAGCAATTATATTTAAAGAACCTTTGCTAAACCACTCTTTTCGTTTTCTGCAACTTTTTCTACAACTTAGAGCCAGCGCGCACTTGTGATTTTTAATCGGGCGATAGTTTGATCGTTCTCGGATTCAGTATTAAATGGCACTATGGCAGTGCGCGCACTGTCGAATAAAAATCAACCGATCAAACTATCGGCCGATAGTTGCTCGATCAAACTATCGCACAGCACAACTATCGGTCGGTCGGTAATTTCCGTGTTCTGTGGTCGGTAATGTGCATAGTCCTTCGACTATGTGAGCGAGCGCACGCCATTCAACTAAACTATCGCCCAACTATCGGCCGACAGTTAAACCACGATCGTCTTACGATTCCGCCTAAACTATCGGTCGACTAAAAATCACAAGTGCGCGTTGGTTCTTAATATGAGAGAATATATAACAATATTAACCATTTTATAGCAAACAGACAAGCACTAGTACATAATCCAGCGGCAGCATAAATAAATCAAGATAGGCATGGGAAACAAAAAAACAGCAGTTCGGCTGCAACCTGACAACATAGTTATCAAGCGAGAACGACAACATACATGCAACTACATAAAAGCGTTAATGCAAAAACACAACCCACCATTATTCTGAACTCTACTGCTACTGCTATAAGGTTCAATGTTCATCAACTTGTTCTCGATACGTGTTTGCACTACACTTGTCAATTAGAATGAAAAATGGGGATGGGAACAGCCGACTGGGACAGTGGTGTGCCGGCAACAAAAAAACGACTCAAACCCTGTAACAGAAGATGTGATTTTGTTTGAAACACTATACCCCGGTTCCCTCAACATAATACCGCAGTGAAAAGAAAATGGAATTCAACAAATATGATAGAAAACTGATAATAATTCACTCCTTTTTTTATTTCTAAAACGGTATTTCAGCCGGTTCTTCTTGCCAGTTAAAATATCTCATAAGGAAAAGAATGGACGATTCAAAAATACTTACTAATATGTTCAGTAGAATTAAACTTATTGGAAATAAGTTTCAAATCATTTCGGTTTAGTTAGCATATTTATATCGCTTTTAACTCTAGACGCGATGATAAAGTCATCTATGTATACGTAGATTCCGATACAGACGTATTATCTCTACTTACTTGAGCCCTATTTGTAACACTATTCTGTAAAGTTAATTCGAAAGCCTGTTCAGGTTATTATGTTACCCTTACAACACATTATGTAAGCCGCTTGTTATGTAACACGTAACTTTACACCCACTGGCAGCCGCGTGCGGTTAACATGTATAACTATTGTAATATAATTTGATCACATATTGTAGTACTACATCTCTGTAGTAGGAGTAGAAGTTGTATCTGGGATATCAGAAAAACTGTGTTAAACGATGATGGAAGATCAAGCCTTGAAAAAGTAAATAACATGCATAAGAGACACATACGGGTTGATTTGACGAGAAAATATTGATGAAAGTTTTGAGGAGATCTATAAAATAATCAGAACCAGAATTGATAGAAAAATCTGACTTGACTTAAACGAAATACGTAGAAAATTTAAAGAGAGAAGAAATAATTATGGCGTTGCGTGAAACAAAAACGTGTTAAACGTAATTAATCACGGCATATTTGAATTATATAATCTTTACGTCAAAGAGTAAATTAACTTATCCGATGATTAGCTGATATTTTAAGGTAAAATTTCAAGTAACGATTAACAAATTGTTCGTCCAATGCCCATAATTTGTTTAATTCACAAGCCTTCAAGAGAAGATGTAGGATTTCCTAATCCTCCTAGTGTATTAGAGTTTGCGAGCAACAATGTACAAACAAGCGTTCCACAGATGTGGAAAACAATCCTTTTCAACTGCGCAGTTGGAAACCGTGGTGAGGTCACGGAAGGTATTATCAGTAGATCAGGGAGCCCGTCAAATCCATTTACAAGCTTGAATTAATAGTCTGTAAGAGTTAATTTGCAAGCAACAATAGTCAACTTGTCTGTCCATAATTTATTTCAAACAAGCGCTCCACAGATGTGGAATACACAATCCTTTTCAAATGCGCAGTTGGTAACCGTGATGAGGTCACGGCAGGGCACGCAGCAAGGCCGCGCGGCGCACGCGCAGCGCAGACTGCAGGCCGCTGCGCGCGCCGTGGGCCGTCGCACGTTCGCATTGAAAACGTAGGTATTATGACGAATGACTAACGCTAGTAGGCTTGGCATATCGATTCTTGAGCTAAAGATACCATCATCAACTGCCAAGCCCACAGAAAACAAGAAAGACATCACAATAGGGTATTTGACTCTTTTTAAAATTTAGATATTTAAAAATTACATTAAAAAAATTAAACGTTTAAGAATACCAAATGTGAAAAACGAAATTTAATCTGATTCGAAATCTACTATGGCGAGACTATGGCGCTTCAGGTAAGTGACGTCACATGCCTGTAGCATGCCTGCCATGCGCTCTCCTTGTCTAATTGGAAAGTTTGATGCTCTACATTTCTGAAAATATTCAAGATATTTGAAAAAAATTGATTTTATTTACCCGACTGCGACAGAAGGAGGGTTATTCAAGTTACCGTGGCAACTTGCTTCTTTTTGACTCAAGTTTCATCGAGTTCAAAATGCGTGATATGTTTCTTCTGGCCTCTTTCTTCTTCTTCTCAAGCCTGACAGTACTTAGGTACTTACATAATATAATCACGCCATCATTATTTCATTCAATTGCTTCTATGCCTTTCAAATGTATTTTGCTTCCTCTACTTATACATGCCCTACTTATACATCACTGATCGTCAACATTTAAAAAATCAGAATTATTTCGATCACGCATTAAACATGTATTCCGCAATATCCTTCGATGATAAAAGAATCATCTTAGATTAGTCATCTCGTCACTTATAATCACAGTGTTAAATAACGACAACGTAGGATCTAATGGAAAATCTTAGCTGTATCCTGCATCAAGGTGACCGTTTTGAACTAAATATTTTCACACTATCTTGATAATTATGATCATCGTAAAAAACAAGCTTATTCATGGGTTAAATATAGCTTTGCTATTATTAGTAGATAAAAATAGTTTGTAACCTTGGGTAAAGTATTATATAACGATTCTAGTTGATGGAAGAGTTTCCTTCAATGAGTGGCACATTTGGCTGAACCAAAGGCGCTGCACTCTAGCAGACAAATCTTTAGTTTCGTTAGTTAAAGGAGTTTCTCTTCTATTGCAACTGAAAAATTAGAACCTTGAAGTCTGCGCTTGCAGACACAGAAACGTTTGTCGTATCGTATCAGCGACCTCGAGACAAGTCGTGACGCGACGCAGATGCAGGCGAACTCTAGCCGATAGGTACACCGATTGTTCTAGAAAGCTAGACACAACTATTGAAAAACCAAATAGACAAGAACTAGTTAGCTAACTGGCTAAAGTTATGAAAAATATTTACTGACACTATTTTTAAATCTAAAGAGTTACCAGAACTTGAATCAAGTAATTTCTACGACATAAGATAGTAGATAGACTAGTTATGTAAGGCAAAAACTAAGTTTAGTAAATATAATGACAAATTAATTATGCTAAAAGCTACTGGTATATTTTATTTAAAACACGTAAAATGATGATTAATTTTCATTCAGCGAGTGAATTAACAAAATAAAACAAATGACAAACGGCACGGCACGAGAAACCCGAGCAAACAAACAAATCTTTCAAAAACTGCACGCGTAACTTGCGTAAGGTTACATAAATTGGAGAGAGCTGGAAAGCTACCGCAATTTGAGCCTTCGATCCTGGTGATAGGTGTCAGAATGGTTTATCAGTGCGAAAGTGATGATTCACGGCCGGTCGCGTGTTGCTCACGCGCCGAGACACGTTGAGAGCTGACACCTGACAGCGGTGTTGCGCCATGCTGTCAACAGATGGCGTTAGTAGTCACATATCGATCGAAGTAATAGATTATTACGAATGATATTATAGATATGTTTATATTTAATAACACAGATTTTTCAAATTCTCCTAATGAAAAAAATAAGTAGGTAGGTACGTCGGTACATCAACATACAAAAACATATGGATTTTAAGTTTTCAAATTTTACATTGATAGTTCTTAGCGTGAAATGTGAAAGTACGATATCAGCAGTGTCTGTCACCTTTCGATCACGAAACATCTGACTAATATTGCATCATCTTTATGTGAACCTGTTTTGTGTTTTCGATTAAATAAATATTAAAGTAACGTTAGTTTGCTGAATTGCTAATTAAGATGTAAATTGTTTTAATTTCGTTTTTACACGCCACGTTTTCGCGTTACTTTAACCAATTAAAACAAAATGATATATTAATTAAGTAATACATTTTGTTTTTAGATTATTATAAACAGTAAATAACATAAAAACCATTTTACCATAACGGAAATGCATTTCTTGCACGTAAGTACTTTATTTTTTTTTATGAAGATTTTATCAATGCATTAATTTAATAAAAACATTATATTATCTGTGTCTTCTGTCCTTATATATTTATTTAATTTTTCACTCAAGGTTGCCTGTTAAAATTGCTGTTTAGCAATAAAGCCGCCTTTTGTATACCTACTCTTCTGTATGTGATTGTTTCTTACTGTATTCCTTTTTGTGCGCAAATAAAGCATTTATTGATATTATTTCTTTATAAATAATATTTTAAGCATTCATGATGACCATGAATGTCGTCACCATTTATCGCGTTTATTAAACTAAAACAGATAAAATCCTCTTTTTGGTAAATTCGCGATTGTGTGGTTTCCAATGCCAATGTCAAGGGCGAGGCAAGGCCATCCAGAATCTGCTCACGCGCCGAAGCTATTAAAATTATTAGTATTAATTTTAATATGATTTAAAATATTTAAGGATTAAGGATTAATTTCCACCACCAATGAAATAAGAATAATCCAAGAAAATTATTTATACCTACATAGTTATTTGAGTAAATTTTAAGTTAGCTTTGATTTTTAGTCATATGATAAACATTTTGTCAAGACAGCACAGAAATATCTCTTAGACATGAAATATTAACACATTTCGAAGAAAATGTGAAACGCTTCAAACCTACGAAGAAGATAGCAGCATAAAAAACCCCAACATACATAAAATGACGTAATCCTCGCAAGAGCCAGTTTCGTTTCGTCTGTCAATGTCACAAGCTCAATGTCAATGTCACGACCAAACAACAGCTGTATCAGCTGTATGTGACATTACCGAATCATAGTTACCTTGAGTTCGACCGATAACACGGGTTTATCAATAATACCTGTTTTTTATTTATATTTATCGTGAGATAACTAGACTTCCTCGATAGACATATCGATTTGTGATTTGTTCTTACTGATTTATCGGTAGATGGCGTGGATTTATTCTGATACTGATAAACTAAAACTAGACGTAGGTAAAGCTGAACCGAATAAAATAACTTATTGATTTCATGTCAGTACTAGTAGCTCTATCCCTCTTGATAGGTATATCTATTTTAGACATATAAATTAGTGTTAAGGAGTAAAGACACTACTTGTTGCAGTGTTATGAAAAATATTCTGGAAATATTTTAAAACAAAGTAACGTTCATCGTTATCGTAAAATTAAATTAAATTCAGAACAAAAGCAAAAAATCAGCGGCATCCGAGCGTCATGAAATGAGGAGCGGAGGTATGTCTGAAATGGCTGTGGAATATCAGTCATTGAAACAAAAATAAATCTCAGCCCAAATTGAAATTAAATATATACACGAAGAAAAGGGGATGAATATCCAGGTAGAAGACCATTTCGAAAACTTGAAGCAGTGCATTCGTCTTAAAAGGAAACGAACCGTAGTATTTCCTTTGCTGACATTGTCAGGAAAATAAATAACTTAATTTCCCGCCCTCTTAACACCATCAGTGTCGTTGTTTACCCCCAGGAAAAAGAAAAAACCAGTGAGGAGACTAAGAAGCTGATCCAAACAGTCATCAAACATCTTCTGATGAGCTCAAGTTACGTATCCGGGGCATGCGGAAAACTAAAGACAGTGGCATCATTATCAGTGCACAAGGCAAAGATGACCTTGAGCAATTGAAACAGTCAGAGCAGCTGAAAACTTCAGGACTAAAGGTTAAAGAAACAGTTAGACATCTGAGAGAGATTTAGCACTTGTAACTAGATATTACAATTACAAGTGTCAGCTTTATGGTTATTCCGCAAAATATACACATAGCACTCTATTAAAGAATTTTTCCAAACTTCAAGAACCTGGCGCATGTGCTACGTGTAAGCGCTTTTATAAGCCCAGCCTACATAAAACAGGAGACGAACATTGCCCTGCCAGAAAAAGTGCTGAGTTCAGATATTACAGTCTCATTGACTACGGGAAAGTCTAGCTAGAGCCTTCCATCACCGCATTGACCTTGACTTTAGAATAAATAAACTTAATTAATAGCCAGTTAGAGAATATTAAAATAGATTGTATTAAATTCATTGTTATTTATTAAATTGTTATGTTAGCACTAACCTACTTTCACCAAATGATGCCTAAGTTTCAAGTATTACTTAGTTTAGGTATCGCTTAGATTATTTTGCACTACTAACCATTATATTAAAACAATATCATAATTAATTTTGTAATATAATTATACCTAATCGATTATGAAGCAAATTGATGTTACTTACTATTTACTTACTACTTACTAATGAAGATAAATATTTTTGAGTTTACCACTTTAACCTCTTGGGGAACATTTGTCAGAATAATAAGTCAAATCACCAATTTTATTTAGCATATAATATATCAGTGTTCACGTAACAACTATTTCATCCTTGACATTGTCCACTTTGACATTCTTCGGTCGCTAGAAATTTTGATCAGTGAGACAACTCGAATCCTTTTAAAGGTGTTAGCCGAATCGAACGCTAACACCTTTACCAAAAAACTAAAAGTGTATTTGCTGGTTAACAGTTTTTATAGTCTAAAGGAGTTTTTTGAAAAATGTTAAGAGTTGTTTATAGATGTCCTGCCAGTTATTTTTAATTAATATTGTTATTCTCTTCTTAACTTATCAGACCTACTATAGTTGCTGTGCCCTTGCAGGGTCGTGTTTGTTTCTTTTATTTTTAATAACATCTACTGTACAAACATGGTATGCAATAAAGAACTTGAGAACTTGAGAACAATTTAAATTGAGACCTAGTATCTACGTCAACCAAGCCATCCTCAAGGCCCAAGTGAATAGGCTCCTTCTGGATAAACTCATAAAATCTTAACATCTTAGATCACATCTTTACCATCGGGTCAGAAGAAGACGAAGAGTTAGCCCTTACAATACAAAACCAAATCATTCAAAATACAATAAAATTAATAAGTAAACCCCAAAGTTATAACAAAAACTGATGTATAACATATAACATAATTACATAACATATTTACAAGTCGTAAACAGACTGCGGAGCAGTATAAATATAGCACTTGACTATGTCATGTTTCATTCGGAAAAGTTACAGTAACGGTCGGAGCGCACGCAAAAAGAATAGTTAGAATTAGTGTTAATCACTCCGACACAATTTGTTACTCTGATATTTATAGCTGGCGCATTGTCACGACAAATTTTACATACTGACTTAAATATACAACAACTATTTCCCAAATGATAACGTTCTTAAATACATTGGAGTTAGACCACATATCAAGTGAGCACGCATTTTTGCTCCATGTATCGTATCGTGTTTTCGTATAGCAAATCAATACCTATTCCGTTCAGTGAAGCAAAAGACTTTTAGTAAACAATCTTGATATGTCTCTATATCTAAGAAATGCATAAAAAAATAGAAAGGTGTAGGTAAGAAAAACTGACGATCGTTTAATAGTAGATTGTATTACAAGGGAGCAAAATAATATATTTACGGCGAGGGCGCTGGATTCTAAAGTAGAATCCTGAACGCAGCGAGGGATTCAATATACGCCGCCCGAGGTGAAAATAATTTTGCGGCCGAGTAATACACTCTGCTTTTCATCCCCCTCTATAAGAAAAGCAGTAAAGACAACTCAAACTACCTACCTTTCTTTGTCGTTCGGATAGATCATAGCGCTAGTCGGGCAAGAAAAAAAATTTGAGTTTTGAAATAAAAAAAAATTCAATAAAAAAAATATATGTCCATCAGATTCCTTATAAGTATCTCCGGGGATGCCGTAGGGGGGTTGAAAATTTTGTTAGATTTTAGCTATGTTTACGAGATATTCAAATTTTATAATATTCCGTTTTTGAAAATTTCTCGGTCCCGAAAAAAGTCCCGGCCCCATACAAAATCAGTTGAATTTTTTTTTAAGTACTGCACACCCTTTGCTACACTCCAACCAATGCTTCTTTAATTATGTTCTAAATTCAAATCTCATCGTTTTGGACCCTGTTATGAAGCTGTTCAAAATTCAAATCTCATTTATACCCTCTTGTCATAACAGGTAAACAATGAATCGTTTTGGACCCTGTTATTAGATAAACAATCATCGCTTTTCGAATCGATGGGATGAAAAATATTTGATGCACGTCCTTCGATCAACAATAACACGAGTGCACGTCAAAATTCAAAATTTCAAAATTCAATATCGTTTATTCAATTTAGGTTTGTTTAACAACACTTATGAACGTCAATGAAGCTACGCCATCGGTTCGCAAATCCTACGGCAGGAGACCTTGTAGCGAGAAGAACCGGCAAGAAACTCGCCAAGGGCTATTTTTTTCTCCCTGTTTTAACTTATACAGAGTCGTCAAATTTGAAAAGTGACCTTCACATAATAGTAAGGTTACTTTCCATCACAATACAGAATGCCGCTTAAATTAAGTACAATTTTGCTTATTACCTAAAACAGTAAACAATTTTCAACTAAACAAGGAATCAAATAGTTTAATGGACACACTAATCTTAATCTTATTCACATTGTATTATACGATAGGATTAATGAAAAGGAAACTGCAAGCTGCGCTGTATATTCAAATTTATAAGTATTAACAAATAAAAGGAATTTTTGAATAAATAAAACAATTATTAGAAAAATTGCTGTTACTGTAAGACACGGATACCAAAATTACTATGAGACACACCTCACGTCACAAGAAGCCTAACTTAATTTGCTTTTATTCATACTAATATCTTAACAGTAACACTGTGCTAATATTATAAATGTGAAAGTGTTTGGTTTTTTTTTGTTTGTTCGTTTTTCACGCCAAAACTTGCCAAAACGGACTAACAACGACATGACTTTTTCGTGACCTAATTTTTGGTATGGGGATAATTTTGAAGTTGAAGAGTGACATAGGCTACTTTATATCACGGAAAATCATCACAGTCCCGTGGGCAAAGTCACGGGCAGAAAGCTAGTTAAACATATTTTCTTAATCTCACAGCATATTAGAATAACCTTCCAATCCTTCTAATATTACAAATGCGAAAGTTTGGATCTATTAGGATGCAAAAACTACTAAACGGATTTGATTGAAATTTGGCACGTAAATAGCAGATAGCCTGGATTAAAACATAGGATACTTTTTATCCCGATATTACCACGGGAACGGGAACCACGCAGGTGAAACCGCGGGCGGTCGCTGGTAGAAAATATATGATCTGATGCCAGAAAAATATAATTTCACCGCAGATATGACGCGGGGCGGGCGGGGTCTTATAAAATGTGACATGTCACAACTGTCTAATGAATTTAGCGCTTGTCAACAACATCTGTTGTTTACGCGTCAACTTCAACTGTCAGACACGTAACACGGCGGAGTTGAGCTGGGAGGTTACGTAATATGGAGTTTGGGTGAATGTTACAAGGCCGAACTGTTACTATGTGATGTGTGACAAATGCTGTGCTTCTGGGATCAAGTAAATCAATTTGTTAAACGTAAAGCATGAACTATTAAACTACACAATTTTAGCTTTCAACATAATAATGGCCATAATAAGTGATAGGATTGGTCAAAAAGTTATTATCAAAATTTGTTTGCTTAAAACATTTTCAATATTTAAAAAAAAGAACAAAGGAAATTTGCATATGCATGCCATGAGACATGTTCAATTCATGCTTTCCAGACTTTCAAGCAAACTTTCAGGAGTTTATGCAATTGAAATTTCAGTAGAGTACACTGATCAGTAACTCTTTTAAACAGTTTTTATTATTTTCTTTTCATGACCATGTCCATGAGGATGATAAACTTAAATAATTATCCAGGAGCGAGAAGTCATATGTACATATGTATACTTAGAGCTAGAATATCACCACAAAAATAGTTCAAAAGTAAAATTACAGATAACACTATCGTAAAATACGTAATATGTATACGTAAACATAATACGAGTATAATATACCGATAACCATTTACCGCTTTAGTGCACACGGTAATATTTTGTATTTTCGTAAACACTTTATTACGTAACACTTTCACGTTTCTGTTTTGAATTCCTTCGTTCAATGGCTATTGTTTACTTATTAAATAACCTTCTCCTTTTTTGAAGTCGGTTAATAAAAAATATCAAACACTGTATTATATATAAAGAAGCCCCATAAACAAGCTAAAGTCTTCTTTCATAATGTATGAAAAGCACCTAAGGAGGTATTTGAAAGAATGTACAGGAAAATTGTAGCTTTTCATTAGGTGTACCTACCTACTATGTCTTTTGCCATCTCTAGAACGCGTTTTTGATAGTAAATTCTTTTAATAAAAAAATGGTATAAAATGGATCATTATAATAATTCTTGATATTCATCAAACTACTATTAGAATAACAACTATATTCATAAGATTAGACGACCAATTTGGCGCAGGGCCGCAGGGGTAGGATACCTGCCTTCTGCGTCAGAGGTTTCGGGTTCCATTCCTGAACAAGACAAATTTAATATATGTGTGCATCAACATGTCTATTTGTCTTGGTCTGGGTGTTTTCTATGTATATTAAGTACGTATTTACAAACAAATTCGTTATCAAGTTTTCCATGACAGTTTTTAATGAACTATTATTTATTTATTATTCATAAGGTTGCTTGCATGACGTTTGCTGATTAATATCCAGGTCCTTTCTTAGTAACAAAATAAGGATCTCCCATCCATCTACTCACCTAGTTCAAAAAGTACAATTGGAACTCCGAATTTTAGAATTTCTTTGCATTTATTTATTTGCTTATACGTATCCAGATATCGGTGTTCGTTAGTATCATGTTACTTTTCATCCTAATCCGAAAGATACATTCGATAACAAATTCTGCCGGGGGCTCAAAAATATGGAACGCGTTCATATTAGATGTCGCTATCTTATTGAATGATCGATAAGGCTGAACGAATTCTACGCTAAAAAATATTCCTTGCTTCTTTTACAATATAATATCGAATATTATGTAAAGCCAATATTATGTAAAGTAAGTTTTCTCGTCAAGGTTAACGTACATTTACAAAAGTCAGAATTATTTTAAATACTAAAATAGAAAGAACTAACTTTTTGCTAGAGCTCAAAATGTCGACTGAGTAATTTATTTATTTATTTATTTATTTATTTAAGGACAGCTAGCAAGTACATACACCAAACACAAGGTAAAAATACATTTGAAACTTACAAGCTACAGTGTTGTCTTATTATTAGCTGCCACGACAAGTAAGACAACAAGTAAACTTAACTAAGCAATTTGTTACATTCACAAACGCTAATTATTTTTTTTAAATATTACTATTTGCATAAGTTATATAATACTTATTAGTTAAGCATGCAAATCATGTAAAAAAAGAAATTTACCGTTTTTTAAATATATCTAATAATAGATGTTTAAAAGTGACAAATTTAGAATTAATATCCAAAACAGAATCTTTAGCAAGTATATTAAATTGACCCATGGTTCTATGTATAGTTGAAAAATGGCGTAAGTTGCTTTTAAATGATTTCTGAGAAAACAGTTTGAAACGTGTGCTTCTGACAGTCTTGAATGGAACGTGAAAGGAGATTTGCTCAAGGAGAAATGGACAGTCTATAGTGCCACTAATAACCTTATATAAAAATAATTGATCAAGAAGCTGTCTTCTTTTTTGAAGACTAAGTAAATTAAAATGAGATAAACGTTCTTCATAGGTGCAAAGTTTTTTAGCCAGATTATGCTGAAAGGCCAAAACATCGATTAACTGTTTACATTTTGCATAAAATATTAGCATGCTTTATGTGTTTGGAGGTACTGATAAAGCATTCTTGCCTGGATCCAAGAACATTAACAGCAGATTTCAATAACTTATCTTCAGTAAGAAATAAGCTTACTAAAGATTTGTTGCCTAGATATTTATGTTAAATGACGGGAAATAACAACAGTTGCCTAGTTATTTAAATTTTTACTTTTTTGCATTCAAAATAAAGTATTTAGAATTTTTTTTTCTCTAAATACTTTATTTTCCCTTTTTCTATGATAAAAATTGCATTGTGAATGCAAAAAAGTAAAAATTTAAATAACTTGCCATTGTAATTTCTTCTTTAGCGATTGTCAAATATCTGGAAAGGTATTTCTTTCGCGTGTGGACCAGTAATATCCTCACATTGATGAAATTAACGCTGGCTATACAGCGTGTAAGAAGTATTTGATAAATTCGACGCTACTCGTAACGACTCCGTAGCTCAGTGGTTAGAGCAGTCGCCCGGATAGCGAAAGGTCGTGGGTTCAAGTCCCATCGGAGCTGGTTGTGAGACGGGTCGATTTTATCTAAATACTTTATTTTCCATTTTTCAACAGTTGCCTAGTAACAGATCCATAGTAGGCCTATTTCTTACTGAAGATAGATTATTGAAATCGGCCGTAAGAAAATAAAACCGCCTTCATAAAATCACATCAAAAAAGTAAGAAATAATCCCTCACCAAATAAATAACATAAGTACTTTGAAGTCGGGCGTGAAACATGTACGATTTTTTGTTGTTTTTGTTAAAACCCGCCCGACTTCAAAGTACTTACGTTATTTATTTGGTGAGGAATTATTTCTTACTTTTTTGATGTGATTTTTTTTGAAGGCGGTTTTATTTTTTTATAAAAATAATTTTTATTTCACTATTTTTAGTGCATCGTGCAGGCAATTTACTTGTATTCTGGTAAATAGGTAAGTATGTGATCAGATTGAAAACCTCCTTTTTTGAAGTAGGTTAAAATACCTTGAGGTATCCCCTTTTTAACAAAACAAGAACTATCTAAATCGGTTTACAAACAAAGGAGTTATGCCTAAATATACTTATTAAATTCACATAAAGTGGTAACGAAAACGACAGTATTTTCAAGATTTACTGAAAACTACTGAACCGATTTCAAAATTTAATTAAAAATGGGACCAACTTGGAAACCAACCTGATGTAAGAACGTTTCAATCATTTCAATCGGTCCATCCGACTTCGAGTAAACGGTGGACATACACAAAAAAAAAAACTTACATACAGTCGAATAGAGAACCTCCTCCTTTTTGATTTAGAAGTCGGTTAAAAATAAGACAATCAATTAGATAGCCGCAATAAAACACGTCAGATCAGTGAAAGTAGGAATACTGCTGATAACACACCGCGCAAAACAAACTTATGTAACCGCCTAATCTTGGCCCAATGTCACTTTGAACGCTTATATGACATTGACATTGAATTCGTCCTGATTGCTATGCTATCGAAACATAATAAATAAAGAAAACAAGTGGTTTCGATTCGATGGTTTACAAAATTCAGGAAAACCTATTTTTAAGTATTTTATCATTTGTACAAGCTTTTATTTAACTTGCAGTGTATCGGGTTAAATCTTGCAAGCTTAATTAGACCCACTTCCCAGTGTCCGATTGAGCTGAAACTCTGCATACAGGTTTGGTTTGGATGACAATACAATATTAAAGTACAGTCAACAAAAACACTTGTCATTAAAACGAAGTTTTTACAAAATACTTATAAGTATATGAATTATTGTTCGGCGAAACGACGAAACAAAATGTTAATGGCGTCTAAATTGCTGAAGTGATAACTGATCAAATAACAAATACCTACTTTAAAAACAATTTTTATCTGCATAACAATATGCAGTCGGTTTCACATTAATATTTGAAAAATT
This sequence comes from Crambus lathoniellus, assembly GCA_949710035.1. Taxonomy (NCBI): domain Eukaryota; kingdom Metazoa; phylum Arthropoda; class Insecta; order Lepidoptera; family Crambidae; genus Crambus; species Crambus lathoniellus. The sequence goes on along the minus strand of OX453310.1, from coordinate 3,912,470 downwards.
CTGAACTACAAAAATCTTTTAAAATCTTATCTGTAAACATCCACAAAATAACTCTACATGATTATCTCGCCGGTAGTATTAAAACTTCGAAACAGGTTTAAAAAAGGTTCTCAGAACAGCCTCAAACGAGACAAGGCAAGGTCGTATCGTATGACGTCAGCAGCTGCCATGTGCATTCTGCCTTCTTACGACTGACGTTTGACCGATTGTCATTTGTTTTACGATCGACTGACTTCGGACCGAATGTCATTTGTTTCGTTTAAAAGGCTGACAGACGTTTGAAGTCTAATTGTCATTTATTTAAAAGCTGCCTTAATACAAGTTAGCAAAGGAATAGTTGATGTAAATAGGTAGTTTAGTAAATGAAGAAATTGAATGACTGTGAAGTATTCAAGAATATTTTTAAGTTTTTACTATGGGCACAAACAGGGACAAATTTTACTTTCTTACTTATTTTCATGTGGCTGGCACCTCACCGTTCACTCGCAGTCCCTATCTGTAATAATTAATGGCCTATGCATCGTACTACCCTAGCGTAGCACATAAGTACACGATTAGAAAGAACTGCCCCCTGATTAACAAACCGTCGGAAACGGAATCGGATTAGACTTCTGTGCTTTGTCTTTGTCTATTCTATAGTGAGTGACAGAGACAGTGCCTACATTCCGTTAGAGAATGCTCACTAGCATTAAGTCCGCCATTTGTAACTCTTGCAATAAAGGTTAAATAAATAAATAAATAAATAATTCCGTTGTCGCCTTCGATCATATAAATCGAGAGCGTTTCCGACGGTTCGTGAATCAGGGGGCTGGTCCAAGAACCTAACAAGTGGCATTCATTAGCAGAGACCAAGCATAAATTCTGAGCCAACGAAATAAGTAGAACTAGTCATGATTACATTTTGAATGTAAGTAAGTATGCTTTGTACTAGAATTAAATCAAAACTATGTACCTACATAATCCATACTAATATTATAAATGTGAAAGTGTGTTTGTTTGTTTGTTTGTCCGTCTTTCACGTCAAAACGGAGTTACGGATCAACTTGATTTTTGGTATGGGGATAGTTTGGGAGCTGGAGAGTAACATAGGCTACTTTTTATTCTGGAAAATTATAAAATAAAAATTATTATTTTGTATAGAAAATCGATAAACTGTCGTACTATACAAAACTGTCATTCTTCCATGGCCGCTTCCAAAGAGGTATGTCAAAGAGTATTGTAATCACTGACGTTTCGTTTTAGCCGCTTTGGATTACCTACTGTATAAAAAACAGTGTATAAAACTTCTTCGCGATTATTTATTTTCATCTGTCTATCTATAATAGATGTTGGTGATACGAAGTTTACCGGGTCCACTATAATTAATATGGCAAAACAACGTTTGCCGGGTCAGCTAGTATTATGTATATTTTGGTGGAAATAAATATTTTTTTCATTTTCATTTTAATGTACCTAAACGCAACCGTATCTGTGCAGTGTATGTACGTACGTACGTATGTATGTATGTACGCAGTTGTGTGGTTGTGACCGCGGGCGTGCCGTGCGCGGTTGCAAGGTCGTGTGACGTCACCGCTGCAACGTGGCTGCAACGCTCCGCTGCCGCTGTGTGGCTTCGGAGTAGGGTTGCCACGCCAGCGGTACACTATTATGTTAAATCGAAGCGAATATTATCAACTAGATTTCCGCTCGCGGCTTCGCCCGCGTGGACTACACGACGTTATCCCGCGGGAATGTGATATTTTTCCGGGATCAAAAGTAGCCTATGTTCCTCTCCAGGCTACAAAGTATCTGTGTTCCAAATTTCAGCGAAATCCGTTGAGTCGTGATTGAGTAATAAACATTCAAACATCCAAACATCTAAACATCCAAACATCTAAACTTTCACATTTATAATCTTAGTAGGAAGTAGGATAGAGTATTTGACTGATTTTTTTATTGACTCTAAATGTTTATTGGAATACTAGCTTCCGCCCGCGACTTCGTCCGCGTGGACATTCGAGAAAATACTTAGGGGACCAAGAACCAGGATAAAAAGTATTCTATGTTTTAATTTCATAAAAATCCGATCAGCCGTTTTTACGTGATTAGGCGGGTCCTCCCTCACCAAGCGAGCAGCCTCGCGCGAGGCAGAACATTTGCCACGTGCGGCGGGCCTCGCACGAGGCTGCTCGCTTGGTGAGGGAGGACCCGCCTAATCACGTAAAAACGGCTGATCGGATTTTTATGAAATTAAAACATAGAATACTTTTTATCCTGGTTCTTGGTCCCCTAAGTATTTTCTCGAATGTCCACGCGGACGAAGTCGCGGGCGGAAGCTAGTATATAATAAGTGTCTGTTTCACAATCAAAAAGTTAGTTTTGAGTAGCTTAACCTACCAAAACTTTTGATGATTTAGGTTTCTATACCCTATTTACCCCCTGGGTTTGATTTTCGGAAAACTACGAAACGGGTTGTCTATTAGTTTTAAGAAGTCAGCCTACAAAGTTTCAAGTTGAAATGTCTATTTTACCCCCTGATTTTTCATTCAAAACCCCACTCCTATTTCAACCTTTTAGGGGTTGAATCATGTTCAGCGTGTTAAATCATCAAAATAAATGCCATTTTTGCAATCGTCATCCCATAAAACCTCAATAACGACATCCATGTCGATTTTTAGGTTTATTTATCCCATTTAACTTCTAAGGGGTAGATTTTCGAAAAAATACGAAATATGTTTGCTTACTTGTTTTAATTTCCGACCATAAGCCTAAATAATAAATTTAATGACGGACTTTCCAGATACAATATTTCATCCCCCTTTTCACCCCTTCGGGGGTAGAGTTGTCAAAAACACTGACACAGGAAAATATAAATTTTCAATTGCCAGCCTAAATACAAAATTTGAAGATCCTAACTTCAAAACTGATGGACTTTTATACACATATTCATCCCCTATTTTACCCCCTGGGTTTGATTTTGGGAAAATTACGAAATGGGTTGTCTCTTTGTTTTAAGAAGTAAGCCTACAAAGTTTCAAGTTGAAATGTCTATTTTACCCCTGATTTTTCATTTAAAATTTCACCCCTATTGCAACCTTTTAGGGGTTGAATCATGTTCATCGTGTTAAACATCAAATAAATGCCATTTTTGCAATCGTCATCCCATAAAACCTCAATAACGACATCCATATCGATTTTTAGGTTTATTTATCCCATTTAACCTCTAAGGGGTTGATTTTCGAAAAAATACGAAACATGTTTTTGCTTATTTGTTTTACTTTCCGACCATAAGCCTAAATAAAAAATTAAATGAAGGACTTTCCAGATACAACATTTCATCCCCCTTTTCAACGCCTTCGGGGGTGGAATTGTCAAAAACGCTGACACAGGTAAATATTAATTTTTAATTGCCAGCCTAAATACAATGTTTAAAGATCCTAACTTCAAAACTGACGGACTTTCATACAAACAGTCATCCTCTATTTCACCCCCTTAGGGGTGGAATTTCCAAAAATCCTTTCTTAGTGGATGCCTACACTGTATAACGTATCTATGTGCAAAATTTGAAGTCTCTAGGTTCAGCGGTTTGGGCTGTGCGTTGATATCTCAGTCAGTCAGTCAGTCAGTCAGTCAGTCAGTCAGTCAGTCAGGACTTTGAATTTTATATATATAGAAGATTAGCAACACAACATAGGTATTTATTTTCAAATATCTTGCATTTTCAGCGATATACAGCATCAAACTTTCTAATTAGACAAGGAGAGCGCTACAAGCCAGTGACGTCACATGCTAGTAGCGACATATTCTCGCCATAGAAAATTTCGTTTTAGAAAGAGATAGCTAGAGTCACAATTAAGAAGCTCATAATTCACTTGTTATAATACAAATTGCATTTCTTCTTTCACATTTGTTATTCATTATTGTTATATTTCTGAATTGTCGTTGGTAATTAAATAGGTATCTATCTACATTTCAAAAACAGTCAAATACCTTATTGGTTTCAGTGACTAGTAGTGGCGAAGCGTCCATACATGCCGATCCCTAACGGCTTCCCTTTTTAAATTCCCTAAAAACACCACCCCACTGATCCACTATGCAGATCAATAATTGTTGCCACCAATTAGTTAACAGAAATACATAGAAAGTTAGAAAAATACATAGAAATACATCGAAATTAGTTTCTTTTAGCTTAGCTTAGTTTAGTTTTTATGGGTCCAGCTGGAAATCAGTGTTGTGGCTACAAGCTGCAACAATAACTGAGCTGATGGTCAGCTTTTTCAGTTGTTTCTAATATCTAGATTTAAGGACCCATTTGTAATTTTCATTTTTGATGTATGAAACACTGAATAAATACTTACTTTAATTTACTTTACATTATTTCAAAGTGCCTACAAATAATTACTTAAGTAAGAGCGTGCAGTCAACACACTAGCGCCGCCATTGGAAAAAAAATTATAGTGCTTAAATAAAGATCATTGCGAAATAACTCTCTGTAGGTGCACTCCGAAGAACTGTCTATTGCTTGATTTGTATTTTCTAGCTTGTCGTTTAATTTAATGGAGTTTTATTGCTAAAAGTGGCCACTTTTCGCAAAAAAAACTGAAATTAAATAAACGACAAGCTAACAAATATCCTTTAAGCGATAAAAAGTACCACAAAGCTTCTCCGGAGTGCACTACAGAGAGATAATTTACAATTTTGTCTTTATTTAAGGCGAGGAATCCCGACCGAAATAGGCACGCTAACGCTTGCTCGGCCGCGCTCTATACACTTCGCGCGGACCCAGCGGCAGCCGGCAGTGAACTGTGAACTCGCAAGCGCCCCGCGAATCGAAAATCACTTAAAATTCAATTAAAAATTAAATAATAAGAAAATTTAATTTATGACGGCCGGAATCCCTCGGCTATTCAAAGATAATTATTTTCATATATTTTTCATTAACTAAAACCAATTATACTGCAAGTAATATGATATTTGAATTATTATTAGACGGATGTTTGGGATTTTATTTGACACAGTAAAATATCACCAATCGAAAAAAAACGGCCGGAAGCACTAGATAAATAACTGTAAAATAACATATATTTTTTCCAAATTTTAAGTACTTGTGATTTGCGAGTAATCCATAATTTAAAATACCCTATTTTGGGGAATCGGCGCCTTAAGCACTATGATTTTTTTACAATGGCGGCGCTAGTGTGCAGACTGCACTTATCTTTTGAAGAAATGCATGACGCTTCCATCAAGTTGGTAAGTGTTTAAGGGTCCGGCTTACCTGTACCCTGCCTTTACCATATTTCATACCCTCGCCACTATAGCGAGTAGCCGCCGTAGCAGGTCGAACTAGAGAGAAAATTTGTCTACATCGAAGTGTCACACTTCATCGGTTGACAAAATTGAAAAACCGATGTGGGCAAAACTTTTCTCTACTTTGCCTTGCTTATGTTACACTAGTTCCACAGATATAATAGTACTAACGTCTACTACTCCTACTTTGCTTAAGGATTATTTGTCAAACATAAGTAAATAATTATATTTGGCGAATCTCGCTGCCTCTACATTTAAAAGTAATTGGCTAAGTACCTAGGTTTCGGTTTTATTGGCACTTTTCTGTCAACATAAAAGAAATTTACTAAGATAAGATAATATAAAAAAAACAAATACACATGTACTTTCAATTAGTTTAAAATAAACATCTAAGTATCTGCTATTTTGGCTTTAATGAATATTTTTTAATTAGTCCCTGGCAACCCTACTACGCATTCACTCGCCTAATGAGTATTAACGAGCATAAGAAAATAGATTTAACTGTAATAAGTATACTGTGTACCTACATGTGATGGTAACAAGAAAGTTGCAGCATTATTTACATTACATTTACCATTAAACAGAGCAGGCAGGCGCGATATAATCCGTTTACAATACCTGAAACAAAAAATATATTATATTTAGTATTAAATTAAAATTTAATAAAAATCAGCACTGCAGCATATAGTATTTAGTCGTATAATGTCATTTGCTTGTTTTTATTCAATTTAATGAAAAGACCGATTAGATACAGGTTATATACTCTATTGCTTCTTTAGCATTTAGATTTTAGGCCTTATTTTACCACCAGACGGTTACGTTAACCGTTAGTTAATTGGTTGGTTAACAAACGTGGTTGGCTAAAGAGTTTTTAGTAAAAATTTCAATTTTATGACAAGCTCTTTTGCTGACTATACTATTATATTGTATTTTCATCTAAACCAAACCTGTATGCAAAATTTTAGCGCAATCGGACACTGGGAAGTGGGTCAAATTAAGCTTGCAAGATTTGCCGAACGGACATACCTACACATACACTGCAAGTTAAATAAAAGATTGTAAAAACCAACTTATCGACGGTTAAACAACGGTTAACGTAACCGACGCGACTGTTGGTGATCTCGACGGTATAACATATTAGCACAGATATGTACACTAATCAGCATTTTTATTTATATTCATGACCAAGGTAGATATAGCAGTATGAAGAGTCCACTGTACAAAATAGATTGTCATCAGTGTCATCAAAACTATCAATAATAAGCAAATGCTCAAGTTTCGCATTATCCACACACCGGAACCGACTGACACGACAGACAGTCCGGCGGCAATAATGCACAATGCACGTGTGCAACGATGCACTCACTCACTATGAAACATGATATGTTAGGCAGTTTTGCGCGTTTTGCTTCTAACACATCTGTTAGAAGACTCGAATAAAATGAGAAATAATAAATTGATCTACATAAAAATACTAAGTTAGCACCTAAAATACTGAAATGCAGTATTCTATCTATTTCAGTATATTTAGGTGCTAACTTAGTATTATTATGGATTCCGTTAGTTTGGTGATCAACTAAATACAACCCGTTTAAAATTACTCAGAAAAATTATTGTAACAATAGCGCCTGCCCGCGTTTCATGCACCCGCGTGGTTCCCGTTCCCGTGGGAATATCGGGATAAAAAGTATCCTATGTTTTAATCTAGGCTATCCACTATCTGTGTGCTAAATTTCAACCAAATCCGTTTAGTAGTATTTGCGAAGAAAGAGTAACAAACATTCATACATCCATACTTACAAACTTTCGCATTTATAATATTAGTAGGATCTGATTACATGGCAAGGTTTTAAAATGTCGCGGCTGAGCGTAAGGCATTTTTAATTGCAGAAGAAACTTCTACTTAGTACTATTATATATTCTGTGCTTCTACTATATTTTTATAAGCATCGAAAAAGATAATAGATAAAAACAGACATTTAGAAGAAAACTAAAAAGATATAAGTTCTCTGGAACGTTCAATAGTATAGGATTCCGGGGGCCGTACGGCAGAGATGGCCAATAAAAGAAAAGTTGAACTATTCATAAACAAATAGCACTATCTTCCTTTACTATTTTGTACTAAAAATTCACTAAATTTGTTGCCGATGAAGCGCATTGGAAACTCAATTGAAAGTAGTTCCATTTCTTAAAATTTTTTGATGAACTTTTTTCCATTGGCCATCTCTCCGTATGACCATCTCTCTGTGTAGCCATCTCCCCCGGAATACCCTAGTCTAGTATTCATTTTAAATAGCTCCCAGTTACAAAATTATCTAAATAGATTAGACAGAACTATAGTTACTGTTACAGGCATCGAATCTGTTTTTAGTGCAATTCAATGTTAAAGATCACTACTTTCAAAACGCAAACATAAAACGCGTACAGTTTTCTAACTTAATATCAGAACGAACCAAGTTGCAAAAACCTAAAGTATCCGACAGATATTTTAAATGTAGCCGCCCACGCGTCTCCTTTGTCGGGGCCGCAGCTCCAAAACTCAATTTACTACTTGTTCATCTGAGATAATTTGAAAACTTTCTGCCAACAGTACGGAGCAACAATTCAGTCGATGATGACCGAGAGCGGGCCTAAGGAAATATTAACTCGATGTTAAAACGTGTCCGCGCACCGCGCACCGCCATAATGACAATCGACTGAGATGGATTGACTTTTATGAGTGAAGTTCGAGTGAATGATTATACGCCGGTAGCTAAGATCGGCTTTTTTCCCCCCTCATTTTCCGCGTGTCTTAATCAAACTTTTCGATAAAGAAACAAAAAGCCATCGGGGTTATTCGTCGATGAGATTAAAGAGACGAAGTCGCGGAATGTTATTAAGAATCTCACGAGAAAATATCTCGTATAAAAACATGATAAGTATTATGTCGGTTGAATGGGCACATATTATCGAGCATTCCTAGGCGAACGAGTTTTAAATGCGTTAATACATACATGAATTTGTTATGAGGTGTAATTGTTACCTAGGCAAACGACTGCTTTACATTACAATATCAGGTTGTTTAAATGGTCTCCTCAACATCATCAGCCATAGTGACCCTACTGCATTAGCAGAGGCCTTCTATGGATGGGTAAGAAATATACAGTCCATTGGATGTTCCAAAAAGTTAATAGTTATCACTTCTGAATCCTCGGTAATCTGAAACGAGTTCTACAATAAATACTATAAGATATAGATTACTCTAAACGTTTCCAATTGGCTTATTGATTAGTTTATACACGACATGCGGGATGGCATTTGCAATGGGACAGTCAATATGGTGACTGGCTTTATTGACATTTTTATTGGTCGTTACTAAATTAAAAGATTCGAGTTGTATCGTAACTTAGTTAATAATTAGATAAGTGATGCTCGAATAGAAATACTAATAATTTCATGATAAAATTGTTTCTATGAATGGTATATTGGTTGGTACTATTGTTGCGCAAAACCGAAGACAATGAGTTTACATGGTAAAATATGAAAATTGGTAAAAAACATTATATTCATCTGAAATAAAAAGTGTGATCACCGCAACGGTATGAAACAATTTTGTAATCAATCACCCAAAATGCAAACGTAGTAAATGACATCAAAAATGATTCGTGTCATTGAATAAAGATATACCTATTTCACGAAGTAAATCTCAAGAATGAACCTAAAACAACGATTGATAACTAAAACAATAGATTTTAAGGTAAACGCTCACGATAGGGCCCAGTTAATGCCGTTCGTTCCACGAACTTCACAGTTGAAACATTAGAGTTGATTAAGAAAACCACAGTTAACGTAAAAAAGCCTTTTGTTGGTTAAAGATAGGCTTTGTTTCAAAAGCCGATCATTTTTTGCTCGTAACTGATTCGCTAAGGAAACAATAGCACGATGACACAGCAGCTTCCCAGCCGTCTTGAAACCGTCCAATTTGTTAGCCGCGGTTCCAATAGCTGAGCGCTTATAATCAATTTATTTCTTTGTAAACAACGCAGATGAGACAATCACACTCAACACTTTACCACAGTATTTAAATACATATGTAGAGGCAGGATATTTCGCCAGATATTCAGTGAAAAGGGAAGTACTTCCTCCGAGCTAGGTGACTGTGCTCGGGGACCGCGGCCAAACTGTTAGTAGTTAGGAAATTATATACATGCAACGCTCTGAGAAACTCTGTAAGCGCAATTCATATTTCCATACAATTCTTCAGTTCTGTCTTGACGTAGTATGTGACGTCAGGCTTGCGCGTCGATTTTTACTTCGTACTTTTCGCTGGTCCTGCATTTCTTCGTTACTCGACGTCTTACTTATCTAGCGATGTGATTGCGTCGTTACACATACATGCGCACATATGTATAGTTCTCCCTTCTTTCTTCCTAGCCTTTCTGCTAAGCCTAGGCATAGATCACTTCTTTCCTGAGGCTACACTAACGTCGAATCGCAAGAAAGTATGCGCACGCTTTTCTTACCTAGGCGTTGAAACGTCTGAAAAACTAAACACTAACACTTAAATACATAGAACAGTGTCATTAAAAGGCGCGTTCAAAAGTTGTTGAGTTCTATCTTCTATTAGGACCATCATCCTTTCCTTTTTAACACTCACTGAAGCAAACTATTTTAACATCTCCCGAATTAGTGTCTACTATTATCGTGTTAAAAATAGGGGCCTGTTCGTTGTCAATGTCACTCCAATACACACACAGTTGGTTAAATTTATCTTGAGTTCGGTGACGGCGTTTTGTACAATAGGAATCAGCTGGACACGATAACTACTATGTAATAATAAAAAGTGTATGTAATTCTTTGTATTTATTGCATAAATATTTTTTTGGCCATTTGGCCCTTGCAATTGGTTGGAGCCATACATCTAATAACATAACGTTTTAACAATAGCGTATTCCATCCCATCCCATCGGATCGGAGCTAGTTGTGAGACGGGTCGATTTTTTCTAAAATACTTCATGTTCCATTTTTCTAATAGCGTATTATTAAAATAATGTAGAAAATAAAATTGTCACGTGGTTGCAGTTTGCATCGAGAAAGAAAACTCTATGACTTCCAAATGTGATAAGTACCTAGTAGTTTCAGCAAGAAACGTCTAGTGAAATACTACCTAATACTTAACACTAGTTAATACAGATATCAATATTAAAGAGATACAACACACAAATATTAGAATAAAGTATTTAGATGTAATCTTTTTGAACTCTTTCAATTGTTCCAACAATTTTGATAACTAAAGCTTTCTTAAGCATATTGGCTGTCTCCATAAAAGCTAACAGACATCAAAATCGCGTGTCAATACTCAGCGAATCTCTTGGACAGGGGGCTCAGTCACTACGCGCATTCGTGCCGCATGCAATCAGCTGCAATCGCTCCCGATGCGTTTTTGTTTTCATTAGCTTGCTTACATGTAACCTGATACTTGCCACTAAATCCTTTAGTGCAAAATTGTAAAATGTTAGTGCCAGATTTAGTACCACCACCGTCCGCAAGACTTTGCATAATATATTAGGGCACACGAAAACCCATGCCGTCATCCTTTCTCGTGCAGTCGTGTCGCATGCAAAGCTTTTATTGATTTCATATATAATGTGTGATTGACGTGGGTTTTGCATGTTGTAAGGGTGTCTAGGTTGTAACGTGTAAAGTGGTTTCCCGATTTAGGTGTGGTAAAGCCTAGTTCATTGAGGGTTTTGATTTATACCGTAGGTTTAACATCGTGTAACGACATTTGGGTTGGCTTTAAAACGTATAGGGTGAATTTGTACAAGTAATGAAATGAATGAAATCCTCAACATGAGTAATGGAATGACACAATATCTGCATTACGCACCTAGTAAACAAAGCATAAAAAGTGCAGACAATGTAGCAAATGGATGGAAGATAAGCGAAGATAGTAACAATAAAGAGAACATAAAAAACAAAACAGTATCGAATCCATCGCTCAACAATGGAAAAGAATAAATAATACAAGACGTGTTAAAATTGAAAGTAAAAGACGTAAAAATTGCACAGTATCCACAAAGAATTCTTCAATTTCCTTAATTATAAAGAGAGGCGTTCAGAGCCGACACAATAAACGGACTTTGAAATAAGCCATTAAAAGAACAAAGGCATAAAATTTAAATTTACGATCGGCACTATTTCCGATTTTATGTTAATTACTATACCGACCGATTCGGTAGAGATGGGACTAGGTATGAATTTAGTTTTAAATTGAAAACTAAGTAGATTTCTCTAACTATTTATATAGTAAAGGTGTTGGGTTAATTTTAATTTAATGTTTTATTTCAAACATTTATTTTGTGCGTATGTGTATATCGTGTATGTAAGTCCTAGATAGCGTTCTTTCTAATTATGTAAGAACTGTCACGTATTGATCGACGTTTAAAAAGGAGATATAGGTTTTTATGAAGCTAAAGCCACACAAAACCTTATAAGGTTAATTGATAATTAAAATTCTAGTAACAACACAATTTCGCGATGACTGTACCTAGTCATTTTTGACATCAATACATTTTAATTAAACGTAATTTAGACAAAACACCAACGAAACAGTATCCAAAATCCCAAGGTACTAATTCAAAAACATAACACGTTAAATTGTGGTGTTTTATGGCTACAATTTCACAAAGTATTTCATATCTGAACATCTTTTACCATATTTCATCAAAAACCTAATAACAACATGGAAATGTCCCATTCAAATGATTGATACCACTGAACAAGAACGACCACATAAAATACAAAATTTAATTAACAGTGTGCCGTATCATGTGAAGATAGTAATACGAAAATGGATTCTATAGCACCGTAATAAGGTTTTCGTGTCAACATTTATTAATTTTGAAGTCACGAGCGCTTTTTAAATTATAGTGTCCTGCGCTTTATCGCAGCGCAAACGGAAAAATATATGCATAATATTTATTTATTTATCGGGAGGTCAGCGATTTACCCGCTGCATCCAGTTAAATGTTTAAAGCTTAATTTTTATGGCACAAAATGAAAATAAATAGCATTAACAGTAGGCATATATCAATTTCATAAGTGCTTTATTTAAGCTAACAAATAAAATATGGAAAGTTCGCCGTAGGTAACTAATTTTATCTATAAAAAGCAAACGCGAGTTACGTCTAAGGGAAAAGACTGATTTCCAAGATTCCAACCGTACAGAACATGATACAATAGGACATTGATATATAATAGGTCTTTACATATGAAATTGCCGTTTTTTTCTTTTGTACATATAACTTAACAACTTTTATAATATTAGAAATATATAATTTCTTTAATATTGCGTTACATTAAGACCGTATCGAGCAACTTTTGATAATTTAATAACCACGATATTTGATTATTTACATAGAAAAAACTTATTCCGAAAGTTACGACTATTTTTGTTTCCAGAATTTCGTACTTTATTAGTTGTAACTTAGTGAAAAAAAATTTTTTTCTCTTAACGAATGTGTCATTTAGTAGTTAAAATGTCCATAAATACGTGTGTAAAATTTTGTAAATTTACATAATATTAGTCGTTAAATAATAACAAAAACGTTAGTATGGAAAAAAAAAAATTACAGAAATCTCCATACAAAACGGCAATTTCATAGGTAAAGACCTATTATATATATATATATATGTGTATAGATATATATATATATATATATATATATATATCATATGATAGGACGCAAAGTCGATACTAATTATTTGCATTTCTTCCGTTTTCCTGCTAAACGGCAATGAAATATTTGTACTCAACTATACTCGAACATTAAACGGCGACTCGTTATATCCCGGCGGAAAGACAGAATAAGAAGTTGTATAAATATTTCCAGCGCCGCGCCCTCGCTCCGTACCACCAACTCTCGAATTACTCTCGACGACTTTTTAACGACGCCTTACGGTTCTCGAGATTTCAAATTTACAATTCAATTCGACGAAATATGTGCCGTCATTAAGGTGGGAATAGTGCACAGTCGACGCTCTACGACATTAAGCGTGCGACAAATTTATCAAACAGAACGTAAAAGTTATGGACCGAATTCAACACTAAGTACCTAACTGTAAGCATCTTACAAGTTTGCTGTAACGAACAGTTTGAAATAACAAGTTTCATCTTCTTCAACTGGAAAGTCTTGCCATTCTCGAACGAATCGAGGACGTTTTAATTTAAGATGTCTTTCGAAAGGTATGGTGTCGTAAAAGTCGATGGACCAAGTCATTTGGACTGTCGCGTTCCATACAAGGTTGAAGCGTCTACAATATAACGTTTACGGGCGGAGTGCACGTGGTAGGAGATTCAGGTGGCGCGGAACTCCATGCCGAGCGTGTAATATCAGAGCCGCAATAATATCGCTCTGTTACTTTACATTCGTATTGGCCATCCCTCGCAGAGCTCCTTATTGCAACTATCTGGAAATTCAGAGATGCAACAATGCAAGAATTGTTATTATATATCTTTTTCTCGTTCCGATCTCGGTTTCCGTAACGAGGGGACGCGCTGCCATTGTATTTGGTTTTACTGTTATCGGAAATAGCATTAATGAAGCACAGTCTACATTGTATTTATTCAATAACAAAATAGACACGCGTAAGCCGGCTTTCTCCTTTCGTCTCACTGCATCTCCATTAAATTTTCTACGACTTTTGTGATTTTGTGGCGCTGTAAAAAGACGGATCCTTTGCACGAGATATTTTCTTGCAATCTGGATTCCTTTGATTCCGATCTTACATCGCTGTTGATTGCAAACTGCAGCTGAGCTCTTGTTAGAGTAATGCGGTTTGAGGATTTGTAAATCAAAGATTTGCTGGACGCTTTTGAATCGCACATTTGCAAACGAAAGGGATGTTACCGAGCAGACATTCGACAAACCGATATTTATTGGCAGTGTAAACTTTGACCTCTCGTTCATGTACAAAAATTACATTCGTCTTCATTTATATCCGAACACTAAGGATTTCGAATCGTAGTTACTCTTGCAACTTATGAAACGAAACGTCAGTGAACTGAATCCAAAAACCCAAATAATAAAAAATCGTTACAAAAACATCCACTTTCAAATTCTAAATTCCAAAGGGTCTTTCTCTTCGTCGTATGTTACTGTCACGGGGTTATTATAATATTTAACGTGGCCGACCCCAAATTACGGGGCACGGCGAACTTGCGAGCTCAAGGGACCAAAATAGACGGTTGCATAAAAACCAGAACAATAAAGTTGTTAGGTAATTTATAGATCAAGATAGCGACAGTGGTCCGAGCGACACCCTTTATTTCAACCCCGATAGCGTGACCGCAGTTCGATTCCTGACTGAACACAATGACTTATCTCGCCTATCTCGCTACTATCATTTTTGGGAGTCGCTTTAGGAAGTCCCGGGTAATTTAAATGGATTGTTATTCTAATAGCAGTCCACTTTTAACCATGTGAATTTCATGAAGCATTATTTCACAAGCACTAAAAGTTTAAGAGCTGAAGTAAATTAAGCTTTTTCAAAGCGCTGTCGCTAAAAACATTTCACCACGAACCAAACTTCGTTCCGAGTTTTTATGACTATGAAAAAGACCATCTTCATGTTAGCATTGCTGGCACATTCGAATTAATTTCTTACTCTGGGGATGAAACCTCTTGCTTTTGCCTTATATAAAGATACATAAAATGTTACAATAGCCACTGAGCCACGCAAGGGAACTTATTATTGAATTTTCATGACAAAGCACAGTTTATTTATCACGTAAAATCTAATAAAAAAATATAGGTAATTTTTCTACAAATCAGGGCATATTTCAAGTTCTAAAATTTGACTGAACATCTTTGATCTAGCTAGATGAAAATACAGTTGAAACCTGAGACTATTTTGTAAACAAGAGACCCTAATTATGTATCTGTATAGAAACTATAGAAACGCTCTATTGAAGGAGAATTGTATGACTGACTCAATACAAATCAATGTGACGACTGTCCTAACCAGTGAAATACGAGCATAAAGCAATCGTGGGATTGTCAAGGACCGGTACAATATTGAATAATTATTAATCAAACCATATAAGTACCAGGTGTTAATTAAACAGCATGTGATTATAATAATTGTATGTTATGTAAATAAATAACAATTAACGTAACAAAAACGAGAATTTGTAAAAGTTTGGTCGACCTGATAAAATCTATGCATCTACTTGATATTTATTTATGTTAAATATGTGATTCGCGTGGAAATTAAGCAATTCAAAATAGGCATTAAAAAAAATGTTACGACTCCTAATTGCCCCGATCCGTTTCACGAAAATACATACGTAGTAATTTAATGTCGTTTCGGATATTTTTCATGGGAAAGATCATAATTTCGTATTGTTAACCAGAAATAGACAATCTAAACGAGTTTCTGACATAGAAATAGAGTACACATACCAATGATTGTTAGAATAGTCTCCTTAAGCTCGAATACACAACATTACGAAACGGTAGTGAACAATAAGATAAGAATTGAATTGACAAAAAAATCACCTAACCATAAAAGAACCAAAGCTTCCCACAGTTAAACATCAAAAACACCATACGCTTACAAGACACGAAATACAACCCTTGAATTAGAAAAAAAAAACTTAAAATAACAAACGGAAACAAGCGGAGGGGTCAGATAGGCCTCCCCTAAACCTACGTCCCGTCGACACCTCGGCCGAACAATGGGGCATTATATGGTCGAAACAAAGAAAATCTCCTCTATAACTGGAGTGTTTTCGGCTCACTCTTATTACTTTTTTTTACTTAATACCTTTTATTGAAACGAAACACTTTCGGGTTCAAAGAGCGTGTTCATTTCACTGATTAAGAATTTTTGACGATGACGAACAGGGAAAGCAAAAATAATTCTTATGACTGCTTCCTTTGAAAAGGAACCGGCGAAACTGAATGAATTTAACTTAATCTCAGGTAAGTACTCAATTAAATTTAAAGTATTTGCTTAAACAAATTATATTTCTTATTAGCTGGGAGAAGATAATATAATGAACTAAATGTGGTCAAGCTAATAGAGATCTCGAAATTCAGCTAGGTACCTACCTAATATTATATTCTTTGTTACGATACTACGATAGACAAGAGTAGACTAGAATAGAGAGTAGGGCTGGACTGGAACGAAGTTACAAGATAAAATAACAAACTCATATAATCAATAGATACAGTACAGAGGTACTGCATTCCGTTTGTCTAACAGAAGAGTATTACTGAATCTGCTGAGTTGAATAGATTTATTCAAGTTTTGTCAACTGGGATAAACAGGATGGTCGATGCTTCAGAAAAGAGAGGTTATAAAAAGACGCTAGGATTTCGAAGACTGATGCTCTTCAAGTCTTCACTACTTACAATACAAATGTAATTAAGCAGAAGATTTTGTTGGTTTGAAGCTCTCGAATGACGATGCATTGGAAAAATCTCTGGAAAAATTAAGATTCAATAACATTTTATTCAGTTTGATGTCTATTATTAGTTGAAATAGGCAATGAAAGTTTAAGAGGTAAAAATGGCCAAGCGTATTGGCTTAAATAAAATCATCAATATCCATGACTTAGATTTTGATTTAAAAACAAAATCTCTTGCATCTGTGCTGTTGAAGTAACGACCAATACACATGCTATCCAAAAATCCAGTTCAAACAGCCGCAGCTACAACGATCGGTAGTGCGCGGCGCGAGAGAGAAGCGGGGAGCGGGGAGCGGGTGCGCGGGAGTGCGCCGCCGATGCGTGACGCCCCCGCCCGCACCGCCAATGTCAAGGTCGCGCCGTGAACCGAAATAGCAGTACCCTACCAAGAGTTCGCTCACTCTAACATCGCTACTGGTCGTGCTTCAGCCATCGACTTTTTGATACAGTGAAATTTTTGTTATAGGATAAGACTGATGGGTAGTAACCAAAACATCCCAAAAGTCTGTATTGCTAAAGATGTAAGTATTGAGAATAGGCATTCATTTTTACAGATTTTCAGATAAGTTGCAATAACTGTGGTGTCAAGTGCATCAAATAAAAATATATTTCTAAAAAGTGACATAGTTTTTCTTCAATCTTCACATTTTGTTATTTATTGAATTTACTGCAATGAGTTAAGGACAAAAAATATATAAATGTATGACTAACAAAAGTAAAACAACAACCACTAGTACAGGCTTGATTAAAAAATACAATGGTATGAAATCAGCCGACATAGACGAATACCATGAACATACTTACACTTAGTACGGATATGATTTAGGTAAGTTAGAAGCAATAAAAGACTTAATGAACAAACGCATTACAGATATACTTGTAGTTATCATTCAAACTATCGCTAGTTGGGTTTGAGTTTTGGGCAGCATTCAGATTTAATTATAGTTGATAGTTAAGAATCGCCGCCGTCTTTCACCTCTAGAAAGGTCGCACGGCACCAGAATGGAGCACTGTAGCAAATTAACGACCAACCAAAATAGAAAATACACAAACATACACATTCGATAACAGAATGCAGTGCACTGCTTTATATCAATTCGATGCAGCCAAGAAATGTGTTACGTTTAGTAATAATGTTACGTAGAAAATTAGTGATTGAATACTCGATATAGCAAATTGTTTAGATGAAGATGAAAAATACCAGCCGTATCATACGACACAAATGCGTGTCAACAACGCTAGTAATATCGTCGTGGGCTCTGAGTAATTACTCATCGTTTGCCACAAATAGTAAGAGATAATCAAACTTTCAATGGCCAACCTCAATAACTGGCACAACAAAAAAGAAATAAGAACATTACATTTTTTTTCTCGTGTCGTAACAACTTGCTCCCATTCATTAAGATTATGTTCATGATGGATGACTCTATGATTTCATAGTGTCGATTGACTTTGAAGCGATTTTATAACGAACCGAATCGTGATATTTACTAAGTCGCTTATATTTTTCCTTCAATTTCTCATATTATAGAAACTGAAATA
Organism: Crambus lathoniellus; assembly: GCA_949710035.1. NCBI lineage: Eukaryota > Metazoa > Arthropoda > Insecta > Lepidoptera > Crambidae > Crambus > Crambus lathoniellus. The sequence continues at coordinate 3,894,187 of OX453310.1, read as the reverse complement.
AAACATATATCTGTTCTAAATGAAAGAAGAAAATAGAAAAAGACGACATTTCTCCCAACACAATTTGATACCTTCATCTTGCGTTTATTAAATAACAGATGTGATATTTCTCTGTGTGACACACAAAAATTCAGAAATATTCTCTCGGGCATATATCGTCAATTCAGCCAGTAACAAACACGCAAATGATCACTTGGATGTTACAGAGCAGTTTTAAAATAATTGACAGAGCGTGACGAGAGTAAACATATTGCTGGGGACAGTATCATGGACCGGTATAAAACTGTGTGGGATATGTTTATTGAACTAACATTTAATAAAATGAAAGGAAGTGTGCAGATTAGAAATAGGTAGGTAGCTACTTTTTAAATACAAAAAATCATTAGTAAACGAATGATATTGACAATAGAATCATTATAATTTACTATAGATACCTACAGGCATAACTTTAAAGCTAATATAACTAATGAACTAACAATTCAAAGAGGTGTTTGACGATTTCGAAAATAGTAATATGTAGCTTTTTAGAACTTTAGTGTCTATAATGATACTTTAAGAAAGTAAAACTCATAAGTTTGACAAAGAAAGAATGACTGACAATAAAGTGAATCATAAAACTGGTAAGGTTGCTTGTACAGTGAGCTTAACAAACGTGGCCGCGCGACATGTGAACGCCCAGAAGTTTGATATCCGGATTGAACAAAGCTTATTGACTCTTCCATACACGTCGGGGTCCATGGCCCCACATCGAAAATGGCATTTAGTTAACCAAAAACGGCAACGAGAGTTAACCTCAGCCCACAATTTTAAACAAAATAGGAATTAGATAGATAAAACGTAGAATTAGTGGTCTATCAAATTCCTTTAACACAGACTATCTGTTTAATGCCAAAGGCTAGAAACGGTATATAAAAGCAATTAAACTACCGAAAAGGCAGTATAACAAGTTGGAATTTTAATATCCGCAAATAAGATAGGCATAAACTAGTTTAACACCCAATAATAAAGCACATAACGAACGAGAATGACTCGTAGTTGTTATAACTACAAAACGAGTGAGCGTACAAATTCTGGCACCGTGAAAGTTTTATATTTGGAATAAACGAATAAACTATAACATTCAAACATCATTTTTAGTAAATTTTTAAGTCGACTAGTCAAAATCAGAATTGGTTTGATTTATTTGATAGAAGATTTCTTAGAAATACTCTAACTTACTCAAATAAACCTAGAAATTAGAGCCTAACCATAAGCTTTGACTTAATTTGTTTGTCTAAGTATTTTTTTAGTTAACACAACAATGACTACATACTTTTGTTCGTAATTACAAGAGGCAAAGTCGTATGAGCACTCACAACTCGGCAAAACGCCGGCCGTTTCCCTCTGTCCACTTGGATCCACCGACGAGGCTCAACCGGTGAATCAACGGATAATTTTTTTCCTCTTCAATCCACACTTTTAGAGTAAAAAGTGGATCCAATTCGTTAGCTACTTCATGTTCCATGTCCCAATTACCAATATCAGTATCATCCATGTACCTATTCGAAAATTTATTCTCAAAATATGGTAGCACAAATTTTTGTGTATATCGATGACTGTCTACTGTTTTCCACGTTGATTACTGCAAGTAATTTATTTATCAATTCCCTCACATCCCACACAAGTCGAAGCAAGGACTGTGTGATCGATCCGCGATGAATGGAAAGCAGATCCATTTCCAGCTATCGACAGCTGTAAAAACGTCTCGGTAGGAAGCCGGAGCGTTTTACGATTGTCACCTTCGTCATCGGCGACGATACGATCAGCTATTACGCTTCCAGTTTCTCTTTTAGGGCTCGATGGAGCGTGTTCAGATCTTCGGGCGATACCTCCTGGATGGCGTACGGCGAAGTCTAACCGCGTGGAAGTATTTAGCTATATGTAGATGATTTCTTTGCTGGGTAACGGAGAGGAAACAGATGCACTAGATGTCTGGCTTTAGTATTGTCCGTCATAGATTGCAAGGTGTTATAATATAACTCTAAGTACGAGTAATAAATTATGTTATTTAATAAATTTAAGATCAGCAATTTAGTTTCTATGAAACGCTTTGTAAGACGTAAAAAGATTGTGTATGAATGAATGAATACTACTCGCGAGAGAAGTTGAATATTTTGTCAATAAAAAAAACAGATAATAAGTAGGTTATTAAAAGTCGATACATATTTACAAAGTAAACAACGTCACATTACTTGTTGAGCAGAATTTTCATTTTAATTAAATATATCCCAGCCATACGACAAAATACAAAATCATCTGTCTCTTCCATCTGAATAGCATTGAGTTGAGTAGTAAACATTTATTTACTACTTACGCGTAATGACGATTTCATTGGCTCGTAAAATGCTTATACCGGCGTAGAATTGTTATGAGATCTTGATTTGTCATTTCGCGTGGCCGTGGCGTATCGTTTCGCGTAAAAACGACACGAAAGCCGAAGATAACGCCAACACTTCGTTCTTGTATATATCACGACATATTGAACACTAAATTATGGGTAACCAGTGGATTAGTGGATGCCCTCGACCTTGCCTTCGGGGAATTCGTTAATATCGCGCGTCTCAGGGATCACTTAAAACTTTCGGGATAAAAAGTAGCCTATCTCGTTTTCCAATGTCATTATATAAAGCTATGCGAAATATCAATGCATTCATTGATATAATTGCAATAAATTTACTGTACCAATTTTTATGATATTTGGTGTGAAAAGGTATAAATATACAAGAAGAAGATTACTTCTGCATTTATAATATTAGTAGTTCACATTTCACGTTAACATGAATCAGATGCAAAGCCAAGGAATGTAAAAGAAATTTAGATGACAGATGATGATAATGATTCATATTTTGGTTCTAATATGTAATGGTTGGTACCTATTTGTTTGAAATGTCTAAGATAGCATCCATATTTTATACCTTCTAAGAGGTTTTATACAATTTTTCGCTTCTACAAAAAAATGAATAAAAACAAGTACCTATATCTGATCAAACCGATACATTGATATCACGATTACCTAATGTTGTACTTATCACGTTGCCAGGCTTTGACAATGCCATATACAAGGCCCTCAATTTCATTAGCATTACAATTTTCTATGTTTTCTGAATAAGTGTTACTTTTATTATTTTTTATAGAAATCGTAAAAAGAACTATTGAAATTATTAATAGTTTTGCCATTGCGCCGATGTAAAAATAGGAGCGTTTTTCTACTCTTGTTTTCCTGTAGCTTGAGTCACTTTACTCGTGTGGATTAAGCCGGTTAACAACAGTACGAAGGATTATCCGCCTCCGGGGCGCGCATGTGCGGGCCCCTTTATTCAGTAATTACTAAGGCTTGCTCCAGCTATGGTTTCTAAGACACCGCTGAGATGTCGCGAAGCTCATCAAAGGTCAGGACCCCGTATAAGTGCTATTAGCGAAGTGCCAAACAGTGGCTATCTTTGTAGTTCACCGGAGCTGTGACATTCGACTTGCTCCCAACGAATCTTGCTTGAGAATTAAGAGCGCCTTGCTGCCACTGCTTGCGACCTATCTAACTGTAAAATAGCTCTAAAGGTTTTTGGCCAGTGACATGGAACGTCTGTGTGAAATAAACATCAATGAATCTCTTTTATAACTTGACTGACAAGGGAAGAGAGAACAAAAGGCAAAACAAACATGCTTCTTGGAAATATCTAAACTTTGGAACAAAAACAAGTTTCGTGGTTCTTGGTCTTTAGACTGTTTATCAGCAATGAAACATGGCAGCTACAGTTTCTATAGGTAATTGAGCTTCACTGGGTATAGCAAAAACATGAAGGGCTAAACAATCTATTCTCATTGGTAACTTTATTTTGCTGAGGGAGAAGTGTTGTGGTTTTAATTTAAAAGTTCTCTAATAATGTCAAAAGGACGTATAGTCCCGAAAATCATGTTCCAAGCTTCGATCAACAATAACAGTACTAATTTACCAGGCACCAAATCCATAGTTTTTTTTTAATTTAAAGCTTGTTCCTGAATATTGTTAATCTATGAACTCAAATTTAAAAAAAGCTAGATCACCAAGTTAGTTGACCTGTCAAAGCAAACGACGCGTCGCATGCATTGTTCTACTCAGTAACTAAGCAGATCAACTAAGTTTCGTTCAAGAGTAGGGGGCTGACCAGAACCCTCATTTCTGAAGCTAATTCTAAGCAATATCGTAAACGGCGCAGGTTGTGCGCGTATAACGGTAGGCGGCAGCGAACAGGCCAGTCACCCGGCTACCGCGGTACGCACACGGCGCGGCCACGTGGCGAGCACGGCCCGACCTCGTACGAGGCGCCCGGCTGGAAATACATTGGATGACGCCTCCTTCCTTGTTGGAGATTTGCTGAGTAATCGTGTAGGTACTACATCGATGTGATCGATTCTATGTTTTTTTTTTGTATTAGTAATTGAAACACCTTCACTCCAATTACTTTCAATCGAAACCTTCAAAGCTTGTTCAAGATTAAATATGTCTAAACCATCATGCAAGATTTTCTAACCAATCGATATAGAGGAACATCGGGTAGCGTTATGAATGGTTCATTTTGATTGGCTAAAATAGTCTTGCATGAATTGCATGATGGCTTTTAATGACGGTTGCATGACCGTCTAATGTACGCCTAATATGCTGCGCAGTGTCATTGTCACCGCTTACATTATGGGATGTCAGATGTGTATTCTGTAATGGCATGTATAATGTAAACGTTTTGATTTGAATAGTCCAAGATCTGAGACACAAGCAGCAGATCTAACACTAGTAACTAATTTTAAATGACAAGTATTGACAAGTGACGAAGAAAACGAACTTTGCCAACATTCCATCAAAGATAAGCAAATTCTGTATAATAATATGAAGTAGGTAGTCGTTTAATGGCCAAGATGGCGGCGACAGATGAGAGGATAATAAGAAAGCTAGTACGTCTTAAAACCTTGACCATAACCAAACTAACTATTCATGTCAAAACCACTTTGCTCTACCGATTTCTTTTTTTACTCCAATAAAAGATATTATAACGACGGTAATGGTTTTCAACGCACACGTTCTTTTCTTCCGTGGTAGGTACTTATTTTTTATCTAAAGCGGCATGGTTTTTATTATTTCACAGAGCGTTACTAAAAGAGACTCGTTCATACTTTATTAGCGAAAACAAGTTACGTCATGTTTGCCATAAAGGTCAAGATACGATACAGCGATTATAAAATGTAGACCCTGATGAGTTAAGCAAATTAATTTGTCCCCAGTTTTAATACCGACTTAAATTTAAAGAAGATACAGCGGCGGCATAATAAATCCTCGCAAAAATTAATTATTCAACAGTTAAGAATTTAGGAGTTTGCGGAAACTCGCTGAAGAACGTGATGTTGTGAAAACAAGTGGTGAAAAAATACTGAGGCCTATGCGAAATGCTTAAGATGTTTTTGCGGCTGAGAGGCGGCGCGGCGCGACTGCAATTTACGAAGCGGCCGACCAATTTGTTGCCTAGTGACGCGACCACTTCACACTTTGATTGTCGACGTTAGATGGCAAACTGTTAAAAGTATAAATATAATTCACGCATATCTCTTAATTATTCAACTGTTAAGAATTTAGGAGTTTGCGGAAACTCGCTGAAGAACGTGATGTTGCGAAAAGAAGTGGTGAATAAATACTGAGGCCTATGCAAAATGCTTAAGATGTTTTTGCGGCTGAGAGGCGGCGCAGCGCAACCGCAATTTACGGAGAGCGGCCGACCAATTTATTGCCTAGTGACGCGACCACCTCACACTTTGATTGTCGACGTTAGATAGCAAACTGTTGAAAATCTAAATATTTCACGCATATCTCATTCATAAACACTAGGCATTTCTAAACTTCGACAACACTTTATCATGTATACCTAATAGAATAAATGTACCTACTGTGAAGCGTATATTTAATTTGTAGTGTCACGAATAAAATAAAGATAGCAAATTCCACTGAAAGGAAACATTCATTTATTTTTTAAATTAAACAAATTTGACATGATGATGATGATGATGAAGGGAATAGTTACTTTGAGTGAAATTAGGTATCTCCATAATTTCGAGTGCTTTCCCTCTGTACATTACTCTCTCTGTACATTAGTCGCAACACTACCAATATGATACACAGTACATTTTCGGGAGAAGCAAAAGACAGAAAACTATTATGTAAACTAATAAAAAGTTTTCTGTCTTTTGCTCTTTAGTTTAAGTACTATATATATACCGAACCATCAAACTATTCATTCATTCAACACCGAACAAGTGTTTTGAATCCTAAAATATAGGCACTACGGTATTCCGCAATATATAGAAACCTAAACATCTAAATGTTAAACACGGACATCACTAACCAAAAGTTATTAGGTACTAACGAGGACGTTTTGAGAGGCATGATTACTTTGCCGACATGGAACTTAAACCACAACAACAGCCGATAGACAATGTAGCCGAAAGTTCATCAAATAAATAGGGAAATGCTCATACTACAACATAAGATTACTCACAAGTTTTTATCATCAAACAGTAGCGATCAATTACAATTTTTAAGGTTTCTTTTATTCACCAAGTAAAAGAATCCAACGAGGCTTACCTGCAACAAAATAAAAGTTAATTAAAGAAAGGTGGATGCAACAAATTACACGTCAAACACAAACAGGCAGCGCCTCGGGTCAATGTTAACAAGACTGCCTGTCGTAATACCAACAAGTTTAAATTCTATTTCCGAATCAGGAATTTGCAGTACTTATAACCTTATCCAATTAAAATTTCAAGCTTAGCACCCCCGCACAAAACTAATAATGAGATACAATACAAGCATGGACAGCATGGTACATACATACACTAAGCAAACATTAAAAATTCAGAAGATTAGTGAGAGACAGCGCACGGGTTTATCTCAGTTGCGCAGCTTACAAGTATCGAAGAGTCGAGAGCTGAAACAAACAACGTCGACACACTCCCAGCGCTCAATGTTTGTATAAATAATGCTCCAGTCACGTTAGATAACTCAAAATGTGATGCTAGTTTATCTGCCACGTACTTACATAAACACTATCGAAATACTTACCCGTCCGTTGGTCCCGAAAGTTGCGCGATAACCGACATTATCGCATCGTGTATGTTCACAATAAAACACACATTAGCAAACATCTCTGTCAATTATTAAGATTACATTGTGATGATTATAAGTGCTCCAAGCGTCTCTACGACACTGTTTCTCGGTGGTTGTTGCGATATTATTTGTGAAATAAGAGTGGAAGCGTCTTCTGAATTGCAAATTTCCATAACTTACGCGCGTTCTCGAATGTCCATTAGCAAATTACTGGCCCTACTGCGGACTTTAGGCTTCACATAATTCCTCCTAGTTACAATATGGCTACAGCCTGTCAACGTATTTTGTTCAGAATTATTTCATATGCTTTCTATGTTAATGAACATTAGAATAAATTTCGTTTTTATTAGCCAGACTAAACATGTCTTGAGGTCAATGCGTGCCTGATGTAATTACAGCTTGGAACGGCAAATGACATTCAACTTTTTTCATCAGCAAATAGAGACTATCATCTACAACATTTTTATGTCCAACATCAGAGGAACTTGTTTATCTCGTACAGTTTACTATTTATTTGCATCGTTAAAATACTACACACTTTAGTACCTACCTACGTTGATTTTATTACAGTTAGAAATGTTTCAACTAGTTCTGAAAGTGAAGAAGCGTTTAACATCTAATCGTCGGTTACGATCTAACAGCGTGAGTTGATACGCATAATTTATTCCTTCATAATTAACCTGCACTCGGCAACCGTTTCACAAGAGTACGTAGCAAATTAAAGTGTCATTAACGTTAGTCCATTTGAAATAAGTTGCAAATGTTGCTGTAGATGCAATCTGAAAATACCTCTCTTAAACATCTTAATCGTAATAATAGTACCCTGCAGAGCGTGAAGCGAAAACCTTATTGGAACGTCAACCTTCATAAACGATTTACATTATATCCCGAGTAAGCGTTCCTGGATTTGGCAACACATTTGAGCACACTTTGCCAAAATTCAAGGTGGTAGCATAATAACACCAAAAATTTGTCCTTATGGCGATACTCGGAAAAATTAGGCTGAAGCGAAATAGCAATGAGAAAACGACGCGCGCGGGAGCGAGACTGATTTTGCAGATTAGGCAAAAAAATCACAAAATCACTTCGTATTAAAAAACGTTTATACAATCCTAAATACTACTCGTCCACTCGTCGTCCACTAGTTAAACCAATTGTCAATAGATGTAACCTCATTTAAGAATAATCTTGAAATTTCGTATTTTTATGAGGTCTTTTCGAAAATAAAAAGTGTCGAGCCAAAATCATAAAATCGTGTTTCTGAAACTATACAATTCTAGATAAAGCTATAAAGAAATACATATGTTATTACCAGATTTGTAACAACTGTAACCATCCTATAGTTTTAAATCAAAAAGTCCATACTTTTTCCGAGTAGCGCCTTATCTATCAGTAGTTGCTCATACAAAAACGTAAATAAGCGGGAGCGAAAACTGAGATTATGTACTAACTAGACACCGGCAACAATTCAATGACATTAAAACAAACGCGGCGATATCTTTTTGCGAGTCACAAAAAATGGCAAACTTTTTATCGGATCCAATTTTGTTCAGCAAGTATGGCGGGTGGATTCGTGATAAGCTTTTTATAACAAGGATAAGACTGCGCTGCAGATGATACAGTATTCCCAGGACTGTCTCCAACCCGCCGACGAAATGTCGACTGACACAACTACACATTTCAACGTAGCTTTCAAATTAAATTTTCGTCAAGACCCTCTAAAACCAGAGGAATGCTATGATAAAACTTTCGTTAAGGATTCTGATTGGGGTTTTCAATGGGGTGCATTCCGTTGTTTCAATTAAAACTGAGTCAAGTAGTTATATAAATAATAAAGTAATTACTCGGAGGTCCTCGAAGCAGCCAAAAGCAAATAGGCAAATCATAAATTGGTTTCGTCACTCGACGCGTGTCAGGGCGTGGAGGGCGCACTTGACGCTCGGATCACTTCTTTGTTACCACAAGCTTCGTTTAATTCCACCACCGACTAAACGTATTATTGGATATTACGCGTCTTTTCTATCTGAAAAATTCGATAATAGAAAAGTACGAATCTCCCTTTTCACATCTAATTTCACGATGGATTGTGATAAAATCAGAAATTAATTTCACTCGAGATTTCATGCGGAAAAGCCACAAAGAAAAAATCTGTTCTACAGTAGGAAGTCGGTGCGTAAAAGCAGAGGAAACTTTTCGGAGATTTATGCTCGTTTGACGGAGCCGTGTTGAGTCGCCTTTATGTTTCGGCGGAGGAGCAGCTATGAGAAAAGGTGTTTGAGCCGCGGCCTGCGCCTACATAAGAGCCCGCGCAGACAGAGAGCAGTCCCGAGTTTCGCGTACAGAGTTCAGAGTTCTGCGTTCTAACGAATGTACTGAGTTTGGTACGCACAGCAGGCAGTGAGACCCCGGCGGGCAAAGTGGAACGCCGCGTTCGAAGAGTTCATTTGCTACCGAGACAGAGAACGCCGCCTTCACCGCGATGTCTGAATTTGCAAATACAGAATACTTATTGAATTGGTTAGAGAAAGGAGATTAATGTATGATTTAAGTCATGTACGTCATGTAAAATACATCCAGCCTTTCTTTTGCTGAAACAGACATCCTCCAGTTAGTATTTTGTTTTTCGATATAGCATTTTGTGATATCATAGCATATGATTAATTGAAGCTATTTATCAATTCAATTCAATTCAAACATTTATTTCAGACACAACAGTCGATACAAGAGAATACAATAATAATAATTATCGACATGCGAAAATAAATACAGAATCACTCTCCGTCGCTAAGTATTCATGAAAAAGAGTCCACAAAAGCAATGCTTCTTCTTCAGAAGATGAACTTTCTAGCAAAATGTTGCAGGTACAAAGACACGGACGAAAATGGAACGCAAGAAGTTGAACGCCACTTGTGTGCGTTGGAGCACTCGAGTGGTCAAAACGCAGAACTCTGAACACGGAACTCTAAACTCCAGACCGCTTTCTGTCTGCTTAGGCTCTTAATGTTGTGTAGCGAATTTAAGGGCCGATGCCGCAGGGCGGGCCTAAATTAAATGTGGACCCAGAGGTGAATGACAAATGAGAAGGATGTTGTGTGCGCGGTTTTCCGTGTACGTACCCGTGCCACCGACACCTTTAAACTGACGAAAATATATTATGCAAATTGAGATTTATACGGCCTCGCTGCGCCCTGGGGAACGTTTTTATATTGAACCGTGAAATATTGGGATAAATAAGCGCGTAGTGATAAACAAAAAATTGAGTCCCTCGTTTTGCTAAATTATTGTAAAAGTTACCGCGCTCGGTAAAAGCTCGGAGCGTGAATTTGTTTCGCCTTTATTACCTATTTTGTAAAGAGTAATGAGTTTGTCACCTGTATTTACCTTCCCTTCGGCTTCTAGCAGCGACAACGTTTATCACTTTTTGTTCCATGTTACTAGAAATAGGTTATTATTAATAACCTATTTCTTGTAACCTATTTCTAATAACTTATTACCATGAACACTGCATATCAATAACGTAGAACCAAAATAAGACGCTTACAGCATTACAGTAACCTTACCAGTTATCACTATAACTGTCAAAATGGTAATCGTATAATAAACTACACCATCAGGTCCATCAGTCAAGAGCTGTCAATGTGCTGCTGTCAATTACCTATTGAATTTATCACGATAAGGATTACGATTACAAAAGTTATTCGTAGGTACTAGGGGTACTAAATATGTAGGTACTTACACATTTCTTTCTCAATCCGATAATAGAGAAATAATGGTAGCAACATTTCCGGTGAGGAACTATTCCACAAAGAATAAGACATGTAACTCTTCATGGTGTCGACTAAATAAATGTATTAATTGAATCATCATTATACTTTTATCGGCCTTATTAGCTTTCTAAGCTGTATACAAAAAATAAATACATAAATCTATTCAGTTACTTATATGTAAGGAAACGAAATTATTAGGGGGACGACAGTGACTCCTGGCAAATCGAGCAAACCAGCACGGTCGTAGACCCTTTTCTCGAACCAACTCAATGCATTCTTCAGAACCTTATAACTTTGTTATTACGAGTATATGAAGAAATAACTTGAAATTCATACTGCAATGACAAAGTAGTATACTTAACATATACTTATTCCATTCCAAGTCACAAGTTTCTACCTTCCTTAGTTTCTATCGTTACTCAAAGTTTCGATATTTCGTCACTTACTCACTGAATGACTGATTCACTGATCATCAAAAAGATAGACCACTTAGTAGCTGATCAGGGATTTACATAGGAAAAAGTCTGAAAACAGCAAATATCCACCCCGAAGGAGGTGAAATAACGAAATGTCTGTATCTCCTACTGCTTAACTAACCACACTATCTAATACCTATTATAGATAAGTCTAAGTGCAACAAACATCAGCATAGTACATTTCGTGACTGCAGTCAGAAATTTTTTGTAACCTAAATGAGATGAAATAATACCTGTAAAAATATGCGTATAATATTTATTATTAGAACACATTAATTTAAAAAAGAAAACAAAGGCATATTTTTTTGAATAATGATTTAAACACAAACAGCCAGTCTTGGCTCCACGTTACATCTCAATTATTTTTATGGTAGTCACGAGACTTAATAATATAGGCAAATATTTACATAGAAACATGTCTTTGGTGGGATACTTATTTGTCTTAAAATTATATGGCTATTTTGTCCATGTTTCCTCAAAAGAACTCGACAAGTTTTCTTTGTAACAGCCTCTCTTACAATACCTCTCTTATAATATTCTTAAAAATGAAGGACATACTTTGGAACAAAATATTGTGTTGTTTAAGTATTTCCTTATTATACTTACAGAACTTGGTTTCCATCTGAGATGCCTTAATATTTGCTCGGTAAACAAAGAACGAAACTTCTAGGGTAAAATTTTACTTTGTCATTCATTTCTGTACTGCTGCCCTCTCGGGCTGCTCTTTTTAACGTTTATAAGTATGATGAGAACTCGTCATTTGAATAATGAAATGTAAACAAATGGAAATATCCATTTCTTCTACTCAAGTGAATTTTGGAGAACGTCTTTAATTATCGTTTCTTCCTCATTTTGCGTGGGACCGACGACTGAGGCCATTAATTGTATTAAATTTGGGCTGTGTTAGTGGTCAACAATAATGATAAATCAGCTAAAAAAAGCTCTCGCAAACACTCAGGCGGCTAAGTAAATTGATTAACACGTCACATTAAACCGCAATCACCCTGGAAGGTCGGCGAAAACCGAAAAAAGTAAGCCACTCTCATCTGCGGCGGGACAGAATCACCCGGCGCGAAGTATTTGCGGACGGCTTAATAAGAGGCGCGTAATTATCCACAGATCCGGGAGATCCGGCGTCTGAGCCGCCAGAGCCCATATCCGTTAAGGAGTTGTGCAAACTCAGTTTTGGGGCCCGACGCTAATAACTTTTTGCAAGTTCCCCCGCAGCGACGTAAACCGGGCTCCATCAAAAACATTCCATCTGCGAGTCGAAACTTGCCAAGTTGCCAGCACTTAGCACGATTCACTAAAAATAAAAGAGAAATATAAGTTCCGAGTTGTTATTAAAAAAGTAAGTAATTTATGATGAAAGTGAAGTTAATTTCCAAGTTTGACGGAGGCTTTAGGCAGAGCTATGAGGGCTGAAACTTGGACAGCTTAAGCAGGGTACTCACTACTCACCTAGCTTGTAGCACGTAACGTATCAACCTGCAAGTGAGTACGGCTCGTCTACGGTCACCGCGTATCAAGCTACGAGCTCCCGGATCCGCAGTACTAGCCGCCTTTGTGTTCGCAGGGATATATGATTTATACCGCCACTCGGCGGGTCACTGCAAGCTTACTGCGAACCACGCGCGAGCGGCTCGCAGCGGGCTCGTGCCTACGTACTCACTTGTTCTTCTTACAGTAGCAGATACAATACGTGTTACACAGCTCGGTGAGTACCCTGCTTTAGACGAGTTAGCGGCGGCGCGTTTGTGCACGTCTGCCGATAATGGGGAGTGCATAGATGCATGGAGAATGTAACACCATGACGAAGTGTAAAAGGCTGGAATTCCCGTCGGACTCTCGGCCCGGGAGCAGTGCGTGCGTCTTGCACGTCACGATAATGGCGTACACGATTTAACGTAACGGAAATGAATTAAGTACACGGGTGCCGAGCGCGAGTCGACATCAAAATAAAATTATTCCGCGATGACTTATTGATGGCTGAGTTAAACGAGCTATATGATAAGTTATTCCCGAGCAAGGTTGTCGCGCAATTTCGCCGGGCGAGAGGGTAGCGCAAAATGTCTACGTTAAATATTACGTCAGGATTCAATTTGCGGCAAGCGAGCGGAGCGTGGGCGGCGGCGGCGAGCGTATTTGCCGAGCGATCGTGAGCGCCCCTGCCCTTCACGCTAACCGTCGATGAACATGCGCAAACATGCGTTTATCATGTGAAAAGTGAATTCCATGACTCAGCAAATACGTAGCCAACAGTTAGTGAGCGGCAAGCGGCATGAGGATCTTTAGCAAGTTACGACAAGTTGTCGAACTCAAGAACCTGACCAAATTATAATTTTATAACAAGGCAAAGTATTTACTTACACAAAGTTGACTGAACAAAGTACAAAACAATGAACGGTTACTCAATTTGCTTGTTAAGCCTCTACGTTGTTTTATAAAAGTATCCCATTAATATGCAGGAACTCCGAAAAGAAAATGAGACGACGGATATATTTTTTTATGAAACATAGTACCTACTATGGAAAATAAGAATTCGAAAAATGTTCAGCTTAAAGAAAAATGCTTTCATCATTACAGGATTTGTCTTGGGAGTTTTTAGCCCAACAAGTCCAACAACTTTTGTTTATTATAACGACACTTTTTAATATAATTGGGAAAGTTCTATTTGTTTTTAATGTATTAAGAAAAAGCAGACATAGTTATAAGTTATTGCACTAAGTCTTCATCACACCTGATGTTAAGTGGTGATAAGGCTAAAGGTGGAAGCGCACAACTCCCGGAATCCTCAATCAGTGAGGAACTGGCTCTCTTATCTCTATTATAACTGCCGGAACACAATAATGCTGAAAACATCATTGTTATGGCGTCAGACTTAGATAATATGGTAGTAGCCAGCCAGGCGGACTAAGAAAAACTCCATTGCAGTTTGTCGGCAGTACTCCTAGCATGAAAAACTATACATACATACATATATGTAGTACTCACGCCTGTTTTCCATGGGGGTAGGCAGATACTATGGATCGCCACCTGCTACGATCCTTGCACACTTATTTCGCTTCATTCACATCCATCAATATTTTCATACATGAATAACTATCGTTATCGTAATAGTTATCGTGATCGTATAATTAATGAACAGAGCGGCGTCTTTTTCAGTCGTTTAAAGAACTAAAATTCAATATAAGTAGGTATTATTGACAACAGCACTTTTGCAGCTTTTGTAAGATGGTAAAGTTTACTTTTCGATAATACTATAACCATAACGACAGTTTTTCGTGCTAGGGCTTTTTTTCCTGGGCGAAACGCCTTCGCGTTTAACCGGCCCTGACTTCTAAGTGCCCCGGTGACGGTCAATCGTCATTCGTCAATTTTTACGTGATTGACCGTTTCAATTGTAGGTGCGAATGATGGAGCTTCATTCGATGCGTCAATTGCTCGCCTACATTTGTTCCCCGATGTCCGCTATGTTTCTCGACTAGCGAGCGAACAAATGACCGAAAAATCTGTCAATCGCACAACGAGGCGTTCAATTGGTAGCGTCATTCGCGATTGTCAATGGGCTTTCCATCATTCGCCGTCAATCACGTAGTTTCAAATGGTTCGCAGTATGTTATTATACCATGGGTTGGACATCGACTTGACAGCAAAATGACATTTAAAAACAAAACACTTTAGTTACAGTTTTGGCCAGCGGAACAGAAAAGATTGTGGCACTGTACCCGTGGCTGACCGGCAGCATCGACCGCATTTTACAGTTCAGGCAGTGACTCATCCACAATTTATGCAATATAAACAATGACTTCTTGGATTAGTTTACGGGTTGATGAACTGTACGTCTTGTATAATTTAACAACTATTGTTTTTTAAATTGTATTAAATGTTACGTTACTTGCCTTAGTTAGTTTTAGATTTAGAAAATAGTAGCCTTTGCAGAGACTTAAAGCACGTAAGATATATTTTTTATTTTTGTATTTTATTATTTTAGGGAAATTTACAGCCAAATAACTTATATATGTGTATAGTACTATAGACAATCATATCCTAACGAAAAAATTCCACACATAGTTATTAAAACATGTAAAATAAATAACTCACATCATGCAGATGTCATAAATCGATCTCGTCCTTAGAGTAAATACATAGAAGACACAACTTTTAATAAGCAATAGTATGTTTTTCACTGAAATATCGCTTAATTTTGACACAACTAGTACAGAAAAAGTGAATATCTTCGGACTATTAAAGCTTCTGATTGCCCTTATTATAATTATGGTAAATGATTATTGGCGGCAATTAGTTTTGTACAAACCGTCCTGCGAACCGCGAGCTAAAGTCAAGTTGTTTAAACTGATGGCATGGCTTCTGAAAGTAATCAACCCAAACTGACCTATTTATTTTCAAAACTTTATTTTCATCGTTGTTAAAATAAATAATAAAATCATATACTTAAGTACTAACATTATCACGCTTTATTCTACCAAAAATTGTACGTATACAAAATATAAAGTAAATGTGCAAAAGTTACTATACGTTTGTCAAGTTCTTATTCACTGAGCATTATGATGTTTCTGTCAAAATTTAACTCAAAAGCGATAGAACATTTACAACTTACATTTGACGGTCATGCAACCGTCATTCAAAACCATCATGCATCATGCAAGACTATTTAACCGACTTCAAAAATTTAAAAGGAGGAGGTTCTATTCGAGAGGAAATCTATTCGTCGCGTATTTTTTTTTTATGTATGTACACCGATTACTCGAAGACGGCTGAACCGATTGGAATGATTCAAACGTTATAACATCAGGTTTTTTTCCCAAGTTGGTCCCATTTATTGAAATTTTGATATCGGTTCTGTAGTTTTCAGGAAATCTTGAAAATACTGTCGTTTTCGTTACCATTTTATGTGAATTTATTACGTATCTTTAGGCATAACTCCTTTGTTTATAAACCGATTTAGATGATTCTTGTTTTGTTAGAAAGGAGATACCTCAAGGTATTTTAACCGACTTCAAAAAAGCAGGTTCTCAGTTTGATCACATACCTATTTACCAGAATACACGTAAATTACCTGCATGATGCACTAAAAAGAGTGAAATAAAAATTATTTTTATAATAAAATAAAATTGCCTTCAAAAAAATGACATCAAAAAAAAGTAAGAAATAATCCATCACCAAATAACGTAAGTACTTTGAAGTCGGGCGGGTTTTAACAAAAACAACAAAAAATTGTACCTAAATGTTTCACGCCCGACTTCAAAGTACTTACGTTATTTGGTGATGGATTATTTCTTACTTTTTTTGATGTCATTTTTTTGAAGGCGGTTTTATTTTTTTATAAAAATATTTTTTTTAGCATATCAAAATGAACATGTTATAACCCTTCCCGATGTTCTTTTATCTATATCGATTGGTTAGATAGTCTTTCATAATGGTTTATGACGGTTGCATGACCGTCTAATGTTCGTCTACCACTTAGCCCTCCCTCCGCTGTCACTTTGTAATTTCCCGTAAACCTAGAACCGTTTATCTCTAGACTGGTTTAAGCAACATTTTATGTATTAATCAATACAGTTGAGAGACCATAATCCACGTAAACCTTAAACCCATACAGTAAGGTCGGCAAAGCGTTGCTAACGTCATATCTCTTCGAGGTTCTACTAGAATTTTAATGAGGCACACCCACATCATACGTACAGCCTTCAAGAGCATAGTTAGAGCGGGGTGATAATGTAAACCAGTCACTTTGACATCAACTGTCAAACTTTCCATTGTTAATTTGACCGTGAACCCACAGAGGAGTTAGCCCCTTTCAAATTAAGTCAGGTATATTGCTTTAATAATAATATTAGCCGGGCTATTCTAAAGTTGTCCAAACTTTACGAATTCAGTTAACATTAAATCCACAGTGAAATTTGCTGTTGGTTAAAAACAAACAGAACAAGAAAGTAATGTAATGATGAATAAAATGCACTGTTTAAACGTTTCGCTGAAAACAAACGGAATGAACCGTTGTGCAATGTGCAGTGTGCAAACGTCAGTTGCACAGATGGGGCTCATTGAAAGTGCATTACGGAACGCGCGTTATGACGCCCGACGACTACGTACCAAAACACTTGTAAAACGGAGCGGCCCTCCAACTAGGGCTGCTCACTGAGCTGTGGGGTTTAACACTCTCCCTGCCATATACAGGGTTAATTTTTGAACATCATCCAAATTTTTAAGCTCGTCTCAGAGTCGGTAAGCGAACAACTTTCTCCTGGAAACATGGGTCGAAATACGACAAAAATTTTTGGACTTCCCATACTAAATCGATCGCGTAATCAGTCTGATTTGTATGAAAAGTCAAAAAATTTAAGTATGTCATATTTCGACCCATGTTTCTAGGAGAAAGTTGTTCACTTACAGATTCTGAGACAATCTTAAAAATTTGCATGGTATTCAAAAATTAACCCTGTATAAGACTTTTTAAGTTCAAGAGGCCATGGGGGTCGCCGGCGGGTCACAAAATTTTCTGCTTGTGGGTGTCGAGAGCCAAAAGTTAAAGTCTTTACAGGAGGCCATGGGATCCACCGGCGGGCCCAAAAAACATTCTTTCAGGACGCCGTGGGATCCGCTCTGATCTCCCAAATTCAAATATAAATTCAAAATTCACAAATAATAGGTGCGGCGTGATGAATGAAAAAAAATGGGGGTCGCCGGCGGACCCCATGGCCTGCTAATACAGGTATTAAGAAATGTACTTTGGCCTGCTGGACAAATTTTTTTGGGGGTCGCCGGCGGACTCCATGGCAGGGAGAGTGTTAATAACTTTAGCTTTTGACTTTCTTAATATAAACTAAGTACTTACTTATTTTTTTGAAAAAAATATGGTCATTACTTCGATCAACAATAACACCTAGGTCAAGATACATAGTTGGAGTGTACGGTTGAGCAAATATACGCCCACTTGAGCCACTTGCGCGTATATTTATAAGTATTTCCTGTCATTTTGGATTTTCGACTTCACCATGAAATGCAGTCATATAGCAGAAAGGAGATAAAATTGGTTCACCGACGAGAGAGCTACTTTTAAAAACATCCTCGTTTTTATAAACAAGAGTATCGGGACTCAACGCGACATTTATTATGTAGTACATATGTACTTACAGCTTGACGTTTCGACTGTGTTGTGTTGCTACAGCCGTGGTCACAAGCAGACTGGCGGTGCGCAGTCGAAAAGTCGTACACAGTCGAAACGTCAAGCTGTAAGTATATATGTACTACATAATAAATGTCGCGTTGAGTCCCGTTACTCTTGTTTATAATTATAATGGAAAGCGAAAGTTTAAAATCTTATATCCTCGTTTTTATCACATTAGTGTTTATATTTCAGGAAGTGCCGCCCCTAAGTGTTTGCAGCAGTCGGCACTAGCGGATCGCTTCCCTGATATCGGTAAACAATTTACACGTCCCCCGCTACCGGCGAGTGCGCGATGTGTGCCTCCAACATTTGTACGTGACGATTGAGAGTTCCGACACAAAAGAAGTTTGACGCCATTATTTGAATCTTCAACTTGTTCTAAACACGAATTTCAAAACAATAAATGCATAGGTATGACTAGTCCTTCCTCCCGCAGTGGTAGAGATAGTAGCTAGCGGAAGATCCTCTTTCCGCTAGCTACTATCCTAACCTAACCCTTATCTCTTGCTTTACACAACACATTACCTGCAGACTAAGTACCAGAGAGTACGGATACGCATGTTGTGTCTCCAACATTTGAACGTGACCATGAAGCTCGACTTAAAGGCTGCCACACACCAAAAACGCACGCATACGTGCTGCATTGCGTCTGCGTGCGTCATGAGTTGTAATATATGAATTTGTACGCGTAGGTTCACACCAACAGTATCGCAGCTGCATTGCGTTGCGTTTGTGTGCGAGAGCCGCACGGCCGTCCGCGAGATACAAACCGAAACGGCCGCGGAGCGGTCGCGCAACAGCGGAACGGCAACGCCGCACACGAGCTCCGGCCAAATATTATTCTGTGCTCCGGCATTGTGACGTTGTATTTTACAGGATTTCTTAATTGAGGACACACCGCGGTGACGTATGCGTCTGCGTGCAGCTGCGACGCTGACTGCAGCACGTCAGTTGTCAATATTTACAAATTGTCAACATGGATTTTGAAATACACGAAAAATTAATTAATATAGTACGCAGATACAAATGTATATAAGATCCACCAGATAAAAACTCTCTTTTGTGGGATAATATAGGAAGGGAATTACGAATTGAAAGAAAATGTCAAACGCGATCCGAAAGAAACACACGGCGTCGCTGACGCACGGCGTCGCAGATGCACTGCGATGCGTGTGCGACGCCGATGCCGGTGTGAATTGCTTTATGTCGCAGCGTGCTGCAGATGCAACGCATCGTGCTGCTCACGCATCCGGTGTGTGGAAGCCTTTATACTGAGGTAACTGGAGTTCTCACCCTGAATAAATAAGTGAACACCAGCAAATTTGACATTTAGTATGTAGTGGCTGTCAGTTGTCTTATATAACCATACGTATTTTTTTAAAGTGTAGGTGAGACGGCAGACAGCCACTGTGTAATTTGTGGTCACAAAAAATTGTTCGTACTGCACTCTCCAGTTACCTCAGTATTAAGTCGAGCTTCATGTACGTGACTGACGATTGAGAGTTCCGACACGAAAGAGGTTTGACGCCATTATTTCAATTTATAACTTGTTCTAAATACAAATTTCTAAGCAATAAATTCATAGTTATACAACTATTTTAGACAAAGATCACCTCTTTCCACTTGCCACTATCCGAACTCATCTCTCTTGCTTTACACGTTCCCTGCACGGCTGTTTAAATTTACAATGTGTTCTAAATACAAACAAGAGCACTCCCAAAAGGCAGACACATCTTGCCATTGCTACCATCTCAACATATCTCTCTTTTTTCCGTTAGTCAGATCACATTTCTCATAGATGCTCTCCGCCTCCGATTCTCGAACAAATATTTTAAAAACTTTTAAAAAAGTAATGTGTCTGATTGGAGAACATTTCAAGAAGGAATGAAAATTATTTATGATGCCGATTTTATACGATTTTCTTTCATCGATAGACAGACAGACTGTTATTCAAGAAGAAGGTTAATACGTATAATTCATTGCACCTGAACGAAACCGGAGCGGGTCGCTAGTTTAAATATAAACAGTAAAGAACAAGAACACTGTGAATATGAGTGATGGTCACTCAGCAAGATGAAGTCGGAAGATGCATAGTAGTAAATTTTGCGACGTAACTTGCCACGTCAGTCGTTCGCTTTACTTTATTAAAATGTGTTTACGGGACAGATAAGTATTAATGTATGTTTTTACACAAAGTGACTGGTAATAAATTATGACATACCTAGTCTAAATACATAATAATGAAAAAACACTACATATCTATTTAATTTTAAATTCCTTATTCTCCTTAAAACTCTGTGCTTGCTATTCATCGGTTTGCAGACATTGGTATATTTATTTATTGTTTATTTATATATAGTTTATTTGTTTGTTACGTACCACGCTTTTTATAATACTTATGTCAATATATCTTTATACCATCGGGTTGTTAGGAAGAGATCGCTTTGAGCGATAAGACCACCCTTTTAATGCTGTTTTAAGTTATTTTAAATTGTATCTTTTTCCTTTTTATGTATTGTGGTATTAAAATAAAGTGTTCAATCAATAAACAATAGTTTTGATGCTTAAAGTGTATTCATCACCTTCGGATATAATATTCAAACGTCCTCATACTGCAGATTATGCTACATGGAAAGTAGTATTTGACCATCAAATCCACCATTTAGAACCAATGAAGTCTCAAGATAATATATTTTGGACACCCATCTCAAACCCACTACGAAAGTTGCTCAAGCATCGAAATCACTACCCAAACTCGCTAAACTATTAATTGGATGTATTTATACACTTCCTACAATATAAATGGAGTTGCGTAATCCCAAGCGTGCCTTGAAATGTTGTTCCACCCAAAAGGTATTTATTTAGCCGCTGAGTATTTTGGTAATTAGTTGAGAAAATAATTAACTGGGCTGTAACAACACTGACGAATTGCTTGGCCACCTGAGAAAATGTCACAAAGTCTGTTTTGTCTAACAACTAGGTAGTTTAGGGTTAGTACTTCTACGCTGAGTAAGGTTACAACTTTTTACAACAAATGTTACAATATTTTTTTAATGTCGAAAGAATCCTACTAATATTAGAAATGCGAAAGCTTGTTGCTTTATAGTAATATTAATAAATAAATAAATATTTTCTTACAATCACACCAATACGGTATTTTACTGTTTTTTTTTTTATTTCTTTACAATGTTTTTAGAAATATTAGCTACACAAAACAAGTTTTCATTTTGAATTATCTTGAATATTTTTAAAGATATAGGACTTCAAACTTTATAATTAGACAAGGACAGGACGCTATCTTAGTGACGTCAGTGGGTTAGTAGCGTCATAGTCACGCCATAGAAGATTTCGTTTTAGAAAGAGACAGCTATAGTCAAAATCAAACAGACTATAATTATTTTATTATAAAACAGATTCAAATTATTTTTTCACATTTGGTATTCTTAATTGCAATATTTTTTAACGTCATCATTAAATATCTACATTTCAACTACAGTAAAATACCCTATTATCTAAGCCCGTAGTTAATGAAATGAAAAGATTGATGAATCTGAATGAAGCGAAAGAAGTGTGCAAGGATCGTAGCAGGTGGCGATCCATAGTCTCTGCCTACCCCCGTGGGAAATATAGACGTGAGTATTATATTATGTATGTATCATAATAACATGCATCTACTCTCTCATTCAACATGAGTAGCGAAGTTGATAACGAACTGGACGTTCAAAAGCTCGCCAGCCACGAACGCATCGTGTACAGTATCTATGGTGCGGCTTCGGCGGGCGCTTGTCAAATCCAATCTGCGGCCCGGCACGCGACTGTCATATCTCCGCGCGCGCCAATTACTCAACACCTGGGCTGCGACGCGCCTTTCGACACTTTAATCTCGGGAACCTATTTATTCGGCAGCGCAACGGTTAATCGGATAATTTCGTTTGACGTGTTGGTTTTTTAATACAAGCGAAACATATGACTATAGCACAGTAGCGTGTATGATTAGTATTTTCATACTAATTTCTTGAAATGAAAATAGATGTCGCCTCTGGCGTCTCATTCTGTTTTGTCTGACCAAAGTCACGAGTCATGTCGACATTAAACAATTAAGTATTTTAACTCATAAAGTGCTTAAATTGTGTACTTATTATACGTGCAAAGTGTTCAATAAACTCAGTGTCAAGTGTACAAGCGTTTTTATTGCAACCCATCATCGAAATCGTACATTAAAAGTATGGTCCTTCGAGCCGGATTTTGGTGTTTGTTGATTGTACTTTTAGATTTTTAGGTGTACTTTGCGAGATAGCACTAGTTACTCGACATCTGGCCACGCTATTCGCCTTTCGACACTAATCGTAGGAAGCTATTTATTCGGCAGCGCAACGGTTAAGTGGACAATTTCGTTGGAAGGGTAGATTTTTAAATACAAATGAACAAATAACCACACGGTGCTGTATACTTCAGTGGGTTTTAGTATCCAGTATTCGTACTTTTCGAGAGAGCACCAATCTCTCAACACCCGGTTTGCGATGCGCCTTGCGACAGTTTAATCTCGGGAACGTATTTACTCGGCAGCGCAACGGTTAATCGGATAATTTCGTTTCACGTGCAGAATATTTTTAATACAAAGGAACTTATGAGCATAGAATGTTGTATACTTTTGTTTTTTTTTAGGTGTCCTGTATTAATTGTACTTTTCGAGATAGCACCAACTCAACACCTGACCTCGCGATTCGCCTTTCGACACTTAAATCTCGGAAATCTATTTATTCGCCAACAGTTAATCGCATAATTTCGTCTGACATGTATGATATGTAATGCCACGGAAAAGTCCCCACCCGTATTATGATCCTGTGAATTTTGCAGAATATTATAAAAGGTACAATAATCTCAAAAGGGCTGAAAACAACTCATTATAACCCCAAGTTAATGTAATAGAAAAAAATAAACTTGACATATAAATTTAACAACACAGAAAATAAAGTTCTGTTTCCGTGTATTCCTGACCTATCAGAACACGAGACAAGTGAAATATCTGAAAAGGAACAAATATTTTCAGCTGAAATGCAGACACGTATTCACAAAGGATTCGGTTCAGCTCCGATGTGTACTAGGAAGGAATAAATTTTAGTGGTTGACAGCCCGTGCTAGTTAGTGCTGAAACAATATATTTTTTAGTAACGCCGTTTTTAAGACTCATTAAGATAACTGGGATTTCTGAATGACGTTATTGGAATCATAAAATCATTGAATTAAGTCGGCTAAAAAATAGCCTTGGACCAAAGAATTTGGCTGCATTATTTTCAAGTTGAAAAATCAGGCTACTTTGCCGATAATCGTACCGAACTCTGTTTCATGACTTCTTGAGCTGAAACGGTTTTCTTGAAAGCTGATCGTTACAAAGTTGCCAGGAAGCGAGCCAAAGGCCTCGGAAGCGATCGTTTTCTCGAGATCCCGGTTGCGCACACAAAGACACGCCGCGCCGCGCCACCATTCGGAAAATTCGGGCAAGTCTGAACCGACACGTGTACAAAACGTCGGCAAATAGAGACCTGCAGCGGATGATGGACGATGATCGAGCGCGCGCGCCGCCCGCGGCAAATGGGGTGACTTTCCGTACCGACTGATAACTTTATACGGCGAATGTTCGCTTCTAGCGCGATAAATGCAATCAATATATTGAGTACAACGTCTTAGAAGCATGACTTTATATAACTTACTTGAAAAAGTTACTGGTAAGAAAGAAATTCATCAGACATGTCAATGTGAGTTTTGCCCATAACAAACATGTAAACTGAGCGTACTCATTAGTCGACTAACATTCAAGTACAGTCACGAGTAATGATGGGGCACAAGCCTTCCTTATGTTTGGAATCTGGATTAGGCAAGTTATTAACAAAGATTTAAGATTCAATAATATAGTTGATCAAATCTGGCTAACTGTAAAAGCTCTTGTGAATGTCGAAGAAGCTACGGCCTACGCCATCGATGCACAAACTGTACGACGGGTGACCTTGTATAACGAGAAGAACCGACAAGAAACTCAGCCCGTTTTTTCTACCTCTATATACCTATCTAAAAGCTTCATCTGCCTCTATATGTCAACCATTAGTCTCGAAAGACGGGGACAAGTTGCATGTAGCGAATACTCTCCAGCGGCGGCGAATTTGCCACCTAGACGTGCATTTCATTTCCCTGTCTGTTCCGTATACTTATTTACATTTAAAAGCCACTTTAACAACTATCGTATATGTTACGACCTCTTTAATTATATTGCGTGTGAAGTAAACAGTTCACAGGTGTTGAAATTCCATTTTAACTTAACCATTAATTTCTCAGAATGAAGACTATTTCATTCTTAGAATCAAGCTGCACGATTGCTGTTGCAATCTTGATAATTTTAAAGAGACATTTCTGCTTAATCATCCTATTTATAAACATGTTTAGTGTTATGCTTCACAGAAAAACGACGGTGCCTTTTTTAATTATACTTAGTTAATTCAAAGAAGTATATTCACCATATAATGGTGGGTTTGATGGATACTTTCATTGAGATTGTAATTTAATCAATGAAAATAAATAAAAAAATAACTACTTACAAATTATTTAAAAGTGAACTAACTAATAAATTGAACACAAATAAAAACTAAACTGCCGCCTCAATCAACTTAATCATTAAAGAAAAGACTGTTCGCATTTAGAAGTAATAATTTTACAAATCACTGTACATTAAGTTCCAAAATTTCAATAATAAGTCTAGCTTCATTAATTAACACGCAGAACACTAACTGCCGGACTCAGAGATGTCAATTAAATTCATTCCTACTCTCTTCAATACTGAACATAAAAAAGAGACAGATAGAGATTTAATGATCAATTAAAGTTAATTGGCGTCTCTGAGTGCGGAAGTATCTGCCGCACTCAGAGACGTCAATTAACTTTAATTCGCATTAAATTATTATTCCTACTCTATTCAATATTGGACATAAAAAAGAGACAGATATAGATTTTAATGACAATTAAAGTTAATTGACGTCTCTGAGTGCGGCAGTAAGCACTCGTTAAATCGTTGCAATTTCTACAGGTACTTATTCTGCAACACACAGAGATGATACGCGCGGTAATCTGGAGGTAGCAGAGCACCGCACCGCTCGTAAATCAGCCGGTGGATATTAATGGTCAGCGTCCACCTTCGCGGGTACGTTTTATCGGGCTGCAACGACCCTCCATGCCGGTGCCTGCTTTTAATCGCCCACCGAGTGTGGTTTTTAATAACGCACCCGGTAATCCGATCAGGAACATCAAACGTTGTGGTTTTTGGGCCATGTGACTCATAACTAATGCTTCCAACATGGGTCATTCAAAATGGGCTATTTAGCATTGATAACGTTTTTTGTTGAGGCGACAAAGGAATCTAGAAATGGAGGTCTCCTACGAAATTCTGCATTCTATTAATGTTTTAGCTGTGTCATGCTTCTGCCGCTCCTAGCCACAAATGGTGTCCCATTTTATGTCTGTTGTTTCAGAGGAGAGTTTATAATGTAACGCTCTACTGTTAGTGCCGTTTAAGAATGTCAACAATGTTTACGATGCAAACTTTTATATTCCTCCATGTTGCATGTTTTGATTTAGTCGAGCCATAAAAGCGGCGTCGCTCTAACCATTCATGAGGTGATTTACGCTTTAATACCGCGCGAGGCATACGGAGGTGGCGGTGGAAATGCGAAATGTTTCGGCATTTTCTCTGCGACAAGTTCAGCGCATAATAAGCGTGGTGAGGGAGCCGTTACAGTCATTAAAAGATCTCACCTGTGTTCCTTTAAAAATACTGCGACGTCGGGGGGAAATGTGGGGGGTGAGGTGAGCTTCGCGGTAAATCCATTCAGCACCGAGCTTCTCTCTAAATAAAATATCAACGTCCAGGATTCTCCACTACACCGCCATGCCTGCATTTCATTCTTACAATATTTACCGAGATACATCCTCCTATGCCAATAGGGAGCGATGGTGTTTCCGATATTACACCGACTGTGCACTTACCTGAAACAAAGAATTTAAATTTCATGAGCTTTTAAATGGAATTAAGCGGATTTATGCAAATAGGCATCGAGCGACGAAACAAAAATTGCCGTACAAGTCTAGTAAGGGGATTTAATATTTAATCCGGTGTGGTGCTTCGGGACAGAACAAAGTTGTTTAAGCACGAACGCATTATGAATAAACACGGAGCAATTTGAGCGGGGCCGGGC
Organism: Crambus lathoniellus; assembly: GCA_949710035.1. Lineage (NCBI taxonomy): Eukaryota > Metazoa > Arthropoda > Insecta > Lepidoptera > Crambidae > Crambus > Crambus lathoniellus. The sequence goes on along the minus strand of OX453310.1, from coordinate 3,867,350 downwards.
CTCCGGCGCGTGGCCCGGGAGCCGGATACCGAAACGGTGCGTTCCTTACACATTACTGAGGGAATCGAGCTTGCTTTCCAATTATTGCATGGGCATGCCGCGTTGTAACGCGAAATTAGCTTTATTACAGTCTTAGAAATAACAATTGATACCTTTCTTCGTACTTAATACTTTTTGAAGAAAATTGCTAGCTCTAGCTACAACGCTATCAAGTCTTTTGAGTAAAGACATCAACAGAGCGCGCAAAGGATTGTGGGCAGTGAGTAGGAAGTCTTGCAGTGTCTTGCGGGTCTAATGGTGCTTTGAGCGGAGCGCGAAGGGCGTAGGGCAGACTTCTGCCAAACGCCTAAACACAAATCTATGCATCTATCATCCATCATGCATCTTTTCTTGGGACTTCCCTCGGCTAATGGTGCTTTGTGCAAACCACGCAGGGCGCAGAACACGATGTCTGCCAAACGCCTAAAGACAAACTGATGCACTTATTCCCTAGTCAACCCAACACAAAGTTCTTAGGCAGCCCTGCAGGACCGGGCTAATGTAATGGTGCTTTGTGCCCAGTGCGCGGGGCGTAGAGCAAACACGATGTCTGCCAAACGTCTAAAGACAAACCGATGCACTCATTCCCTAGTCAACGCAGCACAAAGTTTTTGGGCAGCCCTGCAGGACCGGGCTAATGTAATGGTGCTTTGTGCCCAGTGCGCGGGGCGTAGAGCAAACACGATGTCTGCCAAACGCCTAAAGACAAACCGATGCACTCATTCCCTAGTCAACGCAGCACAAAGTTCTTGGGCAGCCCTGCAGGGCCAGGCTAATGGTGCTTTGTGCGGAGCGCGCAGGGCGCAGGGCGCAGGGCCCGGCGATCGATACCGCTCACGTGCGCTAGGGTTGCCCAGTACACAAGCATGTGGACTCGGTGTTGGGAAATGGCAAAAGAGGAAGAAACGACTGCTTTATTTAGTTAGATAAAACTGATAAATTTTTGACAGTCCAAAACACCTTAAACGCTGTTTTTAGCTTTTTTTTTCCATGCAATCAAACAATTTACGACTCTCGTGCGATTCTCATGATGTCATATTTGAATGAATTTGTTGATACCAATGTACTGTTAAATGTTCCCTTGCCTACAAATTTTCAAAAAAAAAATCTCATACTAAATTTTCATGAACAATTTTTTTGGTCTATTGTTTCCTTCTGCCTTCACAATGAGAAATCTTGAAGTTCTATGTCAACCCTGCATGCGCCCCAAGCCGCACCGGCATATTCTTTGTTCTCGCACGCCCTATTATCGCCTCACACGACGATCGACTTCCGCGCGTATTCGATTAGCGCACCGATGGTAACGATGCATAAGGTGTCACTAATGATTATTTAATAACTCTAAATAATAACACTTGACTTGAGGAGTCTGTAAGAGCATCGATTAAGCCATTTTCCCTATGGTTTGTTATGAGATGGGTGACCTTCTCACCTTCTCGCAAGATCTCCCGCAGTAGGATATGCGAACCGATGGCGTAGCTTCTTTGACGTTCAAAAGTGTTATTAGCTCAACCTAAATTGAATAAAAAAAATATTTGATTTGATGTTACGGAGTTTATTCATGTGGATACAATAACTGCTGTATGGAAAATTGTAATCGTACATACACAAATCTACAGTTGGATTGGCACGAGGTAGTTTATGGGTGCTTCTTATGCATCTGTAAAGTGAGGAAATAAAAAACAACTCAAGATGAAGATAATAAAAAATTTAAATTTTATGTCGGTGCTCATAATATAACAAATCACCGAAACGACTACAGATTAAAATGCATCTCCAAGAGAATGCAACAAGTAAAGAGCGCACGTCAATGCTATTCCTTGCATCATAAATACTAAAACACGAGATTTAGAAACTTTGGAAGCTAGAGCAGGTTTAGCTAGGCTGAAGAATATAATTTAACTTGAAGGAAACAACAACGTCCTAAATCATAAAGTAGCAAAAAAAACACAGAGAGTAATGATTGAATCGACTATTCGATAAGCCCGAGATCTCAGAATCACTAGGTATATCTAAATTAAATGCTACTATAACTTAAATATTATCCTATACATTCTTATCAAATTTATCATCCGTCAATAACATACTTGCAAAAAATGCTTTTTTCATACTGTAACTATTTAGTAATCTGTGATACTGTTGCCAAGCCAAAACGCTAAACGATAGTTTTATTACTATGAATGATGTATAGTTAAACACAACCCATTATTAAGTAGGTACCAAACAATATACAATCCCTTCGACCGTTCCGTCTATCACGACACCAGTGACACCACAAGACGTCCGGTCACGGAAAAACCATTACCTACTCCAGCAGGAATTTAGGAATGACTCCATGTTATAACATCCTTTGTTAGAGATAAGGACAGACCTCAAGAGTTGCATTCTTTAGATCGGGTCGTCATGATGAATGGTGTTTTTTCTGGCCCAACCTTAACCTTAAAGGTTTATTACTTTCGACAATTTTTTATGTTAAATGTTGACGGGAACAGCTGATCTGTGATTTGTTGTCACAGGCTTAATAATACAAAAGATTGGGAATATAAAGACGTATTTGAGTTTAACGCAGTTGATTCTTTAAGAATGTTTTATTGTAGGTATTAAGAATACGTTAGAACTTTGATATATAGGAAAAATTCCATCAAAATTTTTGATCGATTACTGTTATGATTGAACTTAACCCACAAAAATAAACAAGCTCTCAAAATTTTCTTCAAATGGCAATTATGTGTCATAAACTGTTAGAGCTGGCAGTTACACAACAATGTGAATACAGTTCGTTCACTGACAAAACAGGTTTGTAACAAAATAAAATTCAAACAATCTTCTCTACCTCCGCTCATAATACATCCTTCATTTTTAAAAGCTTTTACAAAAAGCCTTTATTAAGACACAAAGGAACGCTTACTAAAACACAGGAAGAACAATTCACTCCCAATAGAAATAAGTTCCCTCGAAGCATGTCCGTAAGGAAGATTTAAATAAAGATAAGAACTCGCATGTCAAACCAGGTGAGAACAGCTCAGAGCAGTTGTAAATACAAGCGAGTAATTCACGAGGCTCTACTAATTGTTCGAGTTTCAACTCGGCAGCTTATCGTCGAAGCACATCGAGAGGCAGTAAAAATTTAATGTGGCATTCGCCTAATTTCGCCTCGTGGCTACGATAAAATAACAAGAGACGGCTTTGAAGTCGCCCCAAGTCAATTTAGACCGTATCGTGCCCGCACAAGACGCATAAAGGTGTTGCTTTATTGGCAGCGTGGCACTCGATAAAACTCCATGTGGCACTGACGTGAGCGTTCCCGATTCATTGATGCGACCCAGACGCGACTCGTTGAATCGATTACAAAATCGATTCGAGCTATCAGACTTTAATTCGAGCACAGCTGACAAAGCTGCCGAGTACATATTACGGTAGATAAACAGCACACATAAAAAGCACACAGTATAAAAACGATAATTTTCATAATTGTTTATTATATTGGAACAGTTTACGAAATTATTAAAGTCATTTATTAAATTAAGTCCTTCATCAAACTAATAGGCATCCATTACAGAGATTACAATCATGTCAGTACTTAGCGACGATATATATGTTTACGTAATGAGTGCACTGGTACACACGTTCACATCCTAAATCCCGCAGGATTCACCCATGACTGAAGAGAGCTCATTACTTTAACGACATCATTAGCAATACTCACACTCGACAAAATTGTGAGCTAATTAACACTAATGGTAATGCGGTTGTCTTGGCAACTTATGTATTTAAGATGGTGTCCAATTCAGTTGACTATTCAAATAGAATAATTATTACGCTTTGTGAGAACCCTTTCAGGTTACAGCTTAATGGAAGGATCTAAGTAAAGTTATATTTTTCAGGTCTGCAGTACTCATAAGGTTGAAGCGAAAGAAACGTTTCGATTGTAACGATGATACAGCAAAACAGTTGCGAATCGATAGTTGCGCAAAATCGAAATATTTATCGCAAGAACCCCTTTTCTCGACCCTTAAAGGAGTTAATCGTGCAAGAGTCGGAGGGACGTATAAGCCCGTCACTCGTGTTGTACGGATTTAACCTGCTCGTCCAACGCGACTTCTGCTCGTCACCGTTACTCATCGAAACTGGAAAAGTGTTAGTTGTTAGTGACTATAATGTATGCTCACTGACACTCGTTTATTCCCTAAAATTAGAACTGCGGAAATGTTATTTTGTATAACTTTGAAACATATTGTTTTATTAAAACGCATAGGTGGTCAGATTTCCTAACCCACTAACTCTCGAGCCGGAATATCCAAATAACAATACAAATTGAAGCGGTTATTTCAATAATCACGAACAATCAAAGTCGAGAACAACAAAGCAATCAGAAACCAAGCCGAGAAGTTAGGAGTGGAAACGTTGTTACGATTCGTCATTAATAAACAGGCGGCGGTAGAAGTCAAGTCATTAGGTCTGGAGTCGTTAGTTACAAGGATTACGCGGTCGATGTGTCGACACCGGCAGTATCGATTACCGGTGCGATAGCCATTGTTTGCTTTGGGAGCGGTGCCCGCGAGGTTTACCGATACTCGCCCAAATGGGATACGGCCGCCGAAAATTAATAATGACCCATCGTATTGATGACTCACTGTGCGCTACGATTCTGTAATTGAAATTGTTTCGAGGACTTTTATCAAATTAGATAACGTGACTCGAACTTCGGGCTTTATGAAGTTGTAAATTGAGACAATATTTTAGTATTGAAATAATACTGATGAGTTTATAAATGATGTAATTGAAAGAGACAAAAAGTAATTAGAAAACTCCTCGGCGATTGGATATTCTTAATTACAATATAAAATAAGTAGGAAAGGCGATACTGTCAATTCAGTAAAAAACCAGTGAAATATTCAGGTCTAATGCAAAGCGAATGCAATTTGCATAAAGTATTAATCTTCATATAACCGATTGGCATGGAAAGATAACATAAACGGATGCTGGCTCATAGCTAAATCATCACGAGCTGGGGAAACTAGCAAACGGTCAGGACCTAAAGTTGTAGAGGCCAGAGCACTGTATGCTAATCCGGCGGTCCCATGTATTACAAATGAGCTACGGCCTCATTGTACCAGGAGTTTGATACTTGATACCGCAGCGATAAATCTACATAGTACATCGCCCTCGAAACACGATAATATTGGGAACTAGTTTTGCTCGAGACTCGCAACTTATAGAATTGGTTATTCGGAGATGAAACGCAATGTATGCTTAAACAGGAGCCGCGCAGCCTCCGTGCCAAATTTCATTCAAACTCGTTCAGCTGTTTACATCGTAATTGGATGAGATCTAAACTTACACATTTACCATTGCGATGATAATCTGAATAAGATATATATATACCTATATTTATAACAGTACTTACCGATACTTTTCGGTAAAATTTGGGACTGTAAAATTTGATGTTTTAATTTAAAATTACCAGATGAGCAGAAACATATACAGTGTGTGTTATAGAACAAAGACAAATGGGAGCATAAAAGCACATTGACCCCTGAAACGGAGATAATAACACCGCACGCATAAAAGAGCGGTCAGGAGTTAAACAATATGCTAATGCGACCAATGTTTAACAATGAGAAATAGCTACATTGTATCGAGTTTGACACTATAATGCTACACTTATCTAATTTCACGGGCAGGCATAAATAATAACCACAATGGAACTTAGCATTGCTGTTTATTTTAAATGGTAATTTCAGACCATAACTCAGGATTGGAGCGAATGTAGACTCAAAACTAGTTTTCGCTAACAAGGGAACACTATTCGGAGTTGCAATATAACGAAAATGTGGAGACAGTGAAAACGGTCGGAGCACATCATCATCATTAAGAAGAAAAATATTTTACTCTTCTCAAATAAACGGGTAGTTAGTGTTTGTCAGTAAAGTATCCGTGAATTAAGAAAGACTCAGAACAAATAAAATTAATGGAGCTCTCCCTAAAGTTTCCTTAACGATATTACTTCGAAATAACTAATCCGAGAGGAAACTTCAAGAAAAGGTCGATTGCTTGAACGAACTTCAAAATTTTAATTTCATATCTAATTTTCGGAGCAATAATAACCCTGCTGATGAAGTTGAAGGTAAGCCAATTAATGAAAGAGCAGTTAGGTAGGGATAAATAATAAAAGTTAATTGGAATTGTTCGGGTCATACTTGTGCAAAGGAAACTTTAGACCAAATTGTTGAAGTTAACAATGTTCTGTAAACATGTATGAGAAATTTGACAATCCACCCGCTTGCTTTGGAATTTTAATATGTAGGTACGTTATATTAGTATTTTCTCATTAAAACTTACAAAGAAACCGACATGAAAATTATCAATCACAATAATCAAACATAATAGAATAATCAATCCTCAGATAATTTGACAATTATTTACAGTTCATCGGCTGTGTAAATAATGATATCGATATTACATTCTACCTATATAATGTAACAACTTTGTTTACACTGCGAAGTTTAAGTTGTCGATGTTATAGACTTTGTGTCACTGTATAATATCATCGAATCGACTAAACAGAATAAACACACGAATATTATGTTTTGGACTTATTGATTTTGAAACGAAACAGGAAACCTTTAAACTCGGAACAGGTATAAAAATACATGATTTATGTAGTTACACGACCTGGGAGTGAAGAGATGAAAGACGATACGCTCAAAGCGCAAAAATATTCAAAAATGTTTATTATTTCATACGGAGCCGTCATCAATCATGCAACTTTTGATCTTATTTCTAGCGACATAGGGCTTCATAAATAATTGCGTCGACCCCAGCGGTTCGTGACCGAGATCCGTCATTAGTTTCGTCGCGAATCGCAGCGCACATCGCGATAAGAGCGCACAAATCAAGCCCGTATTGTGTAACACCTGACGAATACTGGAACGTCCAATAATAGACCGCACGTCGCCCCTGCTTGATTAAACATCAATATTTGTATTGGAAATTAATGGCGTTCATCTCGATATAAGCAGCTATTGATTATATAACGAACCGTCTAGGAATTATGTCTCCTTGAGACACTTAAAAATTGATGACTGTCCATTCCCTTCAATAATTTCATTTTTGGCAACAATCACAATTCCTTCATTAATTTTATGTTTGTCAATAATTAAATCACCAATGGAAATTGACAGTACCGGTAGTTATTTTAATCAAGTGAATGGAAATTATATTTCAAGAATACAAACAAGACACGCCACGCTATTACCAGAAGAAGAAGACCAATTAAATTAAGAAATACATGCTCTTGTTGTTTTGAGGCGATTTAGTCCTCAATATTATAACTATGAAACTGCATAACTGTAAGTATATGAATTTTATTCAATAAGTATCCCTTTTTTTTATTTTCTTTTGTTACCGCCATGACTTCTCCTTTACATTCTTTCCGGTTGACTGGTAGAGAATGCCTAAGGGCATTAAGTCCGCCATTTGCTGTATGTGCTGTATGTGCAATAAAGAATTAATAAATAAATAAATAAATAATAGTTACAAAAAACACTTCTTACTTTATGCTACAAATCACTCCCTTAAGCGTCGCCGCACGGACCACTGAAAAACGCCGCCACTGACCACTTTCCTGTAGTTTTCATACTTACATAGTTGTCATCATCATCATACCAGCCTGTTGCAGTCCACTGCTGGACGTAGACCTCTCCCAAGGAGCGCCACACTGCACGGCCTGTCGTCTTTCTCATTCAGCCACTGCCCGCTAACTTCTTAAGGTCGTCAGTCCATCTGGCTCGGCGGCGTCCGACGCTACGTTTGCCGATACGTAGTCTCCATTCGCGAACTCGTTTACTCCACCGCTCGTCGGTTCTGCGACAGATGTGGTCAGCCCACTGCCACTTCAGTTTACTTCATTTTTGGACTATGTCCGTCACTTTGGTCCTCTGCCGGATGATCTCATCTCATTTTATCCTTGAGAGATACACCAAGCAATGACCTTTCCTTTGACCTTGACCTTCCATAGTCGTCACTTGTTTCTTATTTTAGCTTCAAGTGGCGGCGTTTGTGGCTCGTGTGCGGCGACGCTAACCCATTTGAGGCTTAATTAATACCCTTGTTGATAAGGCTGATAATAGTGCAGCCGATGAATTAATTCCCATTATGTAATCGTCAGGTCGCGCACCTGCCTGCTGCCGCTGGCAGCGCTGGAGCGGCTAATAATAGCTGATGCCAGCAGCCACACGAATACGGAGAAGCCACAACAAAGCGGCAAACATAGCGTAGAGCGCCCTGCTACCAGGTGGAGTGACGACCTGCGAAAGATGGCAGGCGGGGGTTGACTGCGAAGAGCTGAAGACCGTGCTTAGTGGCGTAAATTAGGAGAGGCCTATGTCCAGCAGTGGACAAAAACGGGCTGATGATGATTAAAACGAACATGTGCATTAGAACGGGTTTTGGTAAAAACGTTTTGGATTAGCTGATTGTGCCAGCCTACCAACGAATGTGTGTGAACCATCTGTGGAATTAGAAAAGTAAAAAAAACTGAAACTCACTATTGATATGCTCGTAATTAAAAATGTAAAAAGTCATTTTTAACATTCCTGCTGTTAAACGTAAAATCTGGTGTGACAACGAATGCATGCCAAAACTTACATTAACCGCGCGAAGGTCGGCTATATCGAGAACGAAGATAGATATTACGACAATGTTACGAATAAACTAATTCTGAAACATACCCATGTCGTTACGTGACAACGCGAAAGTCAAACGATAACCTTCGGCCAAAGTTATCGTCTAAAAACTAATATCCCCGGATTAGGTGAAATATCGGAGCGGAATCCACATCCGGCCCTTCGCGAGCAACGCGGCACGTCACCGGCACAATCTCCATTACTTACACACATTATAATCCGGGACGAACATTATGTAACTCGTAATACGACCGCTCCCAATAACAAGGAGGAATACAAATAAATTTATAGTGGCACGTAACGAGACCCAGCCTCGGCATTTGAACTTACAAATAAAGAAAGAAAAAACAGTTAGGGGCCGAATAAAGAACGTAAATATTCAGCGGGGCGAGGCGAACCCGCTAAGACAGAATTACGGCAACAACTCAAGCGAAATGTCCTTGTTAATAGAAACTGCAGACTCCTCCCTCGAGCGGGTTTTCAGACAAAGGAACCGTTAGACGTATGGGTCGCTTATGAGCGTGTACGCACGCTGTATGGCGCCAAATAGGTAGGGGGTCATCGGCCCGTTGTCGGCCGTAGCCCGCACGCAGCTCGGCGTCTCCGGTCCGGTCACTTGTTTCCTGCGAATTAGTGGCCGCTGCGAATTAGAAGCGAATAGATGTTGCCACCCGCCAAGTAATAAGAACGTCCCTTATAAAGCTGAAGAGAATACTAATATTATAAAACTGAAGAGTGTGTTTGTTTGAACGCGCTAATTTCAGACACTTCTGGACCCTGACTGGACCGATTTCAAAAATTCTTTGTCCATTTATCGAGAAAGGCTATGGGCAATGTATTATCCCGATATTTCCACGGTAATGGATCCCGCTTGGATCCGCAGATCCGCTATATAATATAAACTCTTCCAAAATCATGACATGACTTCGCGCTGCTCTAATCCCAATCTCACAACACTGAAACGTTTGCGATAAAAAAGGATTCTCCGACGATCGCTACGAGACTCCAACTCCACATGCTGTAAAGAGCGAGGGCAATATTTCTCGATGCTCGGCAAGTGCATTTCTCGTTTTTTAGGTTAAAAAGCGTCGGCACTCCCCGTCCCAAAGTTCAACAGCCCTGCTACATAAAATATTATTACGTTTATCTCGGGAGCGTCGGGAAGGAAAGTTCCCCGGGAGGAATTAGCCACTTACAATGTGGATTACGCCGGCCAGTGTTGTGAAATGGACGCCTTTGTGCAACTGGACCTTGAGTAAAATGAGAATTCGCTAAGTCCCGGCAAATTGAAAGCGTTCCAGTTGAGCGGGAGCGTAACCCGTAAAACGGGACGGCGACTCGCCGGGAACGTCGGGATCGTATTAACTACGCCCTTTGTTACGGCCGCTCGACGCATATCGCCCTTTCACTAGCGTTTACAGGCATTGCTGTGCGCTCAGATAACAACGAACAAAGCGTTCCCGACGACCGAATGCCAATTCGGGAAATGTTCACTCATCCTTACGAGCTACTGTCTATTGGCATTTTCATTGAGTTTCAAATTTTCGGCTCGTAGTTAGCTGTTTACATTGAAGATTATTCCGCTCACACAACCGGGGTACGTCTCATCCCGTACGATTTAGGACGCACGTAGTGCCTAATAAACTGCCTACACGTACGCACTGATAAATGTTATCACTTTTATCGGTGCATACATAATAAGCAAAGCCCGTTTTCAAAACAAAAATAGAAGACCAGTCTCAGGCGTTTACTTCTAGACTATTCTAGAAGCGTTTTGAAAAGTGCTGGAGCTACCTAGCCATGTTACGTCACTTCACAGTTTGTAGAAATCGGTTAGAGGCCGAACGAAGCGTATCGTTCGCATTCGCAGTCGCGGCCAGAGTCGACTTTCAGATTGGTTCAGATAGGCGCACAGTGCGTTGACCCCGCGCACGCGCCCGTTCGCACGCCGCTCTCGACACAAACATGGTTATAAATAGCGCGTGACGTCATCTGTTTATCATCGTACGCAAGGTTACGCGGCGCATAGTGGCCACGAGTGAACCATGCCTGCTGCTTGGGGAAGATGCTGGTCGCTGATGACCTTTACAATAGTGATGTTATTAAGATAGTTCGGTTGGTAGTACCTACCTGACTGAAAGGAGTAAGGCGCCCATTAGACGATAGGTTTTGCTGTCAGTTTGCTATCAGTCACGATTCTTTTAGGCGATTAAAATAACCATTCATAACGCTGCCCAAAGTTCCTCTATACCGATTGGTTAACTAGTCATCAGTGATGAAATTGACTGATGGTTGCATGACCGTCTAATGTACACCTTAGTTAGAGGCATGCTTTTACACGCGTTTAGAACTTTAGAATATGCTACAGTACAGACAGAGGTCCAGATTTTTTACAACGTATGCTGTCACTTGTATTGTCCTTCACTTTGGGAACCCCACGAGAAACTTTGGATGCATAGAGTATTTCTATAATTTTATCAAGGGTAAGAAACGCAATTGACTGACTTTAACAAAAGTGCAAAATTTATGAACATTTTCTGTGAGTAGGTAGGTAGTAACGACGATAACCTAGTAGTAATAACATGCCATGTAAGTATACCTCATAGCTATAGAACTATGTATGTAGCCAACCCATCAGACGTCTTTATGGCAACCAAAGATGAAGTCATACACGTTGCGTAACCTAAAAAAGTAGGTCCTAGGTACCTTTGAAGTCGCCATATTCATTCATCAGTGTCAGTCGAGCAAGTCAACTCCTTTATTTCACATAAAATGCGAAACTTTTTACAGCTTCTCTCTCATCAAAGTTTCTATTACTTTAATAAGAAAAGAAAGAGAAAGTACGCTTCTGAATGTTACTGAAATAGGTACCCTGAAAATAGAGAACTTTATAGTTCATTCGCATTTATATAGAAAAACTTATGTAACGCTCTAAAATGAAAGTTGCGTAATATGACGCTCAGCAATTTCAGGAGTTGGTTTTCAGACTCGTTACCGTAACTGATTTATACGTCTGTTATAGTTCTAGCGACCGCCCGCGTCTTCGTTTGTGTTCGGAGTTTTTTCCAGTTCCTAAGACAAACTTTCAACTCCTATTTCACCCTCAAGATTTATTCCAGCAACAAAAGGTAGCCTAGCCTTTATCTTTACTAAAAATCTTCAGATATTTTACTGATTCAGGCGTAAAAAATGAAAAGGTACCTAGCACGCAGAGTTACTTTCGCATTTATATTAAGTATACTTACATTTTTTTTATCCACAACGGGGTAGCACTTAGCCTGATGTTAAGTGGTGATAAGGCTGAAGGGGGAAACGCACTACTCCCGGAATCCTCAATCACTGAGGAACTGGCTATCTTATCTCTAACTGCCGGAACACAATAATGCTGAAAACATCATTGTTGGCGTCAGACTTAGATAAGATGGTGGTAGCTACTAGCTAGCCAGGCGGATTAAGAACAAGTCCTACCACCAACCAAACCGAATACAATATGTATCCCCACTGGGAATAGTACCTAGGACCTCTGGGTCTGAAATCGGTGGTATAAACCACTAGACCACAGCGGCGGTTAATTATTATGGACTATAGTGGATGCCCGCGACTTCACTCGCGATTCCCTTATGAAAAACTGCCAAATTTCGGCTAGGGCCCAAGACCATTAAAATGGTATTTTACCAGAAACACATTTCTACTCACTCCTGCCCATGGCGAAATAGGTCGACACACAAATCGAGCTTCCAGAGATAATAATACCAAAGTACTTTGACCAACATTTCATGACAACAGCAGATAACATCAATTGCATCGATGAATATACCAGACATCAGACCTGACCGACTTCGATACGGTCGACAAAAAAGGCATGGTGAAAAAGTCTGTTCTGAATCTCAGTTTGGTAGTGCGTGTCTTGTCACACACACAAGTGCGAAAGAGACAGATAATCTCGGCTTAGTATGTGTCGTACTACGTTACATCATGCTGGTGATAATAACGTTATAATCTCCTCTACTAATGAGCTACTGCTTGTCAGATAGATCGTAAACAATGTCTCAAAAAAACTCCGAACTATGAGTTCTACCATATTATTATAGGTACCAGTGCAGTGGGAAGTCATTGTGAAATAAGACTACTTTTGAAAGCAAGTCGTTCAAATTTACCTATATTTTAAGATACCTACATAGCAGAATTTAATTCACAAAATTGTCGAGCTGATCATCGTTATCCATAGAGTATTTATCTCTATACACCGTAATTTTTTTTATCACCCCGGATAATTTTAGGGATTATTCTACTCATGAAAACAAACAACTTTTACTATGGGACCAACACTGAAATCGCGAAAAAAAAAATCAGCTGTTCCATACATTTTGATTAAATATTTTTACACTTTTGTAAAGCAAAACTGGATTTAAGTGAAGTTAGATCGACCACTCTGTGTAAGCATCATATCCGTGAACATGAATTTAAGATAAAAATTCCCAAATCCTTAACCCTAGAACGTCCTCGGCTCTGTTTAAGCAAGTAACCCAAACACGTCCTGTTGTTTGTCCGTCCACACGGTGGAAATATGTAAACAGAGGAACTGTGTGTCATCGCACGGTGGATGGAGTAAGGAGATCATACTATCCGGTGGAGATGTGACGAACGAAATATTGTACCTCTAGTTTACAAGTACTTCCTGTCAGATATTCTCGAACAAAATCTCGCGTCCAGTGATAGGCAGAAAGAAATAACAAGCGCCAATTCACGAACGAAGTTACCAAAGGGGCTTAGACAAGTTGCGTCTGATGAAATTTAACGACTTTGTAATAAAAAAAAACCGACGTTAATTTATGTGGCTAAAGGTGAATGAATTTTAAAATCTCATTTAAAATTATTAAATTCTCACGATATGACAGAATCTCGAGCCTTCGAAGCGTCTGCCTCTTGGTTACAAATATTATTTTGTGCTCTTGGCTTGGCTGGAGGTGCTACGTATCAAATATTGTACATACTTAATAGCTCTTGTCTTCTTAAACAAAAGCTAGAGCAAGACCGCATATTTTGCCATCTCTTTTTGGTAAGAAGAAACAACGAGAGTCAAGAGACAATTTAAAGTGCCTACCAATTTACCGAAAACGTTTCAAAAGTTGTCTGTAACCATCAAATCCATTCCTGAACACAATCGCAACGCCAGAATTGGCAGACTTGTGTGCAAGCCACTCGAACCCGAATATCGTTAATTGCAAGTTACTCTGAAAAGTTTCAACAAGACGGGTTCTGAACCTATCTCGACTTGAAGCAGTTAAGTAAAATAGCAAGACTGGTAAGTTTGGTCTGGTCTAGTCAGCCTGTTTCGATCAATATTATGAGCAATAAAATTATGCCTTAAGATGAAAATTTAACAACATTATTATTCCCGGTATCCCATTCAACCAGTTTTGTTTACGAACGGTAGATAGCTCGTCGTAAGGTACAAGAATTCTTTTTCAAACTTTTTATAGAATATTCGTCATCGGAAGCAAGAAATCTGACGACGAGAGACGAAACCCCACATTAAAGCTTAATAAACTAACATTATGTCAACAATTAAGAAAAATTAAAAATACCTATACCACCATTTTAAAAATTTTGAATTTTTAAACAAAAAACTTCGTCACAAAATGGTAGCTAGACACAGCTCGCCCGCATACAGAGTGAAGGTACACGAGATATCAAGGCTTAAAGTTAGTTGAAAAACTTGTTAATTAAAACTAAAACGCCCGTCGCGTCGGTCGCTAGTTAGTGCCAGCGGAATCTGAAAAAGTTGCTACCTATTATGCTAGCCCGCATCGGTGCTTTATAGCCCCGGGACATATTGTAACGAACATAGTTTGACGGCTATGTACATTTTTTCCAACGTTTGTTTCAGAAAAACGAACGAATTGTAACGAACGTAGTAGTGACAGCTATGTAAGTACATTTTGCACAACGTTGATTTCAGAAATAGCGTACAAATTAAAAGGTTAAAAGTTATGACAAAGCAGCAGGTAAAGACAAAACAGTGCTTTTGTACGAGTGGTGATTTAAGGAGGTAAGATAAAAAGATTATGATGTTAAGAACAGATGAATATTCCAAAAAATATACCTAAGTGAAACAAACATGAAATCCCAACAAAATTGGCGTTCAATTCTACACCTTACCACACGCATCATAAAGGTTAGCTCACCAAGAAGGCGGTGGTGCCGTTATCGGCGCTCCACGTGTACGCAAATCTGCGTCTGCGCAGTTTAATGTGACCACTGAACTCTAACCGACCGCCCGCGGTCACAGCGCGGTGTCACCCACGGCCACGGTTGTAATAAACTGGCTTGGAGAGCACACTTTATATTTAACTTTTTAAACTTTTATAATCATCATCATAATCACTATCTATTATTAAAAGAGGATTGTGAAATATGATTTAACCTTTTACTTGCCTTATAAAAGTTTTCGATAACTTATCCCCTGTAACAGTAAGAGATATATAGGCCTACTAGAGCTTAGCCCCCTATTCACCTTGTTAATTAATCCAAAATTATAATGGTTGCTTTATTAATTGTTAATTAGTTTAACCGCCTCTGTGGTCTAGTGGTTCACACCACACCGGTTACAGACCCAGAGGTCCTTGGTTCGATTCCCAGTGGCTGGTACTAAATGTATTCGGTTTGGTCGGTGGTAGGACTTGTTCTTAGTACGCCTGGCTAGCTACCACCATCTTATCTAAGTCTTACATAACAATGATGTTTTCAGCATTATTGTGTTCCGGCAGTAATGCCCGAATACTCGTACGGTACTTATCTTTGGGAGCGTCTCACACATCGCTCTGTCACTTTAAATGTCAAACGTATGAAAGAGATCCCATGATGTTTGGGACGCTCCCAAAGATGATTTGCGTTTGAGAATTCGGGCGTTAGAGTATAGGACAGCCAGTTCCTCAGTGATTGAGGATTCCGGGAGTAGTGCGCTTCCATCTTCAGCCTTATCACCACTTAACATCAAGTGTGATGAAGGCTAAGTGCGTTGTGTATATAAAAAAATAGTCCAAATTAATAACAGTCGCCTAATAGCATTACATAATCCAAATCAAATAACTTAACCAAGAGAACTTTGACGTCCAACCTTCGTCCAACAGACCAAAGCGCGAGATAAAAACTAAATAAAGCAAACTCTACCATGAGTTAAATAGAATAAGTAGGATGCAGAGGGAGCCAGGGCAAAAAGAATACTCATGCATGATCTTTTACAAAGGTAAACTTTAGTCACGCTATGTGATTCATAGAAAACAAATGAACAAACAATAATATAAGCAGAAATATTGTCTTGCTTCATCCAGAGACGGTGTCGTGAGAAAAGTACCGAGTCACGATTCAAAAGAGGACTATTATTTATTCTGTATTTAATTTAATACGACAGACAGATGTCTTGCAGGGATTGTGTTACTCGTCTGTCACGTCTGTGTGTCATTTATGTAGAGTTTGCGCTAGATAAGTCAGAAATCGCGCGGTAGAAATCGAAAACTATTTAGAACGATAAAATATAGTGTTACTGTTACTTAGTGTGAGTAAGACATGCACTCTACAAGAATTGCAGAATATGTAGGTATAGGTGTCTAAAGTAGCTACATACGGTTGTCCTTTTTTCATATATATATATATCAGTTTGGAATGGTCGCGATAATATCTTCTCCAGTCTCCGAAATCCAAGGCATGCTGTTAAAACTTCAATATCACGTTACAAACTATAATCCTACTATAATATTATAAATGTGAAAGTTTAGATGTTTGGATGTTTGGATGTTTGTTACTCAATCACGCGAAAACGGCTGAACGGATTTGGCTGAAATTTGGAACATAGATACTTTGTAGCCTGGAGAGGAACATAGGCTACTTTTTATCCCGGAAAAATATCACATTTCCGCGGGATAACGTCGTGTAGTTCACGCGGGCGAAGCCGCGGGCGGAAAGCTAGTAATATTATAAAGACACGCAACCATTGCGTAGCATTAAATCCATATACAATGTAACACTATGACCACTAATGGTAACTTATCATTCAACAACTTTACACGCAGACGAGACAATACTATTATACCTACACAACGTTTCGTTAGTGAAAAATTAACGTTATAATTATAACACCTGCGATTAGACTAAAGTCTAGCTAAACTAATTTGATAAAATCGGGATAAATCACTTTTCTGTGCGGGTTAATAAGCTCATAATTATATAGACATACTTAGGGCGTTTGTGCACTACCACTGAATTTTACCGATCCGGAAAAAATCGGATGCTTGTGTTTTAATAATTAATCATTTATATTAGTAGATAATTAAATACAAGCATCCGTTTTTTTCCGGATCGGTAAAATTCAGTGGTAGTGCACAAACGCCCTCCGGTTCATTTATACCTAATGTCATTACGTCCTCTTACCACTTTTGCCTAATTCTTAATTTGCCTTAATCCCAAAATGTCTGAAATCCAGAATGACTGAAACTTATAATACCTGTATTGCAAAATGTCACACGAAATGAGTACAGTCAAGTTCGGAATACGGCAACGAGTTTTTGTCTTGTCATATTTATTTTATTAGTTACTAGCTTTCCGCCCGCGGCTTCGCCCGCGTGAACTACACGACGTTATCCCGCGGGAATGTGATATTTTTCCGGGATAAAAGTAGCCTATGTTCCTCTCCAGGCTACAAAGTATCTATGTTCCAAATTTCAGCCAAATCCGTTCAGCCGTTTTCGCGTGATTGAGTAACAAACATCCAAACATCCAAACATCCAAACATCTAAACTTTCACATTTATAATATTAGTAGGATGGCATTGGTTGCTATACCTATTCGAAATATAAAACACTATCATAATTAACCCTTTAATTCGCAGTGTTGTCCCTCAACAACATATCAAACAAAAAAATGTGGCTCTAACGTAGTATTAACAAAAAAAATTATTCATGTTTACATTATGGTTGAAACGAAGGGAAACATGAAAAAAAATGAAATTGTCACTCAATGCGCCCAAAGTGACTATCTTCATATCATCATGTCATGATGGCGTCTACAATGTCAGTTCAAAGTTAAATTATTTTAATTTTATGAGTTTTTATTTCTCAAAATGCGGAATGCACACTGCTTTTCTAAACTATAGTATACCTACTGAATTCGTTTATGTGTTAAAATGTGTTACTTACATTTTATAATCACGACTTATGATGTTGACAACAGGTATATTGTTCATGAACAACACTGCGAAGGATACAGCAACTTAAAAAATGCTTTGTTAGTTGTTCTCTAACGACACTGCCCGTTAGCTAGCGAAATAGTTTGGATAGTATATAACTCATTTTTTTTTGGTTTCCTGAATTTTTGTAGCTCTTCTTGTATGATAATCCATTAAGCTTGAGAATATGTTTAACAATGTTTGTTTTTCTGCTGATTTATAATAATTTTGACCGTAGAGAGAATGCTTGTTATCATTCTCCTGTTTGAATTTCCCAACGGTACAGGCTATCTCTCAGCGAACTGCAGAAGGAGGTTTGCCTGAAAGCGCGCACAGATTATTTTTTTATAGGTTTGAGGCACCTTCCTATGATGCGACAGGTCTCATTCAGGGCTAGATTTACCTTCTTTGTATGCGTGAAGCGGTGCCAAACTGGACACGCATATTCACCCGACGAAATCATAGTGAGAACCCCTGTTGTTTGGAGTACCTGTGGAAAAGTGCCCCATGATCCTGAAGTGAGTCGAAAAAGCAGGTTGTCCTTTAAGCTAACTTCTTACTTTAAGTTTTGGCAATAGTTTTGGTACGATTGAGTCACATCCTGGGAGCAGGCCCCGAGATTACCTATAGTAGTTTTATGTTTGACATTATAAATAAATAAATAAATATAAATAAATAAATCATTTATTTCAGGCAACTAACAATATTTCACAATATCAGGCCCATATAATAAATACCTTATAAACTAACATATATAGATTATATAACACAATTTTGTTAGTATATAAATGTAGCACTAGGTTAGTAAGATAAAATTAAGTAACAGCTCTCGGTGTTGAATCGGTGGCATATGGCAACGACCCCCGGAAGCGCCGATAAACCACCCCCTGCGGCCAGAAATCCTCCTTCAAGAAAGTTTCCAGCCTCGCTGTCGGGACTCGCACCACAAACGACTTGAAATTTGTATTGTGGCGCGATTCCAAAGCCTGCACTCTCAAGCAGAAGTTGCTCTTCTTCTTGATATACTCTGTCACGTCTCCCACGGTGATGGTGTGGTGAAGACGGGACAGGTATACGGCGGTCGTCGGTATGGCAGCAGGAAGTTGGGCCCTGTCGGTGCGGACAGGGCCCAACTTCCTGCGATTATGGACAACACATCACAAAACAAGATGTTTCACGCTTTCTTACATAAAATATCAAAAATTAATTCAGTCTTTGATGGATTAGGTCGAAGTGCGTTGTCCTCATAGTCCTCAGACAGCATCTTTGATAGGCTCTTCTAGAGCGGCTTATGCTAGGTCATCGGCATATAGAAACTGAACAGTACCGGGAAGGGTAGTGTTTTTTATATTGTCATGGATAATGAATGAGTATTCTTTGATTTTGTTAAGTTATGATAATAAAAGATTAACGAAACAGTATTTTATCTTCCTGATTTTCTTCCTAGAAAGGCGCAGTGTTGATGGTGAACGACATCCATTATTCAACCTTTTTTGAGGGATGCGCAATGTCGTTCCTCAACGACATATATTTTCTCGGAAATGGCACATACTAGTTTTTTTTTTATTATTTTTCTGGATAGGTTTAATTCATAAATCTTTATTTAGCGCATAAATAGAAAAGTGACGAATTTTGAGATTTTTTTGTTCTGCGAACTAAAGGGTTAACGTACCTAGTGCGCTGTGCTTATTATGTCTTAAATAATAATTATTTTAAACCATTTTTCAAATTTAGAAAAACAGCGTAATGTGCGCATGCCGCATAAGCCGACAATGGTAAGATTCCTTTTCAAATTAAAGAAAGAAGCCAAGTAGGTACCAAGATACTCGGCTAAAAAACTCATTGTTCAGTGGGGCCAGTAGAAGAAAAAATGAAATTTTGTTTGATTTACACTATGGAAAACTGTGGAAAACAACTCCAGGAACTACGAGAAGGAGCCATAACACCTGTTGCATTTTTGAAACAAAAAGTGTGCAAATGAATAATAATAACTCAGGCCTTTAAAGTCCGTAATTAAAGTGCGTAATTTTTGTTTAGTTTAAGAATATGTATAACTTTTCGTTTAATAAATCGCATGGTAACACTTCACATGAATTTGCGTTTTAATCATTGAATAAGTAGGTAGGTATATAGGCACCTACTTATTGAGGTTAGCTTCTACCATTGTGCGCAACTGTACATCATACGCCATTTTTCTTTTCAGGCATTATAGTAGTCAAGTCATTTCGGATTTCAGGCATTTTGGGATAAGGTGTTTTTGAGAATTTGTCATTTAGACATTCATGTGTTTCGGTATTAAGACCTTATGAACCGGAGGGAAAGTAGCCCTTGTCACTCTCCAGCTCCCGAACTATCCCCCCAAACCAAAAATCACGTCGATCCGTTGCATTGTTTTAATGTGAAAGACGGACAAATAAACAAACAAACCCACTTTCACATTTATACAGGAAAAATTTTTGACCAGTGCACAATTTTTTAGGATCAACTCAGAATCGGTAAGTGAACAACATTCTCCTAGAAACATGGGTCGAAATATAACAAAAATTTTTGGCCTTCCCATACTAAATCGATCACGTGATCAGTCCCATTTGTATGAAGAGTCAAAAAAATTTTGTCATATTTCGACCTATGTTTCTAGGAGAAAGTTGTTCACTTACCGATTCTGAGTCAATCTTAAAAATTTGTGCACTGATAAAAAAATTACCCTGTATTAGTATGATATGTACAATTCTAAATATGTTAGGAATCATTTAAGTCAAATGTAAATTTAATAAAACACTAATATTTCTTCTTAATCCCCTACACAGGGGATCCGATGGGAATATTAGAAAATGATAAAAATTAAACAGATCCACCAGGGGATCGGATGGGAATAACTCAAAGTGATAAGTAGGTATAAGATTTCTATTAATCAAGACATTTTTAGAGTTATGTAATTTCTGAATTATTTGTATCTTGTCATAACAGTTATTTAAGTGTCTAATAAATTAGATTTTTTTTAATAAGTACCTACCTAGCTAAGTTTTCTAGCAGTCACTACAGATTCTCTATTTAATAAAAGCCATGATATTTCTTTAAATAGCCTCTTAGATCTACAGATTTAAATAAAAAACACTTAGCACCCCAGGATTAATATTTTATTCGTAAGGCAAACAACCTTTTCGTCCATGCCGGCAAACAATGACGCCGTCTTATCCATGGATGGCTCTATGTAGTAAACACCCACGCGCTACCCACGTGTTCTACACAGTACACACATGGGAATGCATAGAACCTTTATAAGGTGAAATTATTTAACCAGATCTCTAAAGGAGAAAATTCTTTAAGTGCTATCATGTTTAAATAAAAACTTGGTATGAATAATTTCGTTTAGGTGAAGTCATCCATACTAGAGGAACTCGAGAATGAAAAATGAAAAAAATGAATTTTCTTCCTGCAATGTTTGGCGTAGAGTAGGCGATATTATTCCTTCTTTAATATTTTTTTAAAACTTGTGTTTTAGCCCGAAATTTGTCATTGATAAAATCATTGGTAAATGCTCTAAGTTGATAAAATATTAGATTTTACTCTAAAGTATAATAATTATAACACCGCTGCACCAAACCAAACGACCGTAATTTATAAACCTAGTATGAAAAGGGCAATGATGCTAATATCGATAATTCTACATAATTTATTTGAGTATGTGTTGCATGTGCAATCGATTTGTCTCCAAGCCAGCTGATGCAATCGTTTATCGTTCGTTATGCATCGTCGTAAACTTCTTGATAATTCTAAATTGCAACAGATCAAAAATCAATACTGTTCAGTCATTCTAAATGTAGGGCATATTGACTTAATATCGACGTTGGTTTTGTGTAACATTGATTTAACATAATTATAACGCAGCTACAATAGGTACTTTAAAATAGGTACTTACTCAAATGCATTTGAAGGGTACAGGGGCAAAACAAGAAATGTCACAAACAGGTTTTTGTTTTTAATTTTTTATTTCATTTTTTTTTATTTTGGTCTTGCATAATTATTTTTTATTAATTTACTGATAGGAACCTAAGTTTACTTTACAAAGATCGGCTGTAAATACAAATAAACTTTTGACAAATGTTCACAAATATATATATATACATATACATTAAAATGTAAATTACACAAAAATCTGTTTTGTGACATTCCTTGTTTTGCCCCTGTACCCTTCATTTATTCAAGTTTAGCTACAGAATATGTAAGTACAGAGTCGTTTAAATTTCCTTGTTTAATAAAACTCAATCGTACTTCTAAAGAAATTGCAGAAAACACCCTTTCATAAAATTTAGAAGCGTTTAAATCAACATGAATAACGAAGTAAGACTATAATATCGTAAAAAAACCAAGCGTAATTAAAAAGATGCGTGTAAAATAAAACGCGTCATTCAACCTGCGCGGGGCGTTGCGTCAGGGACTGTGACACGGTCACGTAACGTCTTACATCACGTTACAAAAAGCGCGGATTCAGCGAGCGCGCGCCTTGACGAATGGAATGGTATCCTGCAAATAATTGTCCTTCAGGAGAACCGAGAAGGGCGGGGCCGCGGGCAGGGGGGGGAGCGAGGGCGCGGCAGGGCCGTGACGTCACGCGCCCTGCGGTCGACGACCTCGCACAGCTGACGGTCGACCACGCGCTTGATTGATGCTTGTGTGTCTTCCACCGGTGAAGGGGTAGCGACGCCTACGCCTTCCCAACCACATCCTACAACAACCTACTTTGATTGATTTATGAAAACATTACGGTAATAAGCACCTTTCACACTCCACTCGCCCAAGTCCACTCGTTCACTCGGACAACACAGTTTAATTATTAACACACAAACCGTTGACCGAAGTGCCGGATTCACCGGACAATAAAAAACTTTTTGTTTTAAAACTTCCAAATGAACACGAAACAGCTCTTAATCATTCATCCCTTATCTAAAATTTTAATTGGCTCTTAGCGTTTCTGAAAATAATATAATTGTAGGTCGAAAACGGGCGAGTGAATGAATTTCGTTTATGCCGGAGTCCGGAGATTCGGGCGAAATGCCGTAATCCCGGGTTATTCCGTATATAATCCCGATTGGTTGGAGCTGTTTCAAAATTCTAGGCCATAAGCATAGGCCAGTACCGGAGTTGAGTCGAGTGCATGTTAACGAGCTTGGTTTTGCTCGTTATCTGCTTGTACAACTAATACGGTGTGAAACGCAATCGCAAATCACATTAATTATGAATACAATATGCATACCTGCATACTCTTTGCGTTGCATTCTAGAAGAAAATTTACAACAAACGACTTGTTAATCCTAAGTTTTTTATTGATTCAACGACATATCATTTCGTTCATTCGCTTCTCTTATTCATGAAACAAACCTAAACATCTTCAGGAATCCGGCGTTTTATTGAATGACTAATAAAATCTGTAAAATTTGTTTCATATCCTTGAAATGTATGTCTGTAGACATTGCATGATACATTATTTAAATGTCGAAAATCTCTGGGACATACAAGAGGTTACAGTAAAATAAAAATAAAAAACATAAAAAGCATAGAATGTTCCTATACAGTCCCGACTCATCGTAAAATTGGTTGCTAGTGGATAATAAGAGACCACTAGCAACAAATCAGCAGGCATATAATTTAAATAGGAAATCCTGCGCCTAATCCTCGTTTCGAAACAATAAACTCATTATACTTACTAATCCCTATTAGCGGAGGACCCAAAAACTTCTAATATAAGAGTAAACAAAGGCATTAAAATGTGCCTAATCGCTATGGGGTACGTCTGGCTGAGCAAACAACGCTTTATGGTATCTTTGATAATCTCAAATGAGGTCAGATCCTCTACATTTTAATACAAAATAAAATGCTCATAGTTTACGCTACGGTTTTTAAAAGGGCTCTAGCAAAACAATTGACTGAGCTAGAATTTCAAGACCTATTCCGGAAGACAAAAAACAGAACAGAAGTATTTTCAAAGTGTTATATCTCGAGATCTGTTTAACATACAGAGCTGTTGTTGCGCTCAAATTGTCGCTAATTTTATTTTCTTTCGAAATGTCATTGATGACTTTGCTGTAAAATGCATATTTTAGAAGTTGTAAGCCAAAAACTGAAAATGGTGTCAAAATTCCGAGGTTTTTCGAGCACCATGAAGTTAGCACTGGTCTTTCGAGGTTGCAAATTTGGTTTTACACTTTTGGTAACTATCCGAACAACATCCCAAAAAATCAGAATCTGGGCGATTATTTGCGTTCTAACGCGATTTTTATGTCCGTTTACAGTGACACTGAAAATAGTGCAAAAATTCCGAGGTTTTTCGAGCACCATGAAGTTAGCACAGGTCTTTCGAGGTTGCAAATTTGGTTTTACACTATTGGGTCCGAACAACATACCGAAAAATCAGGATCTGGCAATTGTTTGCGACCTAACGCGATTTTTATGAGTGTCTACGGTGACTGGCCTATATTATAGGTACATGTTAAATTTTCGTAAATTTGATTAGAAAATAAATATGGATAAATTGTATAACTAGGGCTAATGATTTTAGAAATACGTTCATAATTATTGACATGCTTGACTGGTATTGCTATCATATCAACACAACAACAGTCACCAAGATTAAAGAAGCTTTTATTACTTTACAAAAATCGGAAATAATACAGCCTCGCTAGTCGATCCAAAAGTAATTGAAGACACAGCCTACCAGTAAACCCACGCCAAAAGAAAGATAATAGATAATCCTATCAGCCAAACATTTGGTTAAAGTAATTCGTAACAAGATTATAGAACAATTTAGAACAAAATGTACAGAACATAAAGCGAGCAGAGTACACAGAGGCGGCGATGTCGCTACAAGTTTTTATCGCGGCACTTACGCTGCCTTCATCATGAGATAGTTCACTGTTCTTGCAGGAAATGGTAGATAAAACTTTTAAGATTGCTACAATGTTGGTTTTTATATATTTTTCGTATTGTTTTGTTACCCTTCCTGTCTTCGGGAGCATGACAATCTTGCGATTTTTCAACTGTCACTTTTTGGTGTTGAAAAAAGAAAATCCAAGCGAGTAAATTAATGTAGGCAAAGTGACTTTAAAATAATTTATAAAGACAAAATTTAAAATAATTTCTACTTGCACACTTAATTATTTTTTTCAAAGATAGTATCAAATGAACTCGAATTCATAAGTACCTATACAAAAATTAAATTCACACAAAATTCAAATACATAGTCCGAAAATTATAGATGCACCTAATAACAACGTTGCTGTATAAAAACGTTCATTTACCTATTACCTAAATAATTATCAAATTAGCATGCATAATGGCGGTATTAAATCAATTATTTCCATTAAAATTTCGTTGAATTGTTATCTGATGTTAGATATAATTAATATTGTCGGTAATTATGTCATAGGAACTGCATGGGCGTGCTCAAACGTCATATTGGCTGAAATTAATTATGATCGATACGATAGTGCGGCGATCTATTATCATATTTTATATTAACATTGTTATGCACTAGTTTGATGTCTAAAACAGTAGTCATTACGTATGATTAGTTAACGTACAAAGTGAAATATTGCTCCCAGAATGTAAGCATAATTATATTGTCATAATCATCGATTCGGTTTTTGGAAATTGATACGAGTGAACGTGATAGTTATTTTCGTGTTTAGAATTGATCATATTATTTTGAGTTCCATACGTCCAAAGACAAAAGAAAATAGGATCAAGTGTTGCTTTTAAATCAGAATTTCATAAATGACACATTCCGTAAAGTAAAAGTAACGAATCGTATACAATACAAGTAAAGGAGAAAGCCAAGAAACGTTCCTAACAAATTTTAATATGCGTAGCTTTGCAAGTCAGTCTCGCTCGTACTCGGTTTTTTGTGCAACGCATTCTAAATTTAGCACAATTCAACTGTGCTATAATAACTATTCTCACGAGTAAAGCAGAAAACCAAGAATAGCTCCAAACAAATCGTAATGTGCGTAGCTCTCTTCTCGTACTTGGTCTGTTTTTTTGTGCTTACAACGCATTCTAAATTTAGCACAATATAAACGGCGCTATAATAATTATCTCACTCCATCAGTCCATTACATTCCGGCCATTGACACGATGGGCTGAATATTAACACTCGTTGATTATCTTTGCGCTGCAAATGTATGTCAACTCGCTCGTAAACAATTTGAAGAGCTTCGCGAGTTACAAGGCTAAAACAGTGAATTAACAAGCCTCGTATTGTATCGTTAAACTTTTGTAAACTATGAAAGTCAATGCCATGTTATTTTTCGTTGCTTATATGTCAATAAAACAAAGGGCTCTCAAACTGCTAAGCTAACCCCAGCCCTATCAAGGTGATGATTTACGGGCTTCACATTTGAACGCTGGCCCACATTGCACCGAGTGCGTTGAAGGGCGAATGATGTCATTTAATTTTAAGTGGCATTTATTAAGTCGCTGTTGACACGGCAGTTTCATCGTGACCTACTTGCTCGGGTCGATTGTTTGACTTTTTGAATTTGTGCGCTCCTCGTACCGGCTCGTGTACTTGATCTTTCTCGCTGTGGAGCGATACGGAAAAATAAAAGCCGTTTCATTGATTCACAAGTGCTTCAATTGGCTCTTTTTAAATGTAAAAACAACGGCAGTAAACAAAATTTCTTTGAAGGTAAATGAGAGAACTTAGGCCTTAAAACTAATGAATTAATCAAGCAACATACCCAATGATGATTCCATGTGTTCTATAACAAACTTCGAGGCCCAAGTTCCTAATGCGACGGTCCTAATAGCCAAATAACTTAATTTAAACTATCAACCAGTAGCAGATATCCGTGAGATACATGATCATTTAATATTAATTAAAGTTAAGGGGTCACGCGAGAGTTTGAGAAACAATACTTAGACCTAAGTGGGTTTATGCATAGCGAGTTTGATCTCGTCCACGAATCTTGGGCTAATTGCATTTGATAATACCGCTACTAAGTGAACCCGGCCAAAACTTTCAGTTTGGGTCCGAAGCTGTACCTACTGATCCCAGCGAAATTATTATTAGATGGGTGGGTTACATTGGAAATTGAGTTCTATTTTAAGAAAAATACGCTCTGTTTGCTTTGATCTTACCATACACATTCATGCTTATTCGCAATCGGCAGTATACAACTTAATGAAATATTAAAAAACAGCACACAACTTATACTATACAAAGTAGTTAAATTGTTTTTCAATTTCGTGGTAATTTAAACTGAAAAAAGTTTTTTTGTAAAAATTACATTTTCAAGTCATGGCAAGTTTTTTTGCTGACTGTACTATACTATTGTTGTCATCTAAATCAATTTTCCTGTATGCCTTTCTTGGATCAATTGGACACTGGGAAGTTAGTCTAATTTAGCTTACTAAATTTGACCCGAAAGGATAATGTCCTTTCTACAGTCCACAAAATTTCTAGGTATAGTAATCGACGAGAGGCTTGACTGGAAGGAACAAATAGAATTTGTCTGTAACAAAATAAACAGGTTTACATATGCCCTGCGCAAGCTAACTAAAGTAGCCACAAAAAATACTGCACTTACTGCATATTTCGCTTATGTACAATCAGTCCTAAGGTATGGACTCATTTTGTGGAGAAATAGCACAGATGTCAACAGGGCAGTTATTTCCCAAAAGAAGTGCATAAGGGCTATCTGTGGCACGGCACCAGATGAACCGTGCAAACCACTATTTAAAAATCTAAAAATTTTACCTTTACCTTGTCTTTATATATTCGAGATAGCTAAATTTGTAAAGGCAAACATGAGTCTTTTCAAATTGGCTAAAGACGTATATATACGTAGTACTCGTAATGGTGATAGGCTGGTTTCTGTAGTAGTTCCTAAGACCAGCTCCTTCCAAAAGAACTGCTACTGGATGTGTATAAGGGTCTTCAATAAGATACCTGATAATATAAAGCAGTTCCCATTTAGTCAATTTAAGACAGCACTGTATAAATGGTTACATGAAAGATTGTTCTACAGTGTAAATGAATTCCTAAACCATATTCAATGAACATACCTTTTAGATCACATTTTTAAGCAATAACAATCGTTCATTTAACAAAGAGACCACTATCCAAATTACCACATGTTGCCATGAGGCCATGATGTAAACGTAAACCCACATAATGTTAAAATTGGTACCTAATTTTAAATATTATTAAGACAAAAAACAGTTGACATATTATTATAAAACTAGAAATTGACATTAAATCTAAATTTTGACATTGTAACTTTTTAAATAATTTGTGTTCGTTTGTATCTGTCTGTATTTTTACTGCATTTGTTAATTCTTATAGACTTTAAAATAATTTTCTAATTTATGACATGTTGCTGACACTCTAAATTATATATTTCACTCTGTAGACTCAGAAATGTTGAAGTTGTGTCTGTAAAAAAAAAGATGTTTGCATGTTCAAATAGTTATCAATTTTAATTTTAAGATTTGCATGCTAATTGTAAGTGGCTGATTGAGCTGAACTTCATTTCTCATGTGACCACTAATGTACCTCATTCAAGTGCAAATAAATGATTATCTTATCTTATCTTATTTACATAATACACTGCAAGTAACATTGAAATAAAATTAACTAACTTAGCTTTTAACATTGAAAAGGTTTCATTTTATTTATTTATGAACAAAACAGTAACAGGCAGGATACAAACAATAAAAATACAATACAGTTAGCAAGGGCTGGTTATTTTATAGTGCTGTACAGTTACAGTACAGCCTGTACGTTTTGTTTTTTTTTTAATATTTATCATAGATTTTAAAATATTTGCAATTTAGTGATTCCATACAAAACAATAAGGTGCCATTTTTTTTTCAAATCTACAATGAATATGAAAAAAAACCAAAACCTACAGACCTAGTTATTATGCATTTCAACAACATACCGAAAATTCATTGCTGTATGTTAAGGTTTAGAGGGTGGAAAACGTTATCGCCGTTTGTATGTAGACCGTTTGCTACACAATCCTCTTAACGACCGCCTACAACCTAAAGGTCATAGCCCATTTAGACTGCACCGCTCCCACCCAACCAAAGTATGAACTGCCAAATATGGACTTAAGGCGAGGAATCCCGACCGAAATAGGCACGCTAACGCTTGCTCGGCCGCGCTCTATACACTTCGCGCGGACCCAGCCGCAGCCGGCAGTGAACTGTGAACTCGCGAGCGCCCCGCGAATCGAAAATCACTTAAAATTCAATTAAAAATTAAATAATAAGGAAATTTAATTTATGACGACCGGAATCCCTCGGCTATTCAAAGACAATTATTTTCATATGTTTTTCATTAACTAAAACCAATTATACTGCAAGTAATATGATATTTAAATTATTATTAGACGGATGTTTGGGATTTTATTTGGCACAGTAAAATATCACCAATCGAAGAAAAAAACGGCCGGAAGCACTAGATAAATAACTGTAAAATAACATATATTTTTTCCAAATTTTAAGTACTTGTGATTTGCGAGTAATCCATAAATTAAAATACCCTATTTTGGGGAATGGGCGCCTTAATATCGTTCACTGTAGATGCATTTTACAGTAACAATATAAAATAGCGGACAGCGCGCGGTCCGCAAGCTTACCGCCCGCCGTCAGACTGCTCGGTAGTTGACGCCTCGCGGACGCCGCGCGGTCCGCGCGCTGACTGCTAGCGGTCGCCGCCGCGCACCTATAGAGGGAATAGCAGTAGACGAGTGGACAGCTGGGAGTCTGCTAGCTGTCGCCGCGTGGACTGCTGGGTGCCTGCTAGCTGTCGCCTTCGTTTAGGGCGGTGTTGGGTAGGAGCGGTGTTGGAGCGGTGCGGTATCAGTGGGCTATGACCTTAACCCTGTAAGTAAAGTAACACCAAAAACTGCGCGCACGCCACTTCAATCGTTACGAATGGCATTCAAATATCCATCGGAAGATCTGAGCCTCGCCTATGTGTTATTTATTGCACACTCAGTTTTATGTGTACGCAACAAAACCTAAAGCGATAAAACAGTCACCTGTAGGGTTGGCGAAAGTGTTGTCTTTGAAAAAAAAACTACGTCGCTCTCTATCTAAACTCTACCACCATAGTACCTTGTCAGGTATAGGATGGATACATTTTAAGATGTAATTTTTAATTACTTTTTGCACTCACAATGCAATTTTTATATATTTTTGAAAAATTTAAAATGCAATAATAATTTACCAGCTCCGATGGGACGCTTCTTTTAGATTCAGTTAATTTATTCATGGAAATTGAATGTAAGTTAATGTACAAAGTTCTAAAATGAAGAGAGATGAATAGAATGGCGCACTGTATCTAAATGGGATAATGCTACATAAAGAAGCTACTTAGAACTACAATGTCAATGCTTTATTTAGTATGTTAGCTTTAAGTCTATCACCACATTTTATTCACTCAAAATATAATATATAAACAAGTATGTATATTGGCAAATATTATTTTAAGTGGTTCACTCTACATTGGTTAGTTGTTGTGTCTATTTTGCATTCCCTATACATAAAAAACTTGAACCAATAGGCATTCCCCTTCAGATAGGTATTTTTTACAATCTATATTTCTCGGATTCGGCAACCCTATCTACCTGTATCACGCGACGTGACGAAAACCGCTTATGTACCGCTATCGACAAATCACATCTAGGGACACTAAATTTGCCTCTCTATAAACATAAACCTGCCCCAACTGTAGGTTCTCCATTAAATGCTGGGGAAATAATATTCTGAGGCACCAAAAGGGAAATGCTATACTTTTCATCGTACTTAGCGATACTAATAAACAAATCCTAGGAATGCGAAAGTTTGTGAGTATGGATGTACGGTTGTTTGTTACTCTTTCACGCAAAAACTACTGAACGGATCTGGATGGCACAGAGATAGATTATAGGCTGGAATAACACATAGGATACTTTATATCCCGATATTCCCACGGGAATGGGAACCACGAGGGTGAAACCACGGGTGACTCTTCTATACTACATTACTGTCATATCCAAATTTTTTTTGTAAAATATTATATTCTGCGATCCAATTGTCGGAATGGGAACCACGCGGGTGAAACCACGGGTGACTCTACTAAACTACATTACTTTTTTTGACGACCGATTTGGCGCAGGGGTAATCTACCTGCCTTTCTGCGCCAGAGGTCTCGGGTTCGATTCCCGAACAAGACAAATATTTGTGTGCATGAACATGTCTATTTGTCTTGGTCTGGGTGTTTTCTATGTATATTAAGTATGTATTTACAAACAAAAAGTATTTAAGTATATATTTATCCGTTATCAAGTTCACGTAGACACAGTTTCTTAAGAAATTAACTACGGGCTTAGATAATTGGTGTGATTGTAAGAAAATATTTATTTATTTATTTATTATTACTGTCATATCTTAATTTTTTTGGTAAAATATTATATTCTGCGATCCAAATGTCGGAATGGGAACCACGCGGGTGAAACCACGGGTGACTCTACTATACTACATTACTGTCATATCAAATTTTTTTTGGTAAAATATTATATTCTGCGATCCAAATGTGTGCAGTGTGCTAATTTGTGGGGGACTAGTGGGGGGTTAGTTTGTCCGTCTCTCACGTCAAAACGGAGCAATGGATCGATGTGACTTTTGGAATACGGATAGTTCGAGGTTCGAGAGCTAGAGAGTGTCAGATCAGTACCCCTAGTGTAAGTTTTTACGTCAAGCAAACGCAAACTATCGCGATTCCGTATTTATGTCAATTTGTATGACATAAATGCGTTTGCTTGACATAAAAACTTACACTAGGGGCACAGAAGGCTACTTTTTACAAGCTTTTTATTAAATTGTCACGTTAGTTAGTTATTAGTGGGGGACAAATCTTGCAAGCTTAATTTGACCTACTTCCCAGTGTCCGATGAGCTGAAATTTTGTATACAGGTTTGGTTTAGATGACAATACAATATTTAAGTACAGTCAACATAAAAGCTTGTCATGAAAATATTTTTTTTACTAAAAACTTATTATTCCGAAAAATATAACCTTCCCGCGGGATAGCGTCGTGTAGTCCACGCGAGCAAAGCCGCTGGCGGAAGACTAGATTTTTTTTTATAAAACAGAATCCATAATCATTGACAGCCATTAAATATTCGTACACAAGTCCAAAGCCTTCACAATATCCAGTAGCCAATTCATTAACAGTTACGTCCCGACTACCGGATTCATTTGTATAACCTAATTGATTTGATTCCGAATACTTCACAACAACGACTGAATGAACCCTATTACAATGGAATAAGGGTCACGAAAGTTCACTGGTCCGAAGGCTAAGGTCCGAAGCCGAAGTAATAAGCCCCCAATCCTTTAGTTTGGATCGGGGTATATTTTTATCCCGTCGGGGTATTTAGGGTATATTTGTTTTGGGATAGTGAAATCATTATGGTAAACCTAAGTGAAAAACTGTTATTTACTATTTTGGAATGGAATACACTTAAGTATTGGATTTTGAATGGAACAACAAATAATAATAAGATGTCACAATAAAACGCTAAATCTAGAAACAATATTTTTAACTCCATGTGCATTAAATTTCATTTCAATATTGTAGATGATAAGTTTTTCATTTATCTTTTTTGTTTTTATTTTCATACTGGACACACGTGTGTCCAGCCTCTCGTGTCGAGTTGGTGATAAACCCAAACAAGCTTTTCTTTGTTTTTTAGTGTAAAATACAAACAATACGCCACTTTTACTAAGTATATAAAACAATGAATTTGCCTTTACATTGTTACTAAAACGTGCAATAATAATAACTAGGTGCATCAAAATAACTGGTTTCCAAGTAAAATACAAAACTGTCACGTGAAACGCCCCGGCCGGCGAGACTGTAAAAATGTGACGTTTAAATTGCTCGGAACTAAACTGACCGCCCCATTACTATAATTGGTAGTTGAAAGTATTACTTTGTTAGCGAAATTTTAAATTGTGTTTAGGATTTAGCAAGGAAATATCGAAGAATTTCCATTGACCATCATTGTGAGGAAAAATTGCGTACGAAATTTTTGAAGTGAAACCTTCTTCAGCGGCGTTGTGCACTTGGATAAAAAATGGTCAGGACACGTGACCGTCAGATCGAAAATTCGTAAGACGGACACGTGACAGTGGCCCGATTCTGCTAACGTTAAGTCATAATCGTGTCTCAATCGTGTTTCAACTGTTGTGCTTTCTTAGACACTAGTTACAAAAAATGTGAACTTTTTTCACAATACTACTGATGTTCACACCACACACTACATTCACATCTCATCACATCATACTGTCATAATTCTTGTAAATAGTGTGTAAAAAGCACAACAATTGAAACACGATTGAGACACGATTACGACTTAACGTTAGCAGAATCGGGCCACAGGGGGCCAAGTCTGCTAACGTTAAGTCACAATCGTGTCTCAATCGTGTAGCAATTGTAGTTCAGTTGTAGTGCTTTTTTACACACTAGTTACAAGAAATGTGTACTTTTTTTCACAATACTACTGATGGTCACACTACACACTACAGTCACATCACATCATACTGTCATAACTCTAGTAACTAGTGTTTTAAAGAGCACTACAACTGAACTACAATTGAAACACGATTGAGACACGATTGTGAATTAACGTTAGCAGACTTGGCCCCCTGAAGTCATTAGAATACGAAGGCAAATTTCGACACCGTTTCCAAAGTTGTAATAGCTCAGATAAGAAAACGGGCGGCATTGAAGCCTGAAGACCTCGGTTCAAATCCAGTCCGTATTTTATCTTTTTTTTGGCAAATTCCTTTTTTTGTGAAAAAGTCTAGGGAGCACTTTTTACTTCTGCCGGCACTCCCGGAGTGCAACCCGTTGTTTTTTGAGACTTCGTGATAATATGTATTTCCATATCTATGGGTCTTAAAGTTTTTCAAAGAACTCAATTGTCTGATAAACTTGATCTGCCTTCTGAGACTTCGTGATAATATGTCTTTCATATTACTTTTAAGTAGGACTCTCAACTAGCATGAATCGTAAAATACCATTCTTTTAACATTTCGACTGTAGTCTATTGACAAGGCTTCAATACACTTTGTTTACTGATAGGAAAAGGTCGTCAACATTTCTCATTGTAACAGGTTATTCGGCAGCGAAGCAAACATTACATTTTGCAGTCCACTGCGCAGTCGGCTCAGTGAACGAGTACACTGTGTACAGTCTCAGCATTTGTTTGGATAACTCTTTTGGCCGCGAATTGGAGAGAACTTGTGCCTACAATCTGAGAAATGTCAAAGGTTTGTAGAAAGGACTCAGGGAATTTAAGTATTTCACAGTGTATAAGCATGATTTCGCATTAAGATCAGAAGTTAGTCACAACTTAACCGATCTTGAGACTTTATCTTAAGGTCTTTATCTTTATCTAAAAGGCTCAGACATTTCTTATAAAAATGGGAGTATCAATAGGCTTATGTTCAGATTTTAAGAAGTGGCGCTCGGCTGTCTAGGGCTAGAAAATGCCGAAGCTCTAAATTATTACCAACATTCTTCGTTAGTTATAGGTCTTGATTTTGCTAAGCTTAAACTTAGCAATTTTTATAATATTTGTACTAATTCTAATACTTAGTAGAGTTTTTGAATGAACGTTTTGACCAAGATGTCGTTTTTCAAGATATTTGGAAAAACTACTGTATAAACACAAAGCATCTCTACGAGTCGCTTCCCACCGTCTTTGTACATTTAGATCTTTTTAAATACGCAACCGATTTTATGCGGATTTCACCAATAGACACAGTGATTAAGTATGACAGTTTATAAATGTCTTATACCTCTAGATTGCACCCGCGCGAAGTCGGCGTCGCTAGTTGTGATTAAATCCAGATTTTCGTCGTGGCGGGTCACATTGTTAATTCGTACCACAGTGCGCAAAACTTGTGTATGCATTCGTCGTCAGCGATTATACCGTTTCAATGTTTGAAGAAACAAAGCTGTCGTCGCGGTTCGGACCACCATATGACACGAATAACTCATACATAAATACTAGTGACGGTCGTGACTTTACTTTACGGCCGAAGTCTTTTAAAATGGTAAAAGAACCACATATTTTCTACTCATACCTAACCTATCCACGGCGCTTCTACAAATAAAAAAACCGTAATGCGGTTTACTGAGTTAACTACCAAGTTTCAACAATGTAGTCCTTATGAGTAGTTTCGGAATAATAAAATGGCTCTGACATACGGACAGACAGGCAGACAGACAGACATGACGAATCTATAAGGGTTCCGTTTTTGCCATTCCGCTACGGAACCTTAAGCGGTAGGGAAGTGCGATTACGATTTCTTCAGCACCACATGTAGCCATGAGTTTCTTAATGCAGCATGTGCACGATCGATTACGCGAAACCGTTGTGAAACAACCAGCTAATTAGCAGATAGACCTGCGCTTGCGCAATCAGACGGACATCTTTGGCGCGTCCAGTCGACCACGACCGAGCAATGGTTGCATCGAAGCAGCTGCAAGATTCTGATAATTTATTGCAATTTTTCCTTTACAATTTCTCGCCTTTACTTTCCTTGTCAGGCGAGTTCGATTGACACATTCGTCAGTTTGACCATTTCCAATGATTCTATCTGCTAAAGACTTAAATACCTAAAATCACATGTGACCTTCTTATGACAAAACTTAATCGAATATGGAAAACAGATAAAAGAAAACGCTATTTCACGTATCTTTTTACATAATGTAAAATGCAAATCAATTTGTTTATAACTAGTAAATTTGCATAACATGAATCAGCTCGCGATAAACATTGTAGTTACGAAAGCTTAATTTAAAATTACAGCGCGTACAACGTACTTATTGAAACCTGTCAATCGTTAAATGGGCAGCGAATATCATCAATTCAGTATGCGCGCCGGGCGGCGCCGCGTGGCATGGTCTAGCTAGCTAAACTCTTAAGCAATGCGGGTTCAACGAACCGTTTTTTGCGTATTTAGGTTGCAGCGATTTGCGCAAACGCGTGCATCGGATGCGTAGCGTTATCGAAGCGAAGGAGTAACGGGTCAGCCGGGCCAAAGTAAACAATTACGATAGCATTGTGCCCGGGCCGTTCACCTCGCGAACCGCGCGTGCCGACCGCGCGTGCCGACCGCCCCGCGGCCGGAGCGTTGCGTTGCGCCACGCACGCTGCGCTATCATCGGTGGCGTATCCACTTGTTTATTTTTACACTAATCCACTGACCACGATCACGTGACGTCCTATATTTTGTAGTTAATACGGGCGGGTCAATAAGTCCGTGACTTTTTGAATTTCTGACCTCTTTACTGAAAAAGCAACACTACTCCTGTCAACAGGCATCTGTCAGTTGACTCCTATCAAAATTTGAACTTGCTGCGTCAGTTAGTTTGTGTTTGACAGCTATCTTTATCAGACTACCCAGTAATTTGAGGAAAAAATTGAAAAAAGTGAATTTCGTGTTGGCGTTGTTTAATCGCAATATGGAGGAGTATGTTTGGTCTCTGGTGTGTTGTGATGGATCCATGTTTCGTCCACGGTTACAAAACGGTGCAAAAACTCCTCCATATACTCCTCCATTTGACAACCAGTCTGCGTCTACCCATTATCGCATCCAAGTCAATGCACGTGATTGCACTCCGACGTATGAGTCAATCCTTCTGTATTTGGCTATCGTCCGTCTGTCGATATCGAGACTAATATTAGCTCTATATTCAGACTTTGAGGTTAGTACGTCGCATGAGGAACGCAACGCAGTACAAACTCTGTTCGGTTAGTGTCATTTAGGACTATGCTTGTTTCCACAAAGCAACAAATTACATTACATTCACATGGTGAAGTTAAGAACGTTAATCAGACTTTATTTCATTTTTTGACAGCCTACACATTTAACCCTCCAAATATTTTGGGCACCTAAATCTACCCATAAAGGAAATGATACTTCAATATACAAAGCTGAAACATCACAACCAAAATAATTCATACTACTAGACTAGACTGTGTAAACATTATGAACCGTTGGAACAATGCACAGTCGCATTACCTACTCATTCACAGTCAATAATGCATTAATTTAATAGTAAGTCACCTTCACTTCGTAGGTACAAACACCTCTTAGGTAAGTATTAGTCATTCCATATCCGATTTTATATACAAGTCATGAAAGAAGAAATAAGAAAGAAATAATGAGACTACTTATAAAATATCTCATTTCTTACATCGAATCAATTAATGATCTTACACAAGTTATAAATACAAAGTTGCGCAGTAATTTCCCATACCATCTTATGAAGTAATACCATTTATTTTTTCTCTCCCAACCCGAGCGTTCGCAGAATATCGAGCGAGCACTGAATCCGGTCACACCGGATAAACATTAGCGAGGTCCGAGAAACCTGTTAGGTCCTCATTTATCACTTCATCTATTTCATATTTCACGTCGCACACTAAAATACCGGTGGATACCGAGAACTTATATAATGCAGGGTCGGGTGGGTCAATAGCTTTAATTATGAACGCAGGAATGATAAACTGCGTGATGATGATAAAAGGGAAAGATTTAGAATCCAGACATAATAACTGAGCTCAAACAAACAAGAATCAAAAACTTAAAGTTCCTCTTTGAATTAACAATAATGGCTGTTTATGAAACGATATTACCAAAGACAGCTATCATCAAAATGTCTAAAATGGAAGGAAAATAATAGTAGATTTTGAAAGTTTAAAACTAGGCCAGGTCATCCCTAGCGTGTACCTCGGAATTTGTAGAAAGAAACAGTTGCGAGCACACGCTTTTTCCAACGAAACGTCGTCGGAAATTCGTCAATATATCAGAATTGTCGGGCCGGGAGGAAGAGGAAAAGTGCGGAGGATGCGATAGTGCGGCGATAGTTTCGCCGATAATACTATGGCATGGCCCAATTTACGCACCCAACGTCAGAGTGAATTGGGGCCTCTCGGGAAATTCGGGACGTGCAGACGAGCTGAGGAGCTTACCGTTACGTCTAATTTATAATGCATGCCGTTCATCGTGTAATCTTGCTACACGTCACGGGGTCTTAAGACACTTTCTTCGTAACAACAAAGTATCTTAAGATAGCCTATTACGAGTTATAATTATAACATGACCTGCGCTGCTTGTAAGGCTTTGCGAACTGTTCGACTATAGTCTTCGACATTCGCAAATGCTACAAACAACCTAGATGGAATACATGTTTTGGATAATGATACCGTATAGAATAGAAAAGTAATAAATGAAGAGTTTGGAGATTTCAATAGAATATCCAAAACCATTACTCCGTTACTTTAGACACATCCAAAACCGTCCGCCAGCCCACGTTTCGTCCACAAACGCTTAGAAAGTGGTCTGCAGTGGATACGCAATATGCGCCGTGCGTGCGCGCGTCATGAATAGAAATCGCTCACTTGAACAATAACTTTCGTGCGACCGCGCCGCCCCTGCCATCGCGCCGTAATGGCGAAACACCAAGGGTGGACTATCCACTCCCGGTTTATTAGCCTGATACATATTTATATCAGATACTTGCTCCCGTTCTCGGTGCGTGGCTAATCGAAGATCCCAGATACGAGTACATTAAACGAGATGTCAATCTCTGCTGATAGACCAAATGTACGACACTGAAATAATTCCGCTTCTCCATGAAAAGGGGCTTTTAATTCGCCGTTAATCCAGAATAGCTGCTTTCGCAAACACTATTTACTTTGTCGGTGTCAATGACTTCTAAACAAAAGACGAACTTTAGTAAGATCAAGATGGCATTTGTAAATGTGATTTTGCAACACTGCACGTGAACTATAGAATTCCAGCAACACCTTCTAACTTAATTGATTCGATTTACAGATCCGATTAAGAGATCGGAAACCGAAGTACAATGCAGATTTGCGTTAATGGCTTTTGGTCGTCTAAAGCCGTTCTACAGAGCAAAATCCTCTTAGATTGGAGTTGCATGCACATTAACTTTTTATTTTGAAAATTTTTCGGAGATGAAAGTAGTCCAAACAGAATACGTAAAGATAATATTTTCCCACAAGCGAGCGTATATTTAGGAGCGGGTAGCATGCACGATACATCATAAGCGAACGGCGTACGTGCAGCGGGACTCGCCCTGGCGGGTTCAGATACGCCGTAACGATAGTTCGAGTCACGTTTTTATCTGCAAGCGAGTCTGTTGTTACGCTCGCCTATTACTGTGCACGCTTAATTGTGAATCGGAGGTTGAAGTATGTACACTTATGTACCCCTGTACACTTAGGCTGGGTTGCAACATCTTGATTTAAGTAACCTTAACTTTAACAGACTGATACAAACTTATCCGACTCGGTAACAGCGTCGCTGTCGTCTATGACGTAACCTAGGTAACAATATGTAATAACACATAGTTCTAACATTTTGCCACTGACTCAAGATAAGTTTGTGTCTGTTATAGTTACGGTTAAAATAAGATGGTGCAGTGCAACCCATCCTTAAACTTGACAAATGATAAGTATTCACGCTGGTAATAAATACTATGCCGGTTTTGATGACTCTGCCAAACCGCTTAGGTTTTAATATGAATTATTAAGATATAGTGTCATATTTACAGCAAACAATATCCACGAAAGATATTGAAACTCCGAATCTACTATGCTACTATTGGCGATACCAAGAAGGAAACTATAATAATAATGGTAAAAGCAATTTATAAGCTGCTAACTTTCTCATCTAATTGGTACTTACTGAATTCGGAGAATTAATTAGTTTGAGTGTTAAAAGGAAAACCAAATCGGGACGAGTGTCGAAGTAAGGAGGCAGACAGAATACTCTCCTGGGCTTAGCAGCGGATATAACTTGGCTCGCGTGCCCTCGCTTTTCCCTCACTATAAAAATAAAGTATGTTGCAGACTTTCAACACAATTCCCCGGATTTGCATAATGACATTTGAAGACACTGATCAACATGGAAATAAACTATAACCTTTAACAATGCTAAACACAAAAGTCAAAGTGGAACCGTGTTGCTTACTCCTAAGATGGTCGTTGATAAATAAGTTGTCGTATGTATGTTTCCATAAATAACATAAAAACTGGGTCAGCTAAAACACGGCGCACCACCATGCTAATGAAGACTAAAATGAAGCGAAACCTATGCAAGGCGAACTTCTACTATAATGATCACGCAAACTGTAAAACTGCAATTATGCAACAATACTATGTTAATCTAGGTTGATTTTAAATACGGTGCTCCGTCTACTCTGCTCGAGCACTAGATGGTAATGTAGCGGCATAATTAGAGGCTCTCGTCGTGGAAGACAGTGACTGAATAGTTAACGAGGTTTTTACCTTATTGGTTGCATCTAAGCGAGTTTATTTCAATTGTTACGGATCAGGCATCCAATGAGTCGATGTGAAGTGAGCTCGTTATCAGCGAACAGTACGCCGGTGACGTATTCCGTTATCTGAGAATTTAACGTACACAATAGACAGCGCCGCAACGAGGCATCGATCACAAAGAGCAGCGCGCACGTGTATGCCACAATGAGAGTTTATGGCGAGCTCACCTCGAGACCGACGCCCGCCGATAAGAGCCGACGGATATTACACGAGCGACCCAAACGATGATTGACGAGGAAAGCCATTCTCCAAATGATACTCTTTCAATTCCAATCGAGATTATATCCGAGGAACAATTACCGGGCGATTGATTCCCAAAAGGTGGCGCTCCGACGGCGTGTTTTGATTGTCGCGTCAAAAAACAAGAGCGTTCACGAATCCCATTATGCAGGAGGACTAATTAAATCAAACTTCGCAATAACCGTCGCTACGCTACCCCTTATTTTGATTGCTTCCATGTAAATTCATTCTCTGTTATTCGTATTCGGTTCTAAATGAATTTCGTGTCCAACGGCATCCAGCCGCAACGGCCCGACATCGGAAACTTTATAAATTATTATTACGACGAGCAAAACAATCTACGAATCCGAACTACGTAACGGGAATGCTCAAATTGAATTGTAAAAGTTCAGATGTTGCGGGCGAAACCTTAAATTTACAGTCGAACTATCGACCGCTGTTAACGACAACTTAATAGTTTTGCGATACCGCCGTCGTGACGTGATAAATTACCGAACGTATGAAACTGTCGATTAAACGAGCATAGCTTAGCCTTGTTTTATCGCAACTTAACCGACGAAAAGCAAGTTAGCAAAATCGATGCAACCGTATTTAACGATTTCCTATATCCATTTCGACGCTCTCTGCTCTGCGATTAATTAACAGAGCGAGGACTCGCAGTCCCTAGATCAAATGTTTTCATATTACATGAGGCGTGTTCGATTCGAACGATTGTGGGACTGAGATTATAAGGAGTTGAGCACAGGGCAGATAGACGAAAGCGAGCTACGAACGTCAGGCGAGTCACCCTTTGCCGCATTCGAGAGAAGATATCTGTAGCAAGCGTCACAAGTAATTAAGAAGCGACCCAAGCTTTGTCCCGGACCCCTGGGACGGCTCGGGGAGCTTTCCGCGCCTCTCCCCACTTACATAATTTCTCTTAACTGCATAATCGATATCACCGTGTAGCTGTTATCCGTGTAGTCTAGACGTTGACGCGATTCGTGTGTCTGCACCGGATTGCGTTTCGAGAGGCCGGCTGAAGTGGCGCAGCGCCGCCCGGACCGGCCTCCGCTCGAGTGCTTTCAATGTCGCGTATACGCGCTCTCCAACTATTCGGGAGTCCTCAGCGCGGCGGCGGAGCGTTAATAATCTCACAAAGATACGTCGAGAACTAATACTAAAGTTCAACAG
Organism: Crambus lathoniellus; assembly: GCA_949710035.1. Lineage (NCBI taxonomy): Eukaryota > Metazoa > Arthropoda > Insecta > Lepidoptera > Crambidae > Crambus > Crambus lathoniellus. The sequence continues at coordinate 3,825,552 of OX453310.1, read as the reverse complement.
TCCCTACAGAACGAACGGCGCACGGTAAGATACAGCGGAAAGTATTTAATTGACAATGAATGTGACAGTGTAACGGCACACGAGAGAGGGTTGTTGCGAGCCAAACGGAGCGCGTCTCTGTTAATGGGGTCAACGAAATTGAGAAAAGTGAAACGGTGGAGTGGGCCGGACAGGCATTTATTACCGGACCCGACCGACTACCCTTGCCCCAGAACGAGAGGAGTCGATACCGAGGAAAGGGACGAGGCATCCTCCAAATAGTGGCCATCGAACGGAAAGATAGCAGCGGTCTGTCAATGCCGGAGGACATGCGCCGCCCGCCGGGCTCGATGCTCGTTAGCACGGAATTAATAACGAAATTTGTCAGGACTGTACGTGACAGCGAGACTATATCCCTCGTCGGCGTCGCCCTCTTTGCGAGAAACTCGCGCAAACGAAGAATGAAGTTGCTGCTTACACATATAAATACAAAAAAGAACTATAAATAAAACTAATTAGCCGTTGTCCCTCGAGACGCGTCCTTTTGTTTCCACGTGTCAACCCCGTGACATTTTAATGGCCTTTTAAGCGTGTATCCACGTGAGTGTGATACCGAGTGTAAATAATATAATATCGTGTCGTAACCGTGGAAGCGGCGGGCGACAGCTCAGATAGATAATTATTTCCGCTCTCAATATTTACTTTAACATACACGGCACAACAAAGACGCACCCTGTTACAGAGTAAATCGCCGCAGGCATCGCCGAGCCGCACTCGTAACTTAAATCGGTGCATCCAATCACGACGCGCCGACGGTTCTAGATAGGGACTTGGAAATCAGTTTGCCACTATTGAATTATACGAGAGCTGCAGCCAGGACGTCATACGCCGAAGTTTAATCTCCCGAAGCGGCGGACGGGCTTATTATGCAAATAGTCGGCGAGTCTCCTCGGTCATCTTACAGTCACGTACCGCGGGCACGTCGCCCGAGACCGTACGCCGCCTGCGGCAGCCGGCAGCAGCCGGCAGCCCTCGTGTCGTGTCGCATGCCCCATACGCCACGCTCCAACGCTCCCTGATCGACATAGACACGCGCAAATTGAACAGAAACGACGCGTCTTCATTACAAGATAACAAAATGAAATCCCGATGAAGATAAAATTATTTGACTACCAAAAGGCGGGAGAAACTTCGACTACGTCAATTTATTGCCTCCGAATAAAGTCCGACCTAAAATTCGAAATGAAGCAAGCCCGCCGGAAACGAACGGCAGCGGGAGGAAAATCCAACTCTTTCTTCCGAGGAGAGCGACTACGACGAGCGTTAATTAACGAAAATCGGAATTGACTTTCGTGTCTACAACGTTAGAATTTTTATTGACTCCCAGACGATTGTTTGAACGAGGTAATTAGAAAGCGATAAAGGCATGTACGTGACTGTCTGACGTTTTCCAGAATGCCAAATATCTAATTGCGACCGTGTACAGCACATGATAGCTCATTTAGTTTTACCTATACACCTCTAGATTTTATGAGTACAAAGATTTTAGGGGATGATAGTGTCCATCCACCACGGAATCGCGAAAAAAAACCAAGCTGTTCCATACAAAAGTACATCATCGACTCGACTGAAATGTATGGAACAGCAGATTTTTTCTCGTGATAACGTGGTTGGCCCCATAGTAAAAATTGTTCGTATTGATGGACACTATGATTCTCTAAAATCTTTGTACTAATTACAATTTTGTGTTGTATAGTATAGTTTCTAGGTAGGTTATTGTAGAAAGGTTGTTTTGATCGTTCCGGAGAAAGAAGGGCAAGAGCCGGCCAGCTCGGTGTCGCCAGCCGGTACGGTACCGGCGCGTACCGTTAGAGTGAACTGCGTAACCCCGCGCGGGCCCTAGGCCGCTGGCTGCGCCAGCCGACGCCGTTCCTAACACTACGTGTTACTCGCTCCGACCGCTATCAACGAGCGAGGCCAAATAAATCCAAGCCATTACCCACTAAAGTGTAACCCGCGAAGGCGAAGCTTCGCATACGGTTAGTTTTTGTACTCGTGTCGTGAGAAGGCGCATTTAGCGCCTTAGTTATTTCGAGGCGATCGCGTGATATCATTAGAACATTATTGCTACCACAAATTTCTTTTGTCACTTAACCGGCACTGGATTTGTTGGATTTATTGAGCGTGACGCGTTGCCGCGGGTGGTTTCGACCGTTTTGTCGCTGTCCCAGATAACGAAACGCGCCGTGTTTTTGTACGGAGTAGACGTTCAGACAACGTTGATACACTACCGAAACGCCCATTCCTGATACGATGTAAAGCGAACGAGGCGCGTTCTCGATATATGAAGTGTTGTGCCGAGCGAGACATAAAAATACTGAGCTCCATACGAGTGAAGAAACATTGTTAGCTACGTTCCGAAATATGAAACACGTCGTGGGCGGGGCTCTTGGCTTAGAAACTAAAGCTGACGAACTGATAGCCAAAAGCAGTTGGCAACTACGATACTGAAATTCACACGACGCTATTATGGGTAGGACCGGGCAGGAAAAAGGAAAAGGCTTCGTGAACTTCGTTTCTTTTTAAGAATTCATGTAAGAAAGTCGTAAATCTTTCTCGTTGAAAAATAAGTAATAAAAGCAGCCGCCTTCCGCAAAAAAGGGTAGGTACTCTTCTAAAGATCACTATATAAGGGGAAAGCAGTGCGTCGCAATTTCCACGTGAAGTATGTCCATGCGGAGTTCCGGAGAGCTAGAGGCTCTCGTGTCGGGGGGCGGAGAATCTTAGAGTGCCCGGTTAATTATGAAAACTTCCGGACAGGAAATAGCCGCCGAGAAAACGTGCCTGTTTATTTTCACGTCATGCCGGGGTCCAGTTGCACGACGGCCGCGAGTCCTACCGTTTCTGTCATGACGACTGTTTTTTCAATAAATCATTCTTTTGAGGAGTGAGTCGGCTCTAGCGGGCTCCACTCCGAGCATAATGGACAAATAATGCGCACGTCGCGACGGCCCGACCATTATAATGTTATTTGAGGGCAGACAGTAATTGCTGAAGCGGATTGTTTCGAGCTGAATTCTGTTACCGAGCCATTTGAATTATTCTCGGTGGGCATTTTGACGATATTGTTTTTGTCCGCATGATGATTCCATTGTAACGGATATGCAGAGCAGTTCAGATAATTCAGAAAATCTCAAATTGGTTGAACGAAAACATAACTACTGGCAATTTGATCGCAATTACGTGAAATAAAAGTTTCATGCCGAATCCCAATTTAGATACTTTATTTAAGACGTATTAAACGCTATCTATCCTGCTGTTCAAAGTTTGAAATGCAAGTGGAATAAGCCGGAGCGAATGCGTGAGCGTCGGAATCGCACGTTCTGGCTGTCTATAAGAAGCCTAATTACAGCAACTCGACGAGAGGCTAAGATCCGAACGCCGGCGGCGCTGCTACAATTATAAATTCAACAAAGTTCCTCGTCGCCGCGCGCCACCTCGCGCCGCAGAGCGCTCTGTGCCCGTAGTGTAAGTTTTTATGTCAAAAAACGCAAACTATTTCGATTCCGTATTTATGTCAATTTGTATGAAAACTGTATTAGCGCCTCTAGCGGCGAGTAGCGCGCTTATATAGTTTTCATACAAATTGACATAAATACGGAATCGAAATAGTTTGCGTTTGCTTGACATAAAATTTACACTAGGGGTACTGAAAGCGAACCGCTACGTATTTCGATGCAGCACTCGAGGGCGTCTAGCTTTCAGCTCCGAGCTCGCTTTTTATTTGTTGCCTGCATTTAGGCTCATGTTACATTTCCCCTACTTTGCTGTCGTCGTCAGTTTTTGTGGAATTCCTAATTAGTCCGACGCGGTTCCTGTCGAGCTTGTCGAAAAACACGCAAACTTTTCGTCGATCTCTAATAACTACCGAGAAATATATTTCGCGGTAAGCGCATGTTGCCAGTTCAGTAATGCGCACGTAAGCGGTTATCCGACCACTTTATTACTACCCGCGTCTAATTATTAACACAATTAAGATAACGTAAACTTATCTCGGATGTTTGCTTAGGCGACTGACTGAGCACAAAACTAGTATGCCTTATCGCTGGCCGTTTCGTTATTTCAAATATACAAAGCTATTTCCAAAGAGCTCAACACGTTCACGCCTACGTAAATAGCCACAGGTGCTTTAAATATTTTATAGGCCAATAAATAATACCGCACGGTTGCACCTAACTATCTCGTAAAAACCTGTCGAATGTACAGTATTCCTAATAGGAATATACGAAAGTCATAAATTGTTTTAAGAATTTCTCTCCTAAGATTTATTCAATAACAAGTGAAATCACGAATAATCTTTGACAGGGATATAAACAAAAACGGTCTATTAAATCGATATACATTCTTACAGTAATAAATTTCCATAGACGCATAACAACCTCTCCCATAAATTCATTAGACTACATCTCATTCCACACTGCCAATTAAGTGGTCGAACGTTGAAAAACAAAGCAATCGACACGTTCTGCGCAACGAGAACAAACGGGCTACATCCATTACGCGTCGGGGAGAAGCTCCCCACTTTTAATCACACTCGTAAACTCCAAGACGCCAGCACCCCGATCGCGGTAATCCTATGACGCATTAGTCAGGTGTACGTGCATTTGACGTGCAAAACCGTTTTAGATAACGCGCGGCGTTCACAGTGCAACAACGTTTTCTGTTCCGGTGATAATCTTTGGAACTAAAACAGTTTTCATACGACAGTCTATTTTGACAGCTAATTTCGTATTGCAAGTGGCTCCTCTGTCACGGATGTCACCGGAACAGACAGGATTGTGGAACTATAGGTTTGCGTGACGTGTGCTTCGTTATGTCATTACGGCAATACGAAGTCAAACGTCAAGACGCAAACGTGATCAAGACGCAAACGTGATCAAGACGCACTGCATAGAATTAAGGGCTAATAACACTTATCCTAGTTAGGGTCCTAATTAAGCATACATTGCTTTCTTTGAGCTCATTTTTAGCAAGTGATGCAATCAAAACAAGCAATGTATGCTTAATTAGGATCCTAACTAGGATATGTGTAATAAATAAGCCCTTTACGGCGATCGGCCCGCTGTACCGGCAGGTATTATGTAACGCCGAGTGACACCTGGCGTCGGCAGGCACGGTAGACGCAGACGCCATCCAACACTAACCCATACCACAAAATATATATAACGCCGACCAATCGATATGAAACTCAGACACGATACGCAAACAAACTAACAAAAATCTTATTTATGACAGACGTAAATATACCTCAGAGAGAGTGCTTGAACAAATGATCTAATCCCGACTTCCATGTCACGACAGAGAAAACACACACAAAATAAATTGGCATCGAAACAAAGCCTCCTTTAGAAATGCCTTTTGACAGACTCGCCTTATATAGAACGAAATTAATGTTCTACGGTGAACACAGCCATTTAACTGTTTAAAATTTGTAACGGGTTTCAAAGGGCTATCGTTATGAGTCGAAACGAACAATTTATCTAGCACAAATAACGGTAATTAATTGATATTTTATATGCAAAAAAATGTTTACAAAACCCGAACATAACATCGCAGCCGGTTTTGGTAATAGCATTTGTGTGTTCTGCCGTTCGTAATTTCAACACCAAGCAGACGCATCCATTCTGTTACATTGAATTTAACACAAGGAAGTTCCCCTATCCTATATTTTATAAAAACGCAATATAGCCGAATTTGCAAGGGAAGCATGAACATCTTTACTCTGGCTAGCAAAATTATGCCAAAAACTTTTTCCATTAAAGCCTATAAAGAAGGCTATCCAAGGAACACAATAAACTCGTGTACAATAGCGCGAATCAGATGAGGAGAGACCCTCGAAAGCGATAAGTTACATCAAATTCAAGTAACGAATGAATGCGTTTTCCTTTATCTGACTGTTATTTAGTTAGTGAGGGAGCGGGGGGGTCGGCCGCCGGACGTATTGATTGATGGACCGACACGTGGGCCAGGGCTGCAAGCGGCCGCCGACCACGCCGACAATTAAAATTTGCATATCTAGACGATGTTATATTTATTGCAGCCGTAGGAGCAACATGAGATAGAAGGCTCGTCGGTTGTCGATATAAAAAGAGTCGCCGACGACACGAGCGCTGCTCAGCGGGCCTGACATAATGAGCGTGTCGCATCTCACCGAATACCCAATTAACATCCCTGTACACCGACCGGAGATTGCGCCGCGTAACACGTACGCACCAGATCATCGCGCGCCGCTAACCTTCGCGTGCGTCGCTGAACTTCCAAACTACACACCACCCCCATGAAATTAAAAGGGGTCAGATTGCGATTCAATCACAAAATCCAATTGACTCGTTCGCCTGTAATTTCGCGTTAATTTGAGGGTTGTTGATCATGAAATCGGAAATAACTCTGGAGGGCATCGAGATTTGTTTGAAAGTGTTTCGGTTGCTGGAATTCATACTTTTAATTTGCTTTGATCCAGCATTGGGGTATACGAATACGAATATGTACGTTAGTCACCGTTGAACGACTTCATCGATGAAGTCTATTCAAAACACGAAACTAATTGTACACAACAGTAAACATATTCTAAATACAGAAAGTATTATCCGAGGAGATCAAACGTTTTAATTCTTCGGACTGGGGCGTTTTTTCGAATTCTTTCAATTAATTGAGGAGCGCGAACAGGACAAAGGCAGTGGTGAAGGAGCGAGGATTTCCTGAAGACAATGGCAGTAATCACGAACCGGTACGGCGTGATTACCACCCCGCCCGCGCGGCCAGCCCGCCAGCCTGCCAGCCCGCCACCCGTGACTACAAGAAAATTTATAAATCAACAGCAAACAGCCTTTACCTAATCTAGACAGCGAGATATCGCCCTCATAAAATTAGATGTTTAATGAACCGTGGCAGATTCAAAGGGACTACCCGAGTGGACTTGACTTTTTTAATCTCAAGGCACACACGACAAACCGCTTGTAAATATGTTACATAAGATAAGATACTAGCCCGCCGGCACAAGCAAAACTAACAACATCACTTAACGCCATTATTGCGAAAGTAAACAAGCTCGTACACCTACAGTGCATTATGCTACAGCGGAAAGCGAAGAAGCAGTCAACGTATTTACAACATTTTCGCGTTCCCTCTTTAACTTTCGCAACACAATGCAAATCACGAGGAAGATTCCAATACACGAACCGAAATTCAATTTGCAAATCTTTCCCGGTGGCGAAGATAGAATCAATTTACACAATCGTCTAAGCGAATTACGTCATTTGGCTGCCGAATATCGTAACGAGAAAAAAGGCATCAAGGCCGGCATCGGCAGCGGTGCAGTCCGTTCACTTGCGATTTCGACCGGCGCGCGGCGGCGTGGATGCGGCCCCGTGCGGCTCCACGCCCAAAAGTCAAGGCAAACCGGTCCTGGTTACCATGAGTTGTTTTGAAACATTGTCAGCCCGTACAGTGCGCAGAGCCTCCCGCCATTTTATTACCGTTCCCGCTAGAATCGATGCGTCAATTAGCCATAGACACGTGCCCGTTCACAGCGAAATAATGGCTATGACAATTCGATCGGCTCACACGGACGCGAACGAGGTCAGTGAAACTTGGGCATACAATTTTTCTTCATAGCGAGCAGGCGGCCGTTTGCAGAGTTTTACAACAATAATGTCTGAGTCAACAATAAGAGTTTGCGCACCGCTGAATGCAATCAAAATGGCAAAATCACATGCGTTAGCCTGCCGGCTCGCGCGGCGTATAAGGGCGGGGTTCGCGGAGAATCTTCAAGTGCATAATAAGTTAACACAAGTACCTCGCTACAAGTAGTCCATAACGCTCAAGGTACTTTTCTAGGTTAAGTACCATCTCGAAAGTTGCCTACGCATGCTGAGCGGGTCGGATACAAACATGGAAATAATGAAATGTTGTATCTAATGCTTAGGTGCGAGTGCGAGCAAAAACGACAGCCACGGGACTGGTTCCTTGGAAAGTGCCTAACTAATTTGATGTACTTACATCTCACACAGCACGTTTACACCACGCATAAAGATAATATAGTCGGGATCGGGAATAAAAGAGAAGGACACAATCGTAACAAACGCTGACACAATTTAACACTGATTTGTGTTCACGAAACGTACACTATCTGACTGAAGCCCAATAAATAACATTCTGTAAGTATTTGACGTAAAAAATAGTAATATTGGAATGATCGTATCCTACGAAACGGTTCCGACACGAACAACAATAACATTCTGATGATCCTGACTCATAAAAAGGTCATATTTACGTCTTCGTGATTTCATACAAAAAAGTCTTTGTTCCGTCCTGTTAGATGTGACATAAAATATATTGTTAGTTGAGCAGGCATTTATTTTATAGGCCTATTGCGACTTTATACCCCTGCATTCTGCTATAAATTGTTCATAAGTAAAAAAGGGGGTGTATTTTTCGCGTGGCCTTTTTGTATGCTCGAACAACTTTATCAACGCCGTTTCTTTACTCCGCACATGTTTTATTATCGTACCTACAAGCAGTTTACTTTGCTAAACGAACTTGATTAACAACAAACAACAATAAAGTTTGACTTGTTTAGCTTCATAAACATAAGCAAACAAACTGCCTTCTGTAACACAGGAATGGAAATGGCATGCTAATATTTCAGCAGTTGACCCTACACATAGAAAATTACGTTTAATTTAATTAAAAAGGGGTAACAAATAAACGAAAACAAATGTAATCTTATAACAAAATACAGCGAAGTAACTTTGTAGCATATAATTCAAACATTTGAAATTGAGAATTTAAAAAGTGCCTAATACCTTAATAGGGAGAGACGCTTCGACAGGATGTATTGTTCAAAATGACCAATTTCTGTCATCGTAAAGATAGCGTGTTGAAAATTGTACCATAAACAAAGTCGTATTGTAAACAAAAAGTATTTGATTTAAAAACTTGTGGAGGAATAGCTTCGTAACTGCCAGACATAACAATATTTCTTGTGCTATCTCCCGACTCAACATTGTTGCCACACTTAACTATTTCTATTGCTATTCATTACAATTTCACCGCCTTTCTGAGCTATTGTACAGACGATAGCACGCGAAAGTAGCACTTCGAAAACAGATCCTATTATGTACGTGATAAGAACACTCAAAATCTATATGTAAAGTTTGATGAGCTTCGACTGAACGATCCGGAATTTGGTAAGATCTTTTTTTAAGAACCACTTTTTTCAATAATATCCCAGGAAGAAATACCTATTGCTAATTAGTAGACTGAATACAAAATAATGGAATTGTTTCCAATACATTTACAATTTTAGTATTAAATATCAATATAATAAGAGTTCCCGTGGGCAATAAGAGGCTTCTTGTGTCGGCTCTTTTCAGAATCATTATTGAAAACGCTGCGATTCCTTCAAGTACCGTAGTCTTTAAATGATCTGTTACAATATGTATTTTTGTCTAACGACTTCGTAGAAATTATGATTTCCAATAACAATTTTGAATATATTAAAGCTCACAAAAATAGAAGTCCTCTACTCTATTCACGGTTAGACTAAATTCAAAATTCAAAATCATTTATTCATTTTAGGCTGATACAGCACTTGTGACTAAATCGAGTCAAAAGATCCATGTTATGTTCCATTAATATATACGACGACTGATAAAACGGTATAAAGAAAATAATGAGCACAAAATATTATTCTTATGTTTGTAAATCTACCAACAATAGAACTAAGTAACCTTTCTAATGAGGATATTGAGGATAGCGACGAACATATCTATCGGTTGAAGACGATTTGCTAAGCATTCATCGTCGTTATGAACAGTTTTCCTCATACTGAATTGGCATAACGACAAATAATAGTCACCGCATCTTCTATCAATTTTATTGTTGATCGAAGCACCGCATTGAGAATTTTCTTCGAACGCATAGTCGACAGACGTTCGTGCGTGCGGTTGCCGAAAGTCAAAGATGAATTTGATTGGTTGTTTTATAGTTTTGTTGGATTATAGAACCCGATAGGACTAATTTGGAAACAGCAAATCCTAATAGTTACTGAACAGTAAAAGATGTCCTTTAATATGATAATATTGTTGAAACGTGTCAAGTTATTCCTAGGGTTCAAATGCTAAGTGCATTATCGTTGATAATATGAGATTTGATCGAAATAAAACTGATATGACAACATTTCCGTTTAGATCAAGGCTTATTTGTATGCTATTACGTAATATGTTATGTATTAGCATAGAAGAGCGCTTCTGATTAGGTAAGCGTGAGGTTGTTTCTACTGCATTATCTATTGAGCTATATTCTATGTTTAATGGACTCATTAGGAATTGACATTTATCACGCAAGTACTAATGATGATAAACTATTCGCATGGGAACGCAGATATCAGTACTCACAACTTCACAAGTCAATGTTTTTGTATTAATGTTATTATGCAAGCGAAGTAAGGCGTATCACTTATTACCATACAAAGCAAAAGTGCGTGTTTACATGGCTCACAAACTAGGCGCTTAACATTTTTATCTCTCGCTGTCTAGTTAAGGTATGCAAATTCTCCAATAAGGTTAAGTGGGCAGATAGCTAGCAACACAATAAGATACCAGCGACAGAACGCTATCTTAATAACTTGTGATAGTGGTGCCTGTAACAGACCAGGAGCTGAATGGCTCGGATGCCAACGTAATGAATGTAAACGATGAGCATCGAAAATAAATTTTGATTAGATTGGCGTATCAGCAAAGCGTACAAACAGTACTTGACTACAACGAGGCGAACTTTTATGAAGCTAATGAGAAAGCGACTAGTTGGAACATTTCTGAAGCGCTAATGGGACGATGAAGCACTAAATTGTGAAACATGGGGTCATGGGAAATTTTCAATTAGATCCTGTAAATTAGAATAGCTTTTTGTACAGAAACGAGAAGAGCCTAAACGAAATAAAGTTTCAGTGCTGGAGTTCCAGCGTATTTAACATCTAAAATGTCTTTAAAATTTGTCTACTACCTGTAGGAAAAACAGGGTACTTTTATAAATAGGTCGATGTCGCAGCTAAAAACGCCTAGGCCGATAATTTTTTCCGTAAGCTATTTTCTCTACCTATAAGTTGACGAAGCTCCGCTTAGCGGGGCTCCTCATCGCTATATCACAAAAATAACCTATCCTAACCGTATTTAAACCAGCTTTACAGCGTAAGACGAATATAAATCCAATTTTTCAAATTGTTGCAGCGGATTCAACTATCCGCCTGTGACAGTTAACCGTTGCAATCCCAAACAAAACGCTTAGACACTTCGCCATCTATTTCTTCACTTAATTGCTAATTAGCTGCTACATGACTAGCTAAAACAATACTCGCGTTCAGTGCTTATAAAAGTTGTCTATCTTACTATAATTACATTCTTAACAAATGACACAAACGACTACACCCATTATTATTCATATCTTACACTCACCGAGGCTCTTACATACGGCGTACTTACAAACTCATGAATATTTTAAATGATTGAATTGAGTAATATCGAACTTTTCTGAACGAATACCGTTGCGGTACGATTTGCCTTCATGGGAAAGTAAGCAGAGAATATGAAGTTTTAAACGTTTTTTCGTTTGTAATTGATTCGTTCATTATTAATGCTGGGAGTTGTAGAAACATAAAACATTGTTGTACATACGGTAGAGTGGAATAGATATGTCTTTAACTTTGTAATAGCTAAGGAGTTCATATCAGCAACACGATTCTTGGGAACACTTTATTTATTGACAAAGGTACCAAAGAATGATGACATTATCACATTGTTGATTGGCCAGATGATACTAAATTATATGCCAGGGGTCGCATGTAGGGCAATAATAAACTAAAGTAATAAGCATTTTGCTGTTTTGTAGTTCTGTGACTAAATTATATTTGTAATCCCTTCTTTGATCCTGGTAACCGTCGTAATACAAGTGGTTTAATTCTGAGAGAAGGTTCAGAGTCTGATCAAAGAATGAGATTTTTACAAGCTTTTTATTAACTTGCCATGTTAGTTAGTAAGTTAGTTAGTTAGTGGGGGACAAATCTTGCAAGCTTAATTTGACCCACTCCCAGTGTCCGATGGAGCTAAAATTTTGTATACAGGTTTGGTTTAGATGACAATACAATATTAAAGTACAGTTAGCAAAAAAGCTTGTCATAAAAATGGAATTTTTACTAAAAACTGTACGTTCTAACATGACAATTCTGGTGATACCTACATATTATTGGTCGTGACGTGATTATGGCGACAGGCAGATCGCTATCAGGCAGACGGCCTGTGCAGTGCATTGTCAGGTTGTAATACTGTGGCATTGTGCTCCACATGTAATGGATACCTATCATAGGCATACGACTGTAGGAAGATAACAACTCTGTATCTGAAGTATGAACATATTAAAGTTTTCACGGTAATAATAAATAAATAAACATCTTATAGCAATCACACCAATTATTATCTAAGCACATGTTTTCATTATGGAACTGTGTCATGGAAAACTTGATAACGGATCAATTATGTATACTTAAATACTTTTTGTTTGTAAATACATTCATAATATATCTACCTACATAGAAAACACCCAGACCAAGACAAACAGACAATGTTCATGCACACAAATGTTTGTCTTGTTCGGGAATTTAACCCGAGACCTCTGGCGCAGAAGGCGGGTATCCTACCCCTGCGCCAAATCGGTCGTCTGTGTTAATATGTTCATACTTCAGACAATTCTGGTGCTACATATTATCGGTCGTGACTATGGCGACAGGCAGCCTGACAGGCAGATTGCTATCAGGCAGACGGACTGGCGAATGCAGGCCAATCGTGATTCAGTGCATTGTCCTCCACACGTAATGGATACTGAAACTGATCATAGGAATACGACTATAGGAAGTTTACAACTCTGTTTTAGTAGGGCTAGCACAACTTGAGCGCGACTCGAGTGAGAAAGAGTAGCGGGCACTTTCAACCAATCAGATCGCTCGTAGATAGCGCGCGTGACTTAAGGCGACGTGCTGATTGGTTGAAAGGAGCGCGACAAAGAGTCGCGCTAAGTTGTGCTAGACCTACTGAACGTATTTACGTGACAATTCTACCGCTACATATTATTGGTCGTGACTATGGCGATAGGCAGGCTGACAGGCAGGTCGCTGTCTAGCAGACGGACTGGCGCATGCAGGCCAATCGTGTTTCATTGCATTGTCCTCCACAAGTAATGAATACTGAAACTTATCATAGGAATACGACTATAGGAAGGTTACAGCTCTGTTTCTGAACGTATTAACGTGAAAATTCTACCGCCACATATTATTAGTCGTGACGGCGACAGGCAGGCTGACAGGCAGGTCGCTGTCTAGCAGACGGACTGGCGTATGCAGGCCAATTGTAATTCAGTGCATTGTCCTCTACAAGTAATGGATACTGATCATAGTCATACGACTGAAAGAAGGTCAATATACTTAAAACTTGCTGTCAATCGATTCTAATATCTTGCACGAATGAACCACTGAAATAAAATTCAGGGTAGATTTAAATGTGACATAGAAATCAATTGGATAATGGCACTGATTAAGCTGTACATTTTTTTTTTAGAATAAACGCCAAAGAAATAATAGATTAACTAGGTCTTACTAATTTTTCTAGGTATAATCGACATCAAATTGCCCAAAGCATTTTTTTATCCACAACGGTGTAGCACTTAGCCTTCATCACACCTGATGATAAGTGGTGGTAAAGCTGGAGGTGGAAGCGCACTACTACCGGAATCCTAAATCACTGAATTGAGGAACTGGCTATCTTATCTCTAAGTGCCGGAACACAATAATGCTGAAAACATCATTGTTATGGCGTCAGACTTAGATAAGATGGTGGTAGCTAGCCAGGCGGCCTAAGAACAAGTCTTACCTCCAACCAAACCGAATACAATATGTACAAACACTGGGAATCGAACCCGGGACCTCTTGGTCTGAAATCGGTGGTGTGAACCACTAAACCACGGAGGCGGTTAGGCTTATTGATATAGGTATATTGACCGTGCGCTCTCTTACCACTTTCTTAATAAGATCACTTTTCGTAATGTAACTACTTAATTAACGGGTGTCCCAAAAGTAGGTACTTATGATGATATGTCTCAATAAAACGCGAATGGATTGGAATTTCTTCGTAGTTTTATTTTATTTTAAAGAAGAGACTTGTACAATTTTATCTGAATAGAATATCTGCTAAATGGCCGCCACGGGCAAATTTGCTGTGTGCAAGTTTTTCATGACACTTTCACACATTTCGCTGCTAATTTCACACATTTCGCTACTATTTCACCAATAACTCGGCGAATATATAGTCTATGCTTTGTGGATAGTTGGCGTAGACTTTATCTTTCACGTAACCCCAAAGAAAGAAATCCAGTGGCATCAGATGGGAAGACCTCGGTGGCCATTTGACATCACCTCTTCTTGAAATTACGAGATTTTTCGACCTTTCGACAAGTGTTTGTGATTGATCGTGAATTTTTGTTAAATATTTGTATAACTTCTATGCGCTGTTTTATTGTGAAACGCTCCACGATTAATTTTACATGTGTCAAGATGATGTATGTCCAATTTCAACCCGCCATCTTAAATATTTCGGAAATAACGCGAAATTCAAATCCTATACCTACTTTTGGGACACTCTTTATAATGTTAGATATGCTATCATCAGTACTAACGCCACTTTGTCACCAAAACGTGTCAGTGAACCAGTGGAGGCAGGCCTAGTTCCAGCCGTCTGGAGTCTAGACAAGCATCGGTTACTGGTTTACTACTCACACGGAATAACGAACTAGTATCGACCGACTGGACACGAACGCGTCGAACTTTGGTGTCTTCGTGACAAATTCTTATCTCTTTCATAAGAAGATCACTTTTCAACTCCAACTGTAATGTTAGATATAGATATGCTTACTTTTTACTAACGTCAATTCGTCACCAAAACGTGTCAGTGAACCAGTGGAGGCAGGCCTAGTTCCAGCCGTCTGGAGTCTAGACAAGCATCGGTTACTGGTTTACTACTCACACGGAATAACGAACTAGTATCGACCGACTGGACACGAACGCGTCGAACTTTGGTGTCTTCGTGACAAATTCTTATCGCTTTCATAAGAAGATCGCTTTTCTTCTCCAACAGTAATCTTAGATATTCTTTTTTTTTTGTAAGTGCAGTATGTAAGTCAACGACTACTTTATTTTATGTTTGACAAAACTACGGGGCTGCTGGAGGTTCAGATAAAATATACAGGGTGTTAGAGGCACCCTAGCAAAAACTTTAACCATGGCTTCAGAACAACGTACAGCAAGAATTTTTTGTCGAAAATGAAAAAAAAATGGACTTTTCATACAAATTTAGCAACTTATCGGGACATTTTGTATGGAGAGTCGAAATATTTTTTTCATTTCCGACAAAAAATCTTGCTGTGCCTTGTTCAGCATGATGGCCTGAAGCCATGGTTAAAGTTTTTGCAACGGTGCCCCTAACACCCTGTATAGAGCGAATGGATTCAATCAAAGGTATTTAAAGGTATTGTTCTTTATACATATAATTTACCTACACCATTATACTGATCTGAATCTATACTAATATTATAAAGCTGAAGAGTTTGCTTGTTTAGTTGAACGCGCTAATCTCAGGAACCCTACCTACCTACTGGACCGATTTTGAAAATTCTTAGACCATTAGAAAGCTTCCCGAGTATATTTTAACCCGATATTTCCACGAGAACGGGTACCACGCGGGTAAAACCAATAGGATCCGCTAGTCCGACATAAAGCAGCTTATAAACTTTTGTCACGTTTTGTTTTATCTACAAATAAATGGGATGAAGGCAAAAAAAATAATGATCAGCTGCGGAGGTATTATTAGAGTATACTCACACACATTCAAACTCAATCGTTCACCACATAAATGTTTATCTAGGGTGGCGATCTGGCGAACGAACCCACGACCCCTTTGCGTAGACAAAAACAGGATACCCTACTTCCCTACTTGGTGCACCAACGGGCAAGCCAGTCAATAGTATTTGAGTGTTGTTTTGGGCTAAGTATGTATTTTACTAAATTATGAGTCACTAGCGGCCGCCCGCGGTTTCACCATCGTGGTTCCCGTTACCGTGGGAATATCAGGATAAAAAGTATACTTTGTGTTATTCTAGCCTATAACCTATCTCTGTTGCAAATTCCATTCAGATCTGTTCAGTAGTTTTTGCGTGAAAGAGTAACAAACATCCAAACATCCATCCATACTCACAGTCACAAACTTAAGCATTTATAATATTAGTAGAATTTGATTAAATCATTGACGATCTCCGTGAACGAGTGGTGTACAGTCACGAGCAATAATATGTATACAACATAGAACTGTGTCACTATGAAGCGTTCCGAAAGAAAACGATCAGTATCACAGAAGTCATACAATCTATACAAATAAATAAAATTGGAGTGTCTGTTTGTAATCCTTACTTATTTTATATTATAAATGCGTCTCTGTCTGTCTGTGTGTTACACAATCACACCTAAACTAATGAACCGATTTGAATGAATTTTGGTACAGACATAGTCTAGAGCCTGAGAAAGGACATAGGCTACTTTTTATTCCTGAAAAATATCACCTTCCCGCGGGATAACGTCGTGTAGTACACGTGGGCGAAGCCGCGGGCGGAAGGCTAGTATTAAAATAAACACTTTTTACTACCTGCATATGGTTATATATACGGTACATATACCAAAATAAATTCTTTTACAATTTTTGTCTGTCTGTCTGTCTGTTTGTTCCGGCTAATCTCTGAAACGGCTGGACCGATTTTGACGGGACTTTCACTGGCAGGTAGCTGATGTAATAAGGAGTAACTTAGGCTACTTTTTATCCCGATATTCCTACGGGAACGAGAACCACGCGGGTGAAACCGCGGGCGGCCGCTTGTTTATAAATAAATATAAAAATCTGAAAATATACCTTGACAAAGTAGGTATCTCTTACATGGGATATTCCAAATTCTACCTATCTGGAATCTTAACGAAATAGAACGAACATTTTATAGCGTCATGTTATAAATCTTATCTATACATCTATACATACAAATAAATAAAATTGGAGTGTCTGTTTGTAATATTAAAATAACCGCTTTTTACTATATGCATATGATTATATATACGGTACATATACCAAAATAACATTTTTTACAATATTTGTCTGTCTGTCTGTCTGTCTGTCTGTCTGTTTGTTCCGGCTAATCTCTGAAACGGCTGGACCGATTTTGACGGGACTTTCACTGGCAGGTAGCTGATGTAATAAGGAATAACTTAGGCTACTTTTATCCCCGAAAAATATCATATTCCCGCGGGATAACGTCGAGTAGTCCACGCGGGCGAAGCTGCGGGCGGCCACTAGTCTAGAAGAAAAATCTTATTCCACAAAGTTGATGAAATGCAACACAACAAAATACCGGATATTACTTACCGGATTTACCGGATCAGCGAATAAATACAAACTCGAGAAGATGAAATGCATTTCAGATTTTCTGGTGCAAGCTTTTATTAATGTATCAGCAATATGTGCAAGCGAACTCGCCTTCCGATTCCAAGTAAGTACAGTACGTTTTAAAATTTTGTTTAAAATGCAAATTTGTACATAAAGTTGATTCATCAATACATATTACATTACATAATATGCATCTGAACTGAACAAATCGAGAAAATCTGGCATTTCATATCAAACAAAACACGGAAAATGAATTTTAAAAAAGCAGTTCTCAGTGGCATTAATATCTGTTATAATGTTATGTTAAATAAAGTTTTCAAACAGGTCAATCTGATAACCTCCTTCTTTTGAAGTCGGTTAAAAAGCGTAAACATGGCCACTACGACCTCTATCCATCAACATTTTTAATAATATTGTAAATGTACTAAAAGCGACTGCATCGAAGGTTATCACAGCAATTTGAATGCAAAGTTTCGTTGCAATAGCGCCGTAGCGTCAAGGTTGCAGACAGTGTGACGTGGATGCACGTTCTGAGGAGCATGTGACGAGGAAATGACAGGTCTCCAACTGATACCTTTTATCCGGGGATCGAAAAAAAGACGTAAACGCTTTAAGACGGTATTAAAAATAAAAATAGTGTATCAATATAGGAGAGAAGACGATGAAATGAGAAGTCAGCGATATCGTTTATCCAGCGATCGAAATTTGCACAAATATCGAAGAACCATGTGTTGAAATTTTGGAAATTTCTAGTATCAATATAACTAAGTGGTCATTTAGGTTGTGTCCATGGCCTTTCGAGCTCGTCAGGGGGAGGGGCAGGGGTTAGAACCACCCAGCCCTGACGCGAAGCCTATTAGGCTTGGCGGGAGGGCTGGGCGCGGCGAGAGACAGGCCTTTGTCTGACTGAGTCCAACATGCCGTTAGCGGTATACGAAAATACTGTATTTGCCCTTACTATAAACAAAAAAAAAAAGGTTGTGTCCAACCAAGGTAGGTACAACTTTATTGCAGTGATTAATTTAATCCAAGATACGCTACGTTTAATTCAGGTCATTCCTTGATTACTAAGGATAAGACCCTTTTAATTTAAAACTAGTGGCCGCCCGCGGTTTCACCCGCGTGGTTCTCCTTCCCGTGGGAATATCGGGATAAAAAAGTAGCCTAAGTTACTCTTTATTACATCAGCTACCTGCCAGTAAAAGTCTCGTCAAAATCGGTCCAGCCGTTTCAGAGATTAGCCGGAACAAACAGACAGACAGACAGACAAAAATTGTAAAAAAAAATTTTAGGTATATGTACCGTATATTAATCTTATGCATGTAGTAAAAAGCGGTTATTTTAATATTACAAACAGACAGATTAAAGTAGTAGTAGTAAAGTAAAATGAGTAAGTTTCATTATATTTTAGGAAACTTTTTTTTTTTATCTACTACAGGGTAGCACTTAGCCTTCATCACACCTGATGTTAATACTAATAACAATATTTTTTCTCAATATTTTTTATGCACTGTGTAATTTCATTTCTATGTAATTAACTTGCTAGCGCTTTGGGGCAATCTTTAATCTAGCTAAGTAAACTATTAATAATAAACTAAAATAAAATTGGAATTTAAACGGATAAATTTAAATTGTTATAAAAATATACAAACGCATGTAATAAATAATTACCATGACTAACACAGCTTGATTGACAAACAATCATAAAAAGCGTATGCAAACTCTATTAACTAATTATTGGAAAGATTAGTTGCAAATATCGATAAGTAATAAACTTTGTGAAATTAGTGATTTAAGGTAAGTACCAATAAGTTTCATACAACTTATTTAAAACATCAATTATTAAGTACCTATTTATTTTATCACGTTCACACTATACCTACTGGGCGATAAAGGGAAAATTATAAATAGAATTAACTTATCATTGAAATACGAGCTATTGTTTGCTATTCCGATAATTTTTAAACAGGACAATAAAAATTAGAGGCTATTGTTGCATTTGAGTGCATAGAGCCATAGAAAAATAAATTAAAATAAGTATTTAGTAAAAATTTCATTTTTATGACAAGCTTTTTTGCTGACTGTACTTTAATATTGTATTGTCATCTGAAACAAACCTGTATACAAAATTTCAGCTCCATCGGACACTGGGAAGTGGGTCAAATTAAGCTTGCAAGATTTGTCCTCCACTAACTAACAAACTAACTAACAAACATGGCAAATTAATAAAAAGCTTGTAAAAAGTGCTGTCAAGCTTTATTATTATTGAATACGACCGTTTCCCGTATGTAACGTAAAAAGATTACAACACGACTTTCATATTACAGCTTATAAGCTCTATTATTTTTCAGTAATCCCATCAGAAGTGCCCATAAAAATCTACCCAGCTTTTCAGTATTTTCCCAGCATAGCAATTTAAGTCATATCAATCTGAAGAGCTTGTTTACATTTTAATCTCTACCTGTAAAGGCTGCTGTACATGGGTAGAGTAAGAGTGGTTGAGTACTAACTATCCTACGAACTATACTAATGTAGACATCATTGGTAGAGTAGAGTAGGTACTGAAATATGGTAGAGTAGAGAAGCTAGAACCGCGGGCAAGCTACTTTTCCGCTCTACGCTATCGTTTACTCTACCCGTGTAAAGTAGCCTTAACTAACAGTTAGATTACAATTTAATGATATTTGGATTACTAGCTTTCCGCCCGCGGCTTCGCCCGCGTGAACTACACGACGTTAACCCGCGGGAATTTGGTATTTTTTCGGGATAAAAAGTATCCTATGTTCCTCTCCAGGCTACAAAGTATATGTGTCCCAAACTTCAACCAAATCCGTTCTGCCGTTTTGGCCTGTTTGAGCAACAAACATCTAAACTTTCACATTTTTAATATTAGTAGGATTATGGGTAGGTTTGTTGCAAAAATAAATCTTAAGTTCACCCTCTCTGTTAAAAGAGGAAAGATTTGATTATTGTTTGTTTGTCCTACTAATATTATAAATGTGTAAGTTTAGATGTTTGTATGTTTGTTACTCAATCACGCCAAAACGGCTGAACGGATTTGGCTGAAATTTGGGACACAGATACTTTGTAGCTTAGAGAGGAACATAGGCCACTTTTTATGCCGGAAAACTATCACATTCCCGCGGGATAACGTCGTGTAGTGTACGCGGGCGAAGCCGCGGGCGGAAAGCTAGTACCTAATGGATAAAATCTAAAATTGCTGGAAGGATTTGAAAGATTTTTTCACCAGTAGAAAGCTACCTTATTCCCGAATGACAAAGATAGGCTATGCCTATTGTATCCCGATATTCTCACGGGAACGGGTAGGTAACCCATTTTCAGTTTCTCATTGTTTGAGAATTCCGGGAATTAGTTCGTTTGCACCTAGCCTTACCTTCACTTAACATATTATTATGGTGCGATGAAGGCTTAGTTAGAGCTACCCCGTTGTAGATTAAAAAAACCCGTGGGTACAACCGCGACGAGCAGCTAGTAGTTCATATCACAATTAACTAAACATGTCTATCTCCATTTCGCTTACCGGGTCACGCTAATTGATGTCAACATGCTAAATCTAGATAGACATCTACCGAGGTGGGCTCTATTGGAAAATTACAGGCGCGGTGCGCGGGCGCAGCCGCAGGGACGTTACGTAAATATTGGTGCTAGGTATGGGAGAATGTGCCTATTGTTTCTAGTGGAACTTTGTAGGTGTACATAGCAACTCTACAGGTGAAAAGGGCAGTCGAATAGAGAATTTATTGTTATGCAGAAAGATTTTCGTGGGCAAATTTATTTAATTCCGCTAGCAAATTATTTTTGCTACCGCATAACGTTGCTGTTACTGATGCAAATTATTATTCACGAAATATCTTTGAATGAAAACTTTAAGTAGCCTGTTTTGACTGCACATTTATAACGCCACTCATGCACAAATGCAAGATATGCGGAAATCCGTAACGAAACGACACGTCGAACGTTAAAACGCACTTGAAGCTGCAAAATGGGTTATTTGAAACGTAGAGGGAGGTAAAAAAACACGCCATTTTATTCGCAAAGTATGTAAATTCGCACATTTCTGAGGTAATTCAAGAGCTCTCGTATGAAACGTTCTATATATCATATTCTTAGTGGCAATTCCGTTAGGTTTTATGTTAGCACGGGCTAAAAGACACATTCGCACTTACGCACATAAATAAAAGCTTTGGAAGGACGAGCGAAATCTTTTATCAGAGAATGGGCCCTTTACGTAACTCTACATCAATCACCCTCCACGTAAGACTGTATGAGAATTCTTTGAAGCTCTGTAAACCTTCGTTTAAGCTGACTACTTGCGTAAGAATCCATGCAGATAATTCGTCAATTAAAATATCGTCTTTGTAGATTTCTTTTTTATGTAGATACGTGCTACGTAAAGAGGACCTATGAAGGTCGCATTTTTTCGTAATAATTTCAATTAAGTATTTAAATTAAATGTAAGTAAGTTAATATTAATCGAAATCGAATTGTGTTGTATTTGGTTTTATTTAAGACAATAAGAATATTGCGACGGTTGTCTAAGATTGAAATCTAAGAATACGGAATGAACAAAGCAGAATTTTAAAATATCAGTGTACAACAATGCGAGACATTTTGCACTTAAAAAAACTGCAAGTATAATTTTATTACTTACTTACAAGCTTTTTATTAGCTTGCCATGTTAGTTAGTAGGTCCAGTGTCCGATGAAATTTTGTATACAGGTTTGGTTTAGATGACAATACAATATTTAAGGCGATACTCGGAAAAAATGTACTGAAGCGAGATAGCAATGAAAAAACGACGCGCGCGGGAGCGAGACCGATTTTGCAGATTAGGCAAAAAAAGCACAAAATCACTTCGTATTATAAAACTACAGCGATTTTTTAAAAAATGCTTCTATACGATCCTCAATATTATTGGTGTCCACTAATTAAACCAATTTCCAATAGTGTAAGTAACCCCATTTAAGAATAATCTTGAGTATTCGTATTTTTTAGAGGTCTTTTCGAAAAGAAAAAGTGTCGAGGCAAAATCATAATATCGTGTTTTTGAAACTATACGAATCTAGATAAAGGTATGAAGAAATATATATCTTATTACCAGATTTGTAACAACTGTAACCGACCTATAGTTTTAAACCAAAAAGTCCATTTTTTCCGAGTAGCGCCTTAAGTACAGTCAGCAAAAAAGCTTGTCATAAAAATGAAATTTTTACTAAAAACTTATTTTTATTATAGATCGATGCATTAACGAGTATTATGGCTTAATTAAAGTTAACAGCAGTGATGGGATCACGAATGCTTGTGGTCGGAATTCCACCAAACCAGCACAGCATAAACGAAAATCATCTGACCATGCAGTGTACTGTATAATCATGATATTTGACGGCCTGTGCGTGGGTTGGTGCACGTACCAACTAAAATTCTTACTCTAAATTTTAATATTATACTTCCAAATTTTTTTATGCAGTTAAAAAGTAAGTATAAAAAAAATAAACTGACTTCAAAAAGTACAAAAGGCACTTGTTGAAATCAGTTTAATTTTTTAAATTACTATTATATTTTATTTCTTTATTTTTTGTGTTTGTACAGTAAGATAGGTACCCATTTTCCAAAAACTACTGAAACTAAGTTTTACTGTTCTTCATTCACAATGCTAATTTTATTATTGAAAATTTTAAAATGAAGTATCATCGGAGCTGGTTGCGAGACCAGTCGATTTTGAATAGGCTCCGAAACTACGGGACCGATTTAGAAAATTCTTTGACCATTAGAAAGCTACATTCAGCCCGAGTGACATAGGCTATATTTTATCCCGATATTCCCACGGGAATGGGTACCACGCGGGTGAAACCGCGAGGATCCCCTAGTATATGCGAAACTTTCGGACTTTCGGACCGAAAGTAAATATTTTTAACTGGCTATCTGTCTCTTATGTACATTTTCCAGCCTAGAAGATAAAAGGAAAATTGTGGTATAGGTAGGTGAAAATTCTTTGACCATTAGAAAGCTACATTCAGCCCGAGTGACATAGGCTATATTTTACCCCGATATTCCCACGGGAATGGGTACCACGCGGGTGAAACCGCGAGGATCCCCTAGTATATGCGAAACTTTCGGATTTTCGGACCGAAAGTAAATATTTTTAACTGGCTATCTGTCTCTTATGTACATTTTCCAGCCTAGAAGATAAAAGGAAAATTGTGGTATAGGTAGGTACTTAGAGAGGTACGGTCGCCAGCACGTCGGGTTACTACAAAATGTCAAAATTTTTTAATTGAAACTGAACTCTATCTGTTGGAGATAAGGTTGAATTTTATTTAAAGAAATTTGACAGTTTGTAGTAACCTGACGTGCTGGCGACTGTACATAGGCGTTTAGTTGGGATTTTTTTATGTGAAATGAAATGAATGAAATGAAATGAAATATATTTATTTTTGCGCATGAAAAGGGTTACAGTGCGAGTGATTTCTATGTTATCGCATGTGATTTCTATGGAGCTAATATAACCGGAATTTAGTTGTTGTATAACGCTATTTTGAACATATTTTATTTTTGATTACCAATTTTTCAAGACGTTTGCCTGAAAATCTAAATTTCAAAGAATATATGGATAGATGGAGGAAGACCAAACCAATATAGATATTTATTTAATAACTTGATACCTAACATGAGAATGCCCCCACCTTAGTATGTGTACGGTGTGTATAGTTCTAGCTACCTTGGCTAGAGGCATTTGATAAACATGCTATCTAAACAATATCAAGGTACCTAGGTACCAGGCAATGTAAGGACACTTCTGAGAATAAACGGAATGTTAAGCAATAACCTACTGATACTGCACAGCACAACTATTCTAAACTTAGGTCAGTGTTGCGTTTAGGAGCCAAATGGTGTGTGTGACTAGGAGGTATTAGCGTTAAGAAACTGTGGATTAAAAAGTAAATGAACTTTGCCTTAAATTAAGATTAAAAATAAAGGGTTTGTAAATAATAATGTAAAGGGTTTGTAAATATAGTAATGTAAGAGTAATACCTACACATCAAACATCATACAAATTATCATTCCATAACTTCGCACATACAGTTACTGTGAAACTGAGTGAGAGCTCGAAGAAATCCATCCGATTCAAAATCATCGGTCGCGTTATCGAAGTTTCCAATCAAAACTGCAAATAGGCAGCCTACAGTGCAGCCATACTTACGTGTATATTACATACCACATTCATCACTGTTGGAAAAAATACCTACTAGAGTATTTACGTACATACGCGGCGGCTAAATTGTATTCAAGAAATTCGTTGATAAGTTATATTTGAATTAATTTTTTTCTCATCAAATCGATGTAGAGCTTAAGGCTGGAAGTTTTAACGAGTTTTTGGCCTGATCAGATAGTTACTCGACATTCATTTCTGTTGGAAAAAATACTAGAATATTTACGTACATACGCGGCGGCTAAATTGTATTCAAGAAATTCGTTGATAAGTTATTTAAAATAATTTTTCTCATCAAATCGATCTTGAGGCACAGAACTTGAGGTTATGGCTGGAAGTTTTAGCGAGTTTTTGGCCCGATCAGATAGTTACTCGACATTCATCTCTGTTGGAAAAAAATACGAGTATATTTACGTGCATACGCGGCGGTTAAATTGTTTTCAAGAAATTCGTTGATAAGTTATTTATAACTAGCCTTCCGCCCGCGGCTTCGCCCGCGTGTACTACACGACGTTATCCCGCGGGAAGGTGATATTTTTCAGGAATAAAAAGTAGCCTATATCCTTTCTCAGGCTCTAGACTATCTCTGTACCAAAATTCATTCAAATCGGTTCAGTAGTTTAGGTGTGATTGTGTAACACACAGACAGACAGAGACGCATTTATAATATAAGTAAGGATATTATAAAAAAAGGATATTATAAAGTTTTGGCCAGATAAGATAGTTACTCGACATTCATCTCTGTTGGAAAAAATATTAGAATAATAACGTACATACGCGGCGGCTAAATTGTATTCAAGAAATTCGTTGATAAGTTATTTATAATTACAAAAAGTCTCATCAAATCGATGTAGAGCTTAAGGCTGGAAGTTTTAGCGAGTCTTTGGCCAGATCAGATAGTTACAATCGGACCCGAGTCTGAGAACTGGTGGTGGTAGACAGCTGTGACGTAACCAGGCAGCGCTGCCGACCGTGGCAGTGCTGCCAAGTGCCAACTGGGTTACGAGCGTCATCCGCCCCGCCCAGGTAACGCTGTGCACTCTTCCCAACCGACACAGCGGCAAGGTCACTGCGCCACGCGCGTAATCACGCCGGCTCCCCACCGCTTACATAAAAACACAAAATAGACTAACCTGTTCTTTTCCAACTCGTTATGAGTGGTCCTGGAACAAAAAAACAAACATTGTAACCGTCCGTCGCACTTTTAACACTCAATTCACTTCACTGCACTGCACTGCACCGGCGAACGGCACTCACCTGCTGCCCTGCGATTTCTTCGTCCTCGGACGCCTTCCTCCGGTCCGAGACTCTTCATAAGCCGGCAAACTCGACGCGTATCCGTGCTCCGCCTCTGCAACAAAGAACACTGCCATTCCGTCAAAATCAGCTGATTGTGGCAGCGCAAAAATAGACGGGAGCCATGTTGACGTGTGCGTGTAGTGCACTCGATTGACAATTCAAACAAAGAAAATCCAATTCACCTCTATCGCGCCTTTCGATGAATTCAGCAGCTTGGATCAAATCAGCAATACTCATATTTATGGTATCCTGGCTTAGCACGGGTATTCACGAACGTAACACGACTTTATTCGTTTTAAAACTATAAATAAAAGTATCTTCGCCCGCTCCGAAGTTCACGACTGCGTTTACCGATGTCAAAAACACACTAGCTAGGCGAGCGAGACCGCGAGACGGACGGGACGCGCGACCGTGTATGCCGCTTCGTGATTTGTCGGCGCCGTTCGGTGCGCGCTCGGCCGGCCAATGGCGGCGACGCAATGCTCACAATAAAATACCTGGGTCAATCACGTGAACTTTGTGTTTCCAAACAAAACTTTTTTTTTTCTATGTGCTCGGCTCGACTGGTAGTGGCGTGGGATATGAACAAGTTTAGTTTGTAGTTATTGAATAAATAATTTGTACTGGCCTGCATAGAAGCGCACCTAGGGTAATTCAACCGCCTCTGTGGTCTAGTGGTTCATAGCAGCGATTTCAGACCCAGAGGTCCCGGGTTCGATTCCCAGTGCGGGTATATACTGTATTCGGTTTGGTTGGTGGTAGGACTTGTTCTTAGTCCGCCTGGCTAGCTACCACCATCTTATTTATTTATTTATTTTACAATCTTAGGAAAGCTTACAGCTAGGTGGGATTACAAAAAGTAGGTACTAACTTAAATATTGAAGGCCAATTACAAGTTTTTTTTTTTTTATCCACAACGGGGTAGCACTTAGCCTTCATCACTTATAACAAGAGGTTTAAGTTGATTTTCTACACAAACTAACTAAATAAAGATAAAATACATAACACATGCTAACTAAATTAAGAAAAAGAAAAAAAAACCAATGAATTTGCTACTTTTTTTCGAATTATCTAAGTCTGACGCCATAACAGTGATATTCTCAGCATTATTGTGTTCCGGTAGAGATAAGATAGCCAGTTCCTCAGTGATTGAGGATTCCGGGAGTAGTGCGTTTCCACCTTCAGCCTTATCACCATTTAACATCAGGTGTGATAAAGGCTAAGTGCTACCCCGTAGTGAAGAAAAAAAAACTTAGGGTAAATCCATAAACATATTTATACTAATGGGTAAATCAGATGCAAATATCTGTGTGAGGCAATAAAAGTGATATTTTACCGGCTATGATGAATAAAATTACAATAATTTGCCTTGTGACAAAAATAAATACAAATTACCACACCCTCCTCTTTTGTCCCATTGAAATTCTATACAAATTAATCTATGCATTCACTATTCTTATTAGCAAAAAGATGTTAAAGTAGTCTAAATAAAATAAATTAATACATCTGTGAAACACTTTTAATATTCAAAATATACAGACATGTTTTGAGTGTGTCATTAAGTATTTTCAACATGTGAAGGCGGGCAAACAGAACAGGCAAGAGGTGTTTTCTTGGCTCCTGAAATAGAAAGAAATATTACGTGGAATTAACAGTTAAATTAAATTCTCATAAGATTAAGACTGCACTAAAGTACCTATGTTTTATAATTCGGTGCAAAAAAAATAATGTCACTATCACATTTGAGTTTGGCAACAGGGTGTCGTAAACCTTTTTCTTTATGTCTCTTTTAAACCAAAGGACATTTTTCATTTTCGGCTAGGACATTGTACACTATTCGTGCTAATAGTAAAAAATATAGTTAAGTCAAATAAAATATTAAAATTCTCATTGTCTTTCTGGATAAATGGTACAAAAATAAACTTTGAAATAAAAATTCTTTGCCATCCATGGTCACACTGGCAACCATATTTAAATCACGTTCGGAAACTTTGATGTTTCTGTACGAAAAAACGATGACATTGACGACTGATGATAATCTGTCAATGTAAACCTTTTTTTTAATGTTAGTGTGACATTTTACCGCCATATTGAATCGGGGTTGCATAATTATTAAGACTAGATAATGCTTTTGTACCATCAAACGCGTTAGCTTATTGCGATATAATTAGTTTTCAGTTATTATATTTATCTTTTGCTTGCCTATGATATAGTGTACAAAGTCCTAGCCGAGGCTCCATACAAAACTGAAAAATCTCCTTTATTGTGAGGATTTGGTTTTACAGATTTTTTTAAATCTACATATAAGAACTATATCTTGGATTAAAGCGCATAAGATAATGCAAAATAGATAAGATAGTAATAGTAGAGACACAATAGTAACAAGTAACAACGGTTCAAACTTAACAATAAACAAAAACAATAACAGAAACAACAAGAAATCTACGAAATAATGTAAAAAAAAGCATTGTACGCGAAGCAGATAGGAGCCCGCGTAAAGTACCTAAACAAAATACAAATCAAAATCAATCAAATAATCACACACTTGTTAAAGTAGGTTTGTCACCCCTGCGTCACAAATATTTTGTGCTTGCGTGTTGCCAGTACGTGAAAAATTCCTTTCTAACATTCCTTTGAAAAATTATTTTGTTGTTTACGTAAGAATAATTTCCATATTTACACTTTTATTAATAATTTTAAACAAATATCTATCCAGTCAAAGCATGTTTTGAATTAACGGCTATGTCGTTCACAAATAAAGAAATCTACAGAATGTGAATATATAGGAATATATAGAATATATATGTCGCAGGGATATGAGGAAATCAGAGATTTCACGAAATCCCTAGGGATACCACGAAATCACGGAAGATGTGGTATATTCTTATTTATGACGTCTTCTTCCTAAACAAGTTCAGATGTCATTTCACTAAACTAAATCTAGTGAAATGAAGAATGACTGAAGAAAGACAGTAAGCCCACGGCTGCAGTTGGCAGGTATGAGCGAGTTTGTATCGGAAGTCCTGTAGAACACTTGATAGGTTAGAAATTTAAGTGGTTATTTTATTCTTTGTGAAATAACTTATGGATTGTTAACACTTAAACTTCGTGGTTATTTTATTTTTTGTGAAATAACTTATGGATTGTTAACACAAAAAAAATAACGAAACCTATCACGTGTTCTACAGAACTTCCGAGGCAAACTCTCACCTCTGAAATCCACTTTTCTGACATTTCACTAGATTTAGTTTAGTGAAATGACATATCACTGAACTTGTTTAGGAAGAAGACTTCGTAAATAAGAATATTCCACATCTTTCGTGATTTCGTGGTATCCCTAGGGATTTCGTGAAATCTCTGATTTCGTCATATCCCTGCGACATATATAACATTGCATTGTGAATGCATAAAAATAATTTAAAATGCATAAAAATAATTAAAATCTCAATGTGAATACTTATATAGTTTTATGTGGTAATACTACTTTCTATTTTTTTTGCACCGAACTATAAAACGTACTTTTATGGGTATCTTTCAATGTCTGGAATCTTATAATATAAGGGGAGTATTTTCATGAAAGCGCAAAGAGCACCAGTACAGTAGGTAACTTAAAATAACAGCTTAGAAGTAGCATTATTTGGTCACACCAACATTTAAGAATGAAATTAAACGAAATAAAAGGTCTTAGCGCGACAGGGTTCTTAAATTTTTAGCTAATCGTAAGACAAGTCTAGAACTGCATCCGGTAATAATGAAAAATCAAGAGCATGTAACTAAATCATCATCATCAGCCATTTAATGTCCCCACTGCTGGGGCACTGGCCTTCCTTATGGATGAATAAGGAGACTGTAACTAAAGGGTAAAAATATTCCATGGTGTGGTACTTTAATATTGTTTGCCATTTAGTACCATTGTGTCTCTGTCAATAGGCACTGGTTTCTACTAAACATGTATTTTTTTACATATTTCCTGAACGTAGAATATTTACGCCCTAATACTTGAATGCCTATCAACTTAGGCGATATATAGGATGATTGTAAAAAGAGATATATAGCTATGTAGCTTACTTAGTGGGCGTCCATTAATTACGTGAGGCGGTTTTGGCGATTTTTCGAAACACATAATGTGCTCTATAATTTTTATTTAAGACTTTACTTACATCTCATCTATTCTCACGTGGGGGAGAGGGGGTGTCTCGGCCAATATCACGTAATTTTTTCCTCATAAATCAGTATTTATAAGTTAATCAGTATTTATAAATCATAATTTTTTCCTCATAAATCAGTATTTATGAGGAAAAAATTACGTGATATTGGCCGAGACACCCCCTCTCCCCCACGTGAGAATAGATGAGATTTGGCTTGACCCCCTCTCCCCCTAAAACGCCTCACGTAATTAATGGACGCAATAATTACGCAAAAAACAAAACGTGCATCGTGCATGTTTTGTTTTTTGCGTGTTTGTTGCGCCCGCCTGACCGTAAAAAAATGCAAATGCACACAACGAAACTATCAGTGCACAATAACTGCAGCAAGACAGCGACACCTTACACCTTCACCGATGCATTACTCTCTCTTTTTATACCGCCGAGTGTGTGTCACCAAATAAATAATTTTCTTTCTTTCTTTCCTATTTCGCAATGGAGGTACTTCCGCCAAGTGACGACCGATACAATCAAATAGATAGGGTGATGTTTAAGGCGCTCCTAAAGTTGAGTACAAGCTTTCCGTTTGCGGCGTTGCCCTCGTAAGGTAGCAGACACTGATTCAGGATTTGGTTGAGGAGGGGGCAATGTTGGTTCAGGGTGGGTGGGGGGAATCTTAGCTTATTTCACGTGGCAAAATAATGAATGCAAACATATTGTAGGTAAAATTGTATCAGTGGGGGGGGGCAATCGACTCCCATCCCCCCCCCCCCCCCATATCCGCGCCTGTGAGAGTTAGACGATATTAGACAACAACAACATAAGACTATGACAAATTACAATATTGAATAACTTCTATGGCACAGACAATTTGGCTTCAATAAGACAAAGGACATCTATTTTAAAGTGCCGGCCTAAAAGAAAAAAGGTGTGATTCTGATAGATCTTGCGTCCCTTAACATTTATTGTTATGGCACCAATGCTGTAACTTTATTTTTTCATGTTAAAAAGTCTGTATTTTACCTTAACTGAAATAACTTCAATAAATGAATCATTCTACCCAAAAATACGATGATTTCAATCAAATGAATTACTAAAACAAGTGTCATAGCCTGTAGTTCATGTTAAGGGTAATTTTCTAATAACACAAAAAAAAAACTTAATTGGAAGGGAAGGGAAGCCCAGGGCGGCGGCGGGCAACACAATAGCCCTCGTAAGCTAGCAGGCGCGGATTCAGGATTTGGTTGAGAAGGGGGCAATGTTGGTCTTAGCTTATTTCACATGGCAAAATGATGAATGCAAACATATTGTAGGTAAAATTGTGTGTCAAGGCCCCTGACTCAGGGGGGGGGGGGGGGGGGGGGGGCAATCGTTCCCATTGCCCCCCCCCCCCCACCTCTGTATCCGCGCCTGTGAGAGTTAGACGATGTTTTCTCGTAGGAATGACATATTTTCTTTCCAAGGGTAAAAAGTAGACTATGCTATTCCAGCAGACCATAATCTATAATCTATCTCTGTGCCAAATTTCATCGATCCTATCAGCTGTTTTGCCGTGACAGATTAACGAACATCCAAACATTCGCATTTTTATAATACTTAGTAACATTATTTGTAGAAAGAAAACTCACTGTTAATATTCTAACTTTTCTGTAGTACTGGCTGAAAACTCGAACCATGGAGCATAGGAAACTGCACAGGAGGTGTGGCCTGAATTCGCAGAAATTCTCATTTATCTCCACACAGCTCTCAAGCAGTGATGGGAAACCCATAATGTAATTGAACACCAAGCACCATTCATCCTGAAACCATAATACAAGCTTTTTTGATTCTAGTAATTTGATACATGATTGAACATGGATATTACATGCCAGTTTTGGACGTGTTGTCACGTTTCGTTTTCACAGAATGTCCGAAATAAATAGTAGGTATACATATGGCCCGCAATAATTATAATTTGACTGTTCATAAGTATAAAGTAGAATACGGTATTTTACTGATTTTTTTTATTTCTTTAAAATGATTTTCGAAATATTAGCTACACAAAACAAGTTTTCATTTTGAATTATCTTGAATATTTTCAAAGATATAGGACTTCAAACTTTATAATTAGACAAGGACAGGACGCTATCTTAGTGACGTCAGTGGGTTAGTAGCGTCATAGTCACGCCATAGAAGATTTCGTTTTAGAAAGAGACAGCTATAGTCAAAATCAAACAGACTATAATTCTTCACTACATAGTACAAAACAAAGTCGCTTTCTCTGTCCCTATGTTCCTTTGTATGCTTAAATCTTTGAAACTACGCAACGGATTTTAATGCGTTTTTTTAAATAGATAGAGTGATTCAAGAGGAAGGTTTATATGTACTTTTTATCCCGATATTCCCACGGGAACGGGAACCACGCGAGTGAAACCGCGGGCGGCCGCAAGTTTATTATAAAACAGATTCAAATTATTTTTTCACATTTGGTATTCTTAATAGCAATATTTTTTAACGTCATCATTAAATATCTACATTTCAACAACAGTAAAATACCCTATTATAGATGCATAAGTAAAGAAGCCAGCGACTCATGTTCATTTTTCCTATAATTCTGACCCTCCTCTGTAATTTCTCAAGAGTTCTGGCCCTCCATTAAGATGTTTTGTCCATCACTGAATTAGTCAGTAAGTTTACTCACAAGCAATAATATGTAAAACAACATGGACTATGTCAAATTATACAATATTGAATAATTTATAAATAAAACACTTTCACGGATTTTTTCACCCAATTGATTTAACAACTTGGTTAAGTTTTAGTTGTTTTTAGAGGTTTTTGGTTTATCCAACGTTTCGGCACCTTTCCAGGGGCCGTGGTACGGAAAACTACCCACAATTTTTTTATTTTAAAAAGAATATACCCACTTTTATTGTCTTTGTTTTTCGTTCGGAAACAGGATACGGTTAGGTATTGATTATTCTAACTTTTTATTTAATTATAACAAAAATGATTAATTAATTTAATATTTCGATTTGTTTAAGTAATTTGGATAATAATTATTTATAGCAAAGCAAAAAGTTACTGACTCGACCACCAGTTCACAAAAGTTGGAGCCCTTTGGAGAAAGAACTGGCAAGAAAACTTCACGAAGGGGGACAATCTCCGTTTATTAAAATTATTTGCAAAAAGAACTAACCGTATCTTTAGTTCTTGCAGTGTGTGGTTTGGGTTGAGACTTTACTTGATGGATTATAGGGTCCCAAGTTGGTGGTATCTTCCAACCATCTTCTCTATTGAAATTAGGGTATTTGCTAATTTCAATAGCCGTAAAAAACCCGTGAAAGTGTTTTATTTATATGGACAGTTCGCGCAGAAATCTAAGATGTGTTTATTGAATAACTTCTTTAGCACAGACCAAATTGGTTCCAGAACGCTTCAATGAGGCAAATTTCTTTGTTGTTATTGGTTGTGCCTGTACTGTGACAGTTCAAAGTATCTTATCTAACCTACTCTACTACTAATCTATTAAAATGCTTACCTCATGAGTCAATAAACTAAAATCTGTATTTTCAAAATCCGGCAAAGGAGGGTAGGTTCCTTCACTGACTTTTTCATTATAAGATCTTATTATAGTCTCTAACCTTGCACAATTGTATAATATGAAGGCAGCACCTGTAATGTAACAGAAAAAGGTTTTAATTATTATATTAAATATACAATACCAAATAGTTTGTCTGTATAAACGCACAAATCTGGAGAATTTAAATATTCTTTTTATTCCTGATAAATTATACTATACTCTTTAGAGGAGCTAGCCTACAGACTAATACCATAGGCTACTATCGCCTACGCTACTTAATTTTTTTTACTTGTTCTACTGGATCAACCTGCCGCTTTCAACAACAAAGACATGATGTTTGAGAAGCTCTTAAAATTTATTAGTGTTTTGTACCATTTGTTTAATTAATGCCTAAATACGATTAAATGGCCACAAATTTAAATTAAAGAGTCTAATTATTATGAAAAAAAACCAAAATCTTTAAAAGTTACAAAAACAAACCTTTGCTAGATCCAGCAGAACTAAATTCAAAATTGATCTTGACGGCGCTGCTGGGCTTAGTCTGTAGCAGCTCGAACACCACAGCCGACTCGCCTAAGTGTTCTATAAACTCTTTCCATTTTTCTTCTGTTGATACTCTCACTCCATATTTGTGTTGAGCAATGAGGATCATCTCATTCTGACGCATGCTGGAATTCATACAACATTTTTAAAACAATTGCTAATATTACAATTTATTATTTTACAATTTCTTAGTTGGTATGTACATACACACTCATTTAACTCTTTCTCAATAAATTAGGTAAGTACAGTCGGAAGCAATAATATGGAACCAACATAGAACACTGTCACTGATTAGAGCATTCCAAAACAAAACTATTTCTGCCACACACAGATGTCATTAAATATTGTAATATGACATAGCCCCACATTGTTGAGGTACATGTTATTGCTCATGATGACTGTACATAAAATTTCAATCAAATAATAAGAACCCTGTTATAAGTAATGTTTATCAGCAGTTGCACAAATCATACCTAATGTAATCATCAGCTGTAATATTAGTTTCTTTACCTCCAGTTTTCAGATTAAGCACTGCACCACACAAAACAGAACAAGTGTCTTCACGCATGACCGAGGATTTTGAAGACACAATCAAGTTCTTAAGATGTTCTTTCGCTTTTGGAGTGATTGAGTATAGCTTTTTAATAGTCATTGTTAGGTATTTAAGTCGCAATGAGGTTAAGCCATTATTAACTTCTTGTAAATTACATACAACTGCAGTTTCTTCTTCAACTATTTGCATTACCGTTACATTATTCTTCTGAGCTTCATTTAATCCAATAATTATAGATTTCGGTCGATTTAGAAACAAATAAACGCGGTCTTTGTCTTCTTTCACCTTTGCCACTTCCAGGTTCCAATTTATTGACTCGGAAATAATATCCGATGTTTCTTTTTGTATGCATGCTAAAATGGTAATATCTGAATCCTTTTCACAGTCAAGTTCTACATATTGATGCCATGATTTAGGTGTATTTGGAAAACTGAAATCGCCATGATGTTGCAAATGTTCAGAATGTTTTTTTATAAGTAAGCCTTTATTTTTTATACGTTTTTTGGTGAGAAACAGAAATATATCATTGCGGAAATCATTTAAAACATTTTCTATCATTATTGTTTTTAAATAAAAATATTTAAAATTTTTTTTGCTTCTTCACACACGCAACCAAATGAAAAAAAAATGCAGATTTGGACCAGGGTTGCCAATGTCCAGGGTCTGGAATACCCATAAACCTGACTGAAAATCC
Organism: Crambus lathoniellus; assembly: GCA_949710035.1. Classification (NCBI taxonomy): domain Eukaryota; kingdom Metazoa; phylum Arthropoda; class Insecta; order Lepidoptera; family Crambidae; genus Crambus; species Crambus lathoniellus. The sequence goes on along the minus strand of OX453310.1, from coordinate 3,789,964 downwards.
CCAATTTCGGGGAAAATAAAATCAACATTCCCCACATATTCCCCACAAATTTTCATCAAAGAAAAATATTAACGAAGTTGTTTTTTCATATTTACTTCTTAATACATAAAAGACGTTAACTAATGATTTCAATCTATTTTTACACGACTGCCCAAAAAGAGTGTATTGTGCTTAGGGTTTATGTTTTATATGTATGTATGTATGTGAGTTTCTTCATCCAATTATAACTTTTATATGCCTTAAAGGAGTTTAATGTATCATTAGAAATGTTTTACCACCCCGAGACCCGAGTGACACTGGCTATTATGTTTTTTTAACATTCAATATGGCGGACATGCGGCGCCATCAAATAAATGTTTAATGAAGAAAAAAAATCATAACAATATAAATATCAAATGAAAGGCCTCGACAAGTACAATTCAAACATATTAAATAACTTGTGCACATGCACTATACCACACAAAGATCCTGGTGAGTATCGAACCCACGATTCACGCTGTAGAAGTTAGGAGCGCTAATCACTACGCCACCCAATCAGTCAGTAGAAGATACAATAATTTAATATTGCTGTATTAAATTAATAAACTAGATAAATCAGTCAAGAAATAGGTTTTATATTTATTCCGAAGTTTTGCATTTTTATTTTTATTTTTGATTTCCCGTGACCGTTTTAGAATCGCGTGCCTTCTGGATTTCTATTGCGTTCAGACTATATCAAACAAAAATAAATAAAAGATACTATAATACCTGAATTAAATTAGTTAAGAAATACGTTAGGAGATATAATTCTGACTAATGAATATTGTTATTTTCTTTCTCTTTTTCTTTACATTTTAACAACCACCTATCCATATTTGCACAAAAGTTTGATTATTATTAATAAACAATCTAAAACAAGCTAACACAATCTGTAAACAAATTACAAAGCTTTAGGAACTTAACAAACAGTTAGCGAGTTTTTTCTGTTCTAAAAAATCCTACATTATTGCCAACATCAAAACATTAACTGTTTTTTTCTAGATTGTGGTATAATTTTGCGGTGTAAATTTCAGAACAATAGCAATCTAAAGTAGACTTTAAAATAATGCATTTAATTTGTAGAATTTCAACTGCAGCCTGTAGTTGTCAACTCCGTTCTGTACGCGTAAAATTCGTTAAGATGTTGCCATAAAATAAACTCTAAATAATACCTTCCTACCGCATAAGACCAAGGCGAGTTAAACTTGAATTAAATATAATTAATAAATACTAATATTACTAATCTTATAACTTCCAAGTTCAGTTCTAGTGTAAATGTCCAAATACCCTAATTCCCCGCATTTTCCCCACAAAAACGCTCTCCCCACAAATTACCCAATCGGATCGAAAATCCCCGCATTTTGGGGAATTCCCCACAGATTGGCAACGCTGATTTGGACACAAATTATATAGATTTGGATTTGACATTTGACTGACAGCACAACTGACAGCTGACAGATTTGATGACAGTGACATTGGCCACATTCAGCAGAACTAATCGCTCAGTCATCGATTACGCATCAGGGGGGCTATCGGCAAAAAAATCTGGATATGGGTATGGGCTTCAAGTGTCATTTGAATTCCCTATTTTGATAGATTCTTGATGCTTCTTCTGTTAAACGTTGTTAGCTAGCTATCGTTATACCCGAAGCCATAAAATAAAAAACTGATAGTGGCTATTTTTTCTATAAAATTCACTAAAAGTTCCAAAAAACGTATGAAGTTCATATCCATAAAGTTACGCGGTAGCCCCCCAGGGGGGCTACCGGCTAAGAAATATGGATATGGGTATGGGCTTCAACTGTCATTTGAATTCCTTATTCTGATAGATTTTTGCTGCTTTGTTCTGTTGAACGTTGCTAGCTAGTTATCGTTATATCCGACGACACAAAACAAGGAACTGATAGCGGCTATTTTCTTTATAAAATTGACTTAAAGTTCCCAAAAACATATGAAGTTCATACCCATAAAGTTACGCGGTAGCCCCCCTGGTGCCCTACCCAAAGATATTATAATACTAGCTTTCCGCCCACGGCTTCGCCCGCGTGGACTACACGACGTTATCCCGCGGGAATATGATGTTTTTCCGGAATAAAAAGTAGCCTATGTTCCTCTCCAGGCTACAAAGTATCTGTGTCCCAAATTTCAGCCAAATCCGTTCAGCCGTTTTGGCGTGATTGAGTAACAAACATCCAAACATCTAAACTTTCACATTTATAATATTAGTAGGATAACAAGATTGTGCACTATGAAAATAAAATAACTGCTATTAGAGCTTGTGGTAAGCCACCAGATCTCTATTTTCGATGGATCTGCTGAACACACTTTTTAGCGTTTGTTTTGTTTTGACATGACGAATAACCTAAATCACTACATTTGACGACAACGTGCAACTAATCGGCTAATCGCTGCTTCTCATCGAAAATGAAAAGCGATGGAAAAGATGGCGTCCGATTGTTGTTAATCGCTGCCAGTCATCGCGTTTTTGTGTGAATTCAGCAGATAATTTATAATCGATGTGTTCTGCTGAATGCAGCCATTAACATTTTGAAGGGTAGTATTCCACTTATCAAAGATTTTGTCCAATATGCATTTAAATCAAAGTATTTATCAAAGAAACCATTCATAAATTCGTATCCAATATTTGGTAAGTGGAATACCACACTAAGGAACGAGAAGTACAGTCCACAGCACGTCAGGTTACTACAAACTGTCTTCTAACGCGGGTGGATCCATAAAGTTAATATACCTTAGCGGAATTAATTTTATGGGTGGATCATAAACTTATTTATACTAGGGGCTTACTAGGGGTAATATAATAAGTTTATGGGGTGGATGCTGGCTGCTACATATATAGTGATCTGTGATGCTGGCGGCATAGCTTAATTCAGTCCGTCAACAACTATATACAGTGCCACAACCTTTTCTGTGCCGGTGACAGCGGCGCTACCATGAAGCTCGGGTGAGAGCTCCAGTTACCTCAGAGTATTAAGTCAAACTTCATGGGCGCTACGTACGTTTTTCTTTTTTTTGTAGTAATTTAACCGGCCCTGACTTCTAAGAACTTCAGCCGCCAGCAGCGCTATGGTTGAACATCAACTTGACAGCAAAATGACATTAAAAAAAATCACGTTAGTTTCACATTTTGGCCACCGGCACAGCAAAGTTTGTGGCACTGTACCTTACAACTACAACAACATACAAATTTCTTGCCTTACAACCACCAATCATGTATCTACACCACTGACCTCTATCATTACCGAAGAAGCTTTGTGGACTGGTACTTTTTATCGCAGGATTCGCAGGATATTTAATGGGGTTGGCACCGCAAAAGTATTTGTAGATGGCGCTGCAACTTCATGGCTCTACCACAGCTGAATACTCATGTCTTCTACACTCCATAAAAACTGGAATTAAAACCTAAAATCTTCGCCTGTCGCAGACAACTGTCTAGTGTCATTGTCAATGTCAAATTTTATATTATCTGTGCCACTGCCAGCCGGGCTGTGCGTTGCGTTGCTTCTCGTGGCTTTTTCCTTCTTTTTGTGGTGGAAAACGGAAATATTCACCTGGAAAATCTTTAATCGAATCGAATTCTTGAAACTAAGATTATGTTGTAAAATCTGACAATGTTTTATTTGAAGTTTTTAAGTTTAATCACCGTTATCTCGCACGTCTCTTTGGTTTCTTCGCATGATCATCTTCTCGAAGGTATTTACTGTGGAAAAGAAAATTGTTACAATGTTTTAGGAGTGACTAGAGAAGCAACTAAAAGTGAAATTGGCAAAAGCTATAGAAAACTTGCGAAAAAATTTCATCCGGACTTGCACAGAGATCCTGATGATAAGAAGGTAGCAGAGGAAAAATTTAAAGAAATCGCCACTGCTTACGAAATATTACGAGATGACGAAGAAAGGACGGATTATGACTACATGTTGGACAACCCACAAGAGTATTATGCTCATTACTACAGATACTACCGTCGCCGTATGGCCCCAAAGGTTGATGTGCGAATCGTGATAGCTGTTACAATAACAATTATATCTATCATGCAGTACTACAGCGCCTGGTCCAAATATGATACAGCAATCAAGTACTTCATGACAGTACCAAAGTATAGGAATAAAGCTTTAGAAATAGCTAAGGCAGAGTTAAGTGCTAATCAAGGAAAAAATAGAAGAAACAAAGCACAGATGAAAGAAGAACAAGATAAAATAATCAGACGAGTTATAGAAGAAAACATGGATATAAAAGGGGCATATGCCAAACCTGAAATTGTAGATATTCTTTGGGTTCAGCTTATAATACTTCCGTATACTATTGCATATTACATTTACTGGTATCTGCAATGGTTTTGGAAATTCACAATTTTAAAACATCCCTTTGGGGAAGAAGAGAAGTTATATTTAATTAGAAAGTATATGAAACTAGGTCAGCATCAATTTAATGCAATAGAGGATGAAAAGAAAGAAGAATTTTTAGCGGAAGAGTTATGGATTAAGGAGTATTATCTCAGTTGGAAACAATTACAAGACGAGAACGCTAAAAAGGCTTTAGCAGAAAATAACAAATATAAACAATACAGAAGATATATCAAGAACCACGGAGTCGGCCGCATGACATTTGATGACTCATGATAAAAAGTGTTGTGATTAACTCATGAAATACCTATCCATTTTGGATGCAACTCCTTCAGATTATTCTCGTACTTTTTGACTGTTTAATTTTAATTTAGATTATTTATTGACAAGAAATCAAAATACATATTTATTACAGAACTTGTTACTTTTATTTCTTTATATTTAATATCTATTTGTCTCAACATGTACTACAATACAATTTAATTACAATTATTCATACACCCATAATTTACATTCATCACAAATGGCAATTTAGTAAGGCATTCTAATCCACACACCGGTGTTTGTTACACTTACGCCACACATCACATCAAGGCAAGTTGTAATAGAAATATGCAATTATATTTGTTCTGCAACAAACATATTAAAAATATAATATGCAGCAGAACCGAAAATGTAATCTCTGGTAACAAAAATAATGTTTTAGGTTAATTAACCCCACATTTATAACAAGGATTATAAACAAAAAACAAATACAATTGCAATGTTCTACTAAAACCAAAAAGAACAATCCTATTTTAATCAAATAATATTTATACACATCCATTTATAAGCGTTTACATTAATTCAATAAATAGTAGTTTGCATTTTGGCAGTGCATTTCTGATATCTTGTTTCGAAATATTTAATATAAAGCCAAGAGACCCAGTTTTAATTTTGGAATGTAACATAATTATTGTATGAAGTGTTTGTGCACAATAAAATATTTATTAGGTACAGTCATGAACATCAGACATTCAAAATATGTACTTATTTAGGATAGTCTTATATTCAGGTAATGGTACTAAATGATATAGTTTTATTATTACAATTTGATAACTAATGTGTTATTTTTGCTCACCTATTAATACACAATAAATTTCAGTCACTTATACTTTAAATATGTAAGTACATTATCATAATAAAATTCGTCATTCTGTTAAAAAAATATTTCCTGGTTGTTTTATGATAAAGTCTTAATATTTCAATATGGCCTTTACCTAACACGTATAATTAGTTAAGAATCTTATTCTAAGATTATGGCAAAAAGGGGGCCATTGACGCTATGCTAGATCGGAGAGCGAATTTCCAACTTTCTATTTATTTGTAAGCATATATTGTAAGTGTCTCCCCCTTCTTACATTGATCTTAGATTTTATTAAAATTTGTAAAAAATATTTATTGCAGCCGCTTGCTGATAAAAGTCTTATTGAAATATTGATACAGGAAGGAATCAACCGATGACAGAGTATAAATAAAACACAGCATTAAAATAACTTGAGCTTATGGGAGCAAAAATAAAACATATCACTGGCTTTTATGAAATACTAGCGGTTGCCCGCGGTATCACCCGCGTGGTTCCCGTTCCCGTGGGAATATCGGGATAAAAAGTACCTACATATAAACCTTCCTCTTGAATCACTCTATCTATTAAAAAAAAACGCATCAAAATCCGTTGCGTAGTTTCAAAGATTTAAGCATACAAAGGGACATAGGGACAGAGAAAGCGACTTTGTTTTATACTATGTAGTGATAGTGACTATGCAATAGTGACTTGTCCTAAAATGCGTTGAAAATTTGAAATTCGGATCTTTCTAATGCTGTGTACACACTGGGCTAACAAATGCTAACTATTGGGTTTCGCCAGGGGGGTGTCACTCCGCAGTTTAGGTACGTTCGGCCGGCGCGCCTGCCGGGCAGGCTTATGGCAGAAGGATGCCGCTCGGCTCGTACGCTCCACGTTTGCGCGCGTAAAACGATCGATCATTTCTGTGATTTTTGTGCACCGAACAATGACTACTAAACGTTCTTATAATCCGTATATAAGATACTGTTGTGTTTACGGGTGTATAAATAAAAGAAAAAACAAAATAAACAACAAAACCGAACTCGCAAGTCGCTCGCAACCCTAACCAGCGAGCGAGCTTTTTGAGACATTCATAAAAATAGAAACGCTCGCGCGTAGCTATTGGGTTCAGTTTTGCTTGCATGCGCGAACTCTAGGTTATTATAACAGTAGGCAAGCGATGACAAAGCAACCGGAATTGGACTTTATTTCCACGCAGAAAGATTTATTTTTATTTGAATGAGCTTGCAGAGTGAGTCTTCTGTGCCTTAGCACTATTATTTATTCTGTGGTTTCGCTGGCCTTCGTTGGTCCTGTCTGGACGGTTTGGCGAACGCCGACCTGTGTGCCGGCGATCCGGAGCGTGGCAGTTAACATCAAAGGAATTGAGCCATTAGATCGAACTCAGTGTGGACGATGTCCGAAGGCCAACAAACGAACGCTCAGTTGAAGCGAGAGAGCGTAGTGCAGAGGTAAGTATTACGATTACGAATGCGAGCCGGAATCAAGTGCCAACGAATCGTTTGTTCAAAACTTATTGTTTGTTCTTTAACCTTCGAAAGCCAACGAGCGTGCGGTAGCCAACGCTAAATATTCTTCGATGGCGATCGTTGGGCCGGTGTGTACGCAGCATTACAATGCTCATTATCACTCACTATCTTTGTGTCAAGATTTGTACTAGTCAGTGTGAGGTTGTTAAATGAAACTGAACCTCTTTAGAATAATTACATTATGTTAGGTACTGCTGTTTACTTGTAAAAATTTTATGGAATGTTGTGGCATCAGGCACTGTGGCTCAGATTACAACAATAATTATAGCATTGAAATCTCGACGTCAATATATACCTAGAAGAGCTAGACAACATTAAAAATATTTTTATATTCAACTTGGCTTAATTTCGCTCTTCATATAAGTACACATATTATATAACATATATTTTTTCGATATAGTATCCAAAGTCTATTTATCAATCTCATTATTTACAGAAAACATTCATTTATTTATATAGCCCTCATTGTACACATGTTTAATGACTAAATAGTTTTAATTATCGATTCAATCAGTATTTGTCATAAAATAGTATACATAAAAATATGATTCTAGTCTTTTTTTTAAACATACTTTCGCGTCTGCATGTCATCTTTCAATATCTAAAAAACATTAAATTATGTCAATGTTCAGACTTTCTGCTATGTTGTTTGTTACATACTTCTATTTGATTGATTGGAATTAAAATTAGTATTACTTTGCTTTGAAAAAAGTTATTATTATATCAGCAAATGAACATTAATTTACATGTCATATACCTACGGAAAATAAAATTACTTTATTTAATACAGATTTCCTCAAAAAAGAAAGAAAGCTGTTTAATGTTTCAAAACAATTTGTAGTAGTTAACAAAATATCTACATAAGTAATTCCTAAAAACAATACCACATTGCACTTCCATTAAATACTTTATCATTTGAATTCTTCCTGCTTCTATAAAATTATAAGTACATAAATGTTCCCTAACTCAAACATCGAGATCATTTTTCACGTCGACTGTACTACAGTTACCATAGCTGCCGAAGGTACACACAACTGTCACACGTAGATCCTTCGAGTTCACCACATTTGAAGTTTCACTCAATAATCACATTCAACAGTATACAAATAAGGTTCAAATTCACAAGTGCTTCGTACATGTTTAGAGCTTCGACGTCCCAATATGGGCGTCATCGCTGTGAGCATAAGGTTGTTATTGCACTAGCGGCGGGCTAACTCAAACATCAATATCGAGATCATTTTTCACGTCGACTGTACTACAGTTGCCATAGCTGCCGAAGGTACATTTCACACGTATATCCTTCGAGTTTCACTCAATAATCACATTCAACGGTATACAAATAAGGTTCAAATTCACAAGTGCTTCGAACATGTTTAGAGCTCGCACGTCCCAATATGGGCGTTATCTCTGTGAGCATAAGGTTGTTATTGCACTAGCGGCGGGCGCGTTTTCCGCGCGGGCGGACCGCCACGTGCAGCGCGCGCCCTCAGACGGGCGTCTCGTGGTCGGCCTCTTCGATACGTCCAAGACGCCAAGCATTCGGGTCCGTTGCTATAGTAACAATAAAATCAAATTAGTTTACTCGCTAGGTATCTACAGGGTGCTTGCTGGATACTTTTATTTCTGGGGAAAGGAAAAGTTATTATCTTTATTGCAAAACATTATTGCAAATTTATTTCACCAGTTGATTAATTTATAGTAATAATATAAGCCCTATTATTGTGTTACCACAACCATGGACATGGAATATTTTTTTATTAAATGTACTTTTAGTGCCAAACTATAAAATTAATTATCTATTAATTTGACTTGACCGTTATTCGAAGCTTATTTAATTGAGATAGGCACTTCCTTTCCCGCCGGATATTGCTGTCTCTTTCTATCCTATGACGTCACTACCTCGTCCCACCACCTGGCAGTGGGGGGCGACCTTTGCAGGGAAGCCCGCCATTTCAGAAATCATTGGCGTCTTGTTTCCCGCCGAGTGCACACTTTCACTGAAGTGTGCGGAAAATATATCTTGAGGACTAAAGTCAGACCCGAGTATACGTAAGAGCTTTAAGTAACGTACATATACCTAGTACAAAACAAAATCTTTCACGTAAGTAACAAATTATATTAATGGTTAATGACTATTCGTTTTCAACCATCTTGTTTGCTGATAATATTTAACGGCTTTTATTAGCTTTTGTTACTACTAAGTAATAAGTGTTCACTATCGCCAACCAAAAAGAAAATCTGTTTCGGTTATTTTTCTACCTACATATAACTTGTTAAATATTTTGAACCATTTCAACAGAAAATTGTTGGAATTTTAATCTTTGGTTTATTTTTCTACCCACATATAATTTGGTTAATTATCTATTTCAACAGAAATGTTTTAATCATTTTGGGTTGGTTTCTTACCCACATGTTTTACTGTTTAATCTTTTAGATTATTACAGCGGAAATCGTTGGAAAGTTTGTAATTTTGGTTAAAATTATAAGGTGAATACCGTGTGTGTGTCTAATTTTTATAATTTAACGATTATTCGTTCGATAATTATTGTAATATAGTAAAAACTATATTTGAAATTAGTCTTTCTATCCTAATTTAATGAAAATATTTGTTTTTGTACCATGGATTTAGATGATATTAATACAAATGAAGGTTCAGGTATGGAACCAATTACAGGAACTGCTACAGTCGATGCTCGACAATGTGCTCGAAATAATAGTACTAGTTCATCTAGTAGCACAAGTAGTAGCTCTTCCTCATCGAGTGAATCTAGCTCCTCCGACCGAGAACGTAATCGCCGCAAGAAAAAAAAAAGGGGCGGAAGCACAAAGAGCGCCGTCGGTCCAAGCGAAAGGTGCATAAGTTATCCAAGGAAATAAGGAGTCTTCGCGAACAATTTATGAGGAACGAAGAGCAAACTGTGAGTACGCATCGTGCTAATGATTCTGATAATGATGCTTTGTCGATTTTGTCGGGAATTAGCCAAAATCTTTATAAGGAATTTTCAAAACTACCTCGTGAAAGTGAAGTTTCGAATTGTGAAAAGCCTTTCAGTTTTGATATTGAAACTAAACTCAAGGAACCTAGTATGCCAAAGGCTTCTCTAGATCATTTAAAACTACTGAATGAGTTTCAGCATCTAGACACTAGCGAATGGAATTCGATTCGTTACTTAGATACACAAAAATTGTATAATTACACTCCCGGGTATACAGATATCGATTTAAATGATGAAGTTAAGACATATGAAGCCCCGCGCCATTTATTACATGCAGACAGAGCGTTCGCAGCGCTGACAATGTGTGTTATAAAACAAAGGGAGTCCTTGCAGACGACATTAAATGATTTATTGACATGGGCTAAAAAATCGGATCTTTCTTATGAATCCCTTAATGGAAAAATTAATGAGCTTTTTTCAGCAGGTGACTTTCTTAAGATTTCCTCAGAGTTATTGCAGCTTATTTGTGGCCACCGGGCCGAGATTCTTCAAATGCGAAGGGACTGTATTACAAAACATGTGAAGGATCCATTGGTTAAATCTAGCCTGAGAAAGATCCCACCTACAGCCACAAATTTGTTTAATGCTGACAAATTCTCAGCTGCTATTGAAAAGGCTGGTGGAGTCCGGAAATGCTTTTGGCCATTAAAAAAGGCAGGTAACAGCTCTACCTCGCAGGTTGAGCATATTAAGCCAAGCACCTCCTCGCAGGGGGTAGCATCCCGCAAAAAACCTACGCAAGGTTATACTCATGAACCATACACCGGTGCGCACTGCTCACGTGTCACTAATTGCCCTCATCCACCTCCGCAAGGTGGCTACAATTCACTTTATCCTGCGCAAGGATGCAGTCATTATTCGGAGGCACCGAATACTAGAGGTAACCTTCACGGCCGTTCCTTTCGAACGAACACCAAAGGTCAAGGGCAAACTAAAGCTGGACAAAAGCGAACAGCATCAACTTTTGGACATAACCAAAATAACAAACGGAAGAAATTCTGACGTAAAGAAATTTCGAGCGGGCCGTCTCAAACAATATGTTCGCAGGTGGAAACAGTTACAAGCACCAAGGTACATACTAAAACTATTAAAAGGGCACCGCATTCCCTTCTATCGAAAGCCACCACTCGTTCATCCAAATGTACTAAGGAACCAAATGAAAGTACCACCATCGGACGAGTTATCAAAAAAGGCATTCTAACCAGGGCTCCTGTGGGTCCGAGTTTTCTATCTTCAATTTTTCTAGTTCCCAAAAGCGACGGCACGTCTCGCCCAATTTTCAACTTAAAAGCCCTCAATCTACATAATTACAGAAAAATTTCGGTTACTCAATGTAACCCGTATACCAGATTTTTTGCAACTAGCAGACTGGCTTTGCAAGATAGATTTGTCACAGGCATACTTCCACCTCCCTGTCGCTCGCAGCCACAGGAGGTTTCTTCGCATACTATATCAAGACGAACTATTAGAAATGACCTGTTTACCCTTTGGCCTCAGTACAGCGCCAAAAACGTTCGCCACGTTAACAAATTGGATTGCTCAGATCCTCAGGGAAAAGAATATCCGGATTGTCGTATTCCTGGACGATTTTTTAATCGTTCATCAGGACCGAGAGACTCTTCAACGTCACGTGATTTTGACGATACAAACATTAGAATCGTTAGGCTGGATAGTCAACTACGACAAACCAGTCCTAGTCCCATCAAAGACTTTGATATATCTGGGAATCCAGTGGAATCCATGGCTGAATTTGAAACAGCTTCCCGAGGACAAGATTCCACCTCTAATACTCAGGTTGAAGGCGATGCTTGGAAGAAAAACCACAAATCTCGCCGATTTACAAAGTCTGGTAGGTTTTCTCAATCTTGGCAGTTTCATTGTACCACAAGGCCGACTTCACTATCGGGCACTGTTAAATCTACTCAATTTAATATTAAAACAGACACCCAGGCACTCGCACCACACCCCTCTCGATGCCAGGGAGAACCTGAAGTGGTGGCTAGAGAATTGCAGTCTCTCATCTCCAATTCACTTGCCACCACCATCTCATTACCTAACTACCGACGCGTCAGATCTAGCATGGGGAGCTCAATTGGACAACCTGTCGCTTACCAGTTATTGGACAGATTACGAGAAATGCCTCCATTGCAACCAGAAAGAAATGCTGGCTATTCTGAAAGTTTTACAAGATCACGGTCAGTACCTAAACAACAGCACCTTGTTGATACAGTGCGACAACAGGACCGTGATTGCGTATCTCAGGCACGAGGGAGGTACCAAATCAGCTCCCCTGTTAAATCTAACGTATCAAATTTACCAAATTCTCGGCGAGGATCATATACATTTGAGAATTTATCACATTCCAGGAATATACAATGGCCACGCCGACCATCTGTCCAGATTACGGAGAGCCCCGGAGTGGCATATACTTCCGAGAGGCACGCAAAAGGTATTTTCAAAATGGGGGATTCCTCAGATCGATCTGTTTGCATCCAGTCGCGCTCATGTAGTGATCAATTACGCTTCTCTGGACCTAAACGACCAACACGCGTTGTTTCACCACGCATTCTCCCAGAGGTGGAACTATTCCCTAGGATGGGTTTTTCCTCCACCGTTCCTCATTCCCAGAGTATTGAATCATCTCAATCAGTGTCGGGGAACTTTCATGTTGGTAGTACCTCGTTGGGAACGAGTTTTTTGAAGGGCAGACGTGAAAGCTCGAGCAGTAGCCCCTCCATTTACGTTATTGAATCTAGAGAAGGTCTTGATCGATGTATCGACGGGCCTTCCACCTCCGAATGTGTCAGACATGACATTGGAGGTGTGGAAATGTGGGGGTGGACGAAAAACCTAATAGGCTGGAATAGTCAACAAGTTGATCTTCTTCAAAAGTCTTGGCGACCTTCGACTAGGAAAACTTATGATTGTGCTTGGAAAAAATGGCTTGTGTGGGCTAGAGAGCATAACATTGATCCGTCTAACCCTGCTGGTAGTGATCTAGCTAGATATTTGTCAGATTTGCATTTAGTTCACAAGTTATCGTATAACACCATTCTGTTACACAAATCCGCTATTTCGACACTTTGTAATGCTGAATGTGCGAGTGTTCTTAGCTCTCATGTGCTTGTTAAACATGTATTGAAAGCAATTTCTATACACAAACCTCTATGTCACAAACCCCCTGTTTGGAATATAGATGTGCTGGCTTCATTCTTAGAAAAGCACAAGGTTAATATTGATAATACCTTTGAAACGCAACAGCATACAGCAGCTCTATTGTTGTTATGTTCAGGCAGAAGGATTCATGATTTAACTTTACTAAACATTGATTCTGAACATTGCTCCTTTTCAGATGACTCGGTGGTTCTTTGGCCAGTTTATGGATCAAAAACTGACACTGCTGATTACAGGCAGTCAGGCTGGAGGTTGTTAGCGAATCCAGCTTGCCATAATCTAAACGTTGTTTTTTGGATAAAGCGTACAATTGAATTACTGCATTCACACAGGGTCGCTGCCAGTTGTAATACATTATTTATAAGCACAAAAGGTGTACCCAAACCTGCGTCACGAACAATCATTGCAGGTTGGATCAAGAACCTGTTTAAGGATGAAGGCATATGTGCAACTCCGGGTAGTATTCGTTCTGCGGTTGCTTCCAAGAATTGGTTGGACAATTACCCATTGGAAGATATACTGTCGAGAGGTAACTGGCGCTCGTCAAATACCTTCTGTAAATTTTATAGACGCGAGGTCATGCCCTCGTCGGTCACATCATCAGTGACAGCTTTATTTAACGTAGCTGATTGATAGAAGTTAGTTTTTTGTTGGGTTTTTTTTCTCGGAATATACCTATTGATAAGATTTGATTGTATTGAAATAAATAAAAGCCTTGAAATTTTCAACAAGATTTTATTTCATATAAAACTGAACCCTGCCTAAGACTTTAAAACTTTACTGAGTAATATTTACATAAAGTTTATTCTTAGTTATTTGAAACTATCATTTGCAATTCATATACGCTTTCTGAATTCCTTTTTTTTTTATATAATAGTATGTCACATTGGGCGTCTTTACCACCACCAGGCGATAACAAACAAGTCTCAATTAAATAAGCTTCGAATAACGGTCAAGTCAAATTAATAGGGGCGTTTTACCTACCAATAAAACGCTTATTAATTTACTTACCTTATTCGAAGCTTATGAATAATCTCTGCCTGGTAGAATTTCGACTCAATGATTTCTGAAATGGCGGGCTTCCCTGCAAAGGTCGCCCCCCACTGCCAGGTGGTGGGACGAGGTAGTGACGTCATAGGATAGAAAGAGACAGCAATATCCGGCGGGAAAGGAAGTGCCTATCTCAATTAAATAAGCTTCGAATAAGGTAAGTAAATTAATAAGCGTTTTATTGGTAGGTAAAACGCCCCTATTATTTTCCACCACATCTTTTCACGTGCTGTGCCTTTGCAGTTTTCATCACTGTAAGCACTGTAAATTAAAAAAAAAACAATCAACTGTTCAGTCAACAGTTAAATTTCCTCAATTGATATTGAACTTGATAAATGACTTATTAAAGTTTAAAATCAATTAGCGCAATTAGAAACTTTGGTACAAATAATGTGCTATTGAGTGTCAAAACATTCATTATAATGTGAGCCAGGTGAAACGAAACTGACCTCTTAAGCATAAATTGTGCACTTGGTAAAGTGGAGTGATTGTGAGACTTTATAAATATAAATATCTAATTCGGCCACCAAATTGTGTTAATTATTTACCAGTGTTATTAACTTAACTGTGATTAGTATAACCATTTCCCATTATAAATTACCGTTTTGTTTTTAAGTCTAGTAAGTCAGTTATTAAAGCAAAAATATTAGTAGCAACACAACACGTTTTTACAGTTTATTATTACCCGTCAGACAAGTGCAACAGGGTGAAAAACAAATAAACAATGAAACAAAAAATTACCTTTAAATGTTGTTCTTCCAAACATGCTTTAGGATTTTAGGACTTATGGATAGGAGATAAGGATCAAAATAAACTCGTTTATACTTATTTTGTACAGCTACACAATAATATATAAGGTAACAACTATGGTTTAGTTTAAAGCACTGGGTAATAAGATGAATAGATGTGTAGTTGCAGTATAGCCATAGATAGCCAAAGAACTTTGTCACATTAGGCTGATATTTAGGTAGCTGATTGTGTGAAAAGACAAGTTTGTCATATAAATAGTACGTCTCGGTATGTACATCGGAAACCTGGTTACAACTCGCGAATGGTTCGCAAGCAACTCCATACAATATCAAAAGAGCATTTGCACTTCTGTTTCGCTCTTGCAAAATTATTTTGTTTCCAATTAAAGATCTAAACAAAACGGTTCCTGCTCGGAATACCATTTAATTTCGCTCGCTGATTTCGGTTAGCCAATCAAACGCAAGCCTTATGAGAGTGTGACAGAGAGAGACGGCAGTTCTCACGGCGTCCCGGCGCCCCGCCCATTTTGATGAACCAGGTTAATCGCAGCGGCTATAACGCTCGCGAAACGATTTCGCTCTGAGCGAGCCGATTTTAAAAAACCTGGCTAAGATTTTAGTTAAGCGGTATTTTGCGAACAGTTCCCAAGCCCTGGTCGGTAGATATGAGTTTTTTCGTGACTGTATATAGGATGGCCCATTTAGATTAGTCAGTATGGGCAAGAGTGAAACTATAAGACTTACTCGCAAAGATCTGTAATTTGGAACCATGTCATGGATTTTAATAAAAAGAAAAACTGCGTTCAAAGGTTTAAAAAATACTAGTTGATTTCTTTATAAATAAAATCTACACCTACTAAATTAAATTAAAGGATATTAACAACAATGTTTTAATTCATTTTAGATATCATGTTTCATTGTAATATTTACTGCTTAAGACCTACAAAATCACTTCCCTAACATAAATAATTAAACTTTTATTTTTCGATTCTCCAACTAATTACTAGATTTTTTTTATCTATAAATGCAGTTTTTTTTGACACCAAAGTCGATGACATGGTTCTTAAAACAGATCTTTGTAAGTATGCCTTACAGTTTTAGACTTGCCCATACCGACAGATGTGAATGGGCCACCCTGTATAATGCTTTTAATTCTTTGTCATTACTTCCTGTGTAATGTAAGAGGTTTTGCAAAAGAAAACTGGGTGGTAGTAAGTTGCTTACTTATCTATTCATCTTCAATACTTACTTAAATGTATAATAACATTAATAAAACATGCAAGATTATGTAGTTACTTGCACTAATATACTAATACTTATTATATTAGCACATAGACTAGGACGATTAAATACATAATATCTAAATACACATGCTATTATGATACACTTATTAATGATACTTAATAGTAATACATTTTCTTATATAAAGTCATGGTTAGATTGAGACCTCGGTTCATACTACATTGTTATTGTATATTGTTATATTGGTATTAAAATGTTGTTAATTTTAAAATTTGTGAAGAAGTTCATGAAAAACTATTGTATGATATGAATTAGGTACATAATTAAAATATATATTTTTTGGGAAATATTTGTAAGATGCGAAATAGGGATTAAACACACTTTTTATGGCAAACCATACTTATTCAAGTACCTATTAGTCTATGGTAATTCCTTCTTATATTTAAGTCACACAAGTGCATGCAAATTGCAAATACTTTAGTTTAATGTAACTACAAGTAGTAAGTAGTGACGTGGATATTGTCAATAATCCAAAGGACAGGCAATTATTATGTCATTTGTTTTTGAGTATTATTTACTTTTTATTCTGGTTTTACTCGTATTTCAATTTAACGGATAAGACTAAACTATATTTTTTATGTTAAAAATGTATGATTTTAAAATTCTTAACTAACATTTTTGCACTTCGTTGTACATTGCAGTAAAATATATCAACCCCTTGGAAACCCTGCCCTGATACTGCCTTTTTTGATATTGTACCAATAGTATACCTATCAGACGAATTTACATGTAAAAGTATACTGCGAAATACCTTCACCAGGTAACCCACTATAAACCTAAAATGATACTAAAAATATACATACATACATACAAAATATAATATACAAAGCTTCAGCTCCCAGAACAGAAATACAGATGATCGTAGTAAGCACCTTATGCACATTGGGAATGTTCGTTACACGATCAATTCTGATGATTTTGTTAATCCGTATACTGAAGAACAACAGATTTATATCTTGTCTAGTTATAATGCTGGCCAAACACCATCTTTCCTATCGTTCAATAGGCATGACGCTGCAGATTGGATCAAGTAGAATCGACCGTGGGTGGGATTGGCATGACAGTTATCAAATTATGGTGTAACATGGACGAACTGCAGATTGGTTCAAACCTGCCGTCATACCGATTGGACGATAGACAGGATGGTGTATGGCCACCATTAGAGCAGAAAATGCGTTTTGATTAAGCATTTGTGTGAACGATTAAGATTAAGATCACGGATCGATCGTGTAATGAGCATCCAAGATTATAGGAAGATTATGTAGGGTAAATTATTAAGCAGGCGTCAAAGTTCCGCAGAACACAAGAGGAATGGGAGAAGGTACACATCAGCACTCTGAAACTTGGCTTCGCTCAGCAGACTAGACAGCAGAGGCCATGGGAGGTGAGAAGGGGGGCAGGAGGGGTATATAAGAGTGGGGCTGGCTCCGGGCGGGCAGTCAGCAGCCGGCGGCGGCGGCGGGCGGCGGCGCGGGGCGCAGCAGCGGCGCGCGCTCGCCTGCGTAGTGCGCCCACAACCACTCATAGCGACACGGCAACGGCCCGAACACACTAACACTACGCTCGTTCACCGGACGTTCCTCACCGGGCCCGTGCAATACAGCCGTTTTTTATTATTCATTACAATGTGTTGACAGGCAGAATTGTCTTTTTATATGAGAAACCAAACCGGCCCGGCGAAATACTGTCTCGTCAACGAACGCACTTCTGCGCTGACCGAACGATGGATACAACGTTTGAGCTAAATCTCTATAGCTAATTCATCATGATGATGACAGATGTCCATTGTCTAATCAGCGCTTTATGGGGACCTAATCAAAATTGCGTTAACTTTAGTGAGACATGTAGATCTAACTATACCGATTCCAAAGTGTTTTTGTGTGTGCGGGCCTTTTAAACCGATTCTTCATGAAGTTACCACTATCATGGCGATTGCTGATGTCAGATCAACCCTACACTAGCACGAACTACGAGTGTCCTTGTGGAGGCCTTTAAACGGGTTGTAGCGATCGGAGGTTGAACGAATATAACGCATGATTTATGTTAGAAGACCGTGCTGGGCTCGTGCCGTTGTATGAAGCGGACCTCATCTAGATCGGGACGAGAAGTCATGTAGTGGTGCCTGCTCTCGATCGCCCAATCTGGTCAACCCACCTTAAGTTTACCTTTTGGGGAGATTGGGAGGTTGCTCCCTCCCTCTGTCCGGCCCCCTCTCAAGCTTTCGAGCTCGTTAGGGGGCCGGAGTAGGGGTAAGAACCGCCCAGCCCTGACGCGAAGCCTATTAGGTTTGGTGGGAGGGCTGGGCGCGGCGAGGGACAGGCCCTGTGTCTGACTGAGTCCAACATGCCATTTGGTATACGTAAAGACTGTATTTGCCCTCACTATAATAATAAAATTAAGAAAGACCTGGATAATGCACGGTGTAATATGACTTGCTTTATTCAAAATGTAACGTTTCAAATCAGTGGCTCGTCCGCACCTCGTGTGGGGTGTGCTCGTGTACGGCCCGGCTCAAGTCACGCCCGACACGGTTTAAAATAAGTCATCTGTTAACCGTTCACATTAAGTGATTCAGTTGCTCCCTTATTTTGGTGCGAGATCATATGCCTTGGAACCTTGAACTCCAAACAAAAATCCAGCACTGTGCATAGCCTCCACAACCGATCAAACAAAACATCATTCTCCACTCTGTATCTTGCGTCATGCATATCGCAATTCGCAAACGCAAGAATTTAGCTGTCCGCTCGCATCACCTCGCTTCGCCAACGACACGAGTGGGCCATTTTTGGCACATCCTCTCACACCCTCACGCGTTATTTAAACCCGAAGACATGTATGCACCAACAAAACTATGCCGGCATCTGCATAAATTGAAATAATGTGGATAGCTACCACAACTGAGGTCCATCGTGGTGACTCCGATCGCTATAACTTGCGACAGTCTAATGTCGGAATGGATCCAACTCTTACATATAATAAAAAGGGGAATGGTTACTTCATGAAGAATGCAATAATGATTAGCAAACATCGATATAATGAACAACTACTTGAGTACATCTGCTTCTAGCTACGAGGAACTAACGACTAATTAAAAATGAGCAAAGAAAACAATAATGTTGATGAGAAATTACTAAATTACAACTATAGATGGGAGCTATAGGATAATGAAAATAATGTTAGCAAGCAGACATACTAAAGTAATGATCGTTAAAAACATTAATTTTAATACAAGACGACATCCAATAACATCCAATATACCAACACAATGTTTTGTGCTCGACTTGATTTTGTTAAATAATTTTGATTAAATTTTGATTTGTTGAATTCTTTTATCGAGATGATTTCAAGCAAATTACTGCATAAATAATTGTATTTTAATGGCATGCATTCATGGTAGGTAATCAATTTTAACATTTTATTTAATTCGGATATGAATCAGTAAATTATAGAGATTTCATGGAAATTTGTCGCATTTAATATGGTTGAATTTCTGATTGATAAGCTTCATTATTACCCGACTGAATTGTTTTAATTTATAAAGACGTTTAAATTATATGTATAGGATTAACAAAAATAATGCAGTGACCCAACTATCATAAATGCTTTGCCATGAAATGCAACCCCATAGGACTTACTAGACATAATCATGCCAAAGGTAAACAAAATTACATCAAAACTTTCTATTATGTTATGACTCTAGAAGTAACTTTATTTGTAACATTAACCCATTCTTGCCCGCAGTGCCAATCTTGGAACACGTAGTCTTCTACAGCATTTAAGAAAACATTAAAAGCTATCAAAGGTTTTAAAAATGCCCTCGAAAACTAGGTGTTCCCAAATTGGCACGGCTGGCAAGAATGGGTATGTATTAAAAAGCTCATTTTTTTTTTGCTAGTTCTGAAAATTGTTTTATAGCAAACGAACGTGACATGAATCTCATGATGAAACTGAAACATGATAGGTAATCATTTTTGTCACTTGGTTTGTTCACTACGTTCAAACGTAATTTGGACGATTCTACAGAGTCAAATAACATTTACTTCTAGAGACGAAACCAGCAAACTTATTTCACCTCAACTGGATACAAGTGTTGTCGTGAATGTCTACACTTTAATAATAAAGTAGCTACCAGATTTCTAAATAAGTTCGGTCTCTGCGAGTTCAGAAGGGAGACGGCATACAGGAAAATAATATCTGTACAGTTACATGAAAATCCATGCGTCTGCCACATCTTCACTTTTACTGAATTGCTAGATCGATAGTACTTATTGTAATACTTGTCTTACGAGTGTAACATGGAATGGATCCGGCTGCGTAGAAGACTTACTTGCGTAATAACTAAAGCATATAGAAGAGCAGGTACTCGAAATCGCAGCACAATATCTCACTAGTGACCATCGGGGACTCGGTTTCCAGGAGTTATTTACTCACCTTGCAACTCGTCCGCTTTTTGCATTGCTGACACCGAGGTTTCTTTTTCAGGGCATGTATAGCAACCGAAGCTACACTGTTTCCTGCGGGGTAGGAAGTTGTCTGGTCTGGAGGGGTAACATGGGAACTGACCCTGCAGCTGACGGTTGAGCATCTGTTACTGAAATCTATGGAGAGACCACTTATATTGCTGACACCGAGGTTTCTTCTTCAAGGCATATATAGCAAACGAAGCTACACTGTTTTCTGTGGGGTAGGAACTTGTCTGGAGGGGTAACATGGGAACTGACCCTGCAGCAAAGCTGCCGGTAGAGCATCTGTTACTGAAACCTATTGAGAGAGCATTTAGACTTACACTTGCAGACGGCGAGACATCTTCTTCAGGGCATGTGTAGCAACCGTCGCTACACTGTGTCCTGTGGGGTAGGGAGTTGCCTGGAGGGGTAACATGGGAACTGACCCTGCAGCTGCCGGTTGAGCAGCGCGGTGATGCCGGGCCCGTCGCCCGCCTTCTTCACCACCAGCATGGGCTTGTCCTCGCCCTCCTCGTAGCTGTTGGGCAGGTGCCCGTTGCTCACCGCCATCGTTTCGCTCACCTACAAATTATGGTGGGCAGCGATGTAAATATAGATGCCAAAAATGTTCAGAAGGTCTATAGGGCAACGTTTTCAGAAATTGCCTCGACTTATTTTATTACAATTACATCAGAAACGGACCTCACCGCCATCGTTTCGCTCACCTACAAATTATGGTAGGCAGCGATGTAAATATAGATGCCAAAAATGTTCAGAAGGTGGCCGAGTTTAGAGGGCAACGTTTTCAGAAATTATCTCGAATTATTTATAATTACATCGGAAACGGACCATTAATTACAATACAACATCATTTAAAGTGAAACAATGAAAACACCCATATTAGATGGGTGCTGTTCTTATTAAAAGTAAGACTAAGGGCCTGTTTCACTAGGTCTAAGTAAGTTTTCATACAAAACTGTCAATTAAACTGGAAGGTATCTCCTAATCGGACATTGTAAAACAGGCACTAAAACAAAAGTAAAACTTATCATGAAAGACTGTTAACCGTTAAAATTGCACGAGCTTCTAACACTTCATTAAAGAGAAGGAGAAACTTATAGTGGTTGGCAACACTGAAGGCAATAGATCACGTGGCCGATCGCCAACCAGATGGACAGTCACCTGCCGCCAAGCTCCAGAACGTGGTCAGAGATACGAAGGATAGGGGCCGCTGGAGACAGATAATCCGCGCCAACTGCGGACCACCCAATGATGGCCACGATCCTCTATTGCTGCGTACACACCGGACCAACGAAGGCCAACGAGCGCCAGCCAAGGGGTTATGTTTTCCCCTCTGTCTCAATCAGATGATCTGAAAATCTGAATGTGAACTGGAATCGCTCCCAGTGATCCTTTAGCTGGCTTTAGATTGATCTTCGAATGTCAGGAACGTGCAGCGGACAACGCCTGATGTCGTTCGTTGGCGTTCGTTGGGCCGGTCTGCACGCAGCATATCATGAGGGGCCGAATTTAGAGAGAGAGAGATAACACTTCATACGTGTTGGGGACTTGTTACCTGCATGAGTTTATGCACCACGTCGCGGCCCAGGATGTGGTCGAACACGGCCTGCAGGAAGGCGTCCGACATTATAGACAGCTTCAGCTTGTCGCGGTGCCACACCAGCACCCGAGACTCTTCCATCGCCATTATTGACACCTGCCAACACGGTGCGACGACTTGTCAGTGCCAAAAACTTACCTGACCTGCCCCCTGATTCACGAACCGTCGGAAACGCTCCCGACAACGGAATGTATTTTCTGTCTGTGTCACTCGCTATAGAATAGACAAAGACAAAGCACAGAATTCAAATCCGATTCCGTTTCCGAGACGGTTCGTGAATTAGGGGGCTGGGGCCGCACCGGCTAACGCTCCGAACTTCGGCAAATCTGCCGGGCTTAAAATTAATACAGATGAATCGAGCCCGAATCAGGCCAAAATGGCGAACCTCGATTTATGATATCACAGGAACATCGATATCTTCCAAATAACTTCGGCAAATAGTACAATACGAAATTCCGTAGGTACTTCGATTTATCTGTTTTAAGTTGAAGCCCGCCAGGTTTGCCGAAGTTCGGAAAGTTAGCCGGAAGGGCCCCAGGTGATCTGATGGCTGACAGACGTTATTTCTGTAATTTAGAATTGCTAGGAGCGCCTCAACTGGTGGGTCAGATAAGTTTGCGGGACTATACTCTAGCGAAGTCATATACGATAAAGGCTCAAACAAACCGAGCTTATGTGAGGCCACGAATGTGATTTTACGTCCATCAGAAGACATCGGTTATCATAGTAAATGTATGCACTAGAAGAACACTTATGTGTGTGACGTGTTATAAGATAAGTGTGCTTCTAGTGCATACATTTACTATGAAAACCGATGTCTTCTGACGGATGTAACATCACATAATATGTGGCATCACATACGCTCAGTTTGTTTGAGCCTTAAGAGTCATGTTAAGACGTCTCAAATCATCATCATCCATATTTTTAACTACCCTACTACTGGGGCATAGAATTAGAGGAAAGGATAGGCCATGCACGACCCATAACATTGATGGGCTTGCATTTCAACAACATACCGAAAATGCATTGCTGTATGTTAAGGTTTTTAGAGAGACCGTTTGCTACACAATCATCATAAGGAACTTTTTGTTAAATCAGCTTATCGAATCATTCCATCACTTCACTGAGCAGACCGAAATCCTATTTAATTCACGAGGGAATTAAGCAATTAATTTATTGAAATCTTACAAATGGGCATCTCGACAATAAGGGTAATTCTCGTATCTTCGCTCTGCGTGGGGTGAAATTACATCCATGACGCAACTAGACGAGTCGACGCGCCTACACCATATTTTGCGAAACATAAGAGCGAGACTAATGAATAATTTTGGATGATCAGAAAGGACAAGGCATTAAAGGAGTAGCCGGAGTAGTATTATAAGTAGGAAAGTAGGTAAGCTAACAACTAACTACGAGATAAAGAAAGTATACCTAATTGTATTACTAAAAAGAGGCGCCATGTAAGCGAACGACCTTCTGCTACAAATGCTAAAACGTTAAAACGCAAATCAGATTAATGATGTAATTAATTACACCGGCTGGAGTGAGATAAGACCGCGATTATAATCTGACAAATTAACGATTGCCACAGACATTCACGTTTATCACAAAGGCAGGAAGTCGTTAGATGTTTGTCGATGCGCCTTAAAAGCGCCACATTAATACATAAGCCGCAAAACGACAGTGAAAGTATTACCGAGATTAAATCACAATGCGCACGCCCACGTGCTCTGGCGCAGCACGCCGGCAGTCATTACCATATTTCGTTATGCTTATGATTAAGTGAAATTACAGACAGAGATTTGGAGATGCACGCTTAAAGAACTGAAAGCGAACATAGCGAAATAGACGATCGACACGCGATTGTTGCCAGTGGTTTCTATAAAAGGAGAACGAGATAAGACTATAAATACGAAGGAAGTCAATGTCTTCGGCTGGAATCTGATGTATAATTAGAAGGTAGAGGACAAAAGATTCGCTCAAATAGGGTGCAGACAACTAATGGACTTCTTGTAACTCGTCCAATGTTACACTAGGAATATCTGCTAATGCATTTTGTTATAAATCAAGTCACGTGTGATTGATGAAGTCGAGATGATTGCAGGACGTGTAGCTAGCTTACTTGTTACAGGTATTTACAGATAAAAACGGCAGCATTACCTTTTTATGACTACCAGTATTTCTTATACAAAAGGTTTAAAATCGAAGAAGTTTAAGTCCGAAGAGTTTTACATTTCATTTATCTTATGAAGGTACGCTGGGGAGTTCTTACTTTGTTACGAGGCTTTAGGAGCGTTGAGAGCTTTCGCGAAAAAACCGTAAAGGATTATGTAAAAAGTTTGCATTGGAAAAGTACAGGACCAATTTACCTGGAAGTACTCGTCTGTGGAGACGCCGAACCACTCCGGCGAATCCAGGAAGTGGTGAGGGAACACTATGTGCAGTGCTCGCTGGTTTTGTGATACCACCAATCTGGAAAGTTGCATCATCTTATATTAGTTTTATCACTAAAATACATCTAGGCGAGATCACGATTAGGTACTGTAGAGTATGTAAACACAGCCGTTAGATGAAATTGTAGGCTGTGGGCAGTTAGCTTTTTAAAAAGGAATAGAAACTGCTTTGCAATTATATTCGCAAATCAATCTTTAAAAATATTAGTTTAAAAATGAAAGATAGATTTGACGCAGTCATATACTAAGCGGTGAATAAAAATAGATGTTCCATAAAAATATGATTTAATTATTATACTATAAAGTGTACATAGTGATATAGAAGAAAAAGAAATACAAGCCCCATATCCTGAAGAAAGAGTTTTATTGGAAAAACCCAACAGTACCTACATCCCACAAGAATGAATTGTACGTTAAATATTAATATATGTTTTTATATTTTTAAAAAATCAGAAAACTTTATGACAGGGCGTTACTTCATCAGATATTATAAACTTATCTTTCTGAATATTATACCTTTTGATGCCATGATCTGAGCTTACTATTTTTTCGTCGGAATTCAAGAAACTGAAGCATACTAAATTAAGAAACATGGAAAATTAACTGTTCATATGCGTAAACATGGTAAATAGTGCATAATGTATATAAATCGTATTTATTACAGTCAAATTGTCACTGTATGTTGTCCTAATAAAGCAAAATAAATAAAAACTTGAAAAATATTTATTTATAAACAATAATAGAACATCAGCTCTAATCACAACATCAGGAAATAGTGACACATTAACAACTGCAATTAAAATTGATTCCACTCCTAGATAAGTTCGCAGATTAATGGCTACCGGTAGAGTTTTACATCCTGTGTCTATCAAACTTGTTAAAAAGTTAAATTTAATAATGAGAAGAATGGCAGCAGCGTTGATACTTTAATACACAAAGTTTAATAAACCGGCGGGTCGTGAGAAGGCGCTAATTAAAACGAGTGCGGGACAAAACGGCGGAATGCGGCCCGCCTGGGAATCGAGGTGGGACAGTAGTTCATACAGTACATTCGCCATTTGGCAACACTGGAAGATAAAAAATTGGCCAGATGAAATCATTCTGGAACTAAATCGTATAAAATTTTAGTAGTACCAAGAAATAACTTGCTTACTATCTATATATTGGTGAGTGCCAAACACAAAATTGTATTCATATTGCTACAAAATAATTCGTTTGTTTTCACTCATTCGAACGGTGTTGGCATAATCAGCTGATGATTGTTGACCAATCAGAAGACAGCCAGAGACACTTTATTTCCTCTATTCCATACTAGATGGCATTGTTGGAAGCCACCTAGCGAAATAGCACTAAACCATAGTAGATATTTGTGGATAGCACAAATCAACATAAGGTCTAAATACTTTATCTACTCACCGCTAGAGGGCAGTATGAGTATCGACACAGGAAAAAACCACATTTCAACTATGGAAAACTTACAGGATAATGTTACACAAAGACGCCGCTTCCAAAGGTCCGAATCTGTTGATAGATCAAGATTCCAAAATCCTAATCTAAACAAGACTTTAAGTGACACTTCTATTTTAGATACGACTATGCTAAGTATGCCAAATTTATCATTGTTAGACGATACTGCAACCACTGAATTAAAGATGCAAATAGAAGAATTGAATATACAGCTAAACTCGGCAAACCAAGAAATCGAACTTTTAAATTTGGAAAACAGCAAAATGAAAACTGAATTGGACAAATACCAGAAATTAATTGAAATTTATAAAAAAATTGTTCCTAATATAGGAAGTACTAACTCTCCTTTATTGTTGAATAAAAGACCGAAACCAGTTTCGTCAACTCCTGCACGCCGCCGTATATTTGACTCTAATAGTGACCAGCACATAGCTAAACCTGACAACAGTTACGCAGAGCCATCTATTGACGTAAAGACAAGTAATGCGCAAACGACAACGTCACAGGTGCTAATTGCTACAAAAGAAAAGCCACAAAGGCACGAAAGTAATCGAACTACAACAACGGATAAAATTGCATCGTCAAGTACTCAACACAAGACGGTGTCAATAACGTAATCATCAGGGACTGCTCCTGCCGCAACGACTACGACAGAGGACGCTGCACGGAAAAAACTATATTTATTTTAGGGGACCAACAAGTTAGCGGCTTAGCTCAAATTTTAATTAAGAGTAGGCTTAATAAGTGGAATGACTACAAAGTCACATCCTTTGTAAAGCCGAATGCATTGAGTTCGGAAGTCCTATCATATTGTGACAATTTAAAAGGAAAATTATGTAAAGACGACAGAGTTATCCTTGCAATTGGTGCTAACGAGATAAATCCATTTTTGTTAATGAAGCATCTAAATATAGCCTTACACAAACTCCTAAATATCAAGGTTTATGTCATTGGGGTATTAAAAAGTCAGTTTATTCAAGAAACTAAATTAAATGAATACATATCCTCTATCACAAAAACTCATACAAACTGCAAATACTTACAATGTACAAACTATTCATTGCAATATTATTCACTCTTAGACATCGCCAAAAAAATTAATCATATAATTGACGTAGAGGACTATGAAAATACTTTTTTAAACACAAGCAAAATAAAACAATTCTTGAACAAAAGCAACTATATGAGTAAAAAATTAATTGCAGGCACTATTCCTTACTATTTTGAAAAACAAAAAAATAAACAAATCTTGACCATACATTCTAGTAACAACAACAATATACAAACAAATAACTTACCGAATCAGCACAAGAAAGGTACTATTCCTTATTATTTTTTATCCAAAACACAACAAAAACACAATTTTCAACAAAACATTTAAACAAAACTTCCACACTAAATGTCTTACATCAAAATATCGCAGGTCTCTTAAACAAAATTGATTCACTACAATTGACTTTATCACAATTGCAACAACAAAATAATTTACAAATTGATATTATTTGTCTGTCGGAAACATTTATCACAGGTGGCTGCGAGAAAAATATTGTTTTGACTAACTACAAGCTAGCCGCACACTTCTCGAGACAAAATGAAAAGCGCGGAGGTACCTGCATATTGGTACAAAAAAGGCTGGATTATAAATTAATTGACCTGCCCAAGGGAATGGCATGCAGGGATAGCTTTGAATGTTGTGCTATGGAGTTATTAAAGCAAAATATTATTATTGTTTGTATCTATAGAATACCTAAAAGCAACACGTCAATTTTTTTCAACAAATTGGAATGTTTATTGCATGATTTAACTAAAAATAAAAATAAAAAGATAGTTTTAACAGGAGATTGGAATATCGACATATTAAAAAGTAATCCGTTAAGTCGAGAACTCACAAGCTTATTAAGTAACTATAATATAGATATGCATATTACTAAGCCAACTAGAAATCAGGCATGCTTAGACCAGATTGCAAGTAATATCCCAAAGGTAAAGTCTGAAGTTCACTATCTTTGTCTATCCGATCATGAGACTGGACAGACTTTATCAATTCCTGTTAAAGCCCAAAAGTACCATTCTTCTTGGTTTGAGTATAAACGCGATTTTAGTACTGACAACATGAATAAGTTTGTCACATGTATATCCGCTTTGAGTTTTTCGGAAGTTTACAAGCAAGATAAAGTGGATGCATGTTTTGATATCTTTTATGAAACATATAAATTATTTTTTGATTTATGCTTTCCCGTAATTAAGGTAAAAATGACGAATAATGGATTAAAAGGGAGATGGTTGACTAAGGGTATAAAAAAATCAAGTATTATAAAAAGAAGTCTATATATAAAATATAAGTTTAATGGGGTAAATAAAAAGTTAAATAAAACCAAATATAAAAAATATTCAAATATCCTAAAGAAGTGTGTAAATAAGTCTCAACGACTACAAAATAGTAAATATATAAGATCAAACATAAATAAATGCAAAGCGACATGGAATATAATAAATGAGAAAATAAATAATAATCCTTCATCCAATAAAATTGACATAATTAATTTAAATAATATGACATATACAGACCCTAAAAATATTGCTGACATTTTCAATGAATTTTATATAAACGTTGCCAAAAATAAAACATTCAATAAGTCTGGGACAAATAATTCTGTGAAAGAAAATCTAAACTCAATTTTTCTGTATCCTACTGATGAACAGGAAATATACAAGTTGATAATGACGCTTAATAATAAAAAATCGGTGGGATACGACGAGATCAATACTGCGTCTTTAAAAGCGTGTGCTGCACATATTTGCAAGCCATTAAGCTACATTATAAATCTATCGTTCACAACGGGAGATTTCCCAAGTAAACTGAAAATTTCTGTTGTTAAGCCTGTTTTTAAGAAAGGTGATGCTAAAGATGTCAACAATTTCAGGCCAGTCACGCTTATACCAATTCTTTCAAAAGTTTTTGAAAAAGCACTGCTAAAACGTATAAACGATTTTTTTGAGAAAAATGGTGTTCTGCATCCACAGCAATTTGGCTTTCGGAAAGACAAATCAACACATCATGCTTGCTTTGACTTAGTGAAAGCTGTAACAGAGAGCCTTAATGACAAAACTCCAATTGCAGCCATATTTCTAGATATGAGTAAGGCTTTTGATTTTGTAGACCACACCATTCTGTTGCATAAGCTGGATAAGTATGGTATAAGGGGGGTAGCACACAAGTGGATCAGCAGCTACCTAAAAGATAGAAAACAATGTGTAGAAGTAACAAAAATATCAGAAAACATTAAGATTCCATCAAAAACTGACACTAGGTCCATTCCAACAAAAACTAACTTTAGATCTGATTATAAAGAAAACTGCTGTGGTGTACCCCAGGGAAGCATCCTGGGACCACTCTTGTTCTTAAGTTATATTAATGACATTCCCGATGTAACATCCGAAAAAACCATTTTATTCGCGGATGATACTACACTTATTATTAAAGACAAAGACCATGATAAGTTAAGAGATAAAATAACTGAATGCATACATGCTATAAATAATTGGTTGAATAATAATAATTTAATTATAAATATACAAAAAACTAAAATAATACAATTTAAGACAAACACACGAAATAATACTAAATGGGACATAACTTTTGACAATGAACGTATTTGTGCTGTAGCAACAACTGACTTTTTAGGCATTACAATTGACCAGCACTGTAACTGGAAGGCACATATTGAAAAAGTGTGTGCTAAATTAAATAGATTTGTGTATGCACTCAGGCGCTTAAGGCAAACTGTGTCCATGGAAGCGGCTATTACTGCATACTATGGATATGTCGCGTCAGTACTTAGCTACGGACTTTTGCTATGGGGT
The DNA here is from genome assembly GCA_949710035.1 of Crambus lathoniellus. NCBI lineage: Eukaryota > Metazoa > Arthropoda > Insecta > Lepidoptera > Crambidae > Crambus > Crambus lathoniellus. The sequence goes on along the minus strand of OX453310.1, from coordinate 3,759,809 downwards.
AACTCAGTCGACATTTTGCTGGCTTTCAGGCTGCAAAAAAAATGCTTAAGGGCCATGTGTAATGTTTGGAGTACTAACAGTTGCAAACCCCTTTTTAAAGATTTAAAAATACTCCCACTCCCCTGTATGTATATTAAAGATATTTGCATCTTTGTAAGGCAGAACGCAGGTTACTTTCCGAAGCATTCTAATTTGCTAATGCGACACACGAGACACAAAGATAGAGTGTTTCTCCCAAAATGTAAACTTGAAATTTTTAAGCGAAATGCTTATATTCAAGCTATTTTAATATTTAATAAGCTGCCTGACGATATAAAGCAATTGCCATATAATATATTTAAACGTAAATTGACAACATGGTTACTAGAGCATTGCTTCTATAGTGTAAAGGAATATTTAGATTTTAAATGAATGAATATTTATTGGACAATTTATATTAATGTTTCAATCGTTATTATTGACATTGTATTCACTTTAAATTTATTTTGATATTTGACATTTTCCCGATATTTTGACATTTTTCTATTAAAATGATAATTTTTGACATGCATAAATTATCCCATTCCAATTAATTTGACATGTTTTAACCTCAGCCTCTTCTTTTTATTTATATTTGCATGCTATTATTAGATGGCAGAACATGCTCGATCTGTAAACTTTTATACCACCTGTATACCATGTTTCTAGCAAATAAATGATTTATGATTATGATTATGATTATAAATATTCATCACAAGTTATAGAATAGCAGCAGTTGCAGTAATTAATGCGCAGTTTTCAAAATTTAAAGCGATGCCGACAGATTTATTTATTTATTTATTTATTTATTTTTCTTTGGAAGACCAACAGCACACATAATAAGCTTAGGTAAAAAGAATAGGCAACATATGGCCAATAACAGGTCTCCACGTTTAAACTCAACTTATTAAACAATAAACAATAAATGTGGACAAATTAAGTAACAATACATAATATTGACTTAGAAGTTAAAAACGAACAGGACAATTTACGAATGAATAATAACAATGATTGTTGTAAGGTTGGTTGATACAATTAATTAACAAAGAAATCTTGGCTTAATAGCCGCCTTGCTGTTGCTATGCTAGAACAAAATATATCAAATTCATTTGTTTTACAAAACTCGTTTAAATATCTGCTAGCTCGCCATAGAAATGAATTTTGTCGATAATTTGTTGCAACCAATGGTAGATGAATAGGAGTGTAGCGCCTTATTGACCTTGATGAAATATTAAAGTAAACTTTGGAAAGAAGCTCAGGAGAGTTAATTTTATTTGTTATTATTTTAAGCAAAAAAACAATATCAGATATTTCCCTTCGCTTTTGCAATGGTAAAAGGTGAAACTTCGAACAAAGATTTAAATAGTTACTAGAATTGTAAGGCAGTTTCAAACGGTAACACAAAAATTTTACAAATTTTCTCTGTAATTGTTCAATGCGGTCGATATACAGGATAATTTTTTTATCAGTGCACAAATTTTTAGGATCTACTCAGAATCGATAACTGAACAACTTTCTCCTAGAAACATGGGTCGAAATACGACAAAATTTTTTGGACTTCCCATACTAATTCGATCACGTGATCAGTCAGATTTGTATGAAAGGTCAAAAAATTTTTGCCATATTTCGACCTATGTTTCTAGGAGAAAGTTGTTCACTTACCGATTCTGAATCGATCCTAAAAATTTGTGCACTGATAAAAAAAATATCCTGTACTTATTGTAACATGGATTCCAGATCTCCGACCCATATTCCAAAACACTTCTAACAAAAGTGCAATATAATATTTTAATTGTTTTAATATCCTTAAAATCAGCCGACGATCTCATCACAAATCCCAGAGCTTGTGAAGCCTTTTTAACGGTCCTTTCAATGTGTTTATCGAATAGAAGTTTAGAGTCATGGTATACTCCAAGGTCTCTTATTTCGGATAATCTTTGCAAATTAGTGTCTTTTAGTTTATAATCAGACAAAATGTTGGCCGTTTTTCGACTAAAGGTTACAACGGAACATTTAGACGGATTAAGATCCAGTTTATTTGCCTCGCAGTATCTGTCTAGACGCGTCAGGTCCGACTGAAGATCTGCTATATCGGATGGACATGAGATTGATTTAAAAATTTTCATATCGTCTGCGAAGCAAAGCAACCTGGAGTGATGAAAACAAGAGAGATGTTGCAACAGATGTTGCAATTACACAAATATGAAACAGCTCATCTCTAGTAATTGAAATTTCAAAAGAATTTGAATTTGAGGGTACTCAATTGAAGCATAGTGTTTGTAATTAAAGCTATTCCTTTTGACTATTCTGTTTAATAATTTGGCAGTGCTTCCAACAAAGATTTTGCAAAGCTTGCCACTCATTAATGGAAGAGAGATGTTGCTTTCAGAACTAAAAAGCAATGCCAAAGAGATTTTTTAAAGCCGTTAGTTAGTTCTTAAGCTGAAACTTACATAGTTGCAGAAATATTCTCCATATCGAAGTTATTTAAAATAATGGATTTCGTGCAAGTTAATTTTAAGCTAGTTAACAGCTCATGTGCAGATTTGTGCGAAAAGTACCCAGACTCACGTGTTTGGGACTAGTTAGCAAAGTGTCGTTAATTCGCATGTCACGGGACGAGACGTGTTACAGCAGGGGTTACCTTAATTATAGTTACTAACGATTTTAGTTCGGCAACTTGTATGATGGGATCAAAACCAAAAAAGTTTAGGTGTTGTAGATTTCTATTAGGAGAATAACAAATTATTATCCTAAATCGTTTCGAGTACCTACTTTCCCTCCAGGTAAGTATCATGAACTAATTCAATCCTGTATATTTATTTTATGTTGCAAAAAGGTTGTTGACATTAAAATAAAGAAAGAATAAAAATTAAACCAACACGGTTCCGACTCAGCATAATACTTGGCTTTTAAAAAAGACTGATCTTCCGTCAGATCCGTAGTGGTGGGACATATAGTAGGAAATTACAAGCCAAAACTGCACAAGAAAATATTCCCTGCTCCACTATAATATAATCTAATACACTTAAAGAAAATGACGACATAGAGAATAACCTGCCAATAAAAATACGGCTTTAGATAAAATCGAATAAAATTAATGATAGCTTTCCTGAGGAAATTGATTCGGCAAGGTGGTGGGTGCGTGTGAACGGAGGTTTCTTCGGTCACAATGGTAGAGGTCACAGGTTCGACGCCTGCCCACCGCACCGTGACTGGTCATTATTATTTGGAAGCGGACATAAGAAAGATTAGATGAGTTTAATATTTTTATCAAAGAAGAATTTATTTGCATTTTGCAAAATTACGACCTTGAACCAAAGAACCTTTATTGAGCTTTTATTAAGTTCCTAAAAGCTCATACCTCACTTGGTTTCTATGATAGGATTTTTGGTTGGTTTTTGTATGTAGGAAGTAATCGCTGGTAATACTGAACCGATTTTGGAAAATTCTACCACGACGATTCCTACAGTACCTACTTCCTGAGTGACATAGGAATAGGGATATAACCACTAAATTTAATTAGTACAAAGATTTTAGGGGATGATAGTGTCCGTCAATACGAACAATTTTTACTATGGGGCCAACCACAGAATCACGAAAACATATCAGCTGTTCAATCAAATCAATCAGTATTACAATACAACATCGACATGACTGAAATGCATGGAATAGCTGATTTTTTTTAGCGATTCCGTTGGTTGGCCCCAAAGTAAAAATTGTTCGTATTGACGGACACTATCATCCCCTAAAATCTTTGTACTAATTAAAATTTAGAGGTGTATATAATTATCTCGATATTCTCACGGGAAGGGCAATTGTAAATATATCGGTATCAAATGGTACACCCAGTGTTCAGTAAAATCTAAGTTGATTTTTGTAACACTGATAGTATAAGTTTTTTAAAAATAAAACAAAAAAAAATATCCGAACGGTCCAGTGTTTGGAGGTAGCTTTATGTATTGATAAATAAGCGAGACAACATTCAAATCTACAATACAGATAACAATAGCACATCTGGTTACCATCTGTGATTTTAGAAAATAATTTACGTAAAATGATTTATCACATTAATATCTGTTTGTTAACACAGGAATAGGTGTGTAATATAGCATGTAAGTACCTACTTACATGTTAACAATTTCTCGTTAATGTTTACTAGTAATTTTGCTAGAAACATTATTCTGACAATAATTTTGTATTCGCTATTAATAACAAATAACCTTGATTTCATTCGATAAATTAAGCTTGACATTTGCTCATGTGATCAAGATTATTGTAATATTTATAATGCAGACCGACAGTAAGTAAATATGTAGTTCAGAATATTAAACTATTAATAACAATCAATTTCACTCTTCTGACTCAGTAACCTCATCAAGAATTCTTATACCTATAGGCCATCATTCTACTGTTGATTTACATGTTCTGACATTTACGTGTACCTTTACGCCACGACATGTGTAACAAACGTGTTTAACAAGGAATTTAACTAACTAAATTAATTAAGAAATTACAGCCCCTAACATAACGTCTGGAAAGCAATAAAATGTGCAATAAAACACGATATCGCAAGAGCAATCAAAAAGCTCGCGCGTAACAAAGCTCTAGTACCAATTCGCGTGTAATCAAATAGAGGTTCCACTTCGAACGGCTAATGACGACGCACAAACCTAAATCGTTATAAAAATGGATCGTGAATATCGTAATCCTTGACATTATCCCATTCTGAAGCCCGTATATTATACCCGAAAAGCCAAGCGAGGCACGGTGTCAGGGAAAGGTCACATCTCTTAATAGAGTTTCGCGACAATAAAGCCACGCTTGCTCCTGTGAAACCTTTCAAAGAACATCTTTTATAGGAGTTTACCAGACATCCCAATCATCTGGCTTAATATTTCTACCTTTGTACACTTCACGTCCGATTGTAATAAATTGTATTGTAGGGAAGCAATCAGAGTCGGTATTAAATTTCGGGAAATTGGTTGAGCAACGCGCTCATAAAATAAAAATGCCTAAGAAAAATCTCAGTAGAGAGTTGAAAAATTATTGCTTGTTGTGAGTAATAGCCGAGTTTCTTGTGTATATCTCTACGCACGAATGAATCAAATAACTTCTTCAACTTTGATATTTACCTTAACGTGAACTTTATTAACATACAGTCTAGCAGAAATATCGTTCATTTATTATGGACCGAGTCAATGGTCAAGTATACGAAATGAAGCAAAACAAATGAAGTTCTGGTTGAAGATTTTTTAATTCTATTAGTTGGCTGTGCGCCTTATAATATTTGCTTATTTTAGTAGGTAAAAGTGTAAGTGTAGAGTTGTAGACGTCAGTTTATTAGAGATACAACCGCCTCTGTGGTCTAGTGGTTCACACCACCGATTTCAGACTAAGAGGTCCCGGGTTCGATTCCCAGTGGGGGTGCATATTGTATTCAGTTTGGTTGGTGGTAGGACTTGTTCTCAGTCCACCTGCGGCTAGCTACCACCGTCTTATCTAAGTCTGACGCCATAACAATGATGTTTTCAGCATTATTGTTTTCCGGCAGTTAGAGATTATCTTATCTCTAACATAGCCAGTTCCTCAGTAATTGAGGATTCCGGGAGTAGGGCGCTTCCACCTTCAGCCTTTACATCAGAGGGCCTACTCTGAAACGCAAAACCCGAAACTTTGGGATACCCGTCCCTCTCACTCTCGAGTCGAGACAGAATCGAGTGAAAGGGGCGGGGCTAACCGAAGTTTCGGATTAGCGTTTCAGAGTACGGTCCCTGGTGTGATGAAGGCTAAGTGCTTACCCGTTGTGAATTAAAAAAAAGATACCTCGGAGACAGATTAATAACTATTATTATGATCTGAGGTCGAGATGAGACCGACTTTGTCACATACGAAAATCAATATTGGAATTTCTAGTTAAGTCTGATTAACTGCTTATTCGCTTAGTTGATAACTAGATAAAATAGAGACCTTCTTTATTTTAACATTGATGTTCCATTGAACCTTCGTCATATTATTCCAGAAACGAAAAGTGAATCACATACAATAGCGTCAGTTTAGCAAACAACAGTAAACCTATGATTCAATATTAAGAATTTTTTAATTTGTCGTCATCACTGGCATTAGATAAATATTTGGTAACCAAATAAGTTACACTCTAACTTATTTGGTACCTACCTCTAATAAGTGTTAGAGAACAACAACATAATACTGTAACAATAATTTAATCAATTCCAAAGTTAAAAGCTGAATCATACAATCTGAGACAGCAAACTCAACCGTTTGGAAGCAATGTTAAGTCCTTGAAGCTTCGTAAATGACAGGACCGAAGTACCGAAAATGTATTAGTGCGCCATAATTACTTTTACAAGGCAACTTGCAGCTGTTGTTAACCAGATTGATCTGTCACTGTTAGTTATCATTGTTTACGATAACAAGTTGGAGTTGTTCAATTATAGATGGAGGCGAGGAAATCTTGAACGAGTTGAAATGGTTCCGAACGAGCCGCTTTTATGACTGGTTGGGGGAGATCGTGTCGTGACTCATTGCACTTACACTACAGACTGACTCATGTCCAGAGCTTTAAAAACTGTAAATATGTTGCCAGACAGATTTGATGATACATGGTCATGGAGTACTCCGTACAGTTACTGTTCCATTCAGTTCCAGTGGTAACTGTGCCATTTCGGCACAGTTACCACGGATGGTGCATGCAACTGTGCCGAAATATCGGGGACTCGACAACAAATCAAAACATGGTAAAAATCCCGCCTTCCGTAATAATAGGGGTTAAAGAATGAAATTGCCGTTTTTTTCTTTTGTACATATAACTTAACAACTTTTATGATATTAGAAATACATAATTTCTTTAATATTGCGTTACATTAAGACCGTATCGAGCAGATTTTGATAATTTATTAACCACGATATTTGATTATTTACATAGAAAAAACTTACCTTGAAAGTTACGTCTATTTTTGTTTCCAGAATTTCGTACTTTATTAGTTGTAACTTAGTGAAAATATTTTTTTTTTCTCTTAACGAATATGTCCTTAAGTAGTTAAGATGTCCATAAATACGTGTATAAAATTTTGTAAAGTTACATAATATTAGTCGTTGAATAAATTACAAAAACGTTAGTATGGGAAAAAAAATGTACAAAAATCTCCATACAAAACGGCAATTTGATACTTTAACCCCTAATATTTAGTGTGTTAATGACCATGAAACTTTAAAAAGTTATTACAGTGCCACAAGCTTTTCTGTTCCGGTGACAGTCGTGACAGAGGAGCCACTTGCTATACGAAATTAGCTGTCAAAATGGACTTTCGTTTGAAAACTGTTTTAGTTTCAAAGATAATCACCGGAACAGTAAAGATTGGCGCACTATACCACCTCTTTATGATTGATATTTTTTTAACAAGCTTTTATTTAACTTGCCATGTTAGTTTGTTAGTTAGTGGGGACAAATCTTGCAAACTTAATTTGACCCATTTCCCAGTGTCCTATGGAGCTGGAATTTTGTATAAGTACAGGTTTGGTTTAGATGACAATACAATATTTAAGTACAGTCAGCAAAAAAGCTTGTCATGAAAATATTTTTTTACAAAAACCTTATATATATTGCGATAGACTTGACAGTGAAAGAGACATAAAACATTACCAGTCGCAAAAAGATTCTTTGGAATTAAGATCAAAATAAGCTAAGTCGCGAATGGTCGCTTGCGATATATCTATCGTAATGTTTTTCTTTTATTTAAAACCAGGCAAGCATTTGACGTCCATCTTGTTTGGCTCAGGATGACGTCTAGGATGTTACATGCCTGCCCAGGAGAAGCCTATTCACTCTCGACTCACAACCCAGGTCTATTTGAACTGAGTTGTAAGAATCAGGGAACACAGAAACAGGCAGCTCTATTCTCTCTTTAGTGCATCGTATGAGGAACAAATTTGCGAATGATATCGAATTCTAATTAATTTAATAGTCAATACGAACTAGTAGTCACAAATCAGATAAAAATTTACTAAACTATACTATCAGAAATCGTATAAACTTTTATGCAAACTTCAGTATGCAGTAGCATCATAATGTGTATTGCCTCTGATTGATTCAAATTGTGTGTCATAAAATAATTGGTAAAAGGTGGCAGCAAAACAATTATACACTGAGGGATTTCTGGAACAATGGTTTGGACATATTGATTGCGATTTAATAAACAGGTCTTTGCTGAAATTCATTAACAGGGGCAGTTTAGTTTTTGATTTGGCTATATTATTTATGTTATAATGACTTAATAATATTGCTTAATCAACCGCTTTGAATTTATTTTTGGCAACACCAATCAGTAGAGTAGAAATATTTCCCATAATTTTGCTCTAATTTGAACCCACAAAAATTCAGTACTTACATTAATTGATTAAAGGTTCGTAAATTGCAGTTATTGCGCTATTGAATTTTTGTGGGCTGGCCTACTTATGTTCTCAGCGCCTTAATGTCATGTAATTCACTCAAAATCCACTCAATATGGATCCAATTTGTAGCTATATAGTGTGCAATATAAAAAAATTACGATCGATCGACGGAATTGGTTTGCATTGCAGAATATTAATCCTACTGTTCTTGCTTCTCAGTATCAAAAATAGTTTCCTTCCGTCTTAAGATTCAGGTGACCCAAATTTTAACAAAGTACGGTAAAAGCAAATCTGATGTATGTATTGTATATTTTCTCATGTAAAAGATCAAACACATTTCTTTGATCCCAAGATAAGTAGCTTAACCACATAATATGGCGAATATCAAAGGAACGATGCTTCAGTTGGCCAAATTAACAAGACACGTTCTGTAAATCCTATCAATTGTGCTAACACTGTTGCAATGTATTGACCTACTAGTTTTTTTTTAATTGAATATAAGTACAATACAATATAATATAATCCAAAAAGGGGAAGAACTCTTAAGAGTCCCAAAAAACGTTAGTTAAAAATTTGCATGATAAGACCTAAGACCTCGCTCCGACCGGCGACCTTGAAAACGTACACTAATAAAATAACTTATTATTAGTAATAAGGGGAAAAAATAAGGCGCCTTTTTGCAATTTTTTTTGTTGAACCCGATCATACAATCGGGCGGTAGAATACGTATAAGTATCTACAATTATAGTGGTGATAGCGAACCAGCCTAACGTGTTTAACAAGTTCGCCGAGACCTCAATATCAAAACAACGGGTGCAATATCTCATTCATTATCTTATGGTTATGCCACACCAGGAACCCCGCATTCATTGCGAAACCCGTTTGCGAATACATTAATCGAACATAATATCGTATTACCAGTATTTATTGTCAACAGAACCACAGCAGGAAATTATTCAGGAAATGTGCACGAATTTGACAAGTTAATCACGACATAATACGTTTATCTGATAACGATACTCTGAATTATTTATATGTTTTCTCATTTTAACCGCCCCTGTTCAGCTATTTTGACGAACTGCGATGAGATTCATATTTATTTTAGTGGCTTTTTAAATTATATCGTCATTGTTGAGAAATCTGTTGGTATAATACCCAAATTGTCGTATTGTTCAAAGCGACTCAAGTTAAAATGCAAAATATGCCTTTCTTGTATTTATCGTATCAAGCATTCGGATTAACCTGTTTTATATTTTTCCGGACCAATGTTCTCTGATTTTGCTTCAATTAAATACTCTAAATGTCTAAACGGAAATCATGTCGTTAACAAAAAGAAAGAAAATAACTTTCTTTTTTTTTTGTTTTGAAGTAAAACTACAATTCAACAATACCTTATTGTCTGTTCTGTATTGTGGATAGCGTCATCCCATTTAAGTAGGGAAAACGGTAAAACTAAATGTTAGTAAGAGGAAAGACTTGCGAGAGTTATAAGTTGCACAAAAAATGGATGATAGTTGACCATAAGGCGATTAAGAGATGGGAGTCCTCACAAAATATTTCTGAGTCAATTGGGTTTGTGGGACTCAAAAGCAAGAAAACTTTCAGAATTATTTATATTACTTTGTGAACTTTGCGAGGCACTGTCAAACTTGTCGTATAAATCCTTTTGTGAAATAAATAATAATTATAAACTTTCTATCTCCCGAGTAGCAAAATATTTAATATGATAAAATTATAAATCAAACTTACGTCCCCAAAGCATAATACAATATCATTATGATATTTGGAATGTAACGGTAAGGAGACATCTACGAGGATTATATTATTGCCAAAGTCAACAGTCTGAACTAAGATAATTATGTAGATAATTTGCTATTTGCAGGCGCCAATCTGAAGCTGGAAAATAACTGACTTAACAATGACCATAAAAATGCAAAGTAGATTTTAATAATGAGATTTTCCAAGACTGCTTGTTTGTATAAATAACGAGCGTAAAAATTATGCAAATACGAAACCTACTAAACGGTATGCTTTATAGAAGTTAGAGCAATACCAGGGTCTATTCCATAAGAAAGGCCTGAGCCACAGCAGTGGGTACATTATACGGCTGATGAGGACGCAGAGGACGATGATGATTTTGAAATACTTCTCAAAACATTTGTTGATACCTCTAAAGTAGTGTCCAAATATCGTAAAGAGGTCGCAATTCTGCAAACCAGACGCGCACAGCCATTACGCAATGTGTCGGCGACGATCAACGAACCACATGTCGTACTTTTGCTTTCAATGCCTCATTCACAAGTTCTTCAAGGATATGTACCGCATGTTACGAAAAAGGCAAGTCTTTAATTAAACATTCGAGGCTTAGGAGGATATTTATTTGTAAATTAGGATTAGATAGCGACCGAAGAATATCAAGTAACATAAAAAAAGAATGTCATTGAAACTTAGCAAGATCCGTAGGCAGTTTTAAAATTTAAATGAGTAGGTACGTAGTTAACATTGCTTCCTTATCAGGCACCTTGTTCACACCTATCTTTAACCTAGTTAGCATTGGCCGTCAAATATGTTAATGGCGAAAGCTACTGGTACAGTAGAAAAATAAACGTAAAGCAATACTTTATCTCTGGCCTATTAGTGGCGTACGAAGTTATCGTGTTTCTTTGTAACAGCTAGCTAGACGTACTTTACTTGTTTTAAGTAGTATTTTCTTTTTATCGACTAGGTACAATAAGCTATAAGTAATACAAGTAGGTATATCTTTAACTACAATTCATAAAATCGTACTTTCAATACTAATTTTCATCGTACAATATGTTATGTATCATCATCATCATCATCATATCAGCCGCAAGACGCGACGCCAACTGCTGGGCATAGGCAGGGAGGTGTCACTTCGCAGTTTAGGTGCGTTCGGACGGCGCGCCTGCCGGGCAGGCGTATGGCATAGAAATTAGGTCCGCAAAAGAGCTAGAATATATGAAGAGTACAGGGGCAAAACAAGATGTGTCACAAACAGGTTTTTTGTTTTTTTATTTTTGTCTTGCATAATTATTTTTTATTAATTTACTGATAGGAACCTAAGTTTACTTTACAAAGATCGGCTGTAAATACAAATAAACTTTTGACAAATGTTCACAAATATACTTACATTAAAATGTAAATTACACAAAAATCTGTTTTGTGACATTCCTTGTTTTGCCCCTGTACCCTTCATATGCGATGGAAAGAGATGCAACGACAAAAAGTGGCCGTTCGTAATTTGCCTGCGCCGTATAAGCTGAATTCTACTTTATTGCGTTATAGTTAGAGTTGCTATTTATTTAAATGACTTAGCGGAGTGAACTATCTGTTACATAGTAACTATTTAGTAATCTGTGGCATAGGCCTCCCCCAAGGATCTCCACAACCAGTTATGTACCTATGTATTGTTATGTAGAGATCAATATAATTTGGCTATTAGAATACAAAATTAAAACTTTAGTGTAGGTAGTCATAACATGGGTGGTTTTATAAAAAAAACACCTATTCGAAAACTTTCCGAATGATTCAGATTTCATTTGCGATAAGAAGATTATTAAAAAGAGCCCTCCTGACATTTTCCTACAAATGAGTTTAATTTTAGCGCAAGTTACTTTTTGGAAACCTTTCTCGTCAACATCATTAATCGACCTTTTATGAACGCATTAGATTTCGCCGAAAGTAACACAAAGATTCCGTTCCCTCCATTGTTTTGTTTTCAATAACGTTTTTGAGACAAGATGAATAGGACTGAAAATTCTCCAATACAAATAGTAGATTGTACAACAAGTGCATAAAACGTACTATTTTACCCGAGATGTATATATCCATCCGAGCCGTAGGCGAGGGTGGATAGTCAATTCGAGGGTAAAATGGGTTTTATGTACAAGTTATACACTCTGCTTTTCACTTAGAGTGTGAGGAAAGTAAATAACAATATTGCAAAAAGGATAAAATTAAGAATTAGCAATATTGGCGGGAAGACTTTCTTTTTCTTTTTTTTTATACGTGGCATTGGTAGCACAGTGACTTTAGCATTAGATCGTAGTCCATAATGCTCTTGAAATACTTATTTCTTAGAAAACTCATTAACTTTGCCTAGTTTTATTAATTTAGCATGGATTATGTACAAAATTGAAGAAACAGAATGAAATAATAAGTTTATTTAACGAAGTTTAATTGCGTGTGTGGCTGTTTACCTGACGATCTTTGTCTTAAAGTCTGAGACTTAGACGAAGATTTTACTTTATGCACTAGAGCATAAAAAGCGATTTTATGCAGCCTATACCCAACATAAACACGAACTTTACGAGCATGAGAAGTGAAAACATTTTTTTCATACTCTGATCGACATTTTTGGGTAAGGTTTGTTCAAATATTCATTACGTATTTGCAAAGACTCATGTTCCCAAAGGGTTAGCATATCCCAACGGTTTAGTGGTTGACCGTAGGCGTTCAAATATATGGAGCTCATTTATCTAAGCTTAAAGGAGCTCTTAAGGGGACAAGGCGGAACGGTTAGCCAAGAGCAGATAGGAACAGATGAACAAAACTGTTACAAATCAAGGCCTCGAACAATTTGCTGACATCTCCATTATTCAACGCATGAGCGCGTGGAGCGATATACCTCACCTCACCGGTGTTCTGTTGTTCTTAGAACGTAATAGATTTTTTTACAGAGTTGAGTATTTCATTCGTAAAATCTAGGCAGAAAATTAGAGTAGAAATTAGAATAAAAACAGAGTAGTTTAGCAGAAAATATTCGAAGTTTTAATAACTCACATCAATTCACATAATAAATGACTTCTTCTTCACAAATTCGCAACCTCCTTGATTAGAGTCACTCAATCAAATTAATAACAACAACAAAGTAACAAAGACATCTATCTAGAATAAAAAAATAAAGTTAGCCTTAATGTTTCCTTTTAATTATCCTTATTATTGTAGCCAGCTTGAACTTTATGTGCAACATTTTAGAGGACTAGTGGACATTTCAGCATTGTTTGAGCTCTAAATATTCTTGTGTAATTTCTAAATGTATACCTGACGAAAAAGTTTTGTTCAGCGATTGTCGCTTTTGGATGAGCCAGCAAGGTTTGGTACTTACTTTCCAGAGAGGACAAGTGACAAGCTGTCCATCTTGGTGACCTTCTCGTGCGCGTACAACTCGTGGCACTTGAGGTGTCGCACGCACGTTGCGTATGCACACATCAACACTTTTTTAATTCGCTGTATAATCTGGAATACACATGCTACGTAGTAGCACACAAGCATGCTACTCTCGAGCAGATGCTATTTAGTAGCAGACAATTGGCACGTGTATACGAAAAGAGCATTGCTTGTTAAACACTCGGAGAGCATTGTTATAAAAGAGCATACTACCTAGTAGCAAACAAGCATGTTCTTTTAGTAGCATGTGTATTCCAGGCTTAAAGCTGATGAAAAAGAGGTTAACACTTACTTCCCAGAGAGCACAAGCGAGAGGCTGTCCACCTTGGTGACCTTCTCGTGCGCGTACAACTCGTGGCACTTGAGGTATCGCACGTTGCGAATACACATCAACACTTTTTAAATTCGCTGTAAAGCTGATCAAGAAGAGGTTTACACTTACTTCCCAGAGAGCACAAGCGAGAGGCTGTCCACCTTGGTGACCTTCTCGTGCGCGTACAACTCGTGGCACTTGAGGTGTCGCACGTTGCGTATACACACACAAACATCAACACTGATTAAATTCGCTGTGAAGCTGATGAAAAAGAGGTTTGCACTTACTTCCCAGAGAGCACAAGCGAGAGGCTGTCCACCTTGGTGACCTTCTCGTGCGCGTACAACTCGTGGCACTTGAGGTGTCGCACGTAGCGTATACACACACAAACATCAACACTTTTTAAATGCGCTGTAAAGCTGATGAAAAAGAGGTTTGCACTTACTTCCCAGAGAGCACAAGCGAGAGGCTGTCCACCTTGGTGACCTTCTCGTGCGCGTACAACTCGTGGCACTTGAGGTATCGCACGTTGCGAATACACATCAACACTTTTTAAATTCGCTGTAAAGCTGATCAAGAAGAGGTTTACAATTACTTCCCAGAGAGCACAAGCGAGAGGCTGTCCACCTTGGTGACCTTCTCGTGCGCGTACAACTCGTGGCACTTGAGGTGTCGCACGTTGCGAATACACATCAACACTTTTTAAATTCGCTGTAAAGCTGATCAAGAAGAGGTTTACACTTACTTCCCAGAGAGCACAAGCGAGAGGCTGTCCACCTTGGTGACCTTCTCGTGCGCGTACAACTCGTGGCACTTGAGGTGTCGCACGTTGCGCATGCACATCAGGACCCGCCTGAACTGCCGCCGTGAGACCCGCAGCGGCTTGAATAATGCTATGTACACCTGCAACAGAGAAGAGGGTCTAATAACCTGAATTTAAAGAAACTTAACACTTCCATGGTGAGCCTTGAAGTCCAGCAATGGAAGAAAACGGTCTGATGATAATCATGACAGAACTTTCGAATCGTACTTTTTTTCCACCAATTTTGGTTAGCTATTTTACTAAGAAGATAAATGCTAGAAACTTATCAGTTTCAACAGAAGCAAGGGCAAGTATAAATAAATAAGTGTATTGCTGGATACATGAAGAACATTAAAGCACAGCCAAGATAATACATAAGAGAAGTTAGGTTTTTCAATGTTGAATATGTTATCAACCAAATACATAAATATTTCCGACTCCGAGCAGCAAACATTTTAGTTTAATGATGTGTATAATGAAGTGTGTAATGTGGGTTCTGCAATGTGACTAAGCTATAATCAGCAGATTTCTGTTGTGTACAATATGTAGTACACAAAACGAATCTGCTGATTATACTCTCTCATCATATCACATCTTATATTCACGTATAATGTTTATCTCCAAGACTACCTCAAGAGATACTAATAAAAATGACAGCTCATTTCATTACGCTCCAACATTCTAATTTGTTATTAGGGTAAAACCACCTTGTATCGGCCACCTCAACAATATTTCACATTGATTTGCTTCCTATTCTCACATTTATTAGCCTAGCTTTCTAGGAGGTATTTTTTAATAAACTGTTATTATTTGACTTTCCTATGAACTAATAAAGTATTTGAAATTTGAATAACATTTTTTTATATTGATGTTTTTCTTTGTACACACCCAATTTCCCTAATATCGGCCACTTGCGCCCAAAAATCGCCCACCTGTTTGCCTTGTATCGGCCTAGGCTTACATTATGAGCAATACAAATATACTTCGAATTAATAAAAAAAGATAAAGATATACAAAGATATACATAGATATATATAAAAAACATACATAATATACCGTGATTTTTTTTAACAATCCAAACATAATTTAACGTTTTTAGAATAAATTTCAAAAAAAAAAATATGATTTAGTTTTTTTCTTGCATAAAGATATTCTTACCTAATAGAAACAAATAAATTTTGAAGTCGGAATTTTTTTTTAGAGATTTTAGATTATTTTACAAACTTTAATAAAGGAAAGTCTATAAATCAAATACTATTAACAATTTATTTTAAATTTAATATTACAGTTTGCACATCAACAATGATACTTCCACATAAAAGTAACTAAACAAAAAATCGAGATTTTTTAAATATTTTTTTATTATAATTAAGTACCTAAATTAAGTATCTAATCTAGTGTACCTAGATTTGTATGAAGTAACATTTGTATCGTCCATGACTTAATGTTTAGTGGCCGATATCAGGATTTTGACTCGCCTTGTATCGGCCATCACCATTTTTAACGGCCGATATCAGGCGTTTTTATGAAATAATCAACCCTAAATCCGGCCATTCGATTTTTTATTAAAATTTAAAAAAAAAACACAAATAAATTAATCAATAATGTTCGTTATAATCTCTTTAACCTTCACAAGCAAAAATCAACGTTTTAAACCTCCTAGATAAGTTGGAAACCCTTTCCCCCGTAACCTCGAACTCGTCAATTTTGACTAGAAAATGGCGTGAATTTCGACACGACTGCGCAGGTTACAACATCAAATGCTACTGAACTGTCAAATGAACTTTGATCGCCACCTCATTTAATTCATTTAAAGACAACAATATAATGTTCATTATCGAGCAAAATTTGTGCAAGTATATCGAATATTAAATAGTTTTTGATCAAATTCGTAGGAAGTGACCGATACCAGGACGTGGCCGATACAAGGCGGTTTTACCCTACTTTGAAAGAAACTAACGACAAGAGAGCGCAGAATACTAAATAGTACAAGGTAGAGAGAGGGAATATTATATCTAAACTAAAATGATGACATGATATAAACTAAGCTTTTCTGATATACACTCATGTAGGTATGTAAAAAGATTATATTAATAATTATGATGAAAATAGCAGGCGTTAAATCCTTGCCTTAGCAACCGTTGTTGTTAGGCATTTAATGAGTTACAAGTTAGCGAATTGATTCCACGAAGAGATAGCGATGTTTACAATTTAAGA
The DNA here is from genome assembly GCA_949710035.1 of Crambus lathoniellus. NCBI lineage: Eukaryota > Metazoa > Arthropoda > Insecta > Lepidoptera > Crambidae > Crambus > Crambus lathoniellus. The sequence goes on along the minus strand of OX453310.1, from coordinate 3,742,857 downwards.
GCTAAACAATTATTAATAGAAACAGGCTTGAATCCTCGAACAGAATTCAAGTTTCAGAGCTTCTTCGGCGATAACTTTACAAGTGGCATAGTATTCGTCCAGAAAAATCTAAAGACTTTAAGCTTAAGGTGGTTCGATGAGCTCAGTAGCGCCACTAATGGAAATAAATCATTTACGATTTATCAAGGGCTTAGAATAAAAGTTTCGGTTATTTTGCGCAAATAGAAGAGTAAAATGCAATTTTTAATTGTTTTTTTATGGCCTCAAATATGAGTATTAAGTTATGGACCTCGATATTGCTAAATGTGGCCACTTTTGGCACTATTGAGATTCAAGACTTATTGCGTAAGTTTGAGTTCTTAAAAGTATATTTATAAAATGAATTTTACTCTTTTATTTGCGCAAAATAACCGAAACTTTTAATGTAAGCCTTTAATAAAATGTAATTGATTTATTTCCATTGGGGGCGATACTGAGCTCATCGAACACGAAGAGAAGAAGAGCTTCTTAAACATAATGCCGGCTAAGCTCAACGTAGATTTTATCGAAAAAAGATAATCGAATTTTACCTTTTTATGGATATTAATCACGCGTTTTATCAGTTATCCCATGACGCCGTCCTCTTTCATACTTTTTACATTAAGAAGCTCTCAAAGTTCAGAAACGTCCGAATTTGCGGACGATAGATATACAGATTCACATTGCGTCAGAACCAAAAGCGAAGTTCATGAGGAAAATAGGGCAACCTTTCAAAGATAAAGAGATGGAAAAGCTTGTGCTAATTGACGGGAATCCGATCGGAGGCACTTTCTCGAGGTTAAAATTATTGAACAGACGTAGACGCTTCGGCGTCGCGCCTTGATTGGAAAATGGAGGAAAATGGATTAGGTTACAAATTTACAATCGTTGATTGGAAAAATTGTGGCAAGAATAAGCGATTTAACTCGTCTGCCAATGATTTGCTTTATAGCGGAAATACACGGTTCACTTTTGCCTTTAAATTTGGATGAAGCAACCAAATTGAACAATGTTAACGTAAAAGTGAATCATTCAATGACAATGTGCGCCTGTATTTCTGCGCCTTTCAACCAAAGTAAATCAATTTGGTTGAACCGTGTAATATTAGCATTATCTGTGTCTGTTGTAGAGAGGCTGACACGGTGGGCATAATGGCGTCATCATATCCTGACTAATCCTGACCTGCCCATGAGGTCAATGTAGAACTAGCACCTATTTTTTATTTTCCATAACAAATGCTGTGTTTGTTAATTTATGATTGAAGGAAAGACCGAAATAAACATTGAAATATGCACAGAAGTTACTTGTAAGATTAGACAATGTGGACGTCGTATTATTTAATCTAATCTTATAGATGTTCTATGAAGTCGAAGAAAGCTATGTATTTATTCCACTGAATCCTCGAAGTTGTTCGCAGAGATACCTATTAATGATTCTGAGACTAATTTTCAAATTATAGAAGGTAATATTGTACATGTGTATCTCGGAGCAAGCAAAAAACTTGACGAGAAACACGCTTAATCACGTTGTCTTTAAGGCGAGGAATCCCGACCGAAATAGGCACGCTACCGCTCGCTCGGCCGTTCTCTATACATTTTGCGCGGACCCTGCGGCAGCCGGCAGTGAACTGTGAACTCGCGAGCGCCCCGCGAATCGAAAATCACTTAAAATTCAATTAAAAATTAAATACTAAAAAAAAAAAATTATGACGGCCGGAATCCCTCGGCTATTCAAAGACAATTATTTTCATGTGTTTTTCATTAACTAAAACCAAGTATACTGCAAGTAATATGATATTTGAATTATTATTAGACGGATGTTTGGGATTTTATTTGACACAGTTAAATATCACCAATCGAAAAAAAAACGGCCGGAAGCACTAGATAAATAACTGTAAAAAAACATATATTTTTTCCAATTTTTAAGTACTTGTGATTTGCGAGTAATCCATAATTTAAAATACCCTATTTTGGGGAATCGGCGCCTTAAGGAAATGTGTTCCTGAATGCTGATCAATAGGCACATCCTCCGGATATAAACAATGTAGCTGCGAGATGAAATATTACAAGAATGAATAATATATCTACTTCTTGTGTATTTCTTAAACGTATAATGACATATTTGGCCACGCCGAGTTGTATGAAACACTTTATAACTCTAAGAAGAAATTAGATATGGAAGTTTTGATGTCAGTTTATGATAAGTTAGGTAACCGTGTTATCGTATGCAACACACGTGGTAAGCTCCGCTCAATAAGTTAAGCCTAATCCGAGTTTTGCCACTTGCCTCCAAATACAGGAGAATTTTAGTAAACAGAACTAAGGTACTATTAGAAATAGTTCAAACAGAGTTTCTGTAGAGGTAAAATATGTATGTTCACATTAGAAAAAAGAACAGTCTGCTAGCCATGAGCCATGAGTGCTATGACACAAAAATCCAACGAGGTCAGAAATTACTTAAACCTACATACCAGCCAGCGCAACCAATCCGGCGATGTATACCCTCTAATTTTCTGCTTCTTAGAGTTCTGCAGCCATGACACAACTTGCACAATATCTTCATTCAACAACTAGAAGCTTCCAACTTCAGTTTCCAAGTTGGAACTGACATATCCTGTATTAAAGTTATTCCCATTCCAGGTAAAGCAAAAGTTCGTAATATGTGATAGTGACATTTTGTTTCATTTTAATGGAACTTAGCAAAACTTGCATCAATAACTTAATTTTTAACAGAGAAAATCTTGTTAAAAGGCTAAGTAAGTTATTCCCAACCAAAGTTTTAACTTGCAACTATTTTAGACGCCTATATTATTCCTGGACCTAGGCCATATAGGTCAATCCTAGGATTCTTCAAAAAGATTTCACAAAAGGATATTTACAGAGCGAACTACAGAGCCAAATTTAGATATGCATTGGGCTTACGCCAGCCATAACACATCGAGAAAGCGGCGCAACTGCGGCCATTTAAAAGCCAAAACAATGGAACCTTTTTAGCGGCCGGCGAAAAACCACGCGCCATATTGTTCCGAGGAGGTTCCGAGCTATATTGTATCATCGGATCTCCGCGGAAAACATTCATCTGGAGCGCTGGAACGGCTCTGTTTGCCCGGCTTCCAGGGAAAATATTGCGACTTACAGAAAGCTGCGAGATGTTTTTGCAGGAGAACGCCGCCCGAGATGAGCATTTCAATTATATTGCTTTTGTTTCCATGATTGGAAAACTCATATTGAATAACAATTACGGTAAAAAAACTGCCTTAATAGCAATCGTATTTGGACTCTTCAAGGTTATTAGCTTAGGTAATAATGTTTTATTTCGTAATCAATTTGTGTTAGTTATATTATAACTTTCTACTCTAGGAACAAGATAAACTCCGACTTAGGTACTCCCCAACCTTCAGATTTCTCGGTAATTGGAAACTTTAATTAAATTTCAACTTTTGCTAATTGGGATAACTTTTTAGTAACAATACCCGGACCACTCAAAAGTGTAAAGGTCAGGGGAATAAATTAAAGACAAACATTGGCCCCGAGATAGTGATCTCGGGTGAACGGTACTCAAATGCAGAGAAAGATTCATGAACCTGAATCAATTTAATAAATGATTGTAGAGTTAAAATAACTTAGACGAAGGGCAACAGATTTTTATATGTATAAACAGTTACACCACAAAAGACAGAACATAGAAAGATTTTTCTCTTTATTCACTGTCTCGTACTCGTAATAAACAAACTCAAATAAAAAACATCGGCCAAGTGCAAGTCGGACTCCCCCATGAAGGGTTCCGTACCCACCGTACCGAAAAATACCACTATCATTTTCGCCAGAAAAAAATTACTTTTTTTTCATAGTATTCGTATAAATGACAAAGTTATATTTGCGGTTTTCGAAAACATGTTATATTATTACACTTATCCTAGTTAGGATCCTAATTTAGCATACTTACATTGCTTGTTTTGATTACCTACATCACTTGCTAAAAATGAGCTCAAAAAAGCAATGTATGCTTATTTAGGATCCTAACTAGGATAAGTGTAATAAGCTCTTAAGCTGTGTGTGATAGTTTTCCTTTTAACTTCGTCATATAAAACTTATCCAAAACAACCATTTGGCAGGGGGGGATGGGGGACACTTGACTGTACAAACGGATGCCTCAATCAAAAAACTGTTTTCACAAACCATATTTTTGAAATTGCTATCCAACGACACCCCACACTATGGGGTAGACAAGAAAAGAAATTGCATCCCTACTTCACGAGTAGGGGAGGTAACCTAAAAAAATTATGAAGATATATTCATGCCAAATTACAGCTTTCTAGTACTCATCAAGAGTCTATGAGTAAAGGTCATAGCCCACTTATACCGCACCGCTCCGACCCAACCAAACTATGAGCAGCCAAATATGGACTTAATATCGTTCACTGTAGATGCACTTTACAGTAACAATATACAATAGCAGACAGCGCGCGGTAAGCGAGCCTGCCGCAAGCTAAAGTGCGTCTACAGAGCACGACATTAAGATTCTATAATTTATATTTGACTGCTAATACATTGGTTGGGTGGGAGCGGTGCGTGCGGTATAAATGGGCTATGACATTTAGGCTGGGGACAGACAGACGGACACGACGAAACTATAAGGGTTCCTTATTGACTACGGAACCCTAAAAAATACTTTATCCGTCGTTAGTAATAGTGTCTATAGATGTTTTTTTCCAATTTGTCCTAAGTATTTAAACGGCAACTTGGAAATATAACATGATTGTCATTATACAAGATGTATTGTATTTTATTCCTTTAATATTTAAGGTCAACAACGAGGAGAAAATCTCGACAGCGTGCGAGCCCTGTCTGTAACTTTATTATTAGAACATTGATTTTATTCTTCTTAGACCAACTTCGACCTTTGAAAAGCGCAGCTAATGATCACTTATTAATTATTCGCAGTATTCGCCATGTTACGTGACCATTGATTGTTTACTTTAATAGAAAAGCTTTATAACGGAAATTGGTGACACAGTGTATACAACGACTTGCTATTGTGGCGGTTAAGCAGCTTTCGACGTGTTCAGTCATGGGATTGGTGACCAAAATTTGAATCTTGAGAACCGACGCCCTAATTTACATTCTTAAGTACCTACGGTGGAATGCTTCAGATTTTGTTTTATCCAAAACTGAGTAAGTAGCATAATTATGATGATATTAAGGCTGAAGGTGGAGGCGTACTACTCCCGGAATCATCAATTAAGTACTGAGTAACTAACTTATCTCTATCTTATCTCTAACTGCCAGAACACAACAATGCAAAATATAAATTGTTATGGCGACAGACTTAGATAAGATGGTGGTGGTGGACAAGCCCTGCCACCAACCAAATTAAACGGAATGTATATTACAGCTCGGTCAAGTTAACATGTCACCTGAAGCCCTACCCTAATTCTTTCACTCGATTCTGTCATGCCCGGAGACTGAGATGGACGGGTATAACCTGCAGGCAGGTGTCATGTTAGCTAGATCGAGGAGTAAGCGGTTGCTCTTTGCTGTATTTGAAATAACGACTTGTAAAGCACAAGCACAAGCTATATCCAATCTACATTGAGCCCGCGTGTTGGGACCTATTACCATGTACTTACCCTCTTTCTCCTATCCATATATTAGGAAGGTTTGGGCGAGACATTAAAATGGCTGATGATATTGACAGTTAAGTTTTACAAGTCATCCGTTTCAAAATGAAGCAGTCGAAACTTGAAACTTACGACCACTTAGAATTTCAAATGCACGAACCGTCGTCACGTCATAATCAAACTAAATAGACAAACTATTAACAAAGACACAATAGCAACGGTTAAATAACCTATCTTAACATTACAAAGGCTTAAGACTGAGAAAGTCACGAATGACAATAAAACCGTTTGCGATTCAATGCAAATGCAAATAAATACAATCAGTACAATACAATCAGCTGATTCTTTCCCGCAGCAGCTGACAATGCACTTTGGGGTTGCAGTAAATGTTAAAAAGTTAGATGCAGTGATTATACGTACAGTCGGGGACAAATTCGGTGAACCACATCTTACTTCTTTTCGTGTGGCTGGCGTCTCACCGTTTAGTTGCAGTCCCTATCCGTAATTGCTTATGCATTGTACTACCCTAGTTTAATACATAAAAAAATTGTAAAAGGGTCTGCGCGTGAATGGCGAGGCACCAGCCACGTGAAAAGAAGTAAGAGGTGGTTCACCGAATTTGTCCTCGAGTGTACCTGCGTGTGTACATATCCATATTATTATGTAAATCGATAGGTAAGTACTCATATTATGGAGAAGAATGATTTGATTTTTTGTTAGTAGGTACTATTATAAATTGCGCTAGGTATCAAAGACAAAACTATTTGTTTTTCAAATCAGACTGGTAGTTCAAGGCTCTAATAGCGTGTTAAAACAATATCATTGTTATTATTTTAGTGTGTTCATAAGGAACTTGGTCTTTGTTCTAAACGAAATAAACATAAAATATAGGAAAAATGTGTTAGCAAAAAAAAAAAACCCGCCTGAAAGCTACTTATAGGGCTCGTGGTTTTTTGCTATCACATTTTTCCTATACTTACAAAAATTGCATTGTGAATGCACAAAAATAATTTAAAATCTTATTAAACATAAAATATTCGCTGAGTAGGCACTAGCGGATCACCATGAAAATTTTGTATCGCTCAGAATATTATTTTCATTCAACACGTTCGTTGGATGTTCAAACCTTTGGAAGGATGAGCTATCTTCTGCCTACAACAACGCTGTCTGGGACCAGGCAGCTAATCTGGAAGAGATACCGGCAATAAAAGAACAAAAACCACTTAATGATGGAAGCGAGAATAAAGCTAATGATGCTTCAAGTATTTTACAAAACCTGTATAGGTTGTATAAGAAAGAATAATCAAGAACATAGATTTATTTCTTGTGTTTATAATAGCAAAGTAATGGGATGAGAAACAAAGGATATGCAAAATGTAGGTATTTTTTACCGGCACTAGCAGCGTGGTAGGTAATCAAAATAAGGGTGCAAAGCTTTGCATAAAATCAATATTTACGTACCAAGAACCACGAAGCCTAGCCGCCGTTAAACTGCAGTTTAAATACAATATAAATCACATTCGTACGTAACGTCCTTATTCCTATCCCACATAAAGAATAAAATCCTACAGCATGGTATTAAACAAAAGACTCGATTTTTACCTTGGAATCTTTTATGAATCATTAGGGGCACGCTGATGTTCTTCATTAAACCTTCTAGTTAATAGATCGCCTTTAGGATTTTCTCAGAGAGTTAGTACAGCTTCAGGCCTTATCTATACCATCACCTTTATCGCAATATTTAAGTACCATAATGCAATATTTATGTCATGTGTCAATTAAATAAAATTGTTACTTTATTATCTACTAATACTGATAGTGTAATACTTTCTTACTAACATAATGTACCTGTTTCTATTTTAATTTATGATTCAAATCTCAACTAAAACATTTTCAGTTTTCTGTCTGGTGAAATGAGTAATATTGTGTAACCAACTTTATTCTTAACTTCGTCTGGCTAGAGCTCTTTTTCTCGTGGGAAGATGTTAAAAAGGTGAACATTTTGGTCTCTCAATAATTGAAAAAAATATTTTAATCTCGACATATTCAAAAAACAGAACAAGTCCTTCAGCTTTATTATTTTACTACAGATGCATACTTATTAAACCTAATTTAAAGTTTCGCGAAGACGTTAGACGTAACCCATTTGGTTTTATTGCATGAATGCAAGTTGCGAACGAGTAAAGTGCTGACGTCACATCTGAAAGGGCGTTCACACCGCCTGCCCTACTGACCCATTCCTGAAAGGACTCCAGCTTTTAACTAATCGCCTTTAAAGTACAGCCACCACATTACATCCAGAGATTAAAGCCGACCAACCAACAACTGGGCCAAGCTGATGTTAAATCAACCGACGACTTTTGGCTACGGAACGGAACTGGCTCTCGTATCCGTTACATATTTGGTAGAATTTCACACGAATCGCACTATATTCGCAAGTACATGCAACAGCTTTGTCAAATAAACTAGTTAAAGTTAATGAGTCAACGCTAAGAGCAACACAAGTATGTGGATTAACTGTGAATTAACTTCAACTAAGTGTTAACGTATTGTATTTCTGTATTTATTACGATGATTTCCACCTGTCCCAGAGTTTGGAAACGCCGACAGACATACAACAAAGCAACAAAATGTTTTCAATTTACCGAGAAACGGTACACTAAAAAAAGACACTAAATAAAACATTGAATTATAGAAATAACCCAAGGTCCGACGACCGAAACAACCTGTCATTAATCTGCAAGGTTGCAATGGAGTTTTTGCGCCATAAAAGGAAACACCGGTCCTAAAATGATTGGTGGTGTCCAAAATAATGTCATGGTTGATGGAGAACATATTAATTTGTAAATCAATGGTGAGGTTATGCATTTTCACCCTTATGCTAGGGATCATGAAGAAGAAAAAACTGTAATTGTTATGCTGTTTGCAATTTGACTACTTACAGCTTTCGACTACTTACATTGAACACGATGGTCATGATTAGAATGCCCAACGATTTAAATACGCTTCAGTTAACTAGATTTATGAAAATAAACCTACAATGCAAATGTTTCCCAGGCACTTAGGGTGGATAAAAATAAAAGGCACAAAGATTTTAAAACCATTCATGAAAACGAAAAGCAGTGGATTTTAGGAGCCATTTATTATACACTAGCTTTCCGCTCGCGGCTTCGCCCGCGTGAACTACACGACGTTATCCCGCGGGAGTGTGATATTTTTCCGGGATAAAAAGTAGCCTATGTTCCTCTCCAGACTATAAAGTATCTATGTCCCAAATTTCAGCCAAATCCGTTCAGCCGTTTTGGCGTGATTGAGTAACAAACATCCAAACATCCAAACTGTCACATTTATAATATTAGTAGGATTTGTTCAGACAGACAAGGCGATGACATATTTTATCTTTACATTACTAAGTAACTAATAGGTATATGGAAGGAATAAGATTTATGGAAATCGTTAAAAAAAATGCCGGTAGCATTTTTTTTTTCACCGGATTCACTATGGCGGCGCCGATGTTCGCTGTCTGAATGGTTAAACATTTTTTTCTGATTGTACCTGTGTCGTTTGAAATTCGTAAGCATTTACGACTGCTTTTAACCCTTTACAGATTCCAATACTTATGTTATCTATCGCTGTGGCATATTTATCACGATTAGCTATAATCTTCGATCATATAATCAAAGGCTAATCAAACGATAAGTAGATTATAACTTATCATTTACTACTTTTAAGGGATTGAAAGGCAATTACTTATCAATGTTATCTTAGAAGTAAAGATTTTAGGCCACCTTTTATGTATGTTTGTTTGTATTCAAAGCAGAGTGGATTTGTTAAGCAATCTAGATTCTAGATGCGATGTCATGTGGTGCAACGAGTTAGGTTACAAGGATTATACTTTTAATACATTGTACCATTTTCATTCGGATCTAATGAAAATCTAATAATCGAATAATGAGAGAAACATAGGCTACTTTTTATCCCGGAAAAATATCACATTCCCGTGGGATGAAGTCGTATAGTCCACGCGGGCGAAGCTGCGAGCGGAAAACTAGTTATTCTATAATATACCTTGTTTTTAAGTGCCTTTGTAATTACGACGACCGATTTGGCGCAGGGGTAGGCTGCCTGCCTTCTGCGCCAGAGGTCTCGGGTTCGATTCCCGAACAAGACAAATATTTGTTTGCATGAACATGTCTATTTGTCTTGGTCTGGGTGTTTTCTATGTACATTAAGTATGTATTTACAAACAAAAAGTATTTAAGTATATATTTATCCGTTATCAAGTTTTCCGTGACACAGTTTCTTAATGAAATTTACATGGGCTTAGATAATTGGTGTGATTGTAAAAAGTTATTTATTATTATTATTTATTTTACATACAAACTGATTAAGGTAATGGATGTTTGTTTACACATTTAGGTTGTGATATTGGGATTTTTTAAATGCACCTACCTAGTTAAACTTAAACAAAAATAACAACTCTCCTTTTTCGGCTTAAAGGTGGTTCGATGAGCTCAGTAGCGCCACCAATGGAAATAAATTTTTGGTTATTTTGCGCAAATAAAAGAGTAAAATGCATTTTATAAATATACTTTAAAGAACTTAAACTTACGCAATAAGTCGTGAATCTCAATAGTGCCAAAAGTGGCCACATTTAGCAATATCGAGATCCATAACTTAATGCTCATATTTGAGGCCATGAAAAATCAATTAAAAATTGTATTTTACTCTTCTATTTGCGCAAAATAACCGAAACTTTTATTCTAAGCATTTGATAAATCGTAAATGATTTATTTCCATTGGTGGCGCTACTGAGCTCATCGAACCACCTTAAGGATAGATACTTTTATATTGCAATAAGATCTTTTTCATCTCTCAGATTCGGAAAGTGATGTATATTTAAACTGAGCAGCGGTACCAAAACTATCCGTTTCACCCTAGGGTGGAAAAGAATTTTAGGAATAGAACTGAATTTGGTTACAGTCAACCATAGAGTTACCTCATCGGCAATGAAAAAGTTTTCAACTAATTTTGTATGAGGACGGGACTTGCAAAATTAAAAAAAAACGAGAATATCTCAAAAACGGTGCCTCTCGTAGCGTAGCTAAGATCTAACAAAATTTTCAACCCCCTATGGTACTCCGGAGATAGTTAGGAGGCATCCGATAGACAGAAAAAAAATATTTTTTGTTCAAAAAATTTTTTATGGTCTTTTTTTTATATAACTATTGTAGAAAAAACAGAGAAAGCGAAGCCTTCCGCCACCTTTCTTTTATTTTTCTAGATAGTTTTAGTTGTCTTTATTGCTTTTCTTATAGAGGGGGATGAAAAGCAGAGTAGGTATATTTACTTTCCTTATATTCGAAATGAAAAGTAGAGTGTATTACTCGGCCGCAAAATTATTTTCATCTCAGGCGACGTATATTGAATCCCTCGCTGCGTTCAGGATTCTACTTTAGAATCCCGAGCAATCTTTCACTGCGCTCTGGATTCAAAATAGCGCCCTCGCCGTAAATATGTTATTTTGCTCCCTTGTAATACAATCTACTATTTTTGCCTCGCTTGGGAAAATGGACTCGCTATTTTTACGCAGACAAGGTAGCGGGCGATCGCTAGCTAGACAAAATGAAACTAAAGAATTTAGTTTGATTACGCTTATCTCTGGAACTCGCGGTCGCGTTTGAATAATTCTTTTAGCATTTGATAGTGCCACAATTCTTGATAAAATACTTTAGCTGTTCATGTAACATCACGCTATACTTTATTTACGCGAACCAAGTCGCGGTCTTCAGCTAGTGCTTTTCCATAATAATCCCACTATTGCCTGGAAGACATTGCTACTTAGCAATAAGGTTTTCTTGTTCTGTCTCTCCTTTCTTCGTGTCATTTGTTTTACGTGCTATAAAGTGTTTTATTATAAACTGGCTGACCCAGCGCGACTTCGTTCCCGTGGCCCTACCCCTTACCCTACCCCTACCCTACCCGTACTCTACCCCTACCCCACCCTACCCTACCCTACCCCCACCCTACCCCTACCCTACTCTACCCCTACCCTACTCCTACCCTACCCCTACCTTACCCTACCCTACTTCTACTCTACTCCTACTTACCCCTCCTTCCCCTATTTTCTCACCGTTAGAACCTTCCTTGGACTTCCACGAACATTTCAAGACCAAAATTACCCAAATCGGTCCAGCCGTTCATGCGTGATGGCGAGACCAAGGGAAATAGGATTCATTTTTATATATATAGATTATTATTCACTATGCAATGTAGTATGGGAAAGCCAAAACAGAAACTAGTTTTTCGACCAATATTTCTTGGACTTAGGTGTCCATCCCACTGCTGCGGTTTCCGTTGTATTTTAATAATTAATTATTATAAATAATAGAATTAATTTATTTCGTGAAGTTTAGGGTTCGATACATTGAAACTACACGAAATAAATAAATTCTCACTATTATAAATTAAATTATTAAAATACAAGCATCCGTTTTTTTCCGGATCGGTAAAATTCAGTGTAGTGCACAAACGCCCTTAAGCCATTACCGCGGCACGCCGATTGTTCGTCTCTAGTGGACGCAGATTATATAGCAGGCGACTTTCTGCGATTCGATTCGACTCTACCCGGCGCGTCTATAGGTATATATATACGCCAAGTTTTATATCGCGTAAACTGGTGACAATAAGTTTCTCCTATAACTTAAAGCGATGTCACTCCACGCGATTGCACTTACCACCGCCACCTTGTACTTCGCGTTTGTTTGTACACTTTCTGATATGATTCATTATTTTTGAATCTATTTTGCGGGGTTGAGGATAAAAGTTTTTTGGGAACAAAACTATAAAAAAATAATATGGCAATAATAATTCATGAGATATATATAATACTTATTTGAACTTGAAACGCATGGAAGTTTTATGCGGTCAAAGCACTAAAAATCAATAAAGGTTATCAAACACTATTTTATCATTCGTTTGTTGCAACTGATATTGCTTATTAAGGTGTATCGATGAGCTCAGTGGCGCCGCCAATGGAAATAAATCAATTGCATTTTATTAAAGGCTTGGATTAAAAGTTTCGGTTATTTCGCGCAAATAGAAGAGAAAAATGCAATTTTAATTGTTTTTTCATGGCCTCAAATATGTGCACCAAGTTATGGATCTCGATATTGCCAAATGTGACCACTTTTGGCACCATTGAGATTCACGACTTATTGCGTAAGTTTGAGTTCTCAAAAGTATATTTATAAAATGCATTCCACTCTTTCACCTTCGCGAAATAACCGAAACTTTTAATCCAAGTCTTTAATAAAATGCAATTGATTTATTTCCATTGGCGGCGCCACTGAGCTCATCGATACACCTTAATGTAGGCATCGCAATTCTTTGCTACATACATAGTAACTTTGAACTCTGCGTTGAACATGGAGGAAAGCGGGCTCTGCATATACTATGGTATCTAATTCTTGCTGATATTGTTATGTTGGACTTATTCACAAGTAAGCACAGTAGATGAGACCAATGATCTCTTTAAGGTACACATATGTCGCGTCGAGACGGCGTCGTGCCTTCTATTATAGATATACATATATAGATCTGGGGGGCTACCGCGTAACTTTATGGATATGAACTTCATACGTTTTTGGGAACTTTATGTCAATTTTATAAAGAAAATAGACGCTATCAGTTCCTTATTTTGTGACGTCGGGTATAACGATAACTAGCTAGCAACTTTCAACAGAACATCATCATTAGCCATTTAATGTCCCCACTACTGGGGCACTGGCCTTCCTTATGGATGAATAAGGAGAATGAGCCATGACCCACCACGCGGGCTCAGTGCGGATTGGTGGGTATTAACGACTGAAAGTGCAGCCGAGACCAACGGCTTAACGTGCCTTCCGAAGCACGGAGGAGCTCGAGTTGAAAAGTTTTTGGTCACCCATCCCGTGACCGACCATTGCGAACGTTGCTTAACCTCAACGATCGCAGGCCAAGTGCGCTATCCACTGCGCCACGGGCTCCTCTTTGCCTTTGTTCCTTTTTGCTATCAGAATAAGGAATTCAAATGACAGTTGAAGCCCATACCCATATCCAGATTTCTTAGCCGGTAGCCCCCCAGATAATAACAAAATCAAAAGATGTATTTTTTATATGAACAATGTAGAAGGTTTTTTTAGTAAAAGATAACATGCAATAAAGAAGTATGAACTTGTAATATTTTATCTGACAACAGATTTAATGATAACAGTAGAAGTACCTAGCTAATATTTGCCCAGTGATAATAATCACATAATTAATTTTGATGATGTCACAATACTAACTAAATAACTTATAGAGTAATAATTTTAGACCCAGTATCTACACTTTAATATAATACCTCTATTATTTCTTAATTTGCTTAATGCTGTTGCAAACATCTTAATCTGAAAAATGGAAAATGAAGTATTTTAGGAAAAAATCTACCCGTCTCACAACTAGCTCCGATGGGAGACGGGTTGATATTTTCTATAATAAATAATAATAATAATAAATATTTTCTTACAATCACACCAATTATCTAAGCCCGTAGTCAATTTCTTAAGAAACTGTGTCTACGTGAACTTGATAACGGATAAATATATACTTAAATATTTTTTGTTTGTAAATACATACTTAATATACATAGAAAACACATTTTTTTTTTTACTTTTCCATTTTTCAATAAGAAAAATTGCATTGTTAATGCAAAAAAGTAAAAATTTAAAATAACTAAATCTGATTAAAACATTTTCCATTTAATATTATCATTTATCATACCTACATATTTCACTACTACCACACCCCACATCTAACAAAATATAAATGAATTAATTTTCAATATTACAGGTTTACTGATAAAATAAAATAAAAATGATTGATTCATTCACTTTAGCCATAATAAATACGTACTTGTGAATAATCAAATTTTCCTACCACCATTTCCATTTAATAAATTTCCAATTCAAGACTTTTTCTGGTGACTTGGTGACTAAAAAATTGTGACAAGCCAATATTTATGATCTAAAATATTTGAGAATTCAACATCTGTTCCAAAACTCTGTTATTATTTTGGCAAATAAATAAATTATGAAGGTGAATGACAGATAAAAGTATCATTATAGATCAGCTGATCTGCCATATTTAAAAATTCACTAACCATGTCTTTTATCACCTGTAAATATTACTGTTTGGTAATGCAATTAGAAATTAGCTCATTATTTTATTACATAAATTGAGAAACTGTAAAGTGAGGACTTAGCGCTTAGGTTGCGCTTAGCGTTGAATTATATAAACTGGGATTTTAAGCTTACTGTAGGAAAACGTAAAATACATGGTGTATTTAGCACCAAGGTGAATAGCATGCATAAAAACATAAACACTTACCTCTTCAATATCCTTGTGAAATTTAATTGGCCTTATCAAATAGAACTGCACTGAGAAGTATACAAAGTTAATGAGTACGAAAACAGCATTCCACAGCACACCGTCCAGGAAACACTCTATGCTCCATGCCCACATCCCGGAGAAGGCGCAGCCCAGGACCAGCCCGACCCGCAGCCAGACCAGCCCCGTTGGCGTGTGTGGCGCCAAAAACGACAGCAGAAAAAACACATTTGCCACTTGGAAAAACACATGGTTCACTGGCTTCCACTTCGGGCAGTGATTCAAATACAAGTCCCACATTGATGGCTGCTCGTGCAGGGTCACGTTCACGAAGTCCCCGCCTTGTGAGCCCGACAGTTTGGTCGTCTCCAGCAGACCCATCGCGCTGCTGCTACTCTCTGTCGTAACCGCCTCCGTGACGTCAGTGCCCGTGGGTCCCACCTCCGTGGTGACATTCTGCAGCCCAGTCATCATACCGATCGCTAAGGCACCGAGAAACAACATAGTCCCACCGCGGTCTTGCGCTCTTTCGATCGAGATTTCTCATCGATGCTTCACAGACTTTAAGCATTTGATTACTATTCCGTAGCTCAAATCCAGGCACTCCTCACATTTATTAGTTAGGAATAATTTATATTATTTAATTTACACTGTCGCGCTTAATATTTTGAAAATAAACTTAAAATTTTAATGCACTATCACAGAACTATAGGCGAATGCAAAGCACAGGGCTAGGGAGAACCAAAATTAGTGACCACCTTCGTAACACAAATTTAACACAAATATAAAATCTACGAGAGTCCAAACTAAAATTATTGAGAAAAATAGTAAAGCAAACAATCGAAGCACACAAATGACAGCCCGAACGAACGAACAATGACCAATGACAGAAAGAAAAGAAATCGCTGTCGTGCAACAACAAACAACCAAC
This sequence comes from Crambus lathoniellus, assembly GCA_949710035.1. NCBI lineage: Eukaryota > Metazoa > Arthropoda > Insecta > Lepidoptera > Crambidae > Crambus > Crambus lathoniellus. The sequence goes on along the minus strand of OX453310.1, from coordinate 3,726,880 downwards.
TAGAAAATAGTGTTGCGCTAATAAAACGCACGTTTACATAACGTTATAACGTTATTTTAATTCAGAAGTCATCAAAAAGAACTACAGATAATATAACATCTTACAGGTAAATCAAATCAAAGATATTATAATATAACAAGATTGTGCACTATGAAAATAAAAGCAATGTCAATTCGATTCTATGCAGTTACAATAAGGTTTATTTTCGTATGACATTTCGATAAACGGAAAAACGAGCCGAGCGAGAAGCTCCTAAATAGGATTGCATCCTTGTCTACTGGGCTGCCACCATTAAATATTTTTGGTTGTAGTAGAACTTAATTCAAATTCATATTTCCTGTACTCGAGAATTTTCAAAATATTAATTAATTAAAAGGAATGTTAAGCTGATAATAATAAAGTCCATATCATTTGTATTATTTAAAATCATGAAAAACTACTTGTTTAATGTAAGAGTCGGTGTTATGGTAGTTTTAATTATAATAAATTTGCAACTCTTTGCGTCTGGACAATTTTAATAAAAATAAAAACATCATCAATATGGCGACGGCAAATTAATTTATGTGTGTAAAGTTAGTGTGTGGATCTTAATTATCATTTTAAAATTACGTTTAAATCAATAAAAATGGTTCTCACTTGATGTGTGAAAGGATGCAAAAGCGCATCATATAAACGTAGCGGTGTATCTTTTCATAGGTAAGTATTTAGCCAAAGTTTTATTCTTGCGTATAGTAGGGTGTCCATTTCGTTTGTAATCTATAGACTGGAATTTACTTTCTTACTTAACCCAAACATTAATTTTCATTGTTTCAGATTTCCTAAAGATGAAGAAATTAAAAAAGGTTGGCTTAACGTCATACCTGAAAAAATTACACAATACTCAGCAGAAGAAGAAAAAGAAGAAGAACTTTATCAGAAAATAGGCATGAAACAGAACTTATTAAATTTTTTATAAAATCTGTATTTTAATTTAAGGTTAAAAAAGTAGGTAGGTACGCAAAAAACGAATCTTTAAAATTAATTGGACACAAAGCCTCCATTCGTCAAAAGATCCGAAAGACAATTTTGTTTAGCAATGTATAGTCTAAATTAAAAAACAGATTTTCATTACTGTACGTGGACTTTTTATTTCTATCCATTTTAGCAAAATACGCCTATCAGAAATACATTTCATATAAGTACCTACTACCTACCTACATACAGGTCAAACCAACCTCCTTTTTTGAAGTTGGTTCAAAAGTAAGTATGCTTATAAAAAGCATATGTGTATGTGTCGATTGTCACATTATTGCCTCATATGTGATGCAAAGTACCCTCTATGCTTTGCCTCGCGGAGTCCTCATCTTAACTAATATTATAAATAGAAAGTGAGTTCGGATGTTTAAATGTATGTTTGTTTTAGCTACAAGAGCTCCCTAGGAAGCGTGGTGTTAGAATCCTACGTGAGCCAAGTCTGGTTAACTATAAATTGTCCTCGAAAAAACCAAATCGTGTAGTCACTCACGTCTCTCTCATTAGAAAGGGATGCTCACCATAATAGGGCTATCTCGCTCGGCTCGGCTGTAGCTCATGATAACACTCATATAATTCTTAGTTACTACTTACATAGATTCAGATACAGCAATCGATACAGTCGTCTTAGAGATCTTATTTTCTCGGGGCCAGGTTCAAGACTGAGCCCGACTCGTCGTTCGGACTCAAGACTGGCTATACCTCACCTATTTTACCACACAGATTAGCCTATTCAACTTAACAAAATGGCGTCAACTGACAGCCATTACCAGAGTTGCCATTAAAAATTATGAAAAACCTTCTAGAATCATGACATTCGGCCATCTGATAACGTGCTGTCTCCCGACGCACATATAATAATTATTTAGAATCAATTAATTATACAGCTAAAATACTGGTACACAACTATTCTCAATAGTAAAGTCTTACAACTATGAACCTTTTTAGGTTAATCTTAGAGTGACAAAAACCCTAAGTTAAAACATAATTGAAACAAATACATTATATTACACAATGCTCAACAATAAACTTTTAACGATGCCGATGACTTGATTAGAATATAGATATTATCGTAAAAATATTGTTTAAGTAAGTAAATCGTAAATTAATACATAATCAAATCAAATAATTATCAACAACCAACTATTCTATAACTACTTATTCGAATCAATGTACAAATTAACATAATCATGACATTCGTTAACAAACGACTATTATTAATAGAAAATTTATTTTGGAACTTTACTTGTTACTATGGAATGGTTAAAGTCTGTTTATAGACATTAGTCATGCATGGGTAATAAAAGAAAAATAGATTAGCTTAGGTAGTACTAGTATACATCAATGCATTGTCAAGGGCTACATAATATAAGACTGTGTCAGAATCAAAATCCTTAAGGATGCTACAATGGAATAGATACAGAACTTAGCTTGTCCTGATAACTATAAACCCTTATAAATGACTTCACCCAAATGGTGAAAAAGAAACTACGAGTAGGTAATGAAAGCCTCAAAGTCCTAAAATTTGATGAAATTATCGCTAAGATCGACATAGTTTAGTTCTTACAAAAACAGCTGTAGGCCCTCCACAGTTACTAATTTTTAACAAACCAAGTCATAGATACGTATTTGCCATAGTGCACAATTTGTATTCCTCAAAATATTAATTAGGACAACTAAAGGAATTATAAGTTAAAGACATGTTCGTGATTGGCATTATTAACAATTAAATTAAATATTCTTACAAGGAAGTTACATTAATAATGAAGATGCCTTAGGTACAATTTGAACCGTCACAACGATCTGCTTTTTCAACTTCTTTTACAAGTCGTCCAGGTTTCCATAGCATTCTCCTTCAGCACCAAATCTTAAATGCATGTATTCTTTGCCTCTTTTAGAATAGTACAATACATGGTTCCACTCCGTACATGAAATCAAAAGATTATATTATTATCATTTCTAACGTATCAGTAAATGGTTTTTAACAAGTTCCCAATTCAATATCAAAATCTAGAAGTGTCAATACTCGTATGAGCATGACCCGCATTCTTATCAGCAATTTACTCATATCACTATGAATATTATTAGTGAAAATAGATTGATCAATTAATTACAATTGGAATATGGGGAAGCAGGTTACGATGAATAGCAATAGGATAAATAAAATCATAAACAGCTTTTCACCCACGTGAACTACACGATGTTTTCCCGTGGGCATAAAATATTTCCCCGGGGTCAAAAGTAGCCAGTAGGCTATTCTCGAGATTCTAGAGACAAGAGATACCAAAATCAATCAAGATCCGTTCAGCCGATTGCCGTGATTGGGGAACTAACATCCAAACATTCGCAATTATAATATTAGTAAAATAATGTAAGATACATGACTTGATATATACTTCAATATAATTTAACTCCACTCCATCCAGTATCAGCGATCCACTCTTCTCAATACCTGACTAACAACCACAGCCCACGGGCGCGGCACGATCACCCCAGGGTCTGTAGCCTCAGTACCCATCATATTATCTGCTCTCATTACCACAGCACGTACACTCTGTTGTCTCTAGTACGTATGCGGTGTTCGTTCGTACGTTCCTCGGTATTTTCTAAACTTGATGCTATCTCATGATAAGAACTGTATACTAAAATTGGAATCTGGAAGCAGTAAACTCACAACACACATAATAAACCAAATCAAGCTATCATTCAAAAGAAATAAATGTAGGTACTTATATGAAATCTCATATTTTTAATAAACATCGGAAAGTAGTTCATCCGACCAGATCTAAACAATTACGGAAATGATTACCTACTACAAAATTATGTCAAGGAACTTTAAAGGTCCGTGAGAATGGTAAGCTGCTACTTCAATGGTTCGTGAGAATGGTATACTACCAAGAATTTTAATATCACGAGCCTTCCTAATGAGACGGTAAATTTGGCAGATCTACTTGGTTTGTGATTTAATTAAGACATTAATTCTCATTAAAAATCACAATAAATTGAATTCACATAATGAAAAATCACAATTACATCATATTTTGTCAATACGGATAAGGACGGTAGTATTAAAATAATTTTAATTCACACCGCCCGCCATTAACAACAAAGACACAGATATGGTGCGGCGACAGCCAAAAACGTAGATGTAAAAACTAACTTGGTAGGTAGGTACCTACGGTCACAGCAGCGGTTACTAGAGGTGGCTTCATTTGTTATAACAAGTTTAAAACATGAATGGGCGTTTTCACATTGGACGATAACGGTAACGACACGATATTACACCGATATCGTCCCGATATCGTCCGCCGATATCGGCACGATATCGTCACGATATCGTCACGATATCGGAACGATATCGGTGTGTGAAACGATAACCAGCAGCTTGCTATGCGGTTAGTCGCATTACGCCAGCTAAAGTAACCGCGCTGCTCCAAGTTTTATATTAGTTATTATACTAGTATAGGTATTCGAGGTAATAATGGCAGCAGTAAACAAATTACGTTTGCTTTATCCTTATCCTTACTTATATTATAAATGCGAAAATGTCTGTCTGTGTGTTACACAATCACGCCTAAACTACTGAACCGATTTAAATGAATTTTGGTACAGAGATAGTCTAGAGCCTGAGAAAGGACATAGGCTACTTTTTATTCCTGAAAAATATCACCTTCCCGCGGGATAACGTCGTGTAGTACACGCGGGCGAAGCCGCGGGCGGAAGGCTAGTCTTTTATATTTACGGCGAAAAAAACGATATCGTCAAAGAACATTTTGGGTTGATCCTATTCTTCAAGTGCGATATTTAGAAGGAATATATTACCTTCTCTTCGATAAACTGTGTGCGCGAAGTAAAATGTTTTATAAATTTTTTCGAATGAGCCAGGACACTTTCGAGGACATTTTATTTATTTGGTGGATCAACAGTTAAAATACCAATTATGAAACTATTAATAGCTACAGTAAACCAATTATAGATCCACACCAATAAGGCACATTATTTTTACATGCACATACCAAAAAGTAAAAAATAAATAATACCTCTATACTGAATTAACACCAAATAACGTAAGTAAGTACTTTCAAGACGTCGGGCACTTCAAAGTACTTACCTACTTAAGTTATTTGTTGTGAATACAGTATTAGAGTTAGAGGTATTATTTCTGACTTTTTGGCGGCATTTTTTTGAAGGCACTTTTATTTTTATAAGAATATTTTTTGTCATTCTTTTTAGTGCATCATGCAGGCAATTTTCGTGTACCTACCTATTATCTTGGTAAATAGTACCTATAGTATAAACACATCTTAGATTTCTGCGCGAACTGTCCATATAAATAAAACACTTTCACGGATTTTTTCACGCAATTTATTTAACAACAACCAAGTTGTTAAATAAATTGCGTGAAAAAATCCGTGATAGTGTTTTATTTATACCTATAGCACAGAATAAGCAACTTTTCATACAGTAGGCCGACGGAGACGTCTAGACAGGTCAATCGTGCGGGGCTTGTGGGGTGAGACGGGGGAGTGGTTGTCCCGAGTTACATACAACGCCGTTCATAGTAACTCGGGACAAGTCTTCCAGGGCTATCACGACTTTATCGTTATAATTTATTTTTAAATCACTACATAGTATAAAACAAAGTCGCTTTCTCTGTCCCTATGTCCCTTTGTATGCTTAAATCTTTGAAACTACGCAACGGATTTTGATGCGTTTTTTTTTAATAGATAGAGTGATTTAAGAGGAAGGTTTATATGTACTTTTTATCCCGATATTCCCACGGGAACGGGAACCACGCGGGTGAAACCGCGGGCGGCCGCTAGTTAATATTATGTTGCATACGACATGTAGTGTGAGTGAGTGCAAATCTTCATCTCGCTTATTAAAAAAAAAGGCAAATTTCCAAAATCCAAGATGGCAGCCAACTTTTTTGTTTGTGAGCCGATTTTGATGAAACTTGGTTATTAGTACAATTTTGATTTTTGACAAGAAAACAACAACGCCATGTCAAAAATAAAAATAAACCAAGATGGCGGCCAACCTTTTTTTTGTAAGACGATTTTGATGAAACTTAGTTTCTGGTACTATTTTGACAAGAAAACAACAACGCAATGTTAAAAAAATAAAAAATCCAAGATGGCGGCCAACTTTTTTGTTTGCAGGCTGATTTTGATGAAACTCAGTTTCTGGTACTATTTTGACAAGAAAACAGTAACGCAATGTTAAAAATATTAAAAATCCAAGATGGCGGCCAACTTTTTTGTTTGTGAGCGGATTTTAATGAAACTTGGTTTTTAGTACAATTTTGACAAGAAAACAACAACACAATGTTAAAAGTATAAAAAAATACAAGATGGCGGCCGAATTTTTTGTTAGCAGGCCGATTTCGATGAAACTCAGTTTCTGGTACTATTTTGACAAGAAAACAGCAACGCAATGTTAAAAATATTAAAAATCCAAGATGGCGGCCAACTTTTTTGTTTGTGAGCCGATTTTGATGAAACTTGGTTTTAAGTACAATTTTGACAAGAAAACAACAACACAATGTTAAAAGTATTAAAAATCCAAGATGGCAACCAACTTTTTTGTTAGCAGGCCGATTTCGATGAAACTCAGTTTCTGGTACTATTTTGACAAGAAAACAGCAACGCAATGTTAAAAATATAAAATCCAAGATAGCGGACAAATTGTTTGTTTGCTGGCCGATTTCGATTAAATTCAGTTTCTGGTACTATTTTAAACAAAAAATTTGGCTGCCATCTTGAATTTTTATTTTTTTAACATTGCGTTGCTGTTTTCTTGTCAAAATAGAACCAGAAACTGAGTTTCATTGAAATCAGCCTGCAAACAAAAAAGTTGGCCGCCATCTTGGATTTTTTAATACTTTCAACATTGTGTTGTTGTTTTCTTGTCAAAATTGTACTAAAAACCAAGTTTCATCAAAATCGGCTCACAAACAAAAAAGGTGGCCGCCATCATGGATTTTTAATATTTTTACCATTGCATTGCTGTTTTCTTGTCAAAATAGAACCACAAACTGAGTTTTATTGAAATCGGCCTGCAAACAAAAAAGTTGGCCGCCATCTTGGATTTTTATATTTTTAACATTGCGTTGCTGTTTTCTTGTCAAAATAGAACTACAAACTGAGTTATAATGAAATCGGCCTGCAAACAAAAAAGTTGGCCGCCATCTTGATTTTTATATTTTTAACATTGCGTTGCTGTTTTCCTGTCAAAATAGAACCACAAACTGAGTTTTATTGAAATCGGCCTGCAAACAAAAAAGTTGGCCGCCATCTTGGATTTTTATATTTTTAACATTGCGTTGCTGTTTTCTTGTCAAAATAGAACTACAAACTGAGTTTTATTGAAATCGGCCTGCAAACAAAAAAGTTGGCCGCCATCTTGGATTTCTTTATATTTTTAACATTGCGTTGATGTTTTCTTGTCAAAATAGTACCATAAAATCGAGTTTTATCGAAATCGGCCCACAAACTAAAAAGTTGACCGCCATCTTGGAGTTTAATTTTTTGACATTGCGTTGCTGTTTTCTTGTCAAAATAGTACCAAAAACCGAGTTTCATCGAAATCAGCCTACAAACAAAAAAGTCGGCCGACGTCTTGAATAAGTTTGACATTGCATTTGCATTATTAAATTTTATTATTAATTTAATATCGCAATACCAATGTACCTACCCGGGGTCGTAAAAGGTCCACGGTCACATTTTAAAGTGACAACCCTTACGTACTTACGTAAATACCTATACAGGCGTCGGCATCGCCCAACTTCAAGGGCGTCGTCCAACTGTATAGAAAGATTGCTTAAACTGTGCCTATAGTAGGTATGTTAGGAATGTACACATAAACCGCATCAATCACAAATACTCATCTGATGTAAGACGTATCAAAATCGATTCAGCCAAACGTGAGATATTCACGGACAAACATACATAATGTACATAAAGGGTCAAACTGAGAACCTCCTTTTTCAAAGTCGGTTGTAATACCAAAACCTTCTCCTAAATGTAACAAATACTTTTCTGAAAACCGCATCTCGCGGACAAACCTTCATACATACATACGGGTCAAACTGAGAACCTCCTTTTTTGAAGTCGGTTAAAATACTAAAACCTTATCCTAAATGTAACAAATACTTTCCTGAAAACCCGCTTTAAATCAGTTCAGCCAAAAGCGAGATAATCGCGGACAAACATACATACAAAAAAATACAGGTCAAACTGAGAAGCTTCTTTTTTTTGAAGTCACTTAAAAATTATTACTATCGTTCGGTCATTGTCGATATTACATACTCGAAATAGAAGGGAGAGGTGAGGCGGGAGGAGTTCCACCTCCTCTCTCCTCTCCACCAATCAACAAGCAGGCATAATCGTCGCGGAACTCACACCTAGCAAATCAAGAAACAAGCGCTACCTAGCGGTGGCTTTTAGCGTAAAAACCCAAAAATGCAGTAAATAACAGATAAACTGTTAATTACCCTTGGTTACTTTCGTTAATAACCGGCTTCGCATCTTCCGCACTTGTGTCGTCACCGATATCGGCACGACAGACGATATCGTTGACGGTAACGACACAGTGTGAAAGCATTTAGTAGTGATTGTATGAAACTGCCAGTCCGACGATATCGTGCCGATATCGTGTCGTTACCGTTATCGTCCAATGTGAAAACGCCCAATGAAAATGTTGCATGAAGTTGTATAGGTAGGACATTTTAGTAATTGAGGGAATTGATTGAGCAACACTCGTTTTGCTTTATTTTACTCAATTATAGGAAAACATTGGTGACAACTTGGCAGTGTAATAAACACGGTCTACTCAAATGCAATATGATCTGTTTACATATTTTGCATTAGAATAATCATTTCATTACAATGTTAATAAAAACGACTAGGATATCAGTGGATGCTTCTCGCAATGCTGTCTAAGCAGCTAGGTATTGCTGCATTTGATTTGCTTCTAAATCATTAAGAGAGATAGAGAACACTACGCAGCACGCACAAATAGTTTACCTATAGTGATATTGGCTGTAAAAATTTCCATGAGTATAATACTAAAACTGAGTTGCCCGGAAGAAATCGCTCTCAGGCGATAAGGCCACCCTTTGGTTTACAATGTGTTATTTTTTTTTTTTATTATTTCCCGTGTGCTTGTTCCCTTTGTTATATTGTGTACAAATAGAGAGTTAATTTATCTATCTATCAAAGCTAGGTGCAGAAAGGATATTTGACGATACAGAAAAATGAAAAAAATGATTATTTCTATTCAGTCTTATGGCTTTATTGTCTCACTATGTAAAAGACTCGGAAATGTATGTTCCTGGTAAACTTTCTCTAGCACTTGTCCAAAATTCGGTATTAAACCCAAATTTAAAGCCGACCATATTTAGGTATTTCTTTTAAATTAAGCTACATCCAAGAAATAATATTAGACGAAATGTTCACTTGAACCAAGTCAAAAATAATAAAAATGGTAAATAAATATTGGACAATTGAACATCTTCCCATACCTACATTGCCCCAATTCCGAAATAGGTAACTAGCACTTGTGTGTGTTATGGCATTTGGAAACAACGACGGGCATTACCACACCACATACAACCAGACAAAATGTTGAAAAGTCAGCTTTCAACATTCACCCGACCGGGAATTGAACCCGAGACCACAGGGATAGCGGCATCCCGAAACCTCTGCGTACGCCACTGCCATGGACGCCGTTAAACTAGTACCATAGTTAAAGAAAGGTTTGCAAAAATCTAAGTTATATTGTTTTATATATTTCGTTCCGAAGAAACAGGTTAAGGCACACCATACTGCCTCGTCATTAGCTTTTTTTGTCGTTTTATGTTTTTTTATAAGTAAATAATAATTTACTTCATTAGTTTATTTTTTATTTTATTTTCATCAATCCAATTATAAATATATTAAAGATCTAGAAAGTCTTTTTCAACTATAATGACTCCTGTGACGTTTCAAGTTTGACAGTTCTAGAGATGTCCTATATTAAAATCCTATCGACTTATATCTTTTTTTTTCAAGAGTCAATGTCACTTTTTTAAGTTTAAGATTTAAGATAACTGTTTTTCCACAACTTTATGTAACAAAAAATGTCAGTAGTGTTTGTCAAAACTAACGTTACATCGCACCTCAAAAGCATCGATGAAATAAAAGAACGCACTCTTACATACACATTGTGTTAGTTAGGTATCTAAAAATCGAAAAATTACTTTCGAAATCATGCTTGTTTTGTTCTAGGTACTTTATTTATTAGTTTCAATCTATTAAAAAATAACACGCCTATTGTGTCATGCGCCACACGATAAAATAATTCATTGCAACTTATAAAGGTTGTCAACCTCTGCAACTTTTAAATTCACACAATATCCAGAAGCTAAAACAACAAGCTAGATCTACGTGGAAAACCATGATAGTTTTGTTCTAGGCAGATCCTTCTAAAACTTTATTTGAGGGAGTTATAATCGATTAAAAAATGACACGCCTCTAGAGTCATCAGCTACAAGTTAAAAAACATTATGACACACTTGTCGTGCAATTAGCAACGAATCGGTTATGTATATATTTATCAGTTATCAAGTTTTCCATGACACAGTTTCATAATGAAATTTTCATGGGCTTGGATAATTGGTGCGATTGTAAGAAGCTATTTAATATTTAACTCAGAGCAACATTTGCATTAGGCTGTCCGCCCATGTCAAAATTTTTGTGTAAGTATCCATAAGCCGACCGATCCTATTTATTACTATCGGTAGGTTGCATTTGTTTGCATTTGCATATAAAATTAGTCACCAATTATAGGCTGCCTGCCTATCAGGCAGTGCAACAAACATAAATATAATATATTATGCAAATATATACGTATAATATGAATAAATGATACTTAGAGATTAAACGAACTTACCTGAAGTGAAGTTCTATCTTAATTATACGAAGGCTTCGTCCGAAGAGATTAGCTTGATTTAACACTTGTAGTACGCCCTAGTAATCGCCAATTTCACACTATATTGAGAATATACAAATATATATATACTTATAAATTAAAAAAGTAATAAAAGAAAATTATTATTTTTTAAATTTCAAAAGTGGGTAGTTAACACCGATCTGGCTCAAGCGCCCATCATAGCTGTCATTTAGTTTAGAGTATTATATTTTTCGAATCATATAGGGGAGTAGTTAATAACTTTTGGGAGGGAGGGAAGCTAATCTCTTCGGACGAAGCCTTCGTATAATTAAGATAGAACTTCACTTCAGGTAAGTTCGTTTAATCTCTAATTATACTTCATGCTTCGTCCTCAAGATTAGCTTGATTTAACACTTGTAGACGTTTAGAGACTAAGTGTTCGAAAAATATGCAAAAATTGTAATATATAGGCTACTGAATAATATAGATTGAAATTATAACTTAACTTATAGGTACTATCTTGCTTCTTTATTTTCTCAACATAGAAACAAAAAGCAATAAAAAAGTATTATTTGTTACATAAAAAATCAACATCGCTTATGAAATAAACGAAAAATATTTTGATTAAGCACTCAAAACAGTGGTGCCAAATTTTTTATCACAATTGCTGTTTACTGGCCTATTATAAAATTTGGCAAACGTATGTGATTCTGAAAACCAACCTGCAGTTTTATAATCTGGTTTATGCTAAAACCTAAATTTTGCGCAGCTGACGTAGCAGCATACCGGGTATTATGCGCAGTGAACGTAGAAATATCAATTCCACTTAAATGTAGGTAACGTATTTTTTATCCATTTGAATAAGGTTTGTGACGTAACAGGCTTATATGGCTTTCGGTAACTAATAAATAAATTATAACTATTGTAAAAAACGGGACACTCACCATGTCCAGATTTATTCATGAGTCCCCGAAGTACGCAATAAACGAACAAGAAAGAGGGTAGAACGTTTCGTCTGCTCTTAGCACCATCCACCCGCATTAACTTTATTCAGTTACTCCGTGATCATGGCGCGTGCAACTGCGCCGAAATATCGGGGACTCATAAATAAATCCAAACATGGCAAACATCCCGCTTTTTACAATAGTTATACTGAAATTGACCATGTAAGTTTTAAGTAATTACGTCACGGATGACGTCACTACCGCCGCCATTTTGCGATCACGGTGATATCGTTCTCAAGCGTTAGCACTGTGAGCGGGCTGTCATATTTGACGTTTTGTTGTCAAACGTCATTGTTTGTTGTGGTTTTGTTTGAGTAATCTCTGCGTTTTAGGTTTTATTTAGGTATTTTATTTGTTTATCCCGAAGCAGAAAGCCAGAAAAATGATAGTGCTTATTAAAGATGAGACGACGGGTAGAGACATTACTCTAAATTTAAGCACGGATCACTATCATCATCGCTGTCCAATAAAACGTTTACTAATTGACGAATATCCATACTAAACCGGTGATTATTTACTTACAAATTCAAATCAAAACAACGCTCGCTCGCGATGCTTGCAAATAGCCGTTCCGAATTGAAATCGCGTCAACAGTGCTGTCAGCGCGATAATCAAATCGGAACAGCTTTTAGCGCTCACAGCGCCAACAGTACTATTGACTCAAAACGGAACACGGCCAATGGGCGTTTTCACATTGGACGATAACGGTAACGACACGATATTACACCGATATCGTCCCGATATCGTCCGCCGATATCGGCACGATATCGGCACGATATCGTCACGATATCGTCACGATATCGGAACGATATCGGTGTGTGAAACGATAACCAGCAGCTTGCTATGCGGTTAGTCGCATTACGCCAGCTAAAGTAACCGCGCGGCTCCAAGTTTTATATTAGTTATTATACTAGTATAGGTATTCGAGGTAATAATGGCAGCAGTAAATAAATTACGTTTGCTTTATCTTTTATATTTACGGCGAAAAAAACGATATCGTCAAAGAACATTTTGGGTTGATCCTATTCTTCAAGTGCGATATTTAGAGGGAACATATTACCTTCTCTTCGATAAACTGTGTGCGCGAAGTAAAATGTTTTATAAATTTTTTCGAATGAGCCAGGACACTTTCGAGGACATTTTATTTATTTGGTGGATCAACAGTTAAAATACCAATTATGAAACTATTAATAGCTACAGTAAACCAATTATAGATCCACACCAATAAGGCACATTATTTTTACATGCACATATTACTTACCTATATAAAAAAAGTTCCTTTAAAAAAATGCCACCAAAAAGTAAAAAATAAATAATACCTCTATACTGAATTAACACCAAATAACGTAAGTAAGTACTTTCAAGACGTCGGGCACTTCAAAGTACTTACCTACTTAAGTTATTTGTTGTGAATACAGTATTAGAGTTAGAGGTATTATTTCTGACTTTTTGGCGGCATTTTTTTGAAGGCACTTTTATTTTTTATAAAAATAATTTTTGTCATTCTTTTTAGTGCATCATGCAGGCAATTTTCGTGTACCTACCTATTATCTTGGTAAATAGTACCTATAGTATAAACACATCTTAGACGCGAACTGTCCATATAAATAAAACACTTTCACGGATTTTTTCACGCAATTTATTTAACAACAACCAAGTTGTTAAATAAATTGCGTGAAAAAATCCGTGATAGTGTTTTATTTATACCTCACAGAATAAGCAACTTTTCATACAGTAGGCCGACGGAGACGTCTAGACAGGTCAATCGTGCGGGGCTTGCGGGGTGAGACGGGGGAGTGGTTGTCCCGAGTTACATACAACGCCGTTCATAGTAACTCGGGAAAAGTCTTCCAGGGCTATCACGACTTTATCGTTATAATTTATTTTTAAATTAATATTATGTTGCATACGACATGTAGTGTGAGTGAGTGCAAATCTTCATCTCGCTTATTAAAAAAAAGGCAAATTTCCAAAATCCAAGATGGCGGCCAAGTATTTTGTTTGTGAGCGGATTTTGATGAAACTTGGTTTTTAGTACAATTTTGACAAGAAAACAACAACACAATGTTAAAAGTATAAAAAAATACAAGATGGCGGTCGACTTTTTTGTTTGCAGGCCAATTTCGATGAAACTCAGTTTCTGGTACTATTTTGACAAGAAAACAGCAACGCAATGCTAAAAATATTAAAAATCCAAGATGGCGGCCAACTTTTTTGTTTGTGAGCCGATTTTGATGAAACTTGGTTTTTAGTACAATTTTGACAAGAAAACAACAGCACAATATTAAAAGTATTAAAAATTCCAAGATGGCGGCCAACTTTTTTGTTAGCAGGCCGATTTCGATGAAACTCAGTTTCTGGTACTATTTTAAACAAAAAAGTTGGCCGCCATCTTGAATTTTTATATTTTTAACATTGCGTTGCTGTTTTCTTGTCAAAATAGTACCAGAAACTGCGTTTCATTGAAATCGGCGTGCTAACAAGAAAGTTGGCCGCCATCTTGGATTTTTTAATACTTTTAACATTGCGTTGCTGTTTTCTTGTCAAAATAGTACCATAAATCGAGTTTCATCGAAATCAGCCTACAAACAAAAAAGTCGGCCGCCGTCTTGAATTTTTTAATAATTTTGACATTGCATTTGCATAATTAAATTATGTTATTAATTTAATATCGCAATACCAATGTATCCACCCGGGGTCGTAAAAGGTCCACGGTCACATTTTAAAGTGACAACCCTTACGTACTTACGTAAATACCTATACAGGCGTCGGCATCGCCCAACTTCAAGGGCGTCGTCCAACTGTATAGAAAGATTGCTTAAACTGTGCCTATAGTATGTTAGGAATGTACACATAAACCGCATCAATCACAAATACTCATCTGATGTAAAACGTATCAAAATCGATTCAGCCAAACGTGAGATATTCACGGACAAACATACATAATGTACATAAAGGGTCAAACTGAGAACCTCCTTTTTCAAAGTCGGTTGTAATACCAAAACCTTCTCCTAAATGTTACAAATACTTTTCTGAAAACCGCATCTCGCGGACAAACCTTCATACATACATACGGGTCAAACTGAGAACCTCCTTTTTTGAAGTCGGTTAAAATACTAAAACTTTATCCTAAATGTAACAAATACTTTCCTGAAAACCGCATTTAAATCAGTTCAGTTTTGAAGTCACTTAAAAATTATTACTATCGTTCGGTCATTGTCGATATTACATACTCGAAATAGAAGGGAGAGGTGAGGCGGGAGGAGATCCACCTCCTCTCTCCTCTCCACCAATCAACAAGCAGGCATAATCGTCGCGGAACTCACACCTAGCAAATCAAGAAACAAGCGCTACCTAGCGGTGGCTTTTAGCGTAAAAACCCAAAAATGCAGTAAATAAAACTGTTAATTACCCTTGGTTACTTTCGTTAATAACCGGCTTCGCATCTTCCGCACTTGTGTCGTCACCGATATCGGCACGACAGACGATATCGTTGACGGTAACGACACAGTGTGAAAGCATTTAGTAGTGATTGTATGAAACTGCCAGTCCGACGATATCGTGCCGATATCGTGTCGTTACCGTTATCGTCCAATGTGAAAACGCCCATTAAGTGCTAACGCT
This sequence comes from Crambus lathoniellus, assembly GCA_949710035.1. NCBI lineage: Eukaryota > Metazoa > Arthropoda > Insecta > Lepidoptera > Crambidae > Crambus > Crambus lathoniellus. The sequence continues at coordinate 3,711,308 of OX453310.1, read as the reverse complement.
TGAGAACGATATCACCGTGATCGCAAAATGGCGGCGGTAGTGACGTCATCCGTGACGTAATTACTGCTTTCGTTGTCGCGCTCACAACAAATCGGAACGATGTGTGAGCGGATATCAGTAATATTATCGCTGTTGGCGCAAAACGGAACGTAGCCAAAATGTCACGTCACGTCACTGTCACTCAAAGAGCATGTAATCACTACGTTCTGTCACTCACTGTCAAATTCGAGCGGCAGCGGAGCCAGCAAAAAAAATATTATTTTTTGTTGTGGTATTTTTTATCTTAGAATCAACAATATATCATTATTTAGAAAATAATGGATGTTTAACAATTAGTTAAAAATGGCTGTCCCGTGCGATATGTTATTACATCCAGAACTATTGAGAACCGACCAACTTGTAGCTCTAATCAGAGAGGTGTGTTTTTCTATAATTTTTACAAGTTTCATCTGTTAATAAGCAAATGTTTAATCTAAGATTAAAATTTACAGAGACATCTTCATATTCCGAATGTTGAGTACTTGCAGAGAGATGAATTATTGGAGCTTTTCCATAAGTTCTGTGTACCATATGGGCAAAGGAAATACAGAGACACTGGCCGAGGTAAAGTGCTGAACCAAGCACGCAACATTGTTCCAGAACCTGCAGTGAAGCTAAATCTATTTAACGACAGTCAGTACAGAAAATTACAACATTTAGATAAATGTGAAAGAATAAAACCACCACCTGACCTTTTATCAGGCCATTTAAAGAGAATTAAATTAGACATAAAACCTGTGTCAGATGTGAATAACTCTAAAAGGAAAATGTCAATAGACACTGTAAGTATTTTTATGAACTATTTGGTACTTTACTACTTGAGCTACTTAACCATAACCATTCGTCTCACAGACCACGCTAAATGCAAATTTGTTTCTAATGACTTGAATAAAAGAGATTGAAAGCTGACATCTCAGGTACAGTGCCACAAACTTTGCTGTGCCGGTGGCCAAAATGTGAAACTAACGTGATTTTTTTAAATGTCATTTTGCTGTCAAGTTGATGTCCAACCATAGCGCTGCTGGCGGCTGAAGTTCTTAGAAGTCAGGGCCGGTTAAATTACTACAAAAAAAAGAAAAACGTACGTAGCGCCGCTGTCACCGGCACAGAAGAGGTTGTGGCACTGTACCTTCCTAGGTTGCTTGATCTTAAAGTGCCCCGGTAACGATCAATCGCAATTGACAATGTTTACGTCATTGACGGACCAAATGATCGTCTACAGAGGCAATTGAAGCAATTGTCATTCGAAACTACGTGATTGATGCGAATGATGGAAAGCCCATTGACAATCGCGATTGACGCTACCAATTGATCGTCTCGCTGTGCGATTGACAGGTTTTTCGATGAGAAACATGGCGCGAGCAATTGACGCATCGATTGAAGCTCCATCATTCGCACCTTCAATTGAAACGGTCAATCACGTAACAATTGACGAATGACGATTGATCGTTACTGGGGCACTTAAGTGTCACAAGTGTAGGTACTTGTCTTTTTGTGATGTCTAATTTACAAGTTATAGACCTTTGATTGTCTGAGAGACAAATGTTTATGAATAGTGTAACTTTTGAAGAACATGGTTGTTATTTTCGAGACACTGTTTTTGACAACTTCTACTAATGAAACAGTTTCATCAGTGTCACATTTTTTTATTTATATTATTAAAAATTACCCCAATACCCCTCTGAAATATATTTTTTTTATTTATTGAAAGAAACAAACAGTCTTTCAAATAAATCTATTACAATATATTTTTAAGTATAGACCTATAGTTCCCTAAATGCATAAAATACAAAAAACTTCATTTTTATTTAACAATGTATGATAAACAAAAAAACTTAACAATAAAAAGTGTTGTTGCGGTAACACTTTAAATAACAGAATTATCTTTTAATATAAAACTTAACAAATTTAAATAAAAATTTAAGAATTCGTAAGCACCTTTTTCAACGAGGCTCTGAAAGAAATCAAAGACCTGCCACTAAACAAATCTAATTCAGAAAAAAATTGTTATATGACTAACAGGCTCTTCTTATAAAGCTGTTTTGCGCATAACAAGTCTTCCTAGGTGGAACTGAAAATAACCTTTTCACTTCTCATGCTCGTAAAGTTCGTGTTTATGTTGGGTATAGGCTGCATAAAATCGCTTTTTATGCTCTAGTGCATAAAGTAAAATCTTCGTCTAAGTCTCAGACTTTAAGACAAAGATCGTCAGGTAAACAGCCACACACGCAATTAAACTTCGTTAAATAAACTTATTATTTCATTCTGTTTCTTCAATTTTGTAGGTACATAATCCATGTTGAATTACTAAATTAATAAAACTAGGCAAAATTAATAAGTTTTCTAAGAAATAAGTATTTCAAGAGCATTATGGACTACGATCTAATGCTAAAGTCACTGTGCTACCAATGCCACGTCTAAAAAAAAAGAAAAAAAAAGTCTTCCCGCCAATATGGCGAAGTCTTTATTTTTTCTTTTTGCAATATTGTTATTTATTTTCCTCACACTCTAAGTGAAAAGCAGAGTGTATAACTTGTTCATAAAACCCATTTTACCCTCGAATTGACTATCCACCCTCGCCTACGGCTCGGATGGATATATACATCTCGGGTAAAATAGTACGTTTTATGCACTTGTTGTACAATCTACTATTTTTTAGTACATGAACACTCACATCTATGTGGTACTCTGAAAGATATATTATAAATAATTTAAATAAATAATTATTTTCTTACAATCACACCAATTATCTAAGCCTGTAGTTAATTTCTTAAGAAACTGTGTCTACGTGAACTGGATAATGGATAAATATATACTTAAATACTTTTTGTTTGTAAATACATACTTATTATACATAGAAAACACCCAGACCAAGACAAAAAGACATGTTCATGCACACAAATATTTGTCTTGTTCGGGAATCGAACCCAAGACCTCTGGCGCAGAAGGCAGGTAGTTGACCCCTGCGCCAAATCGGTCGTCATGATATATTATGCAGTAGCATAATATATCTTTCATTCATTCAGTTATCTGTAAGATGAATGGTTATGAATAATGTTCCTTTTAAGGGCTTACGCTAGGCGAAGGCCTAAGAAGGCCTCAGGTGAAGACCCGAAAAGGGATTCATAGTAATAAAACACAAAATTAAATTAAGATATTCTTAAGACTGTATTACCACGTATTACTATGAAAAAATAAAGGCTTCTTATTATTATATAAGGGCTTACGCTGCGTCACGCGTGATCACGACATTCACGACGCGTAGTAAATTCAGTAAAATACAAGAGCACCGCTAGCTAGCGCGCGGCGAGACCTCGCGTGCTCCTGTATTTACTACGCGTCGCGATTAGAGATGTAAATGCTGTTTATTACTTTGGGTATTATACAGTAGGAATTGTATAAAACGGTTTTATACAGTATTATACCAACATCGACAGTATAATATGTATAAAACATTGTAACACAAGTTAATAATTTTCAAACCGCTTTTAGATAATTTGTCTCTGATTAGATATTTTTGTTCAAAACACAAACTGCTATCAAAGGTAGTACTTACGCACAATAATTTGAATGTGAATTTATTTTATAATGCCGTACAAATACAAAGTCAAGTCGCGCGCGCGGACGAGAGCTGCGCACGAGAGAGTAGGTAGATAGCTAGAAGATAGTATTATATTATCTGTGCTAGAAGTAAGTTGGAAGCACATTGGGCTTACTGATGACACACCACTCCACGCGACGACACGCTAGAAGCACACTTGTAACACGCCACCCCACGTGACGCGAACGCGTCAGTGATCATCAGCCTAGACTAGAAGCACAATGAGCTTACGTGACGGACGACACACTCTCCGATGTTACCTAAATTTTTAGAGAATTGTGAGCCAAACTTTAGGTAAATTGCCGTCTACCGTGCTTTATCATTTACTATGCTATATTTTTTTGGTTTTTTTATAATGTCAAAGTGGTTTAAGCCTGAGTAGTAACGAATTTCACGCAAAATATAACATTATTTTAAATACTTCACTTCAAAAAATAAAATACTTACATAAAATACAAATCATACTGTATTTTATAATAGCGGTATACAATTATACGGTACATTTACAACTCTAGTCGTGATCACGCCTGACGCAGCGTACGCCCTTACATAAGGTTATGGATCTAGGGTTAGCCTAGAACTTGTCTTGAACTTATATTTCTTACTTCTACTTCAATATATTTTTTTTTGTATTCCAGGCAACACCAGCTACAGACAGTCCGCCTCCGAAAAAAGAGAAGAAACTTATAACTTGGCCTTAACTTTTAAGTTGATCACTATTATGAATCAAACTAGGTACCTATACTCTTTTTATCTTGTAAACTTTTTTTTACTTTTTAATTTGCGATTGCTTGCTAGACCCTAAGCGAATTTGTGGATAGAAATGAGTTGAGAAATCTTGTAAACTTAGTATTTTAATTAACCCCTCAAGCGTGTTGCGTTGCGTCGCAATGCGACAGACTCGAAATAGCCGTCAAGTGTGTTGTTGTGTCGCATTGTGACAGAAACTTATAGGGTATATAAAAAACTTGTCTGTGGCAAAACTACTGTATTTCTATCATATAAACTTATGTAACCGTGTAGTAGATGAAACGAGACGACTATATAATAAAAAATAAACGTCTTAGTGAAATTAATAATACCACAGATATAACTAAATAAATATTATTTAATTACCGTCTTTTTAATTTAACTATATAATATTTATACATAAAACCTACATATTTAGATGGCAAATTTTGTTGTCTTTCCAAAGCAGTCATAACATTTTCATTATCTATTGTGGATCTCGAGAAAAATGAAAAATAGTGGCGATAAATACGCCGGTAACCTGATATCTGTAACATGTGACCGTACTCTGAAACGCTAATCCGAAACTTCGGTTAGCCTCGCCCCTTTCACTCGACTCTTGGGGACTTGAGTTGGGGACTATCACCGAAAATAACGATGTGGCTGTATAAAACTGTTATACGTCCCATAATCACATACGGAGCCGTTGCCTGGTGGTCCAAAACGGAGCAAAGCACCGTCATCAACAAGCTGCAGAAGTTCCAAAGATTGGCATGCTCTGCGACAACCGGCTGCATGCGAACCACCCCCACAGCCGCTCTAGAAGTAGCCCTGGATTTAACACCCTTGGATCTGTTTATACAACAGGAAGCCTCCATGGCTGCTATAAGGCTAAAACACCTGGGTCTGTGGTACAATCGAGAGGGTCCTCACTCCACATTGTGGAATGATTTAGTGAAACATGAGTCACTAATCGCTGCCCCATGCGATAGGATACCCAAGCAATACATTTTCGAAAAGAAATACCAAATACAGTTATTTGAAAATGACCGAGATCACTCTGGCATACATGAAGTCCGAATCTATACGGACGGCTCCAAGATGGGGACTGGAACTGGAGCTGGAGTATTCTCACAAGATCTGAATATCAAAATATCACTAGCGCTGGGCCAACACAGTTCGATATTTCAATGCGAATGTGTTGCAATAATAAACGCCGCTACCACGGCCCTGTCTAGAGGTATGAAGGAACTAAACATCCGCATACTGACCGACAGCATGGCCGTCCTAACAGCACTGGAGGCCAACACCATCAACTCCAGTATCGTCTACGAATGCCACAAAGTTTTGGATCGTTTAGCATCCAACAACGGAGTAATCCTACAATGGATTAAAGGGCATAGTGGATCACACGGGAATGACGCCGCCGATGAGCTGGCTAGAATGGGATCCTCCACAATAGTGGCAGGACCTACACCCATTCTGCCACTCCCATTCAGCCAACTGCGCTCATGGGTAAGGCAACGAACTCGTGCTGCACATAATACTCGTTGGGTAGCTCTAACAAGCTGTAGACAGTCTAAGATGGCGATGACTGCAGTCTCGCCGCGTTTGACCTGCAGGCTGCTCAGTCTCAATCGTCCAGACCTCCGGATAGTTGTTGGTACACTTACAGGTCACCTTACCTTAAACCGACAACTATTTATTATGAATGCGACAGACAGTCCTCTATGTAGAGGTTGCCTGAACGCAGAGGAAACTGCCGCCCACGTGATCCTGGAGTGCGTAGGTTTGGCCGCACAACGAACAGAAATCCTCACAGAGGTGAGGTCGCTCCTAGAAGCCTGTGAACGCCCCAGGAGGCTTCTGCGCTTCTGGAAGGAGCTAGGATGGCTCGACTAGCCATGTTCACGCATAACGGACCAAATATGAGTCTAAATGCGGAAAACTGTCAACACCAAATACCAAATACCAAATTCACTCGACTCTCTCGCGACTAGAGAGTGAGAGGGACGGGTATACCGAAGTTTCGGGTTTTGCGTTTCAGAGTAGGCCCTCTGATACACACTTGACGGCTATTGCTGTTTTATATATTGACACGCTTTAGGGGTATGAATAATATTGCATATGTATGTAGTTTAGAAAATAAAACTTTTACTATTGAATTGGTTAAGAAAAATAATGATTTCACATTTAGGTCACAAATTGTAGAATTTAAACACTTATTATTTTTAAATAGGAATGAATTATGTTATGACAATATTAATAATTTATTAGACATAATTCTATTTTTTACGACTTAAGTTTACATTTGTATACTGACTTGATGGACAATTTTCATGTAATTTATAAATGTAACTTTGTAATATATACTAATATTATAAAGAGGAAAGATTTGATTGTTTGTTTGCATCGAATAGGCTCCGAACGAAACTACTGGACTGATTTAGAAAATTCTTTCACCATTATAAAGCTACATTCTTCCCGAGTGACAAGGCTATATTTTATCCCTATATTCCCACGGGAATGGGTACCACGCGAGTGAAACCGCGAGGATCCGCTAGTACTTGATAAACCAGCATCATTTTTTTATCCATGTTTACCCATGCATCCATAATGTATTATGAATATGACTGTTATGCGTGACTAATAAGTGACATTGATTTTATCATAGTAGGTAGGTAATAAAATAATTGTACAGTTTTGGAATTCTTTTCATAAGTTTTAGTAAGGATATTTTGTGTTTTTGGTTGTAATGTGTTATGTAAGTGTAAAATAAAAAAAAGATTGCAAGTGCGAGACTAACCCACCATTAACATTACATTGTGTATAGTGGTTTGGGCTTTTTCGGTCAGGAAATTTCTACTTTATGTGCTGTATAAATAAAATGTTTTGAGACTATTTCGTTTAGCATAGAATTAAGTAAATAAACTTTTTAATTAGGAAGAGCAAAGACAATGATTGAAAAACGAAATATGGCATTTAAAAATAGAAATGTCAAATGATCTATCAATCAGACATACAAATAAAGTGGATACTATCTAATTTATTAGTTTATTTTATTTTATTATAAACATAAACATGAGTCTTTCCACGTCTAAAGTAGTGTCATCCAATAGAAGTAGGTTTGAGGCTAAAGTATCAACTCTGGAGCAGATTGACGAAAATGTTGATGGAAACAAAGAAACCGTGGAACACCAGAGCATATCTAAAGTTCAGTCGCATTTCTTGGTGCCATCTGAAAAGTTGGACAAAGTGACTCGAAGGGTCATCGCCCCTTATGCTCAAATAGAGAGGAAAGGCATGAAAGATGAGGAAGCGAAAGAAGGAAGATATCTGGATATGAACAGATTCAATGTCTTCTTGGAAGATACGGTAGATTTGGACTCGCTCTTGTATGAAACTGCTATGGTTTTGAAAACGATCACTAATAGTTCTGGTAAGTGCCTTCTTATGCTAATGAAAAGATATACCGCGAGATTCCTGAGTACATTTTTTTGCTGTAAGGTCACATTTTAAGGATTATTTAAATACAAATAACATGATAAAAGTGCCAAACAATTTTATATAGTGATGCGATGATAATCTATTATTCTCAATGGATTTTCCAACTTTGCCATGTTTGTCAACTTTTCAGGTGTTTTCTTATACATTGTGGATCCTGTAAAGAAGGAAATTATACTAATGCCTCACAATACAAAAATGCCTGAGCGACACGAAGTCAACATTCCCATAGGTTTGAAAAACTCACTTATATTAATTAGTACTCTAGCGAATGAGAGTGCCACAGGGACTTATTTTAGGTGCAACAACTTTCCATATTTATGGATCTGAATGTTTTCCGAATATCGTTTTCGAATTAATAGTTAAAGCCCATATTGCTACAGTTAAATAGTTGCAAAGTTTTCCAGAAAATCAGGTTTAAGGCGCCGATTCCCCAAAATAGGGTATTTTAAATTATGGATTACTCGCAAATCACAAGTACTTAAAATTTGGAAAAAATATATGTTATTTTACAGTTATTTATCTAGTGCTTCCGGCCGTGTTTTTTCGATTGGTGATATTTTACTGTGTCAAATAAAATCCCAAACATACGTCTAATAATAATTCAAATATCATATTACTTGCAGTATAATTGGTTTTAGTTAATGAAAAACATATGAAAATAATTGTCTTTGAATAGCCGAGGGATTCCGGCCGTCATAAATCAAATTTTCTTATTATTTAATTTTTAATTGAATTTTAAGTGATTTTCGATTCGCGGGGCGCTCGCGAGTTCACAGTTCACTGCCGGCTGCTGCTGGGTCCGCGCGAAGTGTATAGAGCGCGGCCGAGCAAGCGTTAGCGTGCCTATTTCGGTCGGGATTCCTCGCCTTAAATCACTCTGAAAGCCAGTTATATTTTTTATATATGCTTATTTTCCTCATTACTTCTATGGCCTCATTTGCACCTGCAAGTAAGTCTTCTGCGATAAATGTCCAACTGCAAGTGTAAACTACAACTTGCAAGTGTGTTTACACTTGCAAATTGCTATCTGACAGACTGTCGGACATTTATCACAGAAGACTTACTTGCAGGTCTAAATGAGGCCTAAAAATTCAACAAAATGCAGTTATAGAAAATTTACCTACAATTTTATTTGAATAAATAAGGTGAAGACAAAATAGCCGCTGCCCACGCAGCGTCCACAAAAGAGTTCCTACTAATAGAAGATGTGCCACGCGACCGCCGTTTCTCTGAGGGGTTAAAGTGGGTGGACGCGAAGGTGGCGCTCGCGATGCCCATCATCAAGCCTGATGGCAACTGCTACGCTGTTCTGGAGCTCTATCGGACGTATGCGGAAACTTATACCGATGTACGTGTAGTAAATAATGAGTAAATACCATTTGTCACGGACGTAGCTGTATAGCTTTGACAAGGTATCCCCAATGTAATAAAACAGAGCTCTATAACGCCATGCGCCAATTAAAATCTATCATTTATAATTTTTTTCTGTTTTGCCTAGTTTACACGTATTAAGTAAGCAAGTGATTAACTTAATTTTAAATTAATTTTAAGTAGTAAAGTGTTTACACGTGCTAAAACTTAAATTCAATTTCGTTTGGTAAATTCAATTTAGTTTGGTCACAATGGACGAAGGTACTTTCCTACTTCGCTAAATTAGTGCGTTCACACGCGAACTAAAAGCAAATTTAGTAAAGACCACGCCTACCGGCGAATACGCGCGATGCGGTAGGGGGGGTTACTTAAGCAAAAATAGACTCGATTCTATTCTACTTACTCACTTATTCACTAAATCGTTTACTTAGCACTTGTGACTAAAGAGCTGGAAAGTGAGTGTTTACACGCGTAAATTTAGTTAAAATATGGGGTAATAAATGGGGGGGGGGTCCGACCCCCCCCCCCAACCCCTTCTATACGTCCGTGCCATTTGTGTACCTTGACCAACTTATATCATTAGAAAATGTTTTAAATGAAACAAACAAAACAGTCTAGCTTAAAATTAACCTACGACTATTCTATTACAAATGCTATAAGTAGGTAGGTACTCGTAGTTTAACATACCAGAGCAAAGTGTACACATCGGTTCACCGATCGCCCAACTTGATATGACTAACTGATTGGTACACAAACAATTATTTTGAATAATATAAAAATGTTTGGTGTACCCCAGGGCAGTATACTTGGTCGCCTTCTGTTTACAATACATGTGAAAGACTTACACGAAGGATAGTTTCCCTTAAGGTGTATCGATGAGCTCAGTGGCGCCGCCAATGGAAATAAATCAATTGCATTTTATTAAAGGCTTGGATTAAAAGTTTCGGTTATTTCGCGCAGGTGAAAGAGTGGAATGCATTTTATAAATATACTTTTGAGAACTCAAACATACGCAATAAGTCGTGAATCTCAATAGTGCCAAAAGTGGCCACATTTGGCAATATCGAGATTCATAACTTGATGCTCATATTTGAGGCCATGAAAAAACAATTAAAAATTGCATTTTGCTCTTCTATTTGCGCGAAATAACCGAAACTTTTAATCCAAGCCTTTAATAAAATGCAATTGATTTATTTCCATTGGCGGCGCCACTGAGCTCATCGATACACCTTAACCAAGCGTAGAGTACAGAAGTTTACACGGCATTCTGTACCTCACGATTTTACAACGTCTAAGTACAAAATATTTTTATTGATTTTAGCCATAATAAAAATAAAAAATATATAATAGGCCATAAAGATTCTAAACTCAATGGCGTTTATTAGAGTATTTACTAGTTTTCTACATCTCTAAATTTTAATTAGTACAAATATTTTAGGGGATGCTATCATCCCCTAAAATATTTGTACTAATTTTGTCCATCAATTCGAACAACTTTTAACCACGGAATCACGAAAAAAAACAGCTGTTCCATACAAAAGTATCTACAACTACTATCGCGATTCCGTTGTTGACCCCTTAGTAAAAGTTGTTCGTATTGATGGACACTATCATCCCTTAAAATCTTTGTACTAATAAAAATTGTGTGGTGTATTAGAGCGTAGTGTACACGGCGGTGAGCGTAGCGTGCTGGGCGGGCGCGGCGGTGCACCAGGCGCAGGCGCGCATCACGCTGCAGAAGACGGCGCATCTCAACAACGAGCTCCGGTCGCTGCTGCACAGCTACTTCTGTGACCTGGCCTCCATTGACACCATGCTCACTGATATGCTGGTAAGCGTACCTTAAGCAGGGTACTCACCTAGCTTGTAGCACGTAACGTATCTGCTACTGTATCAACCTGCAAGTGAGTACGGTCACCGCGTAACCATACCAGGCGCAGGCGCACATCACGCTGCAGAAGACGGCGCATCTCAACAACGAGCTCCGGTCGCTGCTGCACAGCTACTTCTGTGACCTGGCCTCCATTGACACCATGCTCACTGATATGCTGGTAAGCGTACCTTAAGCAGGGTACTCACCTAGCTTGTAGCACGTAACGTATCTGCTACTGTATCAACCTGCAAGTGAGTACGGTCACCGCGTAACCATACCAGGCGCAGGCGCACATCACGCTGCAGAAGACGGCGCATCTCAACAACGAGCTCCGGTCGCTGCTGCACAGCTACTTCTGTGACCTGGCCTCCATTGACACCATGCTCACTGATATGCTGGTAAGCCAACCTTAAGCAGGGTACTCACCTAGCTTGTAGCACGTAACGTATCTGCTACTGTATCAACCTGCAAGTGAGTACGGTCACCGCGTAACTACACCAGGCGCAGGCGCACATCACGCTGCAGAAGACGGCGCATCTCAACAACGAGCTCCGGTCGCTGCTGCACAGCTACTTCTGTGACCTGGCCTCCATTGACACCATGCTCACTGATATGCTGGTAAGCGTACCTTAAGCAGGGTACTCACCTAGCTTGTAGCACGTAACGTATCTGCTACTGTATCAACCTGCAAGTGAGTACGGTCACCGCGTAACCATACCAGGCGCAGGCGCACATCACGCTGCAGAAGACGGCGCATCTCAACAACGAGCTCCGGTCGCTGCTGCACAGCTACTTCTGTGACCTGGCCTCCATTGACACCATGCTCACTGATATGCTGGTAAGCGTACCTTAAGCAGGGTACTCACCTAGCTTGTAGCACGTAACGTATCTGCTACTGTATCAACCTGCAAGTGAGTACGGTCACCGCGTAACCATACCAGGCGCAGGCGCACATCACGCTGCAGAAGACGGCGCATCTCAACAACGAGCTCCGGTCGCTGCTGCACAGCTACTTCTGTGACCTGGCCTCCATTGACACCATGCTCACTGATATGCTGGTAAGCCAACCTTAAGCAGGGTACTCACCTAGCTTGTAGCACGTAACGTATCTGGTACTGTATCAACCTGCAAGTGAGTACGGTCACCGCGTAACTACACCAGGCGCAGGCGCACATCACGCTGCAGAAGACGGCGCATCTCAACAACGAGCTCCGGTCGCTGCTGCACAGCTACTTCTGTGACCTGGCCTCCATTGACACCATGCTCACTGATATGCTGGTAAGCCAACCTTAAGCAGGGTACTCGCCTAGCTTGTAGCACGTAACGTATCTGCTACTGTATCAACCTGCAAGTGAGTACGGTCACCGCGTAACCACAGCTACGAGCTCTCGGATCCGCAGTACTAGCCGCGTTCGCAGTGAAACTGCCACTCGACGGACGGGTCACTGCGAGCTTACTGCGACTGCTACAACGCGCGAGCGGCTCGCAGCGGGCTCGTGCCTACGTACTCACTTGAAACTGTATCAAGTTTGTTACGTTACTCAGCTCGGTGAGTAGGTACTGTAAGCTTTTTCTATCAGCTACTGGTGTTGATTTAAACACAGGGCTTCATAATTTCTTTTTTATTTCACTAGTTTCAATATTATTTTAGTACATATGCTATTTTTATAGCATATTTTATCTTTTTGAAACATCTATTTTTATTATGGCTCAGTATATGACTGCGTCAAATCCATCTTTCATTTTTAAACTCATATTTTTAAAGATTGATTTGAGAATATAATTGTAAAGCAGTTTCTATTCCTTTTTAAAAAGCTAACTGCCCACAGCCTACAATTTCATCTAACGGCTGTGGTTACATACACTACAATCATTCCCCCCTCCATTCAAAAAATAAATTTTTCATCGGAGAAAAAATTTTTTTTCAACAGGTGACAACCCTAAGAAAAAATTTCGATCATACATAAGGCATGACCCTCAAAATACATACCTAACTACACTTAAGGTGTAGATCCTAACCCCAAATTCCTATCCACACTTAAGGCGTAGACCCTACTTAACCAATAACCTAACCACACTTAAGGTGCAGACCCTACTTAAATAATCATTACAAGTTCCAGTACATTTTGGATCGCGACTTAAAATCTCAACTAGCTAAGACCAGAAACGGAATTATAAACCATAGAACCATGGAAACATGACCCAGCTAGGATCTAGCTTCTCGAACGATCATCATTCGATAAACTATCTGGCAAAAAAAACTGGTCTAAAAATTCAGGTCAGGTCAAAAAAAAAAACAGAGGTTCCCATGATCCCGTTATTTATTAACACTAAACTTTCCTCCTTGCCAACTATTACAATTACATCACCAACTCGTGATCTATTTCCACCGAATAGAAATAATCCAAAATTAACGCAGGCAAAGACAGAAGAAAAATTATCTTTTTCAAATGCAGAAAATAACACATATGTAATCAAGACGATAAAAATACAACCAGATACAAAAGCTTCTTAAAGAATAAAATATATTCAAGATGCTTAAGAATGAGGCCATAGATATTGTCCCAACCGCACAGCGAAATCCACTACTTTTAAAGCCGATACCACAATATACAATCATCTGCATCTCACATAATCTATCGAAGTTCACGAAATGATCTGTTACCATTCAAAGTTTCAAGATGACTATCGTGAGTTCAAACGATTACCCAAGGTAAAATACTACAAAGGAATTCCGAACATGCATAGAATACCCGATTTATTCCATGTCAGAAATTACTTTCCTTGAGAAACATTCGTTATCAACCTTGGGAACAATCCCTTACTCATACCTTACCAACTCGTCTCAATCTCATTCTTAAGGGCGTGGGACCAAAACCAGGACCCCATGACAAATAGCTTATTGCCTTATCATGTTGCTCTCAAAAATAAAATCAAGCGATCGGTCCAACAAACTATGTCAACCAACAAATATTTCTCATACAAAGGTAATAGACTACCACGGAAATTTCTAGTACCTACCCTGCTTTAGCGGTCGCACATACTTATGATTGCCATAATAAAGTTCGAAGCTTCGAGGTACTTCGAGCAAACAATCTCGAAATCAACAACAGCTTGAAAATATGAGGAATTCCTTTCGCTTTTCAAACGTCGTGAAATTACAATGTCTTTTAACGTAAAATTACGGTTAGAGACTAGTTCACGAACGTGCTTGAGATGCTTCAAGTTAGTCCAAATCTAAAGCTGATTACGGTTTTGCGTACTTGCTAAAGGCATCAACATCGACACGTGGGTTAAGCGACCGCCAACACCGCACGTGACACTATTCTAGTTAACCAAAAAACCTATTTTGTAAAAATTTCGTTTTGATATTCTTTTAGGCTGTGATCAAATCGTTTATCGGTGCGATGCGCAGCAGTTTCTACATCCTCGACAAGGACAACGTGATCAGCGGGCAGCTGCAAGCAGACATGTGGGACGACGGTTGGCTCGCGGAGAAGACCACAATGCCTAAGAAGAGGATCAAAGTAAAGTATGCGACACATCACGACAGACATATTAGTACTTACCTAGATAGTGACTAATAGTACATTACAGCCGAGGACAGGTAAGTAAGAAATTACATTGTCGAGGATGGTTTGAAGCACGAGCCGCAGGCGAGGGCTTTAATCATTCGAGGCAAGGTAATTTGCTTACCGTACAAGGCTTGTATAGTGCTTTTCGCAAGAAATGCGAGGAAATAAAAAAACTGTTTAACTAAATAAAATTTATTAAAACTATGACAACTTGACAACACATGTTCGGGCAATTATTAAATGTACTTAAATGTTATTGTTTTTCCGGGCACACTTATGTATAAATCGCCCATAATAATATTATTTTAATGATGTATCATTAAAATACGCCAACAACACAGATTCCGAAAACGTATGCGCCTTTTTTTCACTTTTCCAAATCAGATCGTAGGTTTTCATATATCTTTCTTTTGATTTTGCTGGCAGTAAGTTTTCTGTTATTAATTTTGCTTCTGCTCTCAAATTTGGTGGAGTAGGTACTTACAATGTCTGTATATGTTTCATTGGCAGAACTCATTTTAATAATTTATTACACAATATAAACTGTATTGATATCAAATCAACCGCTGAAAATCATTCCTGCCATTTTTTTTTATATTGGCTTGTGAGACCATGTGGAACGGTCATACAACCTATTGATACTTACTGCTTGCTACTAAAATGCGCAACTTCAATACCCGCTTCTGGGCGGTAGATGGCGCTGTACATATTTCCCATACAAAATTACTCGTAAAGGATATTTTGTCTATGATAAATCTCATTTTGTTTTTTTGATTGATGTTCGTGCTAAGGGTACATTGCGCTTGCGGTACAATACGAAGTAATATAATCTATGCGCACCGTATTTAAAAAAAAGTTAACCTAATTATGTTATAATAATAATAATGTGGCTGTATGGTGCAAATGTCCCGTTGCTTTTTCTGTTTTTATACACAGGAATAACGAAAGAAAAAATAAAGAAAAAAAGTTGGTAGTACCATTGCAGATCACTGCAGTAATGAATTTCAGTACTTACTTACTGCACTAAAATCAGTGCAGTAAGTAAGTACTGAAATTCATTACTGCAGTGATTTTCAAATTTAGAATGTTTACCTCGGAAAAGTGCCACGTACTGCATTCTTTTCTCAAATATAATATTAACATTTCATAGCATAAGTGTGAAAAAAATATTACTGAACTGAAGTTGTGAAAGTATAAGATAATCTGATGTAAAGTCCTGTAGATTATCTAAATTATTGTCTAAAATTTTATGTGCCATATCTTTTTAGATTATTCAATGAAAACAATGTGTCCATGACCATTGAGTAAAGGTGTCGCGTGCTATTTAAGATCCGAGACGATCTAATACATTCATAGCCTTTTTTGTAATCACCAGAATTAGAGGAATGCAGATGTACCTACCTACAAATTTCCTTTTATGTTTATGTTTTTAGTTTGAGCCAAGAACAAACTCCAGCGGGCCTAGTAGCTCGCACAGGCCAGTCCTTGAATGTCCACGATGCATACAAGGATCCTCGGTTTTTTAAAGATATCGACCCTACAACTGGCACTGTTGTCAGATCTTGCCTCGTTTCACCTATCTTGGATAAAACTGGAGTCATTGGTATGTTTAGGCAATTGACGTATGTAAACAACATTGGCATTCCGTACGTTACCATGTTGCTTATAGGATGATAACGATGGTGGACTTGCATCTAGAGCATTAGAAGCTTTATTCACGGAGATAGAGATTATCACGGCATTCATTTCGCAATTAAGTAACTATTTTGTTCAGATGTATGAATTTAATTTAAAGAACTTCTATTATAAACCAACAACGATCTTGAATATCCGCATATAGCAAAATGCAGAAAGAAAGTAGGTATCTACAGAAAATAATGCAGATAGAGTTGCCTCTGCTATGCTAGTCTAGAAATCCTTAAGAGACTGTTCAAACCCATTCTATTGTAAAAATTTTTTATTGCTGACTCTAATTCAGGTGTGGTTCAACTGACTAATAAAAACAACGCACGACCGTTTTCTCCTGAAGACGAGATGATATTTGAAGTCTTCGTAAATTACTGTTCATTAATAGTCCATTTCTACAATATGCAGCATAAGAAAGTCTATCACGTATGTATATCTTTTGCCTTATGTCCTATCCCCTACCTAGGTACATTTAATAGCAGACTGGCTGTTTTCTATTAAGAGTTCCTTAAATTCTTTAATTCAATCTTCTCTTAGCAATCCCATTTGACTTTATACAGGTTTTGCTTGATAGATATGTTTTTTAGGCAAATCTGAATAACGTTTACCGTGACTTAATGAGTTTACATCTAAAACCTTGCTGTCATGTCTTTGAAGAGCTTATGGAGACAAATGGCATAGTTCTACCACCAAGCAATTTTAAAAGGTTAGTCAAGCGAGAGTCGCTATTTCCTATACCTCTACTTACATCATCACATTACGCAGAGCTAAGTATACAAAAGGTTGACCGATTTTTAAAATCTTCTAGCTATGACTACCACATAAGCGAAGGAAACAAAGAGGACATGCCGGGCCTCGTCTGCTTTATGTACATGGAGACGTTTGCAGACCGCAACTTTGACAGGAGTCAACTGGCAGACTTCTCTCTCACCATACTGAAGTAAGTTTCTATTAATCGAAGATACGATACAAGAATGTAACTGAAAACTGAACTGGGTAATCCTTGGAAATCAGCTATTTCACTCCTTGTTCTTATATTTTTTACTTTGTTTTTGTTTTTGTTGAGTAATGCTGAAGACACCGCAAATATTCTGCTGCATTCATTTGTCTTAAAATCTCAAAGCTAATTCGATTCTTATATTATTGTCTTTGTTGATAGTTGCTATCGGAACAATCCATACCACAACGCTGAGCACGCATTTTGCTTCACACACACTCTGTACCTCGTATTGACCAGCAACCCCGGCTATTTCGACTACGTAGAGGTACTTATGTCTGCAGTGGCGTAACTATACCTACCGTTTGGGGGCCCGTGGCAAATTCACTATTTCACTACGTATTAAGAATTGGTATTCTTTCTTTTTCTAAAGCTTTTTGCTGAATTCGGAGGCTCGTGGCATTTTGCTGGTTACCCACCCTGTAGTTACGCCACTGTATGTCTGCAATAGAATTTAGCGAAAAAACTAAACTGCCTCCATAATGTGCCTTTTCTCGTTATTTAGCAACTAGGTAACTAAAACAGAAAGACTAGTGTACAATTTATAAAGTAGGTATATGGATACCTACTACTTACCTAGGTTGTTAACTATTTTGTCACATACGTTACGTTTATTTCCCTCTCTAGAATCACCCAAAGCATATTCATATGAAGGTCCTTGCACGCAACTATAAGTACTGAAGTGGAAGGTTCCCAGAAGATCCCCCTTCTGTTTGACACATAAGCTCATGCTCTATATACTTGGAGTATTCCACAGACAGCAGCATTGATGCTATCCGGCCTCTGCCACGATGTGGACCACCCAGGGTTCAACAACAACTTCATTGCCTTGTGCAAGCATCCTCTAGCACAAATGTACAAATCATCCATTCTGGAGAACCATCACTTCTTCCTTGCCAAGAAGATCATTGAGGTGAGATGCGTAAGAACTCCAACTACAATGGGCGCAAAATAACTTAGCGGCTCGGAAGTTCGCGCGGAACGCTGCGCAGTAGACGAATACCTATGTACAGGTGTGTCCAGGTTTGGTGCGCGGGAGGAAGCACGGCGTGTCTCCTGTCTCACTCTGACGCGTACGGATACGTCGGTTCCCTCTCACATTCAAGCTGCGCGAAATGTCACTTGCAGTTAACTTACGAGCCGCCAAGTGATTTTGCTTCTATCGTGTCTATTTATTTTATTTTTGTGCGTTCTGTCGTGGAGCTGCATACTGCGGTCCCCGCGCCCGAGTCGCGTGTTCAGTGTGTTGGAGAAGGCTTGTTTTCTATACTAATTGATATTCTTGCATAATGCTCTACAATCCCGCGCTATCTCGCGCCTTAGGGCTAGTCTAAACTTCCGAGGCATTACGATTTAGGATCCAATCCATCACGCAGTGGTTAAGGAAACACGGCAATAGACGCTATTTTCCTTTTCTTTTATACAAAAGAGACGAAATAAATAAAGAAACAAAGTTAGATAAAAATAGGATTTAAAATAGGCGGGCACTCCCACCCGTTAATAAAAAAATGTGGATGGATGAAAGAAAGACATGGTATATAGGGTAAAAGTGCGAGAGGAATAAAAGTGAGAACTGGCATGAAAGATAAACATAGATGTACAAAGGCTCGGACTTCGCGTCTGAGGAGCAGTGTAGAAAAAAATCAAGAAAGTAGGTACAATAGTGTTAAGAGAGTAGGAAGTCTAGTAATCTGGAGTTTAGTAACCAGGTAAAAAAAAATGGATAGGCATGCTGCCTTCATTTGACGCCCATATAATTAATTATGGTCTTCAAATGTCATATAAAGGCCATACTCATATCCATATTTTTTAGCCAGTAGCCCCCAGTTAGAAATCACAAGGAACTAACAATGATACCTACATGATGCTCGTAGTTTTATTAAACAGCTAATAGAACTTGATCCTATTAATAACAACATAGGACAAGAACATCCTAGGCAAGCTGCCGGCAGCGGACCGGGAGCGCATCATCGAGGAGATCAAGTATAACATCCTGTGCACGGACCTGGCGGTGTACTTCCAGATCCGCGCGCAGCTCACGCCGCTGGTCGGCGACCACAGCTTCGACTGGTCCGACAACGCGCACAGGAAGATGATAAAGGTACGGGACCACTTGACGCCTGCTATCGGCATAACCAGGATTGTATATGTAAGTATAGGGACTTTATAACATCCTGGGCACGGACCTGGCGGTATACTTCCAGTTGTGCGATTCTCTAAAACTCAATCAAGAAACTCGACGTTCTTTTTCGCTTGACTTTCACTTGTTTGTTATGAATTTGACATAAAGAATCGAAGCTGAACGACGAAGTGACGGTGAAACTTCGTTAGAGAATTGCACCCCAGATCCGCGCGCAGCTCACGCCGCTTCACACCACAGCTTCGACTGGTCCGACAACGCGCACAGGAAGATGATAAAGGTACGGGACCACTTGAAGCCTGCAAGGGCAAAGCCAGGATTGTGTATGTATAGGAATTTTTCATGCCACTTAAGTACGTAAGTATATGTTTTTTCTCTCCATAAAAACCTAGGTTTTGTAATAAGCGTGGCAAGCTATGAAGCTCGTCAGAATTACAGTTTACCACTCCCTGCCCGTAACTCGCTACGCCCATGTGCTCAGCTAGGTAAGAGAATTTTAAATTTTTATCCGACTTCAAAAAAAGAAAGAGGTTTTCAGTTCGGTTGTTTTGTTTTTAAAGTGTTAACTGTAGTTACGAACTCAACGCAAACGAAGGTTTTTCTGCCCATGAATTTCTAGTTAATCCTTCTGAATCCTCGCTAGATTTTTATCATTTTTAGGTATTTTACTGCCTCTGTGGTCCTAGTGGACACAAACACAAGTCACAACACACCACCGACCGGTCCGGTATCAGGCCCAGAAGTCTCGGGTTCGAATCCCAGATTATTCGATTATCTCACGCCGTAACAACATGTTTTTAGTATTTTTGTGTTGAGGCAGGGAACTATAAAGGTCATAGCCCACTTATACTGCACTTCTCCAACACCGCTCCAACCCAACACCGCTCTAAACGAAGGCGACAGACAGCTAGCAGGCACCCAGCAGTCCACGCGGCGACAGCTAGCAGACTCCCAGCTGTCCACGCGTCGACTGCTATTCCCTCTATAGGTGCGCGGCGACGGCAGCGCGGCGACCGCTAGCAGTCAGCGCGCGGACAGCGCGGCGTTAGCGAGGCGTCAACTACCGAGCAGTCTGACAGCGGTAAGCTCACGGACCGCGCGCTGTCCGCTATTTTATATTGTTACTGTAAAATGCATCTACAGTGAACGACATTAAGTCCATATTTGGCTGTTCATACTTTGTTTGGGTGGTAAGTGGGCTATGACCTTAAGATTTTCAACAAGTAGTTGAGGATATATTAAGAGTAGCGCGCTCCCACCTTTAGTCTTACCATCGCTTAACACCCAGCTGGTATGATGCAGGTTATAAGCGCTTCTGTTGTGGATAAAAATAACTCGCTTGTGTGCGTAATAAAATCAGAGCAGTCAAGAAGTCAAGTCAACTTACCTACTTAAGAAAGAAAGTGTTCCATTCCAGCCAGCGGGGGAAATTGCAGTCTTGTTGCAGCAGGTGGGAAATAAGTACTGGAAATAACTGCACCGAAACTTAAAACGGTTCGGTGCAGTCAGCATGCAGTTCTCATGTCTTCGTAAATGCGCCGTCTCGGCAAGCGAGCTACAAAAACATATAAGTGTCTCTACACAAAAACATATAATGGCATTGCAATGAAAACAAAAACATCACGCAGGTAATAGAATAACGATTGTGGCGCAATCCCGTAATTACCTTTTCCATATTTAATGATTAGTTAAGTTTTAATAAACTGTAATTATTTTCCGCCTTTATTCAAAATTGTTATAGTGGGGTAGGTTAGTACCTATAATCTATTTTTCGTCTCTCAGATTCGGAAAGTGATGTATATTTATACTGAGCAGCGGGTTCAAAACTATCCGTTCCACCCTAGGGTGGAAAAGAATTTTAAAAATAGAGTTAGGTACCTCATCGGCAATGAAAAAGTTTTCAACCGAATTTGTATGGGGACGGGACTTGCACAATTTTCAAACTCTAGAATCCTTCACTGCGCTCTGGATTCAAAATGGCGCCCTCGCCGTAAATATGTTATTTTGCTCCCTTGTAGTACAATCTAATATTTGTTATCCACAATAGGGTAGCATAGCACTTAGCCTTTATGTTAAGTGGTGATAAGGCTGAAGGTCAAAGCGCACTATTCCCGGAATCCTCATTCACTGAGGGACTGGCTATCTTATCGTTAACTGCCAGAATACAATAATGCTGAATAATCATTGTTATGGCGTTGGCGTCAGACTTAGGTAAGATATATGGGGTAGCTGAATCTAGCCAGGGGGACTAAGAACAAGTCCTACCACCAACCAAAAATGCCGATTTCGAGGAAAGACGAGAACAAAACTAACCTCATATGTCTTTAAAAGCGAGACGTAAAAAATAGATTTAAGTAATTGTAATTGACAGAAGTATAAGTATATGCATTAAGTAACAATTTAAATAGCAAAAACGGAATTAATAAGGAAACTCATCTCGTTTTTGCAGGGCATTTTGATGACAACGAGTGACCTTTCCGGGTGTTGCAAGCCATTCGGTGTGGCCAAGGCAATCGCCGAGACGGTGTATGAAGAATTTTATAACCAAGTAAAACTTATTTCAATTTTTAATTTTTTGCATTCACTATGCAATTTTTATTATTGAAAAATTTAAAATCAAGTATTTAAAATCGACCCGTCTCCCAAGCAGCTCCGATGGGAATCGAACTCACGATCGTTCGCTATCCGGGCGACTGCTCTAACCACTGAGCTACGGAGTCGTTAACGACTCCGTAGCTCAGTGGCTCTGGCTATAGCTCCGTATTTAGATCGGAGCTGCTTGTGAGACGGGTCGATTTATTCTAAATACTTCATTTTTAATTTTTCAAGTAAAACTTGTTTAATTTTCGTTTAAAAATAGACACCCTACTTTTAACAAATCACTGCATAACCTAACAAACTTCCGATAAAAATCTCGCAAAGTGCCCTTATCCTGTCATTTTTATTACAGACCGATTTCGGTTAACTTTTGAGTTGACCTTCCGATGTAGGCGATATGGTTGAATAGGTCAAGTATAGTCACAAGCAATAATATGTAAACAACAGAGGACTATTTCATATTAGGTACAATTAACTGAATGAATTTTGTAGCACAAATTTGTTTTGGAGCACTTCAATGTGACGAAGTTCTATGTTATTTATTAAGTACATATTTTTGCTCGTGACTATACACTTAGGGCCTGTTTCACAATGTCTAAGTAAGTTCTGATTAGCTGTTACTTGACAGATAGGCCATACAAAACTGTCAAGTAAACTGGAAAGTATCTCCTAATCGGACATTGTAAAACACGCACTAAAATATTTTTTTAAAAATATATTACTTTTTTAATTAAATTTGCGGCTGAATTTTGAATACTTACTTACAAAGTGTTCGCCTAATAACCTCGAGGTTCCTCAAACAGGGCGATAAAGAGCGTCTGATGGGCTACACACCGCTGAGTATGATGGACCGGAGGCGCAGCATCAACCAGCCCGCGGAACAGATCCAGTTCCTGTCTGTGGTGGTGCTACCTTGTGTGCTGCTGCTGCAAACCTTATTCCCGAACACCACACCTCTAACAGACAACTGCAGGTCGGTATCAGATGCTATAGGGTGGGCACATCATACAGACTGCGGAACAGATCCAGTTCCTGTCTGTGGTGGTGCTACCTTGTGTGCTGCTGCTGCAATCTTTATTCCCGAACACCACACCTCTAACAGACAACTGCAGGTCGGTATCAGATGCTATAGGATGGGTACATCATACAGACCGTATCATACAGAACAGATCCAGTTCCTGGACGCATGAGGCGGTGCTACCATGTGCGAGGTTTCCTAGGATTTCATATTTCTAGAATTCGTTTCGTTTTGCTCGTTCGATGCGTTCGCCTTCGACAAGTGTGCGTTCACCTTTAACCTACATTACATTACTGACATGATGAGGTATTATTTTCAGCTGACCCTGCAGGCTCCCCATGCCCTATCCGATATCCGTACCTGCCATATCTCTCATCGTGTGAACATAAAATCATTTAGCTTACGGTTGGGGCAGGGGGCTACAAGCTAAAAAATAGATATCAACATTGGGCTCCATTTCATTTGACATTTGAAGACCTTATTATGGTCTTCAAATGTCAAACGAAACCCCATGCATATTCATATTTTTTTGCCGGTAGCCCCCCAGCCTAGCACCCTGATTCACGAACCGTCGTCGGAAACGCTCCCGACAGCGGAATGTATGCACTGTCTCTGTCACTCACTATAGAATAGACAAAGATAAAGCACAGAATTCGAATTCGATTCCGTTTCCGACGGTTTATGGATCAGGGGCCAGCCTGCCTAGCATGACCATCATTATATCACGCGATATGATATGATACGTCATGTTGTCTTGCTTACCCTACTAAGGTGTAAGCAAGCTATAAGCTCTTTATCATGCGTCATTATCCTACTTAATATTATAAATGTGAAAGGTTAGATGTTTGGATGTTTGTTACTCAATCACGCCAAAACGGCAGAACGGATTTGGCTGAAATTTGGGACACAGATACTTTGTAGCCTGGAGAGGAACATAGGCTACTTTTTAACCCGGAAAAATAACAAATTCCCGCGGGATAATGTCGTGTAGTCCACGCGGGCGAAGCCGCGGGCGGAAAGCTAGTAATATTATAAGTATTTGATTGAATCAGGCGTCACTTGGCGGAAGTCCCTAACCATTGTGAAAAATAAATATATGAATGACATCATCATTCGGTGCTGGATTGCATACGGACAAACATCTCCTGAGGATGCCCCGGGTTGGGGCGAAACACGTGTAGAGTAGTGTGATCGGTGAAGGTGCAAGTTTTGCGATTATTTGCGGAAGAAAGCTACATATATTTATTTTTCACAATAGTAATATTATAAATGTGAAAGTTTAGATGTTTGGATGTTTGTTACTCAATCACGCCAAAACGGCAGAACGGATTTGGCTGAAATTTGGGACACAGATACTTTGTAGCCTGGAGAGGAACATAGGCTACTTTTTATCCCGGGAAAATATCACATTCCCGCGGGATAAAGTCGTGTAGTACACCCGGGCGAAGCCGCGGGCGGAAAGCTAGTAGTCGATAAAAGCCGCTCATGCTAGGCCGGCAGGTCCGTACAAAAAGGATAAACCACACTGAAACCGTGACCGTGAGTTTCACTTTCGCGGTCGGATCGCACTGCAAAACCGGTCCAAAATACCAACTGTCTGTTGTAGGCATTTAAAATTAACAACAACATAATCATGCACATACTCAATCAAGGTAATCATCGTTAATGCTAGGGTCAAGGCGTCTCACGAATATTTCTGTGCGATACTTCTACTACTAGCAATGATTCGAATTAAAAATAAGTGCGGATTTAAGATAATTATGATTTAACTAGAGGATCCTCGCGGTTTCACCCGCGTGGTACCCGTTCCCGTAGGAATATCGGATAAAATATAGCATATGTCACTCGGGAAGAATGTGCTTTCTAATGGTGAAAGAATTTTCTCAATCGGTCAAGTAGTTTCGGAGCCTATTCTATGCAAACAATCAAATGTTTCCTCTTTATAATATTAGTATAGATTACGCGCTAAATTTAAAAAAAAGCATTATTTAAATGAACTTAAATCACATATTTAGGTCTATTTTAAATCTTGTTAGTACCTACCTACCTAAACCTATCCCTTTTATTCCAAAACGTGGACTAAAAGTTAAACCGGTTTAAAACATGCTAATTCTGTCTTTCATTTGGAAATTGAAAGTGACAGCACCAGTTTAGTACAAGTTTTAAACCAAGACTATTTTAGTCCACGTTTTGGAATAAGGGGGATGTAGTTTTAAATGAGATATCAATCTAACTTGTGATAGAATTGAGGATGGATTGAGCCATTAGGTATTGTGATCATTCATGCATGTTATTGTCGCGCGAGTGTTTTGTGTTCACTTTTCTCGCCCCTTCTTAGAGTTAAATCTTTGTGTTTTTGTAGGAAAACCCAAGACGCATGGCGGGAAGAGATCGAGATCCGCGGCCAACGGCTGTGGCGGCAGGACGACTCGCTGGGGAACGTGTCGCGCGGCCGGTTCGTCGCCAAGTCGCGCTCCGACGACCTCAGCTAGGGTATGGAGTGTAGAAGGGAAGGAGGACTATCTCATATGGGGAAAAGTCGAAAAAGTGTCAACAGTTCCAAAATCCTCCGCAACGGGCGTTGGTGTAGATACATGATTGGTGTGAATGTAGTAGTTGACTGACTGAAGTATGCCGCATCCGCCCGCGTTAGAAAATTTAATATTTTTATACTTGTCTTTTTTAAATATTATAAAAATTAAACAGTCGATGAAAAATTGGTAAATTAATGATTATTTATCTTTGTTTCTTATTTTGAATAGTGCGCCATAACGGAGGGGAACAACCTTAATTTAACGCAGTTTGACGGACATTTTTTCAAAACGGAGATTACCGCTACACGCCATAAGCTAGGGCCACTAAGAGATCTTACGACACTACTCAGGGTTGTCAACTAACTTTTTATGACAAATTTTAAAAATATCTTTTCTTCTTTCATTAAAACTCTCGTTATTAGTCATCAAATAGTCATCAAAAGTTCGTTGACGATTTTGGAAATAGTATAACACAGCTCGTGGTAATGCTGAGAGCAGAATAGCATAGGTTAGGTCCGGAGCGAAAAGAGGCTCATTTCCCATCATTCAATGTCTCTACCTCATCTTGACATCCGATTAATACACTCAATGATAGACGACGACGACGGGACCCAAAAGGAGTCTGTTGAACGCGGCAGTCCGGCAAAGCTGTTGAACGCGGCAGTCCGGCAAAGCGAGACCTCTTCACTTCGCTACGTCCGGCGCGTCCAGTGTGACCCGAGGTTTAGCAGGCCTATTTCACTCCCCATGTCGGCTCGAAAACGCGGCGGCAACGCCGGCGTTGTAAATCCATAGAAGTTAGGTCCGCAAAAGAGCTAGAGTATATGCGATAGAAAGAGATGCAACGACGAGTGGCCGTTCGTAATTTGCCTGCGCCGTACAAGCTGAATTCTACTTTATTGCGTTATAATTAGAGTTGCTATTTATTTAAATGACTTAGCGGAGTAAACTATCTGTTACATAGTAACTATTTAGTAATCTGTGGGTTTAGGTTCAACTTTTCCTTGTGGCTAGGTTTTAGCTAGAAACCACGACCGTTGCCTTACGTAGGATTTAATTTTGGTACAATTATGTTATATTATCTAATAAAATCTATATTTTTATAAACTTGGGTTTCAATTCTATTTTTACGACGCATTAGTAGGCACTAAATCAATATGACAGGTTTTTTATGATCAGAATAATTAAAATATCAGTACAGACATGATAGCAAATTTACTTTATTTACCTATTATGATCGACATAATACATACAATGTAATCAAACGTTAACTGGTGCTTAAACGAATATCCACATTAAAAGATTTCGCGTAACTAAAACAGTCAATTTTATCACCTAGTGATGACAACACACTTAGTTACTAAAGGGACAATTAGCTATTTATAAATAACCACCAATTTTGTACACCAAAGGGTTTTAGGTTTTGAAAACGTGAGCGCATTCAATAATCTCAAATCATTACATAATTTCATTATGTTACTCAATTGTCATGTGTTCGTGTGAAGACTTTGTAATAAAATATTGTTTATTGAGCATTGTATGTTCTAGTGCCATAATAGAACTGAACAGTTGAAAAACCGCATAGTCCTTCTCTATTTGACACATAATTAGGGAACTGACGAATACTTCGAATGCAAGTGCATTGAAATTAAGCATTCTTATGCGGCGCGAGACATAGTACAGTCGTCGCCAGCACGTCAGGTTACTACAAAATGTCAAATTTCTTCAAACAAAATTCAACCTTATGTCCAACTAATAGAGTTCAGTTTCAATTAATAAATTTTGACATTTTGTAGTAACCCGACGTGCTGGCGCCCGTACAAACATTTGAATAAATATTTGAAGATTGCCTTCTGACAGTGCAAAGTACTGTAGTTTTTTATCAAAGGTTTGAAAAATACTCGAGTACCCGTGCTACACATGTGTCCAAATATTTGTTCAAATGTTTGTGCTATGTCTGGCGCCGGCATTAGAAGCACTGCAGTATCGATACCAGAGTGCTTGACCACCAATTTGTAGGCACTCTTTCTGGTTCTAATATATACAAAATTTCCAAAGGTGGTATCTGTCGGGGAATGAAAAACATTCCTTATAAACTATGATAATAACATATCCAATATAGTTCCTTTAGACTCTGCTCAAATACAATTACATACAATCTCGAAAATCGTATCTTTTTCTACCATGATGTTGATTTATACATCTACGCCCATTAAATAATACACAATAAATACATACAATTTCTTAATGAAATCGAATTAATCACAAACTAATAATATTATGAGATTTTAAACATACAATTTATGTTGAAGTAGTATAATAATATAACTATTAAAGAAAATTTTAACTTATTCCTTAATTTAATTTTTAACTGGCAATCCACACTTAACAGAACCAATAATATAAAGACGTAAATACATAACGCTTTTAACATTCCAATAATATTGCTTAATAATTTATAAACAATAACATTACATATCTATATCTTTACATTCAATTTTGTTCTAATTAAAATTGTCTTAAACTGTTTTCAACCATCAGCGCTGTTACCTTTCCATTTTTATAAAATGAAAAATATTATTTAACTGTTAAAAAATCGTTTTAAAAATATATTCTGTGGAATGCTGTGCTGTAGGTATGTTAAATATTTCATTTATATCTCAATTACTTTGCATTGGGGGATAGTGTAGAACGTTACTACATATTGTGATGAGGATTTAGTGTGATATAATCCAATATTGAACATATCACACTATTGATTAATCCACGCATCAGAATGGGCAGTAAAATTCTGGGTGTGAATTTTAAAACAATTCTCTCATGCTATCAGCCAACATCAGGCATAAAAATGTTTATTACCACTAGCTGAGTTTATTAGCAGATACTTTGAAATAATTCTTTAAGTAGGTAGAAAACCACAATCATTTTAAACAAATGTTGTATTAAATATTTACATTATTCTATAAATTAGACTGATTGACATACCAATGAAAGATTATTGTTAACAAAGTGGACGAGAATTGTTCTAAATTCCTCTGTAAAGGTGTTGGTGTTTATTATGTGTTCCGAATCTTGCCTGGTACATAGTTTTTGTCGATTGTTGGATCTTGCAGGAACATGTGCAGGCACCTCTCGTTCTGCGCCAGCGGATGGCCAGCTATCTTGTTGATGAATACTTCTAAACCTGAAATGATTAAATATCATAACTATGTGAAAGAGATTAATGGAGAGAAGTATCTTAAAAATAAAGAAAGTACAAAAAGTCAGAAGCGAAATTATAAGAAGTAAAACAAAGGTAACAGATGCACTTAGACACGCCTTAAAAATGTAATGGCAATGGGCAGGACACGTTGCACGAATGAGCGATGAAAGATGGACTGCGAAATCTACTAAGTGGAAAGGGCCAGATGGAAAAAGGAATGTTGGTCGGCCTACCAAACGGTGGACAGATTACATTATCCAGGTGGCAGGAGATAAATTGCTACAGAAGGGAAGAGACTGAGAAACTTGGAAAGGAATGGACGAGGCCTTCACCCGAGAAGGGATTCATAGAAATAAAACACAATATGATTAAATTAAGTAATTATTGTAACTTTACTGTAATTCTATGGAACAATAAAGGCTTATTATTATTATTAACTGTGTGGAAGAAACGAATTTGTATGACCAAAGTGTGAAACTAAAAGACAGTAGGGATAGTTCAAAATTGTGAATCAGTTTTCAAATAAACTATTTGCCATTATTGTACTTTAAAACAAAGAATAATGTTTGTTGTACAGTCAAATCAAATCAAATCAAAATATTTATTTATTCACATAGACTTAATAAGCATGTACTTATGAATCGTCAATATTTTCCTACCACCTATTAAAGACTTTTTTAACTGACAAGAAGAATGGGTGCAAGAAACTTGCCACAGTCAAGAGCAATAATATATAATATAATATTTTTATAGATATCCAATAAATATTTGTTTTGTATTTGTAATATGGAAACAACACAAAACTTTGTTACATAATTATTATTTTTACATTCACAATGCAATTTTCATTTTTGAAAAAGAAGTATTTAGAAAAAATCAAACCAGCGTGTCCCATCGGAGCTGGTTGTGAGACAGGTTGATTTTTACAAGCTTTTTATTAACTTGCCATGTTAGTTAGTGGGAGGACAAATCTTGCAAGCTTAATTTCACCCACTTCCCAGTGACAGATGGAGCTGAAATTTTGTATACAAGTTTGGTTCAGATGACAATACAACATTAAAGTATAATCAGCAAAACAGCTTGTCATAAAATGAAATTTTTACTAAAAACATTTCTAAATAAGTAGGGCAGAGGTACCCTTTGTGGCCACTTTAAGGATTTTTTGACTTTTAAGCACTAAGTACTAAATGGTCTGAGGTATTTAAGACACAAATTATATCTTAAATTATAGGTACTTTATCTACCTTTAAAGGTACATAATAAAAAATTAAAAAAGTGAAATATTTTTTGGTATATAACACAAAATGTGTGAGAGGTGCCAAATGTACCGGTTTTGGCCACTTATTGATAGTTAAACTTTTGTAAGTATTGCGAAAAATCAAAACTAAACCCAGGTTAAATCAATATATTCTATTTCTAATGCGCTAGCTAACCAATCAATTGCAAAACAACAATTTAACTGTAAAAAACAAAGGTTTATATAAAGTATTTCATACAAAACAAATTTCTTAAAATTTTCATACAAAACATTTTTCAAAACAGAAAATGGAATTTATTGAAAAAAATCGTATGACAAAAAATTCTAACGGTTGTTATTATTACCTTAAAATACCTTATTTTAATTGCCTTTAGCAAAAATGGCGAAAAGTTGTTTAGAAAACTTTTAGAGCAAAAAGTGGCCAAAACCGGTACAGTGGCCAAAACCGGGGCTCCGGCCCTACTTCATTTTAAATTTTTCAATATAAAACTTTGTCACATTAAAGTGTTCCGAAATCAAACTATATAAATTCTAACGGTTGTTATTATTACCTTAAAATACCTTTTCACTTCTCATGCTCGTAAAGTTCGTGTTTATGTTGGGTATAGGCTGCATAAAATCGCTTTTTATGCTCTAGTGCATAAAGTAAAATCTTCGTCTAAGTCTCAGACTCTAAGACAAAGGTCGTCAGGTAAACAGTCACACACGCAATTAAACTTCGTTAAATAAACTTGTTATTTCATTCTGTTTCTATAATTTTGTACACAATCCATTTCAAATTACTTACTAAATTAATAAAACTAGGCAAAATTAATGAGTTTTGTAAGAAATAAGTATTTCAAGAGCATTATGGACTACGATCTATGCTAAAGTCACTGTGCTGCCACTGCCACGTATAAAAAAAAGAAAGTCTTCCCGCCAATATGGCGAAGTCTTTATTTTTTCTTTTTTGTAATATTGTTATTTATTTTACTCACACTCGAAGTGAAAAGCAGAGTGTATAACTCGTAGATAAAACCCATTTTACCCTCGAATTGACTATCCACCCTCGCCTACGGCTCGGATGGATATATACGTCTCGGGTAAAATGGTACGTTTTATGCACTTGTTGTACAATCTACTATATTTTAATTGCCTTTAGCAAAAATGGCGAAAAGTTGTTTATTAAACTTTTAGAGCAAAAAGTGGCCAAACCGGTACAGTGGCCAAAAGCGGGGCTTCTGCCCTACTTCATTTTCAATTTTTCAATATAGAACTTTGTCACATTAAAGTGTTCCGAAATCAAACTATCTGTGCCACTGAAGTCATTCAATATTGAAATATGATTGTACTTTGACATTAGAAAAACATAAGTTTGGTTAAAATTTTCAGACCATTACTCTTTATCACTTCTACAGTGTTTTATTTGCATTATATGAATCAGTACATGGAATGCAATGAGTCACACCAACACATCAAAATATGACTATAAAAATTACTGCATTTAATGCGCGTACTCGTGCAAGTACTAATAGTTTTTGTTTCATCGAAATCTGGCCAGGATTTCCAAAGATACAGCGTTGTAAAGTTTCACCATCTTTTGAAAATTTGCTTTCCTTGCGCGCTATTGCGATGACGTCATGTCGCACTGACATCTCCGGTTGCGGATGTTGCGGGTGATTTCTGTCTAACTGTACCTACATAGAGTTCGTCTGTGCGCAATCTTCGCGCAACTCGTGCGTTTTTGACGCTAGTTACAGTACATTTTCTTCGTTCTAAGGTTATGGTAAATGATTAGTATTCAATTTCGACCGCGCGCAGGCGCACTCTAAAACTGTCACCTACTGTCGATACCAAAAGACATTAATCCCACAAACTTATCTGACCCAGTGGTGGAGGCGCCACTAGCAGTATAAAATTATCGAAATGGCTGTCAGTTTTTAGGGTGCATATTTAACTACCAATTCAGTTAAGGTTGTAACTACATTTTGTTTTGACGGTTGCTATATGTATTGACAGAATCCCGCCCGCCCCATTACGAAAGTTGATTTAATTTATTTTTCACGAAAATAAATCATTATTTGAAGGTGTTTTTTCACATGGGCTCAATACAAAATTCTTAAACATTTCATTGATCGACTATAAGAAAAATAAATAAATTTATTACGAAACCGTGAGAGCGCAACTATATAGCCAAAGGATTCTATGTAGGTATACGGAAGTGCGACGTGACGTCACACGTAAATGCCATTGGTTCACCCAAATTTTCCTTGGAGGCCGTACTTTAACGTTTAATATCTCAGTCATTTTTGAAGATAGGAAAAAAGTAAAAACAGATTCTTTTTTCTCGAGTTACATATTTTTTAGATATGCTGATAACAAAAATCATTGGTGTGACTCATTAAAGGAAAAATTGTGGTTGAAAAATAAACCACCAGCCCCATCAGTAGCTTTCTGGCGGGAATCGAACCCGCGCCCTTTTTTTCATCTCAATTTTTCCCGCATTTAATTTTAGGTAGTCAGCTACCCAGTGGCCGCGTGGCGTGATAAATACAGAATAGCATTATGAATAAGTACGCGTTTTAACCCATTTCAAAAAAGGAGGTTATCAGTTTGACCTGTATGTATGTAATTTAGTTGGAATTGGATAATATTTGAGTATAGTTTTCTATTTAGGCTTCCATGTCCTTAACGGGTGGTAGGAAAAAAAAGTTGGATGATTCAAAAGTATTTCATTTTGCACAACTATTTGAATAAATTTGTTTGACTTTGGCTTTCAAGCATGTGTGCTACGTAAGTGTATGTTTGTATGTGTCTCCATGAATTTCTTGATAACCGACTTATAGTTATCAAGAAATTTGTTTCGTCGATTTATCGGAGTTTGTATTTGAGTAATAAGTTCACTGGTCTGAAAGACCATTGATAAAAGTACCTTTTCTACGATCTTCAATAAACTCTTCTTCAAATATACCATCATCTCCGCGGAATGGAAGTTGTCTCTTTAAAGCTTTGCCTGGCAACGGTGGGACTACAATCTGAAAATTTAAATTATGTAAGTGATACATTTTTTATTTTATTGACATGATAATAAATTATTTTCACTCTGAAGTTAGAGTTAAAAATGCATAAGTCTCTATCATCAATTCAGTTTTCAAAGACATAATTTTGTTAGGTTTCTTGACACAAATGCTAGATGTTAAAGGCCCCACAGCAGACTTTCAGTCCCCCTGTGGCAAGAGCCTATCAGATAGCCACAACAGGCAACACAATCACAGTTCTCTTAGGCTACGTATGGACAGGCAGGTGGCTTGCTTGGCACCTAGAGCCTAGCGGGTCACCTTTATTATTATTATTATTATTATTTATAGGGGGGACGCCAGCGAAGCCGGACGGGTGATCAGTCACCTAGGTCGGGACCATTTCACCCAGTTCCCCAAGTCCCCTAAAAACTGAAAAATCAGGGGGGGAGGCGGGTTATCATTTACCCCACCGGCGTCGGACCCTCGAACCTACCTGTGCGCTTACAGTACCTGTTGAGTTGACTTATCGTTAACTTCTTTAGATCCTCTTCCTTAAGCTTGTCCGTTCCAAAGAGCTCCCAGCGCAGTGATGCGTACATCGGGCACTCTGCCATGAAGTGGTAGCTTGTTTCTTCTCTTTCTTTGCATTGCGGACAGATCGGGTCTTCTGTCCGTTTAATCACTGATAGGTGTCTGTTTAGTGGGCAGTGCCCAGTAAGTACACCTACAATCGTTCTTATATTTCTCCTACTCTGTTTCAGGAGTTCTCTAGTTTTCTTCTTGTCAACCGATTTGATGAAAATCTTAGACTGTCTGCAGTCCTTTCTTCTCATCCATCTTTGGTTGGTTTCTTTGGTTGTTCTGATCCCGATAATGTTCTTAGTAATTCTATATGCGATTGGTAGTCTTGGTTCAGGGCCAATGAAGGGTTCACCGGGGTCGCCTTAGTAAAACGAATGTTCTAGAATGTTCACGACCGGCCGCACTGCGCGCTTGGCGCCTAGCTAGTTGTGCTAGTAAAAATCAAGCCACTAGGCTCTAGGCGCCAAGCTAGCCGCCTGCCTGTGCGTTGGTAGAATTAAGGTTAAGGACTAACAGCTAATGTGGCTATGGTATAGTGTGTGGCCGCTGGGTGGCGGGGACCAATGACAATATTTATCGGCTGGACAGGGACTACCAACTAAAACTAAAACAGACAACAGCTATCAACTGTTATCCATGTGTGGCCTCAAAGCCAGTTTTCAACTATTGCTAACAGGCAATGATCGGACTAGTGTGTGGCCTATGGAGTACTCGAACAGCAGATGGCCTATCCAATCTAGGAGAGCAAGCGGACTGATAGTTTGTGGGGCCCTTAAGATGTGTCATCAAACAGCAATGAAACAATTGCAATAAGAATATTAAGTACATATGTTTGCTGTTTTTATTTGCAATTGTAAATTGAGTTTATCTCCTACCCAAATAGTTCAATTGTTTCTTTTTAACATATTTTATCAGAGCATAATATGATGAAACTATTTTCTTAGAATGTAACAGTTTAATGACTCTCTGACATTGTGAATCTTGAACAAAACAAAGTCAATATTCAACCAAATTTTGGTTTGCATATCAATGGAGCTCAATGTTCCTGATAACAAACAAAACCACACTATCTGTTGATGACTAACAACATCACTTTTCTCACCTTGCTATCTCTTTCCAATTCGTTTCTGAGCCATTCAAAGTCACTGTATCGCCGTCTTACACTCGAGTCTTTGACTTTAAATACAGGGAGATTGGTCTGTAACAACAAAAAGTGGTTTCTGTTGAAACTAAAAGGAAGAATGTAAATTGTAGTCGGTTCGGAGGAGGTACAGGATGATACGCCCACTAAAGCGGCGAATAACGCCGTGTCAACTATCTAATCTAATTAACGACCATCTGTAGTAATCGAACGACTTACCCTCATGCGAACTTCGTAATCCGTATAGCGTTTTTTCCCTACACCCATCGTAGTCACTGGGTTAACCACATCGATCTCCAGGAAGTTCGCCGGTGCCGCGTAAGCGTCATCTAGGGTTTGTTTTTTAACGTTTAACCTTCTAGTCGCGTCGGCTGTCGTGTCTTCAGCCATCATAACGATTTATTTATTATAAACAACAGAAGTGAATAGGACGGCCCACTAATCAAAAGGAAATGATTGAAATGACATGAATGAAACATTCGTTTGACGTTTACGTTTAGTAAAAAAGATGGTGGCGAGCATAGATGATACACATCAATGGTGGCGAGCATGAAGTTTGACTTAAAGCCCCCAGTACAGGATGGCCGATCATGGTCGGCGACCATGTTGGGCCATCGTGTACAGGGCCGGTTTGCGTGTGATTGCCTGTGATTGCCGTCTGCGATCAACGCAAACTGCCCCTGTACACGATGGCCCATCATGGTCGGCCAACATGATCGGCCATCGTGTACTGGGGGCTTGACAGTATTAAGTCGAGCTTCATGGTGGCGAGTTTCATTCGGTGACAGCGAGTGTCAAAAAACTACCACTTGTACTAAATGGAAATCTACCAATCTCAATAAATTATTATTCAGTTGGGTACAAAAAGGTCGATTCGACTTCGACAGGGAAGTAAAAGTACTAAAAAACATAACTAAACCAAATATAACCGTATTGGTACTAGCTGAAATTTGTAGGTAATATTAATGCAATGATTATATTTTATGATATGTATAATATGCCTATGCCCAGCAGCAAGCGTAGCATGTCAAAACCGAGAAGAGTTTTGTCTAGAAACCTCGAAAGTCTATAATTGACAGCAGCTCTTAAGTTCAAACTCGTTTGCAACAGTGTAGCGCACGGAACGGCAACGCCGCACTTAGCTGCGTCCAAGACCATTATTTTGAATTTTTTGGCGGTAAAACAGTTTTTTGCCTATAATTTTGAAACTAAGAGGCCCAGAGATTTGAAATCATGCCTCGTGTTTGCACCAACTATAAGGTTTTTTTTTATATATAATACGAAACTCTTACTTATACAGTTACAGTGATTCACTATGTGTCAGCCCGTGTTACGTGTCACCAGCTTACACATATTTATCGGTTCGTAGCTCCAAAACTATTTTACCTAAAGATTTGATTAATTTGGTTCTTATTGCATCAATTTTGTAGCAACTTTTGAGGTATAACACATCATCGTACCTTATACAATTACGAAGATACAGATGTGCAAGCCAGAGACACGGTACTCCAGCTCGCACACACTTTTATGATCGTAGTTTCAACAGTATTAGAGTGTGACGGTTAGTTTTTCTGGTTCTCATTGCACCAATTGTGCATTAACTTTTGGACTATAGTCTAAAACCCTAACCTCACTGGTTTGCATTAACGGCATGTGTAAGCTGGTGACACATTTCTCCAGCTAACACACAAAAAACAACTCATAGTAACAAACTTGTGGTTGCACTAAATTTTTTACTGATACTGTTTGATTGCATCTATTATTATTATGCATCAAAATAGAGCATGCTTAGAATTTCTCTATAACTCTTAAGCCCCCAGTACAGGTTGGCCGACCATGGTCGGCGACCATGACCAATACATCTTACATTGACACTTTTAAACGAACAAGTTTAAAAAGATTATTTCAAAAGCACTCGAGCGCACTCCGGGGCGCGCTCTAGCCGTTCCGTGGCTCGGTGAAATTTTACTCTGACAGCTGTCAGAGTGTAGTTTCACTATGGTTTCACCCGTTCTGTGGCTCAGAGTGCAGCAACCATGAAGCTCGAGGTAACTGGAGAGTGCAGGTGGCCTACCACAAGCTCTTATAGCAGTTATTTTTAAGTTGAGAGAGTGAGACGCCGCTCTACACGCCGTATAGCGGCGTCTCACTCTCTCAACTTAAAAATAACTGCTATAAGAGCTTGTGGTAGGCCAGCAGTACGAACAATTTTTTGAATACCACAAATAACACAGTGGCTGTC
Organism: Crambus lathoniellus; assembly: GCA_949710035.1. Taxonomy (NCBI): domain Eukaryota; kingdom Metazoa; phylum Arthropoda; class Insecta; order Lepidoptera; family Crambidae; genus Crambus; species Crambus lathoniellus. The sequence goes on along the minus strand of OX453310.1, from coordinate 3,674,216 downwards.
TTCCGTCTCACCTACACTTTAAAAAAATACGTATGGTCATATGAGACAGCTGACAGCCACTACATACATAAATGTCAAATTTGCTGGCGACACTTTTTTATTCAGAGTGAGAGCTCCAGTTACCTCAGAGTATTAAGTCAAAAATCATGGCAGCAACCAAACAACCGGTTGTTTTTCAACCAAAACGACGGAACGCAGTCCTGAGTTCTAAGAATTTCAGCCACCAGCAGCGCTATGGTTGTCCAACTTGACAGCAAAATTACATTAAAAAAACACGTTAGTTTCAAGCCCCCAGTACAGGATGGCCGACCATGGTCGGCGACCATGACCAATACATCGTACATTGACACTTTTGAAAGAACCTTTTTAAACTTGTTCGTTCAATCGAATCAATGGGCGATTTTCTGAAAGCTCAGCCACTAGATGGCGCTGTCCCACCTATGCAGTTAGAAGGAACGGAACGTTATAAATTTTACTTTGACGCGACTTTTTTACGTAAAACGGAACGTCAGACAGATGTTATTTATTTACCTAAATCTTTAAATTTACCTATTTCGTTTCCGTTCCTCACATTAGTACTTATTTAATATATTATTAGTTTCCTTTGGGTTTTTAAAAAGTAATTAATTTAAATATGTTTCATTCCAAAATATACCATAGACATGTACATACTTATTCAACGCCATCTAGTGAAGCAATTGGAAGCTTTTTTTTTTTAAATGGCCTCTCAGAAAATCGCTCATTTTATCGAAGTGGCACCGTTTTGTCTATACATACTTACTTATTATGATATAGAGCTATAGTGATGCACCATTCGTAATGAAAAGTATCGATAACTTCATTTTATCAGTTAACAAAATGAAGACCTCGTAGCTAGTTAGTCCTTTCTTAGACTGTCTTTTATCCCGGAAATTTCAAGAGTTTCCTCGGGAATTACAAGCGGAAGGGCAGCTAGTTTTCTACAATCTAAAACCTTTTTTGGATAAAAATAACGATGCAAAGGTGAATTTGTGTATCTGTTTATTATAGGAGATGTAGAGGAAAAAGAAAATAAATAAAAAAATACTGTACTGAACTGTACCGTTTGTTTTCATAATATAAATACTTTACTAATGGAAACTCTAGTAATGGAAAGATAAAACAAACATCAGTTTATTTTTTACTTTTATGTTTCAAACAAATTTACATCTTCTCAATCTTACTTAATTATTACTACAGTTATATATATCGCAGCCAAATGGTTGAATTCGCCATTCAATTAAACGCCTACCAGGCCGATCATTTTTCCCGTAAGCTATTTTATCTTCCCATAAGTTGACGGAGTCATTAAAAAAATAACCGCGAAATTTAAGACGATCGCTTCGCTGCGCTTCGCGATCGCCTAAGATTTCTAACCTATCACGTGTTCTACAGGACTTTCGAGAGGTACATGCTGCTATACTTAACCATCCGGCGGATTCAACCATCCGCCTGCGACATATACATTATATGAAATTGTCTCTGAATGGGTCCGCTTTTTAGGTTTGTAAAATAAATAGTAAAATACATAAGTTTAAAATGAGTATGTGAGCAAACATTACCAAAATTTTATTCATAAGAAACGAATTAGAATCTTTCTGGGGCTTGCTTGACTATGTGAAGAAAATCTGGTAGGTTCCGAAATGGTCGATGTCAATGTTCTCATTGATCGTGGTACTCGTGATCGTGTGTCATTATGTTTCCTGTTAACAGAAAAAAGTTAGACATAAGTATGTATAAAACATGTTACAAAATTAACCAAAAATCAAAAAAAATGCAGTTATTTACACTGCAACTCTAGTGACGATCAGTCAACCTGACGTGAGTGAGCCCAATACAAGAGGGCCATAAGATAATAGAACCAATCTTAGTTAAAACAGAAAGATTTTTTAAAATATTAAGTGCCGGATTGGAAAAAGTTACATTTTTATACCTAAAATCCTTATTTTAGGTATAAAAATGTAACCTTTCTAGTTCTATTATGTGAGCAGGTTCCTTACTATGTCAGACGAAGGCACTTTTTATTACTACCTACACCCATACCTACGTGCCAAGCTACGCCTAGTCCGACAGCGAAACATAAAGGATACTAAAAGATCGGCCGTCCATGCAAAGTAGCAAAGTTGTGCAAACGAATGGGTCCTCCGGGCTATGTCAGTAGGCGCTTTAGCAAGTACTTTATCATTTTTTTACTAAAAATAACTATTATTTCTTAAAACAAAATACGGGTATTTTTTGTAAAATCTTGTTTATAAAATAATCATACATTATCTATACATACCTATGTACCTACATCATATACTTAGGTACAGAATGAAATTTTATAGATAACATAAATTCAGAATACAAAAATTACCTGCTGAACGTTTGCTGGTTGATTTTTAAAAATCCGTATCAGAATAAATCCGTGCATATTGTTTGTAGCACTCGTTTTTTTTCATAATGCTAACTGCATAGGTACTCTTGCATTTTTTTGGGGGAAGCCAGTCTGCTCTTCCTATATTTTCAACCACCTCAATTTTAAATCGGAGTCTGACGGAAAGCTGAAAATTATACATATTGTTGTTAAATTAAATTTGCCAAACGAACGAAAAAATAGGTAACTTACAGACATAAAATAAAAGTACTATGATTGAATACTGAGAACGAAAAACTATTGATTCGATTATCGATATCTTATTCGTAAAGTACCAACACTACAAGACCAATGGCGAGTAAATGAAATGTCAAACAAAATGTCGATCGATATCTAACAAAGGATTTTTATTTATTTGTTTTATCATCAGGTATAGTTACGTGTATGAAAATAAAAGATAAGAGTTTTCTACAGTATTTTTGCAAAGAAATGCTTACCAAAAATGGCCTAGTTATTTGAATAATTGGAAAAAACGGAGGTTCACTCACCGATGAAAGGATATTATTCCGAGTTTGTCCTTTAAATTACTGTAGGAACTTTTGCAGCTCTTTACAGCACAAGCCATGGTGTTTTGGCAATACACACAGAAAGATTTTTTTCACTAATCTTGCATAAATTAACCACAATTAATAAAAAACCACGAACACTGATTAACACTGATGTAGTCCACTCTGGCCTACAGAAACTCGGCTGGTGGCGCGCTAGGTTTCAATACGGAGCGTTGCCTATATTGCTATCTCTTTTCAATGCACGCTGAACTGTCATTTAAGAGGATAGGAAAGATATATCGTTTCGTTGTTCAACTTTTTAGTATCCATCTATGTTTAATACTACATCTTTGCTACCACCCGAGTCATCGGTCTATTCTGGCGAATGTCTAGGAATTTTAAGAGCTGTTGAATACATAAAAACTATGAAACTAAACAAGACTGTGATATTTTCAGATTCGAAAAGCTGTTTACAGGCTTTACAGAAAAATCCATTTACCTTAAAACTATATTCTCCTTTAATTTTCAATATCAGAAAAATCACCAAAGAATGTCTGGATAAAGGCTTACACATAGAATTCACGTGGATTCCGGGACACTCAAACATAGATGGCAATGTAATCGCAGATAAACTTGTTCACGATGCGGTGTCTTGTGAAGATATTTATCCCTACCAAAATTATTGTCAAGATCTGTTAGCACCTCCCAACATATTTATTGTCCATTCGCTTAGATAGTGTCGCCCTTTCATCGCGCCGCCTTGGCACGTGCCGCTTCTTGTCAAAGGATGCCGCCGCATAAACAAAGGAAGCCGCGTGCGGCGTACACCCGCAAATGAAATTGTATTTAAGGATTTCGGCATTTATTAAATAATATTTTTTTAACTAATCTATTATTTATTATAAATACAGGTGCTAACGACGGTTGTGACTTGTGACAATTCGGGCGATGATGAGTAATCATAATAAACATGTCAAAAGTTAATAATAATAATTATTTTTTGTAAATCACTTATTTAAACTCCTTTTATATAAAAATATCCAAATTTTCATTAAAATTGACTTCGGTACCCGACTTGTGTGTATCACTACATAGTATAAAACAAAGTCGCTTTCTCTGTCCCTATGTCCCTTTGTATGCTTAAATCTTAGAAACTACGCAACGGATTTTGATGCGTTTTTTTTTAATAGATAGAGTGATTCAAGAGGAAGGTTTATATGTACTTTTTATCCCGATATTCCCACGGGAACGGAAACCACGCGGGTGAAACCGCGGGCGGCCGCTAGTTATTTATATATGCATTTTATAGCAAGAGCCACAATGCCGTGCGGGTGTACCGACCGACACTATCTAACCGAACGGACTTTACAGGATAATTGGAAAAACGCATGGGAATATAGCCAGCAAACAAGGGGCAGATTTTATTCTCAAATACAAAAAACATTCCCACGAAACCTTGGTTTTCAATAATGAAGTTTGGCAAAATGGAAACATCTATTATCACTCGCTTAAGATTAGGCCATGCCTGTACACCATCGCATCTTGCCAAGCTCCATATTGTTAACGACCCCGGGTGTGAGTGCGGGTTGGACGAGCTTGTCCAAAATTCGACAGAGTTGATTTCTGGAAAGACTTACTAACGCTACGTGTTCCATTCCCGACCAGTCTTGTGACTCTATTATCTTCTAATGATCGCAATGTATATAAATGTATAATATCTTTCCTTATCCGTAATAATATTAAACTCTAAACTATGTACATACCTATATCCTACCTATTTATGCAAAGTTTTCCTGATCCCACCTAAATTCCGTCATCCAATTCCATTCTTTCCTAAATTCCGTTTCCCTAATTTTTACTCGACATTGGCAAATGTACAAATCGTACGAGCCATAAAAAAAAAAATGTGATAACCATTCACTGACCTCTATTGTGCCTCTATTATACCTACCACTGGACTGGTTGACGTAAAATATTTTTGTGATCATTTGAGTATCGCCATTTTGGCGCTGTAGGCAGATACGAAAGTACTTGGAACTAACATTAGTGATGTTCTTAGGTCGACTGTGGTAATGATAATATATCGATGATAATAAACATAATAAATATTTTTTTTTACAATCTAAGCCCATAGTAAATTTCTTAAGAAACTGTCTACATGAACTTGATAACAGATAATATAAATCTAAATACTTTTTTGTTTGTAAATACGTGTGTTACGTTCTGGCCTGGCTACGGCGCCGCCGGCGGCGTCAATTAAGGCTGTAAACGGTACGGATACGTACCTCGTAGTACCTCGATGGAAAAAAAGAGTACCACAGTATTTCATCAGTGAAACACATTTTTGGTGGCCTGGCTGCAACGCATAGGACCCAACCCGGCCAGGCCACGCTTCTATCGAAATAAATACTAAGTTTATGATGCAAGTTTGGTACGGGGTGATGGTACCTATTCTGTACCAAAGAAAATCTGTCCGTTTTTCTTTAAAATCGTAATTAAATTAATGTTTTGGGAATCGAAATTTCTGACAAAAAACGCCTGACATTCATGATTGAGCAATATACGTAACTCGACGTCTTGTGTCGATCAATCAATAATGTCAGGCGTTTTTTGTCAGAAATTTCGATGCCCAAAAAACCCCACATGCTATGCGAGGTCGATTTATTATAAAAGTAGGAAGTATGTGTTACTCAATCGTGTTACGCCATAACGGCTGAACAGATTTGGCTGAAATTTGAGACACAGATATTTTGTTGCCTGGAGAGGAACATAGGCTACTCTTTACTTTTTATTCCGCAAAAATATTACATTCCCACGGGATAACGTCGTGTAGTTCACACGGGCGAAGCCGCGGGCGGAGAGCTAGGTACTACCATAATGCCGAAAGACGGGTGTACAACAGCAACTGAATCCGCCTGAGCTCTATCAACTTTTGGTATTGAATATCGACATTTTATCGATAAGAATTTGTCAATCACTAGTGAATTATAAACAAAACATTTTTTACATTATTCTCTCAAAATTCATCATTATAATGCCTAGATATTGATAAGATATCATTTTTCAGATAGTAATCAAATGCTTTACACACAATTTTAGGTCAATTTTGACTAAAAACAACAATTTTAATGTAAGAAGTTATTTATTTATTTATTTATTTATTTATTAATTTAATACACTCACCTGTGAAATGATGTTTTACTCCCTTTTTCGTACTGAGTTTTACAAACCACACATTTCTTCACGTTTATGAGCTTAACTTTCTCAATAACTTTTATAATTAAATACGAAATCACAACGAATTATCACAAAATAAAATAAAGACTTTTAAAAATCTCGCGGCTGTCACAATCTCACGTCAAAATTAGTTCTCAGCACCTTCGTAGTGACACTAGTAGCGCTTCAAATTGCTACACAAAATTAGCTGTCATTTGTATAGAGACAGCCTAATGCCTATCCAGTGGTTTAATAGAGATCAGTGTAACGAGTGTAACCATTCCTCAAAATCTTTGACCTCTTTGACGTGCTCTTTGCTTTGACTCTTTGACGACGCTTGCATAGTGATTATATCACAAATTATAGGATTATATGCTCTTTGGACGCTGCTTGTTGTGGTACTGGTGTGCTGGTTTTTGTGGTGCTGGTGTGGTGACGCTTGTTTTGTGCAGTTTTGTGCGCTTGTGTTGGAAATAATATATACAAAGGTACTTTGTGGAAATAATTTACTCACAGAATTTTCTGTGAATTTACTTTTGCTTGAGTTATTTCGCTATTTCCATAGATTTAGAATTTTTTCGATGGCTATTTCTGCCAGTCTGGCGCAACTTCCATACAAAAAAGTGTTGTATGAAGTTTGTACCAGAAATATAGCTGTCTTGCTTTCACCTATTTGACTCTCACTCACTCTGACTGACAGTCAGCCGCCAGCCGCCAAATTTGACATTCTTGTCTTGTTGACTGTTTGTAAACGAAGCTTGATTTTAGTATTATTGTGTGATTTTGTGCATTTTGTGAATTACTCGCAAAATTTCGCCTTAATTGTACGTTTTCGTGGTCCCGTGTTATCTGTTGAGAGATGTATTACAAAACTTGTGAAATATTTTATGTGGTTTACGAGCCGGCCGGTCAGAAGGCCAAAAGCGAATATTCATGGCCAAATTTCCATTTAATGAAGAAAGGTAAGCATACTGTCGCGAAGGGTTCGCGAGTATCAAAATTAACCCAACAATAATTGTATATAGCAACACTCAATACAAACCATAGAGCTAATTTCCGATCGGTAAGTGTCAACATTTTTCGCTCCAACGTCGACTCGCTTTCAAGTTTTCAAAGTGTAAATCGTGGCATGTGTGATCTTCGCCTGCTGCTCGCCGCCAGCCTCAAATACCACCGAAGTTAAGTACTCAGCATTATACAAACCTTATTTAGAATTGAATGCATAATGTTCCTGTTAAGGATCGCGTTGATAAAGGACGATGGAATGGTACGCCCACGAAACTCGCTGAGCTGATGGGATGTGGTACAGTTTCATCGTACAGAGAGGTAATGTCCTTACAAATCACTGTTGTTTTATGTCATAAGGCGTGTGCAATTCTGTCCCTTGTCAGGGAACTAAGATTGGATGAGTATCCATAAAAGAATGAGCCCTTGAAGAGCTCGCCCGCACGGCCGCCTGCCTGATAGGATGGCGGCCTGCATGTTAAGTTTGCGCAATCTTATCACGAGGTATAAAGGTTGGTCTGAAAAGACCGTAGTTGAGACTAGGGCGTGTGCCGACCGTAGGGTCTGCACTAGTACACCTATTGAGACACGATAAGACCTGCCGATGCTTTCGGAAGGTAAACAAGCTATAAAGAGGACTGAGGTCCTTCACAAAGTATGTGAGATTGCACTCCTAATGACATAACAAACTCAAGTTGATATGCTAAATTTCATGTTGATTACATGTGTTACTTTAATGAGAATATATGTGCTGAGTGCTTAATGATTGTACATGACTGTATGATCATAAGAATTGTCTAACCGCAGGTGTGTCAACCTGACCAAGATGGCGAGGGGGCTAGAGTCTGGCTGAGGGACAAATCATCATCATCCAGGTGAGACAACTGACAGACCTACTTTGCATCATTACCTACCTTAACTGCATGAATACTCTTGGCCTCCTGTATCAGATTTCTATATGATAATATATTAAGATAAAGCGAAGCAGATAATTTATAACTAATAAAATCCATTAACTTTTAATAAGTACATAGGTACTTTATGAAAGAACTCTGGCAACAACCTGTATGATAGTTTGATTTGTGTAGGCTGTCATACAGATTACAGATGTAATTAAGTAATGAATGTAAGGTCACATATGATACCTACTATGTATACACAAATTTGGTGCAGATGTGCTGGGATTGAAATTTGATATAGATAAGTTGGAATTTATCTGGGGAAAATAAGGGGATAAAGAATTGGATATAGTTATACCTACTTACTGAAAAATAATTTAAGTAGTATAAATTCAAACAAAACAATGCTTAGTACAGATCTCAAACAAAGCTTATCTGATATATGGCCGAAGAGAGTTTAATGAGAATTCATTTGATGCAATAGGATGCATTTGTCAGCTGTCTCATCGAATGATAACAATACCTATAAAAAGATAAACAGATAAATACTCATGAAAAACAATGAACAAAGTGCAACAATTTACTTTATTAGTAAAAGTCATGCGGTCACACCTACACACTTACTTACTATAAGTTATTATTTCTGATGGTATGAGTGAAATTCAGTTTTACTAAGGTTGTGAACATTGATCTAACAAGTTACTACTGTTGAGTCAGTGTTAGCAACTTAACATCAAAACAATCAAAATTCCCGCCAAGTGTTAAGTTTAGGATCAGCGCCACGGAAGTGTCAGTGAATACACGCAGCGCTAGTGTGTTAAGATGTTGCAATTTTTCTCCGCAGGTCGCTACTATACTTACACGAAAGGGTCATTGTAATTGTCAACAAACAAATTGAATGTCATTCGAAACATTTTCAATAGTTTAAAGTGAAACAAAGAAAGTACGAATTAGATTTCAACAGGTAAGACAACAAAGCATCACAAGCATTGTTTGAAACTATAATTTCAAGTTTAAACCATATCTTTAAGTCAGAACAACCAATTGGCAGGAAAAATTTTGCGGCAACCTATAAGTCATATAATTATGTTGAAAACAATCTTCAAAGTTTTTATAGACAAAGAAAATGTGCTTAATGATGAAATAAAATATCAGTAAAGGGTGTTTCAATGAGGACTCTAGCTGTGAATCTTTATTTAAACCTAACCTTTTTATCATTCTAATAGGGACACCGATACTCAGTACCTACAAACAATACATATAAAAGTGTACTATTACAAGAAGACATTGAGTAATAAATTGAAGTCAAGGTTCAGGTATGTAAAACTGTGATCACACACCATATTATTTCAAGCACATACAGGACTAGTCACTTGATAAAACTTCCAACATTAAAGTAGAAGCTGACTAGCAAAGATTGTTTCAGATAGCATGTCAAATTATCATAGAACATTGTCGTTGTAATTCTTATACCAAATCAAAACTAATCATAACCCAATGTTTACATACTTATGGTTTACATGACATTTTCACCAAGCGCACTTAAGTTTTCACATAGTGTCACATACCTACCAAGTTGAATATTGTCATTGCTTCAATTAAATACAACTCAAAACATTGACAACAAAGATAATATGAGCGTCTCACACTAACTTTTATTATTTGAGTGCTGACAGGTGTTATAATTATCACAACAAAATAATACTTAAGTTAGCTCACTAAGATTCTTAAAATTATAAGAACAGAGTAGCATCAAACTAGACAAATTCTGATCAAACTCAATAGCCTAACGGTAAATAGTTGGTTAATGCTGTGAAAAAATGATACACAAACAAATACATAAATAATGACCTACTTACCTATCTATTACAAACTACATGCATACATATTTGATGTTCAGATGTTACATACACTGTGAGAATATAGTATCTGTGCTTATGGATACATAGTGAAGTGCTGTTACAATCAGTGTTCATGTTCAGTGTTTACACACTGTGCTATAGTTTGATAACCTATAGTCAAAAGTGAAAAATTATTGGTGGTCAATATGGTATATTGAGTGTACAAAAAGCAATAAAATGATGATTTCATGCGTTTGATAAAGTTAGTGCTAAAATACAATCTAAACACTGTGTGACCAATAAGAAGTGTGGCCTAGTGAACTTTCTTGTGTTCCCATATAACTGAGTCAAAGAGGCACTGTAGTGTCATAGCCAAGTAACTAAGGCAAAGGGGCACTGTAGTGCCATAGCCAAGTAACTAAGTCAAAGGGGCACTGTAGTGTCATAGCCAAGTAACTAAGTCAAAGGGGCACTGTAGTGTCATGGTCGAGTAACTAGGTCAAGGGGGCACTGTAGTGCCAGAGCCAAGTCTAGATAAGATCAAATGTTTTAAAGGTAACAACAACTAGCTCAACTAGTGCTATGATTATAGACTAGGTTGAGTAGTATAACTTACTAGAGATGTTTCACAAAATTGACTATGGGATCAAGAAGTCACTAAATAATTAAAACTTAATACTTGATTAATTATTTCAAAACAAGTTATGAAAGCACTATTATAGATGAATATTATGATTGTTACTGTAAGGTAATAAGAGTGCTAATCTACAAACACACTTTTCACACACAGTAAACGCATAACAAAGTTAAAATTAAACAAGGCTAACTATAATGAGTCTGACTAAAATCAATTAATACGGTGTCATGCATGAATGAGTTATAAATGGTATACAGTATTTATGATGATTTCAGATTCATACCAGTCAATATAATTTAATACCATGGAGGAAATATATTTGGATAGACTAACTACATTTGTGTCAAGTATAAAAAATCTAACGAGTAATTCTCGCGCTCTTTGTGCTTTGAAGTCGTGGTCAGACGATGATTTAGAACAAGCAAGGATCGTGTCATCAAAATTACAAGCAGTAATTCACCGATTTAATAGCGAATTGTATCAATATTTTAACACTTCAACAAATCCGGATGCGGATGAGATATCCAGTATGACGACAGAACAATTAAGAGGAGAGGAAGCATTAGCTGAACTAAATGTAAAAATACAAGTCAAAAAGGACAAGGCTGATTCTTCTTCCAGTTCTAGTCAGTCCATCAGCAGAGGAAAGCTACCTGAATTGAACTTGCCCACATTCTCCGGAGATGTTCTACAATGGACACAATTTTGGGATCAATTCTCTTCCAATATTGATCAAAGAGCATTAAGAGACGTCGATAAGTTATTGTACCTAAAGGCTTCCGTGAAGGGTGAGGCTAAGACAATTTTGGATGGTCTTGAGACTACAAACGAAAATTATAAAATTGCTGTAGCAACTTTAACAGACAGATATGGAAAGAAAACCCAAATAATCGATGCTCATTATTCAACACTTTACAAACTTAAGAGAGCAGACAAACAAGAAGACTGTAGAAGAATATTAGATGAGATTGAAAGACACCTTCGTGTATTGAGCTCACTGGGCGAAAATACAGAACACAACCATCTGAGATTCTTAATCCTGGAAAAGTTTCCTGAGGATATAGTATACGAGTTGAAATTGAAACTAAGTAACGACACTATCGAAGAAATGAGAAAACAACTCCATATTGTACTCTCAGCGAGAGAGGATGCTAAAAGAACATCTGAAAAATTCAATTTAGAAGATACCAGTTATACAACAGAAACGCTTCATATACTAGAACCTAGAAATGAGAAGGGATCAAAAGTCCGAAAACCAAATAATATAAGGAAGACCGATAAAGGAATTAAACGTAGTGTAACTGCTTTCAACAAAACCTTTAACACTAAGAGGAAATTTCAATTCAATGAAGAGAAGTATGGGCATGGATCTAATCAGAAAAGAAGGAAGCTCTACTGCATATTTTGTAAAGGAGATCATTTTAATGATGAGTGTACAGAAAGTAAAACTCTACAACAAAGAAGATTAAAATTAAGAAACCGTTGCTTTATTTGTTTCCGTGAAGGCCATCAAACAGGCTCCTGTAAGTCTAAGCACATAACCTGCAGACACTGCGGTAAGAAAGGCCTCCATAATAGAGCACTTTGTCCGAACAGAGAGTTCCCAAGGAAGGTGACAACAAAGAATGAGGTACCAAGGAAGGAATCTACCAGTACAATGCACATCTATGAAAAGGGAGCCACAATACTACAAACTGCTATTGTTAATGTCAAAGGACCTGAGAATACCTCAAAGAAGTGTCGTGTACTGTTAGATTCAGGCAGTATGAGAAGCTATGTTACGCAAGATGTCGCGCAGGACCTTAATTTAGAAACCGAAGAAGACAACCACCTCACAGTATTCACCTTTGGTTCGAACAAACCTCAAGAACTAGATAGCCCGTTGGTAAAACTTCATATTCAATCAAGAACTCATATGCGAAGGACAGTATATGCGAATGTCGTACCATCTATTACACGCAGTATCTCATCTTATGGCAAAGAATTGACCAAATGGAACCATCAAAAGGATTACTTATTGGCGGATGATGGATCTCTGTCAGATAAGGTAGATATTCTGATTGGAAATGATTATTATCATTCACTTATGTCAACCGAAAAGGTGAAATTACAAGAGAACTTGTACTTAGTGAATTCCGACTTAGGATGGATATTGTCAGGCAAAATAACGCATAAACATGAGGATGAGTTATCAATGCTCACATACTTCCAAGCACCCTATGAAACTAGATTAAACGAGCCTGATCTGCCATTAGATAACACATCAATGAAAACTTTGTGGGACTTAGAATCTCTTGGAATTACTGATTCTCCAAATGCTAACCGTGAAGAAGAAGCTATTAAGCATTTCAATGAAAACACCGAATTCATAGAAGGAAGATATCACGTTAGCTGGCCTTGGAAGGAATACCCACCTGAATTACCAACTAACTACGGTCTGGCATACGGACGCCTGATAGGACTAATGAAACGCCTAGACACAGAAACTTTGTCAGCCTACGACCAAACACTAAGTGATCAACTGCAAATGGGTATCATTGAACTAGTACCTAGAAAAGATACAAGTGATCATCCCATCCACTACCTTCCTCACCATGGAATATTAGCACCAGGTAAGGCTCTGAGAATAGTCTATGATGCTTCAGCTAAAACAAAGGATACAAAGAGTCTGAATGAATGTCTATACTGCGGTCCGATGATGTTGGAGGATTTGACTGGACTACTGTTGAAATTCCGAAGTCACGCCGTAGGCATGACGGCAGACGTAGAAAAGGCATTTTTACAGATTGGTCTAAAAGAAGAGGACAGAGACGTCACTAGGTTCTTATGGTTGAAAGACATCAATAAACCCGCTACTGAAGACAATCTACTACACTACAGATTTACCCGTGTTCCCTTTGGGATCATATCCAGTCCATTCCTTTTAAACGGTACGGTTAGACACCATCTTCAAAGGTCGAATGGAGACTACGCAAAACAGTTAGCTAAAGACATATATGTTGACAACATAGTCACTGGGGTAGAAACAGCAACAGATGCTTTAAACCTTTATAAAGAAAGCAAGAACATGTTTTTAGAAATCTCAATGAATCTTCGCGAATGGAGCTCCAACTCCAAAGATTTTATCGAACAAATACCTGATGCTGCCACACAAACAACTGTAAAATTACTGGGTCTAAACTGGGACTTGAAAGAGGACGTACTTTATCTTAGAGCTAGAGTCAACGAGAACAATGAAACCACAAAAAGAGGAGTCTTAAGAACTATTGCAGCTATTTATGACCCCTGTGGATTCTCTGTACCAGTCATGTTACCAGCTAAGTTACTACTTCAACAATTATGGAAGAAACAGATTAAATGGGACACACCATTACCAAATGATCTACTTCACAAGTGGACGAACATCTTGAAAGAAATGAAACAAGTAGAAAACATATGCCTACAGAGAAATATTACTGTACCCAACGAAAGAGAGGCACAAATACACTGTTTTACTGACTCATCTACAGTAGCTTACGCAGCAGTAATATACATAGTACAGAAAGGCATAGTCAACTTCATAATAGGTAAATCACGCTTAGTTCCTATTAAAGACCAAGAGAACTTAAAGATTCCACGCTTAGAGTTATTAGGCGTTCTAATTGGAAGTAGACTTATAAAATTCGTACTCAAATTCTTACCATTGAACATAACCCAGTCAACACTGTGGACAGATAGTCAAATAGTGATTGATTGGTATCACTCTGAAAAGTTACTTGAACCTTTTGTATCTAAAAGACTAGAAGAAATAAAGCGCAACAAAAATCTGATAGTAAGATACGTACCGTCTGGACTTAACCCGGCAGACGTAGCGACACGTCCAACCGCCTCAGAGGAGGAAAGGAACAAGTGGTTATCTGGACCCGAATTTTTAAAACAAAACCCTAGACACTGGCCTAGTGGTCCGATATGGGATACTTCTCTTCTGATGGGGGAGGGTCTGTTGAACACAGAAAAACAACCAAAAATAACACACGTCAGAGAGAGAAGCATTATCAAACCGAAATTTTAGATTCACAACTGCAAGAGATAAAAGAACTACAGAAAAGTACATTTCCAGAAGAGTATGGAGGAAAGAAAACAAACCTATCTAAGAACTTAGGATTATTTATTGATACTAATGGAATTCTAAGATGTGATGGAAGACTCACACATTCAGATTTATCCTACGATGCAAAACATCCCATACTACTACCAAAGAACAGTGAACTTACCGAAAGAATAATTAAGGAAACTCATGAGAAAAACCTTCATGTTGGAGTACCACATACATTAAGCCTTATAAGACAAAAATTTTGGATACCTCAAGAAGAGCAAAAATTCAAAAAACGCTAAGCAAATGTACAAGGTGCGTAAAGCATGGAGGAGGTCCATATGAACTACCTAAAACTCCAGCGTTACCGGCTGAAAGAGTAACGTTTAATACACCATTTACATACGTCGGTGTAGACTACTTTGGGCCGATGGTCATAAGGTCAGAAAATGGTATAAAAAAGAGATGGATTTGTCTTTTCACATGCCTTGTGATACGAGCAATACATTTAGAGGTTGTCAAAGATCTAACCACAGACGAATGTCTTATGGCATTCAGACGCTTCATTGCTACTAGAGGAACTCCTTCACTTATATTAACTGATAACGCACCTCAGTTCAGACTGCTAGCTGAGGTAATATCAGAAAGAGAATCGACAGAAAAGATAAAATGGAAATTCATTCCTCAACTAGCACCCTGGCATGGGGGCGCGTACGAAAGACTGGTAGCAGTGGTAAAGCATTGCCTAAAACGAACTCTTCAAAAACATATGCTCGGAGAAAATCAACTCTCGACGATCATCAAAGAAGTTGAAGCCGTAGTCAATACCAGACCACTTACGTACGTGGGAGCCGATATGGACCACATTCTGAAACCAGCTGATTCCTAACACCAGGAAAATGTTTGAACATTCAATTACTCATGGATTGTTTGCCACTCTCTGGTTCAACCATTAAACAACAACTCATCGAAGGATGGAAACGTGGAAACACGATAATGAATGAGTACAAAGAAATGTTCATCAGCCGATACCTTCTGAGCCTCAGAGAAAGGTACGGAATTCTCCCAAACAAGCAAGAGTGAGGACTCGTGAAATTCCTCAAATCGGAGATGTGGTACAAATTAAAGGTGAAACGAGAAACCGCGAAAGTTGGAAAATAGGAAAAATAGTAGAAATATTAAAAGGAAAGGGACGGTTTATGCCGTGTTGCTAGAATAAAAGTCGATAACAATGTTTTCACACGATCAATTGCTCATTTATATCCTCTTGAAGTGGAAGAGGAAGAGACACCACAAATTTCCATTGACAAAGCACTAAATCAAGTGGATCTCGAGAACATAAGCGTCGATGATAGAGACTCGATACAAACGCCGTCTATCGAGATTGAAGGTGTCGACACTAATCCAACCACAGAGATAAGTGATAAATCAAACGATGATGAGAGCACGAATACAAACGTAAGACACGACTCAACACAAGACGCGAGAAAAGAAATAGAGAACGTTAGTACGTTAAATGACACTGAGCTTGCACAAGACTATAATGAACGTGATCTAGAAAACGAAACAATAGATAACCATGAATGTAATAACCAAACAAGCGATGAGAGATCGCGTCGAGCCGCTGCAGTCCAAGCAATGGAGAAGATCCATAAATGGACTCGCGACTTGATGACTACTATAGTGTAAAACTCGCGAGGCGGGTGTGTCGCGAAGGGTTCGCGAGTATCAAAATTAACCCAACAATAATTGTATATAGCAACACTCAATACAAACCATAGAGCTAATTTCCGATCGGTAAGTGTCAACATTTTTCGCTCCAACGTCGACTCGCTTTCAAGTTTTCAAAGTGTAAATCGTGGCATGTGTGATCTTCGCCTGCTGCTCGCCGCCAGCCTCAAATACCACCGAAGTTAAGTACTCAGCATTATACAAACCTTATTTAGAATTGAATGCATAATGTTCCTGTTAAGGATCGCGTTGATAAAGGACGATGGAATGGTACGCCCACGAAACTCGCTGAGCTGATGGGATGTGGTACAGTTTCATCGTACAGAGAGGTAATGTCCTTACAAATCACTGTTGTTTTATGTCATAAGGCGTGTGCAATTCTGTCCCTTGTCAGGGAACTAAGATTGGATGAGTATCCATAAAAGAATGAGCCCTTGAAGAGCTCGCCCGCACGGCCGCCTGCCTGATAGGATGGCGGCCTGCATGTTAAGTTTGCGCAATCTTATCACGAGGTATAAAGGTTGGTCTGAAAAGACCGTAGTTGAGACTAGGGCGTGTGCCGACCGTAGGGTCTGCACTAGTACACCTATTGAGACACGATAAGACCTGCCGATGCTTTCGGAAGGTAAACAAGCTATAAAGAGGACTGAGGTCCTTCACAAAGTATGTGAGATTGCACTCCTAATGACATAACAAACTCAAGTTGATATGCTAAATTTCATGTTGATTACATGTGTTACTTTAATGAGAATATATGTGCTGAGTGCTTAATGATTGTACATGACTGTATGATCATAAGAATTGTCTAACCGCAGGTGTGTCAACCTGACCAAGATGGCGAGGGGGCTAGAGTCTGGCTGAGGGACAAATCATCATCATCCAGGTGAGACAACTGACAGACCTACTTTGCATCATTACCTACCTTAACTGCATGAATACTCTTGGCCTCCTGTATCAGATTTCTATATGATAATATATTAAGATAAAGCGAAGCAGATAATTTATAACTAATAAAATCCATTAACTTTTAATAAGTACATAGGTACTTTATGAAAGAACTCTGGCAACAACCTGTATGATAGTTTGATTTGTGTAGGCTGTCATACAGATTACAGATGTAATTAAGTAATGAATGTAAGGTCACATATGATACCTACTATGTATACACACATACATTCACATTTTGTTATAGCCATTACATTAAGGATTACGTGATTTAAAAGTTTTCTATTAAAATTTAAAAAATTGAGAAGATAACCTGATAAATAGTGCTTGACATTTTTTTATCGACAATCGATAATTTTTTAACCGACTTCAAGAATTGAAAAGGAGGAGGTTATCTATTCGTCGCGTTTTTTTTAAGTATGTACACTAATTACTCGAAGTCGGCTGAACCGATTTATATGATTCAAACGTTATAACATCAGGTTTTTTCCCAAGTTGGTCCAATTTTGAAATGCATGCCTATTGCATAATGAAGTAAAGTCCGTTCGGTTAGATAGTGTCGGTACACCCGCACGGCATTGTGGCTCTTTTTTAGTGCATTCGTGCATGCAGTCGGGCGGGTCTAAACAAAAACACAAAAAATTGTAAATACATGTTTCACGCCTGACTTCAAAGTACTTACTTAAGTACGTATACTTAAATACGTATTAATTACGTACCTACGTGAATTTTTTAAGGCGGTTTGTATGATTTACATTATTTATTCATTTACATGCTATGCTATATTAACATGTTTCTTGTGAATATTCCAGAACCTTCAACTACAACTGCAAAAATAGCACCTGCAGTGCAGCCCCTCGGAAAAGAAAACAGGTTTTTTATAGTATCTTTATTGCCAAATGCATGTATATATATTATAAGTTCAATTAAATTAGACTTTGACTTTAATAATGGAGTTTACTTTTAGCCCCATTTGCGCCAACGTGAAATTCTTGTTAAACTTGGTTTAACTTTTTGAATGAAAATTGTATTGTCACATAACTCTTGTTTAACTTAAACCGAGAATTAACGTTAGCGTAAGTAAGGCATCAATTAGACCCTAAAGTTTGCAAAATGATAGAGATGGAATCCTGATATTTTTTAATATCGCCATCGATAAAAAATCGCACGACTGGTACATCACTATTTCGGTTATTATGTTGGGAACCCTGTACGTCATGTACGTCATAATTTCAGCTATGTGGTTGGTATTCCGTTTTAGTATAACTTCCATACAAAACGATAATTTACTTTTTTTCTATGAAAGACCCGTCTCTTAAACGTAGTGATTACATGCTCTTTGATTTCTGCAACATTTTGACTTTAATCCTCCTGAAGTGAGAGAATTGCCGGTTTTTGCTTTTGTTTTTGGATTTTCCACATAAAAAGGTGAGTACCTACCTAAAGTCTTTTATTTATCCTCTTTGAAGTGTTTTTTTTTAGTGAAAACAAACGTTTAGCACTGTGTGTTTGTGTAGAAACTTAAATTTTTATAGAAAACAAGATTCTCAAATGACAAGGGCAATCCCGCGCAACTAACGGTTTTTTCATCGTACTAATTATGAAGTGATATAATCTTAAAAACTATAAAAACTGCACATATTCATTAAGATAAACTTATCATGAATCAGTATTTTGATTTCCGTAATATTTTATATCAATTTTACATAGGTACATAAATCGAGCTTCGGATCGAGGTCGTGTTACTTTTGCGCGGCAATTTTGTCCACTTGTCATCACAAATTTTACATAAGTTCATAACAAAACGAATAGACATAAACTAGGTATATGGGTATATACCTCGAAAACAGAACACAATTACTCCAAGGAGCTCGAAAAACGAAATAAACATGGTAAAAATCCCGTCTTTCATAATAGTAATAGGTGGTTATCGTTGGTGGTTATAGTGATAATGACCATGTAAGTTTAAAATCTTATTAGGTATATACATATTATTTATCAAACAATCTATTTTGAGTATACATACTAAATAATAACTTTGTGGTTTTTATAGTTATTTGACTATAATTTACCAACCAACTTTGAATAATTAACCAACTACTCCCCGATTTAATCAAGAGCATTACGCCAAGCAATTTAAAAATAAAACTGAAGCGATACTTTTTACACTAGGGCCATTCCATAATAAACGTTACCGAGGGTGAAAAAATAAATATGTTCTTTTAGCATTAAATCTTATGAATTTTGAAAGAAAACATTCCAAATTATAATGTGCGTAATAAAAGTAAGGTTATGGTGGTAATAGTTTAAAATACTAACTAATATCTGAGCTTGAGACTAATTTGATGTGTTTTTTGCGTGATTAAAAACTTGTAAAAGTTGTAACACCCGAAACGTTTCGGGTGTTACAACTTTTTGTATGTCGATATATTGTGTGTGTATTGCTTGAAGAATGCAATAAGTATTATTTTAAGGCTCTTTCGACGGCCCACCTAGCGCCGCCATCGAAAAAGCAGTAACATTTCTTTATTTAGGACTGATTGAAATTTCAAAAACAGAAATAAAACTTTATTAATATTAAGGTATTGCGGTCAAATCTGGATGCTTACGTGTAGAATAAAGCACTTAAATAGCTAAAATATTATTTCAAAACACATAAAATATTAGGCTTTGGTTGAACAAATGTAACACCCGAAACGATTAGATAATATTTGAAAAAGCGATTTTATTCTTTAAATGTTTGTGTTTTTATTATAATTTTACAAAGCTTCATTAAGTTCTCTTATAATTTTAATAAAAGACAAAATAAATACATATAGTTAAATGGTCTATTATTTTAGGTAAATGTGTTTTAATTTCGTACTCGTAACACCCGAAACAAACCCTCTGTAACACCCGAAACAGACGATAACATTAATAAAAAAATAACTTCTACATATTTTTCGGATTTTCTATTGTATTAATGTACAAGATTTCATTCTTTATGACTGTTGTTTTTATAGTATAATTTATCTCAGTAATTTCGCTAAATTTGGAATGTATGCAACATTGATCAGAAAGTGGAGGCAAAATCGCGTAACGCCCGAAACGCTACTTTTTCCTTTTTAACTGAAGTTTAAATAAGAATTTAGTCTTTATTCATATACCACACAGAAATAGAACTTAATACTCTTAAATTAAGACAGAGATATAAACGGAAACGTTAACAGAATATATTAAAACAACACATTTAATGAGTTGAAGTGTAACACCCATACCGTAGCCCGATTCTCGTAATAAAAACCGTGACGATATCGTAGCGATTTAGTCGTTGAAACCATTTTCGTATTCACAACTGTCGATAGAACTTGAGCGGCAGCGATTCTATCGAAGTGTCGTCGAAGTGTATTCTGGTACATTAATCGTCTTTCAATCGTTTCAAAACGATAACTCGAAGGTATTCTACTATTTAGATGACCTTTGTTTCGATCGGATTTCAACGACTAAACGTCAAAATAAGCGATCCAAGTGTCGTTGGACAAAAGTTCAATTAGCTGGACCTTTTGTATGTGAAAAATAAGCTTGGGGCTAGCA
Source organism: Crambus lathoniellus (assembly GCA_949710035.1). Lineage (NCBI taxonomy): Eukaryota > Metazoa > Arthropoda > Insecta > Lepidoptera > Crambidae > Crambus > Crambus lathoniellus. The sequence goes on along the minus strand of OX453310.1, from coordinate 3,653,375 downwards.
TATTTGTTATTATTTATTTTTTATTTTATTTAATAAACTTTTGTACATAATACATAGGTAATATAATATACAAGGCGGACTTAATACTAAAAGTATTCTCTGCCAGTCAACCGTTGGGAAACAGAAAACAATTAAAGCGGTACAAATTATTTATTTTTTATTTTTAATTATTAATAATATTTTTTATTATTTATTATTTATTATTTATTATTTATTATTTATTATTTATTATTTATTATTTATTATTTATTATTTATTATTTATTATTTATTATTTATTATTTATTATTTATTATTTATTATTTATTATTTATTATTTATTATTTATTATTTATTATTTATTATTTATTATTTCATATTTATTATTTATTATTTATTTATTATATCATATGAAAGAGCGCTGCTTGCACATTCTGAAACATGTTTTTTTTTTTTTTGCTAAACCACGTAGTTTTCGTCTTTTAATGAAAAATGTACAAAAAATACCTCTCGATTGAAAAGTCGCTGAGTTTCGATCCTATTGAGTTGAAGTCCTATCGAAACTCGTCCAAGCAACACGAGAATACCGATTTTGGATAGGACTTCGATCGAACGACTTCTGAACTACAACGATATTTAGATTGTTTGTATTTACGAGAATCGGGCTACTGATTTTCGTGACAGCGTGGACTTATGTGTTGTGTGTTTTGGTTTCTTTGCTCAGGTATAATGTATATAAAAAATTAAATTCTCTTTAGGTCCTTTTGTCATAAAAAAGATATACTTTTCGAACCAAAAGAGATTGTCATGAAATAAACGCTAAAATACTTGTGAAGGATTGGCAAATAAGTGGAATAGTACTAGGTCTTATGGAAAAAAAGCTGCACTTTGTGATAAAGGAAAGCCGCTTTGCACTGTGATACTAGGGACCAAAATAATCGATTTCACGCGCAGCAGCGAAAGTTTCATCCCTTAGGAACAGAGATGGCGCCACTTCTTTAAAAAAATAATAAAAAATATCTACAAGCCAAACCATCGCACCGATTTTGATAAAGTAGGTGTCAAATGAAAGATATTTACATAATCTATCAAAGAAAAAATATATTGTAAAATAATACATTTAAAAATGCCCAAATATTAGCTTTGCTTGGAAAAAATATTAAGAAATTTGTCGGATTTTACTTAATTAAACCACATTAAACAAAATAATTGTTCCGTGGGGTATCTTTTTATCCACTAATATTGTTGACAATTTAATAGAGTATTTGATAAGAAAAACTGCTTGTCGATATCTTTAATAATTTTGGAGATATAAGATTACTAATGCAGGCAGTAATTTCTCGGGCGCACCGATTTCAATGATCTATGTATGAAACGACTTTTTTTGTCTTTATGCATATTGCATATTTCTTATATGCATTTAAAAATATATTTTAAAAAGTATGTGAAAGTTTATTTTTGTGGAGTTTAAAAAAATATGTCAGAAGTTTTACTTTAGAAATACCTAATGCAAGTAAAAAACATAACAAAATAATTTTAATTAGGTAATTATAATCTTCTTTAAAACCGACGATGGTAGTGTTTGAACTGAAAAAAAAAACAAAATCTTATTATTTAGTACAAAATGCAATAGTTTAATGATTTTAATTTAAATAATTATTATCTACTCTATGATAAAGGTAATTGTTAAATTTTTTTGGAAATAATTTTGAATTGTGTATCTTTTATACATTAACCTTGGATTTTCACAGCCACTATTACAAAATTTGCACTGTAGAGTACATGGTAGGCCGATGCATCGACAACTACCAGCGCATAGTATTGCAGGAAGTTCTGTAGTCGAGAAGGTTTAATTTTGACCCTACTAAATCGGCGTAGCAGTGAACCATTTAGGAGTCCATCCCCCTTGTGATTTTTTGTGCCATTCCCAAGAAGATGGACATGGAATTGAGGCGCTTAAATTCAAAGCGTTACCCCATATACGGTCTGCTTGGTAAGCTGCACGCAAGGCATGTTTGTTGAGTGCGGCTAATGTTGGTAGGCTTGTCACTATATACCACTAATGAAACCACGCTTTTTAATTTCAGTTACTGAATAGACGGTTATTTTGCACTTTTTAGTCTGTTCCTACAAAAGTGTGATTTTTAGTTTTTTAAACTACATATTTATTTTTTACTTTTTAGTTTAATAAATGACAAGCCATGGATGGATTTTAATGGATTTCACAGTCCATTCATGTGTGGCAGACACACACCCCGTAAACATTATAACTCAAAGGCGTGATTGTATGTATTAAGTTTTACAAATTCAAGTGGAGTCTATTAGTTACCGGATGCGCATGCCGAACCCTTACTTCCTCCTTGCTCCATCATCAGACCCTCCCCACCAAGTGTAGCGAATAGGTCTCATCAGAACGAAACAAATGAGCCCAAACTCAAGGGGTTTCCTAGTGATCACTAAGGAGTGCCACTGACGTCCTCCCTGCTCCATATCAGACCTTCACCACCAAGTGTAGCGAATGGGTCTCATCAGAACGAAACAAATGAGCCCAAACTCGAGGGGTTTCTTAATAGTCATTAAAAAGTGACACTGGCTTCCTCCCAGCTCCAATATCAGACCCTCACCACCAGGTGTAACGAATAGGTATCATCTGAATGAAACAAATGAGCCCAAACTCGAGGGGTTTTCTATTGGTCATTAAGAAGTGTCACTGGCTTCCTTCCTGCTCCATCATCAGACCCTCACCACCAAGTGTAGCGAATAGGTCTCATCGAACGAAAGAAATGAGCCAGAACTCGAGGTATTTCCTAGCAGCCATTGAAGAGTTCTATTGCGCACCTCTTGACTCCATCATCAGATCAGCTCGATGGTAGCAAATTATTGTATTGTCATCGGATTCATATAGACTTGCAAAGTTTCAAATCAATACGCCAATTAGAAGTAGGTTAAAATTGAATTCCAAGATTTTCTTACATTGTGACTTAGTTACAGGTGAAGCTAATAAAAGTGAGGTAAAAGGGCAACTTTTTTGACTGCGTGTTTCTAAGAGAATGTTATTCACTTACCGATTCAGAGTCGCTCCTTAAATTTTGCCATTATAAAAATAATGTGTTTAATAATGAACAGGAGGTATGGGTTAAATTTTTAGGTTTTTACAGTTGTGTTTGCAAGAGTAGGGAAACTTTAAAAATACTATACTATCAACATTTTGTATTGTACGTAACATAATAGTCGTACTTTATATTCGTTTCGTCGTTTTCTTTTATTAGCTAAAATGCATAGATATAGTATAGTCACAGCCTTAATCTAACTTTCCATAGCCTTAACCATAATCTGACATGTTTATTATTTTGATTTTGATATTTAAATTGTCAAAATAACAAACATGTCAAGTAAAAAAGCTTATGGCTCTTTTACGAAGTGACGAAGTAATTAACTAAATTTAAGTTAATCTATACATACAAATAAATAAAATTGGAGTGTCTGTTTGTAACATTAAAATAACCGCTTTTTACTACATGCATATATGATTATATATACGGTACACATACCAAAATGACATTATTTACAATTTTTGTCTGTCTGTCTGTCTGTTTGTTCCGGCTAATCTCTGAAACGGCTGGACCGATTTTGACGGGACTTTCACTGGCACTAGCTAATGTAATAAGGAGTAACTTAGGCTACTTTTTATCCCGGAAAAAATATCACATTCCCTCGGGATAGCGTCGTGTAGTTTATTATCAATGCGAAAGTTTGTGGGTATGGATGTATGGATGTTTGTTACTTTTTCACGCTAAAACTACTGAAAGGATCTGGGTCTGGAATAACACACAGGATACTTTTTATCCCGATATTCCCACGGGAACGGGAACCACGCGGGTGAAACCGCGGGCGGCCGCTAGTTTTAACTAAAATCACGCGTGTAAACATTCATTTAACAGCTCTTTAGTCATGCATGACTCATGAGTGCTAACTCTAAGTAAACGATTTAGTGAATAAGTGAGTAAGTAGAATAGAATCGAGTTTATTTTTGCTTAAGTAACCCCCCCTCCCGCACCGCACCACGCGTATTCCCCGGTAGGCGTGGTCTTTACTAAATTTGCTTTTTGTTTGCATGTGAACGCACTAATTTAGCGAAGTAGGAAAGTACCTGCGTCCATTGTGATGTGACCAAACTAAATTGAATTTAAGTTATAACACGTGTAAACACTTTACTACTTAAAATTAACTCATAAATTAAGTTAATCACTTGCTTACTTAATACGTGTAAACTAGGCATAAATACAGAAGTTTTAGTACAAGATCAATAGACTAGAAACAGAAGAATCCACTTCGTGTATATTTGTTCTGTAGAAGTACTTATCATTTTAGATAATTAAAGAAAACGCAAGATATAAAAACATACTATATCTAGTAAGTAGACTGTGCTATATCAACGCGTAAAACATAGTGATTATACATTTGTTGAAGTAATTTGTTTGAAGTATATCTAATTATATTTTTTTTCTTTCCAGTTTTAAATTCTCGTAATTTTTGACGTTCTACGTTGCTACGTTGCTCGATTTTTAAGGTAAGGATTGTATTTTTACAATGTTATGAAATCCATACTAATATTATAAATGCGAAAGTAACTCTGTCTGTTTGTCTGTGTCGCTTTCACGCCAAAACTACTGAATCGATTTAAATGAAATTTGGTACATAGATAGTCTATAGCCAGAGAAAGAACATAGGCCTCATACTTCTCGATGTTTTCTCATGGGATAGCATCTAGAAGTACACGCGGGTGAAGCCGCTGGCGGTAGGCTAGTATTTTTATATTTATACTTGCTATTACTAGCTAGTTAGCTGTAAAACAGTAAACGGCTGGTTGTGTCTGAATAACAATATCGATAAAGCTCACGTCAATTCAACTGAAAACTATTAGCAGCTGATTATACTCCAGCCATCTTACAAATTTTTTTTTTGTAATTCACCAAATATGTTTTCGGTTAACTAATGCTATTTAATCTAACTTGGCCAATGTAAGACATGAAGTGCACATTTTTATAAAACATTTAAAAAGTTTACGGACCGATTTGTTGCAGGGGTAGGATACCTGCCTTCTGCGCTATAGTTCTTGGGTTCGAATCCCGAACAAGACATGCATAAACATATCATTTGTCTTATTCTGTAATCTGGATGTTTTCTACGTATATTATGTATGTTTTTACAACACAAAAGTATCTAATGCTGCGGCCACACTATGGGAATACCTACGCCAATAGACATCGGGATTTGCCAAATTCCAACACAGCGTAGCCACTTTATCGCGATAATTAAAGCGATGATTTTATTACGGCATTCACTACGCCGTATGCCTGATGCCGATAGCTCGAGTGGCGATTATCGCGAGAATTTTTGCGATCGAGCGGCCACACTATGGCGATAAATTTAAACCAATAATTCAAGCGAAGTTGGACATCGGCATATCCCCATAGTGTGGCCACAGCATTAGTATATATTTATCCGTAAACTAGCTACTTAGAGGTTAAGTATGTGTGGTTTGTTTTTAAGAATTCTGTTCGCAAAATGGCTGGTTGCTCTAAAGGATGACTTTAAAAACACTCTTCAACAACTACCGCTGGTTTGACTACTTAAAATTTTAACAGATGGCCCAAAAAAATAAATTGATCCCTGCGCTGGAGGTGGTCCAAACTCCAGGAGATAGTCTTCGTTGCCCAGAGGGTGAAAAACGAGTTCTCCTGGAGAAAACTCCCCGCCGGCGAAACTTACGAGTGAGTATTTCATGTGCATGTATGTGTCTGTATGTGTGTGGGTTCGTGTAGAATTTCACTTGTTTTTTTTTATTTATTCTTGTTTAATTACTACAGTACTAACCCAGTAAATAGAGACTAATTAAGGGGGTTCTCTTACAAGTGGTCCGGTAGTTCTGAATTTTTGATATGATGTATTGGTTAGGATGGTTAGTGAGTATTAAAATGCAAAATGCACAATTCCTCGCCCTCCGCCTCTTTTTCACAATTCAACTTCGTCGCTTTATAATAAAATGTTGTAATTATTTATTACTATATATTAAAGCGAGCAATGGTGAGAGCGATGCTTGGTATTTCCCTGCTCGATCGAATCAGAAATGATGAGATCCGCAGGAGAACTAAAACAACCGACATCGCTCGAAGGATTGCATCATTGAAGTGGCAGTGGGCGTGGGCGCGACACCAGTGGCGTGCCTAGGGTCTGAGATCAGGGCAAGCCCAAAGACCTAAAGCTAAAAAAAGGCTTTGAAAAAAGCGGTTTTTTGCTTGAGCGAATGTATGAAAATTCATAAAACAAAATAAGTGGCTAAAATAAAAAAATACAAATTACTTTATACATTATTATTCTCTTATATTCTAATCAAATCGTCTATCTTTCTGAAGGAAAGATTTTATAACATCAGAGTAAAATGTTAAATTAAATTAAATTCGTTCGGCTGACATGATGATGATGATGAGAGTAAAATGTTGGTGAATGTTTTTATTCTACCAACAGTTGTTTTCAATCGCGATCATTGAAAGTTCAGAATGACGCCCTTTCTTGCCCCTGTGAATTCTGAACGCGCTTTAAAAACGAAAATGCACGTTCCGCGGAAACACTCGTGGCTGGCATTGTGACTTGTTACTACTATGAGCTAACTTTTAACACCTGGGGAAAAGCATCTTCCAGAATCAAGAGTATGCACAAGTTTGAAAAAAGCACCATAAAGGGACCTTAATTTGTTTAAAAATTTGTTTTGGATTTGGTTGTCGTAAACCAACGTAATTAGGTACTTTATATGGTTTCGAAAATCAGAAAAAACGGATTTGCAAATAAACTATTATATTTACAACCAAACAAACAGCTGTAAAAAATACCTGTATGTAAATATATGTAAGAATTTTAGATCTTGAAACTTTACAAGATAATAATAAATTTTATAAATTTTAGACTGGTCGTACTTTAGAGATCGAATACTCAGTTTTCATAACATTAAGACACATGACATATATTAAACGAATTTAAGTAATTCATGAACATTAGTTCCTGTTAATTTGAGCTTTCAATTCCAGCTATCATGAAAGATATATCAAAAACAAGATTAAGACAGCAATTCTTTAATAAGCCGCCCAAATTGTAGAGGTCACGTAAAAGCGACCGCGCCATACATAAGCGTAACCATCTTAAATGAACGGGATGTTATCAACGACTTTTGTACACATTTCTATTGAATTGCCAGTAAGTACTATTATATATTCTGTGCTTTTGTGACTTACTAGTTTGGAAAATACACAAATCTGGAGTAGAAGGCCTACCACAAGCTCTAATAGCAGTTATTTTTAAGTTGAGAGAGTGAGACGCCGCTATACGGCGTGTAGAGCGGCGTCTCACTCTCTCAACTTAAAAATAACTGCTATAAGAGCTTGTGGTATGCTACCTGGTCTGCTCTGGTCTAGCTGCTTTTTTTCGGCAAAGTTCAATGAATTTACCTTTCCCTCGCCTCGCCGGCGCCGATCAAAACTTTTAACACATTTTAATCTTACACAATCACAAAAAACAACATCACTCGTCGTTCTGAATTCTGACATGTTTTTGTACAACGAAAAACACTAATCTAATTTATGCAAAACAGAAAACTTTATCAAACAAACATTGGCTCAAACTGCAAAACAACCTGTTATTATTACTTATTTCACCCAGATGATCGCATTGCTCCTGATTGGCCCGTTTGTATGCACTACGCAACGCAGCCATTGGCCTGATTGTGTTCTGCTGTGCAGGGATTGGCCCGATCGTGAGCCGTTTCCCCGGGTTCATCGCACCCACATGCGGCTAACTTCCTTTGCATGCCGGCTTTTGCTCAGTTTGTGAAATTCTCATAGATTCTATAGATAGGTACAGCCAAAGCCATCTTCTATCTCACTCGTTGCACGTAGGAGCGCAAGCAGCCGAGAAATAATAGCGGGCCATGGTACAGCACAGCATGTATGTAGTGGTGGGGTACCAGTTTCGTTAATGTTAGAAGAGTGCGGATATATGAATTCGCAAAGCCCGGTTGCAAGCCATTGAGTGCGAGAGAGATGAATTCTATTTTTCGATTAATATGATATATTATGCAGTTAATGACATGTTTATCGAACAGTTGTTTGAAAATTGAATTTTTGATTGATAATTTTACGTTCGTGAATATTATTTTGTTGTTGTCATTAGTAGTGTAAATAAGATTTTGTTAGGGCAAGCCCGGCTTTTGGGCTTGTATGGAGGTACCGCCACTGCGGGACACATAGCGCGGACAACCGATGGCCGTTGGGGCGGAAAGGTTCTCGAATGGCGACCGCGTACCGGACGACGACGACGTTCCGTGGGCAGGCCCCCTACTAGGTGGACCGACGATCTGGTTAAGGTCGCGGGAAGCCGCTGGATGCGGGCAGCGCAGGACCGATCGTTGTGGAGATCCTTGGGGTAGGCCTATGCCCAGCAGTGGCCGTCGTTTGGCTGACATGATGATGATGATGATATATTAAATAAGGTTTCAAAGTGCTACGACTCTGGGCCCATTTTGCACCCTGTTCTTTAGAAGTTTGACAAATTTCTGTAAATAATTTTTAAAAAGTGAATATCTGCGTAACTATCTGTCCTAGAAACAAAATTTAAACCGTTAATTATAGAAAATTTAATTTTCTACAACATTGTCAACAATCGTTTCTATCTCAAATGCACTTAAACGAAGAATTAAGCGAAAATCTAAAAAAAACTGCCGATTTTTTCAATATGACCGCGGGGGCGGAGGGCGAGGAATTGTGCATTTTGCATTTTAAATACTCACTAACCATCCTAGACAACATATAAAAAATTCAAAACTACCGGACCACCTGTAAGCTAAAAACCCTCTATTCACTGGACTATACAGCTTCATCTTTTTTCGCTAGGTGGCGCTTGCCATAGATTAATAACTCTTCGCTTCGCTTACGCTAGATCGATAGTCTTCATACTAAAGCTTCGTCAAAAGTGAAGCAAAAAATCAGATTTATGTGTGTGCGAGCATTACGTGCCTACGTGCGCCGACCAGCCCCGACACGCACACAAACAAAACTTTGATGTTAACAAAACGGGACGTTCGTGTAAAGTCGGGGGCCGACTGAGCCAAATTGGCTCAGTTTGAATTGCTTCATTTTCTTAGGCCTACTCGGTTTCTAGGCGTTATTATTCTAAGGCGCTTGCCAAGTAAACATACCTCTAAACAAGCTCTTTTGATAAAAATTAACTTAAAATTAACCAGTTTTCTATTGTTACTGTTTAATAGTCGTAGTGTTTCCTAACTCAAAGCAACATCTGCACAAGTGTTTTCCTGGTGAAATACTCTCGGATTGTCAAGTAAATATCATTTTCGACTCGCTCAAAAAAATTCTTAATATACAGTTATAAAGTGCCTTTCAATACAAGTGGCAGTGTAACTAGTATAAATTACAACCGCCGTAAATGTTATAGTGCTAAACTTTGCATGTGAATGCTCAAAAGTTAAAAGACTATTTATAAATAACCTCAAACTGTGACTGCGATTCTGCGTTCCGTTTCACGCTCGTTGCTAAAGCGTTGTCGGCTTATCGGCTTAAAGGCTGTACGTACGGGTGTGGTTGCTTCCGTTCACTGCCAACAGAGGGCGTTACCAGTCTTAAACCTTACTTTTGTTTGCGCTTGCGATTAATTTTATCGAGATGGTGTGTGGTGCTTGTAATAAACCTACCACTGCAGGGAAAAATAATATAGAGGATAGTGCTAATACGATAACATGCTCAAAATGCTCCACTATATATCACATTCTCTGTTTGAATATGACCCGCGATGATAATAAGGCGTTGAGATTAAAACGGCACCTATACGTCTGCCCCTCATGTAAGCTGCAGACAAAAAATGTAAAAACTGATAATACCCCAATTAGGACAAATAGAAACCAGAAACCTGAACAAGAAATGGAGGTTTGCGACTTCATGACTTCAACCCAAAATCTAGCTACTATGGAAGTCCCTGCTCAGACACTGTCCACATTCACCAAGGCGATTTCTGACCTTCAAAGCATTTTCATTTCAATGAAAAAAGAAATGCAGGATTTTACCTTTTCACTAAATGCTACCTCGGAAGACATTGTAACTTTCCGTCAAGAACTGGTCGAAATGAAAACCCAAATGAAGGAGTTGGACAAGTACAAATCAGAGGTGGTTAGTCTGCGTGCAGAGGTGTCTGAACTACGCCAAGAAATCGCTTCAAAAGAGCAGCGCCGCCTTCTTAAAGATGTAGAAATCAATGGTATCACAGAAGATAAATCTGAAAATCTACATCAAATAGTTAATGTCATTGCAACAACCTTGGGCGTTAACCTGGATCCCCGCGATGTGGATGACGTTAGGCGAATGGGACCACGCAGCAACAACGGTGCGCTGGAGCGACCTCGCCCCATAGTGGTAACGATGACTCGACGCGCGTTTCGGGACGATATGCTGCGTGCTGCACGATCTCGCCGCGGGCTTACTACGGACAAGATAAATCTCCCGGGAAACTCTCGACGTGTTTTTCTTAATGAACACCTAACGAAAGAAAACAGAATCCTCTTCAGCAAGGCCAGGAGGATGGGAAATGACCTGCGGTTTAAATTCGTCTGGACTTCTAACGGCAACATATTTATGAGCCGTTCCGAAACAAGCTCCGTCCTTCACGTATCTTCTATAGGGATTCTAGAAAAGCTTGAATTCAGAATAGGCCCTCTAACACGAGCCAAGATCCTCAAAATTGCTCCTAACAAATGTGCTTTAATAACAGTTCCTTTAATGTCCCCTTTTTCACGCTTTAAGTTGCTCATAAATGCTACTACCTATGCAAGTTATTATGCTGTGTCAAAACTTGAAATAGTTATTACGATTCCCCTATATTGGAAATGTATATCTGTACATATATTCACGCTTTTAAGTCGCAGTGTTTTATTAGTCATATTATTATTTTTTATAAGTATACGAGGAATACACCTCCTGTCATTTTTAAAGATTTTTTCTAGTAAAATTAATTTAAATATAGGAAGCCATTGTCAACTTAGTAATTTAATTAGTCATACTTCTTGTTTACATAAGAACATGTTCTACTTGCTCAAATATTGTATATTGCATATCCACTGTCTAAGTCTTACTTGTCCGCAAGGAGCTCACGCTCATACTTTAGATCATTTCGATATTACCAGTACTGCTATGAAACATCAACATCGCTTTTTTAATCAGTTATCCAACATTAATTTTTTGCCTTGCTTCTGGAAGCTGCACAGCATGTTATACTGTTTCCCGTTTTGGCCTCAAAGAAACAATTGCTGCACCAATATCGTGATTTCAATTCCTAGCTGTATGACCTCGCAACTTAACCATGGATAATATCGATCTCGCTAATGATATTGATTCTACTATTGATATTGAGTGTTTTGAAATAGTAGACGCTGATTCGCTTAACACTGTAATAACAACTTCTTACAACTTTAAAGTTTTAACAATGAATATGAGAAGTATATCTAAAAATTTTGATTATTTTTTGGTATCTCTTCAGCGCCTAAATACTACTTTTGACGTTCTTATTCTAACAGAGTGCCGACTTCATGACACAGTTATGATAGAAGATATACCGGGGTTTAACCAATTCTCGTCTAAAAATAACATTAATCAAAATGGCGGCGTTGTAGCCTATGTGAAATCTTCGTGGCTGGTAGAAGTATCAGAGCTCGATTTTAGCGAAGCTTGTGGACTCTCCTTAAATATTGCCAATGATATTTATATACTAGGAATATACCGATCTCCGTCATTTAGAAGTTTGGATAACTATTTGAATTCATTGGATAGAATACTTGAAACCTTTAAAGATAAGCAGTGTGTTATCGTAGCGGGTGACATAAACATAGATATTCTATCCCCGGAATCTAATGAATACTTGTGTCTTAACACTGAGCATGGGCTCGAACCTGCTATTACAAAGCCAACCAGACTTAATGCATGTTTGGACCATATTTTTGTTAAAACTAAAAGCTTAGCCATCGGTGTGGTATACGACTGTGATATCACAGATCATAGAATGGCAGCACTCGGCCTTAAGACTACTGCTGGGGCTAACTCAAGTCAGAACATCCAAAAGGTTAAAACCAAGACTGTAACAGACTATAATGGTGTTTGTGACATTTTGGCATCTGTAAGCTGGAACTCAGTCACCTCCTTGTCTGATGTCAACGAATCAGTGAATGCTTTTATGGGTATCATAAGAAACGCAATAGAGCTTAACTCCAGGAAGGTTAGAATAAGTAGATCAAAATTCATAATTAGACCCTGGATGACCCCTGGGCTGCTCAGGTGTTCAAAACACAAAGACAAACTTCATGCAAAACTTAGAAGAAACCCAAAAGATGAAGTCATTAACATTTCATATAGACGGTACAGGAATTTCTATATAGACATTGTTAGGAAAGCTAAGTTAGACTATGAAAGAGATGTACTTCAAAGGAACAGCAAACACCCTAAGGAACTTTGGAAATCGATCAAAGATATTTGTTACAACAAATCACGCCAACCAATCTCTCATGAACTACTTTCAGCTACGGACAACCCCAAAATTTCTTTAGACGACTGTAACGCTTACTTTTCCTCAGTCGGACAGAATTTAGCCAATCGTATCCTTTCGAATTCAAACGAATCAGAAGATGACTTAGCTTTTAAAATCAAATGTCCTAACTCTCCTGTGCACTCCTTTTTCTTGGAACCTACGGATCAAAAAGAAGTATCAGACATTATTAACCAACTCAAAACAGACAGCGCACCGGGTATAGATGGCATCACCACAGCCCTTGTAAAATGTTCTAAAGAATTAATCTCTGAACCATTAGTTCACATTTACAACTTAAGTCTGCAAACGGGATGCTTCCCTGATGCTTGGAAGATCGCTTCTGTAACCCCAATACACAAAGAAGGACCTAAGACCACTCCTGGAAATTATAGACCGATATCGCTGCTTTCAGTATTCTCCAAGATTCTAGAAAAAATTGTAAATAAACGACTTACCAAGTTTATCGAACGAAACAGTCTGCTGTCTTCAAGACAATTTGGTTTTAGACACGGGAAATCAACGGAAGAAGCTGTTTCCTTGCTAGTCAACCATATCTCAAGTGCTCTCGATAAAGGCCTTAATTGTATAGGAGTGTTCTTGGACCTAGCTAAGGCCTTCGATACAATTTCGACAAAAATACTATTATGAAAGCTAGAGAGTCAAGGAATTAGAGGACTTGCCCTCGAGTGGTTCAGAAGCTATCTCTCCGGCAGACAGCAGGTAACGAGGGTGGGTGATTATAGAAGTGATCTGCATTCAATACGATTTGGAGTACCCCAGGGGAGTATACTCGGTCCCACATTATTCATCATTTACATGAATGATATACATAACCTAGTTTTGCCAGATGCTGAAGTAATATGTTATGCAGATGACACCGTGGTTCTATTTAAAGGCAACTCCTGGAATAAAACAGTGCAATTAGCTAATTGGCTACAAAATAATCTACTGACACTAAACTATTCAAAGACCAAATTTATTTGCTTTCACAAAACAGCAGCATCCAATCCTACTAACATTCATCAAATCAAAATCCATTGTTGTAATCTTGTATCTTCAATTAACTGTAATTGTAACTTTATTAACCGTACTGACTCAATAAAATATTTAGGAATTTTAGCTGACGAGCACCTTAACTTCAAATCCCATATCCAGAATCTTGCAAAACGAGTTAGAAAGGTAGCTGGCATTATTAGAAAACTTAGGAATTCGGCTAATGGAAAATTACTTACTATTATTTATAAAACACTCTGTCAAACTATGATTACATATTGCATCACAGTGACGCTCGGATCGCCGAAGGACGCACGCGTGCGCTTGTGTCATTGACCTCGTTCCGTCGCCGCTACCTACCTACTTAAATTCGATATTCAAATTAATCTGTAAATTTTATTATTTGCGTTAATTAAATCATTTTGTTGTTACGGTAAGTGTTCTGTGAATACAACATGCAGTGTACCAAGTGTAAAAAAGCGTTAGCAAAAAAAGGTTCTCACTTTGTGTGTCAAGGTCAATGCCAAGGATTGTTCCACCGTGCTTGTGTCCGCGGTTTAGCTGCAGATATGAAAGCTGGTATTATGCGAACCCGGTGCAATAACTGTGAAGATGACAACGACAACCAAGATGAGGAGTCAGATGCCGAATCTGATTCGCCGTTGAATCAGAAAACGCTGGAAGAAATATTGAAGAAAGTTCGTGACATACCCGGCGTTTTAAAACAGTTATCTGGAATTAAAGATTCAATTAGCTTATTGTCTGAAAAATACGACCAAATGTTGGCTGAACAAACAGTGTTGAAGCAAAAGATTTTAAAAATGGAAAAAGGAATGTCAGATCTTTCTAACAAGTGCGTACATCTGGAAAAGCATAATACTGCACTCGAACAAAAGCTACAGCTAATTGACCAGTTATCCAGAAAGAACAACATCGAAATCGTCGGAATTGAGCAGCTCCCAAATGAAAAACCACTTGAGTTGGTAAGGAAAGTTGGTACGCTTCTTAAGCTACCCACTGAAGAAATAATGTGGGCGCGTCGACTGCCGCTTCGAAAGAAAGGGAAAACGCCTTCTATAATAGTGGGATTCCGACCAACGGGAGATGGTGCAATCTATAAAGGAGTTGGCGAGGGCGCCAGCGGTGATGGCGACCTGAGCCCGGCGCGCGCTGCCTGGCTGGCCGGCCGGCGTGCCCGCGCGGCGCTGCTCAGCGACGCCATCACTGGTGGTTCTTCTAAAGCGAGATTATACATTAACGAGGATCTAAACAAGTACGTTCGTGAGCTGCTTTGGAAGACAAAAAATCAACTGCGCGACACCTATAAGTTCATCTGGGTGGCTAACGGAAGAATTTTAGCCAAAAAGGACGAAGGAGATAACATGAAGACCGTTTGGGTAAGATCTGAAGAAGATTTAAAAGATCTGTGCGGTTGAACTGTAAGTTTCCCTTCACCCTATTATTTATCCATTCTTAATAGTGCGGTTTAAAATTACACAAAACATTCAACGACTACGACTGTAGTTCGATATCGAACAATTTAGTAAATGAGTCAGTGTTTAAGAACTTTAAATCGTGGATCCATTCTATTAATAAATATAATATAGATTTAAGTATACTACACATAAATATAAGATCGCTTAGTAAGCATTCCAGTGAATTGTTAATTACAATAAACGATTATTTAAAAAATTTAGATATATTAGTAATATCAGAGCCAAATATTAAATTTAATAACCTAGGTTTATATCAAATTGCGGGCTTCAATGTACACAGTTATACGCGGGCAGGGCGCAGCGGGGGAGGGATCCTGGTGTACTCGCGCGCCGGCCTCGCCGCGCGTCCCTGCTCCTCTAGTGAAGTGGCTATGGTGACGGCTGAGTGCGTTGTTATTAAAATAGCACGGTGTGACGAACCTATCTATATTGTTTCCGTTTATAGACCACCAAAAATAAAAAAGCAAAATAAAGTTGTCGAATTCCTAAAAGAGCTTAAAACACTTTTTATGTCTTTACCTACTAATACTAAAGTCATTTTCTGTGGTGATATAAATATTGACCTGTTAAATAATGGTGACAAATTAGTTAGCAAATATGAGAATATCATGAGCGAATTCGGTTTCAGCAAGTGTATCACAAATGTTACTCGAAGGGAAATATTATTAGACAAACTTGTAGAATCATGTTTAGACCATATATTCATAAGATCGCCTTGTGCAACAATCCACTCAGCTACAGTTACCCATAAAATATCTGACCACTATTACGTATGTGCAGCGGTGCAATGGAATACAAACTTTACGGATAAAAACAAACGCTCCCGCTCCGCTCGTGTCACTAGTGCCGCTCCCTCGCCTGCGCGCTTCCGCCGCGTACTAGATAATAAGAACTTACGTGAAAAATTGGTAAATGCCAACTTTAATGATTTATTAAGTTATAATTGTCCATTGCAACTGTACGCTGCGCTGATTAGTATGTTTCACGAGATATATAATAGTTCTTATGTTGTTAAAAAAGTTAATATGACTAACAGTAATAGAAACTGTAATCCTTGGATAACTCCTCATATGAAAGATTTAATAACAGAGAGAGATAGATTATTTACTGTATGGAGTTATGACACTAAAAATATGATTAAAAGATTAGAATATACAAGATTCAGGAATAAATGTCAGAAAGTATTTTCTAAGGCTAGGAATGAGTTTGAAAAACAAAACATTGACGATTGCAAAAATAATATACGAAAATTATGGGATCGGTTAAACATACTACTTGGGAGGCAGAAACAGTCTTTAGATAAAACTATAATCAACAACATGGGTGACAATGTTAATATTATATGTAATAGCTTTGCAAATTGCTTTGAACATGAAGTGGAGCAAATTAGACATAATTGCAACACTAAGTTTTTGAACAAAAATGATTACGTAAATGAACAACTAATGTCTATGAGGTGGAAAACGGTAACAGCCAAAGATGTTAGGTCCATTATTAAATGTATGTCATCAAAAAAGTCGCCGGGTAGCGATGCAATACGAATGAGCGATATAATCTTAGTTTCTGATAAAATAAGCCCTGTACTGGCAAAACTTATTAACTTATCCGTAAAATGTCATGTTTTTCCTGATAAACTCAAAGAAGCTATAGTAAGACCTATCTATAAAAAAGGTAACCACCGAGACTATTGTAATTATAGACCTATAGCTATCCTGTCGAGCATAGAAAAAATTATTGAGAAATGTATTGTTAATCAAGTTAACAATTACTTAAGAACTAATAATATATTGAATAGCTGTCAGTACGGATTTCAGAAGGGGCAGGGCACAGCTGTATTATTGTCTAAATTCACTGATGAAATTAACGTGAGCCTAGAACAAAAAAAGATAGTTGTCGCTGTCTTTTTCGATTATAAAAAAGCATTCGACACCTTGGAGCACGAGACGCTACTAAAAGCCATAGAAGACTGTGGTATCCACTACCCTTTAAGTCAATGGTTCCGCGACTACCTGACTGCACGTACCTTTGCGGTCAAAGTTGGCGACAGTCAAAGTAGCCCGCGCCTTATGCCGTACGGCGTAGCGCAGGGCTCTGGATGTGGTCCACTTTGCTTTTTAATGCATGTGAACAGCCTATGTAATGTAGTGGAACATAGCTCACCGTACATGTTCGCCGATGATCTTTGCGTATTAATGGCTGGTTACGATCCCATTGAAGTATGTCGTCTCGTGCAACAAGATGTAGACAAAATTGTTAGATGGTCACACGATAATGGACTTGTAATTAATGTCACAAAGACAAAAATGTTACTTTTGCGATCACCTTACAGTAAAATAAAAAATACAGATTGTACCATTATTGCTCATAATTATAATTGTATACATAATGATCTGCTCAACTGCAACTGTGAGGCTATCGAAAGAGTAACTTCAATAACTTATTTGGGAGTAACTGTAGATGAGTCTTTTTCCTGGTCTAATCACACAGAGTTCGTATGTAATAAGTTGCGTCTGTTGTTAAGTAAATTCTGCCACCTAAAGTATAGGGTTCCTGTTAAGATTCTCAAGTGTTTGTACATGGCTCTGGTTGACTCGGTGGTGTCTTATGCATTGGACAGTTACGGTCTAACGTATAAAACACATATTGAAAAAATAGAAGCTTTACAAATAAGGTTCTTAAAGCTATTGGTCAATAATAAAACTAAAAACAATTGCAAAACCAACTATTATCAATTGTTCAAAATTTGCAACGTATTACCCGCTAGTGTTAAACATAAGTATCTTTTACTGTTGAACAATTACGAACTTCGTGAGCATTTGACACTGCTGCGTCATGGCCATGGCCAGGTCACTAGAGCTGTGTCTCAAAACAGATACGTTGTACCTAGAATTGCTAATATGTACGGCGACAGAACTTTATCCAAAAGAATACCTTATACTCTTAATACGTTACCTTCTGAAGTCCTGAACAGTAGCAGTAGGAAAATATTTTCTAAAAAACTTAAAAAAATTTTGATCTCAAATCTTCCATGATCAATTGTATTGTAGCATCACTAGATTTCTATTGTATTTAATCAATAATAAATAAGTGTTAAACTAATTATAATTTATTGTAAAACAAATACACTGAGTGTCACTATGTACTCGCAGTCAAACCTTTTAAAAGGTTTTGCGAGACCTTTATATACCAATGATGTATCTATGTTTGTAAAAATAAATAAATAATAATAATAAATAATGGGGTGCAGCTGCCAAGACCACACTTATAGTTGCGGAACGTGCAAACCGATCTGTATTAAAAATCATGTACAAGCTACCTTTCAGATATCCTACAATTGACCTATATAATAAAGCTCAAGTCCTATCAGTTCGACAGTTATTTATTCTTAAAATATCGCTCATTGCTCATAAACGTCTACTCTGTTCCGAAAATCTCGAAACACTTCTGAGAAAAAGGGTATTCAAAATACCTACCCCAACAATAAACTCGAAATTTGCTAGCAAATTTGGTGACTCAATTCAAGCACGAGTCTATAATGTGGTTACTCGATTTTGTCATTTATTATCTTGTCCTGTTTCTGAGGCAAAAATGCTCCTATCAAATTGGCTACTATCACTAGACTATAACTCTACGGAGGAAATCTTAGGTTGATGTTTCATATTCTTTCTAAAATCCATTTCTTTTAATCTATACTAGTAATAATTTTTTCATTATAATTGTGCTTGTAATGGAATGTTGTAAACCTTTTTTAACTTAAAAAAATGTTGGTTCGCCAAGATCCAGGCATAGCCTAGTTTGGGAACCTCTGAGTCTAATATTATGTACTACTGCATTCTGTCAATGCACATAATTATGCAGATTTTTTATTGTTGTAATTATTTTCTTTGTGCAATAAAGATAATTATTATTAATTATTATTATTATTATCAACATGCACTTTTTTGACAATAAAATTGGGTTTGGGAGCATCACTTGATGGTGGTGGTGGTGTTTCAGTGATGGTTTTCATTTTTGCATTTATTCCTTAAGGTCTGGAAACCATCGACGACGCCCGAGTTTGCGGGTCCCTCTCGCCTTGCCCCTCCGAAGAAGAGGGCTCGACGATCTCTTCGAATGGAAGCCATCGACAGGGCCCTCATCAATTCTTCAAGCGAAGATGGTGAGAGTTCTGGAGAGGAGTTTGAAGATTTTCGTTCTCTGCGGCAGGAGACTCGGGAGTTGAGAGACATGATTGAGGAGGAATTAGAGGAAGATTTGAATGATGACAGTGAAAGAGTGGTGGAAGTAGTAGAAAGAGTTGAGGAACAAGTTGATGAAAGAATGGTGGATGTGGGTGTGAATGAGGAAATAGACGGGAATGGATCTGAGTTGCGAGCGATGGGACCGGAGTTCGTAAATGATTTCTCCTGGTCGGAAGATTTTTCTTCATTTTGCGGCGTAGAAGAAGTCTATTTACGCACTCCAGGCGTTTCCTTCGCAACTCAGGATCCAGTGGAAGCGTTTGAGGCAGTATGGAATGACGACATCATGAAATTAATAGTGAAAGAGACGAATGCGTATGCGTGGAGTCACATCGCGCCCTTAACTGAGGAGGAGGGGGACTTACCCGAACCTGTGGCGAGCTGGTATGACACGACAGTAGAAGAAATGTATGTGTATTTTGGATTGCTTGTGTTGATGTCAGTGTGCAACAGGTCAGTTGTGAAAGAATATTGGACGACGGGTGTAATGGGGATGACCGATTTCCGACGACTAATGTCGAGAAATCGCTTTCTCCTTCTTTCCAAATTCCTCCACTTCGTCGACAACGACACCTTGTCCGATACTTCCCTCACGTCCTACGAAAAAAATATTAAAAAAATTGCACCCATTTTGGCCCATTGTAATGAACGATTTGCGGCGCTTTATGTGCCGAATAAGCACCTTAGCTTGGACGAGTCCCTTCTGTTATGGAAGGGCCATCTGAGCTGGGTGCAGTGCATTCGCACTAAAGCTGCCCGCTGCGGCATTAAAAGCTTCGAGCTGTGTGAAGCACAGACGGGATATTTGTTGCGGTACTTATTATATGCGGGGAAAAACTCAACCATGCGCATCGAACCTCTCCATGGATTCGAGAATTGCACGGCTAAGGTCGTGCTAGAATTAATGGAGGGGTACTTGGACGTAGGCCATTGCCTGGTTATGGACAATTGGTACAACCAATTGTCCCTAACCAGGTTTTTAAAGTTAAGGGCAACGGATGTCATTGGGACCATCAACCCTCAGCGGGTTGGTGTTCCCAATGACATAAAATACGCTCAAAGTAAAAATTTGGCCCGAGGGGGACAAATTGCGCGGCACTGCGGTGACATCACGCTTGTCGCGTGGAAAGACGTGAAGCTCGTCACCGCAGTGTCCACGTATCACAATGATCGGCGATTGCCGGCTAGGCGTGCGGGCGAGGATATTTCCAAGCCGGCCGTAATCGTCGACTATAACAAATACATGGGGGGCGTCGATAGTAAAGACCAGCAACTGTCGACGTTCCTCATGGAAAGAAAAAAAGGGAAAAAATGGTATATAAAAGTGTTCAAAAGGCTGTTAAACACCAGCCTTTTGAACACTTTTATTATCTTCCGGAAGAACCCAAGAGCGACCAAACCCCTCTCCCACCGAGAGTTCCGCATGGCGGTCGCCAAAGGTTTGCTGGCAAAATACAACACCGGCACCGGTTCGCATCACATAAGGCCAAACACCAGGGGGATGGAGTCGGGAACCCCCCGCCGACTTCAACAAGGAGTCGACCATTTTCCTGCCCCGACTGAATTTAAAGGGCCCGACAGGCCTGGTAGGAAGTCGATGCGGTGTGTCTGCTGCCTAGCGGCTAGAAAGCGCACAATGGTGTCCCTCGTGTGCACCTATTGCGAGGTCGCCTTGTGCGCTGGGCCATGTTGGGTGACATACCACTCTAAACCAACCCTTTAAATTCTGTCGGGGCAGCAAAATGGTCGACTCCTTTTTCGACATTTCCTTTTTAAAATATAAGAAAAACATTAAAGAAAGGCCAGTGCTACGTTTTATTTACGTTGGATTCTAACGAAAGTTAAGTGATGTTAAGATAATAAGTGTATCAGCCTAAAACTAATAAATGGCTTTAAATTATGAATCTACCACTCTTTGCCCACCGTCCAGCAAGCCCTATGTTTCTGCCATTATGTGTCGTTTTTTTCCTAGCATACAATAAGCTCCTACCTCTTTGTTAAATTTCATCCAGTCCGATTCTCGTAGTTTTTAGTGTCATTCATTACAATAGTCCAATATGTAGGTGTAATTTTTATAATTTTTTTACCTTTTCTTATCACCTTCTTTTCTCCTTCCATTTCCTCTTCCTTATACCCTGAATGGTGATGGATGATGTGAGGTGTTTGGTGACGTAATAATGGTAGGTGGTATGTGTTGGATGGAATGCTCAAAGATAAATGCGTGTCTTTCTATCTTAACAGCTGAGATATTACAAACAATTTGTTTATACTTACTTCATGAAACAACGATAGTTTGTTCCTTAGTCCGAGAACATTTTCTCTGGGTCTGTGTTAGAATGTACAAAAATAAATGCGTGTCTTTCTATCCCAGTAAACCTTTTTATCTATACATCTATACAAATAAATAAAATTGGAGTGTCTGTTTGTAATATTAAAATAACCGCTTTTTACTACATGCATATGATTACATATACGGTACATATACCAAAATAACATTTTTTACAATTTTTGTCTGTCTGTCTGTTTGTTCCGGCTAATCTCTGAAACGGCTGGACCGATTTTGACGGGACTTTCACTGGCAGGTAGCTGATGTAATAAGGAGTAACTTAGGCTACTTTTTATCCCGATATTCCCATGGGAACGAGAACCACGCGGGTGAAACCGCGGGCGGCCGCTAGTTACAAATAAAATTGTTTACACTAACTTTATAAAACAACGATAATTTGTTTCTTCTATGTGGTGAAATGTGCAAACATAATATGCGGTCTTTTTATCTCAGTTAACCTTTTTATTACAAACAATTTGTTGATACTAACTTTATGAAACAACGATAATTTGTTTCATTGTCCGAGAACATTTCCTATCTCAGTTAACTTCTTTATTACCCACAATTTGTTTATGTTAATTGTACAAAAACAATGTTTTTCACAAATTCTAACAGCACGGACTGGACATATAGTGTAGTATGACAAGGTGTCGTGGATGGTTGGTGCAGTATGTCAAGGTGGTATTCAAGATTCAAGACTCAAATCTCTTTATTCAATTTAGATTGTTATTTACAATACTTGTGAACGTCATAGAAGCTACGCCATCGGTTCGCAAACCCTACAGCGGGAGGCCTTGGAGAAGAACCGGTGTAATAGGTTGCTTCGCAGGGATTTAAGTGAGACACATGTTGACACAATGAACGGTGTTTATTGAGTGAAATAATATAATTTTACATTTTACTTGTAACGCCAATAAAATACCTTATTACTAGTGTCAGCAAAACGTGACTTAGGTAAAGCATGGGAACGTACGAGAAATATTCAAATTACATCTACTTCATCTCCCCCGAAAAGTTGCAGCTACCCCTCCGCTCATCGAAAAAAAAAAAAAAACTCGTCACACACTTCACCTAAGGTCACAACATACACATAAGGTTACAATTTATAATATAATACTTATTAACTACTAAAACATAGTGCAAACATTTATAAAAATAAATTTACTCAAAAAACAACTTTGTATTATTTTTGTGAACAATACATTCCTTATTACCTTTTTTTATTTTAACATTTGGAGATAAATCTTCAATAACTTCATAAGGACCTATGTAAACACTATCTAATTTATTTCCTATCTGGTTTTTTATTAAAATAAAATCACCTTTTTTATATGCTACAGAATTTTTCTGCTTATCATACATTATTTTTCGTACTTGTTTGGATTGTAACAAATTTTCTTTGGCATCAAAATGAGCCTTTTGCAAACGATACTTTAATTCTAATGTATAATCACCAAAATTGTACAATGGTTCTAAATTTCTATATAAATTGTTAGGTAAATTGCACAGTTTTCCAAATACTAGTTCATAAGGGGTGTATTTTGTTCCTGTATGTACAGTCGTATTGTATGAGAAACACCAAAAGGCAATCCAATCGCTCCAATCTGTTTTATAGTCTACACATTGCATTCTTAAGTATGCTGCTAAATGTTTATGGCTGTTCTCAAGAGATCCTAGGGTCTCATGATGATAAGGAGTTGAGTTTAATTTATTTATACCTAATAGTTTACATGTGTCAGTTAGTACAGAAGACATAAATTCCTTTCCTTTATCTGTAATTATCTCATGTGGAATACCATAGCGTAATACAAAATTGTTTACAAAACATCTAGACACTGTAATAGTATCTTTACTCATCAAGGGATAGGCTTCAATAAACTTACTTAAGTCACATTGGACTGTTAAAATGTATTTATAATTATAGTTATCTAAATCTAAAGGGCCCATTAAATCTAAGCTAATTCTACTAAAAGCTGTATCAGCCGTTGAGGTAATAACCATTGGCTCTCTTGTTTTCTTATTAGAATGCTTATGCAATTGACAGCTTTTACACCGTTTAACATAATTGTTGAAGTCAACACTCATGCCTGGCCAAAAATAATAATTTTTGATGTTGTTTAACATCCGATTTGCTCCCGCGTGTCCGCTTGAGGGTAGCAAATAAAAGTCATTTAGAATAACTTTCTTGTCATCGTCATTAGTAATTCTGAGGACATCTCTAGTAACGAGAAACCGTGGTAGTGTAAGTTGCAACTTTTTAAAATCTCTTAACAAACATCTTAAGATGTGTTCATTACTTTTATTCTTGATTATTAGTAATTCTTTTATATTTAAGCGCTTACATAATGATTCTAAGTCTCTCGCTAACACCTGCACGGTCGATAACGATCGAGAGTTTAGAAATATCGCTGATTGCGATGGAACGAACGTACAAAACTTATTCGTAGAAACAACATTATTTTCGTTTTCCAAACATTTTTCATTATACTTGTAGGTAAAAATTAACTCTGTCTGTCACTGGTAATATCTAATTGTCGTCGCTCGGCTCTTGTTAACACTGATACTACGTTTTCGCGCATCTGAATCAATTTTGTAGACGTCAGCGGAAGTCGACTTAATGCATCTGCAGCTGCATTATTTCGACCCGGGACGTACTCTACTTCAAAATCGTATTCTTCAAGATACAACCGAAATTTCGTTAATCGACTTGAAGGGTCATTTAAGCTAAACAAATAAATAAGGGGCTTATGGTCAGTTAGAATTTTAAATTTCCGACCATATAAATAGGGTCGAAAATGCTGTATGGCCCAAACGATCGCTAATAATTCTAGCTCGATTATCGGGTATCGAGTCTCGGCTGGTTTTAAATTACGGCTCGCGTATGCTACGACTCGACCATTGCTGTTTGATAAAATCGCTCCTAATCCCACTTTGGAAGCGTCTGTTTGTAATCTAAATATATTTTCTTCAGAGAAATTTGGATACTCGAGAACAGGTGGATTTGTCAATGCTATTTTCAATTTATTAAACGCAATTTCACAGTCAGAACTCCAATTAAATTTAACTCCTTTTCTACACAAAATATTTAACGGGTAAACCATAGTGGAAAAATGAGGGATAAACTTTCTGTAATAATTAGCGAAAGCTACGAAACGCTTAATTTCGTCTGCGGTGGTAGGGGTGGGATATTTTTTTACAATGTCTATTTTACTAGGATCAGGAAAAATACCGTCGGATGTAATTGTATGGCCTAAATAAACAATTTCTTTTCTCAAAAATTCACATTTTATGGGGTTAAGTTTTAGGTTTACCTTTCGTAATTGGTTCAAAACGCTTATTAAATTTTTATTATGGTCATCTATAGAATTACCCAAAACAACGCAATCGTCTAAATAAACGAAGCATTTTTTATAATTTAGTCCTGCCATAGCTATGGTCATAAGTCGAGAGAAAACGTGGGGACTGGTTTTGAGTCCCATAGGACAACGCTTCATTTGGTACTGTTTTCCCGCTGAAAACGCTGTATACTGACGTGAGTCAGGGTCTAAAGAAAGTTGATACATTTTATCTACTGAAAATGATGTATATTTCCGCGACTTTTCATTTAAATTCAATTGGTAATATGATTGAGATAAATCTAATTTTGAAAAATACATATTACCCGATAATGAGTCTAATATTTCGGTTATGTTCGGAAGGGGAAACTTGTCGTCTTGGATTTTATTATTTAATTTACGATAATCGATCACAAGTCTCCATTTCTTTTTATTTGATTTATCAACTTTCTTTGGAACTAATAAAACGGGACTTGACCATTCTGAAACAGTTTCTTCTATTATATCGTTGTCTAGCATTTCCTTAATTTGTCTATCTACTTCCGGCTTTAAAGCATGCGGAATTCTATAAGGCTTTATGTAGACAGGCGCTACGTTTTCTTTTAAAGTAATCGTATGTTCCATTAAATTCGTTACTGATAACTGATCGCCTGGTAAATGAAATACATCTGAGTACTTCGCACAAATGTTTTCTATCCCTATTTTTTCCTCCTTGTTTAAGTAACTGAGATCTAATAAATCGAATAAGGTTTTTACACGTTTTGTCGAATTATTTTCCTCGGTAAAGTGACAAACATTAAAATTATTCAAGTCATAAATATCTATATTAGAAAAATTAATAGTTATATCATCATCTTTTGTATTAAGAACCTTAATCGGGATACGACCCTGTGTGGGCTTCGTAATCATTCCCGCAATGAAAACTCCATCCTTTAATTCTTGTGCCAAAATAACACAATCATTAGTAGTCTGACACGGTATGTACTTAATAACTTCACAACGCGCTGGAATCACGTGTGTGTATAAGTCTTTACAGTCAATATCAATAAATACCGTTTGGTTGTCCGTGGACAATTTCAACTTCATCAATTTATAATCTATTACCGCATTATAGCGTTTAAAGAAATTCTCGCCTAAAATACCGTTGGCGGAACACGATAAGTTTTTAAAAACATAAAACTTTTGTCTAAAAACAATACCATCAAACATTAAATCTAAAAAAATATAACCTTCCGATATCAACTTACCACTAACACCTTTAATAGTTATATTATCGCAACAAAGTTTATCTAATAAGACACTGTTACTTAACCACTCATATTTTAAAACACAAAGACTTGCGCCACTGTCCACTAATAAATCTATTTTATTATTATAATCGTTACCTAAACACATAGACACTACACTACCAGTATTATAATTAAATATAAAATGTTCATTCATTGCAGTGGGAACGAAAAAACTCAGTGCTCGATGCATTCTCAGTGCACTCTTGCTCTGCGTCGTGACGAGTATGCTGAATTCGCGAATAGTGATTCATGTTATTACTATTCGACCTTGCCCTTGGTGCGCGGGCCGGGGCTCCGGCGCGCTGCAAGTGTCCGCGTGACGATCTATTATAGTACCTATGTCATCGGTTTATATCGCTGATGATTGACCGAATTATTAAAGTTAGAACTTGTGTTCGGCTTATTATAGTTAATTTGCCTATTTGAATTTGAATTTCTATAATAATTTGTAAATCGTTTTCGATAATTATTAGGATTATAGGAATGCCTAATTTTCATTACGTTGTCTTCACCGGGTGACATTATTTGTTCATCCACAGCTGACCTAATCGCATCCGGAAGCGAGTCAAATTGTCTGGACGCTATTATTGTACTAAGGCGCTTATCAGACAGGCCGTCAGCGAACCGCTTTATGGCAATTTTCTCGTTCAAGGGGCGTAATACATCGTATTTTTTGTCATCCCCGTCTGCTTGCGAAATTGTTAAATTAACAAATAGTTGCTCTAATTCAGACCCGAAATTCTCGATAGATCGATGACCTTGTTTAGTACTGTGTAACTGAGACTGTAAAGCTATATAGGACTTTTTAGGTAATAAAAATTTTCGCATATCCTGAAGCAAACTGTTTACGTCAGGATAGCTCGATTTTAGACGTAATTTAGCGTTAGCTGATAGCCTTGTTTTTAAAACAAATTCAATCAACTGACATCGCGAATTGCTGTCAAGCATATTATTATACAACTGAATTCCATCAATTAACTGCATAGTGGTTTGCTCTGAACCAGTCATAATAGGAAGCAATGCGAGTGCTGTTTTTAAATCGAAAGTATTGGAACCCATTTTTGATGCGATTTCGTCTCTTTTCACACTTAATAAACTTGTTATTGAATTATATAAAATATTTATATTATGTACTAAAGAATTAATATCTGTCAGAGACTCTGCTTTTATTTCTCCACATTCAATTTTTTGTTTAACACTAGATAAAATGCTTTCTAGACTACTGTACAATTTATGCGCTTCTTTTATTTGTATTTGCGCAGTCTCTGAACATTCCCTTCGGGTTGGGCCTATCTTAACTAAATAAGTCTTAATTTCGCTTAATCCATTAAAAATTAAATTCAAATCATTTAGGGACATTTGAAAGGTAAAAAAAAACTTAAAAGAGAGAAAAAAAAAACTTAAATGATATTACACTTGGTCATTTTTAAATTGACAAAAAAAATATCATTTTTTCTCTAAAGCTCTATCAAGGTAATAAACACTAAACACTTACTTCTAAATAATTTTGGGTAGTGGCTTATGGACACATCATCGCGCGCTGGACGTAGTTGCGTCGTCGACCGCGTGGTAACTCGTATCACGTTGCATGCGGGGCGGCGGCGTGGGAACGCGTCGCTCGACCTTGGGGCATACTTCTTACTGGACTTCCTGGATAAGCCGGGATATGGGGCTATGGGGGCGGGCTCCTGGGCGCTGCACTTGGGAAAAGGGGACTTCTTACACTGGGGCTGACACGTCTTGACGCGACACTGCTGAGTTCAGCGCGGCTGCATTCAGTTCTTGTCTCAGGGTGTGGACGGCGTGTTTCCGGCACTTCTTCAGTATGTAGTAGACGGCACCCGCTGACACAATTACGACGAGGGCTATCAAAAGTAGTTCGAAGGCGCTGGTGGATCCAATTCTTTGGCTAGTTGTGGCGTTCGCCTCTCCATTTGCGTTTTGCGCAATCACAACCTCTTCTTTAGAGTAGCTTTTCCCCATCCTAATGAATGTTATAGTAGTCTTCTTTTATTTCAATCTTCATCAGGAACTTCTGGCTCTGGTCGCCATGTAATAGGTTGCTTCGCAGGGATTTAAGTGAGACACATGTTGACACAATGAACGGTGTTTATTGAGTGAAATAATATAATTTTACATTTTACTTGTAACGCCAATAAAATACCTTATTACTAGTGTCAGCAAAACGTGACTTAGGTAAAGCATGGGAACGTACGAGAAATATTCAAATTACATCTACTTCACCGGCAAGAAACTCCAAGGGTTGTTTTTTTCTCCCTGTCTTATTTCATACAGAGTCGTCAAATTGAAAAATGACCTTAACATGGTATGACTAAGGTCAGTTTCCATCACAATTACACAATGGGTTATGATAAATACAGTTAAGTATAGGCGAACTAATGATCATAGCGGTGAACAAGTTTCAGTTACTTAGGAAACTTAAAGCTTTAATATTAGTTTAAAACAAAAGACAATTCTACTATATACTGCAAGTTGCGCCATACATGTTTCAAATGTAATTCTTAATAAAATGAATAAAAACAAAAGAAAACACATTTTAAGGCAAGCAGATAAGAGCAGACCCATTCCCACTGGCAGCACCCGTTCACGAGCATGACGCATGAACCAGCCATCGCTTCGCTCAACCATATTTTAGGGAACGTAACGACCCGCCTCACACGCCACCACCGTAGAAATGTTTTAGTGAGCATGACATACTCAAACTGCCTACCTTAAATGACCGAATTAAAAGCTTAACTAATATAAACGCTAATAATATAAAGTATAGGACACCACTCACAATATCATACTAGGAACATTTGTTACGAGTGTTACGACCAAGGTGTTTTGTCGTTCAAATAATCTTTTACAGTGTAATAGCCTTTTTTGAGGAGGCCACTCTTTATATGATTCTTAAACTCTAGATATGGTAAATCCAAGATATCACTTGGGATTTTGTTATATATGTGTATACCTTGACCAACGAAAGATCCGTGCACCTTTTCTAAACGGTACCGAGGCATTACGAGCTTGTTTCTATTTCTAGTATTACGATTGTGTAAATCACCATGTTTGGTATACAAGTTAATATTGCGACGTACAAAAAGAATGCAATATAATATAAATTGAGATGCAGCTGTCAGTATACCTATTTCCTTGAACTTGTCTCTAAGCGAAGTTTTGGAGCCTAGTTTATAGATGGCTCTGATTGCTCGTTTTTGCAAGATGAATATAGCATTAATGCCAGCCGCTAATCCCCACAAAAGAATGCCATATGACATTGTAACGGCTGCCATTTTTACTTACTTCTTTCATTGTTTTATCCATAATAATCGCACAAACTATTAATGTTATGAAAAAATCATTACAACTATAAACAAATGTGGTCTATTCAGTTCTATTGTATTTATGTGATAGGAGCTGTCAATGTCAGATGCCACTCAGCTGTCTGTTTGTTTGCGATGTTCCGAGGTAACATAGCTATAAACCGCCGCGCGTTCCGTGGCAGACTGTGATCTGTATGCGAAATACTTTGATTGTAGTTTCGTGCATATTTATATTGCATTTCTTAACGTAACAACATAAATAGTCTATTGGAAGCAATTTTGTCTTACGCGCGCCATAGATTTTACTAAATTAATCTTCCAGATAATTCTGAAATCTTCGCGACGTAATTAGTCGGTGCCTTGGCTGTATGATTAAAATCCAATGACAAGTTGAATCTATCTATGCAAAAAAATTATAACCCTACTTACAGCCAGAATGTTCTGGAAGATTTTTAATATATAAAGGAGAATTCGCTAAAGAGTTCTCCTTTTTCTGGTTTCTCGCCCCAACATAATTGGGGTCGTATCTCCGGGCAACATCTCCCCGAGTCTCACCGGTACCTACCTGCTGTACCTGCACCAGTACCTGCCTACTTCGTGCCGCTCTCCACCTGTTCCTGCGCGCCTAACCGCCAGGAACCTGCTCTGCTCCGGCCTACCCCGGACCAGACCCCGCTGCCTCTAGGCTACAGCGACTTCTCCCCTCTTTAGGAAGTCCCTAAGTTAAGTCCTCCCAACTTGTTCTTTGCACTGATCCCCGAGCGACAGAACCCACGGTCTAATTGTGGAAAATAAAATACACTTAATTTCATATACCCTCTTTTATTTCTGACTCGTGCTCTCCGGCTCCTCCAGCCAGGAGCGTTTCAGTGGCGCCCAGCTCATTCAGGCTCGCTTGGTGATCAGTGCTTTATTAATTAATTTATTTTTTGTGCTTTGTATGTGGGTACCTATTTTTTTTTTATCCGAGTTTGTGTAATGAACGGCTAACCGTGGTGATTTAACTGTAATACTTTCTTTAAATATCAGCCTTTCCTTGGTTCTAAACCAGGAAGCCTGTGATTTTTATTTTAACCGACTTAAAAAAAAAGGAGGTTACTTACCATTCCTTTTTTTTTTTTTTTTTTTTTTTTTTTTTTTTTTTACTTTTTAACTTAAAGCCCTTGATATTCATTTAACCTACTTCAAACAAGGAGGTTATTTACTTTCTTCATTTAAATTGTAATTTTTTTTAAATTGAACTTACACCTGTTATAGTTACCCACATACCCCTTTTGTTACTTAAGTAGTGGTTGCACTTGAGTAGGCTCGTCGCGCAAAAGACTCACCTAACGTACTTAAATATGGCTGTGCGTAGGATAAATTTTCTTTCCTTACAAAAGTCGGAACTTGAATACGAAGTCGGACTTCGCGGAGAAACACCGGCTGATAACGTGGCCGATTTAAGGAAGCAAATTACAAATATCTCTAAAGAACTTCCTTCTGAGGAGATTTTAGCCTCGCATTTGTCTTCTGCTGACGACTTAGACGGCATCTCAGCCGCATTAAACAAATCTAATAAAAACCTTGAATTATTAAAATCTAAATTTGATAGAGGTGTTTATTTGAGAACGGAGGTTATTCTTAACCACGTTTTTCATCGGCTCGGTAGAGTTGATGCGGCCGAGGACGCGTTATTATTGGGTGCCCTTGCTGAATGCAAGCGCGGCTTGAAAGCCCAAGACAAGGAACTGTCCACTTTAAAACCTAGGGAGACACCTGTCTCAGGCGCGAATGCGGGTGACCCTTTGCTCCCCGGTCCTTCTACTTCCAGCCGAGAGCAAGTCAACGCGACGGAGTCTATTATTAATGTTACTGTCGATCGGGCTCTTTCCGATTTCACTAAACTTAAATTCAACGGGAAAACTTGTGTTGTTTCCTTTATTCAAAAGGTTGACGAGTTTGTCACAGCTAGGGGCATAGATTATAGTAGGGTTTTGTCGTTTGGTTACGAAATTTTTACCGACGACGCCTTGTATTGGTTTCGTTGTGCCAGGCCAAAAGTAAATACCTGGGGAGAGTTAGTAGCCTTGCTGAAGGCTGATTTTCTTCCGAAAAACTATGACTCTCAATTTAAATCGGATATTAGAGCTCGTACCCAGGGTGTTAACGAACCAATTGCTATATATCTTTCCGTAATGGAGGTTATGTTTTCTCGCCTCACGAAACCAATATCAGAGGAAGATAAATTAGAAATTTTACTTACTAATATTAGGCCTTGCTACGCTAATGCTCTTACTCCGTCTTCGGTGATAAACTCCATCGACGATCTTAAAGCTATTTGTCAACACGTTGAAAAAATACAGTGTCAAGTGGCAAATTTTGTTGAGCCTTCTGCTTCTAATATGTCGAACTTAGCTACGGAGTTCGTTTACCGCGGTGCTACTAGCACTCCGGTTGTTAATAAACCTTTTACTAAAACTAATAAGTCATTTGTTTCAGCTGTGAACAATGATAATATATATTGTCCTAGATGTCGTTCTAACACGCATAATTTGAAAAACTGTACTCAACCACGAACAATAGTTTGTTTTAAGTGTGGCAAAGATGGTGTTCGCACCCCCGAATGTCCGGATTGCAATAAGCCTACCAATCAAAAAAACTAATTGATCGGGATTGTGAAACTAGGCAGCTTCGCTCGAGATTCTCTAGTCGTTGCGATGAAGCTGAATGGAAAGAATGGTTATCTATTATATCTAATCTATCTCATAGTCATTCTGAGTCTCCAATCCCGGAATCTGAAATTAATTTTTCTCGACCGTATATTTCTGTTATTATTGGTGATAATCATGTCGTTGGTCTTTTAGATACCGGTTCCGGCATATCCTTACTTGGGAATAATTATCAGGAATATATATTAAATCCTAATAATAAACTTTATTCTTGTGACCCGTTACAGCTTTCTGCAGCTGGCGGTCAAACTTTTACTGCCTCTAAATATGTTATTCTACCTTTAAATTTTAAAAATAAAACTATTCATATTAAATTATTTGTTGTGCCGGAAATTAAAAACAATTTAATTCTTGGTATGGATTTCTGGAGGAAGTTCGAGTTGTTTCCGAGTGAACTCGATAGCCTTTTGCTGGATGAGTCTAACGAATTTAATATATCTAATATTGCTCTTGACGATCCTAAACAAATTTGTTCGTACGCTCAACTTAACAACGAACAAAAGGAAAACGCTGATAATATTATTTCTCAATTTCGTAGTATTTCCTATGAAAAATGTGGTTTAGGTCGTACTTCGTTGATCACTCACGCTATAGATACAGGTGACTCTGTTCCCATTCGACAACGTTACTATAGAATGTCCCCTCAGAAGCAACAAATTCTCTCCGATCAACTGGACGAGATGTTGAAAGAAGATGTTGTCGAACCATGTGAGAGCCCTTGGTCTAATCCCGTGCTTCTTACTCCCAAAAAGAATGGCGAGTATAGATTCTGTCTCGACAGTAGGAAACTAAACTCTGTCACTCGCAAAGATGCTTACAGCTTACCTTATATAACTGAAATCCTAGATAACCTTAGGGATGCTAAGTATCTATCTAGTATAGACCTATCTAAATCGTTCTGGCAGGTATTAATTAAGCCTGAAGACCGATGTAAGACTGCATTCTATATTCCCTCTAGAGGAACCTTCCAATTTAAGTCTATGCCTTTTGGGTTGACCAATGCACCTGCCACGCAGCAAAGATTGGTAGATTTGCTGTTTTATGGTCCTGAATTCGAAAATAAGGTCTATGTATTTGTTGATGACGTAGTAATTGTGTCTAATTCCTTTCAGGAGCACATTTCTTTACTTTTACGAGTTTTGGAGAAACTAAAGTTCGGAAATTTAACTATAAATTTCGAAAAATGTCAATTTTTCAGAGAAAAATTAAAATATTTGGGTTATATGGTCGATTCGAATGGGCTACACGCCGATCCGGAGAAAATTGAGGTCATTGTGAATTATCCTACTCCTACTAACAGGAAGGAAGTTCGTCGTTTCTTAGGTACTGCTTCTTGGTATCGTCGTTTTATTCCCAATTTTAGTTCATTGGCTGCACCATTGAACAAACTTACCTCTCAGGGTAAGAATGCAATTCCTTTTGCCTGGTCACCAGAAGCAGAAACTGCCTTCAAGAAGCTCAAAGAGTGTTTAACGTCCCCTCCGATTTTATCTTGTCCGGATTATTCTGAACCGTTTCAAGTCCATACCGACGCTACCCAGATAACATTTATAACTGTATAAACGCTGTACTACGAAAATTTTAAAGACTTTAGGCTGTTCCACTTTGCTGTATTTGGGCTGTATATCCGGATATTCAGACGTTGTAACTCAAAAAGAGGCCCCAAATTATACAGCTCTAAGTGTAGATCTAGCTGTCTAACAGCTGTGCAATAGCTGTACAAGCCGAAGCATTTAGCTGACTTAGAGATTAATTATATACCATTATACAGATATTGTTCTCAAATTTTGCGTGTTTTATTCTTTTGTACAGTTTTAGGCTACAAAGCGTCTGAATATAAGAATAATATTTCGAATGAATCTCTGACATAGTTATTTTCTAACATTTTATTTATCGGATATGTCGGACACACGGCGGCGGCCATAATATAATTTGTGAAGTGAACAAATATTTATTTTGCTATTGGTAAGTACCGATTATTAGTTTTTGGTTGTTATTTTGCTTGCGGCTGCAACTTTTTCGTGAATATGTATACTAATAGTGAGCCAAAATTCATGCGCCCTCGAAATAATAGATATTATCGAAAATATATATGTAATGAAAACCGTTTAACCCAACTTGAGACTAATTTTATGAGGTCCCAGTACTTTTCTATTTAAAATAAATTAATTGTGTATAGTGTTCTGATAAAATGCTCTGTATATTTCACAAATAAAATCAAAAACTAATATTAAAATATCTTATGAAATATGAAACCATGTTTATAGGTTATGATTTAATGGCGTCCCAATTTAAACAGCTCTTGCTCTTTTAGTACTCGATAATGAAGCTTTTTGCGTAACTAAGTCGTAATTTAAGAATATACTACAGCCTATAAAGTAAAAAAGTCTGTACGTTGGAATTTAATTACTCTAATAGCTTCTTAAAAGGGTAAATTAAGTATGTAAATATTACAGCAATTTAGGGTTCAATTAAAACAAAGAAGAAACCAATTCACTGGAAATCACATCAACCCAGATTAGACCTTCACCGCGATCACTGATCAAGCGTTAGAATAGTACCTACTGTTTGTGTGTGATTGGGTTTATTATATAATTATCACTACATAGTATAAAACAAAGTCGCTTTCTCTGTCCCTATGTCCCTTTGTATGCTTAAATCTTTGAAACTACGCAACGGATTTTGATGCGTTTTTTTTTAATAGATAGAGTAATTCAAGAGGAAGGTTTATATGTACTTTTTATCCCGATATTCCCACGGGAACGGGAACCACGCGGGTGAAACCGCGGGCAGCCGCTAGTAAAAGATATAACTAAGAATCTCAAAGAGAAATGCTGAAGTAGAGTAGACATCTATCTATCTATCTAGATATATAAAAATGAAACCCGTTTTCCGTTGTCACGACATAACATGAGAACGGCTTGACCGATTTGGCTAATTTTGGTCTTGAAATGTTCGTGGAAGTCCAAGGAAGGATTTAGGGGTAGGGTAGGGTAGGGGTAGGGTAGGGGTAGGGTAGGGGTAGGGTAGGGGTAGGGTAGGGGTAGGGTAGGGGTAGGGTAGGGGTAGGGTAGGGGTAGGGTAGGGGTAGGGTAGGGGTAGGGTAGGGGTAGGGTAGGGTAGGGGTAGGGTAGGGGTAGGGTAGGGGTAGGGTAGGGGTAGGGTAGGGGTAGGGTAGGGGTAGGGTAGGGGTAGGGTAGGGGTAGGGTAGGGGTAGGGTAGGGGTAGGGTAGGGGTAGGGTAGGGGTAGGGTAGGGGTAGGGTAGGGGTAGGGTAGGGGTAGGGTAGGGGTAGGGTAGGGGTAGGGTAGGGGTAGGGTAGGGGTAGGGTAGGGGTAGGGTAGGGGTAGGGTAGGGGTAGGGTAGGGGTAGGGTAGGGGTAGGGTAGGGGTAGGGTAGGGGTAGGGTAGGGTAGGGGTAGGGTAGGGTAGGGGTAGGGTAGGGGTAGGGTAGGGTAGGGTAGGGGTAGGGGTAGGGGTAGGGTAGGGGTAGGGTAGGGGTAGGGTAGGGGTAGGGTAGGGGTAGGGTAGGGGTAGGGTAGGGGTAGGGTAGGGGTAGGGCAGGGGTAGGGCAGGGGTAGGGCAGGGGTAGGGCAGGGGTAGGGGTAGGGTAGGGGTAGGGGTAGGGTAGGGGTAGGGTAGGGGTAGGGTAGGGGTAGGGTAGGGGTAGGGTAGGGGTAGGGTAGGGGTAGGGTAGGGGTAGGGTAGGGGTAGGGTAGGGGTAGGGTAGGGGTAGGGTAGGGGTAGGGTAGGGGTAGGGTAGGGGTAGGGTAGGGGTAGGGTAGGGGTAGGGGTAGGGTAGGGGTAGGGTAGGGGTAGGGTAGGGGTAGGGTAGGGGTAGGGTAGGGGTAGGGTAGGGGTAGGGTAGGGGTAGGGTAGGGGTAGGGTAGGGGTAGGGTAGGGGTAGGGTAGGGGTAGGGTAGGGGTAGGGTAGGGGTAGGGTAGGGGTAGGGTAGGGGTAGGGTAGGGGTAGGGTAGGGGTAGGGTAGGGGTAGGGTAGGGGTAGGGTAGGGTAGGGGTAGGGTAGGGGTAGGGTAGGGGTAGCGTAGGGGAAGGGTAGGGTAGGGGTAGGGTAGGGGTAGCGTAGGGGAAGGGTAGGGTAGGGGTAGCGTAGGAGTAGGGTAGGGGGTAGGGCCACGGGAACGAAGTCGCGCTGGGTCAGCTAGTATACAATAAACAGAAATATTAGATAACCCAACAAACCAACCAAGGGAAAGGGATAATTGTAAGGCGCCAAATCACAAATATAGTTTTAACCGTAGAATATGCATTATAGCGCAGACCACTGAGCTATTCGGACTATATTTAAAATTGTATTCTTTAGTCGTTTCAGGTACTTTATCCAAATAATGACCCACAAGAGTCGACTTCATCTACATCAAAAACTGTTTCCGGTCAGGCTTCTAACAAGGAATGCAGCGACACGGCTATTACGATACCAAAACGAATGACGAATAAGTACATCGTAATGACCCAATATGATAACGAATTACGATACGAATGCATTACGATTTATTTTTGATAGCATTTTGTTAAATTTATTTGAAGCTCTGTTAGAATTTACTTATATCAATATTAAGACTGAGTAAAACAAAAATAAATGAAACATTTTTGATTTATTTATTTATAATAACGTAATTTTTTTTTAAAAGGCCCATTTTGCATTGTTACTGTTATTGTATGGAGAAATTACTAGGGATGAGATATTATGGAGAAATGTTCTTGGATCCTGCCTTCGATCAACAATAGTACTAGATGAAGGCTCACGAACTAAATGAAAACATTATATGGCCAGACTGTCATTTTTTTAAACGGAGAAAAAAGGTTACGAATGTTACAATCTTACATTATAAATGACAAGAAGCGTTCTAAGTATGAAATACCTTAGTATTATTGACATTGTCAAAATAATCTACTTATTATACTCTCAAGTGGGCTTATGAGGCTTGGACATATCTGTCACTCCAAGTATGTATCTAGAGCTAGGTGTTATTGTTGATCGAAGGATAAAAAATCCTGCGGTAAAAAATCTTGAAATTACAATTTCAATTAAATTCTTAATTGCAGCTTGAGAAATATTCTTGTCTATAGCCTATTTTTTTAATCTTACTGCGAAATAATAAATGGCGATCAGGCGATCTGCTTCGTATTCATCTGATGAACTTTCAAAATCAGGAATTTCGAGTCAATTTTTGTAAGTAGTCACTATTCGTCACTATCCAACCCAATTGTGATTGTACGGGACCCTCTTTGCTTGTTACTGATCCAAAATTCAGCAGTACGTATGGCTATATTATCATTGTCCAATAATTTTGGTTGTTTGTACGGAACCCTCCTGGCATGATGACAATGCTAACTTTTGAATTGGCTGACCTTGTACAATTATACTTTGTTCCGTATAAAGTTCTACTGTTTCACGTTGTGAATATGCTTTTATTAGTTTCATATTTATTCCTCCGGTCCTTTTTTATTTTTTCCATAGTTTTATATTCACAATGAACAATGAATATAATCACCCTTAACAGTATGCAATTAGCCAAAACTGACATTAAGCGATAGGTACCTACATAAGTTTTACTTAGGCATTAAAATAATCGATAAGCTGAATAATTCTCAATTTATGCACTACCAAAATTATAATAATCTGTTTTAACACCGGGGGCTGTACTATAGGGAAAAATTTACGCTAATCGCGTCAGCTTTAGAATAGGGTAAGACTGAACTTTTATGAAGCAGACGGCATTGTATTACACTCTTGTAAAGAGATTTGCTTTCTAAGGGTGTCCTAGATAACCATTGAACAGTTGTTATCAAGCCTATTAACACGACTTTATAATAGAGTACTTCTACACCAATATGCAGATGATAGCAATATTCAATGCTCTTAAACAGAATTAGGCAATACAGAAGTAGAATTCAAGAGCAGTATCCAGTCGATATGCTGCTCTAGTCTTCTAACCTTGCTTGTAGTAGTTTTTTACACTACATACTGTATTTCAGTGTTTTTACGTCCTATTTAAAAGCCATAAGTAATAATTTCGACTATATACAGCCGTAAACCAGCTCTACTGTATAACACTACACAATTAATGCTATAGTACAGCCCTAAGTATATTTTTACGCTTTTATTCATCGTTTATAAAGCTTATAGCTGATAATTAACTGGTAAAAAGAAATTTTGTCAGCCTAAATGTTTATTGGGTAGTGATTACGGGATTGGAGCTATACTAACTCAAATTTTAAATGGCGAAGAGAAAGTTATAGCCTATATGAGCAAGTCCTTGTCGGCACAAGAACGAAACTATAGCGCTACGGAGCGGGAAGCGCTCGCAGTAATTGTGTCTATAGAACATTGGCGCTGTTATTTGGATAATGGTCGTAAATTTACCGTTTTTACTGATCATTCGTCTTTAAAATGGTTTCTAAATATTAATAACCCTACAGGTCGACTTGCCAGATGGGGAGTACGTCTTTCTGCGTTCAACTTCGACATCAAACATAGACGTGGCAAGGATAATGTCGTTCCAGATTCGTTGTCCCGTGCGGTGCCTGTAGCGGCTATAGATAGCGTCAACCGATCTTCTTCACCTCCTGTACTTGATCCCTGGTATTTGGAGCTATTTGCCGGTTGTCAAAATTCCCCTACCTCTTTTACCAATTATAAAATAAATAATAATAAGTTATATCGCTTCATAAAAACTATAAATCCCTTAACTAGAGAATTTGAATGGAAGGAAGTTGTTCCTAAAGAATCTAGAATTGATATACTTAAAGACTATCATGATAATCCTACTTCTGGACATTTAGGGATATTTAAAACTTTTAAAAGAATTTCTTTAAATTACTTCTGGCCTGGCATGCATAAAGATGTCGTAAAATTTGTTAATGAGTGCGATGCTTGTAACTCTCACAAGCATGCAAATCATCCTACCTTAGGATTTATGGGACGACCTAAGGAATGTTCTAGACCATTCCAAATGATTAGTGTGGACTTGGTTGGTCCCTTACCTATATCTAGAAAACAGAATACTATGCTACTTGTAGTCACTTGTTGTTTTTCGAAATACTCGCTTTTGTTTCCTATCCGTCGTGCTACTGCCGACATTATAACTAGTTTAATTGAAGAGAAAGTCTTTCTTGTTCATGGCATTCCTAGTACTGTTTTGATGGACAACGGTAAGCAGTTTGTCAGTCAAAAGCTTAATCACATGTTTTCTCAATATAAAATACCAAACGTACGCTTTACTCCTAAATATACTCCACAGGTAAACACGGTTGAGCGTTATAATAAAACCATCATGACTGCTGTTTCCACCTTTATTGAAGAGGACCACAGGTCCTGGGATAACAACATTCCCAAAATACAATTCGCACTTAATACAGCCGTCAGTGAAGTCACAGGTTATACTCCGTCATTTCTGGTTTACGGGAGAGAGTTAGTGCCGTGCGGTTCTCACTATCTTGATGTTGATCTGTCCGATGAAATTGTTTTTGCGCCTAGGGATGTGTATGCTGAAAACACTGGTAAACTTAGAAAAATTATGGACCAAGTGCAAAGTTCTCTTATCAAGTCTCATTCCCGAAACTCTGGGCATTACAATCTTCGTCGCAAAAACTATAACTTTAACGTTGGTGATACTGTTTGGAGAAAAACTTATTATCAAAGTGATAAGGATAAGCAGTTTTCTAAAAAACTTGCTCCTAAATATATAAAATGTCTCATTAAATCTAAACTATCTCCTCTAGTTTATGAACTTGAAGATATGAATGGGAAAAATCTAGGTTCCTGGCATATTAAAGATTTTAAAATAAATAACTATTCGTAAATTAAATAAATTTTTTAAATAGAAATTCTACAAAGTATTAGTCTTCGTCGTTATTTTTACCTTTTTATAGCAAAATTTTGTTTTAGATGTATTGAATAAATTGTTGGTCATCGTTTTTTACTTTTTAATCTGATTATTTTTAGCTAGGGCTTTTATTGCATAAAATTATACATAAATATAATTTTAATTAAATACATTTATAGCTAGGGAACCTGTTCGTTTGAATTGTGTCTGCATGAAGTTTATCTCTCGACTATTTTATTTTTAATTTCGCATTGTTTTAACATTAGCATTCTCAACGGGAATGTTGATTCAGTTACACTAAATAACTGGAATTCTTCTCCTGTCTTGCGATTGTTGGTCCTTGTACCGTTCTATTCGATTAGTCTTGAACTGGTTGTCGATACCTCTCGTCAATTTTATGGTGTTGCTTTTACTGTCGATAACGTACAGTTAGCTTATCTTATTGTATACTGCTACTCTAAACCTTAGTTTTGTTTTCGGTGGTTTTGTTTCTTAGTGGATTTTTCCCAGGCAAAATCCTTCTCTAAAAAGGGGGATATGTAACGGCTGCCATTTTTACTTACTTCTTTCATTGTTTTATCCATAATAATCGCACAAACTATTAATGTTATGAAAAAATCATTACAACTATAAACAAATGTGGTCTATTCAGTTCTATTGTATTTATGTGATAGGAGCTGTCAATGTCAGATGCCACTCAGCTGTCTGTTTGTTTGCGATGTTCCGAGGTAACATAGCTATAAACCGCCGCGCGTTCCGTGGCAGACTGTGATCTGTATGCGAAATACTTTGATTGTAGTTTCGTGCATATTTATATTGCATTTCTTAACGTAACAACATAAATAGTCTATTGGAAGCAATTTTGTCTTACGCGCGCCATAGATTTTACTAAATTAATCTTCCAGATAATTCTGAAATCTTCGCGACGTAATTAGTCGGTGCCTTGGCTGTATGATTAAAATCCAATGACAAGTTGAATCTATCTATGCAAAAAAATTATAACCCTACTTACAGCCAGAATGTTCTGGAAGATTTTTAATATATAAAGGAGAATTCGCTAAAGAGTTCTCCTTTTTCTGGTTTCTCGCCCCAACATAATTGGGGTCGTATCTCCGGGCAACATCTCCCCGAGTCTCACCGGTACCTACCTGCTGTACCTGCACCAGTA
Organism: Crambus lathoniellus; assembly: GCA_949710035.1. Taxonomy (NCBI): domain Eukaryota; kingdom Metazoa; phylum Arthropoda; class Insecta; order Lepidoptera; family Crambidae; genus Crambus; species Crambus lathoniellus. The sequence goes on along the minus strand of OX453310.1, from coordinate 3,612,031 downwards.
CCTGCCTACTTCGTGCCGCTCTCCACCTGTTCCTGCGCGCCTAACCGCCAGGAACCTGCTCTGCTCCGGCCTACCCCGGACCAGACCCCGCTGCCTCTAGGCTACAGCGACTTCTCCCCTCTTTAGGAAGTCCCTAAGTTAAGTCCTCCCAACTTGTTCTTTGCACTGATCCCCGAGCGACAGAACCCACGGTCTAATTGTGGAAAATAAAATACACTTAATTTCATATACCCTCTTTTATTTCTGACTCGTGCTCTCCGGCTCCTCCAGCCAGGAGCGTTTCAACATGATGCTATGGAAATAACTAAAGTATACAGTTCTAGCAGTATCAACATCTGTTAGCTGTCGTACTTTTCTAATAGCGTAGGAAGCAGAACTAAGCTTACCAGCTAATGTTGCGATATGCGCATGCCATTGAAGTTTCGAGTCTAAAGGTATGGACGTATGGTATGGCTGTGTCGCCGATTACAAGGTCTCTCCCGCATAGAGTTTGCGAACTGATGGCGTAGCTTCTTTGACATTCACAAGTAGGTACTTTTAATAGCATAAGAGAGATAAAATATGTATTGAATCGTACCATAATAATACAGGTTGTTAGGGGCACCCTTGCAAAAACTTTAACCATGGCTTCAAGCCTTTATGCTGAACAACGCACAGCAAAATTTTTGACGGAAATAAAAAAACAAAATTTCGTCTCTCCATACAAAATGTCCCGATAAGTTGCTAAATTTGTATGAAAAGTCCATTTTTTTTTTCATTTCCGACAAAAAATTCTTGCTGTACGTTGTTCAGCATGATAGTCTGAAGCAATGGTTAAAGTTTTTGCAAGGGTGCCCCTAACACCCTATATAGAATTAATATTTTGATATTACTTTTCTTCATAAGCGATACAACATAAAACGCGTCTATTATAATATAAAGATTCGCTTACTGTTTTCGCTACTATACACTTACTGTTTGTATAATTGTAAAAATTAAAAAATAAATACAGTTAAAGCGTATAAGGACGTCAACTTTACTAAAATCTCATGTGGACATAGCTTTTATTTCAGAATGTAAAGAAAAGTATTTGAATTATTATGTGTAAATAAATGTTCTATAAATATCAAGTATATTTTTCTTATTTTTATCTTACCTAACCCTTGAAATATAATATAAGAGATAGATAATATATATGCCTCATGCCTGAGCATTTCCTCTTTCGTAGGCGCCTTCACTTCCACCAAACTGAGTTTAACAGTGAAATAAAAAAAGAACACGCTTGTTTACATTATTTATTTTATAACACTATTTATTTACATAATGTACATTATAGGAATTGGCTCATAGGGTCTTCCTCGCGGCGTCTCTTCATCATATACGCCTCCATTTCCTCTTCCGTAGGCGCCTTCACTTCCACCATACTGTTGTAGCCGCGTTTCCGCTCGTCTATGGAGAGCAGGTACGATGCGTGACGCTGTTGTCTCTCCTCCATCTCCAAAGCCTGTGGGGAGAAATATATTTTTAACACGTTAAACGCCATGGCAAAAATACGAATTACTTTTTTTTTGCTGCGCTGTGATGTAGAATCTCTAGATTCGTACCTATGTCTTAGTTAGATTTCGATCTATGGTCTAGTTTCAGAGATATTCCTGAAAAACATGTTGAGGTCACCGGTGTCCATAGTGGCGTTGTAATGTAAAATTTGATAATTTCTTTATTATGGCACCCGCACCTCCCAGTCAGTCTTTTATGAAACCAAAAGGACATTGGCCAAATTCCATAGTACTTGGACCTGATTTTAAATGTCCATGGGCATCATAAATTTTGTATTAATCATAGACCTAATAATATCTGAATCACTTTTGTAGCTCAAGATATAATTTAAAACTTCAGGAAAGAGAGATATTTTATATTTTGAGGTTAGGAACAAATGATTTTACATTTTAAATCTTCCTAAATGAATTTTAATGTACACTGCCGCACTCAGAGACGTCAATTAATTTTAATTGGCATTAAATTATCATTTCTATTTTATTACTGCCCAAGGTGTACAACAGTCATAACATGGGCACAGCAAACTACAATAATACTCAAGAGTCAAGAATTGGCAGTATGGCTAAGTGTCTTCGCCTGCCTACAAAAGAACGAATTTTTTTACTACACAATGATTGACATCTGTCATTTGATTACGTCAGTGACATTCCTTTACACGCAAATAAAAAAATTATTCGCTGGAAACATACTTTGATTGCTTGTTATTTTCCATTTCAGTAAAGTAAAAATACTTTTTGTAAAGAGTAAACATAAAAATCACTATAATATAAGACTTTTTTTTATGAAAAGTTATATTTTTCGATAAATGCGACGTGGGAATGTCCAAGGAAGAATGTGCAATAGAATTTGCCATGGTCTTCAAAGTCTGTTGTCTATAGTGAGGACTGTTCAAAAGCTATAATTATGATTCCCCATTCATGTTATTTATTATTACACATCCCATAATTTATCTGGAACTAGAAGTTCTTGGGGCTTAACAATTGTAGTTCCAAAATTAACTAATAATGACTGAATTTATAATCTATAGCCGATTTTTGCCCATAGTCAGGTACGATTTGACCATTGTTCTTTGTCTACATATTTGCCAAGTTTAATCCTAATCTGTTCCGTAGTATCAGCATTCAGTGGTAACAAAAATATTCAATACATCACTTACAAAATTTTCTTTACAAAAAATGATTATAAATCAGCAAAATGGTGTTCAACGTGTTAATAATAACTAGCTGTTTTCGGCATGCGTAGTAACGCCACATAAAGTAGTAAAAAAAATATATCGGCATTCAGTGTATAGCAGAATAACTAATAAAAACATTGTAAAATTGACGAATATATCGGCATTCAGTGTATAGCAGAATAACTAATAAAAACATTGTAAAATTGACGAAAAAATAAAATAAAAGAGAAAACATTTTCCCATACAAATTGTTCCCTGAGTTTCGTACCTGTCAAACATTTGATGTTCATCCCGTCGATACGGTCAACTCTCCCCTCAAATTAAAGAATGTAATTAAATAAAGGTTTCGAATCGACAAGTTCCTTGAACTCGAAAATTTGGGGTGGTATAAGAAAAACAATATGTAACAAAAGGTATACCTTTTTGAGTTTGTCTTCTTCCTTCTTGTCTTTTTTATTAACATTCTTTTTCTTTTTCTTCTTGGCCTTCTTCTTATTCTTTTTCTTTTTGCTTGTTCTCTCAGTTTTGCTTCTGTGATCCTTCTCCGAGTCTGAGGAACTGCTATCTGAACTGTCATCGGATGACGATGAAGAAGATTTGTCGCTTTTTTCTAGAAAAAAATATATCGAAATTTTAGGTGTATATTTCAATCCTACTTATTATTATAAATGCGAATGTTTGTGAGTATGGATGTTTGTTTCTCTTTCACGCAAAAACTACTACACGGATTTGGTTGAAATTTTGCATACAGATAGTAGATAGCCTGGATTAAAACATAGGCTACTTTTTATCCCGATATTCCCACGGGAACGGGAACCACGCGCGTGAAACCGCGGGCGGCCGCTAGTATTGATTGACATAAGACTTATTATGGAAGTATTTGATTTGAGTAGAAAGTAGGCGGGGCAAGCGTAGAAAACCCTTTTGCTCAAAATAGCAAGCCCATAGTCCACACATCCTACTAGTGAAAGTTTAGATGTTTGGATGTTTGTTACTCAATCACGCCAAAACGGCTGAACGGATTTGGCTGAAATTTGGGACACACACACTTTGTAGCTGGAGAGGAACATAGGCTACTTTTATCCCGGAAAACTATCACATTCCGCGGGATAACGTCGTGTAGTCCACGCGGGCGAAGCCGCGGGCGGAAAGCTTGTTATATATCTAAGTAAGGATTTGAGTTTCTTCTTCAAGTTATCATGGCAAGGGCAACCAGCTCGTTTTCAATAGGGGATCGTACTGTTATTGATCCTACTATAATCCTACTAATATTATAAATGTGAAAGTTTAGATGTTTGGATGTTTGGATGTTTGGATGTTTGTTACTCAATCACGCGAAAACGGCTGAACGGATTTGGCTGAAATTTGGAACATAGATACTTTGTAGCCTGGAGAGAAACATAGGCTACTTTTTATCCGGAAAAATATCACATTCCCGCGGGATAACGTCGTGTAGTTCACGTGGGCGAAGCCGCGGGCGGAAAGCTAGTAATATTATAAATGTGAAAGTTTAGATGTTTGGATGTTTGTATGTTTGTTACTCAATCACACCAAAACGGCTGAACGGATTTGGCTGAAATTTGGGACATAGACACTTTGTAGCCTGGAGAGGAACATAGGCTACTTTTATCCCGAAAAATATCACACTCCCGCGGGATAACGTCGTGTGGACCACTTTCAAAAGTTCATACCTTTTACAACTCTTTCTGTAACTTCTTTGGCTACAGTAGCGCTTGAGGAGCTTGTGGTAGCTTTTTCCTTGTCTTCTTGCACGTCCAACACTACTGATTTACCAGCTTCACCTACGCAATATGACATCTGAAACAGGATAAAATAATGATATAAATTTTTGCTGCCACAATGACAATTTTCTTAGATAGTTTTTATAAATGTTAGTTTTAGTAGTAATTGGCAGTTTAGTTTAGT